>CM057455.1:582365000-583615000 GCA_016271365.2 Neoceratodus forsteri | reverse complement strand
TAATCAGAGTAATTAAAGCGCTCCCCTCAGATAAGACGCCTCGCCCAGATGGTTTCTCATCCAATTTTTATGAAGTATTTGCCCAGCAATTGGCCCCTTCTCTTCTTTCATTATTTCAACATATTCTTTCAGGTCAAGATTCTGATACATCTCTATTTGAAGCCTTAATTACTTTACTGCCTAAGGAAGGTAAACCCCCCAACAGGGTATATAGTTATAGACCAATTTCCCTCCTTAATCAGGATGTTAAAATATGAACAAAACTTTTAGCAGATTGACTAAGCCCTATTTTTCCAGATAATATAGGACCTGAACAAGAGGGTTTTATGAAAGGCAGATCCTCGATGGACCACCTTCATACGCTTGAGCATGTCTTCTCGGCTTCCAGGGATGCTGATTTTCCTGCTATTTTGATCTCCCTGGATGCTGAGAAGGCATTCAACAGAGTGGACTGGAATTTTTTATTGTGGTCACTGCTGGCATTTGGATTTCCCCCTAAATTTGTAGAATGGATAGGAGTGCTTTATAAAGCCCCGATGGCACGAATTGTTTTGTAATGGACTGGTTTCTGAAATCTTTCCTTTACATGCTGGGACTAGGCAAGGTTGCCCCTTACCCCCTCCCTTTTGTTTAATATTTATTTAGAACCCCTTATTCATAGGATTACAGATAGTCTGGATGTACAGGGTATTACCATCCATCACCAGTTAGTTAAGGTAGAGGCTTATGCAGACGATTTGCTCCTTCAGTTATCTCTCCCCAGTACCTCTATTCCTGCCTTGCTTTCAATCCTTGAGGAATTTAGCAGTATGTCTAATTATAGATTTATAAAAATGAATCTAGACCCGCTTATAACTATCATTAGACAGGATCTTAAGAGATGGTCACTACTCCCTATTTCTCTCTGGGGGAAAATAAATATAATCAAAATGAATTTTTTCTCATGTTTATTCTACCTAGTTAATCTCTCGAACATGTGGTTGCCCTTGGCCTGGTTTAAAAAGATACATTAGATATTCACAGACTTGCTCTGGGCAGATAAGAGGCCCTGGATAGCTTATAACAAACTTACAGCACCAAAAATAAAAGGTAGGTTACATCAACCACACATAGGCTTATACTACTGGGCCAGTCATGCAAGAAAGTACTTGTGTTGGATGACACCTGAAAACCCCCCAGTACCACACTCATTCACACCAATATGGCTTAAAATAGAATGCACCCTTATACAAGAACATGGGCTATTCCCTGCTTCACTTTTACATGTTAATCTAAAATCTTTGCCCCACTATTAAAATGCATTCCCATCATATTCTCCATTAGAAACCACTCCCAACTTTGCTCCTTTTTGAAATATAGACACACACTAGATCCATCTCAACCTTGGTGGGGGAATCCTAACCTTACAATAGATGGTAAACCTCCCCAATTGAAATGGATCTCTCAACTAGGGGATTACTCTGTTACCTTTTTCATGAAATATGGTAATGCATGGCTTTCATTACCTGAAATTCTGAATAAAGATCATATCCCAAACTCTGCCATTTTTAAAGTATTTCAACTATGACACTTATTACTGAAGGCTTTTGGGAATGTTCCCCCCATAATCCCAAACTTGTCCTGCTTAACGGAACTAACCCCACTGGCAGGCCTACCTCATACTGTATCCAAAATGCATAGCGTGATCCACGTTTGGAAATGGCCTAACAGTTTTGGTCCGACACAATACTGGTCCTCTTTGTTTCCCAATGTGGAGATCAACTGGTCTTTTCTATGGCAGAATTGTCACAAATTTGTGATACAAGACAGGCTCCGATTAACACAATTCAAAATTCTACATAACCTCTATTACTCCCCCCATAAATTAGCTAGACTAGTACTGCTTCCATCTCCCACATGCACAAGATGCCTTCAGGATGAGGGTAATCTATTAAATATTTTTTTGACATGCCCCAAGATAGTTCCCCTATGCAATGCTATCATGTCGAAAGCTGACCCCTTACTAGGCCTCACAGGCCTATTTACCACGAAAATGTGTATATTGAGGGATTTATCCTCCATTTCAGTTACTACCAGAAAATATTATATAGCCCTCATTGCTATGTCAGTCAAAAAATTGGTCCTGAGGCACTGGAAAGATACGACTGAAATCCTTTATACTGAATGGTTACAAGAATTATTGGCAAATCTTAGAATAGAGAAGACCATTGCTAGCCTACATAATAAGCCTAAGAAATTCAAAAAAATATGGGGTCCTCTTGATGCTCTGTATTCTCTCCAATCGTCCTAAAGGTATTTTACTATTGGTAGATTGTGTCATATTATGTGGTTAGGCTCTGTGTGTATGGGTGGGTAAGGGTAGGGAGTGAAGGGGGTTGGGGAGAGTTGATCTGTTTATCATTGCATATTATCCTAATGTCTATGCACATATATACATGGATCTTCTCTCTGTAACTATAAAAAACAGAATACAATTTTGAACTGCAAGAAAAAAAAAAAATAGACAAAATGTCCCATTTCTAAATTGACCTCTGCTAAACCTAAACAAATACATGCAACTGTGCAGGATAATCTAAATAAATACAGTGCTAAAGAGGGAAATTGAAAATACTGTACTGTAGGTGTATATCTTTCATTCCAATTGTTGCTGTCACAAACAAATACTCTGCAGTTGTGGACCTCTAAGACAACAAGACACAGAAGAATCAATTCAAAACTATGCATTTTGGAATTCTGTAGAATATACCCATTGCAGAGGTACTGCACTTATGTACCCTTACCAAAGATTGCTGGCAGAAATAGGCCTTAAAGACATAAGGTGCTAAGTTTAGTCTGCAGGGGATATATTTTGGCCCATAATGAAAAATGTACAGCATTGCTTCTCTGGCCTGTAGAAACCCAGACCATCATGTCACCATAGAAAAAATATGTGTTGTCTGAAACTACATAAAATACTGGTTTTAAACATGGGTAACATACCTGACTAGCCAAATGTTTTCTACCCATAGTTCTTCTTTATATTTGTTATTACTATGAAAAATAATTAAAATTTGCATAATTTTCACATTTTATCAAAGTGAATGCCAGAGTAACATACGTGGCAGGAACATAAACACCCCATTTTTGGATTCTAGGGAGAGCACTAGTTACAACAGTACCACATTTATGTATCTTTACCACAGGGATCTGGTAGAAATGAACCCTAAACCTGCATGGAGGTAACTGTATTTTAAAAGGGGGAAAATGCGGGCTCATAATGGAAAATGCACAGCATTGAGTCTCTTGCCTATAGACATTCAGGACACCATGATACCATAGGAAAAGTACATATTATCTGAAACTGCACAAAATCCTGGTTTTAAACCTGGTAACTTTGACTGCTACCCAAATGTCTGCTACAAATAATCCTACTCTACATTTGGTACAACTCTAAAAAATGTTGAAAACTTACATAATTTGAGCACTTAAGCACAGCACAAATCAGTGTAGCATACGCTGTAAATTGACAAATACCACCTTTGTGGATTCTACGGAAAGGAGCGGTTACACCGGTGCCACATTTATGTACTCATACCACAAAAAACAGGTAAAAATAAACCCTAAACATATAGGATGGTAAGTATATTTTAACAGAGAAAATGTAGTTTCATAATGGAAAATGCACATTATCAATACTCTGAACTATAGACATTCAGGACACTATAGTACCATTGGGAAAGTATATATTCTCTGAATCTACACTAAATTTTATCCCCGCAGCAACACATATTTAACCTCTCAGCAATACCTATCACTTTGCAGTTTTAACCTCCCTGTACAGCTAAAATGCAAGCAATGTTCCCTTCTCCACTGATATGATAGCACCTTGGGAATGTTTGTATGTATGAAAGATACTCCATGAAACCAAACATTTGGCTTACTGGTTAAAGTGCACTGCTGAAAACTTTTAGCTCCATGTTCAAATCCCACCATTTCCACATGCTCACTGAGGTGACTATTATCTCAATCTCCCAATTGGATAAACACAGAAAAGTGAATCTGAGCCCATGTCACACTAGTCCCAGTTTTTCTGTGTTACTCTGCCTACAGTGGCAGCACTGCTCTATCTCCCCCTCCTTTATTTTATTGTACTACTCAGGGCCAGGAAAGATACATCGAGCCAAAGCTCATTTTCAAAAGCATTGTGGGAGCACAGGGAAGTTAAATGACTTGCTGAGGGTCAGATAATATGCAAGTGGTAGCTTTAGGATTCAAACCCAGCTCTTCAGGTTTGCAGCTCAGTGTTGCTCTATTTATGCTCCTGAGCACCAGCACTTATCCCTTCCTCTGTAGCCCCCCTACCCCATCACCCAACTTCCTGCAGACTTAGCATCATTCCAGTTTCTTCATGGATTCACCCCTCATGGCATACATAGAAACATAGAATTTGAGGGCAGATAAGGACAGCTTGGCCCACCCAGTCTGCCCATTTCCCTACCTAATGGATAAGCTGCAGATCCTAGTTAACCAGCGGCCTACTTCTTTCTACCCCCATCCCCTAGAATTGCCTTATGACTGTCCCGTGCATGCTTGAATTCAACCACTGTTTTTGACTCCACAACCTCCTCCGGAAGGCCGTTCCATGCATCCACAACCTCTCTGTGAAAAATACTTCCTTACATTACCTCTAGACAACCCCCATCTTCAAATTGTGCCCTTGTTCTTGTACATCTCTTTTTGAAAGATGCTACCCTCTTGGACTTTGCTGATTCCCTTGAGGTACTTGAAAGTTTCTATCATGTCCCCCTCTCCCTCCTTTCCTCAAGGCTATACATATTAAGTTCCTTTAGTCTTTCTTCATATGTCTTCGGTGCAGACCCTGCACCATTTGAGTCCCTCCTCTGAACAGCTTCCATCCTGTCTATGTCCTTGCGGAGATTGGGTCTCCAGAACTGCACACAATACTCCAGATGAGGTCTCACCAACTGTCTGTACAGAGGGATAATAACTTCCTGTTTTCTACTGGTGATACCTCTCCCTATGCATCTCAGTATCCCCCAGCCCTCCTTACTGCCCTCTCACATTGCTTGCCCAACTTTAAGTCATCTGATTTGACTACTCCCAGGTCCCTTTCCATTTTTGTTCTTGTTAGTATCTCACCCCACATTGTGTACTCTTCCCCTGGGTTTTTGTTTCCTAGGTGCATTACCTTGCACTTCTTAGTATTGAATCTAAGCTGCCATACATTTGACCATTCCTCTAACCTTGCCAAGTCCCTTCTCATCCTTTCCACCCCACCTTGTGCATCAACTCTGTTGCAGATCTTTGTGTCATCTGCAAAGAGACATACTTTTCCTTCCAGTCCCTCTGCAATTTCACTTATAAAGACATTGAAGAGGACCGGTCCTAATACTGAACCCTGCGGTACCCCACTAGTAACCCCCCCTTTCTTCAGAGTGGACTCCAATAACTATTACCCTCTGTGTCCTATTCTCCAGCCAATTCTTTGTCCAGGCTATCATCTTGGGACCCACTCTGAGGCTGGCTAACTTGTATATTAATCTTTTGTGAGGGATTGTGTCAAATGCCTTGCTAAAGTCTAGGTAGGCCATGTCCACAGCCCCTCCCTGATCTACTACTTTGGTCACCCAGTCAAAGAAATCTATTAGATTCGTCTGGCCTGACCTTCCCGCTGTGAATCCAGCATGGGCAGCTGGGCTCACCCTCACTGCTGCAGACAAGGATTCACATCTGGAGGACCAGCACTGCTAATGCTGGGCCTACAAGAGGCTGGTAATCATCCTGGTAGGGCTGGGAATTTACAGTGCTTTTTACTGATCCCCCTTGGGTACAGGCTTTCTCAAGTGTGCAAGCTCACAGATGCAAGTGTATGAAGCATGTCACAGACAGCACTCCTCTGACTACTATGCCTCTCCAGATGTCCTGCACTGCGGTCTCCTACTTAGCAGTACAGCATGGGAGCTGACTGCCTTCCCTCTCTGGAGGAGGAGGAGGAGTACATCCTATGAAACACTCAGTCCTCCTCCCCTTGGCTGGCCCCCAACAACCAAGGCTCATTTTCAAACCCAGGTCACCAGCATCATGAGTGGTGGCACACTGGCAGTGTGCTGACTGGGTTGCTGCAGCTCACTGTGCTTAACCACTATGCTATACTGCCTGTCTGGATTGCAAAATACCTAGAGTAGATGAAAGGCACTATATAAAACCACAATTCCTATAAACATTCCTAAAGCAATTTATAAAAGATAATGGCAGGGGAGTCATGATCAGGCATTCTGTAACAAAAAAAAAGCCAACCAAAATGTTTAAATTTGCAGATAAGTACAAACTGATACAATAATTTTTTTAACTAAATAAAATGAACCCAGACAGCCACCAAAGCACAGAAAATGTCCTTTGGACAACTAAATCTTCAGTTTCCTACTTTCAGCAACTTTGCCTCACTCCAGAAGCAAACTGTTGCGCAGCTTTTAACTCCTCTACCAAAAAAACACATGTGTAGCAGAGCAGGGAAAGTGACAGCCCGACAGTCTACATGTTTGCATTGCTTTCCATAGTCACTTGAACTCTGCTTCACTCTGGACTTGTGGGATTGTGGGACTAAGGGCTGCTCTAGAGATCACATGGGTCAGACCCAAGAAGTACACCAGGGATCCAATGTTCCTGGATCCTTTATGGTAAGACATACTAGGTATGTCTTTATGGAATAAAGACATACCTAGTACTTAATGGCCATGCACTTTAGTGTCATGTGATGCATGCTGTATGACAGAGGGCAGTAAGAGGGTTAAAGCTTGCTGGTCTGCAGTACTCCCTGACTAATTTGGCATGTTCCCTATAACTCCAAGACAATTTTCCTATGTTTTCCTGTAGATTACATCACTTCCTACGAAAGCCAAATTGCTCCACATTCCCATATAGTCAATGCAAGTGTATGGGAACAATTTTCCTGTAAATGGCTCTATGTTCCTGTAAAATACATGAATCCCTGGGTTTGTTGACAGTTATGTCAGTAAATTATTTACCTTCCAAAGACTAGCAAATCACATTTCAATAATAAATAAAATTAACAATACAGTAAGTGAACATACTAAATCCAGTGTTAAAACAGATCAAATAGACTTCTGGTGTTTTCTTTTTACAAATGCCTGGTACATCTGGATACAAACAGGCTGAAGAACAGACTGTAGGAGAAGGACTTAACGCTTAGGCTGCAGGCAGCATTGCAACCTATTGGAAATCTGGATTGGTAAGATAAATCAGTCTGTGGTACAGCAAGGGTTAGCTATAAAACAGAGTCTCTCTCCCCAGAGATAAGTAGCTGGCAGTATTCAAGCAAGTCTTTTTGACACTTGTATGCATAAAAGGCATTAAATAAATTGAAGTGTTTACCTCTTCCAGTGTAGGATGTTGAATCAGGAGAAGGAATCACTTCTGTGCTAGCTTTCACTTTGGGCTGGGAAAGGGAGACTTTTTTTCAGTCTAAGAAATGTTTCTAATTGCACTGCTGCAGACAGGTTAACTGCTTCAAAGGAGTTAAAACAGGCATGACAAGAGACAAACAAGCTGGAAAAAATAGTGCTGGGACTGTTCCACTGAACAGAGAGAGCAGAGAGCTTCATTCAACTGGCAGAGTGACAATGCTGCAACTCCAACATTGTTGTTTTGTCGGATATGGTGAGGTGAGCTGCTTTTCACCAACAGCAAGATGACTGCAGAGCTCTGCCCCTGCAGCTGTAAAAATGACCTGAAGAAATTTTGTTGCAAGGACAATCTACATGTACTTGTTTTACTTGATCTGTATATATCAGCTTATGTGTTCATTGTTTTTATTGACTTGGAACATTCTGTAAATGAGACTTGTTTCTCAGAATCTATCCGAAATTTATGCAACTTTTAAATAAAAATAAATAAACTGAAGATACTAGAAGCACAGAAACAGAAAAACAGAGAAAAACAAGCATTTGTCAATGCCGAATGTCTGCTTGCTGGCATTAGCTGTGGACGTGCAGGAGTTAGACAGATGCATTATAGGAATGACTTTGAAGTATTGAACTGATGCCAACTCGACCCTCACACTGCAGAGATGGACAGGTATTGCGGTGTGCCTTTGGGATGTCACCCATGATGGTCACAACATTTCATCTCACCCTACCCTTCAGACACTGCCAAGTGTCGAAGTGTGCCTTGGGGTGTTTGGACTTTACATCCATCTCATTCTGTAAGGAAATACGTTGAAATGGGCACAGTATAGGAGAATGGGGTGAACTCTGGGGGCAAAGGGTCCAAGGCATACGTCAATGCTTGTCACTGGCTGAAGAGTGGCAGTGGGGGGGTGCAATGGCAAAAGCATCACTGTCAACAGTCCGAAGTCACACCCCTGACACCTGTCAGTCCCTACAGGGTAGGGCGTTATGGTAGAAAACCCTAACACCCTGGGTGTTTCCTGGTATTTTTACTCCAAGTTTTCCATATGGGCTTTTTGTGACCCCACTGCATGAACAGTGACACTATCACTTTGTTAGGCAAAAGATGATTTTGCACAGCGACTGTGTCATTTGGTACCACAGGTTCGAAAACACATTTCGAACAGGATGTGAAAAGTGACAGGTGTACTGTTCATGAGGAGGTGGAAAAAATGGCATTGTTGAAAATCTGGAGTGAAAATATAAAAAAAACTGGTGAAGTCATGAGATGTGAAAAATGGCAGCTGCACTGTTCATAAGGAGGTGTGGCAAAATGGCAATGTTGAAAATCTGGAGTGAAAATCTTACAAATTCTCAAAGTTACGAGCATGCTTAGGAAACTGCATAACGCATGCTCATAAAAGTCATTTTTGGGAATTTTTTCACCAAATTTTCAACATAGGGCTTTTGGGGACCTACATTGTGAACTGTGATACTGTCATTTCGTAAACCGGTCACGAAAGGTGGTTCCACGTAGTGACGGCGAAATCACCTTTCAGGACCAAATAACAACATGACAGTGACTGAGTTCATGAGGTGGGGTTCCAAGAACCCCATGTTGAAAATTTGGTGAAAAAATTCCCCAAAATGCCCAAGATATTCACCAAAGTTCAAAAAACCCTATTTATGCCATTATACAGCTTACCGACATTTCTTCAGTTCGTGGTCAGCTTTGAAGAGTGCAGAAGTGTTCCTGGTCCACTGAAGATCATCGCACCAGACTCCAGAGGTAAGTACGGTGTGAGGTGGGAGGTGGGGAGGTGGGGCACTCAGAGAGGTGGGTGTGGGGTGGGGAGGGGCCAAGACAGTTAGCGAGGGACTGTTTTTTTTACAGATGACACAGGGCTTTTGCCATGCTGGGGTGAGCTCCCAGTGTGGCAGCTGGAAGGTTATTTGGGGGGGCAGTGGAACCGATGGGGGATTGGGCACCCCCATCAGTCATATGGACTGTTGCCACACTGGGGTGGGCTCCCAGTGTGGCACCTGGAAGTCTGTTGAGTGGGGACAGTGAAGCCAAAGGGGACTGAGCACCCCCGTTAGTCTTATGGACTGTTGCCAAACCTGGGTGGGCTCCCAGCGTGGCACCTGAATGTCTGTTGGTTGGGACAGTGGAGTAGACAGGGATTGGGCACCCCCGTCGGGCATACAGACTGTTGCCCACTGGGGTGGGCTCCCAGCGTGGCCCCTGGAAGTCTGTTGGGGGGGCACAGTGGAGCCGACAGGGGATTGGGCACCCCCGTCAGCCATACAGTGTGTGGGGGGAGCACATGAGCATGCTGGGGTGGGCTTCCAGTATTCTAATTGTTACACAGGCGGGGGGACAGAGCTGTCTATGACAGCTGTTTCAGTGCAGTGCTGACGTGTAGGCACTTTGCATGCTGCTGACAGCAGTATGCAAATTGCCTACACATTACCACCGCTGATTGCAGCATTGTTTTGCTTTCAACTGTATGCCACTGCATCTGAATGGCTGTCATAGACAGCTCCGACATTCATTGGTGTGGTGCGGCCATGCCTGCAAAAGGCAGCAGGGCATTGGAAGTGGGGGAGGCACACCTATGAAAACTTGCATGGTGGCACTATGTTTCTTGCACATGTGTGCAAGCAAACATAAAAAGACAGCAGAAGGAGACCAAGGGTCCATCTAGACTGCCCATGTATTCCTTAGATCTTCTCAGATCCCAGGACCTAACCCCCTTCTGCCTAATGCCTCCTACTGCTTCTATTGCTTTTGATGGCACTTTAGCCTTGAATAATGACATGGAATTTGCTTGTGCTTCGTCAGTTGGCAGTTTATTCAATGGCTCCACAACTCTTTCTGTAAAATAGTGTTTCCTGAGCCTCTCTTGAAGCACCCCCAACTTCCACTCATGCCCTCTAGTGTTAGAGTCAGAAACTCTATTGAACAGGTCAGTGAATGGCACTTACTCTCAGGCACCTGCATGTTTCAATCATATCTCCCCTCTCCCTCATTATCTCCAGTGAGAACATATTTAATTCTTCCAGATGCTTCTTGTACGAGTGCCCTTGATGGCCCTGGATTCATTTTGGTCACTCTTGTCTGAACAGCCTCCAACCTTTTTATATCCTTTTTAAGTTGTGGACTCCAAAACTGGAAACAGTACTCCAGGTGGGGCCTTACCAGGACACACAGAGTGGCAGTTTTACCTCCTTCCTCCTACTGTTGAATCCACTCCCTATACACCCTAGCATTTTGTTGACCTTGCTATAAGGTGGAAGGCTAGGTTTGCTGGTCAAGGCATCTAGCTTCACCTGCACTCTTTCCTTCTAGCTTGCTTGAAAGGACAAAACTAAGAACCTTACCAGAGTAAGGGAAAGGATTAAGACTTTTGGCTAGGCAGATTTACTGTGTGTTGTTGTTTTTATTTTGTACTCAGAGGGATTGTTACTGTTTGTTGCTAACATTTTATTGCTTTATTTTTCTCTGATTCACATTGCTGTTCCTGGGTATACCTTCTGCTGCATTATTACAAGGTGTGCCTACAGGTGTGTGCTAACAGATTATTGCTGTAATCTTCTGATTAAAATTGTCTTTTACAAGGTATATCTTCTGTTACTGCTTTATTTTTTCTGTAGCAAAGTGTTTCTTACAGGGTATATCTTCTGTGAAATTATTACAGGTGGTGCTTAAATTTTTGTGACTTTTTACCATTAGGCTAGCAAAATTACTGTTCGCTCTTATTTTATTTATTTATTTTTTGCTGAAATGTTTTTTTTTTTGCCTCAGAGGTGTTGCAGTCTCCTTCTCACATTGAAGGAGCTAATTGCTTTCCTCCCACAGCTCTTCCAGGGGATTAGGTGTGCATCTGGGGGTGGAGCTGGCAAACTTCCAGCAACTTCCAATAGAAAGAAGGGTTAAAAGGTCAGGTTAGTTGATATCTTGGAGGTGGAAGGCTAGGTTTGCTGGCTAAGCAAAATTACTGTTTGCCCCTATTTTATTTATTTTTTGCTGAAAAGTTTTTTTTTTTGTCTCAGAGGTGTCGCCAGTCTCCTTCTCACATTGAAGGCAGGGAGAGTGAGAAAGCAGTCACAGCTTCCTTGAATCAAGGAGGTTATTTTCTAGACTACACTGAAGTGAATTATTACTTTTTGGACCTGTGTAAGTAACTAGTATTGATTCTGTTTTTGGGGTGGACTTTTCTTAGTTTTAACTTTAATTTACCAGGGAGGAACTGTAGCTGGGAGACATTTACAGTCAGTTGTGACTAGATCTGTTACTTAGCCTTTGTGAAATAGGTGTCTGAAAGGAAGGAAGGCACTCCCTGGGGTGGAGGGCAAAAGTTGTAGGTGATTGTTTCTGGACAGCATAGGTTTACTCCCACCCAGCCTTCCCCTCACCCCACCCACCCCAAGTGCCTTCCTTTATAGCAGGGGCTCTGACATCACTTCCTCAAAACTGCTAACAACATACACCTGTTCATATCCTTAAAGGCACAGCACAATGAATAGGGGGCAGAGACACTCGTAAGCTTGCACACACTAAAACCAGAACAAAAAACAAAAAAAGCATCTGTAACTGGAAGGGACACATACACGTGGGGAGTGGTGCAATGCACTGGCTGTGGAGCAACAGTCTTCCAGGAGACATTCTGGAATCTGCTTTGCTGCCCTACTTGCAGGCAGCTCTCTGGTCTGAGGGAGGAGGTTGTTCGTCTCCATGCTGACCTGGCAAGGATTTGGGAAAAATGCTCCCCCACCCAGGGACCACCCAGGCCACTGCCACTACCTCAGAGGTTGCCAAGAAAGAGGAGTGGTTGGACCACAGTGGGCTCAGGGATGGTGAGGGTGGTGGATCAGAGGCACATCCCTCCAGTTGTGCCTCTCCACAATTCATTCACCATTCTGGTGAAGCATGGTTCCTCTATGGAGCACCTGCAGTGGAGACCAAGGAGGATGCTGGGAACCTCCACAATGAGAGACCCACAGGAGGGTGGCCCAGGCCTCACAGGGAAGGAAACAACTCCTGGTGGGGGACCTAGTTGCTAGAGGGCAGAACTGGGGAGGGGGAGGAAAGGAGGTAGGTGCCTGCCCAACACCAAGGCTTGGAGGGACAGGAAACAAATCCTCAGGATGGTGGAAGCAGCGGCAAGGGGGAGGGAGCTGGATGTCATTATCCACCTAGGGATGAATGACCTGGCTGAGAATGGGATCAGAGCAGTGCAACAGGAGTTTGTGGAGTTGGGGAGGGGTCTTAGACAAGTAGCACACACGGTAACTTTCTGGGAAGTGCTACCTGTCTATAGCATGGATGAGGCTAGGGCACTCCGCACCATGGGATTCAATGACTGGTTGAAAATCTGGTGCAGAGCTCAGGGATTTGGCTTCATTGGGGACTGGGGCACCATCTGGAGGGATGCAGGCCTATACAGGCATGATGGTCTGCATCTATCTAGGAGGGGAACCAGGATCCTAGGTGATAGGTTTAAATGCCTCAGTGGCAAGCATTTAAAGTAGCCAAGGGGGGAGGCACCGAAGAGGAGAAGGGAAATCCTAGCACCCCTCCAAAAAAATCAGGGTAATTAGTGAGATAAACACCAAAATAGAGCAGTCGATAGGGAGAAGGGCAGGGGTAAATGGAGAAAAAGACAAAGGCAGTAGGGACAGGAATGGAGCAAAAAGAAATAAAGCCATAAAAAATGGAGGGTAATAAATACCAATGCCCATAGTCTAGGTAAAAAGCTCCCTGAAATGGTGGTCTTGATGGAAGAGGGATGCCTGGATATTGTGGCAGTCACAGAAACATGGTACACATAGAACCATGACTGGGATGTCAACATACCAGGGTACACAATCTACAGGAGGGACAGGGAGGGAAGAAGAGGAGGAGGAGTAGCTCTCTATGTAAGGGAAGGGATAAAAGCAACAGAACTAAAGGGTAAACAGGGAGGAGAGCAGAGGAGGCACTGTGGGTTACTCTGGAGACTGGAAATGGCTCCACAATCTGCATAGAGGTTGTATACAGATCCCCATCTCAGGGGGAGGAAATGGACAAGGAAATGATAGAAGGCATCCTTGGGATGGTAGAGAAAGGGAAGATATTGTTGATGGGGTACCTGAATATGCCAGATGTTGACTGGGGCACCTTTGCTGCAGCCACATCCAAGAGCAGGGCCATTCTCGATGCCCTACAGGGGGCATGCCTCAGACAGCTAGTTTTGGAACCCACTCGGGAGAGAGCAATCTTAGACCTGGTACTCTCAAATGGGGATGGAGAGAGGATCCTGATTTTGAAGTGGGTAGGCATCTGGGAACAAGCGACCACCAAACAGTGTGGTTCATGATAAACTTAGCTGTAGAGTCAAGCCACACAAAAGTGAAGGTACTGGACTTCAGGAGGGCTGATTTTGTCAAAATGGGAGAGTGCCTCAGAAAAGCACTAGCAAACAGGCAAGAAGGTGGGTGGAGCAACAATGGGAAAACATCAAAACCGCCATCACAGAGGCAACAAGTCTTTGTGTGAAGCAAATAAACAAATCAAAATGAAAGAAAAACACTATGGTTCTCAAAAGAAGTGGCGGGGAAGGTAAGGGAAAAAAGATAGCATTCAGGAAGTATAAGGAAACACAGAAGAAGCAGGAGAGAGAACTGTATCAGTTAAAGCAGAAGGAAGCAGGTAAGGCAGTCAGAATAGCAAAGGCCCAAACTGAGGAAAAGATAGCCAACTCGGTTAAGAAAGCAGATAAAACCTGTTATAGGTACATTAGGGAGCAAAGAAAGACTAAGGCAGGGATAGTGAGGCTGAACAAACAGGAAGGTGGTTGGGCAGAGAGCGACAGTGAAAAAGCAGGGATACTGAATGAATACTTCTGCTCAGTATTCACAATGGAAAAGCAGGGGGAAATGCCTAATCCGGTCAATAGAAGCACTCTGGATAGGGGGGTTGATATTAGTCCTTTCACAGAAGAAAGGGTTCAGAAAGAACTCTTAAAACAGAAGGTGAATAAAGCAATGGGGCCTGATGGGATTCACCCCAGAATTTTTAAAGAACTAAGGGAAGTACTAGTAACACCACTGACTATACTTTTAAATAAATCATGGCAGGATGGGGTGGTATCTGAGGACTGGAGGAAGGTGGATGTGATTCTCCTTCACAAAAGTGTCAGCAAGACAGAGGCAGGAAACTACAGATCTGTCAGTTTGACCTCAGTGGTAGGGAAAATGATGGAATCACTTGTGAAGGAAAGAATTGTAGAGTACCTAGAGGCTAGTGGGGCACAGGACCCAAGACAGCATGGATTTATAGTGGGAAGGTCATGTCAGACAAATCTAATTGATTTCTTTGACTGGGTGACCAAAGCAGTAGACCAGGGAGGGGCTGTGGACATGGCCTACCTAAACTTTAGCAAGGCATTTGACACAGTCCCACACAAAAGTTTAATACACAAATTAGCCAGCCTGGGAGTGGGTCCTAGGATGGTAGCCTGGGTAAAACACTGGTTGGACAACAGGACACAGTGGGTAATAGTAAATGGAGTCCACAGTGAAGAAAGGAGGGTTACTAGTGGGGTACTGCAGGGTTCAGTACTGGGGCCAGTTCTTTTTAATGTCTTTATAAGTGACACTGCAGAGGGACTGGAAGGGAAAGTATGTCTCTTTGCAGATGACACAAAGATCTGCAACAGAGTTGATACACAAGGTGGGGTGGAAAGGATGAAAAGGGACTTGGCAAGGTTGGATGAATGGTAAAATGTATGGCAGCTTAGAGTCAAGGCAAAGAAGTGCAAAGTAATGCACCTGGGAAACAAAAACCCAGGGGCAGAGTACATAATGGGGGTGAGATACTGACAACAACAAAAATGGAAAGCGACCTGGGGGTAGTCATATCAGAAGACCTAAAGGTGGGCCAGCAATGTGAGAAGGCAGTAAGGAGGACTCGGGGGATCCTGGGATGCATAGGGAGAGGCATCACCAGTAGAAAACAAGAAGTTGTTGGCCCTTTGCACAGACAGTTGGTAAGACCACATCTGAAGTACTGTGTACAGTTCTGGAGACCCCATCTCCACAAAGACATAGACAGGGTGGAGGCTGTTCAGAGGTGGGCAACCAAAATGATGCAGAGTCTGCATCAGAAGACATATGAAGAAAGACTAAAGAAACTAAAGATTTATAGCCTCGAGGAAAGGAGGGAGAGGGGGGACATGATAGAAACTTTCAAATACCTCAAGGGAATCAACAAAGTCCAAGAGGGTAGCATCTTTCAGAAAAAGAGATGTGCAAAAACAAGGGGGCACAATTTGAAGATAGAGGGGGGACGGTTCAGAGGTAATATGAAGAAGTATTTCTTCACAGAGAAGGTTGTGGATATATAGAACAGCCTTTCTGAGGAGGTCATAGAGTCAAAAACAGTGGAGGAATTCAAGAATGCATGGGACAGACATAAGGCAATTCTAGTAGGGGGTAGGAGGAAGTAGGCTGTTGGTTAACTAGGATCTGCAGCTTATCCATTAGGTATGGAAATGGGAAGACTGTGTGGGCCAAGCGGTCCTTATCTGCCATCAAATTCTATGTTTCTATGTTTCTATAAGCTTTGTTGCATTGACTTGTCTGTTTAAGGGTGCTGCTTACGATGACACCTAGGTCCTGTTCCTCCTGCGTGGTGCTGAGCTGGACTCTGTTGAGGTGGCACTCAGTCCTTGGGTTTCCTTTATCCTGCACCACCTTACATTTTTTTGCATTGAACTTCAGCTGCCAGACATTGGACCATCTGTCTAGTCTCTGTAGGTCTTTTTGTAGGTCCTTAACTGCCACCTTACTGTCAACCCTTCCTCCTAGCTTGGTATCATCCGTGAATATGGCAATTTTACCCTGAATACCTATACCGATGTCACTGATAAAGGCATTATCCAGAACTGGCCCCAATACTGAGCATGGGGCACACCACTAGTGACTGTGCCTTCATCAGACCTCACCCCGTTGACCACTACTCTCTGTTTTCTGTCCCTAAGCCAATTACCTACCAAATGACTATGCACTTGGCTGCACCCAGGTCCCCAACTTTTTCAGCAGGCTGCTTTGTGGTACCAAATCAAAGGCCTTACTGAAATTGAAGTAGAGGAGGTCCACTGGGTGGCTTCTGTCTGGTTCTGTTGTGACCCAGTCACAAAATGTGATTAGGTTTGTTTGGCATTACCTCCCCGCCATGAACCAATGTTGTTTGTCATCCCACAGACTGTTCTTATTTAGGTACTCTACCAAGTCTCACTCTATTAAGGTTTCCATCAGTTTCCCCACTACTGACATAAGGCTGACCAGTTGGTAATTGTCTACTTCCTCCCAACTTCCTCCCTTGTGGAGAGGTACCACATCAGCTCTTTTCCAGTTTCCCGGCACTATCCCCATCTTAAGTGATCTGCTGAATAAATGTGCTAAGAGACCTGCCAATTCACTTGCTAGCTCCCGTAGCTTTCTCAGGTGTATTCCATCAGGACCTGGTGACTTGTCTTCCCTGAGTTGATCCAGGGCCTCTCTAATCCCACTGTTGGTGATTGATGATGCTTCCATTTGTGGAACACCTTTGTTTGCAACCTTGATGCAGCTGTCTGGTACTGGGACTTTGTGGTTCTCAGTGAACACTGAGCAAAAAAAAGTTGTTCAGAACAGTTGCCTTCTGCCTATCCTCCTCCACTACTCTGTCACCATCTTTGAATCTAACTTTTCCTCCACTTTGCTTTCTTTATTCTTGTATACAGTATATCAAAAAAAGTGTTTGTTCCCTTCTTTAACCCACTCCACAAGTGGAAGCTCTGTTGCAGCCTTAGCTGATTTCACCATACTCTTTGTTTCTTTATTCTTCTGAACATAGGCTTCCTGTGCACTGTCTTTCTGAGTTCTTTATAGTTCCTATAGGCCTCACATTTGGTTCTGATTATGGTCATTACCTGGTTACTGACTTAAGCAGCCCCATATTTCTTCCACATCTAAATGCTCCTGGATCCTTAACAGTTTGCTTCTGACTACATCCCTCATTTTGTCAAAATTGGCTCCTCTAAAGTTTAAAACTTCTGTCTTAGATTGCAATTTTTCTACCCCTAGGACTAACTCAAACCACACAGAGTTGTGGGCACTGTTGGCCACCGGCTTCCCAAACCTTGTAGCCCTTACTACCTCCAAGTTAGTGAAGACCACATCCCGGATGGTGTTCTGCCTAGTCAGGACACTAACTAGTTGTGTAAGTAGTCAGTCTTGTAGGGCATCAACCACCTTTTGGCTCCTAGTAGAACCTGACACTGGGATGCTCCAGTTAACATTGGCCATATTCAGGTCTCCTACCACCACTGTATCCCCTTTTTGTGCTACACCTCTGATCTCCTCTAGGAGCTCTTCATCCCTGCCCTCAGCCTGCCCCATAGGTTGGTATAGCACACCTATGTGGATCCTCTCCCACGTTGCCAAGCTGAGTAGCATCCACAGGGATACTGCAATCTTCTTTTTGATGCTATCTACCGAGATGGCATTTATCCCAACCTTTACATATAACGCTACCCCCACCCTCCCTTCTATCCTGTCTAAGCAGGGCATAGCAAAGGGCCAAAAGGTCACCTTTATTTTTCTCTGAGGCCCAAGTCTCTGTGACTGCCACCAGGTCCACTCGAGCATCTGCCATAATCATCCACAAGGGTCGCTGCTGGGTCCACTCCTTTTTAATGCTTACATCTTGGACATCAGGGATGGTATCAGAAGTTAGATGAGCCTCTTTGCTGATGACACAAAGCTGGGGGTGGTGGTGGATGGGGAGGAGGGTAGACAAGCCCAACAGGGGGACCTGGAGGCTCTGGAGAGGTGCACATGCACCTGGAAACTGAGGTTCAACACCAAGAAATGGAGTTTTCTCCACTTGGGGCTTCCAAACCCAGATCATGAATACTTTTTGGGTGGGAGAAGCTGCAGGTGTTGGAAGAAGAAAGGGATCTTGGGGTGGTTGTAGATGACAAAATGAATAAATCGGAGCAGTGTAGGAGGGCTGTGGCAAAAACAAATAAAATGCTCGGGTGTATAGCTGGGGGATAACCTAGAGGAGAAGGGAGGTGCTTCTCCCTGTGTATAATTGCCTAGTTGGACCGCACTGGAGTACTGCATGCAGTTTTGGCACCCATACTTAAAAAAGGACATTGCACTTCTGGAGAGGGTCCAGAGGAGGAGGACCAGAATGATTCAGGGTCTGGAAGAAATGTCCTATGAAGAGAGACTTGATAAACTTCACTTGTACTTCTTAGAGGAGAGGAAGGACAGAGGGGATATGATCGAGGTCTTTAAATATCTGAAGGAGTAAATAGGGTCAGCCCAAATAGAGTGCTTCAACTGAGGGGGGAGGGAGCCACCAGGGGTCACCACATGAGGCTGATTTGTTGGATGCTTGTGGGGGGTGACTAGTAGGTGCCACTTTACCAAGAGGTTGGTGGACTCTTAGAATGCACTGCCTGCGGATCTGGTGGCTGTTAATACAGTGGAGGGTTTCAAGAAGGGCTGGGATAGGTATAAGGGGAGGGGTAAGCTGGACACGGCCAGATCTGAAAGTGAGACTCCGATGGTAGGTGAGGCAGGGGGAAATTACGGGGGAGGCAGGGAGAGCAGAAAAGGTGCCAAGACTGGGTGCTGATCTTCGAGCAGACTAGACAGACCTTTAGGCCTACTCTGCTGGCATCTTAGTATGTTTGTATAATTGCCTGCAGGTCACTTATTTTGTTTCCCAGGCTTCTTGCATTGATGCATACACCTTTCTATAGTCTAGTACCTCTTCTGCTACTCATTACTATTGGTTCAGCTCTTGGGCCTGCAGATGCATGACCCTGTGTTTAGTTCATGATAGTTTCCAACCATCTTCTACATGTTTTCTTCAGTCTTGGGAGAGAAATTCCTGCTTGTGGGGGAGTGACAACTAAGTTCCTATCAGAAGTGTATTTTCTGATAGGTTCCCTAGCGTAAGACGCCCCAGCACTTACTTTAAATGGTCGAGATGGATGGATGCCCAAGCGCACTCACTCCTTCCTTTGTTAGGTGAAGTCCATCAAACCTGAACAGGTTTCTCTTCCAGAAGCTCCCCCTTGAGCCTATGACATGATATCCTTTTTCATGACACCATCCATGTAGCCAAGCATTGAATTCTTCATTGTCCTTATTTTTGATTTTGTCTTTGCAATCTCCTTTGCCCCACACTGTTAGGATCTTCAAGAATGTCAGGGCAGTCATTCTAGCCTAGATCTGTTCCCCCACCTTAATGACATTTCTTTGGTTTCTTCCACTGTTTGAGCAGACAGGTCATTCATCCCAAGACTACTGAGTCCTCATCTGTCATCAGAACCTAGGTATCTATTTACACTACAATGGAAATTGTCATTGCAGAGGGAATGAAGTGGGGAAAGCATATAAATGAGTCCCTGGGCCATGCTTAGATGGCAATTGGCCCCTGAACAGCCTGCCACACTTCACAGTGCAACCATTCCCCTTGAAACAGTCCTAAGGGGGTGCCACAGGCATACTGCACTGCATGGAGGACTTACTGTACCATAGGACCAAGACTGGCAAGGGAACATTAAGGAACAATATAAATGTAGGAAAATAAGGACATGAAGGAGGGTTCCACTTGGCAAAAAGTATTCCTTTAATAAGCAGGACCATTTGAGGTAACTGGACCACCAAGAAAGACTGTCAAAGGACATGAAAAACAAATCAGCGACCCACAAGGAGGTATAAAAAGATGTATGGGGGGGGGGGCTGATGTAACACTATCTCACACCATGACCTCTGTATGCAATGCCATGCTGAAATATTCATGACAGTTGCAGTTTTCATGTTTGCAATCTGGCCACAAACTAAGGACAACTCAATGCTGAATTTGTGTTCTTTGAATGTACTGCAGTTTGGCACGTTTGCCTTCAGTTTGTCACAGTTGAATGTTTGTGCCACTTTGGATTACTTCAACCTTTGGTCAAACAATACTCTAGCGCATCTCAGGTGATTAGTCCCAACCCTATGGCCAGACTTTTCTCCACCCCAGTCACTTTCTGTCTGGCCCGCCTCACCAAACTTTTCTTGATAAAATAAAAATCTCCAGCTCCAGGCACTGTGGCAGGTACTGACTGAATATTTCTTAAAAACTGACTAGAGAACCATCCCACTGGCATAGAGGGCTAAGGCACCAAGCCTCACTTGCCACCATACTGGCAATCCAGGGTAAGGAGTGACTTTGGGGCCTTGGGGTTGGCCTGGGGAGTAGCATTGAGCATCCAATGGACTGCTCTCCTCCTCCAGGGAGAGGATTTGGTAGAGCCCGCTACTTGTATGTCTCCTGGCAGAAGCAGTGGGAAAGGCAGCATGGGCTAGCAGAACTGGGAGATGGGGCAGATATCATTGCATGTCACACCTCCCAGGGGACCAGAAAATGGGGAAATTGCCAGTGGCTGGATGATGGCAAGTGCCCACAGGTCATGCTCCCTGACTAGGTGGGCTTATCAGCCTGAACTGGATCTGGTCCTCGGCAGGGGCCTGGGATCCCCCCCAACTGACACTACTAGGGAGGACAAGCCCTGGGGAAAGATGGCTGGCCGTAGGTCCCTGTGGACATAACGGGGATGGAACTGGGGTGCTCTGCTGAACGAGGGTTAACCAGGTGATGGAGAAGAAGAGCAATAAGAAAAAAAAATGACTACAGGCAAGGTAGACTGTGGAAGAGGTTGGAACTAACTTAAGTTGGTGAGTGGTGGAAGAGGGGTGCCTTACTCCTTTATATTTAGTCTGCTTAAGCCCATTCCAAGGTACCCAAAGTGTCTTCTGCCAAAGTGTCAAAGCTGAACCAAAGTCAAGATGTCTGAATCAAGGCTGAACTGAAGTTAAAAATGTTCACATTTGATCACACAACAAACATCTGGTGACCATTATTGCAACTTAGTTGCTGGGGGAGACCCTTTGCACCCTAAACGTATACCACCTGACAACTAAGATTGTGTATTGGGCTCACAGATCATATGGTTCACAGTTCAGCGTTCTAACCAGTGAGCCACCCTGCCTTCTAAAACACTTGTCAAGGCAAATATTCAGAGTGGGAAATTACCTTAAAACAAAGTATTCTAAATATGACATACTAACACTGCAGGGTGCGCAAATATTTTACAGACCTGTGTCTCATTCCCTTTTATATTAAAATATTAACTTAACATGTACAAAATGTAAATGATAAGTTTAGATTGCTCCGGATGCAGGACTTCCAACACATGACATGATTTACTGTAAATCTTGAGTCAGATATAGAAACAGAGCTCAGTAGCTACAGTGGAAATTTCCCACGAGAGAGCATGATTTTCATATAAAGTACTAAGTGCCGCTTCTGTGTTCTTAACCTTAATTAGTGTAGACAGTGGAAGCCTGCTTGCTGAATAAATAACAACTTCCCACTAAAGCTACAGGCTACAATCATAATAAATGTGAACAGGTCCAATAGAGATCGATATATTATTGTGAAAAACAAGTAATTGCCTTCATTGTCATGTGTGCTTGAAATGTTAGTTTATATATGAGATACAATTATGTTGTTAGCAAATGTTCAAGTTCAAAATGTGACTGCTAACTGCAAAGAAGTTCAAATTAAAAAAAAATATTTGATTGCACTGTTGGAGCATTCCAGTTTCAGTTTCCACAATGTTTACATATTTGTTTGCTTATAAAATATCAAAAGTAAAATGGGTTACAACTGTGACTGCTTAATTTGGATTACCTTTAGGAACTCATAAAAATTAACTTTGCAGATTGTTGTGCCAATTGAGCATCTGCTCTAACTTAAGTGCTTTTTCTCCCCTCATCCCTCCAAGTCTAACACACACTGAATTGTGAAGATGAAAGCATTCTAAAAAGACATTTCTTTTTTCAGTCACACAAAACTAATCAGAAAGTTAAAGAATGAGTACTGAACTTGTTGTATTTGATATCTGATCAACCTAAAAGCTGTAGGTATAAAAATAAGCTCAAAGGAGGCAATGTCACACATTACTAATATAATCCCAGGTGAATATTTCAGTAGTTCTGTACAATTTAATGTTTCAGCACATGTATTCTTTGCCTGTCTTGATATGATACAGCCTGTCTCTGTAGAAATAAAAGGTTAATTACTTTGCTTGTCAGAGCAGGAGTGAGTGGTGTGATGTTCTTAAGAGCGGTCTGTCAATCAGTTGCCACTCATCTTAGAATCATTCTTACTTACTGCTCATGGTGTGCTTTGAATGGGTTTCTCTGTAGATTGCTACTCTTAAGATTACAACCCTCACATAGCAGAACACACCACAGGGTTTATAAAATAAGAGGTGCAATACCTATCAATGCATGTTCCCTCTTATTCTATTGATAATTCTTTTCTAAGCCTGGTAGATTATTTTCTTAATGAGCCCCTGACACCATAAGAAAAAAAACAAAAAATTTCATATTTAGACACAAGTCAGTTGATATTTCATGTATTTTTTTATAAATTCTTCCCGGTTTTCTTTATTACTAAGGGAAGTTGTATAAAATAGGCTCGCTGTCGCTTAAACTTCAGCAGCTTATTCTGCTTGCCTATACCTGATATCAATAATCCCTTCTTTATGGCATCATAATTATTTCCAGAGCAAGAGGTTTTGAGGTTTTGATGTCATAAACAGAACTGTGATGTCAGGTGTATCATTTTGGTTACTTGGTCCACCACTAAAAGGACCTCTTACCTTCTCTGTGGTCTGCCAGACCCTTCAGTTCCTGCTGGTGCGGCTGGTGAGGACCCCATCTGGACCATGTGAGTAACTAGATGGACACATAAAATAATAATAAGGCAGGTTTATTCTGTGCAGCAGATGTTCTTTTCATGACGACAAGCCCCAGACTGACAGAATCTCTGACTGACAGACATACATGGCACTACCAGGCAGTGCAACAATTTGTTACATGCAAGTTCTAAGGGATCTTAAAGGGATGACAGCTTAACATTACGCCCCATGCTTAATGTGTGCGCTTCACATCACTGCCAGAACAGTGAATGTGAGCACCACTCGAACAAGCAATAAATCTATAACAGTTTCTAAGTAATAATTATTTTAAGTACATTTTAAATGCAAAAAAACATTTTCATGCATTACAAGGCATTAGTTTCACAAACAGAATTCCACTGCGCGGGGGGGGGGCTGGACTACACTAGGGACCAGTCAGAGTAGCACTGGGGGGGCACAATAGTACTTGAGACTTGGTCGCCACAAGTGCTAAGGTGTGGGGGAAGGAAAAGGGAAGAGAGGGAAGGGTAGCCGAAGGAGGATACTAAGAATGCAGGCCAAACTTTATTAACAGTTGCATATCAAACACGTGGACTGTCCATGTAAAGAGACATTCCCAATGGGGGAAAAAGCATTAGTATTTAATCAACACTGAGTCCAGTTTACAAAAGTTCAAGATCTCCATTGACTTTTTGGGTCAGTGGGAATGGAGGCATGCGTGGATTACACTAGTTCCTGAGAGGAGGGGGTCAGGTCATTAAAAGTGACCCAGGAGTTCTGCCCATTATTGAATCCACACCACTTTACTCTGTAAGTGCAGGATGCATTGACAAACTTTTCTCTTAAGATCTTCTCGATCTGGTACACTGTGATGTGTAGAAGAGAGTCCTGAGAAGAAGTAGAAGGTTGAGAAGAAGAGGAAGTCCCAGGCAAATCATCTGGTAAAACAGAATCCGGCTGGAGAGTGTCAGGAGTGGGAAGATCTCTAGTAACTAGTTGCAAGTTCTCTGGAGGGATCTCAGCTTCAGAGAGGATAGCAGGCTCAAGGGAAGCTCCATTTCTGGGACGACTGTGGTCATCTGGAAGGTTGTTACTCAGGTACCCATGCTTTAGTCAGTTTATATGGACTTTGTTGTGTTCCAGGTTGCCATTTGACTTGCGTCGCAGATGAACGTGGACCAGAGGAAGCTTTTCTACCATGTAGAAGAGTCCAGTCCAGGGGCAAAGCAGTTTCTTGGTGGTGCCCAGAACAACAACAGGTCAGTACAAATAAACAATTTCCTCAACAGAGAATGAAGGTTCATGCTCCTTGGCTGCAGACATTTTTTGCATTGCCGATTTTCTCTGGCCCAACGTGGCGATTGCAACTCATCAGGCAAGTTCCAGCTGTTCCAGAAGAGGGATAATGAAAGAAGCTGACTTAGGAACCTCTAACAATGAGAGATCCCTTTCCAGTGGAGTTCTTGGGTGACGTCCATGGACTAAGAAGAAGGGGGTGTATTCTGTGCTATTGACACAAGGGCAGGTATTGTATGCAAACTGCACAAAGGGAACAAAATGGTCCCAGGTGTTGTGAGTCTCATCCAGATACTTGGACAGTGTGCCGAGAATGGTCGACATCATTATTTCACTCTGTCTGTTGCATTGTGGATGGTAACTTGTGGTGTGTGTCTTTTTAACATCAAGAAGTTTGCAAGTTTCTCAGACAATGGTGGACAGGTAGTGGGTGCCTCTATCTGAATGTAGGTACGATGGGGTACTGTGATGACAAATGACTGTGTTGAGAAAGGCACTTGCCACAGTGGTGGCTTTAATGTCTTTTAGGGGGATGAGTTCCAAATACTTCAACAGGTAGTCCACAAAGACAAGGATGTATTTGTTTCCAGAGTCAGAGCATGTTGGTAAGGGCCCATGAATGTCAGTGTGGACTCTTTGGAATTGTTCAGTGGCTACAGGCATTGGGATGATGTGTGCCTTTGTCAGTTTGGCAGGAGGCTTTCTTTGGGAGCAGAGCTGGCAGGATTTTGTGAAGTAGACAATGTCCCTGATCATGTCAGTGTCAGTGGCTCAGTAGGTAGCACACTCACCTCTGAGGCTGGGAGATCAGAGGGCTGTGGGTTCAGATCCCACATCTGGCACTTGGGTTAATATCCCAGTACTGACACTGTAGTGCAGCATGAGAGGGGTGCTGCACATCTGAGGTGCCGTCTTTCAGATGAGATGTTAAACCAAGGTCCCATCTACCTGGATTGGTGGTAGTTCAGGTGGATGTTAAAGATCCCATGGCACTTATCGGAAAGAGTAAGGGGATTTCCCCGGTGTCCTGGCCAAATTTCCCTCATTCACTAAAAATATCACCAACAGTTTAATCTGGTTCAAGTTCAGTTGGCATTCATCTGTATCACCCTCCCCCGGGTCGTGCCTGAAAATAGGCAGGATTTGTCTAGTGCACTTACCCGGTCAACAAAAACTAAATAAAAACTAAAAAATGTGTGGCCAGAAGAAGTGAAGCCTTGTCTTTTCCAGAGTTCAGTGTATTCCCATATGACCTTCTGAAAGTGGACAGGCATGAGTGGAGAGAGGAACTTGAGGGATGAGAGAGGCTGGCACAACTAGCTGTACATGAGTTCTATCCGTGAGATGACCCTTGCCTTCCTTGGTCCAAATGTGAAAGAGCACACCGTCATCGAGAAAGTACTGCGAAGCAAAGAAAAGTACATCGTGGCAATGTTTCTTTTGTTGTGTTAAGGTTCCAGACTCTAAGTAGGTGATTATGTCTGTAAATTGAGTGTCAGTTCTTTGCTGTGTTTTAACAGTTGCCAGGGACAGATCGGATGTTGAGGAGATGAGAAGCTCTTCAGCCATTTGCAGTAACTGAGGATTTGTGTGTCTCTCGGTAGAAGCAATGGGTAGCAGCAAAGCAACTTGAGGTGCTGTAGGAGTGTCCACAGGAAACACATCCATGACATGGAAGGGAAATGCTTGTAAGTAGGATTCTTCATCTGTTGAGAAGGAAGCATAGGGATATCATCTCCGGCTTACACCATCGGCATTTGAGTGAACTCGGCCTGGTCTGTATTGGATTTCAGAGTTGTAGGATTGCAGCATGGTGATCCACCAGGCAAACTTGCCTAGTGGCTCCTTCATTTGGAATAACCATCGGAGGGCAGAGTGATCGACGATAGCTGTAAAGGAGAAGTAGCAAAGGTAGCAGTCAAATTTCTTTATGGCAAATACCATGGCTAGATATTCTTCCTCTGTGATGCCAAAGTTCTGCTCAGCTGAGGAAAGAGAGTGCCCAGCATAGGAGACAACTCGTTCTGTTCCATCTTGAATTTGACAGAGCACAGTGCCCACTGCAAAGGAAGTAGCATCTGAGTAGAGCTTGAAGGGTTGGTCGAACCTAGGGTATGCCAATACCGGAGAAGAGATTAGGTTTTGTTTTAAGGTTTCAAAGGCTTCTTTACATTCAGAAGTCCAAATATAGTCACATCCGTCTTTTGTGGAGGCGTACAGTGGAGTTGCAATCTTGGCGTAGTTGCTAATGAACTTTCTGTAGTAGCCAGACAAGCTCAGGAAAGCTTGAAGGTCTTCGAGATTGTTAGACTCTGGATAGTCTTTGACTGCTGAGAGCTTGTCTGGATCTGGAGAGATGTCTTGAGAACTAACCACATGTCCCAGGTAATGAATTTGATACTGTGCAAAACAATATTTTTCTGGGTGAAGCTTGAGATTGGCTAGTCTGAGACATTTGAACACTTCCAGAATCGATGGTGTGTTCTGCCATTCTCATCCATACACAGCATGGCACTGCCACTTGGGATTTTTTCAGTTCAGATGTCTACCTATGGGTCTTCAGAACAGTCCAGCTGCATTTCAATGTCTGTCTTGCCTGAGACGTTTGAACACCCAGCAGATTCATTAGGAAAGTTAATATTTCTTCGGGTGGAGGCTACTTCTAACTGAAAGGTGAAATAAAGAACTTAGAATTATCAGAAAAGGCAGTCTTTCAATCAACAGAGAGAGGTGGACCTTGCTTTACTTTCATTACAATTGTTAAGATTTTCAGTGCAGGAAGAGTTTAAACCCAGAGGAACCAAATATTGTTTACTGTGTCTGTCCTTGTGCACAGCTGACGTGTTTTGGGGCTGACTGCTTTCAGAGCACAAGTCAATAGGCTGTTTTGGGGCTGGGGAGGTTTACCTGTGTCTGACTTGGATGTTTGAATTTTTCGCTGTTTGATTAGCAGGGTATTTTCTCTGTCAAATTGTCATGTAGGGCATCTTGCTGACAGGAAGGCACTCATTGCAGTGGTAGGTCAGAGCTTTTAACTGATTGTTTCGTGAGGGCACAGTTTAGGCCCAAACCCTTCCACCCTCACCCCACCCACCCCTGGAAATAGTTCCTTTATACCTGGAGTTGTGACATCATTTCTTCAGGAGAGCAAGGTGCACATCACTGTCATATCCTCTCTAGCACACTGCATTGACAATATAAGCATACATTATTATATATATATATATATATATATATATATATATATATATATATATTTATATATAACAAACCAAACTCACACACACACACAAAAATCAAGAAGGTAGACAGACATGTGGAGAGTAGTGCAATGTAATGGCTGTGGGGTAGCAGTCTTCCGGGAGTCTTTCTGGAGGCTGAGATGCTGCCCTGTTTGCAGACAATGCTCTGCCCTGAGGGAGGAAGTTGCCTGTCTTCAGGCCACACTGGACAATAGTAAGGGAACCTTCCTCCAGGCTACACTGGACAGTAGTAAGGGAACCTCCCCCATCCAGGAAGCACCAAAGCCACCACCACTACCTCAGAGGTTGCAAAGAAAGCATAGCAGTTGGACCACAGTGGGCTCAGGGAGGGTAAGCATGGTGGAACAGAGGCACACCCAGTCAGTTGTTCCACTCCACAATCCATACACCATTCTGGGGAAGCATAGTTCCCCTATGGATGCACCCACAGAGGAGACTAAGGAGGTTGCAGACAACTGTCACAAGGGAGGCCCTCAGGAAGGAGGCAGAGGACACCACAGGGAAAGAAAGCAGCTCCTGGTGGGGGACTCAATTAATAGGGGGATAGAACTGGGGGGAGCAGGGAAAACTGAAGTAAGGTGCCTGCCTGGTGCCATGGCTTGGAGGGACAGGAAGCGCATCCTTAGGATCATGATAACAGTTGCACGGGAGTCTGAGCTGGACATCATTGTCCACCTAGGAACAAATGACTTGGCTCATCATGAGATTAGAGCAGTGCAGAAGGACTTTGTAGAGTAGGGGAGGGGCCTAAGACAAGTAGCACACACAGTATCCTTCTCAGAGGTGCTGCCTGTCAGTGGCATGGGTGAGGCGAGTGTACTTTGCACCATGCAGTTTAATGAATGGTTGAAAAAATAGTGTGGAGCACAGGGGTTTGGCTTCATTGGGGACTGGGGTTCCACCTGGAGGGACACCAGCCTATAGTGGCAGGATGGTCTGCATCTGTCCAGGAAGGGAACAAGTCTTTTGGGCAATCGGTTTAAATGCTTCATCGGCAAGCTTTTAAACTAGTCAAGGGGGAGGCACTGATAAGCAGCAGGAAAATCCCAGCCTCCCCCTACAAAACAGGGTAGTAAATGAGAAAAAGACCAAGGTAGAAAGGTCAGTGGGGGATGCTGCTACAGAAGGTAAAGACATAAAAAAATGGAGAGCAATGAGTACCAATGCCCATAGTCTGGGTAACAAGCTTCCTGAATTAGTGGCCTTGATGGAGGAGGAACATCTGGATATCATGGCAGTCACAGAAAAATGGTACGCACAGAACCATGACTGGGACATAAACATACCAGGATACGCTATCTGCAAGAGGGACAGGGAGAGAAAAAGAGGAGGAGGAGGAGTAGCTCTCTACATAAGGGAAGGAATCAAAGCAACAGAACAAAAGGGTAAACAGGGAGGAGAAGAAGCACTGTGGGTCAATTTGGAGAGAGGCAATGGCACCACAGTCTGCACAGGGGTTGTATACAGACCCCCCTCTCAGGGGGAGGAAATGGACAAGGAAATTATAGAAAGTATACTTAGAATGGCAGAAAAGGGGACATATTGCTGATGGGTGATCTGAATATGCCAGATGTTAACTGGAGAGCAGTTGCAGTAGCCACTTCTAAGAGTGGGGTTATTCTAGATGTCCTACAGGGGGCATGCCTTAGACAACTAGTATTGGAACCCACTGGAGAGGGAGCAATCTTAGACCTGGTTCTCTCAAATGGAGATGGAGAGAGGATCACAGATGTAGAAGTGGGTAGCCATCTTGGAACTAGCGACCATCGAACAGTATGGTTCACAATAAACACAGCAATAGAGTCAAGTCATAGAAAGGCAAAAGTACTGGACTTCAGGAGGGCTGACTTTGCCAAAATGGGTGAGTGCCTAAGGAATGCACCAGCAAATGGGCAGGAAGGAGGGGTGGAAGAACAATGGGGAATAATAAAAACTGCCATCACAGAGGTAACAAGCCTTTGTGTGAAGCAAATAAACAAAACTAAACAATGTAAGAAACCACTATGGTTCTCAAAGGAGGTGGCAGTGAAGGTTCAAGAGAAAAAGAAAGCATTCAGGAAGTACAAGGAATCACAGAAGGAGCAGGACAGAGAATTGTATCAGTTAAAGCAAAAGGAAGCTGGGAAGGCAGTCAGAACAGCAAAGGCCTGAACCAAGGAAAAGATAGCCAAATCAGTTAAGAAGGGGGATAAACCATTTTTAGGTACAACAAGGAGTGAAGGAAGACAAAGGGAGGAATAGTGAGGCTTAATAAAGGGGAAGGGGTGGGCAGAGGGTGACTGAAAAGGCAGATATACTAAACAAATATTTTTGCTCAGTATTTACAAATGAAGAGGGCAAGGTACCTAAAACAAACAATAGAAACACTCTGGATACAGAAGTTGATACCAGCCCATTTACAGAAGAAAGAGTTCTGAAAGAACTCTTAAAACTGAAGGTGGACAAAGCAGTGGGGCCTGATGGGATTCATCCCAGAATTCTAAAAGAACTAAGGGTAGAACTAGTGAAACCACTGACTACCCTCTTTAACAAATCTTGGGAGGATGGCGTGGTACCTGAGGACTGGAGGAGGGCAGATGTGATTCCCCTTCACAAAAGTGGGAGCAGAGCAGAAGCAGGAAACTACAGACCTGTTAGTTTAACCTCAGTGATAGGGAAAATGATGGAATCACTTCTGAAGGAAAGAATTGTTGTGTACCTAGAGGCCAGAGGGGCACAGGACCCAAGGCAGCATGGATTTACAGCAGGAAGGACATGCCAGATGAATCTAATAGATCTCTTTGACTAAGTGACCAAAGTAGTAGATTAGGGAGGGGCTGTGGACATGGCCTATCTAGACTTTAGCAAGACACTTAACACAGTCCCTCACAAAAGATAAATATACAAGTTAGCCAGCCTGGGAGTGGGTCCCAAGATGATAACCTGGGTAAAGAATTGGCTGGAGAATAGAACACAGAGGGTAATAGTAAATGGAGTCCACTCTGAAGAAAGGGGTGTTACTAGTGAGGTACCGCATAGTTCAGTATTAGGACCAGTCCTCTTCAATGTCTTTACAGCTTGACATTGCAGAGGACTGAAGGAAAAGTATGTCTCTTTGCAGATGACACAAAGATCTGCAACAGAGTTGATGCACAAGGTGGGGTGGAAAGGATGAGAAGGGACTTGGCAAGGTTAGAGAATGGTCAAATGTATGGCAGCTTAGATTCAATGCTAAGAAGTGCGAGGTAATGCACCTGGGAAAAAACCCAGGAAAGAGTACACAATGGGGGTGAGGTACTAACAACAACAAAAATGGAAAGGGACCTGGGGGTAGTCATATCAGATGACTTAAAGGTGGGCAAGCAATGTGAGAGGGCAGTAAGGAGGGCTGGGGGGATACTGGGATGCATAGGAAGAGGCATCACCAGTAGAAAACAGGAAGTTGTTATCCCTCTGTACAGACAGCTGATGAGACCCCATCTGGAGTACTGCGTGCAGTTCTGGAGACCCAATATCTGCAAGGACATAGACAGAATGGAAGCTGTCCAGAGGAGGGCAACTAAAATGGTGCGGGGTCTGCACTGGAAGACATATAAAGAGAGACTAAAGGAACTTAATATGTATAGCCTCAAGGAACGGAGGGAGAGGGGGGACATGATAGAAACTTTCAAGTACCTCAAGGGAATCAACAAAGTCCAAGAGGGTAGCATCTTTCAAAAAAAGAGGTGTGCAAGAACAAGGGGCACAATTTGAAGATAGAGGGGAGGCGGCTCAGAGGTAATGTAAGGAAGTATTTTTTCACAGAGAGGGTTGTGGATGTATGGAACAGCCTTCTGGAGGAGGTTGTGGATTCAAAAACAGTGGTTGAATTCAAGCATGCATGGGACAGTCATAAGGCAATTCTAGGGGGTGGGGGTAGAAACAATTAGTCTACTGGTTAACTAGGATCTGCAGCTTATCCATTAGGTAGGGAAATGGGCAGACTGGGTGGGCCAAGCTGTCCTTATCTGCCATCAAATTCTATGTTTCTATGTTTCTTGGAGATGTTGGAGGTGCTCTGGCAAAGTTCTGCTGAAGACAATCACATCATCCAGGTAGACTAGGCAAGATTTCCATGACAACCCACATAGTACAGCTTGCATAACACATTGAAATGTGGCTGAACTGTTCTGAAGACCCATAGGCAGACATCTGAACTGAAAAAGTCCACAGTGGCAGCACCATGCTGTGTATGGATGAGAAGCTGGATCAATGGAAACATGATAGAACTCACTCTGAAGGTCTAGAGTGGTGAAATAAACAGGACTGGCCACACCAAGACTCTCTAAAGCATCGTTGGTTGTAGGCAAGGGATGAGCATCCTGCACTGTGTATGCATTGAGTTTTCTGTAGTCTACCATGAAGTGATACCCTTTGTCCTTTTTTGCCACCAGCAAGCAAGGTGCACCCAGGGAGCTTGTAGATTCTTCGACTATGTCTTGGTTTAGCATGTCTTTGATTATGTCCTCGAGGACTTGTTTCTGTTTAGGTCCCACTTTGTAGGCCCTCTGACCGATTGGTTTCTGGTCGGGCTGTACTTCGATGGTGTGTTCCAGGATATCACAGCATCCGATCTTGTTATCTGAACCAACAAAGACATCCGGGTAATTTTCCAGGAATTTCAAAAGTTGTTGCTTTTCTGTTGGAGATGCTGGAAGTTTGGAAGAGGATAGTCGCTGACTGAGGGGTAACTCTGTTGAAGTTTGAGTGGTTGTGATAGTACTGACGGGAGTAGAGTTGGTAGAACCAGGCTGAAGTTCTTGCATGAGATGGAGCTGGTTCCCTGAAGACAAGCAGATAAACTTTCCAGTGTTGGCACCCTTTGAAATGACCACTGGCTCATCTGTGAAGTTGCAGCATTTTTGGAAGATTGTGCCATCATGCACTGCTGATAAGGTATTTCCCTGAAGAAGACCTGACGAATGCAGCACGGGGCATCCTCTGACGATGCCATCAACACCTTGTGGAAGTGGTTCACCTTGAATCTTGGCAATCAAAACCATTTCTGACTGAGGAGGTGCAGTGACTGAGTCTATAGCTGTTAGTTGCCTCTGAGGATCTAGAGACAGTTTGGTTAAGGCAAAGTCAAGGATGGCTTTGTGAGCTTTGAGAAAGTCCAGGCCTAGAATTACTGCAGGTTGAAGATCAGGCACTATATAAAACTTGACTGTAGCTTGCTGTGAGCCAAAGTGGAGCTTGAGATGGACCACGCCTGTGATAGGTACTGTAGCTGTACTTGCTGTGATAATGTACTTTATGTCGGCTGGAGAGACATTAGGTATGGGAAGAATAGTATGGTTGTTTAGAATACTGCTGGTGATAACTGATATTTCTGCTCCAGTGTCGACTAAGGCGTGCGTAGACCAATCTCCGATAGTTACAGGTACATAGTTTGCTAGGAGAGGTGATTGGATGACAGGTATCTTTGCCCCTGGAAGTGAGAGTGTGCCAGAGTTCACAGTCTTAGGAAGTGTTTTGTTTAAATTGCGAGGGTCAGAGGGGCGGTCAGTGGTTGTGTTCCCCTGCCCAACAAAATCCCCTAGTCTGTTTGGCAGTGCTCGTTTCCCTGATCCTGGGAGTAGTTGTGGTTATCATGTTGATTGTGCTGTGGTGGGCATCCATGGTCCTCTTGAGTCCTGTGGTAATACTTTAACTTTTGGCAGGCAACGGCAGTGGGTTCCCTGAATACACACCACTGGCAAGTCACGGGCTCTCGGGAAGGCGGAGCTGGATCCAGTTGCTGTCAGGGTGGTTGCATAGCATTAGTATTTGCCTAGGAGGTAGTTGAGTTGATGTGTAAGGTACTGACAGTCGAGATAAGTGTGTCAATCATTGCTTGTTGCTGTTGAACACATGTGGCAAGTGCAGCCAGTTGTGAGGTTTGGGGTGCCTGAGCACCAGCAGACTGGAGCATTGAAATGGACTCTTGAGCTAGCCATGCAGCTTGGATGGTGTCTGTCCAGGTGGTTGGCTTTTGCTGTATGACATAGGTACAAAATTGAGGAGACAGTCCCCGAACAAAGGCTGTTACTTAGTCTCTCTCTGTTTTCTGTAGGTGTTTGCATGAAGTCTCAATGTCCACAATGAAGGTTTCAAGAGATTCTGAGGGTTGCATGGTGCACTTCCACAGCTGTTGCTCCAATAACCAGGGTTGGTGTGCTTGGAGAAAATGGGCTTTGAAGGTTGTGTACAGTATGGCAGTATCTCCTTTGACTTGATCTGGAAGTACATTGAACCAGGAAATGGCAGTCCCTCTTAGAAGCAAGTGCAAGGCATTGGAGATGCGCAAGGGATCAGTCTAACCATTGAAGGAAATCCATGCTTGGAAGTGTTCCAGCCAGTCGACAGCATCTTCGTGAGGCAAGGCTGAGAAGGGTACTGGTTGTAGGCTGGTATGGACCGTGGACTGTGGTGAAATGGCTTTAAGTAGGCCCAGTCATCTTGAAAAGCTTGCATAGCTGGTGCTCCTTGAGCAGAAATAGAAGACTGGATGTCATGGAGGATTGTTTTGATTTTGTAGCCCACGCCCTTGAGATGGGTGAAGGTAGGACTCCAGACGCTCCGGCGCCCATAACTGTGTCATCGTCAGACGTTGTGGTTGGAGATGAGCTTCATTTCACTGAGCGTAGTTCATAGAGGTGAGAAGGAGTTGCCATCATGCAGGAGGCAGGACGTCGTGTCGTAGATGAAGGGCCGAGCAAAAATTATGTTTGTAGACCAAATTACTAATTTTTGTAGCAAAGTTCATCAATTGACATCTGAATAAAGAATTCCCACTCAATTCTGTGTTGTTTGTTATTTAAATAAAGGTTTCATAGCAAAAACCAGCCTTTTATTGCAGTGTCCATTCATTTAAATAGGAATCTCATTGAATTCAATGGAGTGAAGTCAATTTGTACCCTTCACAAGATGGCCAACGGACTGTGACATGCAGTTCCTGTGGGATTTGTCTGCCTGACTGTAGCAAATGGCCACCGGCAGGGTGGTCAAGGTTCACTTCCTTTCTTGTTGTTTTGCACTGCACAAGATGGAGGATCCCTGCCACGAGGCTGCCTGGCTGATGTACACTATTCAAAATGGCGATTGCCGCCCTGTTGCCTTCTTCCCCAATGAAAATGGCAGGAGTCTTCTGTCTTTTGGGTGAGTGCACAATTTCTGTTTAATGTGATTGCAATCTGTTTTGGTTAGGAATCTTGTGCTTTCATTTTATTTTTATTTATGTAGTGGGTCTCTCAAGCTTGCACTATACTTATTCTGCCCCCAGATCGTGTGGCCTGTCTCTCTTTCCCCTTTTGGTCTTTAGTATTTATTTGCCTTTTGTGTCCCTGGCCTTGTTTTGTTTATTGTGCCCAGATTATCTATTTTCCTCTTTGGGTCCTCCATTTTTATTTATTCAGTTTTTAATGTGTGACCCTTTTGTTGTAGCATGGGGAGGATTGCAGGATTTCTGCAGTCAGTAGTCTTTTCTTTAAATGAAAATGCCCTTTTTTTTCTCTCTGCCCCCATTTATTTACTACTTCTTGAATATATGGTGATTAAGGGCTGCAGAAAAGTTCATTTATTTACTTATTTGGATGAGTGTGGCTGAGGGATTTGCAGAGCCAGTGAGCCGCTTTTGTGAGGGCAGGCTAGGAGGCTTGTTGCTGTGGTTGTGCTGGAGGAGTGGAGCTAGAGAACCAAGGAGTGGACCTGCTGCAGATGCGGGAGGGAGCAAAGCTGCATGTAGCTGCTGGGTGAGGAGGAAGCTGTGGTTGCTGTCCGTGTGGCTGCAGAGAAGGGCAGAGTGGATTTGCAATTGCGAGGAGGGTAGAGGGCCATGCGGCTTGCTGCAGGAAGGCTCTGTAGGCTGCTGGAGCAAAGAAGAGTTGTCGCAGTTCATGAGGGCTGAGTAGCATGCAGAGCTAGGCCTGCAGATAACAGAGGCTATGGTTGGCCACAGGACAGGCTGAGGAAGAGCGGGAAACAGTTAATTGTGAAGGTAATTAGGCCACTTTTGGGTTGGGAGCTGCAGTCTGCAGAGCAGGATGGTGGCAGGAGTGGGAGGGAGGACGGTTTGTCAGCAACAAGATTGCCTGCATTACAGGATCCACGGTCAGGAAGCAGCAGGAGTGCTTATTTAGGGTTTTGTTTTCTTCTGTAGCTGCACTGCTTGTTGTAAAGGAAGGTTTTTTTTTTGTTTGTTTTTCAATTGTTTGACCAGGAGATTGCTTGGCAAATGGACAGTTCCAGAAGAGCCCTGTCATGAGGTGGGAGGGGTGCAGTCTGTGGAGCTCCATTGAGCACATTGACAGCGAGACAATCTTAAGGAGCTCCATTGGTGCATAGGGCTTGAACAAATTGAATTTTAAAAAGTGCATTCATTGAGCTGCTTGCCAGCAGTATGGAATACTGTTGAATTACTGGTTACAGTAGGAGAGCTGCAGGCTGCATCAGCAAACAGGAGACAGTTCATTATATATATTTTTTTCTTCTTCAGCTAAGGCTGTTGTAAATAGCATTCAGACAATTCAAGCTTACTGGGGTGATGACTTGGGGTAACCAGCGACGCAGGAAATGCGAGATGGGGGTCTGGACAGTAGAAGGGCCACATTCTCCACCATGTGTGGCATTTTGATTACTTGGTCCACCACTAAAAGGTCCTCTTACATTCTCTGTGGTCTGCCAGACCATTCAGTTGCTGCTGGTGAGTCTGGTGAGGACCCCATCTGGACCGTGCGAATAACTAGACGGACGCATAAAATAATAATAAGGCAGGTTTATTCTGTGCTGCAGATGTTCTCTTCATGAGGACAAGCCCCAGACTGACAAAATCTCTGACTGACAGGCATACATGGCAGTGCCAGGCAGTGCAACAATTTGTTACATGCATGTTCTAAGTGCTCTTAAAGGGGCAGCAGCTTAACATTAAGCCCCATGCTTAATGTGTGCTTCACACAGGTGTTGGCAAGCAGCCAGGACAGATACAGCAGTGGTCCTCTTTACATGCAAATGTTTTTAGTAATAAAGAAGGAGAGGTGAGAATTACAGAAAAACTATTAAATATAAGCTAAATTGTGTCTAAATATTACATTTTTCCAAATTTGTCGCAACTCTGTCAGGGACATTTTAATGTGAGTCACTGTGGTACTGTATTGAATTTGGTCTGATTAAGAATTTCTCTTGCTCACTGACTTACGGAATAATTTAAGAAAAAATAAATACATGATATTGCAATATAGCACCTGCCAAAGAGTATACCATGGAAAGCAATAAAGTATATTGTTTATTTATCATTGGTCTCAACTTGTTTTTCCTGGAGCATAGGATACTAAGAGAGGATATGATACATTAATTCATCTACTGTACATGAGAATCCTCTCCAATCAGATGGCAGAGCTTGCAAACAGGTTACCCTAGAGCAAACTCACAGCATTTATTTTATTCTCAGTAAAATGTCAGTATTGACATTACAAGATTATTAACCCAAGAGGGGCATCAATTCAGCCCCATCAGAGCACTTATACAGTAGCTTAGAAAGGGCTAAGGGGCTAAAGCAAGAGAGGGTGTTGAGGGAACAGGCAGGAGAAGGACATAGATGGATGTGGGAGGGGGGAAGTTTCAACCATGAGCATGGGAAGGTGAGAATAAGGCAAAAGAGAGTGATGGGGGAATTGGGGGTATGATGATGAAGAAGAAGGAAAAAGGGGTACAAGGCAGTGAGGAATGAGCAGTGGACTGAGGGAAGTGGAAATTATAGGGGAATAAGAGTAAGCTGGGAAAATCTGACAAAAGGATGGTACTCATGGAAAATTTTATTGTAAGAGGGACAGAGCTAGTGATCTGTGCATGACATCTTACATGATGGTGCGTAGAATTGGAGGAGTAGTCAGTGAAGTGGGTGGATGCCAGACATCATAATCCACATGGGGATGAATGAAATGTCATGAAAGACACTGGGGTGGGGCAAGGTATAATTATAAGGTCCTTGTATAAAAACTCAAGATCATGGGGAGATCAGTGACCTTCTTGGAAGTACTCTTAGGACGTATGAGAGAGGTAAGGAGGAAGCTTATTATGAGTCATTCTAATTGGTAGCAGGGGTGGCTTTGGGTGAGGAAAGCCTAGGGCCTGGTTTTCAACATGGTACTCTAGGAATTATTCTAATGGGAGGACAAGGAAAAGAAGGGACATGGGGAATGAACCATATAGTGCTGTAATCAAAGGGAGGAAGAGCACAGAGGGAAGGGAGGCAGAGAATACAGGGATCACAGAAATAGGACTAAGAAGTACCAGAGAAGGAGGCAAGATTGAGTCCTGAAGGGTAGCAAGCCTAAATATAAGGAGTCCCTGATAGAAAGATGGAAGATCTCAAAATGTTAATGAGACAACACAATCCAGACATTGTGGCAGTTGCAAAAAAGCTGTGCCATGTTAAATAATGAATGAGACATTATGGTTGCTGGTTATGTCTGGTTCAAAAGGGAAAGGGGCAAAGGCAAGGGGAAGCTTGTCTTGTATGTTAGGGACAATATCAGTGCTAAAAAAAATAGGGAAATGGAGGGAGGAGCAGAAATGCTTTGGATCCAACTGGCCAGAGCAAAGGAAAAGTGATTTGAATTTAGTTGGTTTATAGACCTTCCCCCCAGATGACAAAACCAATGAGGAATTGGGGGTAGTAATAAGGAGGATTACTGATGGGGATGGCACTGATAGGGGACCTTAACTTACCTGAAATTGACTGTAGCATCCTAGTAATGTGAAGGGCCAGGAGTCAGGTAATGGTGGATCTTCTGCAGGACTGCTTCCTGACACAGCATGTATAGAAATACACTAGGGAAGGGAACAAACTGGGCCAAGTCCTGATCAGTGGTGATTGTGTGATGGTACTTTTGGTGCAGAAGCCACTCAGAATGAGTAACTATTCCATGGCATTGTTTGACTTCAGACTAAAAGGACAGAGGCAGAGCACATCGATGATGCCATTCTTCTAGAAGGTTTACTTCAGAAAGATTGAAGAACCTCTCAGGGCAACACTGCATCAGAAGAGGAAACAGAAAAAAAGCAGGGAATTTATAAAAAAAAACAGAATTATAGAGATGGTTAAGGAGTACCTTAATCATACTGACATGAAAAAAAGCAAACAACTGACTCGTTTCATAAGAGAGGCAAGGGATGATAGCAACAAAGAGGATGGCATTCTGGGAATACAAGAAATCTCAGTCAATAGCCAGTAGAGAGACATATCTGATGGCCAGCAAAGAGATTAGTAAGGTAGAAAGAACAGCAAGGGCATCTAAGGAGCTCAGGAGAGTAGAGGGATTGAAGACAAACTATACAGAGGTATTATGCTATATAAGAGAGTGAAGAAAAGGGAAAAAATTCAATAGAAAGGCTGCAAAGGGAAGCCTCCAGTTGGTTGAACTGGATAATTAGAGAGGAAAAATCCTGAATGAATACTTTTCTTCATTCTTTATGGTGATAAACATGGCTCTCTCCCTGGCTGTAGCATGCAGGAGATGACCAAGTGAACCATTTTGGAGGAAAGAGGGCTAAAGTGGCCATAGGGGTTAGAAGTGGACAAGTCACCTGTTCCGGATAGACTGCAGACCTGGTAGCTAAAGAAACTGGCTCAAGCAATAGCTGAACCAGTGGCAGACCTCTTTAACTGTTCCTTGGATATGGGAAGGGTCCAATGTGTGACTGGAGGGCAGCAGAAAAACTCCCCCTACATAAGAGTGAAGATAGGGGTGACCCAGGAAACTACAGGCCTGTAAGCCAAACATCCCATGATGAGTAAGCTACTAGAATCCATAGTGAAGGAGCAGCTGGTGGAATGCCTGGAGGGACAAGGGGCCCGATTCTAGAAGGGCAGATATGCCAGACGCAAATAACGCAATTGCGCAAAGTACGCCATAGCAATTGAGACATGCGACATACGCCAGATTCTAGAACATGCGAGACATACGCCAAATGCAAATGCGTATGTCACGACCTACAAGATATGTGAAATAAAGGGCATAACATGCAACACCGGTGGCAGATATACCACTGGAAATGCAAGAGAGGTGGCAGAAGCTGCAACACAGAGGCAGAGATGCAAAAGGAATTTCAGCCATGATGAAGTCCAGATGCTGGTGGAGGAGATAGACAAACACCATGCACTCCTCATCAGCCGTGGAGGGGAAACAAAGAAGAGGGAGAAAAGGAGGAAGGCATGGGACAGGGTCACACGCAAGGTCAATGCCATAGTGGCATAAAGGAGAACAGTGCGTGACATCTAAAAGAAATACAGTGACATGAAGTGCCTTGTGAAGCACAAGCTGGCCCAGAACAGATGCAGCGCACAGGGCACAGGGGGCGGACCCACCCAGCAGTAGACACTCTGTAGCCTGGAGAGGGGGATAGCCACACACCTGAGCCAGCATAGCATCAGCAGTGTCTTGGATCTGGACACCTTCAGACAGAAAACCGGCACAGGTTATGACAACAATTAACAATACATGTGATAGTCGTGACATGGCAACAGCACTGCAACCACCAGAAATGGTGGTGGGAATGGGGTAAGAACATATAGGCTGATGCTGCAGTGTGGTAGTGTACCTATGCAATGCCACATACCCACCGCCGGCTGCAGGGTGGGCCTTGGGTACCATTCTGTGTCCAGGGGGGTTCTAGGGATATGCACTGTGTGCAGCTGTTGTGTGGGGCTGTGCAAAGGTATGTGCCATGCTGAACATGGGAAGTCCAGTGATATGCACTGTGTACTGCTGGCAGGGGCTGTGCAAGGTATGTGCCATGCTGAACATGGGGGGTCAGTGATATGCACTGTGTATTGCTGGCAGGGGGCTGTGCAAAGGTATGTGCCTTGCTGAACATAGGGGTCAATGATATGCACTGTGTTATGCTGGTGGGGAGGCTTTGCAAAGGTATCGCCGCGCTGAATATGGGGGTCAGTGATATGCACTGTGTACTGCTGGTGGGGGCTGTGCAATGTATGTGCCAGGCTGAACATGGGGGGCGGGGTACTGACCATGCCCGCTTGAGGGGGCTGAGGGCATAATGGCATGTGCATGGACAGCAGGGCCAACACATCCGACCAAAGGGGGGGGTTGACCCCTGCAGCACAGTGGCTCTCAGGACTGTGTTAGGGCATGGTTGCACTTTGTAGCTAAGAGAATAACACGGCAGCAAGTATGAGTGCTGGGAATGATGTACGAAGGTGGTAATGACATGATGGGCAGCAACAGTGTTGGGACAATACCAACTGTGAAGGATGTATTCACATAGGTGTTATACAACTGGTAGGATTGTAAACAAAGTGAGGCAAGTACTATGCAATACCACAATGTCCTAGCACACCTATGAGGGAAACACTAAGTAGGCATTAGAGTGACATACAACCCTGTGTACACATACTGACATGTTGTCCATCCAACAGGTGCCGTAGCCGCTGGTGACAGTGAGCCAAGTGAAGCTGGCTGGTGGAAGCAGCAGCAGCAGCATGGCCAGAAAGATGCAGGCACAGCCCAGGACACTGGCACAGCAACGAGTGAAGGCAGCAGCACACCAACAAGTGACAGTAACCCAGACAACAGCACACCTGTGAGCGACACACCAGACCCCGTAGTGGAGCCTAAAGAGAATGTGGATAGTGAGAGTCCCATGGGCGAGGAGGTGGAAAGCAGTGTGGAGGATGCAGCAGGCCATCAAAGTGAGAAGCAGGGGACCACTGAGGACACCAGCAGGGACAGCACACAGGCAGAGATGGTGCGGATGACCGGAGACAGTCAGCAGGTGTCCGAGCCTGTGCAACCAGCAACACAGGAGACAGTAATAGGGTCTATGACCCCCCCTGAGTACCTGTGGACTGGAGGAGCAGCTGGATGAGGCCATCCCGGAGCTGCAGGACCAGCTGTCCCCACCTGCATACATAAGGGAATACTGTCAGTCTGTGCTGGCTGGGCAGGGGGATGTGAGACAGGAGCTGGGTAACATCAGGCAGGCATGTAGGAACAACACCACAGTCTTGAGACGCACCTGTCCAGCATTACCAGTAGTCTGCAGGCATGTGCTAGGGAGACCACTGTATGCATGGGCAGCAAGGGGGATGCAATACAGGGCATATGGCTCTGTGCTGAATGCCAGGCTGCATTCATGGACTGCTTCACCACAGCCATGACCACATGCTGGCACAGCAACAGTGCCATGACACAGCCATGGCCATGGCCATGCAGGCCATAGTGTGCACACTGCAGCCATTGCAACAGCTGCAGTACTTGGCCCAGCATGTGGCACCCTCTGCCACTGCACAAGCATGCACACAGACACACTCACAAGTACCAGTGCAACACCCTCCCCCTCCTACGACTGAAGCGGTGGTGGCACCACCTGATGCTATCATGCAGCCCAGTCACAGGCCCAGCTATGCATGGCTCACACAGACACAGACCCAGGCCAACACCACAGTGCACCCACTGTGACCCACAACATTGTAACAGCACCACAGGCGCAACCCACCATCACACACACAGACATGCCCACCAGCACTGAGACAGGTCCAGTGCCCGCACAGAAAGGCGTGCATACAGTGTCTGCTGCACCACAGGCCGCACAGTAGCTGACAAGATCCACAAGGGTTGGGGGTACACACAGTGTAGCGACAGCACAGCCAACACCACACATGGCAATGAGGCATGTTAGACTGAGAGGGCAGAGGCACAGCAGAGCCACTGTGGTGACACAGATGGGTGCAATGTCATGGGAGGTCCAGCAGGGCACTGCATAACCCACTAGCCCAGCGGGTACATCCACATCCGAACACCTGTCCACTGAGACGTCTGTGCGACCACAGCGTGGCTGTGGTAGATGGCAGTAGGAAGCCCAGCAGCATGGTGCAGATGGTGGTTGGTTGGGTGGAGTTGCAATGGTGGGGTGGGGGCAATGGCATGTCAGGGATGCACTATTATCTGGGGGGACACTATGCACTACACAGTGGTATGGGTGTGTAAACATGTGAATGTGTGTATGAGTGAGTGTGTGAACACTTTTGTTGGGGTTCACAGGGGAGCACTGTGTCTAGTGCATCCAAAGCTGACTGTGCACACTGTAAATAAGAAGCCTTTACCTGTACACAGTGTTGCCATGTGTTGTTCTTCAGGTACCCTGTGAAGGCCAGCAGTGGTGGTCGCAGCCCTGCATGGGCAAGCACTGTTTGGCAGGTGGTAGGCATTGCAAGTCATGGGTCAACACGTCAATGGGACAACATATTCCAGCAGTGGCTCGGTGTTGTCACGCAGCAGGCTCAGGGCACAGGTGTTCAGAGGCCAGATGTCAGCCATGGGGACTGGTGCATGGGGTACAAATGGACACCAGGATGGTATAGACCACGGCATACATGGGCCACGGTGGGGGGTGATGCAATGTCTGCTGTTGGCAGGGGTGATACAGGCAGAGGCCTACGCAGACAGCCCATGCAGGCCACATGCCAGTTGGACCTATGTTGGCACATGCAGCATGCACCACTGGCCATGGCTGCAGCCTGTGGTATGCAAGGATGGTCACCAGCAGGAGCATGGTCCAGTGCAATGCCTGCAAACCGCATGGCCACCAGATGGAAAGGCACTGCACACACGTCTGGACACAGACACAACAGCAGATGCTGTGCATGCCTTATGTAGGTCACAGGGCACTCACACCAGTGACAGTGGACAATGGTGTAGGTCGCATGGGCCACAGGACTGCCACAATATGGCCATGGTACTGCAGATGTCCTCGACCCGCACACCCCATTCACACACACACACACACACACACACACACACACACGCACATATACAACAGGTGGTACAGTACTGGGCAGATGCCCTAGGGAACATGTGTCCAGCACCAGGGCATGCATGCATATCTGATGGCATGCAGGGGACAGTGGAACATGACATTGATGTGGGTACCACCAGGTGCCACACACTGGCCATGGCCACCAGGTCATGTGTACAGTGATATCACAGCAGGTGAGCAGCACTGGATGGCACATCTCCAGGACATGTCTGTGCCTGGTTCCCCAGGCCCATGTGCCACTGGTGCCACCGCCAGGGCCAGAGGTGCCCCAGGGTGGTGTGTTACCAGGTGGGACCACAGCCAGCATAGCTGATGGCCGTGCTGAATGGGGGGGTCTGGGAACCTAGCACACTGCTGTGCACTGGCGACACTGGTGTCATGCACCACATGTGCATGGCCCCTGTGTTGTGTCAGTGCTGAGCGCTGCGCATTCCACACAGCCATGCCATGTGCCTACAACACACATTGAATGACACCATGGGGCAGAGTGTATTGCACTGCTGATATCTACACAGAGCAGCACACAAGCATCACACAAGTGGCATCACAGTGACAGCACACAGGGCCATTGTGTACGTTGTCCATCAGCATGGTACATTGTAGCAACACCTGTCACACAGACAGCAATGTACAGCATGACAGAAATGAACATAGCAATGTATAGTATTTACAGGCATGCAGCCCATCCTCGCCATCAACAATAGCTGTGCACCCATGAGTATCACAGTCACACCAGCAATGGTCCTCACTATCAATATTCCCATGACACATTGCCACATCCCTCCCACCACAATTCCTCTGCTGGGGAAGCAGCCCTGCAGCTGGCATGACAGGGTACTCCTGTGCATTGTCCTGGACAGCAGTGCACTATTGATGTGCATGGTGTCATGCATTCCCACGTATGTGAGTGGACAGATGTCAGATAGCAGCATGCAGACCGCATTCTGACACTGGGTACACACATATAGACATGACTACATGTATGCTGAAATTGCGTGATGCCCATAACGCAAATTGCATTATATCTCAGCCTGGCAAAAGCACTTCGCAGGTGCGTGCATCCACAGTGCAGGCTGCAACTGCACATTGCAGATGACCACTATTCCGCAGGCCGCAAATGCACACAAGTGAACTGCGTTACACGTGCGGCGTGTACAGTATGTGCACCACGTATGGCTGTGGACCATGTGCCGTAGCTAGGCCGCAGCACCGTGTCACAGGATAGAAGCTGGAGAGCTGAATATAGTGCAGAGGGACAGCAGTGCCACAAGACAGGCAGAGCAGGACCGTACCAGACTGCAAACTGATGATTACTGGGACGCAGCAGGCCATACCCCCCCCCCCAAATCACAGGACAGGCCCCAAACAGGGTTACCTTCCTGTTAGAGAGCTACGGTGGTACATTTCATACTGAAACATGGGTACTGACAGGACATATCCTCATCCAATGCAATAGACATGTAAACACCACATAGTCAAGATTAAGGCTTTATATTGTATTATCTGTGCTTCTGCAAATGTGATTTATGTATGTATGGTCGGTTAGCTTAGATGCTATGGATATCTGCAACACTTGGTGGACTGTTAGACTATATTGTTCCTGATAGACAGACATGACCTGTAGTATCGTACATGTTTGTTTGCAGGACACAGCTGACCATGTCAGGACTGTCCTGCGATGATCAGGATAGGTGTTACCACTAGCCCCAACAGACAGTACAGAAGGAGGCCCAACACAGAACATTGCCAGCATCAGACACACAGAAAACACAGCTGCCAGCATGTCTCGATGTGTTCCACAGTCTGTGTACCATATCCTTCCCAGTATGCTTGTCATGTCCACATTGGCAGCATGTCTGCTACACCACCTGCTGGCATTACAGGCAAGGTCCCGTCCCCACTTCCCAAAGATGGGTATGCAATGGCAGGGTGGTTTGGGGATAGTCCTGGGGCATATTCAGGGACATTCCTGTGAGTAGGTGACAGATGGTAGGTATGTAGCACCCACAGGCAGCAGGCCACAGTCACATTGTTTGCAGTGTACTAACCCATGTCCATTCTCACTGTAGCACCACAGCAGACACACCCAGCCATAGGTGAATAGTAGCCAATGCACAGCATGCACTGTTCCAATGCATGTACTACACTGTGTACCTAACATTGTTGTTCACTGTCCCCTGTGTAGGATACATCGACGCAACACAGGACCAGGTAGGGGCACAGTGCCACACCACTGCAGTTGCTATTTTCACTGTCAGTACCACAAGCTAATGATGACCTGCATATTCTCCATCCAGATGTGCCACCAGAGCCAGTTGTGCCGCCCATGCCTGTCTGCGCATTGCACTATCCAGGTAGGTTTCTTTCATATGTCATTGTGTCAGCAGAGGTGGGCCATGGGACTGCACCCTGGGCACTTGCCAGGTTGGGCTGCATGCTGCACCACACGACGCTGGTGGTGCAGACTTGTGGCAGGGCTGCATGCAGTGCTCTCTGACCACACCCACATTGTACAGGGTCAGGCTATTTTGTGCCTCTGCAGGAGGCTGGTGGACTGTTGGTACACTGCTGGTGCAGTATGTGGCAGTGTGTTCCTGTTTACGTGCATTGCAATGTACAGCCAGTCCACACTTCCTGCAGTGCATGTCGTTGGTGCATTGAGCACTTCCAGTGGTAGGGGACTGCATTTGTGTGACCTGTGGCCCTGGCCAATTACCATGCACCATGAATGCAGGTGGATGATACACCTGGTGGGTAGGGAACATCTACACATCTGCAGTGGCCTTATGTAGTGACATGTGTGCTATTCCATCCCCCATGCAGGTATCACATCACCTACCAGACATGTCCCCTGGATCATCACTCAGCTTCAGCAGACAGGCACCAAACTTTACACCCATGTAGACTGCCATGCTTGTGAACTGTGTGCAGCAGTGGGGCAGGACGCTGCTGCCACCTGAGTGCAGGAGGCTCTCTGCTGCAGACGGGAGTGTGCGTGGCATGCCATTTGTGCATGAATGGGTGAGTGCAGTGGCATACTTCGGACAGTCCAGTAGCTGACACACCGCTGGCAGGATCTGACACAGAAGGATCCAGGTATCCTGCAGCACATGATAAGCATGGCACAGCACAGAGACACTGAAATGCAGTCTGCACAGGACACGGGTGCAGGTTTGTATGCCTATGGCTGTACATCTGATGGTGCATTGCTGGCATGTGGGCCATATCATGTTGAGCTGCACACGTCACCTTTCCCTACAACCCCACAAGTTTGACAGGCACATCCCAGGGTGTGCAGCATGGCTGCATCAGCAGCTTCAGGCAGGAGGCGATACACTGGACGTCTGGTAAGTGCATGCAGTGGTCCCCATGGGAAGTGGTCATGGTGGTCAACCTCATGGCGGTGCATGCTTCAACCATATATGTCCTGTGTATGTGTGCCACATGACCAAGCCCAGCACTGACCACATCCTTTGCATTACTACAGGTGGTCATAGCCAACTAACACAGCAGCAGAGGGCCCTGCTGAGGACCATGGCATAGCTGAAGGCCTCAGATGCTGAGGAGTACCACAGGTGCAGGCAGCGCAGGCAGCAGAGGTCCTGGGTCCTTCCACCAACCTCATCATCCTCCTCCTTGGCAGAGGTGCTTGTTGAAGTCATGAACGCTGTTGCACAGGAGGTAGTGGCACAGAACCCCACAGAAGAAGGGCTCCAGTGGCCTGATGCTGGTCTGGACAAGGTGGGAGAAATTGCAGGAGAGATGGACCTGGCCATGGCTGCATCTCTGTCAGAGACTGTGGCAGTTGATACTGCAGCACAGCCATCCGAGGATGCACCACTGACAGGCACTATGCAGTGCGTTGCTGCACCAGCGTCGGGGGATCCTGGGCCACAGCCGCTGAATGTCATCCAGGAGCAGCAGCAGGGGGAGGTTGTGGACGACAATGCTGGGGGACCTGGTGATGTTCCTGTGCAGAGGGGGAGCCCTGAATCAGGAGCTCCTAGTGACCCTGGTGTCAGCCATTCTGGAGGATATTGGATGCCTGCATGGATCCGTGGGCGCCCTGTTGGCTGAATTACGCCAGACATAGTCACTGTGTTACTGCACTGTGTTTACAGGGGTGGGACTGTGTCTGTGGGTGGGTTTGTATGTATGGGCGGGTGTAATGCTTGGGTGGGAGTGTACGTATGGGTGTGGTGGTTTATATATGAGTGGGATTGTTAATATGTTTGTGTCATTCTCTATGGGTGGGATAGTGTTGTTGTTGTGGGGACCTGTATTTTGTAGTTCGTGGGTGTGGGTGGACATTTGGGAGTGTTGTGGGTTGATGCTAGGGTGTTGTCACTTTGTTGTGTTATGTCATTGTGCTGTTGGCTGTTGTTCTGACTCTTTCCCCATTTATTGTTTTGTTGTGTCCCTGCTGTTGATTTCTATACGTTAAACTGTTTTACTACATCACTGGGTCTGTGTGTCTGTTCCAGGTGTGCATGGCCATGTGGGTGTGTGTCACCGTGCACGTGGGTGTTGGTGCCTGCTGTCCCCAGTGTATCCTCACTATGCATCTGGTCAGTGTGCTGATTGTGCAGCTCATGGCCCATGGCACTCTTCTCTGGTCACATCTGCATGGTGTCCTGTGTGCTGCAGCTCACCGTGCATGGTGTGGTGCCCATGCCACCACACATTGTATGTCACGGCTGTGTGGTGGCCCGGTGCCTATACGGCACCCTTCCACCCAGGGGATCTAATGTTCCCTGTGGGTGGCACCACTGGCACAGGCATTGTTGTGTCTCATTGCCATATGTCTACAGGTCTGTGCCACCCGGTTCTGTGTCCCTGTTGTGGTTGAACTGTTTACATGTTTCAGTGGCCATGGCAGGGGCATTGTGCCTGGTGGCGCCATCGTCCCAGCAGTGTGTCTGTGGCCTCTGTGCTCCCTTTGCCTCCCATGTCACACATGCCATTGGCAACTGCATTGCTGGCCCATTCGGTCTGTCCTGTCTCACATGGTGTGTTGATGTTTGCTGCATGCATGGCCCACTGCATGGCACTGTTTCCGCCCTGTTTGTGTGTCTATTGGATGTACCGTATGTCTGTAAGCCTCATAGGTGTGTGGGTCACACAGTGTGCTGCCTACCTCTACCCATTACCCTACACTACTGTGTGCCATGTCATGTGGCACCAGGCGAGGTTCTGTAGTGCCCAATACATGGCCATTCCACCCCCCCAACCAGCAGACTGTGCAGTGCCTGTCACCTCTTACCTGTTGTGGTGGTCTTGTCACATTGCACCATACGGTCTCTCAGTGCATCACACTGTTCCATGTCCATGGCTGTGTGTGTGCCGCCCTATGTGGCCACATTCCACGGGCACTGTTGCCATCATCCAGTGTCACCATGGCCTGTGCACTGCACCAAGTGGCACGCCCATGTGATGGTATGTTGGACATCTCCGCTTGGTGTTTTATGGCTGTTACTGTGGTATCGTGGTGGTTATCAGGTGAAGTACGACCCAGAACTTTGTACCTGAGGTCCCCGTGGTTTGACGGAGATCTCAGGGAGATGAAGAGGATGGGTCAGAGGTTAGAGCACTGCTGGAGGAAGTCTGGCTTGGAGGCGGACAAACTGGTCCTGCGTATGCATTATAGTGCATACCAGGAAGCAATCAACCATAAGAAGGCAGTGTTCCTGTCCAGGGAGATTTCTGCCAGGAAGATCTGACCAGCTATACTTTTCCGAGCTGTAGACAGGCTACTCCATCCTGCTTGTCTGCAGCCTGGGAAGGTTTTTTCTAATACAGAGTGTGAAGAGTTTGCTCAGTTCTTCTCAGACAGAATGTCCACGATCCGGCAGGTGACTTCTTCAGCTAGCAATGTCCTAGCTAGTAGTGGTCACCTTATGTGTTCTGAGTGCACTCTGCCTAGTTGGGGGAAGTTTAGACCAGTGGAGGTTAGTGAAGTCATTGAGGTGACAGTCAATCTGAAGCACACCTTTTGTGAGCTGGACCTAGTGCCGACATGTTTCTTATTGAGATGTGTTGACTCTGTAGGCCCAGTGTTTACCTTGATTGTTCGGTGCTCCTTATCTGAGGGGGTCTTTCTGGATGCCTTGAAGGAGGCACTAGTGAGACCCCTCTTAAAGAAACCATCTCTGGACCCGGAGGTCAAGGCAAATTACCGTCCTATATCCAACCTTCCCTTTTTGGTGAAGGTGGTGGAGAAGGTGGTGGCACTTCAGTTGGAAGAGCACCTCGTGACTCATGAGTTGTATGAACCCTTCCAGTCGGGATTTCGGACTAGGCATAGTACAGAAACTGCACTTGTTCGGGTGCAGAATGATCTCCTCAGGGCAAGAGATCGGGGGGATAAGGCATTTCTTGTTCTCCTTGATCTCTCTTCAGCATTTGACACTGTGGACCATTGTGTGTTGCTTGACCTCCTTAGGGAGATCTGCAGATTCACCGGTACTGTCATCCACTGGTTTGAGTCCTTTTTTACCAACAGGAGGCAACGGGTTGTGATGGGGAATTCTTCATCTATATCCAGCCTTCTCTTTTGCGGAGTTCCTCAAGGATCAGTACTGGCCCCAATGTTGTTCGCAGTATATATGCTGCTCCTGGGAGGGATCATTAGGAAGTATAGCTTGGGTTTCCATTGTTATGCCGATGACACCCAGCTATATCTGTCCTTTTCCCCAGGAACATCCAACGCAGTGGATGTACTAAACATCTGCCTGGCTGAAATCAATGACTGGATGGCCTCCAGCTGGTTGAGACTGAACCCTGATAAGATGGAGGTATTGGTAGTGGAGTTGAATAGAGTGCGTGATTGGATGGCCTCTGACACAGCAACTGGACTTGTTCTAGAAGCTGTGTCATTGAAGGCCTCTTCGGTGCAAAATCTTGGAGTGATTCTGGACAGGACTTTAACTATGGAGGCACAAATATCCTCCACGGTTTGTTCCTGTTTTTTCCATCTCAGAAATATTGCCAGGATTAAGCCCCTTGTTCCACCTCTGGACCTCCCTACCTTGATACATGCCTTAGTCACTTCTAGGCTTGACTACTGCAATGCGCTATACCTCGGGGTCATGGGGGATCTGTCCGCAGGCTGCAGCTGGTGCAAAATGCAGCTGCCCGGTTACTTACTTGGCAGCATACATTTTGCCACATTACACTGGTACTGCGTGAATTGCACTTGCTGCCAGTCAAGTGGAGAATCCTCTTTAAGGTGGGTCTTCTCACCTATAAGGCCCTACATGGGCAGGGCCCTGGTTATCTGTTGGATCTTCTGGTACCTGCTCTCTCTACCCGCTCTCTCTGTTCCTCTAGTGGGGGCCTCCTTGCCATTCCTAGAATGAGGCTAAAATCTACTGGTGACAGAGCTTTCAGTGTCGCAGCTCCCATTCTTTGAAATTCTTTGTCGGTTGAGGTCAGGGGAGCACCCACTGTAAATATATTTAAGGCCCCCCTGTTTTCCCAAGCTTTTATGGGATAAAACCATGAACTGTAGTAAGAGTCTGATATTATTTGCTGAGTTATCTATTTTATTTTTTATTTTGTTTAAAATTTGTGATGTTTTATTTCATTTTGATGCTGTTTTATCTATTTTGTATGGCGCCCAGAGCTTCAGGGATTGGACGTCTTTTAAATAAATTTTGTCTCGCCTTGCCTTGCCTTGCCTTGAAGTGCCTCTTTATCAGGTCACGTCATGCACATTGGTCTACCTGTGCCAGTGCTGCTTCTGTCTGGTGGTGTCTGTCATGTCTGTGTGCCATGCCATTCCCATCCTGGTCCTCCTCATCCTCTTCCTCCAGCTGGTCCGGTGGTGGCACATGGTGTTGCACTGCGATGTTGTGCAGTATGCAGCAGACAAGGAAAATCTTGCAGATTGTCTCTGGACTGTACTGTAGGGTCCCCGATGATCTATCAATGCACCTGAATCGTGACTTCAGGACACCAAAGGTGCACTCGATGACGCACCTGGTCTGGCTGTGCACCTTATTGTATCTTGTCTGTGCTGCTGTGCATGTGTGGTACAGTCATGTCATCACCCATGGCAGCTGTGGATACCCACTGTGCCCTGTTGGATAAATGGGACAGCATCAGTCTACATGGTCTGTGTTACCTGTGTGTGCATGGTGTGCAGGTGTTCAGGTCTGCGGTGCTGTGTGCTGTGTTACATTACCTAGTAGCCATCCTCCCATGAGCTGGCCCCTCTGGAAGCCCTCATGTAGGCCACTGTTGCACAGGATGTAGGTGTCATGTGTGGAACCAGTGTACTGGGCAACCACATCCTGTATGAGTCACTGTCTGTCACGCACTACCTGCATATTCATGGAGTGATGACCCTTTCGGTTGACATACACATTCCCATTGACTGATGGTGCCCATATGGTGACATGGGTGCAGTCTATTGCACCCATTACATGTGGGAAATTGGTGATGGTGTAGAAGCCCTGCATCACTGCCTGCTGCTGTCATGCTTCATGGGGGAAGGTGATGTACTGACCCACGTGGGCCACCATAGCATTCAGGAACTGGTGTAGACAGTTGGATATGGCCGGTTGTGATATTCCCACGGTGTCATCTGTTGGTGTCTGGAACATCCCTATTCCCAGGAAGCATAGTTCTGCTGTTACCTTCACCTTCACAGGGACTGGCTGCCCCTTGTGGGTGGCACTCTGCAGGTCTATATGGAGGTCATCGCATATCCCCTATATGATGGCCTGGGGCAGTCAGTAGCATGCAATGCACTGTTCCTCCATCAGGTCCTGATATGTCTTCCTTGGTCTGTACACACATGGTGCATGGTGTCTGGCAGGTCTGTGCCATCCTGGTTGCTGCCTGTTCCTCTGGTTCCAGGCATTGTATCACCTTCTGTGCCTGTCCCAATTGTCCAGTAGTAGCACTCCTAGTATTGCTGCTGGTCCTTCCATTGTCTCTCTCCTGTCTTTCACAGTGCTGTGCAACTGTGTCTCCAGCCTGCCTGCCAGTGCTCCTTTATATACTGTGTAAGTTGCACCTGCTCCCACCTGGTGTATGTTACACCATGCGGACTTGGCATAACTTGTGGCACAGCGGCTTCTAGAATCCCGCATTGGCAATTCTCTTGTGTTTTCTTGGCGTATGTCCATTTGTACATTGGCGTACCTCTGAGTATGTCAAAACTGCAGCTATGTTGCATTTGGCGTAATTAGTTGCATTATGGCACATGTCACTTTCTAGAATAGCGCAAATCGCAAATGCTTGCTGTATTTGCGACTTGTGGCATTTCCATTGGCACAACTGCATTAGGCTGTGGCATATTCTTTCTAGAATCGGGACCAAGGAAGCATGGGAACATAAGGGGAAGATCTTGTCAAACACATCTCATTGAATTTTTCAGTGGGGTGCACTGGAATGGGACAAGTGAAGGGCCCTGGATGTCTTGTATTTGGACTTCAGTAGGGCTTTCGACTTGGTGCCCCATAATCAGTTCACAGTGAAGCTGAGAGATGAGGGAGTGGGTGATATATTGACAAGGTGGGTGGGCAACTGGCTTAGGGACAGGACTCAGATGATGGTCATTAATTGGGTTGAGTTAAGGTGAAGTCAGTTGACAAGCAGTGTGCACCGGGGCAGACATGGCATGGTGCTTTTCAATGTGCTTATATGTGTCACTGTGGAAGGTGCATATGTGACACTGTAGAAGGTACACAGGGCACAATGTCATTCTTTGCTAATGACACCAAAGTGTGTAGCAAAGTGGACAATGAAGAAGGCATCTGGCAGCTGAAGGCAGAGCCTGACAAGTTGGAGAAATGGTCCAGGGTCTAGAAGCTAAGATTACATGCAAAAAAATTGTAAGGTCGTGTACTTGAAAGAAAATGCCTAGGACTAAATATTAGATGGTGGGAGTATGCCACGAATACACAATGGAAGACAGGGGTACAGGAGTCATAGTCAGTGACAGCCTGAAAAACACTGCACAATGCGACAAGGCATTTATTTTTTTTAGATTTCTGTCCATCAACTCAGTCAGTGACAATGGGGCCGAATGAAGTCTGTCCAATGCTTTCCATCTTGCACCATCTCCATGGCTTCATTCATCTTTAATCCTTTCTGCTGCAAGTCATTCTTAATGGTATCTGTCCAACATAACAACAGTCTTCCCTAACAGGCTTTATTACATATACTTCTGTGTGAATTGCCATGGTTGATATTCTTTTGCAGTTAAAAATGTTATTGATTTTCCAAATACATAAAGAGTACAGAGAACAACATAAACAGTAACCAGGCACACAAAGGTACAACAATATACATATGACCAGCAAATAACATGACATACTGAGTTAAGAAATAATGAATGATTCCCCAAAGCGAGGAATTAATAAAAATATATTGCCATTGAAGAAAGGTAAAGAAAAAATAAGTAAATAAGTCCTACTGAAGAAAACTTGGACTTCAGCAAGGCCTTTGATTTGGTGCCTCATGGGCGGCTTTGGAGGAAACTAACTGGTGTATGGGTAGGGGCAAAAATGATGAACTGGATTACAAGCTGGCTGAGTGGGAGGCTGCAACAGGTGGTGGTGGGAAGGGAGCTCTCCACTCCAAGGTCAGTGATGAGTGGAGTGCCACAGGGCTCTGTGCTGGGACCAGTAATATTTGGGCTCTTCATATCAGACATTGAGCATGGGGTGGTGAGCAAGGTAAGTCTGTTCACAGATGACACCAAAATGGGAACAGTGGTGGATGGAGGGGAGGGATGGAAGCAGCTGCAGGGGGACCTAAGCAAGCTAGAAGAGTGGTCAGAGAGGTGGCAGCTGGGGTTCAATGCAAAGAAATGTAAGGTTATGCACTTCAGGGTGAAGAACACAAGGAGAAAATACTAGCTGGGGGGGGGTTAAGCTGGGGATCAGTGAGGAGGAGAAGGACCTATGGATAATGGTAACAGGGACCATGAACAACCCTGCCCAGTGCAGGAGAGTGGCTGCAAAAGTGAACAAAATGCTGTGGTGCATAGCGAGGGAGTTTTTGTCTAGGTGAAGAGAGGTGATCTTGCCCCTCTACAGGTCACTGGTAAGGCTGTACTTGGAGTATTGTGTGCAGTTTTGGAGGTCATTCCTAAAGCTTGATATCAGGCTGCTGGAGGGGGTGCAGAGGAGGGCAGTGTAGATGGTATGTGAAATGGAGGGGAGAGACTATGAGAGCAGGCTGAAAGACCTGAATATGTTCACCCTGGAGGATAGAAGGGACAGGGGGGACATGACAGAGACATTCAAGTAACTGAGGGGAATCAATAAGGATGGAGCAGATGGGTCTTTAGGCTAAGGAGGGGGAAGGACACCAGGGGGCATGGGCTAAGAATAGAGGGGGGAAGATTTAGGAGGGAAATGAGAATACACTATTTCATGGGAGAGTGGTAGCAAAATGGAATGCACTGCCATAACGGGTGGTATCACGTAAATCGGTGAACAGCTTTAAAAAGGCATGGGACAGGGAACAGGGGAGATTGAGGATGGGGAGGTGGGTGCCGGCAGTGGATGACAAAGGGGAGGGGGGTGGGGCAGCTGCAAACTAAGGGTCCTAGCTGCACACTTGAGCAGCCTTAGATAGACTGGGTGTTCTGTTTCTGCTGGCACATTCGTATGTTCATATGTAACCTGATGTACGGGGAATGCAAAACCCATGAGTGGTATTCTGTCCTTGTCCATTCTCGATACATGCCCAAACCATCACAATCATCTCTCTTGAATCTTCTGCAGCAGAGATGTTTTCTGTCCAAGCCACTTCCTTATTATCTCATTCTTTATTTTCTACATTCTTGAGACACCCAGTATTCCCCTTAGACAATTCATGTATGCACCGATATAACAGTACCAGAACGACAGTTGTCTCATACACTCTAATTTTTGTTTTAACATGATGTCTTTAGCCTTCCATATCTTGTGAAGTTTTCTGAAATCAGTAGCAGCTAGTCTGAGTCTTCTTTTTATGTCATCCTCACATTTTCCATTCTTCAATACAACTTTCCAAGGTACACAAATTTTTCCACTATTCTAGTTTTTCATCTCCTACTTTGATCAGTATGTCTTTCTCTTGTGTTTTGACTGTCATAATTTTTGTCTTCTTTGTGTTGATCTTCAGTCCAAAATTTCGACTTTCCTTATCTTCATTGTCAGTTATTCTCTGTAGATCCTCCTTGGATATTGCTATGAGGTCAATGTCATTTGCAAATCTTTAAGTTATTCACTGGCCTACCATATAGAATAACTTCTCACGTCTCATCCGAAACACACCCGCCAAAGCGGAAAACAGGTCATAACTCCACGATTTTTAAAAGGTATCAAGAATCCATCTTTATTTAGTATCCAGCAGCATAAAAAACAGACTCAGGTTCATTCATCAAACAGTAAAGTTGACAGGCTGAAGTGATCTAATAAGCAGTTCCTATAATGCTCATTGCATTCACCATTCCACAGACTACTGCTGAACCGAGCATTCAACCATTGTTGAACCAATGTTTCATACACTAAACTAGCACTTAATCATGGGTGACCCATGATTAAGCACCAGTGTGGGACATGAAATGCTGGGTGAGCAGACCCCTGCTGTCTGTTTGTAAGTGTGTTACTTTAATAAATATATTTTTAATCCCAGTCAGAGCAATACTCTTTTTTTAGTGATGGTTTCACCACTGAGCCTGGTTTACTGTTTTGTCCAGTGCTTTCTCTGCCTTACAAACACTTCACAATATGTTTGCTAAGTTTTTCATTAGTGCCCAGTGTTCACCCCGTCCCCCCACCCCTCAAACACTTCTGATATATTTGTGAAGTTCTTCCTTGGTGTGCAGTGGTCCTCATGCCCCCCAAACACTTCCCAATATGTTTCAAAGTTTTCCCTCTGTGTCCACTGGTCCCCCACCCCCTAACACTTCTTGATACATTTGCAAAGTTTTTACCTGATGTCCAGTTGTCCCACACCCTCACTGTAGGTACATATGCCACCTCCTCCCACATTCCGCACTTGTTCCCTGCACCCTCCCTCCATAGGTCCTACATTCACCAACAGTCCCATCCATTTCCAATGCACCACTCCTATCAGCAACTGGCACAAACCCTCCGGTCATGTCCACACCTGGCCACTAATTGACAGGTCACAATCCCGCACCTGCTGTAATAAGCTAAGTATAGTAAGACATGCCACTGTGATGTATCAGTTGGCAGCCAGCGATGGAGGTGAGCTGAGGGTCTGTACCGACTACTGACAAGAGGGTGCACCAGGGTTGTATGGGCTTGCAAATGGGTGTTAGACTTATGGGTGGAGGGTGCAGGGGACAAGTTGGGTGGTTGGGGTGTGGTGGAATTTAAACAAAAGGGGAGGGGGGTGTGATCACTAGACACCAGAGAACAACTTTGCAAAGATAGGAAATGTTTGTGAGGCAGAAGGACCACTAGATACCAGGGGGAAAAAATACTTTTCAAACAAATCAGGAAATGTTCAGTGGGTAGGGGGACAACTTGGCACAAGGCAAAAATGCTGCAAACATATCGGGAAGAATTTGGGGGGGCAGAGAGCTACTGGATATCAAGGAAAAACTTTGTAAATCTATTGAGAAGTGTTCAGGGATGGAGGAACCACTGAACAATAGGGAAATACTGTGTAAACATGTCAGGAAGTGTTCTAGAGGTGGTGGGAATACTGGACACCAGGGAAAAAATTTGCAACTATATCAGGAAGTGTTTGGGGGGGGTACAGATTAATATTTTATACTGAAAAAAGAAATTCTGCAGAATTAATGACTAAACTACAGAATTACATGCATTGCAGAGTGATGTATTAAGCTGCAGAATGAAATTTCTCAGAACAGTCATTCTGCAGTACATGTGTATTATTCTGCACTGCAGTTCAGCCAGAATAGTTCACAGTATGGGGCTGGCAGTATAGTATAGAGGTTAGAGTAATGAGCTGTGAATGAGCTTGGTACATCCAGCAGACCAGGCCTGGGTCTGATTCTCACAACCTCCACTTGCATGCTGTGTGACTCTAAGCAAGTCACTCAACCACCCAGAGCTCCCAGGTCACCCATGAAAATAGGCAGTTGTGCCTAGTGGGCTTTAACTGGTTACTAAAGACTAACATAAGTAAAAAATAAAATTCACCAAAACACATTCAGAAGATTCAGATTTAAAAAATGTTAGAAATTCATAAAATTCCACAAAATGTACATTTTTTTATGAAATTTCAGTGAATTTGGAATTTGCAGATTCCACTCAGCTCTAGACTGGATCTGTGAAAATATTGTTTAGTAATAGGGTCATCAGGCTGGAATAGTTTACTTTAGAGCACAAAGTGGACTGAGACTTTAGCAGTTTTCAAGAGTGAGCTGGATGCCTTACTGGATTCTAAGGGGATAGAAAGATGGGCAGTGCCTCTTTCTGTCCAGCTGCCTGCCCTTGAACAGGGCTGCTTCAACTCCCCCACAGTCGGGCATCACCCAGCCAGCCACCGACTGAGACCAGGACACCCGCCTGCAGCGCCTTGTAAGCTGCCTGCACTTGAACAGGCTGCTTCAGCTCCCCCATGGTCGGACAGCACCCAGCCAGCCACCGAGCGAGACCAGGATGCCTGCCTGCAGCTCCTTGGAAGCTGCCTGCACTTAAACAGGACTGCTTCAGTTCCCCCATGGTCAGACAGCACCCAGACAGCCACCGACCGAGACCAGAATGCCTGCCTGCAGCTCCTTGGAAGCTGCCTGCCCTTGAACAGGGCTGCTTCAGCTCCCCCACAGTCGGATGGCACCCAGCCAGCCGCTGACCTAGACCAGGACACCCACCTGCAGCTCCTTGGAAGGTACAGTGACAGGGCAGCCAATCGGAACATGGGCGCTCCAGCAAACCCACTCCAATTGGCCAGGGCTTTTCCCCCTGCTTTTGCCACCTGGCACTTTTTACAAATAGATTTAACTGCAACTAAGCAAAATTCAAATGTTTAATAGAAGGATTTCAACTGTATTAGCTGGATTGTAATTTCTACTACTTTTTTAAAGTGCTTACAGCTCTTCTGTTGTTCCCTGCTCCTGCACCCCCATCCCCCTCATCCAAGCATTCTGTCTTGGTGCCAAAAGTCTCACTCTCCTTTGTCTTGCTAAATTGCTCAATCTAAACCTGTCCTGCCTCTATGCTATTTAACCCCTGCTATTTTTCTTCTCTCTAGCTGCCTGCCCTTGATCAGGGCTGCTTGTCTAATAGAAGGATTTTTTCTCAGCTCATACACGCCATCAATCTAAGAGACGACCGCTTGCACTCAGTCACATACAGCTATTTGCTCACTACCTAATTCTCACTCTCCAGCTCCTTGCAACAGGTGACATCCACCCTAGACCCGGCCCCAATACTACCCCCCCTCATGCCTCTCTCCAACATCGGCCTCTTCTTCACCTCACTCTGGGGGCCTTCTCCCATGTGGCCAGCGCCTCCTGCACCTAAATATAAGAAACCTTGTCCACAAGCTTGACTCTCTTCAGGTTCTTGCTGCCCACTATGCTCCAGATATCCTCACCCTGTCCGAAACCTGGCTAAACAAAAACATCAATGACTCCTCTGTTGCAATCCCAGGCTACACCATGGCCCACCAGGATAGAGCCTCTAAAGGCGGTAGAATAGCCATCTACGTAAACTCGGACTTGCACTATTCAGTGGTCCTGACCAAGTCCGAACCAAAAGTCCTTGAAGTAATGCTAATCCAGCTTGTCCTTCCCTTCTCACTACCAATCTACATTGCTGGGATATACAGCCAACCTGGTACACCAGCTTCTGCTGTCACCGACCTCCTCAGGCAAATCTCCTGCCTAACCATGACAGGGGAACTCTACATTATGGGCAATCTTATCCACAATTAACTAGCTCCTACCCTCAACAAAGCCAGGACTGAAATTTCCACCCTAAACCTCTCACAAATCATTACTGAGCCCACCTGGTTTAACCTAAAATCTGGTAACCACTCGCTCATCGACTGGGTCCTTACCACATACCCGGTACCCCCGTTGGATCAAACAAGCCGGTATTCTTCCTGACTCCCTCAGTGACCACCACGTAACTTTCTTAGTGCATAAAATCCACCACCCAAAATCCCCCATTAAATTTGTAGTCTAATGCTCTTATAAATCCCTCAATCTAGCCCCTGTATTAGATGACCTTGTGCTAGCAAACTGGGACCCTGCTCCTCCTACGATCTCCATTGATAATGCCTTTCTACACTTTAAAAACACATTCTTCAGCATCTGGAACACATACGCCCCACTGCGTCGTACAAGAGTATGAGGAAACCACCTACCTTGGATCACCCAAGAACTGATTGCATGTCAAATCACACAGGACAAAGCCTGGAAAACCCATAAATCCTCACGCCTCCCACAACACCTCTCCACATACCGCATACTCCGTAGCAAGTGCACCAGCGCCACTCATCTTGCAGAAGCAGAGTACTTCAGCAGCTCTCTCCAGTCAAACCTAAATAAACCCTCAAAATTCTGGAAGGTCATTCACTCCCTTTTCACCCCACTGGCTGCCAATCCCACTCCAATGGTAAATGTTAATAACTCTCTCCTAGCAGAGCCCACAGCAGTCACCACTGAGTTCAATGTGTACTTCTCCACTTGTGCTGCCACCCTCCTCTCTTCTCTGCCCAACACTAGACCTCTCACACTGCCTACAAACATAAAGACCCAGACTAGGCCTCACTCCTTTTCCTTCAAAGACATCTCTGCAACAGAGGCCTTAGATGCATTACTTTCTCTCAACCCTTCAAAAGGCAAATCCTAGGATGGATTAGACCCCAAACTTCTATACCACTCTGCCCCCGCTACAGCAACTCTGCTTGCCAGACTCCTAAACCAATCCTTTGCTGCTGCTGCCATCCCTCATGCATGGAAGCATGCCATTGTCTTCCCTCTGCCAAAAGGAGGTGCCCCTACCTGCCCTTTAACTACCGCCCTATCTCCCTCCTTCCAGCCCTAGCAAAACTACAAGAGCACCTTGTGCTCACCCAACTTACCTCCTTCCTCACTGACTCCAAATTCTTTACGCCATTCCAGTCTGGCTTCAGGAAGGACACTCCACCACCTCCTCCCTGATAAGGCTTACAGACACTATCCTGACAGGCATAGACAGTGGACTGATCACCTCAGCCATTTTTGTTGACCTTGCAAAAGCCTTCGACACCGTCTCCCACCCCATATTGCTCTCGAGTCTTGCTGAGTCAGGCCTCTCTGTCATAGCCACAAACTGATTCAGATCATACCTCTCTGATAGAACTCAGTCCATTAGAGTCTCAAATGTGATCTCCAGCCCCCTCCCTTAACTACTGAAGTTCTACATGGGTTGGTTCTTGGTCCCGTTCTGTTCTCTATATTCCTAAATGACCTGCCACTCATCTTCTCTACTTCCTCAATCCACATGTATGCAGATGATACTATACTCTACTACTCGGGCTCCATCTCTGATGTGGTACAGTCAAACGTCCAAGCTGACTTCAACAAGGTACAGCAATGGTTTAGCTCACACCAGCTCTCCCTAAATGCAAAAGAAACTGTCACCATGACCTTCGGCACACGATAACGCCTGGCCAGACTCCCCTCCCTTCCCTACTTCACCACCCTGGATGGCCAAAATCTTGAAGATGTTTCCTCGTTCCGTTACTTGGAGGTCTGGCTTGACAGCCATCTCTCCTTCTCTGACCACATCGATGCTGTCTCAAAAAAACTATGCCCCATGCTCAGTGCACTGTATAGGAACTGCAGCAGCCTCCTTCCCTGAGTCTGACGTGACCTGGTCCTGAAGATGATACTCCCCTCAATCGACTACTGTGACACTGTATACAGTGCAGCCCATAAGTCTACCCTATCTAAGCTGGACACACTTTATAATGCCTTCTGCCAGTTTGCTCTCGATGCCTCTCCCCTCACCCACCACTGCAACCTCTACCAAGCCTTGGCACTGCTGTCTCTGGAAAACCACCGCATCTCTCACTGTGCTAAATTTATCTCCAACCTATGGCTCGGGTCCATCCCCTCCAACCTTGCCACCATGCTCACAGATGCCCCACCCTCCCATCATCTTAGATCCAGTGACTCCAGCCAACTTTCAGTCCCTAGGCGTAAGACCTCTGCTGGTCAAGCTGCCTCCTCACACCGGCTACCCAAGCTCTGGAATGCCCTCCCACCGCAAATTCGGCACTCCTCTTCTTCCTACTCTCTGTCTACTGCCCTAGCAAACTTTCGTACTACAAATTGCTCCTGTCCCTGAACCTGCCATGCCCCACTATCCCCTTCCCAATGCCTGACCAGTGGCCTTAGCCTTGCTACAGAAGCTGGTATATAACCCTAACCTTGCACTTATGTCCTGGACCTATTTTGCCTACAACTGTGTATAACTGTATAACTGTGATATCGTCCTCTGTTGTTTGACTGTTGTTACTACTATGCTAATTTACCTTGTCTGCTGCTTCTTGTCACAAAATTGTTATTTGATACTATAATATCCTAAACATTCAATGTGCGCTGCTAGTATATTCGTGCAATCGTTTATCCTTATGCTGCTTTTTTATTTGCTTCTGTTAACTGTTCACTTGATAACTTGCGTGTTATTATATCCATGTGTACCCCTCCCCCAGGTTGCACCAGGATATGAGCATTTTGTTGCTCAGTGTGCCTTTCCTGGTGAAACAGTTGCAATAAATAAGTAAATAAATAATAAATGTAATGTAGTGTACTGCTGCAATAGCACTTTTACAGAAATGGGCATTTATATACTGCATTTGCCCTATTTTAGGTCTATTATCTATGCATGCATTATTTTGAACCATTATTTTTTTAGTTATTGTTGACCAGGTGGGTGCTCTAGGCAAATGAATGCCTGTTTTCAGGCACAACCCAGGAGAGTACAATATACAAAACTTTACAGGGAGTGAAAATACACAGTGATGACAACTTTGAGCAGAACATCAGTGTAACAAAACAAGAATCAGTACATAGAAAGGTATAATATATGCAAGAAACTTATGCAGTCAAAAGAGGGGGAGATAAGAGAGATATATACAATTAAACAATGGATTTTGTATAACACTAATTAAGCAACTAGGTAAACACATTAGGCTAGATACAAATAACAATAGGTACAAATAACAGTAGATACACTTCTAAGTCTACATGATAGACACCACGATAGATGGCATGAATGTCCATGGTCTTTGAAGGATCAGACAGGTTAATAGTATGTTGGGGCATGTACACTTTGACACCCTGAGAAGATGTTCAAGGAACATTCAGTGGAATGAGGACACAGTGGGACACTGCCTAATATTAGTTGGAATGGAATTCCACAGGGTTGGAGCAGAGTATCCAAAGGAGGATTCCCCCTATCCTAGTTCTAATTTTAGGAATCTCCAGCAGGGCATTACTTTTAGACCTCAAGGGATAATTGCTGCAGACTTTATTGAGGAGGGAGACAAGGGCCACTGGTATGCTTTTTTTTGTAGAACCTTATAGATGACACCCCCTAGCACGAGATCACAAGCTTGGGTCAGGGGGAACCAGTCAAGCCTTTCACAGGGGGAGCAGTGGTGAGCCTGTTTATCAGATTCAAGGGCAAATTTTCAGATGTTATTATGTTGTGGTTTTGGAGGCTGACATGAAAACTGGAACAGAATAGAGAAGTTTAGGTAAGAACATACCTTTGGCAACAGCTAGCCTGACCTGAGGGGTGAGATCACGACTAATTTTGTAAGAGATCCCAAGCATGGCATTAACTAATTTGATGGTGTCATGACATGTGACAAGAAGTCAAATGAGGGGTCTATGAAAACTTCTAAGTAGGTGGACAAGGTGACCATAGGATCGGGAGTTTCATCCTGGTACATGACAGTTAAAGGGATTAGACACTGTCTGCATTTTTGGGTGTTCCAAAGAGCATAGACTGTGTTTTGGTCATGTTAAGTATAAGTTTATGCCCAGTTTTAAACTGATCTCTAGTCTGAGGTATAAGAGAGATATCTTTAGAACTGGTGTAGAGGACGAAATCATCTGCATATAGCATAGCAGAACAATGGGACAGGCTTTGAGTAATTTGGTTAATAAGTAGTGCAAATAATAGGGGCCCCAGGATTGAACCTTGTGGGATGCCTACATGGTTTTCCACTATCCTCCAGGCTGCCAAGTCACTCACAGGGCTCATGAGGGGCTTTTCCTAGCAGGACTCTACTCCCCTCTACTGCAAAGGTAGCAGCAGTAATCCTCCACCAGAACCTCGGACCTTCAAGTATGAATCCCAGCACCTGGAGCCAAGTGCATGACTGGACACCAGTGGGATAACCAGTCAGGCATTCTGGCTTGATAACCATAGTTGTAAACTGGCTTTTTAATTTAATTGCCAAAAGTGACCATATTGAAATCAGTTTCCAATAAATTCAATTTTATTTATCATCCACTTTTTCACTGTATTAGGTCACCTCCTTTTACCTCTTCTAGTTATAGTCATCCACATCACAGACATGTTGTTATATCTAGCAAGGCAACAATTGATCTCCAAGGCTGATACCAAGTGCTGTCCAGGCTGCTAGTGTGAAATTTGAATTTAGAGAATTCTGCAAGGTCCTCACCTTGGAGAGTAAATGCATTACCTCTGACACATCTATTCTCTGCTTTCCTGGAGAGTGATATTGCTCAGATTGGTCTTGAGCTTGAGTTTCCTAAATTGTTATACAATGTGCTATTGTACTCGGTGGACTGGGATTTATATTATTTATTATTCTGTAACATTAAAAAGTGCTAGTGGAAACAAACGAGGCAGACAGGAAAATAATATACATTTTTAGTAGCAGTCAGTTGTAACTTTTTATTTCTGAAATATTTTTCCTTTTCCTTTAGGTCATTGGAGAGACGTCTATGGGATAACATTGTGCTGGATGTGTGGAACAGCTCTCAGTCTGGCAGCTGTCATATCTGTCTTTATCCCCCAACTACATCATCAGCATTCTGATCTCACTGACAGTGACATTACAAGCGACTGACCTGATAGCTACTGAGTGGCTGTTCTTAAGAAGCAGTGATGTCACACTCACTGAGGTCACAGTGTCAATGATGTAGTGTGTGTGGGGGCGTTAGAGATAGCTATGTTAGTTGCCAGGCAGAATGCTGCCCCACACATCATACCCATTTACAACAAGTAAACAATCTTCAAATTAAGCAAAAAAAAAAAAAAAAAAGAGTTCCTTAGATATAAAAGGTAGTGGTAGACTGCTTTTAAAAACTAATATTAGTTTTAGGCAGTACACTAGTTATTTAAGGTAAAAAGGCTTCAGAATAATGATTTATATTATTTATTGTTTTGTAACACTAAAGTAAAAAAGGTTTTATGGTGTTCCTCAGAGTCTGAGCAGTTGCTTAACACTGTTTCAGCACTACACAGTGCCATAAATTATTGTATTACCATTAGTTATTTAAGCAATAAACCACAACAGGGTATGGGTTATGCTGGGATTTACCCACGCCTGGTGTGGTTTGGGAGTGACCAAATCTGTACCAGAAGTGGATAAATCCCTTCATAACCCACAACCTGGAGTGGTTTATTGCAATTATACAATGGCCCCTCCTTTTTTTAGTGAGGAAAAAAGAAATAAGGAAAAAAGTGTTTTTTTGTAATTTTACATTGTTTTTATGCAATTTCTTGGTCTGCAACAGAAAATAGTTCTGAGTTGTTAGCTACTGCATAGCCCCCCCCCTCACATACACACACATATCACTGCTGAATATAATGTAGAAGATGGAGTGCAGTATTTTTTTTTTTCATTTTATCTTCCCCTTGGTACTCAAAAAGACCGCTGTTCTCTCAGTAAGCACTGTTCATGGCTTGCACCCAGTTAGAAAAAATAATTTTAATAACTGCCTGACAACTGATTACATATAAAGTTGAGTCCACTTTGTTTTCAAAGGAAAGACTACCAGTCCGTGGTCTTCTGTGACATGTTTCTTTTTTTATTTCATTTTTTAAATGGAGCTAGCCATACCGGAAGAGAGGTGGGAGGAAATAATGGTCATAGTAGCGAGCTCTGAAAACGGAAACTGGAGGGAGTGAGTGTCTTGGTGCTTAATGCCAGAAGAATTACTTTGTGTCTGAGGTCTTTTCAGGCAATTTCTCTTTTTTTTTCATTAATTTCATTTTTTTGAATGAAGCGAGCACCTGCATTGGAGGTGTGAGGAAATAATGATAACATCAGTCATCTCAATGGAAAACAGAAACTGAAGGGAGCGAGAGTGTTACAAGCTGGCAGGTAATGGTCTTGTGTGAATTGGGGACAAGTCAGTGAGGCAGTGTGCTGGTTTACTAGCCAGACTTTTTTTGTACTTGTTTTGGGATGGTATACAATGGGATTTGGGACTACTGATCTGTAAGCTCATATGTGCAGTCTGTCCATTTGAATCTCCTGCTTCAGCCGCATGGTTTAGCAGAGAGTAGAACTGGCACATTTTCAGCTGATGTTTGGTGGGTCACTTTCATTTTAGTTGAGATTGCTGATGCAGCTGACTGGCACCTTTTGCATGGGTTATGCCGGGATATACCACAGCTGAAAGGTGCCAGTCAGCCAATCAGAATCCGGGATTCTTGGACACCATTGTATAATGTAGTATGTCTATTGTACCTATGCAATTGCTTGTCAATGTGCTATTTTTTCTCTCTGACATGGAGCCTTTGTAAAGGAGTATCTGACTCAAAGGATTGTAATTCCGATACTGTGTAATAAGTAAATAAAATAAATAAATACTCTGTCATTCAAAGCATGGAAATATACTAAACAAATTCTTTGAGAAAGGGTATCAAAGTTAGGCTAATGTAAGGCTATGTCAAGCAATCACTGAAACCCTGAGTAAGACTGCAACACATACCCATAAAGATTCCAAAGACTTTTTACTCTATTGTTGCACTTTTGTAGTTTTGTGGCTTTGTGTTTCAACCATTCTGAATGAAGCACTCATTTTAGTTTCTGCCAGCAATAACATGCAGAAGTGTTTCCTTCCTTCTGGGTGACACTGTATTTTTTTTTTAATTAAAGATCAGGTACAATACATGACCAAGAATTGATATCTGGTTTTAAAAGTGGTCAACTGTTACTTTTTATATTCACTTGCAAAGTATGTGAACATATTTTTTTCCCAATTGTTTTACCAGGTGAGACACACTAAGCTGAAAACTTGTTTACAGGTGCAACCTGGGAGCACATGGAAGTTAAGTGACTTGCTCAGGGTCACACAGTACGCAAGTGGGGGCTGTGGGATTCAAACCCAGGTCTCCAGATTTGCAGCTCAGAGCCTTAAACCACTGCACTATACTGCCTCCCTGGTATTGGTATCAGTGTGCTATGAAAGAGATTTTGGGAGCATGCTCCACTTCCCCCATTACATACTAACATACTAAAATGCCAGCAGAATAGGCCTAATGGTCTTTCATGTCTGCTCGTTTGGCCAGCCCCCACCCTGGGAGCTGACCTTGCTGCCCCCCTCACCTTCTCTAGCGTCTCCCTTCCCAGTTCCGGCTTTTCTCGCTGCATTAGATTTTGCTTCCAGAACCCTTCCCCTGTACCTGTCCCACCCCCTCTTGAACCCCTCCACAGTTTCTGCCTCCACCAGCCTCCTAGGCAGCACATTCCATGGCTCCACCACCCTCTCAGTGAAGTAGCACCTCCTCCTTTCTCCCCTGAATCTTCCCCCCTCCAGCTTCCACCCATGCCCTCTAGTGGCCCCCTCCTCCTTCCTTCGAAGCACCCTGACTGTTCCTCCCCTATTTACCCCTTCATGTACCTGAAGACCTCTATCATGTCCCCCCGGTCCCTTCACTCTTCCAATGTGTACATATTTTAGCTCTTCGAGCCTCTCCTCATAGGTCCTGTCCCCCAAGCCCCAAATCATTTTGGTTGCCCTCCTCTGGACCATCTCCAGGAGTTTAATGTCCCTCTTTAAGTGTGGCCTCCAAAACTGCATGCAGTACTCTAGGTGCGGACTCACCAAGCAGTTATACAGAGGGAGTATCACTTCCCTCCTTCTGGAGGTGATCCCCCTAGCATGCATCCCAGCATCCTGTTGACCTTGGCTGCTGCCCTCCTACAAGTCTCCAAGTTGTTCATCTTGACATCTACCACCACCCCCAGGTCCCTCTCAGCCATCGAGATTTGTAGCATTCCCCCCCCCCCCGGGTGTACACTTGGCCCGGGTTTCTGGCCCCCAGGTGCAGTACCTCCACCTAGACTTTAGCAAGGCATTTGACACAGTCCCACACAAAAGATTATTAGTCAAATTAACCAGCCTGGGAGTGGGTCCCAGGGTGGTAGCCTGGGTAAAACATTGGCTGGACAACAAGACACAGAAGGTAATTGTAAATGGAGTCCACTCTGAAGAAAGGGCGGTTACTAGTGGGGTACCGTGAGGTTCAGTATTGGGTCCAGTCCTTTTAATGTCTTCATCAGTGGCATTGCAGAGGGACTGGAAGGAAAAGTATGCCTTTTGCAGATGACACAAAGATCTGCAACAGGGTTGATACACAAGGAGGCGTGGAAAGGATGAAAAGGACTTGGCAAGGTTGGAGGAATGGTCTGACGTATGGCAGCTAGGTTCAATGCAAAAGTGCAAAATAATGCACCTGGAAACAAGAACCCAGGGAAGAATACACAATGGGTGGGAGGTAGTAACAACAACAAAACAGGAAAGGGACCTGGGGTAATCATATCAGATGACCTTAAGGTTAGCAAGCAATGTGAGAAGGCAGTAGGAGGGCAGGGGTATACTGGGATGTATAGGGAGAGGCATCAGCAGCAGAAAACAGGAAGTTGTTATCCTCTGTACAGACAGTTGGTGAGACCCCATCTGGAATACTGTGTCCAGTTCTGGAGACCCCATCTCCGCAAGGACATAGACAGGATAGAGGCAGTCAGAGGAGGCAGCTAAAATGGTGCAGGGTCTGCAAGGAGAAGCCGTATGAGGAGAGACTAAAGGAGCTTAATATGTATACCCTTGAGGAAAGAAGGAGAGGGGACATGATAGAAACTTTCAAGTACCTCAAGGGAATCAACAAAGTCCAAGAGGGTAGCATCTTTCAGAAAAGAGACTTGCAAGAACAAGGGGACACAATTTAAAGACAGAAGAGAGGCGGTTCAGAGGCAATGTGAGGAAGTATTATTTTACAGAGAGGTAGTGGATGCATGGAACAGCCTTCCTGAGGAAGTTATGGAGTCTAAAACTGTGGAAGAATTCAAGAATGCATGGGACAGACATAAGGCAATTCTTGTGGGGGGCAGGAAGATATAGGCTGTTGGTTAAATAGGATCTGCGGCCTATCCTGTTGGTAGGGAAATGGGCAGACTAGATGGGCCTAGCGGTCTTTATCTGCCGTCAAAGTCTATGTTTCTATGTTACCTTGCATTTCCCTGCATTGAACCTCAGCTTCTACTTTCTAGACCATCTTTCCAGATATCAGCTCTCCTCTCTAATTCAGCCCACTTTCCAACTTTCTCCTCATCTATTTGAAGTCCTTGCCCAATTACAATTCTGAAAATTGCAAACTGCAAGGTTCTTGTGTAACTATTTTGACAGCATGAAACCTCACCCCTGCTCCCTGCTCCACATATGTGCAACTGTGTAGTCCTCGCATATGTGATGCAGTTTAGTATTTGTTTCTCAGTAACTGGCAGAGATGCCCACAACATCTATAACTTGCATATACATAATGAAGTGTTTGCAACCCATTAAATTAATTGATTATTATATATGGTAAAAAGCAAGTAAAACTTGTTCCTACACTTTTTGATCACTTTGGATAAGGAGCTGTGATTCTCTGTTTACCTGTGTTTTGCACACTAAAATTAAAGCATTTTGCTGGTCCTTACAACATAAATAATGCTCAACACATATACTGCTTGGTAGGCATGTGAATGTATTGGTACCAGTCACAGTGAAGGCACTCTTAGGGTTGTGTCCTTTCAGCACCTAGTATAGCTCCTGAATACTGAATCTTCTTCAGAATTTCACTTGTTGTCTACTGCTCTCTTTCTTTTGCAAATTTGTCAAATCACCAGGCTGTACAATGCAAAGTAGAGGATTTACTTGAGCAATTATTAAACCTGCATGAAACCTTGTCCCTGTTATTAAATTTGCTTCTGCCCAGTGCTTTCAACACTCTTTGTGCTATGGTGCACACACTGAATGGCCTTCTTTGTTACTTTACATTTGCTGCTCAGGAGCACATACTCCATTTACCCCTTGTTGATCTCTGCTGTTCTCTCCCTGTGAAACACAAAATCCACTCTTCTCCACCAATCTCTGTCCTTCCATGATCTCTCCCCCACCCTCAGCTATTATGGTCTATATATACTTCGCTTTCTCCTCCACTCCAAAATCTATGGCTGCACCCCAAAAGGCCACCATATCCCGTAGTTCTCATTATCTGCGATTTGCCATCTTCTCTCTCCCCTCCCACTCCACAACCTTTGCCCTCCACAATGCCCAACCCTTTCCCTCTAAGTCACATTATTCACTGTTCACCCCTTTATCTGTATCACTCCTCTCACCGACCTATGCTTTCCCAAGAAATTTCTGCCACTGTCTGTATACATTTGTCACTCTGCAACACTTAGTCTCTCCCACCAACCCTCAAATGTCTTTCCACTCTTTGTACTTCAGAATTACCTATTGTGTGCCATTTGCTCTACATACCTTCCCTTCCTGTTCTCCTCACAACATACCTCCATTCTCCATCTGCAGAATACACTCTCCAGCTCTGTCCCTGTTCTGTCCCATTTCTGATGCCCTACAACATGTAACAATTGTCTGTATACACATGTTGCTCCATGACATTTGCTCTCTCCCCCCTCCTTGATATCTGCCCCTCTAAACTGCCACCATTAACTGTATTTCGTATTAGTTGATCCATGCCACTTGCTCTGTATCCTTCCCTCCCTGATCTCCGACCTAACAAACATGCCAACACTTTCCCTATACATTAGCTGCTCTGTGGCACTTACTTTTCCCTGACCTCTGAACCCCCCCCCCCCAAATGCTGTCTTTCACAGTCATTAACATTAACTGCTCTGCGGCAGTTGCTCTCTGTTTCTCCCCTTCCCAAGATCTATCCACCCAAAAAAATGCTGGCATTGCCCTTATACCTTAGCCATTCTGCAGCACTCACTCTCTTAAACTCCTTCAAACAACTCCCCCACACCTGGTACTTCATATTACCCAATGTACATGTATATGCCATTTGCTCTCTATTCCTCCCATACCTGATATCTGTTGCCTAAAAGTGCCACAATTGTCCCTATACATTTGCTGCTCTGCAGCACTTACTATCTCCGTCTCAGCCTTGCATGTTTCATCACTCACGTTATGTCGTGTTACCCATTGTGTGCCATTTGCTTTGTACTCTTTCCCTTCCTGATCCCTCTCCCCCAGCGTACTACCATTCTCCATTTACATGACATGCAGTCTGGCTCTATCCCCATTCTACTCCATCGCTGACATCCGAACATGCTGCCAGTCTCTGTATTCATTTGCCACTCTGTGGCAGTTGCTGTTTTCCCCACAACCCCAGTCTTATCCCCCTCCACATGCCCCCATTCCCCATCATTCACATGATCTGCTCTGTAGCAGTTGACCTCACTCCATCCTCAATATCTGTCCCAAACTGTCACAACTCACCTTAATTCACATTCGCTGCTGTGTACCACTTGCTCCATATCAAGTCCATTTCCGATCTTTGACTCCCTTCAACATGACAACATTTTCCCTATACATTAGCCCTTCTAAGGCATGTGCTGGTCACCCCTGATCTTTGCCCACCCCCAAATATGCTGCCAATCACTGTCATTTGCATTAGCATCTGTTCGGCATTTGTTCACTATTTCTCCTCTCCCTGATATCTACCCTCTTTAAAATGCTGGCATTGGCCCTACACATTAGCTGCTCTTTGGCACGTGCTCTTTCCTACCCACCATAAAATGTCTCACCACTCCTGGTACTTCATATTAGCTGCTGTGTGCCATTCACTCTCTAGTCCTCCCTTCCCTGTTCCCCCTTAATATACCACCATTCTCCATAAACCTGAAATGTTCTTCAGTTCTGGCCCTGTTCTATCCTATCCTAACCTTTCTCTGACCCCTTAACATAATGCCATTCTCCTAATACTTTTACTGCACTGTGGCATTTGTTCTCTCTCCCCATCTCCAATCTCTGCTCTACAACATGCCCCCATTCCCCATCATTCACATAGCTGCTCTTAAAACATGCTGTCTCCTCTCCTTGATATCTTCTCCCCAAACTGCTGCTAGTCACCATAATTCATATTAGCTTCTCTGTGCCACTTGCTTTATACCCATCCCCTCCTCAGTCTCTGCCCTACACAACATGCCAACATCTCCCCTATATATTTGCTGCTTTACAGCACTTGCTATTCCACTTCCCAATCCCTGCCCCCTTCCACTCCAAAATGCTGGCATTCACTTTCATTCACATTAACTACTCTTTGGCACTTTCTCTCTATTTCTCTCTTCCCCTATGTCTGTTAACCCCCAAATCCAGCATTGTCCACATACATTAGTCGCTCTGCAGCAATTACTTTCTCTCCTTCTCCCTGATTTCTGAACCCACAAACCTGCTGCCATTCAGTATTATTCAGATTAGCCACACTGACACTTGGTCTTTCCTCCCCTTCCCGATATCTGACACCAAAATGCCATCATTGTCCCTTCACATAAACTACTCTGCAGCACTTTCTTTCTCTCTGTCTCTCTCCTGTTCCCTAACTCTGCCCTCCAAACTTGTTGCCATTCACAATTATTTACATTTGCTGCTCTGTCGCAGTTGGCTTCTGTCCCTCCCATACCCAATTTCTGCCCTCCCTTCATGCTGACATTGTCCCTGCATATTACCTGTTTTTCAGCACTTGCTGTCCCACCCTCCCTGATCTCTGCCCTCACCAATATACTGCCATTCAGCATAATTTCCCATTTGCTGTTCTGTGGCACTTGCTTACTATACCTTCCCTCCCCAGTTTCTGCCCCCAAAACATGCCCATATTCTCCAAATACATTAGCCACTCTTTATAGTATAGTAGTATAGGGAGGCAGTATAGCGCAGTGGTTTAAGGCTCTGAGCTGCAAATCTGGTGACATCCAGCAGACCAGACCTGGGTCTGAATCCCACAGCTTCTACTTGCATACTGTGTGACCCTGAGCAAGTCACTTAACTTCCCTGTGCTCCCAGGTCGCACCTGAAAAAATGCTTTCAGCTTAGTGTGCCACTCCTGGTTAAACAACTAAAAAAAAAAAAAAAGATAAAAAAAATAAAACTCTATGGCACTTGCTTTCTGCACTCCTCAATCTCTGCCCTCCTCCTGAAACCTGCTGCCATTCACCACCATTGGCATTAGCCACTCTGTGGCACTTCATCGCTACCCCTCCCTACCCCAATTTCTGCCCACCAACATGCTGGCATTGTTCATACACATTAGCTGATTTTTGGCACTTGCTCTCCCTCAGTCCCTATCTCTGCCTCAATATGCTGCCATTAACCATCATTACCATTAGCCACTCTTCAGCCCATGCTCTGTATCCATCCTTTTCCCAATCTCTACCCCTAAACATTCCTGTATTCTCCCTATACATTAGCCACTCTGTGGCAGTTCCTCTCTCCTCCATCCCCAATCTCCAGCACTTGCTCTCTCATCCCCCTTGACTTTTGTCCACCCAAATCTGCCACCATTCCTTGTAATTTACATTAGCCACTTTGCGACACTTATCCTTAATCACTTCCCTGCCTGATCCTTGCCCCCCCATACTGCCATTGTCTATGTACATCACTTGTTACTTTCTACTGCTTGCTGCTGTTTATAATCTTTATAACATATTTCTACTACTTACAGTCTTTTTTCCAGATCCTTCACAATACAGCTCTGCCACATACTTGCTGTCTTTAGGTACACCTCTTCTCATTAATATCTGCACTTCTCATGTTTCCCCAATTAATTTGTTCTCAACAGATACCTTTCCATTCCAAAGGTCTTCATTTATTACTTTTAACTATTCTTGTTTCTGTTTATGGATCAATGTGCATAACCTAAATTTCTTTTATCCTAGTATGAAAGCTAAACTAATTTTGCTCATTGTGGGGGGATAATCTTTGCTGAACTCCAGACTCCTTATATCTTGGATTATGTTGTTCATCTAATAGGTTGTGGATGCACAAGTGGCTTCAAAAGATGAAATCCAATCTGCTTCCTCTTGCAGTGCGATTAAGCTAGCTCAGTTTTCAATGTGCATCTGTTCAGGTTGCAGCACAGGATCAGAGCTCCTGTTATTCAGCAATCTATAAAGACCCACATTTGGAGCTATGACTTCTTAAATATGAAGGTATGTGTCATTATTGTTCTGGCTTGTGTCTAATCAATATCGCAAGGAGGCTTTTTACATACTAACATGCACTATTATTATACATATATTTCTGTAGCTAGCTACTGACTCTACTCAGGGCTACCAACACATGAGTGTATCATGTACATAGGAGTACTAGGCAGATGTGGCTACTTTAGTTACCCCTGTAACTCCACAGGTAAACTTTTACTTAAATGCTGAAAACCTGCTGTAAGCTCTAAACTTACCATATGTGGGTAGGACATTAGACATGAGGTTACTGCTATTTGAATCTGATGCTCAACTCTTCATGCATGCATGCAGATGCCAAGATGGCATGCTAGTGCACATCTGTGACCCCTCATGTAGCAGTCACAAGTTCTTTTGCTCATTATATAACAGGAGAGAGTGTCCCTACAAGTGGGGCTCTCTGCCAGGTATGAGCAATGTAGTATCCTGGAATCCCTGCTAGTGATTCCAGGGTCTGCTACTCTCACACAGCCACCAATTGTTTGGCCTGTGTGGTCCTCTGAAGACAGGAGCTGAGTGCCAGAGGAATGAGACATAAAATGATTGGAATGCACTTAAAATTGCTATTTCAACAAGTTTCTGTTTTTTTTATGGCACTTCTTGTTGATCTTCCCCTCTCCATGCTCACTCTCCCTCTTCATCTGCTGGGTTACCTCTGTGAGTCACCATCCTGAAGAGCTGACATCACAATAGGCTTTGCCTGTTTACTGCAGCTGCTGAGTTCTCCTGGGAATGGCATTTCAGCCAGCTGAGATCATACATGCTTGCACATCAACAACAATGCGCATGTATGCACATTGAGTAGGCCACATATTAGTCATGGCAGTTTTCCTGATGAGTCTTCAGTCAGAGGATGTGACGAGGTACCTTTATAATGTGACGAAGTACCTTTGGAAAAGAGCCTCTGGCTCAAAGGTTGTAAACTGATTTTACAAATAAATAAAGAGGAGCTGCTGGACATCTGCATAAAGCAGCACATATAGATTAGGGTAGAACCACACTTGCAGGCTCACCCAGAATTTACTTTGGCTAAAAATAGGCTATTGCTTGAAATACACAGGTCTCAGCCATCTGGCTGCAGGAAGTGACCTGATCTATGAAATTTCTGATGGCCATCTTGATGAGGTGCATATACAATGGTACTACTGGGGTCAGGCAACAGCAGGAACTGACTTCCTTTGTGTCACTTCCAACCACCATCTTAGCGAGGAAAACTCATTATTACTATACAGCTGCCTCACAGTACTCACCAGCCTCATATTCGGTGGCTATCTTACCTGTAGAGGATGTTAAATGAGACTATTCCAATTGTGTACCAGCCTCAATGACTAGCAATGTTTACATATTATATGCCTCAAGTGCACAAAAACTACTATTTGGTGGTGCCATACTACACTGCACACCCATTAGCAGGGGCTGTGAGGCTATGATTTGGGACTACACAGCAGTTAGGGGACTACTCTGACATGCTTCTTGCTCTGTTATGTATTAATACAAAATCACCATGACTAGGATGAACAGACATAGTTTAGTGTCTAACTGCTCAGAGGCCGCTTCTGTCACTTCTGCCCATCCTGATACAAAAAGTTCCCAATAATGTCAGAGGCATCCAACACCACTGATGAGGCCCTTGGAATATCCCAAGAGCCATCCACATTCAGATCCATGTCTGACATAGCACCTGTGTCTTTCTTTCAAGTAGTGGAAATGCCTGGACGACAAACAACACCGCCTCTATCATTCTGCAGAACCAGTAAATAATACAATCCCAACAATGCTTCATGACAGCTAGCTGTAAAAACTGGTAGAAATAGCTGGACCACACAATCCTTATACCCATTGAATGAGTCACCATCACTCCCACCTCCCACTCTAAATGCCCCACCCATGGCAACTCAACCCTGCAACTCCCTAACAGTCCCACACCTGTTAACCTGACCCCAGCTGAACCATGCTCTGGAACTCCAGAACCAGGATGCAGCTTTTGAAGGGAGTTAGAGAATGAGGCCAACATGGAAACAGGTCCACAGTCATTAACAGCAAAATGGTGTTTTCCAAACCAAATTCCAACTCTGGTATGCTGTATCATAGAGAAAGTGAGGTTTGACACACCAGCATCTCACCCTCTGTCTGATGTAATTCACTACTGCCATCAGACGAACACCGTGATGCCTTCCCAGTATGCAAGGCTACTGACAAGTACATGGCTAAAGAACAGGAGTAGGCAGACCAAGCATATATTCCTGAATGTCGCTCGTGGGACCAAACATATCCACTACAGGCAGACAAACTACATTTGTGGTGCACACCACCTACAGTGAACCCACAAATACCAGCGCTGAACAAAAAAACAGTTCTGCCATCAGAAGGTGCTACAGGTCTGAAGTACCAGACAGACAAAACTGGAGGATGTCAAGAAAAAAAAATGACTGACAGCTCTCACTGCTAGGGCAGCCACAACCACCATTTTTGCCACCAGGGTGCAGTTAGCCTATATTCAAGATGTACACAAGTCTCCAGCCACGAAATCATCAGAGGCACTACTATTGGACCATGCAGTACTATCCACCAGATACTTATCAGATATGGTAATGATAGATATGATAAAGATCCAATGGTAGTTCTAAAAAAGAGTAGGGGAATTTTATTTGAAAAATTGGACTTCATTATAATATACAAACAGTATGGCAACTATAATAATCACAATCATATACATCAGAGACAGGGCCGAAGATTGGAGAGACGCTGGTGGAAGACTCACCTGGAAGTTGACAGGCTTAGACTGCTAGATCATTATAAAATCTACCAGTTAGCAATCTCCCATAAGAAGGCAGAGTTCCTGTCCAGGGAGATTGTTACAGCAAGGAATAGACCAGCCCAGCTCTTCCAGACTGTGGACAGACTGTGCAATCCAGTCTGTCTTCATGCCGGTCAAGCATTATCACAGTTACAGTGTGAGGAGTTTGCGACGTTCTTTGCTGATAAGGTGTCTGCTATCAGAGATGAGATCAGCCAGGGCCTTCCCATTGGGTCTTGCAGTAACCAATCGAGGGACACAAGTACCCATTTGACCTGGTCCACGTTCAGTCAACAGGTAGTTATGGATATAGTGAGAATCTGTGCCCAACCTTCTGTGGGCTGGATCCGGGCCCTACACGCCTACTCATGGGATGTGTAGTGGTTATCAGCCCGATTCTCACTGGGATAGTAGCGGCATCATTGGAGAGAGGGATCTTTCCTGATCCTTTGAAGGAGGCAATAGTACGTCCCCTTCTGAAAAAGCCCTTCCTTGATCCTGACTGCCCAGGAAACTACAGACCAATCTCAAATCTTCCCTTTTTGGGGAAGATTATTGAGAAGGTGGTCGCTTTGCAGCTGGAAGATTATTTAAACAGCCATAATATCTATGACCCTCTCCAGTCTGGTTTCAGGAAACAGCACAGTACTGAGACGGCTCTTGTTCGGTATTGAATGATCTCCTGATGGCAAGAGATCAGAGAACTCATTCTATCTTGGTTCTCCTTGATCTTTCAGCTGCATTTGACACTGTGGATCATGGGGTGCTGCTTGAATGCCTGTGGTCTCTCTGTGGACTAAGGGGGGTGGTCCACAGTTGGTTTAAATCTTTTCTGCAGGGTAGGACTCAGAGAGTAGTGTCGGGGATTTATTCCTCGACCTCTCGCTGCCTACACTGTGGAGTGCCACAGGGTTCGGTGTTGTCCCCCATGTTATTTGCGGTGTATATGCTCCCATTAGGGGACATTATAAGACATTTTGGTTTGAGTTTTCATTGCTATGCCGATGATTCTCAACTCTATATGTCTTTTGTGCCTGAGCAGGAGTCTGAGTCCAGTACACTGTTTAACAACTGCCTCCAGGAAATACAGAACTGGATGAGTGCTAATTGGCTGAGGTTGAACCCGGGGAAAACAGAGGTATTGGTGGTGGAACCGGGAGTAAGGATATCAAGTCCATGGGTGGGAAAACTCTCAGGTTTATTTCTGGGAGGAACCCCGCTTATGGCATCTGGTCAGGTGCGTAACCTTGGTGTTATATTTGATGAGGGCTTGACCCTGAGGGCACAGGTGTCAGCCGTAGTCAAATCATCCTTTTTTCATCTAAGGAATATAGCATGGGTGAAACACTTGATTCCATCAGAGGATCTTCCTACCCTGGTCCACGCCTTTGTGTACAATCGTCTTGATTACTGCAACGCCCTTTATCTAGGGCTGCCGGGAGTGGATATCCGTTGCTTACAGCTGGTGCAAAACGCGGCAGCTAGGTTGTTGACTGGAAGCCCGAGGTCCACCCATATAACACCTGTGCTTCAAGAATTGCACTGGCTGCCTGTACAGTGGCAGATCACTTTCAAGGTCATGTTGATGACCTATAAAGCCCTACATGGTTTGGGACCTCGCTACGTGAAAGAACTCCTGGCTTCTTACTGTCCCTCCCGCTCCCTCCGATTGCTGGAGATTCCCAGGGTAATCTTAAAAACATCTGGTGGAAGAACATTTGTCTTTATGGCCCCTACCCTGTGGAATTCTCTACCTTGCCAGATACGTAATTGCCTGACTGTGGAGAGCTTTAAAAAAGCTCTAAAGACCTTCCTTTTTAACCAAGTATTTTTTAGTGATTTAAATTATACTGGATTGTTTCTGAATTTGATGTTGTTTACAGTGTGGTTTCAATTTGTATGATTGATATTGTAAAGGCGCCCTGAGCTTTGGAAGGGTGCCTTAAAGAAATAAAAATTTACTTACTTACTTACTTATACAATATAGTTAAACTCCATTTAAACAGAAAGAAAGGAAAAGAATTACATAAATCATTTTTCACAGTTAATCCATAAGTGCCTATCTTTTTCTGGTGAAAAGCACTTTTCATCCATCTTTTGTATCTGAACTAATGCATTTTTAATATTAGATAATAGTTCTATATGAGTTACTATTTTCTATTGCAATAGAAGCACACACCTTGCTTGCCAACTGGAATATCTAATTACAGCACAAGTAACATATACAGTATCATTATGATATTTTGCACAGAGAGCATCGTCTGGTATAAACATAAGTCTGGAATAAGAAAGTTTCAAAAAAATTGGTTCTTCCCAAATTTGGGACAAAAGATTGCAAAAACCCTGTGCGTATGGGCATTCCAAAAATAAATGTTGTTGGGTTTCTAAGATGTCACCACAACCTTCTCTGGGATAGTACCTTTCTGAAATTTGTTTGTGCTTATGATTTTTTTTAACCCCAGTCTATCATGGTTCCCAAGCCACACACAGTCCCATAAGTATTCAGGAATCCTAGAATTTGATAACTGTTGTAATATGTAAGAAATATCACTTTCCAAACAATGTGGAAATTCAACTTTAGCATGGCATTCAACCTGTAGAATTGCTGCCTGTATAGATTTTCCATTTAAAATCAATAGTTGTTCTGGAGAAAACCCTCATTTAATAACATTCCTAATGCTTTTTTTACCATACTTAGGCACAGATTTCACCTGTGTCAAGTTTCTGGATCTTTTCTTTTCCCATGAGAGTAGTGCTATCTGCACCCAAGACATAACTAAGTCTTTCCAGACTATAGACCCAGGCTTAAAGACATGGCTTAAATTATATTCCAAAAAGATGCTGCAATAAAAAGCCACTGGATTTACATTTCCAATACCACCTTTAGCAAAGGGGGGATATGTGAGCTCCCTTTTAATAGAATTTAACTGGGAACCCCACAAAGCTTGAAAAAAATATACTATAAAGTTCTGTGAAGATTTCTAAAAGAGGAGGGAAAATATAACTCAGGTATAAAAAAACACGATACTAGTAAGGTTTTGATTAATATGACCCTCCTCTTTTTTTGATAGCAAGTACCCTTTCCAACTTTTAACTAAGTTACTAGTTTTACTTAATTTCTTATCCCAATTCCTTCTAGCATTATCCCCTGGCCCAAACTCCAAACCTAAAATGGAAATGGGGGAATCAGAAATGGATACCCCTGCAATCTGGCCTATTAAAGGAAGGTGAGTGTTACCTGCTATAACCCCTTTGCACTTACAAATATTTATTTGTGATCCAAACATTGTGGCCTTTTGTTGCAAAATTGTGCTTAAAATCTCTTCTTTATATTGTAGTGGAAGAAGCAAAACCAGGTCATCAGCATAGGCCAGTATTTTAACAGTGGGAAAATGGAGAATAATAGATATTCCTTCTAACTCAGCATGTCCCATTATCATATGTATCAACATGTCTATACCCAAAACATATAAAATAGGGCTTAGTGGACATCCTTGCTTAACGTTTCTACAAATCTTAACTTTTCTCCTAAACCACCCATTCACATTAGGCAATAGGTAGGAATCCTGGTATAAACTTTGTAAACATAAAACAAATTGTTCAGAAATGCCAAAGGTTCTTAAAGCTGAACACAAAAAATGGTGAGATATCCTGTTAAATGTCTTTTCTTGATCTAACCCTAGGACATGTCCCTGCACCTTTCCACTATCACCACTAGCAAAAAGCTCTCTGAGGATGACAAAGTTGTCTCGCTGCCTCCTTCCCTTCACTGCACAAGTTTGATATGAGTCCCAAACCTCCTTTCCTGTTGTAGCGATTCTGCCCTATTATATTGTAGTTCTTTCATCTGTTTTTAATGGATCTAATTTGTTCACTATAATCATATCTTGTAATGTCTGTAAATGAGATAAGCTTTTGTAGCTGATGTCGCAATCTTAAGTACTGATCATGCTCTTTTTGAGTTTTACCTTGCCCTTTCTTCTGAAAAAATGTTTTTTTTTTGTATCTTCCCACACTGTTGTATATTGGAGTATAACACAGCTACTGAGAGCTGAGCTGTCCATTCCTGTTTCCATGATCTTTTAATATTTTTATTATCTAGAACTGATTAATTTAGCCTCCAGCTATTCTTCTTACATCGAGGGGCAACCCCCCCAGGAAATTATTGCTTTAAGAGCTAAATGGTCAGAAAAAACATTTGGAACAGTATCTATTTGGAGAATTTCAGGCAAAGAAATAAAATCAATTCTTGTTCTTAATGATCCTTTAAAAAATGTGTAACCCCCCAGTGGGATATATTTTCCTATATGAGTCAATCAACTTGGCTGTGCTAGTGATTTGAGCTAAAGCTAAGGAATCACTAAACATTTTATCAGTATGTAAACCTCTATCAGATTTGGAAAGCCCACAATTAAAATCTCCAACCCACGAAACTAAACGAGATGAATGTAAGAAAGGTTGAATTTCTTTAAACAAAGAAGTGCATTGTGCCTTTGTTTGGGGAGCATAGAATGTAATTAATCTAAATCTCTCAGCACTGTAAGTAAAGTCAATAAGAAGATCCCTGCCAGGGTGAGTGTCCACAAGTCTAGACACACTAAGAAGGGGGTTAGCAAAAAGGATTCCCACCCCATCAGATGTGTCCAAACCCATGGACCAGAAAACAGGGCCTAAATCCCATTGTCTCATAGACAATTGTAAGTCACAAAGGGATTTAAGGTTAGTATCTTGAAAACAGACGATGTCACTTAATTCCTTTAAAGAAAACAAGGCTCCTAGTCACTTATTTCTATTCTGTATACTATTGATGTTTAAGGTGCTGATAGATAAACTTCCCATAGTAGATCTTATTTTGTAGGAAAATGATGATTACAAGTTATCCAGATTATCTCAAGGGGTTTTAGAGGTACACCTCTGTCTGGTTCTTTTTCCTATTGACTCCTCATCTTTGGTCTCTAGGTTTGCGGCAGATGTTACAGAGAAGGAATCCAAACTATCTTCATCTGAATCCCTATCGGTGGACTTTGGGTGTAATATTGAGAATTTATTTCCCTTCTTCCACTCATGTATGTGGGACTCCTGTTGGTTTTCTCTTTCTTTATACTTACAGCAACTGGAACAGATTTCTAATGTCTGGATCTTTTCTTTGTAGTTACAGGGGTTAAAGGGGTTTCTTTATCCTGAGGGGGAGGGGGCATATCAACCTGCACTACCACTGCCTGTTCTGTTTCTAATGTTTCATCAGGAAGGGAGTGATGGGGGTTTGCTGTACTTCCAAGTGCACAGGGGTGGACTGTTCAGGGGGATTTCTACTGGTACCAAGGCTGCCTGCTTTTGGGCTGTTTACTCTGCAATTCGTTTGGCTTCTAAATGTTGTGCCTGATTTATAAGTCCTTCTGGGGGGGGGGCAGTCATCCCTATTATGGGAGGCCCATGGACATCTCCCATATGTGTGCCCTGTTTGCTCACACAGGTTACACTTGAATAAGTTCAAACAGGCCAAAGCCAGGTGGCCAAGCTCTAAACAATGGTTGCATCGAACAGTGTCACAGGCATTACTAAGGTGGGCCCTAGATCCACATTTAAAACATGATCTGGGCTGTCCTTTATAGAAAATGACCCCTTGGTCTTTACCCAAATAAAAGGAACTAGGCAAGTGTGCAGGCCCTGTGTCAGTTGAAAAGAGTTTTATTTTCACTCTCCACTCCCCATCCCAAATCTGCTCAGAGTCCAAAGTAGGAGTAGGCTTTCCTATGGGTTCACAGTGCTGTTTTAACCAAAACATAATATTCTCCATGTGTACTCCCTCGTTTTTAAACATAATAGTGAAAATTTTCACTGAAGGCTTTGTGAGAAGGATTGCATAAAAGGGGATCCAAACAGCTGAATTTTTTAAATGCTCATACTGGGCTCAAAAACTATCCAAATTTCACACACTTTTAAAACTAATGTCAAAGTTCCCGCTCCCATGACTAATAAGGGCAAATATTTTGAAGGAAAAGAAATGCATAGATTGTTTTAGCAAATTTTTGGCTATATGCAGATGGTCTGGGGGGTTTCTAAGCCACCTTTAAATAGGAGCCTGATGGTGTTATGCCTAGGAGCAGGTACACCATTAGTAGAAAACAAATCTGAGAGTTTAGAAAGAGGTTTCAGGTTGGATTTCACAGTATTTTCCTCAATATTATTATCAGTATGATTCCTTCCCTGCACATCATTATTCTCTTGCCTAGTTTCAGTAGAAATCAACACGTTCTGCACACTTTTATTATCTTTAAAAATGTTATTTGTAGAAATATCTATATCATTATCAGGCAGTTTAGATACAATTGAGTCAGATTTACCCTGGGGTTCAGTGGAGCTCTTGTCACTGTTCATGCTGGTGACCACTGTTGGAGAAGCTTTTTTCAGCATTTTTTGGTAGGAAGGATCTTTAGGATTTGGAGTCCACTGGCCTGTAGGCCCAACAGCCCAGCCCGAATTTTCAAGTGCAGTTTGCGGGGTCCATTCATCAAATTCCAAGTCTCAGTCAGGCTGGGTTTTAGTCCTAGTTTACGATTTCTTTCAGTCCAAAAAAGAAAAGGTTGGGCATTCTTGTGCCTTTTGCTTTGCTGTTAAAATACTTTTTTCACCACCAGAAGTTTTGGCTGGTTTCTGAGTCCCTAAATGCTTTTTCCCCGACTTTTTGTGTATTTCAGCATCACATATCTTCTCAGGCTGTAGGCACAAAGACTCAACATCTTTTTTGCTGCCAGCCTGTTTCAATAGCGTATTCAGAGGAAAGTCATGTACTTTTCTTTCAATCATTTTCTGGGCTCGCGTTTCTGAACTATGACTCACCCACTTCTGTCAGTGAGCTCAGCTGACTTGTCAACAGCATTAGTCAGTGCCATCAGAGTCTCGTCTAGATCACTTGGCTTTTGCAGGTGCTTTTTTCTTTGTTTCCAAGTCCAGAATTTTTATATCCAACTGTTGTTTTTCATTTAAATGGGAGGCATCCTTACTTTCAATAGACCCAGCTTGTGTTTGCACGTCGCCTTGGTTTCCATCTTCTTCCCAATCAGAGTTCATTTCAACTTTGACAAACTCTGCTACTGCAGAAACTGCATCAACAGCCTCTTGTGATAGGAGAACAGGGAAGGAAGCTGTCTCCCCTGCTCCTACAACCTTTCTCTCCGGTGTCTGCAGAGAAGTGGTCATCCTGTGAAAGATGGCCAAGGGTTCTCCCTACTGGCTAGTAGGAGAATTTTCCAGGTGCCATGACCAAATTTCCCCCATTAACTAAAAATACCACCAACAGCTTAATCTGGTTCAAGGTCAGTTGAAATTCATCTGTATCCCCCTCACCCGGGTCATGCCTGAGAATAGGCAGAATTTGCCCAGTGCACTTACCTGGTCAACAAAAACTAAATAAATAAAATGGTGATGAACTCACTCAAATTAATGCAAGGGTAGCAGCACTTGTCAACCACAGTAGAAGGACACTATGGCTCAAAATGTGAGATGCAGATAATGATTCCAAGGCAATGCTACACAAACTATCATTCAAAGGATCCTTACTATTCAGAGAAGGCCTAGACAAATATCTTAAAGGCAGAGAAGGGGGAGAAGCCCTGGGGAAAGACCAGGTGGCAACCTTCACATATCTACCATCCAGACCTAGGTCTTATTCAAATAATAATTTTTGTACCAGATGCCAGTGCCGCTACAGTAACAGGAAAAACAGTTTTCACCCCTCATATCCCCCCCACCAACAGCAACAACAGACTTAGAGGCCAAGGGGGATCAAATAGAGGCAAGTTCCAAAACAGATTCAGCCATAAACAACAGCCTAACATTGACTATCTGCCTTTGACACAAGAAGAATTCATACTGATAGGAGCACTACTTTAGCAATTCAGACATGAATGGAGGAAAACAATAAAAGATAAGTGGGTGCTGGAAAACATTAGAAGGACTGTGGCATAGAACTGAAGGAGATCACCAGGATGGTCTGGCTCATCATTTCCCCAGTATCCAAACCAAAGTACGCCCCCAACAGAATCAGCAGATATATTTTTTTCCAATTGTTTAATCGGGAGTAGCACACTAAGCTGAAAGCTTGTTTACATGTGTGATCTGGGAGCACAGGGAAGTTAAGTGACTTGTTCAGGGTCACACAGTATGTATGTGGGGGCTGTGGGATTCAAACCCAGGTCTCCAGATTTGCAGCTCAGAGTCTTAAACCACTGCACTATACTGCTTCCCAAGCTCAAATACAAAACAGGTCAATAGATGAGGTACCACCACAGGAAAGAGGATACAGAATGTATTTAGTTTTCCTTACAGTACCAATGCATGATACTTTCACCCAGTCTTAGGCTTAATAGTCCTAAATTGCTCAGTTCAGTACAAGCCATTCAAGATGGAAACCATCAGATCCACCCTGAGGTTCATATGACCAGGAGGTTACCTCATGTCTGTGAACCTGAAGGATGCTTATTTACATATCCCCATCCGGTCAACCCACTTCAAGTTCCTCAGATTCCCCATAATGTGGAAATATTACCAGTACTAGGCATTACCCTTTGGATTAGCCTCAGCACTGAGAGTATTCACAAACATCTCTGTACTGGCAGCCAAAAGGAGGGAACAGGGCATACAGGTCATTCCATACCTGAGTGACTGGCTAATAAGGACCAGATCCTCATAACAATCTCTAAGAGAAACTCAGACAGTAATAATGTGTCTTGAAATAAACAGTTGGGTGGTCAGCTGGAACAAATCAGCCTCATACTGAGCCAGTGCATAGAACACCTTGACACTCTGATCAACAAGGCTGCAGGCTGAGTATGACCATCAGACAAATGAATCAGCAGCATAATCCTACAAGTATCTAGCCTGCAAAGGAACAGGCAGCCCATCCTGGAACAAGTGTCTTGAGTACTGGGTCTAATGTCATCCTGTATATTTATTTTGTTTTTGTTGACTAGGTAAGTGCACTAGACAAATCCTGCCTATTTTCAGGCATGACCCGGGGGAAGGGGATACAGATGAATGCCGACTGACCTTGAACCAGATTAAGCTGTTGGTGGTATTTTTAGTGAATGAGGGAAATTTGGCCAGGACACCGTGGAAATTCCCCTACTCTTTTTCGATAAGTGCCATGGGATCTTTAACATCCACCTGAACTACCACCAATCCAGGCAGATGGGACCTCAGTTTAACATCTCATCCGAAAGATGGCACCTCAGAAGCACAGCACCCCTCTCATGCTGCACTACAGTGTCAGTATTGGGATAGTAACCCAAGTGCCAGATGTGGGAACTGAACCCACAGCCCTCTGATCTCCCGGCCTCAGAGGCGAGAGTGCTACCTACTGAGCCACTGACACTGACAGTTTCTGGTTCCATGGGCCAGGTGGCAAATGAGACTATCCCTGCTGGCCATCCAATAGGGGGTACTCCTGGGTTATGATTTTACATCAGCCACCTCTAGGCACCTGTAGGGCTTCCTTAATGTCCCTTTCCCTTTAATGTGGCATTCAGCTTGCTGCTTCTGGAGTCAGTACAACAGTAATTTCCTGCCTTGTCCCCTGCAATACCCAATTTATGTTTCAGGTGCAGAATGGCAAGCTCTGATTTCCTGGTGGCCAGCATGTTTAATTGCATATGGAGTTGCTGATTTTCACAGAGCAGCACAGCATCGAGGGAATTTGATGATGATGTTTTACAAACCTTTTCCTTTGCAGCAAATTGCACCTCCAGGTCTTTTTGTTCCACCTCCTTTTCATCAGGCTACCTCATTATATGGCCCCAAATGTTCGTCTTAAAGGTCTCCCATAAATTAGACTTTTTAGTCTCCCCGGTATCCTTTAAATGGAAATAGGATACCACTTCCTGGCTGAGTTGCTTCTTAAAATCTGCATTCTGCAATAAGAGAGGGACAAGCTGCCAAGCAGCTGATCAAGCTGGGAGGACCCCACATAACATCAGGATCCACAGGTGCATGGTCAGATAAATACAGAGGGTCCATTATGGAGGAAGCCACCATCTGCATTGCTAAAGTTGAGGTCAACCAGAAATCAATTCTGCTGGAGGTGTGATATATGGCAGAAAAGCTTTGACAGATGCTGCATTGGCCAAAGATCTGACAAGGAAAGCACTCCCATCATATATTACATGGCAGACAGTGTTTTCATATGTGGCTCAAGATTGCCCAAGCTTTAATGTAAGGCAGCATCTAGTGTGACAATGAAGTCACCAACTCTAAAGAGCAGGGTGGAGAGGTTCCCCATTCCCAACAGAATGTTGCACACATCAGTCATCAATTCCATGTGATACTGATTGTCCCCATAAATACTGACTGGGATCAAAGAGCCTTCAGGTGTGTCCACTTTGACTGCAACCCATCTGCCTATCAAGTCTAGTTTAGTAAACACTATATCCCATCTGGACTGCTTATGAAGTGAGCTGAACACCCCAGCTTTGGCAGAGACAAGCATTGCTAAGCACCTCTGCCGCTACCCATTCCAGGTGAACTGTAGCTGCTTCCATCATTGGGAGTTTCATTTCCTAAAAGAAACCAACTTCTGTTTTCCAAGATCTAAGTCTGCCAGTGCTTTCTGCCTTTTCAACTAAGAGCTGAACTCCCTTACATTCCAGGATACAAAATTCAGGACTGCTATTGGGAGGGACACATAGTCATTGGGCAATGTTGAGGATCTAGGCATCTGTATCTCATGGGTGAAGGGAGGTGGATCTCAGCTGCCCAGTCATACCACACCTCACATATCTCAATATCACACATACAATGGACTGTTAAACCATGAATGCTGTAACTGGGTAATAAATCACCCTATCAGGTTCTTGGTGGGACAGCATAAAAGGAAGAGACAACAGACAAGTAGTAAATGGAATGTATTGCAGATCAGTAATACAGGCTTACTACCATTGCAGAGTGAACACTGGGAGAACACCAGTTTTCCTTACCTGGGCAATGCAGTCTCTCTTCTCAGAGAAGCTATGTGTTACAAAGGGTATTATACCCTGATAATCACTATAAACAGCTAAGGAAGATATATAAAATGTATATAATTGGACACGAACAGGTGATCTGAGCAACTGTCCTATCTGGGTGTAAAAAGTTGCACAGCTTGCAGAGATAGCAATACAATAAGACCTCTATAATCCAAGGTCAGTTGTAGTGATGCACAATTATTAAAGATGGCACTGTTGTCTTACATATGAAAATACACTAAAAATAGAGTAAAAAACATTTCTCATGGCTAATATATCAGTAAAACATAATGGAGCATGATAGAATACAGATCCTGACACTTATGCTTACATGATAAGTGTCTTCACCCTAAGGTTAGTACATATATCTAAGTAAGTTGCTGCCCCCCGAAATGGGGGTACCATTAGGGGTGCTGGACCATGGATAACAATGTTAATAATGCCAGTCCACAGATAATCAAAAAGATTTGCAAACCCTGTCCAAATGATGAAGTGTGAATACTTTAAAAACAAATACATCATGAACAGATACACACACTGAGTAAACAAATAACACGAAGTTTGCACTACATGGACCCTTCAGGCCAGTATCAAAAGATTTATCAATGGCAAGGTCCATGAAGATGAGGAGCTAGCTAATACCATTATCCTCAAAGGCAGCAAAATAACAAATAGTTCTGGTGCCACTCCCTCCAGGAGAACCACACAAGTCAGTGCTGGTATATTGAGATGGGAGTGAAGCACCAGAACATCATAGGAGCCACAGGACAACCATGGCACATAGGCCCACTCCCACACTACCCAGGAGGCTGAGAGGAGCACTGCCGTGGGTTGAACAAATCAGGTCACACAGGAATCAACAAATTTAGCACAACATACCTAAACGGTATGATTTTTATTAAGCAAACAAACAAAAAAATTAAATACAAAAAAAATAACAGCTTACAGCAGCACACTTGTGATAATAAACAAAATAAAACTTGAAAACAGCACAGCTTCCCTGCCAAGGGTCTAGCAGTGGAACATAATCTTGTGCAGTATAACAGAGAGCAGGAGGTCCTCACATGAACTCTCCCTAACAGCATCTAACCTGAGGCTCTAGGCTGGCTTCTTTTAAAGAGTGGAGCTCCACCTCTTAGCTCAAAGCCCCACCTAACTATTAAGCTATTTACAGGAACTCTTCTTATTTCTTTGTACAATCAATTACATAGAATACACATATATGAAAGGCATAACAAATAATCCATTATTATGACATCAACATAAACACTCTAATGCTCTATCAGATATTATTGCACATTTCTTACAGAGTGGGCTGCATTATAGACAACTACTCCCCATTTGTAAAAGTAACCTAGGAGCTGCAGCATATAAAAGAAGGGAGAAAGGTGCTGCTGACTTTCTATAGGAGACAGCACCTTGCAGGGACACCAGCACTGATTGGAGACATGATACTCCTGGAAGCTGTGTAGGTAGACCACATTTTTGTTCTTCTCTATTATCCTGTATTTTAGTTAATTTGCTATCTGTTTATCCTTTCCAAGAACAGGATATTCCAATCTGCACCTGTACATATCCTAAAGAAAACAACATTTAAACTGGCATTGATAATTTCTTAAGTTTGACTGTCAATCCACGCTTGCTTTTTACATTGTGAAAGCACCTTTGCCTACCAAGTCTGTTTACAGACCTTTATTTACTTCCATTCTTTAAGCTCCTGCACATTTAAGGGCAATACAGGGAAAAAGTGCTTAAATTTAACTGGACCATGATGTAGAAGAGCAGAAATAGGAAGGGGATAAAAAATAGTTTAAATTGTAATACACAGAGCGAGATGGCCAGTCTGACTGCAGCATATTCTGACTGTTTTACACAGAAAAGGGGGGGAAGAGACGGGAAGACATAAAATGAAGGAGTAAAGTGCTGTTGCGCAACAGTCTTTGGAACAGATGTAGGAGAGAAGAAGAAAACGTCAGATTCAGCTAAGCACTACTCACATGGGGGGGGGTTCAACTACCACATTTCTCCCTTTTAAGAACAAACCAATAATTTGGATTGAAGGCCACATTCCATTTTCCACAACATAAATCCAAGGGAATGGGATGGGATGGGACTTCCACCCACCCTCACAGAAGTCCCACCCCAGGGCACCCTATAAACAAAAACAATAAATACAATTAACATCATTCATTGTCATACGTCATACTTTGCCCTGGGGTTGAAATAGGTTACTGTATCCCATTCTAATTCAATTTCCTTAAGCACTATATCTAGAAAGGAAATCTGCATTTTTATGTTTGCTACCTGGTCTATGCTTAATCTCTAAATGATAGGGCTGTAGAGCCAAGTACCAACAGAGAATGCGTGCATTTTTATTCTTCTTCTGGTTAAGCCAGCATAAAGGGTTGTGATCCATAATTAAAGTAAAATGAGACCCCCTTAGATAGAATTTCAATGTCTCTATAGCCCATTTAATTGCTAAACATTCCTTTTCTATTGTAGCATGCTTCTGTTCTCTGGAATATAGTTTCCGGCTGATGAATAAGATGGGGTGCTCTTCTCCATTGATATTTTGACACAATACAGCACCAAGACCAGTTTCTGAAGCATCTGTTTGTAATTCAAAAGGTTTATTAAAATGTGGAGATTGCAACACTGGTGCTGAACACAGTATAGCTTTTATTGTCCTAAAAGCTAAATCACAAGCAGGTGACCACGGGATTTTATTTGGGACTTGTTTCTTAGTCAAGTCAGTCAGTGGGGTTGCAATTGTGGTGAAATCAGGGATAAAGCATCTATAATAATTAGCTAAACCCAAAAAAGATCTCACTTGTTTTTTTGTTTCTGGGACTGCATTTTGGGCTACTGCCTCCACCTTCTCTATTTCTGGATGTTCTATTCCATTACCCAAAATGAAGCCCACATATCTTGTCTCATTCATGGCTAGGGTACACTTGGAAGGATTAATAGTTAAACCAGCTTTTTCAATGGTATATAAAACATTAGACAAATGGGTAAGATGTGTTGACCAGTCTGAACTGAAAATCACCACATCATCCAAATAAGCAGAACCATTTGAAGAGTGATCATTCAACAATTTATCCATATATCTTTGGAAGGTGGCAGGGGCCCCATGTAAGCCAAATGGCATATAAACAAACTGGTATAACTCCTTAGGAGTGCTAAACGATGTTTTTTTCTTTAGACTGTTCTTCCAAAGGGATCTGCCAAAAGCCCTTTGTGAGATTTAGAGTAGAGCTGTATTTTGCATGTCCAATGTGATCTATTATATCATCCACTCTAGGAACTGGATAGTTATCAAACTGAGATACTTGATTGAGTTTACAGAAATCGAGACATAAACAGATACCCCCTTCCTTTTTAGGTACAATTACCATAGGGGATGACTATGGACTTCTAGAAGGTTCAATAATGTTTAATTTCCATAATTTCTCAATTTCCTGTACAACCTCAGATCTACTTCTTTCTGGCAATCGATATGCCTTTTGCCTTATTGGGACAGAATCAGTTTTAATCGTATGTACTACATCAATGGCTTTACCTGGGATAGTTGTGAAAACTTTTGTATAATGTTGCAGTACATTTTCCAATTCTGCATGTTGCTGACTGGTTAAATTTGAGTTAATATGTACGTCTCTAATAGTTTCCTCTGATTCAAGCCTTGTATAGGCAGAATCTAATTTAGTATCTGAACTACTGGGCATAACATAAAGGTCAGCTTTAACATCAGAAGTAGGTCTCTCATGCAATTTCTTTAAGAGATTTGCATGATAAATGGTGTACACTTTCGTCTCCCGGGTATCTCAACTTTGTAAGTGACAGGACCAGTCTGGGAAACAATGGAGTAAGGTCCCTGCCATTTCATTAAAAGCTTATTGTCATTGGATGGCAATAATAACAGTACTTTTTCCCCTGAACAAAATTGTTTTTCCTGAGTTTTACTATCATAATACCATTTCTGCTTAGTTTGGGCTACCATATTTTGTTCATGTGCCTTTTTTGTGTACTGCACTTGTCGCTTTCTAAGATTCACCAAATAGTCTAGAATATTGGTATATTTCACTGTGGTCTCTCCCTTCCATGTTTCTTTAACTATGTCAAGAGGTCCCCAGGGGTTTCTTCCATACAGCAAACTGAATGGTGAAAATCCTGCTGAGGCTTGTGGGACCTCTCGGTATGCAAACAGGAATAGGGGAAGATATTGATCCCACTTTTTACCTTCTTTGTCCACAAATTTCCTAATTATACGTTTTAATGTCTGATTAAATCATTCTGTAAGACCATCGCTTTGTGGATGGTAAGGGGTGGTTCGTAATGTAGTAATTCCTAAAGCTTTGTACAATTCAGTGAATAGTGCAGCATTAAAATTTCTACCACTATCCATCAGAATCTCTTTAGTAATACCCATATGACTGCAGAATTCCACTACTTTTCCTGCTATTTTTGGGGCTGTAACTGTTCTCAAGGGAAAAGCTTCAGGATATTTGGTCTCATAATTACAAAGGACAAGTATGAATCTATTACCCTTACTGCTTTTTACCAATGGTCCTACCACATCCATAGCTATTCTTTCAAAGGGTTGAGCTACAACTGGTAGGGTCATTAAGGGTACTTTGTCCATGTGAGTTATCTGGCTGATTTGCTGACAGGAGGGACAACATTTGCGATACTCAGCAACGTCCTCCTGTTGAGCAGGCCAGAAGAATCGTTGCAATAGTCTAACAGAAGTTCAGTCTTGTCCTGCATGGCCAGCACTAGGGATATTGTGTGCTAAAAATAAAATATATTTTCTAAATTTCTGTGGTACCAGCATTTGTTCTATGTGTTCTTGTGTTTTAGGATTTATGCATATTCTATATAGAATTCCATTCTTTTGTACAACATATGGTGACCCCAAAGGTAATTGTTTGCTAAGCTGTGAAAAGAAAGGGTTAAGTGTATTGTCATTTTCCTGTTCAGTTTTAATATCTACAATATGATATTGAGGCATGACATCACCAGTCCCATTTTGTTTTTGTTTCCAGTCTTTCTGTAATAATTTCTTTTTGGCCTTTGTTTTTCATGGCCCTTTACCCTCTTCAAACAAAGAATCATCAAAAGAAAATACAGGGTCCTGTTGTATCAGTTGTGACAGAGCCCTTGTGGTTACAGCTGATATAGAAGTGTCACATGAGGTTAAAAGGTCACTAAAGGCTGGAAAGTCCTGACCAATAATCAAAGGCACGGGTAAAGTTGGTACAACCCCTAATGTCATATCACATGTCTGTCCATTTATACATACTTGTGTCTGTGCAGTTGGGTACTGATGCACATCACCATGGATACAAATTACACCAGTGGGTTTAGTACTTAATAACTTGTTATCTATTAGGTCAGTCCGGATTAAGCTTTGTTGGCTCCCTGAGTCCACCAGCCCTTCTACTTGAGTTCCATTTACCATAGTCTTTATGAAAAAGTTCCCCAAGTTCATAGAAGTCAGGTATGCAGACTTTTTATTTGGGCAGAAATGGGCTATGCATCCCAGTCCGTGGCAATAATGGCATTCTATGGTGGATTCAGGTTTTTTTGATGCCATCTCCTGAACTTCCCCTCTAGTCTTAATAATCCCAGATCCAATTGATGAAACAATAGAAGGTCTTACCATAGTGGTTGTGGGTGTTGCAGTAGGAATGACACTTTCTGTTCTCCTATACCCTTTTTGTAGCGGTTGTCGTGCAGATAAGAAATCCTCGGCTAGGGTAATTGCAGCTTCAGCATTATCAGGATGGTGTTCCCTTGCCCATAATTGAATATCTGCAGGCATGATCTGTACAAATTGCTCCAACACAAACTGTGCAATGATGGCTGGTACAGTCTTTCCCTCAGGTTGTAGCCATTTGTGACATAAGTCATTCAATCTGGTAAAAGTCTCCCGAGGTGGTACATGGGATAAATGCTTTAAAGATCAAAACCTTTGTCTATATGTTTCTGTGTTAATGTCATATCTTTTTAGCATCTCCCTCTTTACAGAGGCATAATCATTAGCAATCTGGATATCCTTACAGGTGTATGCCAATTGAGGTTTGCCAGATAGATATGGGGTAAGTCTTACCACCTGTTGGGTAGCAGGCCAATTACAAGCCTGTGCTACATGTTCAAATGTTGTAAGATATGCTTCTATGTCTTCATAGGGAGTCATTTTCATCAATTTTGTCTCTGGGATTTGTATGGGCTGCCCCTTGACCAGCCCCAATAAGTTGTATGGCCTGTATTGTGTCAGCCCACCTCTGGTCTTGTCTTCTTTCTTCCTCTCTTTCCCTCAGATCTACCTCTCATTGGTGTTCCATCTCCATCTGACATATAGCTAACCAGCGGAGTAAATCCCTGAGGTCTTCAAGGGGGGGGTCTCCAGCTGTTCTTCTAGTCTCTTCACACTTGCCTCTTCCATCTTCTGTATGCCCTGTTTAACTTTAGGACATGTGGCAGCAGGTAATCCTTCAAGAAGTGGTTCACCAACAGCAGCTGCTTGGGTTCTGGTCAAAACCCCTGATAAGGCACCAGCTGCCTCGGGTTTCTGTGCCATGTACCTGTTGAAAACCACTTGTGACCTGGACACTATGTGCAGTATCTTTACTGAAGTCCAACTATTCCTTATGGATCTCCAATCAACCCCACTCCTGGTACCAAATGTCGAGGGTTGAACAAATCAGGTCACACAGGAATCATCAAATTTGGTACAACATGCCTAAACAGTATGATTTTTATTAAACAAACAAACAAAAAAATTTAAATACAAAAAAAATAACAGCTTACAGCAGCAAACTTATGATAATAAACAAACAAAATAAAATTTGAAAACAGCACAGCTTCCCTGCCAAGTGTCTAGTAGTGGAATATAATCTTGTGCAGTATAATAGAGAGCAGGAGGTCCTCACATGAACTCTCCCTAACAGCATCTAACCTGAGGATCTAGGCTGGCTTCTTTTAAAGAGTGGAGCTCCACCTCTTAGCTCAAAGTCCCACCTAATTATTAAGCTATTTACAGGAAATCTTCTTATTTATTTGTACAATCAATTACATAGAATACACATATATGAAAGGCATAACAAATAATCTATTATTATGACATCAACATAAACACCCTAATGCTCTATCAGATATTGCACATTTCTTGCAGAGTGGGCTGCATTAGAGACAACTCGTCCCCTTTTGTAAAAGTAACCTAGGAGCTGCAGCATATAAAAGAAGGGAGAAAGGTGCTGCTGACTTTCTATAGGAGACATCACCTTGCAAGGACACCAGCACTGATTGGAGACATGATACTCCTGGAAGTTGTGTATGTAGACCACATTTTAGTTCTTCTGTATTATCCTGTATTTTAATTTGCTATCTGTTTATCCTTTCCAAGAACAGGATATTCCAATCTGCACCAGTACATATCCTAAAGAAAACAACATTTAAACTGGCATTGGTAATTTCTTAAGTCTGACTGTCAATCCCAGCTTGCTTTTTACATTGTGAAAGAACCTTTGCCTACCAAGTCTGTTTACAGACATTTATTTACTTTCATTCTTTAAGCCTGCACATTTAAAGGAAAAAGTGCTTAAATTTAACTGGACCATGACATAGAAGAGCAGAAATAGGAAGGGGATGAAAAATAGTTTAAATTGTAATATACAGCACCAGATGGCCAGTCTGACTGTAGCATATTCGGACTGTTTTACACAGAAAAGGGGGGGGGATAGAAAGAGATGGGAAGACATAAAATGAAGGAGTAAAGTGCTGTTGCATAATAGTCTTTGGAACAGATGTAGGAGAGAAGAAGAAAACAGCAGGTTCAGCTAAGCACTATTCACATGAGGGGGGGTTCAACTACAACAAGCACCACCATCTCATATAACTGAGATTTTATGTCCTACAGCCCAGTATGGGAGGCAACAGTGGGAGAGGAATAAGGGGACAGGGAAGAGGAGGGAGGTGAAGGAGCAGCAGGTTTAGAGGAAGAGGGGAAGGAACCCCCATGCCTGAACTGTATGCATATGATGCAGAGGCCATTCAGGAATGACAGACACACCAGAGATGGGGGTTGGGGGTGGGGAAGAAAATGAGATAGAATGCCTGCTGTTACCATGAGAAAATTAGTTATAGGAGGGTCACACCCGCTGTTCAGGCAGTAGCCCAAATTATCAGGTATCATTTCAGCTTGCTGTGGCAGCTCATATGGTATCATGTATGATCACAGGCTGTCAGGGATGATCAGGAGATCTCAGGCTGCTTTTTATCATATAGGATCACAAACGATAGCTTGCAGGTTAGAATTATTCTGGTGATTGTGTGGTTGCTGTTCCACTGAGTCATGTCCCAGTAGGTAATAATGGGCCAGAGAGGGAGCAAGTAGCCAGCGTGGTAAGAACAGAGGCCATGACTTGTACTAGCATGTAAGAACTGCAGACAACCTCACATCCCTTGTTAAACACCTTAAAGACTTCAGGGGAGAGGGAGGCCACAACCAAACTTTCAGCCAACATGATCTTCTGCTGCCCACCACAGTCTCACATGCTCCCATAACACCCATCATCCCAGTAGACAATCCTAGTGCTTTGTATGTTTAGGAGAACAATACAATAAAATGATTGTGACCATGCAGCTTCAGTACTGCAAACACCACCTGACCCTAAAGAAGAGCACCACACTGGGCAAGGAGAGAGGGAGGGAGTAGGAGAGGCGAGAGAAGGAAGGAGGAAGGAGAAACTGGGGAGAAGATGGAGTGAAGGGGAGGGCATGAGGGGCCTTCAGTATCCTAAGCCCCAAGAAACATAGAAACATACACTTTGATGGCAGATAAGGACCACTTGGCCCACCTAGTCTGCCCATTTCCCTCCCTACATGATAAGCTGCAGTTACAGTATACACTATTGAATTGCATATTTAAACCCTCGCTAGTGCGAGTCCTCAGAGTCCTGTTAAACATTAAAACAGGAAGAGGAGTCATAGTTTTACGAACTACAACTCAGCCAAAGAGCAGAATTACTTGGGTCCTGTATTTTAGGGGATTAGTACCACTAGTTTAGCCTTTTGGCATTCATTTTTAGCTCAAAAATAGTGACTTTAATCACTTTGTACACTGAACAATTCTCGACCCCTAGGAGTACTTCCGGGGTACATACTGTATATATACAAAGCCCTGTGGCAAGCAGGGTGAGCCTGAGCAGGGTGAGCATGCTTCTACGCATGTGAAGACACACGCAAAGACACGCGAATCTGCACGTGTTAGGCGTGTTTGGAGGGATTGGAAGAACACATACGCATAAGTATAACATAAAAGAGGAATGTATATGCAGGAGGAAGGTAATTATAAACTATACATTGAAAGATTCACTGTGTATGAATCTAATAAAAGTCAGTAAATGTAACTTGATATAGAGTACCGGGCACTAGACGCATAGTCATCAATTGTATGAACCAATAACACTGAATTGAGAGTCTGGATTAATAACATTATTGACTTTACTGATTGAAGCAAGCAAATAAACATTTAAATATACTTAAATACAGTATTTTGAAAGTAAGTGTAAACCTGGAACTATAACTTGTGTGTAATTAAATATTTGATTGAGTTAGATAATTCATACAGCTCTAATTATTAAAATGGCGAACACAATAACCTTGAATGATGGAGAAGGTTTCATTAAATGTGCAAACTGTCTTATGTACTTAATTACACAACAGGTCCTTCTTGATCCTTTTAAATGTGGAAAATGTGTGCACAATGATGGCTTAATTAATGAATTCAATTTCGACAGTGATAGGTTAGTTCAGCTGGAAACAAGCCAAAGAAATATGGCAGACAGACTTGGCACTAAACTAGCCACAGGGAACAAAGAGATCTCATCTCCATCAGTTTCCATTCCACCTACACATAACTTGGTTAGAACTTTGACTACTTCTATAGACACTGTTCCCTCTATACCAGAGCAGTTTTATTTAGAGCCCCATAATAAGAAAACCAGTAAAAGAACGAGAGAGGAAGAAGTATCAGCAGAAGGGGACGAAGAGTGGTACAATATTCAATATGCAAAACCCGCTAAAAAAGGACGGCATGCAACAACATTTAATATTCCCCTAAAAAATATATTTTCTTTGCTTACAACAATAGACTGTGACTCTGAAAATCGTTCAACATCTAAACTAGTATCAGATGCTACCCCTGAAATTTTAATTAGTATGGATAATAATTCTGATACCTGTCCTATGACTTTAGTAAATGATGTAAGTCATTGTAATAATGACAATCTTGTCAACATAGAACCAGATAATAATTTGCAGTACAATCATATAAATCTTCTGGTTATAGGGGATTCTATGATCAAAAGATTAGACAGGATCATATTGGACATTTTATAATCTTTTAGGGGGCTAAAATAGCAGACTTAACCCATATGTCCAAAACAAGGTTTAAAGGTTTAGATCAGGACCCCCTTGTCCTGATACATGTGGGAACAAATAACATGTTCAGAGATTCCCTAGAGGATATAAAACAAGATATGGTGGCTTTATCTAATAGACTAATCTCTCTGGGATGCGAAGTTATGATATCTGAGACACTTCCAATTCCAAAAGCCTCACAGAGAATCAACCTGAAGGTTCAAAAATGTAATAATTGGTTAAGGATATGGACATTAAGGCAAGAGATTCATTGTTTGACACATTGGGAACAGTTTTTTTACCAAGATGAATTATTTTGTTATGATGGCCTGTACTTAAGCAAGAAAGGGAATGAAATATTAGGGCAACACTTTATTTCTTCTCTTGATAAATATTTAAACTAGTACAGGGGGGAAGGTTTGAGTCTTTAAGAGACAAAAATACAAATCATGACCAAACTCCAATACTATCTCCTTCTAATAATATAGTTACTACTAAAGATAGTTTCCACCATCAAAACAGAAAGAGTGAAATAAATGTCATGCTACTAAATGCTAGAAGTCTGTCAAACAAAATGGACGAACTAAGATATATAATGCAAAAAGAAAATATTTCAATCTGTGGGGTCACAGAAACATGGTTTCATGATGATAGCTGGAATGTAGATATACCAGGATTTAATAAAATAATTAAGAACAGAAAAGATAAACAAGGAGGGGGAATTGCACTGTACATTACTGAAGATTATTCATTTTCACTGTAATTCTACACATAAACAAACTAATAGTGAAAACAAAATAATATGGACAGAGATTAATTTACCATCTTTAAAAATATATATAGGCTTGGCCTATAGATCCCCTAATGTAAATAAAGTACAGAACACTAACTTTCTTAAATTAATCAATAGTTTTGAACCAACAACAAACTATATATTAATGGGTGACTTTAACTTTCCTAATATTGACTGGATAAAACACAATTGGAAGGGTAATGTAGAGAAGGATTTTCTTGATATTATAATAAATCAAAATCTAGAACAAATAATTAAGGAAGGTACTAGAAATTACAATATTATTGATATTGTACTTAGCAGACATGGGGTCATCTGCATATGAACCTAGAATATTAGAACCACTGGGAAACAATGATCTCAATGTGATTTTATTTCACATACAGTCAAGGTTGATAGATACCAAGGGGAATACTATACTAAAGGACTATACAAGAGCTAATTATCCAAAAATAAAACAATATCTGAATTCCGGGGACTGGAACTCAGAACTGACAGGTCTCGATGTACAGCAAGCTTGGAACCTTATACTCTTCAAAATTAATTATTGTTTGGATACATGGATACCAAATAGGAAGAAATATAATAAGGGCCACATAAATCCTGTATGGTGGAATAATAAAATTAAAAGATTGATTGGTAAAAAACAGAAAATTTACAGAAAATATAAAATTCATCCATCTAAAGAAAAATGGCAATGTTATAAAAACCGTGTTAATAAAGTAAAACAACAAATAAGGAAAGCAAAAATACTGATGGAGAATAAACTAGCATCTGACACATTAGATAATAAGAAAAAGCTTTATAATTATGTTGGTTCACTCAGGGGTTCTAAAGCAACAATAGGTCCGTTACAAACAAATTTAGGAACCATAAACAATGAATTCCAAATGGCAGAAGAATTCAATAATTATTTTATACGATATTTTCTCCCAAGAAACAATCTAGTAACTCAATTGTAAATTCTAACCAAGTGACTGTTGAACTTATTACAGAAGAGGAAGTTCTTGAAGAATTACAGAAATGAAGAGCTACTTCATCAGCTGGACCCGATGGAATACACCCTAGCTTTTTAAAGGAAATTGCCATTCACATTTCTGGCCCCCTGTGCAAATTATTTAATCTATCCTTGGAAGTAGGTGAAAGTGTGTCAGCATGGAGAGAAGCAGTGGTGATTCCAATTCTTAAATCAGGTGTTAAATCTGATGTATCAAATTATCAGCCAGTAAGCTTGACTTCAGTCATAGGGAAAATCCTTGAAAGATTAATCCTAAGTAGATCTGAACAACATATGAATCACTATAATTTACATGATTTAACACTGCTTGGATTCAGAAAGGGAAGGTCATGCTTAACAAACCAATTACATTTCTTTGAAAATGTCAGCACAGCCTTGGACGCAGGACTTCCAGTGGATGTTGTATATCTGGACTTATCGAAGGCCTTTGACAGGGTTTCCCATAGAATACTGTTAGGACATTTGGTTAAACAGAAATTTCCATATATTCTAATAAAATGGATAGATTCATGGCTATTCAATCACAGACAATGTACATCAATGAAAGGAGCAATGTCTTCATGTGCAGAGGTAACAAGTGGGGTGTCGCAAGGTTCTGTATTGGGCCTTGTATTGTTTAACATCCTGATAGCATCAATGCAGACAACAGATAATGTATGGATATCAAAATACGCAGATGACTGCAAGATTGATTGCATTGTCAATTCAATTGAGGCAATTAGCATTCTTCAAAAAGATTTAGAAGCTCTAGAACTCTGGGCAACAAAGAATAAGATGAAATTTAATGAACAAAAGTGCAAAGTAATGCATTTTGGTTATAATAATATGAAAAATGGTTATTTAATAAATAATATAAAACTTCAAGAAACAGAAAATGAAAAAGACCTCAAGATAAATATTGATAGTAAGCTCAACTCTAATAATAATACAACACTTAAAGTTAAGAAATGCCGAAGAATTATGGGTTGTATATGGAAAAATATCAAAAGCAGGCAACTACAGGTCATTCTTCCTCTTTACACCAGCTTGGTTAGATCTCACTTGGAGTACTGTGTTCCCCTTTGCACACCTAATACAATTCATGGAAAGAAGCAATTAGAAGGGGTTCAAAGAAAAATGACTAAAAGGATTCAGGGTATGACAGACGAACCTTATGGGGAAAGATTGAAAACTTTGGGCCTATTTTCCATCCAGTATAGACAACTCCGTGGAGATCTTTGCTTGATCTAATAAGCCATAAGTGAACCTGGCTTGGCTGAAATTCTAGGTATAGAAAAAATGTTTATTATTTCACAAACCAGATCTCATAATTTTAAACTAAAGGGGCAAATTGTAGAACAAAAAAAAGACATCTTTGGTTCTCTCAGAGAATAGTTAATTTATGGAACACATTACCAACCTCAGTTGTAGAGAGTAAGACAGTGGATATGTTCAAAGGTATGCTAGATAAATTTATGGGTAATACCAAATTCAATTATATAGATAATTAATCCACCCTCGGGTGACAAGTTCAAACATAGGCATTGCCTCCTGAACTTGTAAACAACTATGATCCTATTATCCTATGATCCTATTTCTTCCTACCCCCCACAAAAATTGCCTCATGTCTGTCCCATGCATTCTTGAATTCTCCCACAGTTTTAGACCCCACAACCTCCTCAGGAAGGCTGTTCCATGCACCCACCACCCTCTCTGTGAAAAAATACTTCCTCACATTGCCCCTGAGCTGTCGCCCGTCTATCTTCAGGTTGTGTCCCCTTGCTCTTGCACATCTCTTTTTCTGAAAGATGCTACCCTCTTGGACTTTGTTTATTGCACTGAGGTACTTAAACATTTCTATCATGTCCCCCCTCTCCCTCCTTTCTCAAGGGTATACATATTAAGCTCCTTTAGTCTCTCCTCGTATGGCTTCTCTTGCAGAGCCTGCACCATTTTAGTTGCCCTCCTCTGAACTGCCTCCATTCTATGTCCTTGCAGAGATTGGGTCTCCAGAACTGGATGCAGCACTCCAGATGGGGTCTCACCAACTGTCTGTACATGGGGATAACAACTTCATGTTTTTATGCTGGTGATACCTCTCCCTATACATCCCAGTATCCCCCCAGCCATCCCTACTGCCTTCTCACATTGCTTACCAACCTTAAGGTCATCTGATATGATTACCCCCATGTCCCTTTCCATTTTTGTTGTTGTTACTACCTCCCCCCATTGTGTAATCTTCCCCTGGGTTTTTGTTTCCCAGGTGCATTACTTTACACTTCTTTTCATTGAATCCAAGCTGCCATACTTCTGACCATTCCTCCAACCTTGCCAAGTCCCTTCTCATCCTTTCCACGCTCCTGTGTATCAACCCTGTGGCAGATCTTTGTGTCATCTGCAAAGAAGCATACTTTTCCTTCCAGTCCTCTGCAATGTCACTTACAAAGACATAAAAGGACTGGGCCCTGTACTGAACCTCTGGTACCCCACTAGTAACCTCTCTTTCTTCAGAGTGGACTCCATTTACAATTACCTTCTGTGTTCTGTTGTTCAGCCAATGTTTTACCCAGGCTACCACCCTGGGACCCACTCCCAGGCAGGTTAATTTGACTACTAATCTTTTGTGTGGGACTGTGTCAAATGCCTTGCTAATGTCTAGGTAGGCCATGTCCACAGCCCCTCCCTGGTCTACTACTTTGGTCACACAGTCAAAGAAATCAATTAGATTCATCTGACATGACCTTCCCACTGTGAACCAATGCTGCCTTGGGTCCTGTGCCCCACTGGCCTCTAGGTACTCAACAATTCTTTCCTTCAGAAGTGATTCCATCACTTTCCCTACCACAGAGGTCAAACTGACAGGTCTGTAGTTTCCTGCCTCTGCCTTGGTCCCACTTTTGTGAAGGGGAATAACATCCACCTTCTTCCAGTCCTCAGGTACCACACAATCCTCCCATGATTTGTTAAAAAGGGTAGTCACTGGTGTCACTAGTTCTCTGCTTAATTCTTTTAGAATTCTGGGGTGAATTCCATCTGGCCCCATTGCTTTATCCACCTTCAGTTTTAGGAGTTATTTTAGAACTCTTTCTTCTGTGAAAGGACTGGGATCAACCCCCCTCTCCAGAGTGCTTCTGTTAATTGGATTAGGCACCTCCCCACTTCCTCTTTTAAGAATACTGAACAGAAGTATTCATTCAGTATCCCTGCTTTTTCACTGTCACTCTCTGCCCACCCACCATCCATTCTATTCAGCCTCACTGTCCTTCCCTTTGTCTTTCTATGCTCCCTGATATACCTATAAAAGGTTTTATCCCCCTTCTTAACCGAGTTAGCTATCTTTTCCTCAGTCTGTGCCTTTGCTATTCTGACTATCCTCCCTGCTTCCTTCTGCCTTAACTGGTACAGTTCTCTGTCCTGCTCCTTCTGTGTTTCCCTATACTTCCTAAATGCTATCTTTTTCTCCCTAACCTTCACCATCACCACTTTTGAGAACCATAGTGGCTTTTTCTTTCATTTTGATTTATTTGTTTCACACAAAGGCTTGTTACCTCTGTGATGGCAGTTTTGATATTTCCCCATTGTTGCTCAACCCCTCTTTCTAGCCTGTTTGCTAGTGCTTTTCTAAGGCACTCTCCAATCTTGCCAAAGTCAGCCCTCCTGAAGTCCAGAACCCTCACTTTTGTACAGCTTGACTCTGTAGTTGAGTTTATCATGAACCACACTGTTTGGTGGTCACTTGTTCCCAAATGGCTACCCACTTCTAGATCTGAGATCCTCTCACTGTCCCCATTTGAGAGTATGAGGTCTAAGATTGCTCCCTCATGAGTAGGTTCCAAAACTAGCTGTCTGAGGCAAGCCACCAGAAGGGCATCAAGAATGGCCCTGCTTTTGGATGTGGCTGTCACAAATGTGCTCCAGTTAACATCTGGCATATTAAGGACCCCCATCAACAGTAATATAACCCCTGTGCAGATTGTGGTGCCATTTCCAGTCTCCAAGGTGACCCACAGTGCATCCTCTCCTCCCTGTTTGCTCTTTTGTTCAGTTGCCTTTATCCCTTCCCTTACATAGAGAGCTACTACCCCTACTCTTCTGCCCTCCCTGTCTTTCCTGTAGGTTGTGTATCCTGGTATGTTAACATCCCAGCCATGGTTCTCTGTGTACCATGTTTCTGTGACTGCTATGATATCCAGGCATCCCTCTTCCATCAAGGCCACCAGTTCAGGGAGCTTGTTGCTCAGTCTAGGGGGCATTGGTACTCATTAGCCTCTATTTCTTGATGGCCTTACCCCCTTTTGCCCCATCCCTGTCTTTATTGCATTTGCCACTTTCTCTATTTACCCCTGTGCTTCTCCCTATTGACATCTCTAGGCTGGTGTCTACCTCACTTAGTACCCTGATATTTGGGGGGGCTAGGATTTCCCTGCTCCTTTCCAGTGCCTCTCTCCTTGGCTAGTTTAAATGCTTGTCAATGAAGTATTTAAACCTATCACCTAGGATTCTGGTTCCCCTCCTGGACAGATGCAGACCATCATGCCAGTATAGGCCTACATCCCTCCAGCTGGACCCCCCAGTCCCCAATGAAGCCAAATCACTGAGATCTGCACCAGCTTTTAAACCACTGATTGAATCCCATGGTGTGGAGCACCCTAGCCTTACCCGTGCCATAGACAGGCAGCATCTCCGAGAAGGTTACCTTGTGTGCTATTTGTCTAAGGCACCTCCCCATCTCCACAAATGCTTCTTGTGTTGCTCTGATCCCTTTCTTAGCCAGGTCATTTTTCCCTAGGTGGACAATGAGATCCAGTTCCCTCCCTTGTGCAGCTGCTCCTATGATCCTGAGGATTCGCTCCCTGCCCCTCCAAGCCATGGCACCAGGCAGACACCTTACCTCCCTCTCCCCTTCCTCCCCAAGTTCTACCTTCCTAACAATGGAGTCCCCCAACAGGAGTTGTTTCCTTCCCCTGTGGGATCCCATGCCACCCTCCTGTGGGTCTCCTTTATGGAGGTTCCCAGCATCCTACATAGTTTCCACTGTGGGTGCCTCCGTAGAGGAACCACACTTTTCCAGAATGGCATAGAAATTGTGGAGAGGTACAACTGGAGGGATGCACCTCTGTTCCACCACCCTCACCCTCCCTGAGCCCACTGTGGTCCAACCACTCCTCTTTCTTGGCAACCTCTGAGGCAACGGCAGTGACCCTGGTGGTCCCTGGGTGGGAGAAGAGGTCCCCCAAATCTTGGCCAACTCAGCCTGGAGATAAGCAACCTCCTCCCTCAGCCCATAGAGGTGCCTGCAGATGGGACAACACTGCATCCTCCAGAACATCTCCCTGAAGACTGCTGCTCCACAGCCACTGCACTGCACCACTCCCATCATGTCTTTTTTTCTGGCCCCCTAAATGTTATTTGGAATACTTACTCTTTCATCTGTTTGTTTATTTCTTTTTTTCTCCTCTCCCTACTTACTTACTGCCTCTGCACCCTTTTAGCTCCTGATCTTCCTGTTCTGAGACAAGAGGTTTCTATATTTCTCAGTAGTCTCCTTACTTGCTCAGAGTCAGACCTCCAGCAGCTGGGGGGGGGGCGGAGAGCTACTCTTACCCTTCTAGGATGGTGAGTTTTTGGTGGCTCTGTGATTACTCACTTCCTGCTCCCATACAGGAAGTTCCTGTTGTCAGTTAAATCTTGTGCCTATAAAAGTAGAACTGGTTTAGTGTGGGGGGAGGTGGAAGGGAGAGAAGGAGGGCAATATAGTCCCAGTAGAGAAGTTTTAGTTATACCAGTAGCTCCTTCCTCCTGGTGTTCTGTCTGTTCTCTGGCACAAGCTATCTAGGGCAGTGTTTATATCTGGTCTTAACCTGGCTCCTTCTAGCTAAGCCACTCCCCCTACTTTGCAAATCTTTCTACACTTTGTTAATTTCACAGATAACAATTCCCTTCTGACACCTGTGACAAGCACCTAGATAAGTACACAGAAAACACAGATAACAGATAACAATTTACTTCAACTACCTCTGACAAACACATTAGCTCCTTTTTTTACCCTAAATTGAAGGTCCCAGTACAAGAGTTCTAGTTCTTAGTCCCAGTAGAGAAGTTCAGTTATACCAGTAGCTCCTTCTTCCTGGTGGAAACCTATCATTTCTCCATGCTCGGCAGGACCTCACTGGCCCTTGCACAACAATTAGTGCAGGTTAAACTGGCATCCCATAGAACACGGAAGTGGGAGCAATGTAGAAATGTAGAAACACTGAAGTTGTTGGCAGAAAATGACCTTCTGGCCACCTAGTCAGCCATAAAAATTCCCTACCTACTGTGTTACAGCAGCCCCCTCCAGCCCTGGTACAAAGATTCCCTTGTGTCTGTCCCATGCATGCTTGAATCCTGCTACCATGTTGGCACTTGCCACCTCTGCTGCAAGTCTGTTCCAGTTGTCCACTATCCTTTCCATGAAGAAGCATTTCCTTGCATTCCCTCTGAGCCTTCCCCTTCCAGCTTCAAATCATGACCCCCTGCCCTTGTGCACCTCTTCATATGTAAGATGCTACCTTCCTGTACCATATTTATACCCTTGATGTACTTGAATGTTTCTATCATGTCTCCCCTTTCCCTTCTCTCTTCTGGAGAGTACATACTTAATTCCTTGAGTCTTTCCCTGTAGGACTTCTATTGCAATCCATACACCATTTTGGTAGCCCTCCTCTCTACTGCCTCCACCGATCTACGTCCTTCCATACAAAGAAATGATCATAGTATGAAATAACAATAACAGCGATAAAGAAGAAAACATTTGTAACATCGAACTAGCCTCTGTAAACCCTATGACCCAAAGCACACAGGTTGGTTTAGGAGTCAAAAGTCAGAAATGTAATCAACAAAGGATACAGGAAGCAAAGTTACAGCTGGGGAGGAGGGTACTCATCCAATTGTGCTGTCCCCCCAATAGTCCATTGAGGTGCTCTGAGGAAGGAGATGCAGAATAGCCTTTCAATACAGTACCTCTGTCCAGCTACTGGTAGGTGTGACAAGGAAGGAGATCCATGGGAGTGAAAGATGAAAGTTTGGCAACCAGTAAAGTTAGAAATTCCCCAAGTGGATTCCATCACAATAGGCATGACTGTAGTTATTTATTTATTGAAACTTTTAATCAGGAAGTACTTACTGAGCTGACAACAGCTTGTTTTCAGATGAGTCCTTTGGAAAAGAGGAGCATGAGATAGCTAACAAAAAATAACAAAGTAAAATACAATTATACAATAATTACAAGCAGAAACATAAATATTAAAGGCAAAGTAGTAAATGAAGGCAACTAGAAAATAAAACACTCTCAATATATACAGAAAGACAACAAACTTGGAACAGCAAGAAGAGAGCAACACTAGAGAATAGAGAAGAAGATGAAGGGTCAAAGGCAGCTGCAGGAAGGACACAAGTCAGAGGTAAGAGACTTTAGGGTGGAAGCACAAGAGGTAGAATGAAGAGAAATGGGAAGCAAGGACCAAAGTTTTGGAAATGGTAAGAAAAAGCAGATTGGCCAACAACAGATTTTCTAGAAGGGGTATTAAGAGAAAGGAGAGAAAAGTTATGAAGAATGTAGGAGAAAGAAGGAGGAGGGGAAAGAAAGGCTTTAAGATAGGTGGGAAGCCTTCCAAACCAGAATCTGGACAAAAAAGAGAGACAATAAGAAAGCTGCCTAGCATCAAGAGATGAGAGAGAAAGAGTTGAGTAACGAGAGCAGTGGTGATTATGAGAGGTACAATTTACAGTAAAGCATAGTGGCAGAAAGAATGAAAGAGGGGGTCCTGTCTGGCAAGATAGGTTTTAGGGGCACTACTGTAGACTAAGCCACCATAGTCTAAGATTGGAAGGATTATTTTTAGTACATTTCGTCAGCAGGCAAGGAGCGGAACATTGGCTTTGTTCCTGTACAAAGTACCAAGCTTAGGGTGAAGCTTATTTATTTATTTAAAATTTTGGTAACCATGAAATGGTGAATTGCATCAATGTGCACAGAGAAATTAAGGTGTCTGTCAAGGCCGACCCCAAGGTACTTGAAGGAGGAGACATCTTCAATTATTGCACCATCAAGGGAATTAAATAGTGGAGGAGAAGAAAGATTATTAAGCCTCCGATGAGTACCAAAAGTCATTGAGACTGTTTTTTGACATTAAGAGACAGTTGGTTAACCTGAACCAGCACTGAATGTTGTCAAAATACAACTATAGTCAGGAGGTAAGGTCACGGGCAGAGCAGCCAAATGCAAAAATAACTGTGTCATTAGCATACATATGAATGGATGCAGAGGAACAGGCAGAGGCTAGGTCCGTTAGGAATATTGAAAAGAGAACAGGACCCTGAACAGACCCTTGAGGGACACCTAAGCTAATGGGAAGTGAAGGTGAAATGGGTTTTCCTATCTGAGCAGCTTGAGACCTGCCTGTAAAGTAGGAACAAAACCAACTCACTGAAGATTCAGAAAGGCCCACAGTTTTAAGTTTGTCCAGTAGGTGGGGATGCGCCATGGTGTCAAAAGCTGTAGCAAGATCAACAAATATGGCAGAGGTCATCAGTTCTTTAGCCATACCTGTAAGTATGGAATCAGTGAGCTGAAGGAGGGAGGTAGAAGTGGAGTGGTATTTCCTAAAACCAGACTGGAAGGGAGTGAAAAAGGAGGAACTGTCAAGAAAAGAAGTAAGCTGGGATAGAACAATGTGTTCCTGTAGCTTAGCCAAGATATGAGTGAGAGAAATAAGATGGTAGTTACCAGAAGAAGTGAGAACACCACCTTTGTAAATAGGTATGACAATAGCCTGTTTCCAGATGTCAGGAACAGTAGTAGAGGAGCAGCCTCAGTAGCAGTTTCATTCAGGGACACACGAGCCGCCCGATGGTGATACAATGGCCTCCCATGTGGGTGTTGCATAATGGTGACGGAAAGGTCCTGGCACAAAGTCAATGAACGCACATCCAATAATACGGTTGTAGTCAGCTCTCAGTAAGGCACATAATGAATCAGAATCTCTCTGTGATTGTCAAATGTGAGCACATAAAATCACATCTTATTTTGTGCAGTCAGTACCCAGTGGATGGTATCAGATGATATTGGATTTTATCAGGTGGTGTCAGATAGTATCAGGTGGTATCAGGTGCTCTTGGTATGCCATCGAGATAGTGACTCTGAAGGAAAGCACTGAGGCAGACTAGCAGGGTTGCCAAGGTCCCGTGGTGAGCTGGATGCTACAAGCAAGATGAGGCAACCCCATCCCCCCGAAACATATGATCAAAGCCCACAGTTCCTCATCCTAGGTGGTTGCACAGGGACAAACAGACAGAACTGAGAGTCTCTGTCTAGTACCCAAGGGTTAGCACCAAACAAAAGAGCCCAGGTCCAAAGGGGTCAGTCAACAGAAGTGGTACAAAAGGGGGATAAATAAGTTACCCATTTTGCTGCTGCTGTATCCTCTGCTTCTTTGGTGCTTGCTGAGGTACATGTAGCGGGGGTATTCCAAAGGACTGAGTAGCAGCATAGTGGTTCTCTCCACCTAAGTTGGTTGCCCAGTCCAGGATCCATGGAAGCTTTGTGTACTGCTAACACCAGAGGTGACTGAGGTGGTAGGCTAGGGCCAGCCATAAGAGGATCCTCTTCTGAAAGAGAACTATGCTGCATAGCCTCATAATGAGTCTAGCTGGAGAGAGGTATGTTTACCCTTGGACTACCTGAAGAGCCTGAGCCATGGTGTTGAAGTGGTAGAGCAGTGTGACAAAGCAGTGGGTAGGGCTTGTGGGATCCTGGAGTGTATAGTGTATAGTCAGTGTCAGTGGCTCAGCAGGCAGCACACTCGCCTCTGAGGCCGGGAGATCAGAGGGCTGTGGGTTCAGTTCCCACATCTGGCACTTGGGTTAATATCCCAGTACTGACACTGTAGTGCAGCATGAGAGGGGTGCTGCACTTCTGAGGTGCCGTCTTTCAGATGAGAAGTTAAACCGAGGTCCCATCTGCCTGGATTGGTGGTAGTTCAGGTGGATGTTAAAGATCCCATGGCACTTATCAAAGAGTAGGGAATTTCCCCGGTGTCCTGGCCAAATTTCCCTCATTCACTATAAATACCACCAACAGCTTAATCTGGTTCAAGGTCAGTTGGCATTCATCTGTATCCCCCTTCCCCGGGTCGTGCCTGAAAATAGGCAGGATTTGTCTAGTGCACTTACCCGGTCAACAAAAGCTAAATAAATAAAATAAAATAAATATCTCCAGCAGGAGCAAGGTGAGACCCCACATAGATTATGGTGTCCAGTTCTTGAGGCCACACCTCAGAAAGGACATAGACAGGGGCTCGACCCATCATGCAGAGGGCTGAGGTGCTTAGTGCCTTACCTTTCCCATACTAGTGACCTGGATTTGGGAATAAGCTTGGGCCACCGGGGGTCAGCCGGGAGGGGAGGGCTGGGATCAGGATCTAATGGCCAGCAGAGCAGCTCTCCTCTCATGAATTGGGGAGGTTGGTCTTCCCAGCACTTGGCTCCCACCTAGTGAAGGCTGAGTTGTAGTGCTAAGCTGTGGGGCCAGGTGCTAGGCCAGGGTGGGTGAAGCATGGCCACTGGTTTCAGTGTGCACATTCACCTCTATGTGCATGCTTGGCTGAGTTGCTAAGGCCTTGGGGAGACTTAAGGTAGAAAACAATAGAGAAAGGACAGGCACTGCAAGGATGTATGATGCTCACTGTCCACACTTCCACCTGCCACGTCACAAGGGTGACATGGAGTGAGGAAACTGGGTTACTAACTTGGGGGAGAGGATGGACATTCCTTTCCTGATCTGGCCACAAGGGGTAAATCATGGTGGTGCCCACACCGCTGGGATCTTGGGTAGGTGCTGGATGGTGGGGGGGTGGTAGCCAGCAGAAGGGAGCCTCCCTTTGTATGGCTCCACAGATAACAAAGAGAATATAGAAAAAACAAGAATTTGTCAATGCCGAATGTTGTGGCACTGGCATTGGCAGTCATGGAGGTAGAGGTGCATAATAGGAATGGCAGTGAAGTATTGAAGTGATGCCAACCCCACCCCCACCCTGTAGAGAGCAACAGGCATTGGGCTGTGCCTTTGGGTTGTCAGCTATAATGCTCATGCCATTGTACCTCGCCCTACCTTGTAGACACTGACAAGTGTCATGGTGTGCTTTGGGGTCTTTGGGCATTATACTTACCCCATTCCATAAGGGAATACGCTGATGTGGGTGCAGTATAGGAGTGTGGGGTGAAGTTTGTGGTCGAACAGTGTAAGACACACCACGATGCCTGTCAGCAGCTGCAGGGTGGGCATGGGAGGGTGGAATGGCGTGAGCATTACATCCAAGTCACAGCCCCGACGCCTGTCAGTCTGTACTGAGTGGGGTGCTACAGTTGGAAACTCTAATATCATAGGTGTGTAGTGGTAGTTTCACTCTACATGTTCAACACGGCCTGTTTGTCAGGCCACCTCATGAAAAGTGGCACAATCACTTTGCTAACTGAAAGGTGGTTGTGCACAGCGGCTGTGGCATTTAGTGACAGAGGGACGAAAACACAGTTTTGGGCAGGATGTGGAGAATGACAACTGTATTGTTCATGAGGAGGCATAAAAAATGGCAACATTGAAAATCTGGAGTGGCAATATGAAATACTGGTGAAGCAATGAACATGCGTACAAACTGCACAGCAGACGTCCGGAACCCAATTATTTGTGGGAGTTTTTTACTCACATTTTCAACATAGGTATTTTGGGACCTCCCCTCATGAACAGTGGTGCTGTGATTTTGTTAATGTGTCCCAAAAGGTGATTTCCCACAATGAGCACGACATTGTGCACCACAATTGCGGGAACGCATTTTGGGCAGGCTGTGAAAAATGGCAGCTGTACTGTTGATAAGGAGGTGTGCACAAATGCCAGTGATGAAAATCCGGCATGAACATATTGCAAATGTACGAAGTTACAAGGCTGCATGGAAACTGTGCAACACATGCTTGAAGCACAGTCATTTTATGGACTTTTGGCACCAACTTTTCAACATAGGCATTTTAGGACCTCTGCTCATGAACAGTGTCATCGTCATTTCCTCAAACTGCCCCGAAAACTGATTTCTCGCAGCAACCGTGCGATTCTGTGCCAGACATGCGAAAACACATTTCAGGCAGGATATGTAAAATGACCGCTGTAGTGTTCATAACGAGGTGTGGGAAAATGCCACTTTTGAACATGTGGAGTGAAAATATTACAAATGCACGAAGTCAAAAGCGAGCATGCAAAATGGGCAACGCACGCTCGTGAAACACTAATTGTATGGGTTTTCAGCCTCAAATTTTCAACATAGGCATTTTAGGACCTCTGCTAATGAACAGTGGCACTGTCATTTTCATAAAGTGTCTCGAACATGGACTTTCCACAGTGACCGTGCTATTCTGTGCCGGAACTGCCAAAACACTTTTTGGTCAGGATGTGAAAAATGACAGCTGTACTGTACATAAGGAGGTGCAAAGAAATGGCAATGTTGAAAATCTGGAGTGAAAATATTATAAATTCATGAACTTACGAGTGTGCGTACAAACTGCACAATGCACACTCATATCACAGTCATGTTATGCAGTATCGTTACCAAATTTTCAGCATAGACATTTTAGGACCTCCGCTCATGAACAGTGTACCTGTCATTTTCGGAATTTGTCCCAAACACTGATTTCCCACATCGACCGTGCTATTCTGCACCAGAAGTGCAAAAACACATTTCAGGCAGGATGTGAAAAATGACAGCTGTACGGTTCACAAGAAGGTGTGGAAAAATGCTAATGCTGAACATGTGGCATGAAAATATTGCAAATTCGCTAAGTTACAAGTGTGCGTAGCAACTGCGCAACACATGCTTGTAAAACAGTCATTTTTTGGATTTTTCCCACCAAATTTGCAACATAGGCTTTTTGAGAGCCCCCGTCATGAACACTGGTGCTGTCGTTTTGTTCCTCACTCCCGAAAGGTGATTCTGCATAGTGACTGAGAAATCACCTTTCGGGAATAACACCATGACAGTGCAAGAATTCATGAGGAGGGTCCCAAAAACCCCATGTTGAAAATTTGGTACCAAAAAAACCCAATTTATTTCATTATACAGCTTACCGGCATTTCCTCAATTCACGTTCAGCTTTGAAGCATGCAGATGTGTTCCCGGTCCACTGAAGATCTTTGCCCCGGACTCTGAAGGTAAGTATGGGGTGAGGGGAGATGTGGGGAGGCAGGAGGCACAGTGGGTGGGTGCGGGTGGTGGGTAGGGAGACTACAAGGGACCTTTTTTTGGGTTACAAGATAAAAAAAAAAACATTGCATGACAGTTTTTTCCTCAGGGATTTGGCATGCTGAGGTGAGCTCCAGCATGCCTGCTACTAACAATAGAGTGCTGCAGCCGATGGGGGATTAGGCACCCCATCAGCACCTAAGGAAAGTGGGGGCAAGAGCCAAGGGGATTGGGCACCCTTCTTTGCATATAAGAAATGGGGGGGACTGCTTTATGCTGACGGGGAGTGGGCTCCTCCATTGGCACGTACTTTACGGCCACAGAAATCAGGCAAGGGGATTGGGAACCCCTGAAGTCAGCAGTTGGGCGGCTGCCTGCCATGAAAACAATGTGGTCGAGTACGTAGGAAGGGTCTGCTGTGTCTGACGAGCTTTGCTCGGATTGCAGTGGACCTTTCCTCAGATGTGCTCACCACATTAGTATGCATGGTGTGACACTGGCATGCAGGCTGATTGGGAAGTGAGGGACCCACCTACTGATGCGTGCCCTGCATTCACCCAACAGTGACTATACCTCCAAATCTCCACTGCCACAAGATGTTGGCTGCACAAGCGCGCCAACATAAAAAGGACATAGACAGAGTGGAGGCAGTCCATTGGGGGAGCAGCTAAAATGATACAGAGGTTGCACCAAATGCTCAACAGAGAGAGACTGAAGGATCTCAACATGTGCACCCTGGAAGACAGGAGAGCAAGAGAAAGCATGCTAGAGACTTGCAAGTACCTGACAGGGGTGAACAGGGTGCAGGAGGGGAATTATTTTCAAACGAGAAAGAGCACCAGGACCAGGTGGCATGCGATGAAGCTGGAGGGGGTGCTGAAGAGGGATATGAGGATGTACTACACCTCTGAAAGATTGGTAGACACCTTGAACAGACTGCAAGTTAAAGGGGTTCAGGCAAAAACAGTGGAGGGCTTCAAATGGTATAGACGTAAGGAAATACTAATAAAAAGGCAGGAAGGAGTGTTGATCACCAGAAACCAGTTAGGGTCTGTGGAAAAGGAATAGACAGGGAACCGCAATGCAGACTGGATGGGCTAAATGGTCTTTTTCCTCACAACAAAAAAGTTTTGTCTGCCAGGACATACACTAGACCTGTATGGTTTCTTTTTGTTATAAAATAGGGTGTTTTGGCCATGATCAAGATGGCCACCTAGCTTTAAAGCTCTTCACCTTGGGCGTTTGTTTTAACATTTTTTTTCATAAATCAAATCCACAAAATATCGGGTCCTTTTAATATATTTCATTTGATTTTGTTTGCCTGAAATGAAAAATACCCTTTTTGAGCTGTCTCATAGTTAATTTTCTTTTAGGAGTTTATCTAATTTCGTTCTGAATGATAATGTCCAGCATGAAGTCTCCATTGACAGTAGTGGCTCAGATTCCTCACCAAGATACAGATCCATCCATCTGCCTGATACTTGAAAAAAATATTAGCTGAAGTAAAGAGAGTAAAGCAACTGATCACACATTGGGAGGAAAAAATGGACATTTGACACTGTGTGTCTTTGACACAGAGATGACTTTGAGACAGTTTGACATCCAGGTTCATCATAGGGAAACAGAAATTCATCTGTTAAAATCAGATCCAGAAGCAAATGATTTGATACCTTTTAATGGAATAACACAGATGTAACCACAAGAACAAAGTACTGTAGCTTTTGGACCAACCATTCCGTCTTCAGAAGCGTAATGCAGTTATTTTGAAAAAAACAATACTTTTAATAGCTAGATCATGCAGAAAAAAACAGAAAAAATCCCCATTGGTTTAAAATACTCATTTAAAAAAAAACAGAAGATGATGTCAGAGAAGTTTAACAGTACCACGTTACCTTAAGCTGGGACGGTCCCAGGGTCAAAGGTGCTTGGTGCAAAACACATACAAAGAATCCTACTGCATATAAATTTAGTTGACACAGGATAACACTGCTCAAGCAGATGACTCTTAAATCAAGCTATGAGTGTCACAATGTGTATATGGATGCGATTACTGAAACACAACCCCCACCCAGATTAAAGACATACTAAGATCGTCTTAGGACTCCAAGAAGTTTCAATGTATGTATTACAGACAGGAAATTACCAGTAAAGCTGTCTTAAAAACATCAGTGCACACTGTATGATGTGTAAAACTTAACTGGACCCATTACTCAGCTATACTCTCCAGCTAGATATCATGCCACATAAACGTCAAAGTCTGTTTGAAGTCTGTTAAAATCAGAAATTGATATACTTTGGGACAAAATCACCGATTTAGAGTGTTGGGGAAGATGAAATAACATTTGTATAGTAAGAGTCCCTAAGGAAGAGTAGAAAAAAGATGTTGCCGCTTTCCTTTAGAATCTCCTCACAGAAGTCTTTCATTTACAGGATTGTCAGCTGGAGATACAAAGAGCACACAGGTCTCTGGCCCCTAAATCTAAAGAAAGAAAGAAATCCCATCCCATTTTAGCTTATTTTCTGCAGTTTACCATGAAAGATCAACTGCTGCAGCTTGCCAGGAGAAAAGATTCTCTTATGTAGAATGGACACAAAAGTTCTTCATATGAGGATTTTTCTGCAAGACTGACAACTAAACAAGCCCCTTTCAAAAATGTGAAATACTTACTGCAATGACTGGGGGTGAGTTATAGAATTGCATACCTTACCACACAAAGTGGAAAGAAACAGAGTCTTCCACAGTTTTCGTGATCCCAGAAGTTCAATGCTTTTGTCCAACAAACTTGGGGAAGTGGCACAGAAGAGTCCAGCAGCACCCCAGCACAGAAATGGGATGATGCATCAGTTCAGCCAATGGCTTCTTCCCTGTATTCGGCACAGCCCCCCACCAGCTCTGCTCTACCTGCTCTGATCAATGGCAGAGAAAAAGGGGAAGATAGCAGAAAAGTTTTCAGCATACCCCAACTAACCCTGCTAACCCAAATCGCCAGCACTGCAGCAGAAGCAGAGGATTCAGGGCATAGCAATAGATTTATGTGTCTCTGACTCACTGCCAGAGGGGTCTGCAATGCCAAAATGGCTAACTGAAGGACATAGGATGAAACACATGTCTGTGTCTTCTGTTGGCACCCTTTGCAGACTGTGTGAGAGGTCTTTCAGCACCATGCATTTCTGCTTAAAGTTGAACCACCATAATATTCTGTGGTGATTAGCATATACAGCCCATGATGCTTTGCATTATGGTGCATGTGTGATTTTGTATTTCTTATATTCATCAGAGAACCCCTAACAGAGATGCCAGAGCTCAGAATTCAACGTCACCACAGCTTGGCATATGCAGATGTCATGGGCAGAGGTATCTCAAGAACAATGGCATAATTTACCTCTGCCTTCTCAACATGAGTGATCTGTCAGGGACACTGTCTATTATGCTAAACTGATCTCTTGTATGTAGAATATGACAGTGGCGAACTGTTGCTCATATAAATGTATATCTGTAAAACAGAGCTCAAGCTACAGTATCTTTGTTATCAGAACATTATTCACAACATTGTACTGAGCTAAGGTGAGTTTTGCCTGCTTTTTCTTTTTTTGTGTGTGTTATAAAGGGCTTGCATGCACAGAGCTAAAGGGGCACCAGTCAATTTCTGACCAATGGTCACACAGTAGGTTGTCCGTTCAACCAATGTGACATTCTAGTTAGTTCTCCTGAAAAGTGCTAGTGTGAGAAATGACTGGACTTCTTGCACTACCAGTGGCCTGCCACATCAATGCATACTTGTGGTTCACACACCTCACTGATCTGCATGATGGGTACAACCTGAGAGGGCTATGCAACTACATAGGCACCTCTGGATAAAGGTCTGAAGCAGTCGCCACCTTACTTTACAGTAGGCTACTCCCAGTTTTGTTTTAGGCTGTACTCTTTTTAGTGGGGGTAGCATCCCCTAAAGACCATTAGCTTCAGTTTAAAGTAAGTACAGTTTATGACTGACACTTCTTTTCTGCCTCACTATCACTTGCCCTGCTCACAGTTAATGCGCTGCCTACCATCCGATCAAGGTTTTGTGTAGCAATGCCTCTCCCCCTCAACACAAATGAGTGCAATGCACTCCCCCTTTGTGATTTAAATGAATCTGGTGTTGATACCTTTGGAGCCCAATAGAGTTAATCCCCGGTCCTTTCAGTATGACCACAATGTAATCCACTTGGCCGGCATCAAACATAGTCTCCCCACACCAGACAGGTACCTAGGTGCAAATTTTAGTAACTGGCCTGGGCTTAAATCTTGAGTGACTTGTTGACTGTTATTTACTATTCCTCAGTCTCATTCAATCTGGGCACTGTGGGGGAGGCTTACATGTTAGCCTACATTTGTAATTGTGAGTTGGAACTGACCATTTAGAGGGTGCCTGTACTGGTACAAGGGAAACTATAGCTGCTGGTAATGTTGGGAATGGGTTGGGGAGAGAACTCTTCACAGTAACACAGTTTACATCCATCCGGTAACTCAACATGGATGGCAGCAGCTTTCGATTGCCCATGTAGCAGCTGAATTTTGCTTCTTTTAATCGGGAAGCCTATTCAGACGCTGGAGGGTTTCAGAATTCCACCTGGATAAAAATGCCTTTCTATCACATTATCCATAATATCTGGCCTTTATTAGATAGCCCAACAAAAATTCTTTCAGGCTCTGTTCCCCGCATGAATAGCGACTAATGAGATCTGACAGGTACGCAACATTAGAGATGCAGTTTTCCCCTTCGAGGTAAATATATTATGATTGTCACTCTCCTAGACTGTTCAGCCTCTGACACATTGGCTTTTGCTATCTCAGTACAGTTGAGAGCTGCCTTGTGGGTCCCCCCCCCACCATTCCCCAGCCATGTTGGAGTAAGGCCAAAAAGTCGTGGTTTGCTTTGTAAGAAGTTGTCTGGCAACCAGAACAAGAGAGTGCTCATATGGGGAAAACATATAAGCTTCAGTTCTACAATTCATGGAGGTATATGAACCAATCCCCCTGATATAAGACACGTTTAATACATGATGATTGAACAGAGAGAAATTGGGGCTGGACACAGTGCAAAAATGTCACTTCTATACTTGTCTATTCCCCCCTCAGTTGCCACATCTTAGATACGGGATGTCCAGCTGGCAGGCATTTGACTGTTCTTAAAAGGTGCACAATATCATTAATTTGATAACCCTAATTCCAGTTTTCTAACTCCTTTACTAGGCTTTAGAAAAGTAATCCTGGTTACCTGTAATAAATCAATTACTAAATAAGGGGTGGGAATATAAACTACACCAGTCAGGAGCTGGGATTGAGTGTCTGACAGTATACCTTTCTCATAGTATCAGAGGGAGTCACATAAAAAAAATAACCTGTGGGCCTTCCAAGAGCCAGTTTTGCTACCTCAATGCCTTGCCTTTTCCTTCTGTAACACCTTATAAGTATCATCCCTTTTACTTAACTCACTACTTCCCAAAAATACTGTACCATTGCTGGTTTGGGTTTGGGTTTTTTTGTTTTTTCTCACTCTTGCTCAATCAAGCATTATTGCACTTTTATAATTGGCCTTTCTTTTGACCAGGGAGAAGTTGCACTATAGTAGAGAGCCTCACTAGGCTACAAGATTCCAACAGTTATTGAAGGGTATAAGAATTCCTTTTTTCTCAATTTGTACCGGCAGAATTCGACCTGTTAGTTTGTTGTTGTTTTATTAGATTTTATTGCTTACCTTGTTGTTCTGTTTATCTGTATATGTTTACTGTATGGCAATTGTTATTGGTTATAAAGTATAGTTCATGATATTGTTGGATTTAATAGTTGCTTTTGGGGTTTATTATATTAATTTAGGCTGGAATGAAATATTAGGGGATATCACTTTGATTGCTGAGGTATATTTTCCCCCTCTTCTTTATTCTGGATGTCATTGGAGAGTACTAATGCAATACCTTCCTTAACTATCAGTATGGTCTAAAAACAAGTTTTCCTTAACCACTGGAGGAGGGGACCGCTATAATCAGACTGGTATACTGACCAATGAATCTGTTAATCCTTCTCTCTGTAGGTTTGGTGGTATGGGGATATTTGAGTGCTCCCATATCTTTGGCTCTATATTCTTTGTTTCATCATTATTTAAGTTGTAATATAAATGAGCACCAATATGGTTAAATGTATATCCTGGAATGTCCAAGAGATCAGGTAGGCTCTTAGCCTATAGAACTAGGGTTAGACAACAGCAGCTCCACATTATTTCATTCATTCTTTCCAAACCCTCGGCTATTGCCAAGGCCTTTAGGGACTTCTATTCTTCCTTATACAAGGCCTAGGGATGGGATATCCCAAGTTGTTTACAAGATGTTTTGTGTGTAAACCCTCTGAAAGGCTTATTCCTGCAACAAACTGCATCCCTAGAGTCCCCACTTCTACTATCTGAAATCCAAATGACAATGAAGTCCTAACTTAAGAAGACTCCAGGCCCAGACGGTTTACCAGGGGAGTTCTACCAGCCATTCAGCTCAAAACTAGGCAAGTACCTATTGGAGGTGTTTCAAGAGGCTTTTAGCATAAAATCCTTACCTACCTCCATGTCTGAGGCACTGATAGTTCTCTCTCTAAACCAAGCAAAGACACCCAGTAAATATCCAATTATCGGCCAGTATCTTTACTTAATGTGGATGCTAAGATATTGACGAAAGTATTAGCCAGTCTCCTGAGTAATTGCCTTGTAAGTATCATTGACCAGCATGAAATGGAGATCATGAAGGGCAGAATGGTTATGGACAACATTAGAGCAGTTTTGGATGCCATATGGGCCACAGCCCAGGTAAATGAACTGTGTCTGCTAGCCTGTATTAACACAAAAAGGGCATTCAAATCTATTAAGTGGGATTATCTTTATCAAGCAATGGCTAGCATAGGCATAGGTCCAAAGTTTATCTTGTAGGTCCAAACCTTATAGACTGCCCCAAGAGTGAGGATAGTAACACACATTTTAATTTCTACCTTTGTTTGTCTGGATTGAGGCATCTGGCAAGGCTGCCCTCTTTCACCACTGCTATTCCTTCTTGGAACAGAGCCCCTACTTTGTAAATTGAGGAACAGCCCCGTTGTTATGGGTATCACTTGTGGGTTGCAACAGGTTAAAACCTTGGCCTTCATGGATGACTTGCTCCTTACTTTATCTAAACCAGAGTCATTGTTGCCAGCAGTCCACAGCATTTTGGATGAATTTAAGTCCATGTCTGGTCTTAAAGTGAAATGGACCATGACTAAGATCCTTCTCCTAAATCGTGTCACTCAAGAGTCATGTGTCGCTAACCTGGGGCTTAAGTGGCAGAAGCATAAGATTAAATATTTAGGTATTTGGGTCACTACAAACCTGAATGACTTAATAAACCTTAACTTTCTACCCTTCCTCTTGGCCATAGAGGCAGATTTCCATACAGTCACAGCCAAAGACATGGTCAGATATTTCCTAAGATTTCTGTGATATTTCTAGAGAAATATCCTGCTTTCTGCATTTCCACAGTAGAAGCAGCAGAGAAAAACTCTTTAGAAATGTTGTTAAATATCTGACCATGTCTGTGGCTACTACTATAGATGGAAAAAACTCCATCTATCATTCTGTATCAAATTAGCTATCTATAAAATGATGGCTTTTCCTAAAGTGTTACTCTTATTAAATAGAAACCCCTGTCATAATCCCATTGTCAGTGTTTTGACATTTAAAAAATGGTGTCCTTTCTATAGGAAGAGAAACATCCTTGTTTCAGTATTCAAAAACATTGGACCCCCGGTATTAAAAGTGGATGGGCTGTGCCCTGGCTTTGGACCTATCACCAGGCCACTGGTATTCGCCAAAACCTTTGTTGGTTGGAAGGGAGAGGTACTCAAGCTCCAATATGGTTTCTATTGGAAAATATTCTTCATTGTACTCCTTCATTGTTCCTACACCCCCTAAAATATAACTGCAAGTCACCAATAGAGCAGTTTACTAACATGTCTTGGCATACACTAATCAAATATCATCATTGGGAAAACCATCCATTTGGTAAAAGGGAACCTCTATGGTACAATCCTTACCTGGTCATCAATCAGAGGCCTGTGCACTAGACATCTTAGGTGGTCAAAGGGATATTGACAGTAGCTAATTTAAGGAATCCCCAGAATGGTCAACTACTATTATTGCACAAAGCTGATTTTTGGAAATTTTTCCAAATTTAGATCTGCGATTGGCACCAGAATTTAAACCCTGTCTGCAGAGGGGTCGGACACTTTGATGAATGAAATTATGCAGTGGCTTGAAAATCTGAAAGGTGTCTGAGGCAAAATAAATGCATATACCCTTTCAGACATTGTCACCCCTCTCCATTACCCCAATCAGGCCAGAGAGAGAAAACTCCAGACAACGATCTCTGAGGAGATCTGGAATTATCTATTTAGTGAGGTGAATAAAGGTTTTTCAGAGACATAAGGTACCAATTAATTTAGAATAAAATTCTTCACAGGTGGTACCATACTCCAGATTTATTTAAAAAGATGAACCTTATGTCCTCTGATGTATGCGGGCGTTGCTTTAGTTGTACAGGTACGTTAACTCATATTCCATGGTCTTGTCCATCCCTCTCTGGTTACTGATCCAAAGTCATGCAAATTTACCACTTAGTAATGCAGAAATAGTTTCAGAAGGACCCCATTAATTGGCTTCTGGGAAAGCTAATCTATAACCTTTCACTACCATCTTTTTAAAATAAATTATAGGCCCTCTCATTACTTGAAGCAATTAGGCAGATTTTGCTTAAATGGAGATAAAACATCCCCACCATCTCATACAGATTGGCTAACAACATTGGTTTAACTAGCTGAATATGAAATATTATCCTGTCTGTCCAGGACAAATATGGAAGGGTATTACGTAGTATGGGGCCCACTCCTCCAGTGTTGCCCGGGGCTTTCTAATGTTCCCCAGTAGTTTAACCCCTGACTCTTATATAATATTCTCTTCTGACTCTTTATAATAATGAGTTGTAATGCAGTTAGAAATAGTTATACAGAAGAAGACCACTTACTCAGGATGCAGATAATCATGGCATCCACTTTACTGTGATGTCCCACTGGGCACTGATTAAGTGGCTATGTTTGCCTATGGGAGGTTCAGCTGTTTTAATGGAATGCCCCTGCCACCTAAATGAGATGATTTAAGGATGGACTTGCACAGTCCTATCCTCCTGCTAAGCGGTTAACCCCTTTTCACACCCAATAAAGTGTGAACGTTAGATTGCGGCTCTCAACTTGTCTCCTTTTCCTCACTCGAGACTTGTCCTCCCACAGCATCACTTAATTTACTCAACTCCTTATCAGCAAACTACCTCCAAAACAAGCATTGTTGAACTCAGAACACCCAGTTTAAAAAAATGCCTTGCTTTCTCTCACCCTCTAGTCGCTGACATTGTTTTCAAACACTGACACTGATGACAGAGAGAGACACGAGAGAGAGAGAGAGAGAGAGAGAGAGCATCTGCCCCATCCTGTTCCTCCAGACTTATCCCCCATGACTTTGCTGAACTCAAATCCCATCTTTATTAGAAAACTACCCTCTACCTCCAGCTTTTCAGCTTGATACAGCCTTGCTGTTGCAGCTGCTCCTCAATCCAGTATTCCAGCTAGTCACCCCATAAACAAGCAGCAAGTTTATTTATATATTAGAATTTTGATGATCGGGTGGGCTCAACTGAGACAAACAAGTCCCTTTCTCACGGGTGACCCAGGGAACAGTGCATTCCATGCATATCTTGAGTAGGCATTCTAATACATGGTGATACAATTTACAGAAAAACAATTTACAGGAACTATAGTTAAACAGCATACAGTGTTAGAAACAACAATAGTAATATGAAGCATATGTCTACAATAGATTACATTGTGGAAAGTTACAAGTGCATGGTAGGGTTAACAGTCATGGCATTTGTACTTGTTCCTATATGAATGAAGGCAAAGTCATGACAGAATAAGAAAGTAAGGATAGGTATAGTGAAATTAAGGGGTTGAGAGAGGTTTGAAAAGGAAGGAAAGAGGGAGGGGTAGTCAGGATGGACTGTACCAGATGTGCTTGGGAGGAATAGGAAGTCAGAAGAGGTTTTTAGTGGCAGTTTCCATTGCAGATATATGGTGAGAAGAAAGTTTCCTTGTACCATTGTTTGAATAAGGGGAGAGACTTACATGCGAGTACTGACTGTGAGAGGTTGTTCCATTTTTGGGGTGCCACAAAGGAGAAGGTTCTTCTACCTATGCATAGTCATGTTCTGGGTAAGTTTAAGATAGGAAGGTGGGAGGATCTGAGGGTCATCTGGGAGGTTTTAAGGGCAAGGGGATTAGATGGGTTGGGAGGGGAGAGGATGAGTTTGAAGGTGGCACAGGCCACCGGGAAGTCCATCCTGGCTTCAAAAGATGGCCAACCCAGGGTGTTTAGAACATTAAAGTAGTGGTCCCGGGCTTGGGCCTTAGAAGCGAAGCAAGCAATTCTGTGATATGCCACTTATAGTTTGTCCAGAAGTGCTGTCTTGGCTGAGCGAATTATTGGGTCCCATAAAAGAGGCCTGGGATGAGTGTAGCTGAGGCAATGGTTTTCCTTGCACGGTTGGAGAGGTAGGGAGTGATGCGGTGTAGGAGGCCAGTTTTTTGGTTAGTGATCTTAACTGTTAGTTATGTGCGTATTGAAAGATAGGTGTTCATCAAGAATTACTCCCAGGTATTTGAAAGATTTAGCTCCCTCCAGAGATATTCCTGAGGAGGATTTGATTACCAGGGGGGTTAGGGAAGTATCAATGGAGGTATGATGGAACAACATGGATTTGGTCTTTTTGGTGTTCAGGACCAACAGGTTTTCCTTGAACCATTTTTCAAGGGTTTGAAGGTCATTTTCCAGGTCTGAGTTTATGCAATTGACATCGCTGGAGGATCTGTAGAGGATGGCATCATTGGCATAGAGCTGAATGGATGTCCCTCCACAGTTTTGTGACAGATCATTAATGACGATTGAGAATAAAAGTGGTCCAAGGATTGACGCTTGAGGGTCTCCATCAGTATGGGGGATAGGGATGATACTGCTCCAGCCAATTTGATGCACTGGGACCTATTAGTTGAATAGCATGTGATCCAGGAAAGTGATTTATCATCAAGGCCAAGATGGTGGAGCTCGGAGATGAGCATAAGGTGATTGACCACATTAAAAGCCTTTGTGAGGTCCACAAAGACTGCCCTGGTGGCTTTACCATGATCCATGGCCTAAAGTATGTCAGTGGTAACTCTTAGGAGAGCAGATTCCACACTGTGTAGTTTATTAAATCCATTTTGGTGTATGGTGAGGGCATTGGTCATTTCAAAATAAGAATGTAGCTGATTATATAGCATTCACATTTGAATTTTAGCAATTGGGCATAAAATGGATATGGGTCAAAAATTTTCAATGAGGTTGGTCAGTCCACTCTTGTGTGTTGGAACGATGACTGCTGTATTCCATTTGCTAGGGATGGATTGAGTGAGAAAGGATGTGTTGAATAGTAGGTTACTAGGATAAGATAGAACAAGTGCTCCTATCTTGAGAAATGTAGGTGACAGGGAGTTGAAACCAGGAGAACTTTCAGGGTTGAGACCCTGTAAGAGTTTGAGTACCTCTCTATGACAGGTTATTTTTAGATGGAAGTAGGGGTGGGTAACTTCTGGACGAGTGCCTAACTGTGGCGGGTGGTCAGCAGGAAGGCCAGACTTAAGCCGGGTCATGTCTGAAAATAGTCTTTCTGGCCAGTGTACTTATCCGGTTAACAAAAAAAAAAAAAAAATAAGGGAACATTGTTTAACCACACTAAGCCAAAACTTGTTTCCAGATGTGACCTGGGAGCACAAGGAAGTTAAGTGACTTTCTCAGGATCTCATAGTATGTACCTGTGGGATTCAAACCCCAGTCTTCAGATCTGCAGCTCAGAGCCTTAACACACTTATAACCATTGAGGTTAGTGAAGAAGTGGTCAATACTAGTGGTTATCTCCAGAGGTGTGGTCAGAGTGGAGCCTTTTTGGCCATGCTTTGGGGTATAATTCTCTTTTTGCCCTTAATGAGTGTGTTCATTTGCTTCCAGGGGCTTTTAGGGATGGCAAGGTGCTTTTCCTTTAGGGTTTGGAAGTGTTCCCTTTTTGACTTGTTGATGTTTGCTTTGCAAGTGTTCTGTAGTTGATGATAGATCAACCAATCCAACTGTAGTCCCAATCTTTTGTAGGCCTTCCAGGATTTATCTCGGGAGGGAATGAGGTGCCTCAATTCCTGGGTAAGCGAAGGTGAATGGAGACCTTTGGATCTGCTGAGTTTGTATGGGGCATGTGAGTCCAGTATAGAGGTAAAAGCATTGATAAGATGCTTGGTCTATGTCACGGAAGGTGGTCATGGGGGACCAGCCAACAAAGATTAGGCTTTGCAGGAATGCTTCAATAACAAAATTAGTTAGATCCCTTGTTTTGAGACTGATGGGGGTGGGGGGGTTGCTGTTTTTCCAGACACAAAAGGTTGGGGAATGGTTGCTTAAAGAATCTGGAAGGCTATCCATAGCCTTAATAGAGGTAGGTTTATTGGTTATAATTCAGTCTAATAGGCTATGCCTACCTGACTTCATATTAAGTCTAGTGGGTTGGTATATTTGCTCAAGATTAACGTCTAGTAGTGCAGCATGATATTAAGGTCTTTTGGGTCTGGCCCAATCTAGATTAAAGTCTCCACATAGTATAAGGTCATTATATGGTAGGTAGATTAATTGGTAACGTAAACACAATTACTGTTTGATTCTCAATACAGCTTCTGGCAGAGCATTATCTTCCTTCCTTCCTCTGCACTGCTGTGCAACTGCTACGGTACAAGTCACATTAAACTGTTCCATCAACTCACTGGTGTAGAATTGTTTTTTTGTGATGCTACTGGATTGACAACTCAAACTCTTGAAGCTTTCAACTCTTTTCCAACCATCCTTCACTGCCTATTCAGCTCACATGTAACTGTTTAGTGAAATGGCAATAGCTGCATTTTCATGACATTGTTTATAAATATCACAGCATTTAAGAGCATTGTTTATAAATATCACAGCATTCCTTAAGAGTTGTTTAGTCTGCCTTCTGAAATGAAACTCATAAGCACTTAGCTGAAAATAAAGCTTATAGTTCATAGCAGCTAGATGCAAACCAAGACTAAACTTTTACTAAGTCATTGAATTAAACCCTGCACAGATTAAGAAACTCATTGAACAATGCTACACCAGTGAGTTGAGGGAACAGTTTAATGTGACTTGTAAAATGGGATAGATATGAAGCAGTAAATCTGCTGTATGCACTGGCTGAAAAGCATCAGGTGGTATATTTTGTAGATGGCATTAATCCACCAGTAATGCCATCCCCAAAGTGAACTACCAGACTGAGCCACACAAGTGAAATCGGCAGCATAAGTAAAGAGCGATGCAATTCGTGTAGGTAGACGAAGCATCTCTTCTACCCACCCACCCATGCAAATACCTGTCCTTATCACCAGAAAGTGTCAGAACTGCCATGACCACCATGTGTGATACACGGCAGAAGCGAGTGTAAGAGAATCCAGAAAGTGACCCGGAAAATGTGAAAAAAAAAAAATCAGAAATAGAAGCAGGAAGTAAGAGGCAAGCGGTCAGCAGTGATGGGAGCACGCAAAAGAAAATTTGTAGCGTAGGGGACACGGAGAGACAGTGGGAGTCATCACTATGCAAATGAGCAGCAAAATGAGATCTCTGAACGCTCAACATGGAACATTGTCAACCTCCTAGTCAGCGTACCAGTATAACAGCCATATACAAATCGAAAACAGTAATGAACTGATGCACAACTGTACTAAGTGGATAGAAATACATGCTATTGTCATCACAACATCAGCATATAAAAAGGTGTCAGTGTTGAAATCAAAGTATTGAGCAGAGTGCAATGAACATAATATCTCCATACAAAATGTGTATATATCAGTTTTCCACAAAACAGCAAGAGTTAAAAAGTTAACAGTCACCTGAAACAGCCCATGTTACAAGCGTGTTAAGCCACTCCAAAGGTGGCATCTAATGGTGGATTAATGCATGGTTGGGCCATTGTAGGCACTCAGCCTGCGGCCTCATAGAAACATAGAATTTGACAGCAGATAAGGACCGCTTGGCCCACCCAGTCTGCCCATTTTCCTATCTAATGGATAAGCTGCAGATCCTAGTTAACCAGCAGCCTACTTCTTTCTAACCCCAGCCCCTAGAATTGCCTTATGACTGTCCCATGCATGCTTGAATTCAACCACTGTTTTTGACTCCACAACCTCCTCCGGAAGGCCGTTCCATACATCCACAACCCTCTCTGTTGCCACAACCCTCCCTCCAGTGTATTAATCCACCATTAGATGCCACCTTCGTCGTGGCTTAATGCTTACTTGTACTGTACTTGCATTCTCCCAACTGTGGCTAACATCAGGGGAAAGTAAAAATACTGTTTCTTGATAAATGAGATGGCTGCCTAATCAGGACAAAAAGCCTGCCACGGAGGTGTCCCAATTAAGCGGCTTCATCTGTATTTACTAATTTAACATTTGTTTTTCTTAAAATAGTTCTGTCCTATATTTTTCTTTTGCAACAATTCTGCTGTATACTAATTAGTTGGTAATGTGATATACAAGATTTTAGCTATTCTTGTTTTCTTAATTCTTCACTTTCGCCTTTGGTATTTTGTCAGTTCCTTCCAATTATTGTTAGTATTTAAAGTGATTTGTTGTTTTGATTTTAGAATGTTGCTATTGCTGTCATTGCTGTGTTTCTTGGTTGTTTGTATTGTTTATATTGAAAATGAATAGAAATTATTAAAAAAAATACAAAATGCGTTTGTCAGTTAATGAACTCTGTTTTAATTTGGATGTTTTTTCAGACCACTATTATTATAGTATGTTTTAATTTGTATCTCTTAAGACTTGGAAACCTTGAATAACATTTTTCATTAGAAATTTAAAATCTGTTAGCAATATAGAAATGTAGAATTTGATGGCAGATAAGAACCACTTGGCCTATCCAATCAGCCCATTTCTCCCTACCTACAGCATTACCACAGCCCTTACATGACCTCTGGCTCTATCTCCCTCTCCCCCTTCTTTTCCACTAAAATCCCATTATACCTATCCTATGCATTCTTGACCTCCCCCCCACACTGTTTTTAGAAACATAGAAACATAGACTTTGATAGCAGATAAGCACCACTTGGCCCACCCAGTCTGCCCATTTCCCTACCAACTGGATAAGCTGCAGGTTCTAGTTAACCAACAGCCTACTTCCTGCCACCCCCCACTACAATTGCCTTATGTCTGTCCCATGCATGTTTGAATTCCCCCACTGTTTTAGACCCAACAACCTCCCCAGGAAGGCATTTCCATGCATCCACCACTCTCTCTGTGAAAAAAAATTCCTCACATTACCCCTGAGCCATCTCCCCTCTATCTTTAAATTGTGCCCCCTTGTTCTTACACATCTCTTTTTCTGAAAGATGCTAACCTCCTGGACTTTGTTGATTCCCTTCAGGTACTTGAACATTTCTATCATGTCCCCCCTGTCCCTCCTTTCATCAAGGGTATACATATTAAGCTCTCTCAGTCTTTCTTCATATGAGTTCTGATACACACCCTGCACCATTTTAGTTGCCCTCTGATGGACTGCTTCCATCCTGTCTATATCCTTGTGTAGATGAGGTCTGCAAAACTGCACACAGTACTCCAGATTGGGTCTCACCAACTGTCTGTACAGATGGATAACCACTTCCCTTTTTCTACTTGTGATGCCCCTTCCTATGCATCCCAGTATCCCCCTGGCTCTCCTTACTAACTTCTCACATTGCTTACCAACCTTTAGATCATCTGATATGACTACCCCAGGTCCCTTTCCATTTTTGTTGTTGTTAGTCCCTCCCCTGCTATTGTGTACTCTTCTCCTGGGTTTTTGTTTCCCAGGTGCATTATTTTGCACTTCTTTGCATTGAATCTAAGTTGCCATATGTCTGACCATTGCTCCAACCTTGCCAAGTCCCTTCTTATCCTTTCTACCCCACCTTGTGTATCAACTCTGTTACAGATCTTTGTGTCATCTGCAAAGAGGCATACCTTTCCCTCTAGACCCTCTGCAATGCCACCTCCACTGGAAGACCCCTGAAACAATCCACCACTCTTTCTGTGAAGATGTACTTTCTCACATCCCTCCTAAATCTACCTCCCTCCAGATTCATAGTCGTCCTTGAGCACAGTTTTCTCTACAACATACATATGCTCTGCACCTTATTTACCCCATGCACTATTTAAAGGTCTCTATATCTCCTCTGCCCTTACCCTCTTCCTGGGTGTACTGAGGTCCTTTAGCCTCTCTTTGTAGAGCTTTTGATGCAGACCCTGCACCATTTTAGTTGACCTCATTTGGATTGCCTCTACTCTATCTATGTCCTTCCAGAGATGTGCTCTACTGAAATGGACACAATAATCTAGGTGGGATCTTAACAGCAATGTATAGAGAGGCAACACCACCTCCCTTTGTTTACTAATGATACCCCTTCCTATGTACCCCAGCATCTCAGTAGTGCCCCCCCACACACACACACACTGCCTTGTCACACTGACTGGCCACTTTTAGGTAATCAAATATGATTACCCCGGGTATCTTTCCTTCTTGGTGGTTGTCAATACCATTCCACCAATTTTGTATGCTGCCACTGGTTTCTGGACCCCAAGTGCCTCATTTTGTACTTTTTCGTATTGAAACCCAGCTGTTATATCCTTGACCACTCCTTGACCTTTCTCAGGTCTCTGCTCATCATTTCCATACACCATGGGTTGTCCACCCTATTGCAGATTTTGATGTCATCTGCAAAGAGGCAGACCTTACCTTCCAGCTCCTCTGCAATGTCACTTACACAGTATAGCCATTAAAGAGGACTGATCCTAGCACTGAAGTCTGAGGCACCCCACTGGTTACCCTCCCTTCCTCAGAATGAATTCTATTAACCACCACACTCTGTTGCTTATCACCTAACATTTCTTATCAAGTGTGCTACCTTTGGATCCACTCCTAAGCTACCCAGCTTGCTTACTAGTCTTCTATGTGGAATGGTATAGAAAAAAACTTGCTGAAAGCTAGGTAGGTCACATACACTGTTTCACACTGATCTAATTCCTTGGTCATCCTGTCAAAGAAATCTATCAGATCTGTTTGACATCACATCCTCCTTATGAATGTACGCTGCCTCTGGTCTTGTTACCCATTGGAGTCTAGATATTCCACAATCCTTTCCTTCAGCAGTGATTTCATTAATTTTCCCACCACCAATATCAAGCTCACTGGCCTAGTATTGCTAGCCTCTTCCTGCTACTTTTGTGACATGGGACTACATATGTCCTCATCCAGAGCTCTGGAACCACTAGTCTTTCCAGTAAGCTGCTAAGCAGAACTGCCAGAAGTGCAGTCATAGCCTCTCTGAGCTCCCTTAGTACCCTTGGATGCACCCCCTAAGGCCCCATTGCTTTGTCCACTTTCAGATTAGTGAGTCCCTTCAGGACTGACTCCTTCGAAAAAGGACAAGTGTCCACCTCCTCCTTCTAGAGCTCCTGTTACTTTTTGTGGCCCTCTTCTTCTCATTCCTCTGGAACACTGAACAAAAGTATTTGTTCAGGATGTCTGCCTTTTCCTGGTCCCTTTCTCTACAGTCCCCGCTTACCTTTTTAATCAAATCAAATCGACTTTATTTCTAAAAAGGCACTGTTCCAAAGATCATAGCTCCCATTACAATAAATACATAAAAACATAGATAAAAACAGCAGTCATCACATTATAGTCAGTTATATATCATCACCAAAGGCAAGCTCAAATAAAGGTGTTTTTAAAGCAGTTTTGAAGTTCTCCACTGTCAAGCACCCTCTTATCCGATGAGGTAGAGAGTTCCACAGGGTACAGCGGCAAACATAAACACCCGTCACCCAGATATCTTCAGCCAAACCTTGGGAACCTCTAGTAATCCCTCATCAGCCGAGTGGAGTGGTCGGAGGTGACAGTAGGGACACAGAAGATCTTGCAGGTAGCTTGGACCCTGTCCATGTAAGGCATTAAAAGTCATCAAGCTGACCTTGAATGTGATCCGCCATTGAACAGGCAGCCAGTGCAGTTTGCGCACCACAGGAGTAATATAACTCGACAATGATAGCCTGGTCAACCTTTAAATCCCTTCTCTGGTCTTTCTGGTTTCACTTATATATCTAAAACATTTCTTCTCACCTTTCATTACTGCCTCGACTATTCTCTCTTCAGTTTGCGACTTTATACTCCTTACTGCTTTCCCTCCTTGTCTCTTTTCCCCTGATACACCTCCCTATCCTCCTCACTCTGTGACTCCTTATACCTTCTGAATGCTACCCTTTTAGCCTTTAATGTTTTAGCCACCTCTTTCCAGGGTAATACTGGTCTATTTTTCCTCTTGCTTTTGCTCAGTTGCTTGACTCAGAGGTTTGCTGCCTTCATTGTGCCCCCTATTAGCTTCTCCCACTGTTCCTCCACCCCACCTAGGTCAGCTCCCCTCCAAGTCAGGTTATCACTGAGGCATTCACACATGTTTATAAAATGTTCCCTCCTGAAGTCCAGCATACACCTTCTTGTGTGTTTTGATTCCACAGCTGTCCTTTTATTAAACCACACTGTAGAGTGATCATTGTTCCCCAAATGGCCTTCCACCTTGATGTGTGCAACTCTGTCCCTGTTAGTGAGTACCAGGTCGAGTACTGTATTATCACGAGTGGGTCTGTATGCTAGTTTGGTTGAGGAATGCCCCCTGCAGGCAGTCCAGGATGGCCTTGCTTTTAGCTTAACCCACAGCTGGGAGACTCCAGCCTACATCCTTCATATGGAAGTCCCCCACCAGCAGAACCTCCCCCTTCCTACCATCTTGCCAGTGGCTTCTACCAGTACATTATCTAACTCTTCTCCCTGTGATGGATATCTGTAGGTCACACCAGTATGAATTGTGGCTCTGTTCCCAGTCTCCAGGGTGACCCACAGTACCCCTGTATTCTCTGTGTCTCTGTCGCTTGTGTGCTTTCCATCACATAAAGCAACACTCCTCATCCTTTCTTTCCTACCCTGTCCTTCCTGAGCAGAGTATAGCCTGGTACAGCTATATCCCAGTCAGGGTTTTCTCTGCACCATGATTTGGTAATGCCCACAATATCCGAGTCGACCTTTGCCATGATGACCGCTAGGTCCAGAATCTTCTTTCCTAGACTTCTAGCTTTTGCACATGTGACCTTCCAGATTTTGTTACTACTCAACTTGTTGTCCCCTTTTATCCTTTTTTCCCTCCCTTCCCCTTCTGTATTTAATTTCTGTGTTCCCATTCCCCTACATTTCTACCATCCTACTTTCTTTATTAATTTTCACCATGAAAGATTAATTTCCCTATGATTCTTGCTACTGTCTAATTCATCCTGTTGGGGAGGCAGTATGTGCCTCCCAAGTTCCTTCCACTACCCCTTAAGCTAGTTTAAATGTTCATCAAAGTAACATTTAAATCATTCACTCACTGACCGTGTTTCCCCTTCCTGGATGGTTGCAGACCATCACACCTATATAGGCCCTCATCCCTCCAGGTGTGTCCCCAGTCACCAGTGTAGCTGAACCCCTCCTCTCTGCTCCATTCCCCAAATCATGAGTTGAAGCTCATGCTGCAGAGATCCTTCTCCTCCACCTGTCATAGACAGGCAGCATCTCAGCAAAAACTACTGAGTGCGCTACTTGCCTAAGACCCCTCCCCAGTTCACTGTACTCCCACTGTACTATTCCTGCCCCATCTCTAACCAAGTAATTTGTCCCCAGGTGGACAATGATATTCAGCTGTCCCTCCAATCCTACTTTTCTAGTGATCCTTAGGATCCACTTCACATCCCTGCATGCTGTGTTGCCAGGTAGGCACCTAACCTTCCTGCCCCACAATTTATACTCCCACATCTATCGCCCTCAGAATGAGTCCACCATCAGAATTTGCTACTGCTTCCTCTGATATCCTCTACAACCCTTCTTGGGGCCTCCACTTTGGAGGACTCCCACATCTTCCCTGGTCACTAACATGGGTGTCTCCTCCCAGCAGACCCACCCCACCAGAGTGGAATAGGAATTATGTAGTGGTACTGGTTGAGTAATGTGCCTCTGTCCCAGAGCCCCCACCCTTTCAGAGCCCACCATTGTGCAACAGTTCCTCATCACTGGCATCATCTGAGGTAATGGTGGCAGACTTGGTGGCCCCTGGGTGGGAGAAGAGCTCACCCATATCCTAGCCAACTCGACTTGGTGTCTAGCCACCTCCTCCCTCATCCCAGAGAGATGCGTACAGATGGGGCAGCATCATAGTCTCCAGAAGGTCTCTTTGAAAACTGCCACCCCATAGCCACTGCATAGTATGCAGTGAAAACCACATTGGAAGAATGGCATGGCCAAAAACTGCACTGACAGCGTGTGTTGTTTCAGAGTTGGTTTATTTATATTAGCATGGTTTTTGGCTGTGCTAAATTTCTGGTGTCCACACCATGTGATTTTTGACCATGCTATTCTTCCGATGGTGTTTGACTTAGTTCCGCCACAGCACTGTATGACTCCCAGAACTCTCAATTCCTATTCTCCCTGTGTTACCTGGAAATACTTTTGTAAACTTACCCTTGAGAGGGATTTCTAGTTTTCCTCTCTATTGTTTGCTATGCCCCTTTGTAACTTTACCCTAGATATGGGTTTCACTTGTATCCCTCTTAACAAGTAGTTCCCTCTTTTCTAAAAAGTTTACCTCCTTTCTTTATCCCCTCGCCTTTCTCTGCTTTTTGCGTTTGCTTACACACTTGAGCAAGAAATACCTTGGGACAGTACCTAATTTTAGAGGTGTGTCAGAGATGAGTCCAATGCAGAGCACTGCATAGTGGGTGCAACCCTGACACACCAATGAATAGTGAAGCCCAGTGTGACAGCCTTTGGAATTTCACAGCAGGAGCTGGCCTTCACTTGAGAGAAATTAACTGCACCAATGAGAGAGTATGCTTCATTACTCTCATTTGCATAGTTGCCATTACAACCCAAATCCCTCCCTCTGCTGCTGTTATCCCCACTCCCTCATTCCCCGGCTGACCCTCCGGATACAAATAAATCCCTCCCACTTTCTCCCTCTGCTGCTGTCCTTCCCACACCCTCATTCCCTGGCTGCAAATAAATCTCTCCCACTTTCTCCCTCTGCTGCTGTCCTCCCTACTCCTTCATTCCCCAGCTCAAAATAAATGTATGCTGCCTTGTCCATGGATGTGTCTCCCACACCTCTGTCTCTCCCCACCTACTCGCCCAGCCAACCCCGAGACCCCAAGCAGACAGGTCAGCTACATGGGGCATTTGCTTCGACAGCTGGTTCCTTACCATCTTCAGCTGGTTCCATTACTGCCAGGAACATGTGAGGCTACAAACACCGGCAAGTAATGACACCAGGTCAGAGATGCACAGTTGACTGGCTGCATTATACTTCACAGATAACTCCAACACACTGTCATGCTGCTGGGAGCATTGAAATTGAGCAGGCATTCTCATATTCAATCTCTTGTTACACAGTAAGTAGAGGCTTGCAGTTACACTTTGCAGAAATTTATTCATACATTGATTTGTTTAATATAAACTATTGCTGGCTTTGGAGCCTCAAAAAAACAATCTGAAATAGTGTACTGGATCGGAAAGCTGAAATTATGTTTGCCACTGTTTTTTTTTTTTTAATCGGCCAACATTTTAGTATGACAGACTTTCTGATATCGAAGTAGTCACACACACACACACACACACACACACACACATGTTCTTTTATTGCTATTTGTCTGCTGTTGCTGCTACTGAGAATCACGAGTGAAAGTGATACATTGGTGCCTGTTTGAATTTTATTTTTCTGAAACTTTAGTTCATTGATTATAGGAAAACCTCCTGTGCTCATATCATCAAGCATTTATTGTTTGTGTATGGATTTTGAATGTTAATGTACAACATTCAGTCTGTGTACTGACAGACAGTGGAAGTGTGCTTTGGGGAGGGGCGTATCTGTGGTGTAGATAGATTAACTTGGAGAAAAAGACAGCGCTTTCTGTTTTGGTGAAATTTTTTTCTTGTTTAACTGTGTTAATGTGCACATAGTAATAGTTTCAATATTTTTTGCCATTTTTTTGCTGATTGTTGTGGTGCAGCAGTGAATAATTTTAGTTTGTCTAAAATATGTTATATTACTGAATTTTTCAATTTGCTATGCATTACTTAGTGTGTGGGTGAGTATGTGAGTGACATGTGCCATCAAATCAGACACCTTTTATTGTGCCACATAATAATTTCAGCAATGTGAACCTGCTATCCATTGCAGCTGTGTGATTTTTATACTTCATTGTGGTATCTTTACTGGTACTAGTACTAGTGACTGTTACTGCAGCAGTACACTGCCCCCCCCCCGTGGCCCACCCCAACTGGCAAAGGTATTCTTTTCCAGATTTGAATTTCTGATGGTGAGCACTGGTTAGGTGTTGTACCTTTGTTTCTGCATCTCTTCAGTGCGCAGCGCAATCTTAATCTATCTGTGCATTTGCATCTCTTCAGGGCCAAATCTCCATCTGTAACTTAAGTCACAGTTGTTTCTTTGGGTTCCTTTCAGAGTACTGGACAGGTGAGGTGCTTAATTCTGCATTAACACTGTACTCATTAATATGCGCTTTTAAGTCAGGACCATCATCACGAGTCACTCATGATACAAATCACATTCTTCATCATCACGGTCACAAATGCTGTCACAAATCACGATTCACGATCACGTTACGAATCACAACATTAATTTTTTTTCTAGTTACTTGGATGTATTGTCAGCCTGTTTTGTAGTATTTCTCCAGGCTTCACCACCCCACCATTGCACTCATTGATATGTGTTTTTAAGTCTGGGAGTTTTAAGTTACATCTCATCAGGGAAGTACAGCCATAGGCATTCGCGTTCCCAATACAGTCTCATACTGGTTATCTCACACCATCGACACCGAATCACATTCTTCATTATCACATAGAAACATAGAAACATAGAAGTTGACGGCAGATAAGGACCGCAAGGCCCATCCAGTCTGCCCATTTCTTTTTCTACCTTATAAATGTGCCATCGGCCTTTGCTCTGTCAGTGACCTATCTATTCATAGTCATTTGTATTGCTCCCTTATGCCTATCCCATGCCTGTTTGAAGCCCTGCACTGTATTCATAGCCACCACTTCTTGTGGTAAGCCATTCCATGCATCTACCACCCTTTCTGTGAAAAAGAATTTCTCATTCCCCTTAATCGGCCTCCTCTAATCTCATGCTGTGTCCTCTTGTCCTGCTATTTTCTTATATTTAAACATGTTAGACTCTTTCACCTTGTTTATGCCCTTAAGGTGTTTGAAAGTCTCGATCATATCACCTCTCTCCTCCTTTGCTCAAGGGTATACATATTGAGCTCCGTTAATCTGTCCTTATATGTCTTCTGATGCAGTCCCTGCACCATTTTGGTTGCCTTCTCTGGACTGCCTCAATTTGGTTAATGTCCTTGTGAAGTGTGGCCTCAATACTGCACGCAGTACTCCAGATGGGGCCTAACCAATGTCTTGTACAGAGGATTATTACCTCCCTCTTACGACTTGTGATACCCCTACTAATACACCCTAACACCCCCTAGCCTTACCTACTGCTTTAGAGGTCTGCTTGGATGATTTTAGGTCATCAGTGATGATGATGCCCAAGTCTCTTTCTTCCTTTGTGACTGCTAGCAACTCCTCCCAGCCTATAAGTGGCTTCAGGTTTCTCTTCCTATGTGCATGATTTTGCACTTCTTTGCATTAAATCCCAGTTGCCACTCTTCTGACCATTCTGCTAGTTTATCCAGATCTCTTCTCATTCTGCCCACCCCATCTGGATTATCTACTCTGTTGCAGATCTTGGTGTCATCTGCAAACAGACAAGCCTTACCCTCTAGTCCATCTGCGAGGTCACTAATGAAGATGTTGAATAGGACTGGCCCCAGGTCTGATCCCTGAGGTACCCCACTTGTGACTTGCATCTCTTCTGACTGTATACCATTTACCACCACTCTCTGTTTTCTGCCAGTCAACCAGTTTGCCACCCAGTTGACCAACTTCTGACCCACCCCGAGCCTACCCTAGCTTATTTATCAATCTTCTATGTGGAACAGTGTCAAAAGCTTTGCTGAAGTCAAGGTAGGCGACATCAACTGCTCCCCTTGGTCCACCACTCTGGTTACCCAGTCAAAGAAATCTATGAGATTAGTTTGACAGGACCTTCCTTTGTAAACCCATGCTGTCTTGGATCCTGTGCCCTATGGATTCCAGGTGTTGCACTATCCTTTCCTTAAGGAGTGCCTCCATAATTTTGCCCACTACTGAGGGGTAAGACTGACTGGTCTATAGTTCCCCGCCTCCTCCCTGCTACCACTCTTGTGGAGGGATACATGAGCCTTTCTCCAGTCTTCTGGGACCTCTCCTGTGCTCAGAGACTCACTAAACAATTCTGCTAATGGCTCTGCTAGTTCCTCCTTTAGCTCCTAAGTACCCTGGGATGTATGCCATCAGGTCCCATTGCCTTATCCACCCTGAGCTTAGCAAGCTCTTGTAGGACCCTTTCTTTTGTGAAGGGAGTAGTGCTCACCTCCTCCCCCTGTCCATGATGCTGAGCTGTGGGCCCTGCCCTACCTTCTCTTCAGTAAATACTGAGCAAAAGTATCTATTTAGGATAGATGCCTTACAGGGTCCTCCTCCTCACATGCTCCTTTTCCATTGCTTAGCAATACCCTCTGGACTTTCTCCTTTCACTAATGTATCTATAGAAAGTCTTGTCACCTTCTTTACTGTTCGTGCTAGTGCTTCCTCAGTTTGGGACTTTGCCTGCCTTACTGCTACCTGCTTCCCTTAGGGCAGTTTGGTATCTCCCCTATCTTCATCCGCTGTGTTCCTTATATTTTCTGAAGGCCAGCCTTTTGGCTCTGACCTTTTCTGCTACTATATTTGAGAACCAAAGTGGTTTCCTTCTTCTTTTGCACTTCCTTTTCTGTCTAACACAATGGGATGTTGCTTCAAGTATTGTATCCTTAATGCTTGCCCACTTTGCCTGTACCTCCTCACCTGTGTTTCTTTTTGCCAGGGCTAGCTTAACTCTGTTGGCCATCTTATCAAAGTCAGCTCCTCTGAAGTCCCATATTTTTGCCTTGGAATGGGATGATTTAGATGTAATAGCCAATTGAACCATACCATGTGATGGTCACTGGCCCCAGGTGACCTTCTACCTGGAGATCTGTGATCCTTCTTTGTTAGTCAGTACTAGATCTAGGATAGCCCTGTCTCTTGTGGGTTGCTGTACCAGTTGTTTGAGGCCCTCCCCCTGCAGGGAATCCACTATGAGTCTAGTTCTGGCAGATGTTCCTGCTGGTATTGACCAATCTGTATCTGGCATGTTGAAGTCTCCATTATCAGAACCTCCCCTTTAGCTGTCATGTTTTGTATATCTTCTAACAGTAATGTGTCTATGTCCTCCCTCTGGTCTGGGGGCCTGTAGACAACCCCAGTTCTTATGGCTGTCCCATTTCCTGTTTCCAGGGTGACCCACAGTTCTTCTGGCTCCTTATGTGTATTCTGAATTTCTGTAGCTTTGATATTTTCATTAACATACAGGGCCACCCCTCCCCCCCTTTTTGCACCTCGGTCTCTTCTGAACAATACATATCCAGGTACTGAAGTCTCCCAAGTGTGGTTACTGGTAAACCACGTCTCACTAATTGCTACTATGTCCAGTTTAGCCTCTGACATTATTGCCTGCAGGTCTGGGATCTTATTTCCCAGGCTGTGAGCATTTGTGTACATGATTTTCCATTGGCCAGATTTTGGTGTGTTAGTTGTTGGGTGAAGTTTGGCATTACCCCTGTGCATCGTATGGGGAGACAAACCTTTTTTCTTACCTGGTGATGCAAATGAATGGCAAACACGCTGAATTCCTGTTTGAATTCACGGTCACAAATGCAGTCACAAATCATGAATCACGAATCACAACATTCGTTTTTTTTAATAGTTACTTGAATGTTTTGTAAGCCTGTTTTGTAGTATCTCTCCATGCTTCACCACCCCACCATTGTACTCATTAATGTTTATTTTTAAGTTGGGAAGTTTTGTGCCACACCTCATCGGGGGCGAGGGAAGTACAGCCATAGGCATTCATGTTTCTTCATCATCATGTTCACAAATGCAGTCACAAATCATGATTTACAATCATGTCACGAATCACAACATTCATTTTTTTTAATAATTACTTGGATGTATTGTAAGCCTGTTTTGTAGTATCTCTCCATGCTTCACACCCCACTATTGTAATCATTAATGTTTGTTTTTAAGTCGGGGAGTTTTGTGCCACACCTCATCGGGACCTATGGAAGTACTGCCATAGGCATTTGTGTTTCTTCATCATCACGGTCACAAATCACGACTTACGATCACATCACGAATCACATTAATTTTTTTTTTAATAGTCACTTGGATGTATTGTTAGCCTGTTTTGTAGTATCTCTCCATGCTTCATCACCGCACCATTGTACTCATTAAAGTTTGTTTTTAAGTCAGGGAGTTGGACAGTGTCTGCAGTACATACACAGACTGGAAAGAAGACTGACTGCACACATGCAGTTTAGCACAGTATACTTGCATTGCTCAGAATATGAAGTGTCACGCATATGGAAGACAACAAAAAAAGGGCATAATTACATACAAGGGTCGGGGATGGTGCAGGAATACATTTTATAACACAGCAAGGAAGGAGTGGGGGGCACATGGTGTGAGGAAAAAAAAAACAATGTGGGATCCCATGGTGATCCAGCAGCAGTTCCAGCATGGCCATAATTTGCAACTGATGTCCCGCTATGTGATCCAGCTGTTGCTCCACAGCGCTTATCCTTTTCATTGTTCTACTCGACAGCACTCCAGAGAGCTGCCAAGTCAGCCTGTGTTACATGCAGTTCTTTGGAGTCCACACATTCTACCGGCTGACCTGCTGGTGGTGGTGGTGGGGGGGTGCGGTGGAGCAGCAGGTGCTGCTGTGGCCCTCCTCTTCTTAGGGATGCCGCAATGCACAGCTGCACCCTCTGCCACAAAATGGCCAGTAGGTGCAGGCATGGTCTGTTCTGTGGCAGCCTGCCACTCCAACTGCTGGTGATTGAACATATAGGTGTGCTGGCCCCCAGTCCCCAGGTGAGCCTCTGGGGTCACGGCGCACCTCCACTTCACATAGGTGTCCCCCCCGACACAGTAAAAAAAAAACTGCCAAACAACGGAGGTGCAGGGAGGACCAGGCTCAGACAGGGAATGGCCAGATGAACTGGCAGCTGGTTGGTCACGGTGCTGAACAGTGATGGGATCCACACCTGGGCCTGGGGGAACAGGCACACCTGCTTCAGAGGACCTGGCGCTGGACTCGGTGGTGGTGGCAGTGGTTCAACTTCCTCAGAGTCAGAACAGGAGGCGGTGCTGGTCCTGCTTCCCAGGTGGGGCACTCACAGGTTTTGAGCAGTCCAACAGGAATGGGTGCCCATGCCCTCCACACTTGCACATGGTACGATACTTACCACTACCACACTCTCCCAGAGCTGCCCCTTCCCCAGACATTCCCTCACCCTGGTCCATCTCTCCTACTGAGCTCCCTCAGTCCAAGCAATCACTACTCACACTGTCATACAACACACACACTCACACACACACACACACACACACACAGTCACACAGACACAGACAAACAACTAACTACTTATAAAGGTAAGAAAAATAAAATTTACAGAAATAAATTAAGTAAAAAAGAGTACAGAAAAGACAAAAAATGTAGCTTTTAAAAAAGCTGTTGGGTCTAAATTAAAGTTTAAATCTCCTCCTTGCTGTGATCACAAAGTATCAGCAGTCACAAAACACACTACTCTCTCTCTCTCTCTGTCTCTGCGCAGGAGGAAGTAAAAGTGTCTACTTGTATGACTCACTTTCTTCCTGCCTAACTAAAGAGCATGTGACTTACAGTACTGTAAGCCATGTGATATGTGGGGGGGGCTGCCAAATCTGAAACAACAAGTGGATCACTTAGAACCATAATGAGGAACGCGAAGTCCATTAAAAACAATGACTTCACCTTACTTCGCATTGCCATTCAGCATTAGCGCGAAGTGGTAATGACAAGGCAGAGTGAGCACATTGCATTGCCTACTCTGCATATCAGAGTGACAACACAAAGTGACCACTTCGCATTCACTTCGCCAGTGGAATTTAAATTCTCTGCATCCCTAGGTACAGGGCTCGTAGAGGAAGAACATTTGATACCAACCTGGTGTTAAAAAGTTGAAAAACCCTTTGAATCTGTCTTGGGAACAGGAAATCACACAAGATCAAAGAGAAAATGTTTAATTAAGGAGTCATACTTAGGAAGTGATTTTCCTTCTGATGTGACATTATTTAACCTACCTTCAGCTACAAAATTATGTTTGTATTTTTTTGATTCTAAAAGGAGGAGCTAGATGACTCACCAAGGGGTGGGGAGAAGGAGTTGAAATGTATCCTTGTAACTGGGGAATAGGACATATTATTTTGGGACTCTAGAATGACACATATCTCTGATAAGCACTTAGAGGTAATACATTAGATAGAAAATGTCTAACTGTATTGGGATAGGAGTTTTTGTTACGTAGTCCTCCCTTGTTCTTTTATGTGATTGTGAGCTCTTTAATATATTGTCCTGTGTTTACATTTTTCATACTTGTATCATCTTTTAGTAAAGTACCTATTATTTGAAAGACTGCATGGGTGTTTGCCAGTTCTTTTTGCATGTGATGTATAGAGGGTTAAGTCTGAAAATTGTCCAACAGCTTCATGGTGTGACCAAACTGGTAAAAGGTAAGAATATACCTAAGGTCTTTTATAGAGTTTTAAGGGTTCATTTTGGAAGCCTGGCTTGGTGCCCCTAGTGTAAGACTGTACCGCAATCCCTTAAGAGGGTACGTATCTGAGCCTGTACATTGGGTGTGCTAGCATAAGGTTCGCAGTTTGAATCCCCCCAGAACTTGAGACTAAAGGTGATTCGGACCCAAAAGCAGACAGGAGGGTTACCCTGTCTATTACCTGTTCACACTATCGTGCTCTGAGGTTGGCACTGTGGGAGCAGAGGGCCTGACCTGCTGAGTGTGTTTGTGACACCTAGCACTAATGGGAATACTGCTATAGAATGTTGTATAGCTGAGTTCCCCATGGCTATTTGATATGAATATGTTTTGAAATTTACCACAGCATTTACAGAAAGATGATGTGTTTGTGCAATGAATCTTCTTTCACAAAATGAGATTAAGCAATAGTGTAAGAAGTACTGTATTTTTTTGGGTGTAAGAATGGACCAACAAGCATTACCAATTAATATTGAAAAATAGACACTACATGGGTTCGTATACATGGCTGTACTTAGAGGTATACAATAAAAATAATTATTTAAAAATCTACATTTTTGTTTATAAGAACAGACAGTCAAGCAGGTTTTTTTAGAAGATGGACTACATTTAAGGGTAAGAAGAGTATATGATTTGTGGAATGGTAAATTATTTTCATGAGAAACAAAGATAAAAAGAAAAAAAGAAATAATTCTGTAAATTAAAAATATGTTTGCAAAGAGTGAGGTAGATATGAGTCATAGTCCCTCTGAATGGATTTACTTACTGAAGAACACCCCTCCCCCTACATACACACATGCAACATGCACGAATGCGCTCGCACATACACACACACACGCATGCACACACACACACACACACACACACACACACACACCTTGTCCTACTGTTTTCGTAGAAAAATTACTTTGCCCTGTAGCTTCTCCAGCCCTCCCACCACATACACACACACACACACACACACACCTGTTTACATTCCAGTCTCACTTAGTAGCACCTCCTTCTCAATTCCCCCCCTGCTGTTTTTAATAAATATGTTTTCAACCTGGTACACACCTATGTATTTCTCTACTCATTCACATACACAACACCAAAACTTTTCTGCCACTCTTATGATGCATCTCTCTACCTCCTGTACTACCAATGCCAATACAAGAAAGCAAACCTTCAACATTGACAATCCTTGGTCCTGTCCTTTTCTCCCTATTTATAAACAACCTCCCCTCAGTCTGCAAATCCTCAAATATACACATGTATACCAATTATACCATTATTTTCATCTCTAGGCCCTGTGACATTAGTGTACAATTCCCCCTCCTGGAAGACTTCAATAGAGTTCAGTACTGGTTCCAGAAAAACAAACTTAAGCTTAATGCCAAAAAAACTGTGGCCTTGACGTTTGGCTCCAGACAAAAACTAGCCACCCTCCAGTCCTCTCCTGTCTTCACAACCCTAGATGGCTCTCCACTAGAGAATATTACTGCTTTCAAATATCTAGGGGTTTGGTTGGATTGCCACCTGGACTTCTCTAACTACATCAATGCCATCTGTTTATTGTTTATTGAAAATGTTTCACCAGGACAGGCACACTGATCAACAAGATGCTTGTCTCATGGTGCTACCGGGGGGGGGTACAACGGAGGAGGGTATACATAAAACTATCAATAGGTTGAACTTGGATCAAGCAATTCAAACAGTTGTTACATAGTTAAGTGTGGCTTAACACCAGACTAGTCCTAATCCTAGTCTCTAGTTAATGAATCACTTAAAAACATATATTGGCTCCTTAGCTGTAACTGAACTTGAAAAGGTTACTGTTAGTTGTAGCCTTTGCTTTCGTCTAAGTGTTAGTTGTAGAAACTTATTCTGTTTGCATTTTGCTTCCTATAAAGCTAGCAAACTGGTAACTCACAGTCCTCCAGAAGTGACTAATGATATATTGTGCTGACTTGATCTGCACTATTATGCTTAATGCTTTACTATATTTTAAGTTGTTCTGCCTGCGTTCTCGGTATCATTGCTATCATGTTAGAGTACATCACTGTGCCATTGTATACTGGCCCAGATATTCAAAAGGGTTGCGCCATGCATAATAGGGTTGCACCAGCGCAAGTCTGAAAATGCGCCATTCTGCGATATTCAGTGGGAGGCAGTTGCACCCCCCCAAATCATGCTGAGCAATAGCACAATGATAATGAATGTATGCGCAACTGAAGGGGGAGGAACCATGCATAAATGGCACAGTGCGATATTCAACAACATGCGCCATGCGCAATAGGGGAGCAAGTGGAAGTTGCGCGATAGTGGAAATGAGCCAAAATTAAAAGGAACAAGGGAGAGGCACAAGAACACTACAGGGAAGGCACATGAGGCTGAACTCTAGCTGTACAAACAGGGCAGGAGGGACACACAGGGCAGACCAGGGAAAGGGCACCCTGAACAGAGAGGCACAGGGAAGGTGTGGGGAGCCACAGCCAGTGCAGAAGGGGGAAGTGCCACACAGCACAGTGGCCACCACATTTAGGTGTTCCTGGTGCAGGGGAAGTAGCAGCCAGGACAGCAGGGGGAACACAGAAACAGCTGCCGGGGGGGGTGAACACAAGCCAGGGACATGGCCAGTGACACCATCCAGATGGAGGCAGTAATGAGGGGAGTGAGAAGGCGGGCAGCAGGGGGGGCTCAGCCATGGAAGCCCCATCGGTTGTATGCCCCCTACGGGCAGTACTGAGCCCGCATCAGCTTTGAGCTGTACAGCGATACTGAGATCCTGGGCCAGTACCACCTGAATCAGGCAATTCTGAGGCAGCTGTGTGAGCTGTGCAGTGATGTGATGCAGGCAACCACATGACGGAGCCATGCTCTGTCAGTGGAGACTAAAGTGACAGCTTGCATATGCTTGCTTGCCATGGGTGCCTTCCAGAGACCAACAGGGGACACCACAGGCATAACCCAGTCGGTTGCATCATGCCACCTCACTCAATTCCTCAGCACATTGCTGCTACATACTGTGGAGTACATCCATATCCCCAGCACACTGGCAGAGCACACAGCAAACATACAGGAGTTCCACAGGGTAGCACGTATGCCTGGCATGCTAGGGGCAATAGACTGCACCCATGTGGCAATCCGCACACCACCTGGCCCCGAGGGGGCTGCATATATTAGTCGGAAGGGCTATGCTAGCATCAACTGCCAGGTGGTGTGCGATGCCAGGGGTGCATAATCAATGTCTGTGCCACGCACCCTGGGGGAGCACACAATGCCTTCATCTGGCACCAGTCAACACTGTGCCACAGATTCAAGAGTGGGGACATCCCCACTGGCCTCTTAGTGGGTGAGTATGCAAACCACATGGACAAACATAGGGCTTGGGAAGGGCATGGTCAGAAGTGACATGGTTAGAGGCCTACATGGCCTGGGGCAGGGCGATGCTGATCACTAAACTAACCTCCACCCTCTACACACAGGTGACAGTGGATACCCACTCCATCCCTGGCTGCTCACACTATACCGGTGGCCCGCGACCCCATCGCAGCAATGCTACAATGAGGCACATGCCACCACATGTAATGTCATCGAGTGGGTGTTCAGTATGCTGACGGCATGTTTCCGTTGCCTGGTCACCTCCTGTGGTGCCCTACAGTACAGCCCCTCAAAGGCCTGCGGGCTATTCCTGGCCTGTTGCATCCTGCACAACATGGCCAATGAATGTGGGATAGCCGTACAGGTCGAAAAGGGGGACAGTGATGGGGACAATGAGGACAATGGTGACAATGGTGATGGGCAGCCCCCCCTTGGCCAATGGGACCCCCGACTGCTCTGGCTGGCACAGCTGCACCAGGACACCATCACGGAGGAGCACTTCAGCCAACCCAGGTAAGTCATGGGGCCATGTGCAACCACCAGTGACAAAGACACAACCCACAAACACGCATGGACACACACCAGGGGTGCATGCTGTCAAGGGAAGTGGCCAGGCATGGAACTGCACACACCGTCAGGGATGAGCAAGGTCTAACATGGCACACGGTCAGACACACACACACACACACACAGACACACACACACAACTCACCAGACATGCACAAAGGGTAGGAGGCACGCCGACCCAGAATGCCACCCCTAGCCACACACGTGTCCACAGACCACCACGCCCACTGCCTGTCATTGTGCATGTGTCAGACACTGGGCACCATTGCACAGTGGCATACAGTGCAATGCAGGCATCATCATGCACATGCAACTGCGGACAGCAGCCGGGAGGGTATGCTGATGGACTGTGTGTGTGCATGCAGAGCTGGGTACCCACCCATGCATTGCCCACTGAATGACACTATGCACACAGGGCAGCATCAGACAGTAGCCGTGCTGGGAGACAGGTCAGTCATGTGCCACAGTGCCCTGACCACCACGAATGCATGGGCGACCATGCCGAGACCCGCCAGCAGTGACATGCTGACCACTGGCCTCATGGGGTGGCAATGACGGTCCCCCAAGGGTTCCACTGCATGAACATGACTGTGTTTGTGCAGGGGTCTGCAGCACACTGAACATGCCTGCACCAGGCATGCTAGGGATGCCCACAGCTGAACCCGGTGTTGACAAGGATGGTGTCGCATGACGCCGGGAACGGGGGGTGGACAATGCACTGCATGGTGTCTGTGATGCATGGGCAAATAACTGTGTGCCCATTGTAGCAATGACAGCAGTGAATGACTGTGTCTGCCTGTCAATGGCGGCGGTCACATCCTCCTGCAACCGGTCCATCCCTGCCAGGAGCAGAGCAGTGTCTATGCTGTGACGCTCCTCTGCCTGGCGCAAAGCCACAATCAGTGCATCCACCTCCGTCACAAGTCGTATCTGCTGATTGACTGATGCTTGCAGTATGCGGGTGTGCTCATCCAAGAGTTCATCTGCCTGATCGGCATGCTGTAGCTCAGGGTGTTCGCGGCCCTGATGCTCATCACCCTTTGAGGGTGGGCACTGCACATCAGGGCCAGGCCTTGGCATGTCCACAAGTGGTGCACTGATGCCACCCCCTGCCACTGTACCCCCATGGCCATTGGCTGACTGCTGATGCTGCCCCTCCAGCTGCCACTCCCCAGGGCTCAATGGTGCCGCTGCAGTGGCCGCAACAGCCCACTGTCCTGTACATACACCAGTGCTGCCCCACTGGTGCTGACAGACACAGACTGGGACTGTGATGACATGCAGGCCTCCACGGCGGCACCACCCACAGCCATGGCCGTGATGTAACCTGCTGTGTGGCCATCCTGTGGCACACACGTGTCACTGCCCATAACTTTAGCACCATCATCATCGGTGACGGATCCGGCACCAGTACGAGTCTCAGCATGATGGCATCCGTGGACGCTGGCACACTGGGACACGGGCAGGTCCTCCTCTGCACCTGCTCCACCAACATCAGTCTGGACGTCCAGACGGGCCCACTGTCTCCCTGACCCACGTATTCCTGTGGAGGTGGGTGGGCCCTCCTCCATCTCCATGTGACTGGCCTTAGTGGAGAAGCCCACCACCGCTGACCCATGCAGATGCTCAGGAGCTGTAAGAAACATAGAAACATAGAAATTGATGGCAGATAAGGACCGCTTGGCCCACCCAGTCTGCCCATTTCCCTACCTACTGGATAAGCTGCAGATCCTAGTTAACCAACAGCCTACTTCTTCCTACCCCCAACCCCTAGAATGGCCTTATGACTGTCCCATGCATGCTTGAATTCCACCACTGATTTTGCCTCCACAACCTCCTCCAGAAGGCCGTTCCATGCATCCACAGCCCTCTCTGTGAAAAAATACTTTCTTAAATTACCTCTGAGCCGCCCCCCCTCTATCTTCAAATTGTGCCCTCTTGTTCTTGCACACCTCTTTTTTTGAAAGATGCTACCCTCTTGGACTTTGTTGATTCCCTTGAGGTACTTGAACGTTTCTATCACGTCTCCCCTCTCCCTCCTTTCCTCGAGGCTATACATATTAAGCTCCTTTTGTCTCTCTTTCTCTCTTCATATGTCTTCCGGTGCAGACTCTGCACCATTTTAGTTGCCCTCCTCTGGACAGCTTCCATCCTGTCTATGTCTTTGCGGAGATTGAGTCTCCAGAACTGCACACAGTACTCCAGATGGGGTCTCACCAGCTGTCTGTACAGAGGGATAATAACTTCCTGTTTTCTACTGGTGATGCCTCTCCCTATGCATCCCAGTATCCCCCCAGCCCTCCTTGCTGCCCTCTCACATTGCTTGCCTACCTTTAAGTCATCTGATATGATTATCCCCAGGTCCCTTTCCAGTTTTGTTGTTGTTAGTATCTCACCCCCCATTGTGTACTCTTCCCCTGGGTTTTTGTTTCCCAGGTGCATTACCTTGCACTTCTTAGCATTGAATCTAAGCTGCCATACATTTGACCATTCCTCTAACCTTGCCAAGTCCCTTCTCATCCTTTCCACCCCACTCTGTGCATCAACTCTGTTGCAGATCTTTGTGTCATCTGCAAAGAGACATACTTTTCCTTCCAGTCCCTCTGCAATGTTGCTTATAAAGACATTGAAGAGGACCGGTCCTAATACTGAACCCTGCGGTACCCCACTAGTAACCCTCCTTTCTTCTGAGTGGACTCCATTTACTATTTCTCTCTGTGTCCTATTCTCCAGCCAATTCTTTACCCAGGCTGTCATCTTGGGACCCACTCCCAGGCTGGCTAACTTGTATATTAATCTTTTGTGTGGGACTGTGTCAAATGCCTTGCTAAAGTCTAGGTAGGCCATGTCCATAGCCCCTTCCTGATCTACTACTTTGGTCATCCAGTCAAAGAAATCTATCAGATTCATCTGGCATGACCTTCCCGCTGTGAATCCATGCTGCCTAGGGTCCTGTGCCCCTCTGGCCTCTAGATACTCGACAATTCTTTCCTTCAGAAGTGATTCCATCATTTCCCTATCACTGAGGTTAAACTAACAGGTCTGTAGTTTCCTGCTTCTGCTTTGCTCCCACTTTTGTGAAGGGAATCACATCTGCCCTCCTCCAGTCCTCGGGTACCACCCCATCCTCCCATGATTTGTTAAAAAGGGTAGTCAGTGGTGTCACTGGTGCTACCCTTAGTTCTTTTAGAATTCTGGGATGAATCCCATCAGGCCCCATTGCTTTGTCCACCTTCAGTTTTAAGAGTTCTTTCAGAACAAAGTCGCGTTACTGCATGTGACTTACCCTGCCCCCCCAATAGACAGACCATGACCTACCATGCTGTGATGGGCTACCACTCATCTGGAATCCACCACCATCAACACCCACAATGGCACAATGCTGCATGCTTCCAGCAACCCGCTCCTCCTGTGGGGTTAGGCGTAACACCTCCAGCTGTCCCCCACCTGTCACAGACCATGCTGCCCTGATGGCAGCCACCTTCTCCTTAATCCTCCACCTGTCTGTGCCCATCTTCTTCTTGCACTCCTGCATGGAGCGCTGGTGGCTGCCATGCAGGTTTACAGCACGTGCCACCTCCTCCCATGCAGCAGCATGGGCCTGTGGTGTTCCCTGGCGTCCGTTGAGAAGCGGCTCCTGGTCTAGGTAGGCCTCAAACAGGGCATCTGTCTCGGTCTTAGTGAAATTCAGCCTCCTCTTCCTCCCACTACTCTGTTCCTCTTCATCCACCACACTCCCACTCATGATTCAGCCTGTGAGAATGACAGGTGTTACCTGTGACTGTGCAGTCCCATGCATGTCCCAAAATCCACAGTCCACAGTCCCAAACAGCATGCAACTCACCGCAATAGACTGCAGTAACTGACTATGACCGGTGCAGCCCAATGTTGCACTTTTATAGCGCAACCCATGCAAATGAGGTGATGTACATCTGTAAGTGAATGCAAATGCAGTGACTGCGCCATTGAATAGCTGATTAACTGATTTGCATATGCCAGCTGAATATCGTGCTGTTGCACTTTGTGCAATTGTGTTGAACGTGCTGAGCCAAGGGCGCAGTTCTGTGACATGCGCAGTACAAACCTAATTGCGCATGCCCGGGTTGATGACTCAGGGGCCTGCTGCGCTGCTGATATGCCGTGCATGGGATGCAGTGCAGGACATGGCCACCATTGTGCCAGTGGCACTACAGCACTCTTCACCTATATGGTGCTGTGGCACTGGGGCGTCATAGGTGCACTGGGGCAACAGCGCGGTAGGCCACTACAGAAGGTGGTACACAAGCACCCAATTGTGCTACATGCATTGGGTTCCAATCGTGCAGTGGCTATCTGTGCGCCAGAGACCCTTGACCCTGTGCCCGACCTTTGCCCCCTAGGCGCCATGCATCAGGCATGGGTGCACCACTATCGTGCTGTTCAGTGACAGCACGATAGGGAATGGCAGCGCTGTAATGCGCAGCATCTGCACATGGCAGGACCGCGCTGCAGAGCGCCATTTTGACTGAACTGAGCAGCAAAGATGGCGCTGAGGCGTGCTGTGCAGTGGAGCCAGATAGAGCTGGCAAACCTTGTGGCCATAGTGGAGCCACATGTTGGGCCTTTGTTTGGGGAGGCACCCCTGGACAGGGCCAGGAGTCAGGTGTGGTAGGAGGTGGCCAATGCCCTGGAGGAGGCCACCGGTATGAGGAGGATGGCAGAGCATTGCTGCCACCGATATGGGGACCTGAGGTGCAGGGACCTGGACCTGCTTGCCCGCCTGTGGGCATGTGCCAGGAGGGGCATGGTGCCACGGCCAGGTAGGTGCAACATCCATACACTTTTATCGTCCATACGGGTATCATGGTTGCATGTGTCCGGCACATGGGGGGGGCATCTGGTGTTGGCCATAGTGGTGGTATTAGGGTGTGGGGTGGATGGGTCTAGCTTTGTGGGACTGCACACACATGGGGGTGGGGGGACATTGCTACCAGATTGTACTGATGTTCCTCTCTCCATTTTTGCACCTTAGGGCCCGTAGAACACCAGCAGGTCAGAGACTGGAGGTGCTGCCTGGAGGAGCAGCAGGCCAGAAGGGGTATTGGTGGTCAGCGGCACATGGACCACCCTGATGATGGTGAGTGCCTTACATCCACGATTACTATTGCATGCTGTATAACTGGGTGGGCAGCGGGGCATGGCCACCATACATTGACACCACTGCCATGCATGCAACTTGTTACAGTCAGCACTATCCAGTGGCACTGCATGTCTAGGAGTGCGTCAATGGTGGTCCATGCATGCACTGGGCACATGGCTGTGGCACTGCCTTCACACTGCATAGCCAAGTCACTGTACGGCCATGGTGGTGCTGTGCAGGACATGGGCAGTGGGTGTGTGTAGTGGTCCACATGGCTGTGGCTGCCTGGGTAGGCAGGTCTTGTGGACACAGTCACTGTGGGTGGTCGCACACCATCACAGGGGTGTGGCACATGGATCTATGCCATGCACAATGGGTGGGCTGCAGGGGGTTGGACAGTCACACTTATTGACTCTGCTCCCTCGTCCTAGGTGGACAGTGACTCCAGGCGCTAGAGAGGAGTGTGAGGGAGGTGGTCCAGGTGGTGAGGGTGACACTGGAGCTGTTAGAGTGCATCCACCGCCACGGGGTGAGGAGGAGGAGAAGCGGCAGACATAGGCACCATGTGGAGAAGGACCAGGGCACACACTGAGGACTCCATGCCCCTACTACCACCTTCCCCCCTTTCATCCACCCTCACACCCCTTCTTCCCTCTCCCATATGTTCACTCCTGCCCCTTACCCGCCCCCACCTGTTATGTGTCCCTTCCCCCCTTGTAAATACTTGTAAATACTTTTCAATACTTCTTTTAAATATAAGCATTTTGTTATGACAACTGTGGTGGTCTCTGATTTGCAGCGGGCTACAGGTGCTCAGCTGCAGTGGTGTGCATGGCGTCAGGGGTGGTTCACGCATGGGCATGTTTGTGTGTGTGTGTGCAGGGGTGAACTGCCTATGGTGTGGGCAGGGAGATCAGTCACTGTCTGTGGTTTGTGTGTTGTACTCTGTGCACTGGATGCCTGTGTGCAGTGGTCCATGGGGTCTGCACTGTGTGCATGGCACCCCTGTCAGACTGTCCATGGCCTGTTCAGCTGACACCCTTGCATGTCTGTGATATGCACGGTCTGCTGGGGTGTCAATGGTGGCTGTCCATGCTGGATAACAACAGTACCCAGCAAAATGCCAAGTTGCCTTCCATCACCAGTATGGTGCATTGGCCCCCCCTCCAAGCTGTCACTTGTGTCTGTTGCAGGGGATGTGCTCCAGTGTCTGTCACCTGTGCTGCGGTGACATGCTGGTGGCATACAGCTTCATGGTGCCTGCGCAGGGTGGCTGGCACACCTATGCAATGTAGGGATGCTGGCTGTGTGTACACATCAGCCATGGACATATGCCAGTGGTTTGGTTGACCCTCTACTGTGTTCCTGTGTTGGTGTGTCCTTGGGTATGGGTTGGTGTTTGTTCATGCACTGTGTTGCATCCTGTGTGGTGCATGCCTCCATGCTACACTGTGCGTGTCTGTGCTGGCTGTTGTGGCCAGTGCTGGGACGGGATGTGTCCTTGGGAGGGTGTGCAGGGTGCTGTACCACTGGAGGTGGGGTCCGGAGCAAGCCCTGTCACATGTGGGGTACTTCATGTGCTGATGCATGGTCGGCCTCTCAGCTGTACCTCGGGGGGACATGCAGGGTGGCACATGTATGCATCTGTTGCATCACTGTCTGCTGCCGCCCACTGCAGGGTGCCCATGGCAGGGCTGCCTTGCATGGCTGCATGGTGCACAGGGTTGCATTGTCACAGTGGGGGTGGTGGCATGCATGTGGTGTCCTGCACTGTTGGGTGCTACTCCTAGGCAGGGTGTATGGGAATCATGGTGCAGGGTGTGCTTTGCATTTGTGGGATGGTGTGGTATGGGGTGGTCGGCCATCCTTCTGTGCCGGTCATAGCTTGCCAGGGTGTGTGATCGGGGCACCATGGCCCAGCTGTGGGTTGGTTGCTGGTATCCATGGGCTGGTGATTATTCCAACTCTCCCCCAGTTGTGCAGTGCATGGGGTTTCATCTTGCCCCATTAGGGAAGGAAGTCCTTAAACAGGGGATGGCTGACTACATACAAGAAAGGTGGGGTTTAAACTTGTAAGGGGGGGAAGGGATGAGGGAGGGGCTGACCAGAAGCCCTCTCCTCCAGATGAGGGGAGTAGCCGTCAAGCCCAAGAGGGAGGGAAACAGACTGGAGGTGGAGGTTTCAGGAGGAGCAGGGGGAGGATGGAAGTACAAGGAATCTGGGTGGGGTTCGACAAAGAGGATCAGGGATAAAAGGTGGGGTTGGTGTTAGTAAATGCCAGGAGCTTGGGAAACAAGTTGCCGGAGTTCAGGCCATGCTGTTCGGGGGTGGAATGGCGGCGGTCATGGAGATGTGGGCCAACAAAAACCATGAATGGGACCTAAATGTACAGGGTACACTATGCTAGGAAGGATAGAAAGGAGGTCAGAGGGTGGTGGCTATGTTCATTAGAGATGATATAGAAATTGCTATGGTAGAAGAGGCAGAGGAAGCGTGGAGGCCTTATGGGTCACCTTACGATCCCCAGCAGGAGATAAGGTCAAGCTGGGAGTAGCATATAGGCCCCAGGATGAGTGAGGTTCTAGAGGATGGTTTGCTGGACAACATCATTGCCCAGTGTGGTCCAAAAGGGGAAGGAGTGGTGATGGGGGACCTTAATATGCCAGGTACAAACTGGGAACCATGTCCTCTAGGGTGGCCAAGGAGCAGAGGCTGCTGGATGGCTTCCAGGATGTATTCTTAACACAGCATGTGATGGAGCCCACAAGGGAGGGGCATGTCCTGGATGTGGTTCTGGCAGATGGGGATCTGGTAAGGGACATAGTTGTACAGGACCCCCTGACTGGGAGTGACCACAATACTGTCTGGTTTCAAATAAGCATGGGGGGAGTGGGGGTGAGATCTAGGACACTGGCAGTGGACTTCAGGGGGGCAGACTTTATGGGCATGGGAAATATTCTCAAGGATCACTTGAAGGGGATTACCTCAACGACAAGTGTGGAAAGGAGATGGGAGGTCATAAAACGGGGACTTCATGAGGCAGTCAGGATCTGCGCTAAGTTGAAACATAAGGGAGCAAGGTCACGTAAACCATGCTGGTGGTCCAGTGAGGTACAGGTAGCAGTCAGAGAAAAGAAGGCGGCCTACAAAAAATATAAAACAACAAGAGGATAGGGATAAGAAATGTACCAGCTTGCATCTAGAAAAGTCACCCGTATGGTGGGGAGCAAAGTCCAGTAAAAGAGCAGCAGCTGGCACAGGGATACATGGAGGGGAAAAGGGTTCTTCGGTACATTGGGGAGGCGGAGAAAAACTAAGAGGCCATCTCAGCAGATTGAGATCAGAAGGAGGTGGGTGGAAGAGCGAGGGACCAGGCAAGGTATTTAATGAGTACTTTGCCTCTGTGTTCACTAGGGAGGGGGATGGGATATCTACAAAGCAAGGCATGAAGGGGATAGAAGCGGCAGGGAGTGGGATCAGGGGAGCAACAGAAATGGAGCAAGAGGGAGGGAAAGGTACCCCAGGGGTGTCACATCTGGATAAGGATAAAAAGACCAGTAAGGGGAGGGGACGGATGATGCTATCTCCACCAAAAGGGTGTGGTTAGCCCTCAAGGCCCTAAAGAAAACAAATCTCCAGGGCGGATGGCATTCATCCGAGAGTACTATGGGAATTGGCGGACATGGCTGCACTCATGGGAGCTTTTCAGCAGGTCACTTGAGACGGGAGGTACCTAGTGATTGGCGAGAGGCACATGTGCACCAATCCATAAAGGGGGTCGAGGAAGTATCAGGTAACTATAGACCCATCAGTTTGACCTCAGTGGTGGGAAAATTAATGGAGTATACTAAAGGAGCGATTGGGGGTGTACTTGGAGGAGGTGGGAGGTCTGGATAGTCGGCAACATGGGTTTGTGCCAGGTAGATCATGTCAAACCAACCTTGTGGAGTTCTATGAATGGGTAACATCAGAACTGGACAGGGTAAGCCTGTGATGTATTATTCTTGGACTTCAGCAAGGCGTTTGACTCTGTCCCCACAATGGTCTGGTGGAGAAACTGATGGGGTTAGGGTAGGCCCTTTGATGGTCAGATGGATTGAAAACTGGCTAGCTGGACGCACTCAGAGAGTAGTGGTCTGCGGGAGCTCGAACCCTAGAGAGGTTGGTAGTGGGTACCACAGGGCTCGGTCCTGGGTCCGATCCTGTTTAATGCATACATATCGGACATCAGGGAGGGTATAGGGTATGAAATGAGTCTCTTCGCAGATGACTCCAAGATGGGAGCAGTAGTTGAGGGAGAAGAGGGGATGGTGGCCCTGCAAGGAGACCTGGACACCCTGGAAAGCTGGGCTCACATGGAAATTAAATTTCAATACCACCAAGTGCAAGGTGTTGCATCTTGGTCGGGGAAACCCTAAACACAGGTACACACTGGGAGGGGAGGCACTGGAGGCCTCAATAGGGGAAAAAGACCTAGGGGTCATGGTGGATACATGTATGAAAAACTCTGAGCAGTGCAGGAGAGCAGCTAGCAAGGCAAACAGGATGTTGGGATGCATCGTGAGAGGATCACCTCTAAGAGCAAGGAAGTGATTCTGCCACTGTACAATGGACTGGTTAGACCACACCTTGAGTACTGTGTACAGTACTGGAGACCACATTTGAAGAGGACATACAGCTCCTGGAGAGGTACAGAGGAGGCAACAAAGATGATCCGAGGGCTGGGGATTTGACTTATGAGGACAGACTTGAGAAGCTCTGCCTGTTTTCATTGGAGGAGAGGAGAGACAGGGGGACATGATAGAGGTCTTCAAGTACCTCAAGGGAATAAATAGGGTAAACATGGAGGGATCTTTAGACTAAAGCAGGAGGTATCACCAGAGGGCATGGTTTGAAGTTGGAAGGTGGAAGGGTGAGGGAGAAAAGAGGAGGAGGTTTTCACAGAGAGGGTGGTGGACCCTTGGAATGCACTGCCTGGTGAGCTGGTTCAGAGATCCACTGTGAGGGCTTCAAGAGAGGGTGGGACAGACACAGAAAGTGGATGTATCAGATGATGGCTTGTCCCCGGGGGGGGTGGGGATGGATGATAGGGGTTTCTAGAGAACAAGGGATGGGAGGGTCTCGGCACCCAACTAAGGATCTAGGTTCGAGCAGACTCGATAGACCGTAAGGCCTAATCTGCTGGCAAATAGTATGTTAGTATGTTAGTATGGGGGGATGATGTCTGTTCTACTGTGTGTTCCTCTGCCCATCTGTGGCATGGGTGGTGGGCCTCTGCATCCCTCGTTGTGCTGTTGCATTGCTGCCCTGCTGCTGGGGGCATCCCTGGTTGCGCTATGGCACATCTGGACTGCTCAGCTGAACATCCCTTTTTGTGCTATGGTGCATCAGATATGCTCAGCTTCACCGCCCTAGTTGCACTATGGCACAAGTGGTGCGATATTCAGTCGTGGGCCGTAGGCGCATCTTGGCCTGAGCAGTTTTTGAATATCGCACTTCTTGCTCATGGGTGCAGTGGACTTGTGCTTGCTCCTGCTGTTGAGCACTTTTTGGGTGCAGTTTGAATGTCTGGGCCACTGTGTATGTTAGTACATTTGCTATACCACTTTCTGTACTCTCTTGGCCGCACCTCAGAATAGACATTTACTTGTCTACTGCACCTACCTGGTAAATAAATACAGTGGACCTGCAGAAATTTAAACAGCAGAATTGGCAACAAGAAAGAATTTGGAAGAGAAGTGAGCCAAAAATACATAAGGTCATTTTTAAGGTGTCATAATTAATTATATGTCAGCAATGTGATTTGCTTAGTCTTCATATTACTCTGATATTATTGCTTCAAATTCTAGGTATTATCTGTCTTTCTCTCAGATCACTAATAAGTTAATTAGTCATGTTTTACTTAAAGTGGTTGCCCTTTCATCAGAAAAAAATAGGAGAAAATAGTTAATTTCTTTGTTGATAAAAATGATTTTGCACCTCGGAGCACCTGGATTCACAGTGGAGCCCTGGAGGCTCCTTCTTCAGCAAACCACCCCCTTCCCATTTGACACAGAGCTCACCACAGAGTGCCTGGATTCACAGTGGAACCCTAAAGGCTCCTTCTTCATCAAACCCCCCTTTCCACTCAGCGCAGAACTCATTGCGGAGTGCCTAGATTCACACTGGAGCCCTGAAGGCGCCTTCTTCAGTAAATCTCCCTCTCCACTCAGTGCAGAACTCACCACAGAGCACCTGGATTCACACCAGAGCACTGAATGTATGGCTCTACTGCAGGCTTGGGGTATTACTTGAACAAACAAAAGACTCTAATCATTACCAGACCACTCTGCCAAACTGCTGGGACATTTACCATCGGTGGAGTGTTGAGATAGTTTTTGAGTGTTGGTTTTGTGTCCAATACTACTATTTGTGGGGATCAGTTAATGAGAATTTTAATGTGTGGCACTACAACTCAACAAGCGATAGTGGCATTTGTAGAGCAACTTTAAGACTATGTTTTGGGGGTAGCACTGTAATTATGTGTGATAGCATGTCTATTACTGCAGTAAGGACTTACAGTGGGTGAAATAGAACTATATTGAGCTTGATTGTTATTTTACTGTTTTACTCTGAATTACCTGCCTGTGTTCCATGTTGGGTCCCCCATGCCTTTCAGTCGACACATGCACAGTGGGGACCCAGAAGCCAGTCCTTCATTCCAAGTTCCTGCCTTGACCTTTATCCTTTTGTTCTGCTCCCCTAGGCTCCTTCTTCAGCAAACTCCCCTTCCCACTTAGCACAGAACTCACTGCGGAGTGCCTGGATTCACACCGGAGCCCTGAAGGTATGGCCTACTGCAGGCTTGAGGTGTTAGCCCAATCAACGCTATGCGTTTACTGCCCCACCCACCCTGGGATGTCCCTAAATATCTAGGATGCCAAGGTTATGTGACTAATCATGTGACTACACAGGAAATTTCAATCTGTCTATTTTCCCACTTGCATCTTATACTCCTCGACCACCAGGAGTCACTAGTGCATCTCCACACATTCCCTACTTCCTAACATAACATTATCTTAATCTCCTACACTTTCTCCCTTACGCCCTAGAGTAACCCTTTAGTTTTCTCCCTTCCATTCTTCTCTGACTACTGACACTATCCAGCCTCAAACTACCTACCATTAACTCCAAAGGCAGCAACTCTACCAATGCACTATTCCTGCAGTGTTACTGACTACCATCTCCTGCCTCCACTTATACTGCTGCTCAATTACAGGCCACCTACCTGGACCTTACCTTTCCCCTACCCCCCTTCAAGGCTGGTGAAGACTTCAGTGGTTCTCCACGCCTTGAACTTGCAGTGTTAATAATACTAGTGGCATCCCCAACTATTCTTTATGTACCAAAGATAACAAATTCACTGTATGATAGGACCAGACATCTGTCTACTTGGGATAAATGAAGTCTTCCACATCGGGCTACAAATGATTCATTTAACAGTATTCGTCCCCTCAGAAGCTCACTGGTGGCTCCTTATACACACTATCCCCCTCCCCCTTTACAAACTAATCTGTACATCACCAACAGCAAGTTGGGGAACACCAATGGAAACCATAATTCCCCTGCTAATACACTTAAATGCATGAAGTAGCATGTCATTAGGCTTACTTGGATACTCCTGCTACTATCAGAAAAAAACCATCCCAACCCTGGACCCCTGGCTACTACCCAAATAAAGTCAAATGCCCTAACTATTGCTTCAATGAATATATGCAGTCTCACAGTAAAGCATGACTCTCTCCAAGTCTAGATAATGCAGCACAACCCAGATATCCTGTCAAGAGTAGAATCCTGGCTTTCACCAAGAATCCCAGACACTATCATCCAAATTGATGGCTAGGCCTCTTTTAGACTGGATAGGATAGGGAAGCATGGTGGGAGCTGTAAAGTGTACATCAAAAACACTTTACAGGCCCGTGTACTGCCCTACCCTATCAATGTTGGAAATTCTTAAATTTTACCAATAAAGGTTCAAATTGGTGCCAAGTGTAAACATCTTACACTGATCAACATATATATTCCCCCAAAAGAGCAAACAGACAGTCTTAAAGCAACCCTGGATTACCTTGCCACAATATGCAAAAGTGCAGAGATCCTAGTCCTTGGTGACTTCAACCATAACTGGTCATCGACAGAAGCCTCCCAAATTAAGGATACAATCACATCTCTTGGCATGTCACAATTAGTTCAAACAGCAACCCACATTAACTGCTGGTCAGGCTCTGGCACACTTCTTGACTGGATGACTACAAACCACTCTGAGGGTCACTGGAATGACCATTCTCCCTGACAGCATAAGTGACCATTCCCATATCATCTGTAAATGGTTCAACAAGCTCCTCAACCCCCCACCAGAATTATATATTTCAGAGTACTAAAAGCAGACCATCTGGACCAACTAAAAGTGCACCTATTGCATTAGGACTGGTCTGTGACATATCAAACAAATGATGTGGGCACTGGTCTTGAATGCTTCATCAACATCTATAATGCCTCATGCAACATTTGTGCACCCTTTAAAAGAAGAAAGGTGAAAGGGGAACAAAACTCTTGGCTCTTCCCAGCCCTCCTTAGTCCAATGAAAGAAAGAGACAATCTCTGATTTAAAGCTCAAAGTACTAGGTCACGCTCCGATGTGCAAAATTATAAAGCCGCCGGAAACAATTGCACCAGAGCCATTCGTACTGCTAAAAGTCAATACTTTGAGAAAACTCTTGATGACTCCTGAGGGGATAATCGTAACTTCTAGGAGAACATAAAAACATTTACCGGGAAACCCTGCAAAACTACACCCTCCCAGCTCAACTTAAATGGCACTCATACACAAGACGCTTCAGTAGTCTCTAACTCCTTCAACAAGGCATTTACTGATTTCAGTAGTGTGCTGCCACCAAAATTCCTCATCCCCCAAGCTGACAAAACCAACAAAGCTGAAGGCCATGGCCATAACGCTCACCCCCCCCCCACCTTCTATCTTAAAATTGTGTCAGTCACGGAGTCAAAATAATATATCTCCAAAGCCATAGGGAAATCAAGAGCCAGCTATGACTCATTGAACTTTAAATTACTTTATCTCACACTTAATGAGATTATTCATCCTCTAACTCATATCATCAACTTGTCCTTTTTCTCTGTGACGTTCCCAAAGTGGTAGAAAAATGCAATGGTCACCCCAGTGTGTAAAAGCGGTGATCGAACCAATATCTCAAACTACTGTCCTATCTCCATACTTCCACCACTCTCTAAAGCACTCGAAAGGACAGTCAGTGACCAGCTTATTGATTACATAGATAAATACAAGCTTCAATGTCCAGAAAAACATGGATTTAGGAAGCAAAACAGTACCACACCAGCCTTAGTTGAATTCACTAGTTTCATTCATGAAGCTATGGATCGGGGCCACCTGACTGGTGCCACATTCATAGACCTAACCAAGGCCTTTGACATGGTCAACCATGACCTCCACCTCCAACAACTAGAATCCTTGGGTCTATCCTCTGAGCCCTTACAAAGGGTCCAAAGTTACCTATCTGACTGTACCCAACAGATGAAAATACTAAGCACCATCTCAGAACATAGGTCGGTCTCTACTAGGGTGCCCCAGGGATTTATACTGGATCCAGTCCTCTTCAGTATATTTCTCAATGAGCTCCCCAAGACATGCCCAGGCAGTGCTCTACTATATGCAGATGATGGCAGTGCTGTTCTCTAGTCACCCTAACCCTTCTATCCTGGAAGAGCATATGCAAACCAGCTTCACCACTGTTGTAATCTGGTTCTTACAGCATAGACTTCTCCTCAATAATAAGAATAAGAAGGCTATGATCTTGGCCACCACTCAGAGCAAACACAAATCCTTCCAGCTACAAATTCACAACAATAGACAAGAAGCACTGGATACTAAAAAGAAAAGAGCTGCACCAGGGTGAGTTTGGGGTGCTCTGTGACAACAATGAACTGTGAGAAAAAAATAGTCATGGCACTCACCAAGACACAGAAAAAAGTCCGGAGTCAAATATCTTCTTGGTATAAAACATTACCTCCATTTATTAAGCCATATACATCACATCACAACTAGACCACCGGTCCAAGGAGAGCCACATGAAAAAGATCTGATGTTTCAACCAGTGAGTCTTTATCATGTGATGCATATGTTAATAAATTGAGATAATATTTTACCAGAAATATAATAAACAGGCTATATCTTAATAATCCTGTATTTAATTTCTCAAGCTACTGTATGTAGTCCACTCCTTTAAATATTTAGGTGTCACTCATGACTCCTCCCTCACTTATGTGCAGCATATCGATCAGGTAGCAAAAACGATAAACTCCAGAACTGGGGTGCTATATAAACACACTGTCTCACTGATTAAACCCTCTTACTTGTGGTGGTAAGCTCTGTCCTGTCGATCATAGACTAAGGTCTAATAGTCTACAGTGCAGCCACAGTGACAGCTCTACAAAGAATTAAATTGGCCCTTAACAAAGCCTGTAGGCTTATCTTGGGGGCCAATCGGCTGACACACACCTGCCTGCTATATGCCCAGACAGGGTTGCTAAATCTGGACTGAAGGGTGCAATACCAGACCTGCCTACGTGCAAAAAAACCCATTCATGGTATCACCTCACCAAGGATTCTTGGTCTCCTTCAACCCACTAATGCTTGTAGGAGAACTAAAAGTGATTTATTTCGCATGTGAATATCCTGTTCCATTGCACATCTTAAAGCCAGTGCATGTTTGTGTACAGAGCACCAAAGTGGCTCAATTCTCTCAGACCTGACCTCCAATCCTGTAACAAGATAGGCCACTTTAAGGTAGCCCTGAAGAAATACCTGGTGTCCACCAATGCCATGTGTGACTGCATCCTCAAAAACACCTGTATTGCTATTCCTAAATCTCTACTAATGTCCTCCCCACTCTACCTCATTCCTCAGCTTTCTCCTCTCTCTCCTCCCCCTCCTCTCACCTCCTTTCCTCTCCACCTCCCTCTCTGCCCCTTTCACTCTCACCCTGCCTAGCTTTCCTTAAATGCGCCCCCCACGCTGCTTATGACAATGCTACTTTATAGCTGCACTTTAAACCCTCACCCTCAGTTCCAGGACAATGCCTCAGACAAGCTGTCCTTGTCGAGACTGCTTGATAAAGTTACTAAAATGTTATGAACTAAACTATCACTGTACTTTCTACACTAGTTTTATTTATGTAACTATGAATTTCAACATTTATCCAACGTGTTAAATTGTGTTTAACCTACTTACAGTTGTTGTATTGCACGCTATGCCATGCCACTATGTGTTTTGTCTGTATATGTTATTGTACTGCTTGGTGTAACTGTTGGAAATGGAACCTCTGTAAATGAGGTTTAAGCTCAAAGGTCTTAATCAAAGTATCAATAAATAAATTATTAGCTTTGCTGCTTCCAGGCTGTATACCTGTGACAGCTTGTGGTGGTCTTGATGTAACAAAGTTTGTGGTTTCTCAAGTTTCTGCACCTTATAGAAAAAAGGTTCCCAGATCATTAAAAAAAGTTTCTGCTCTTTTGATCTGTTGCCACACTGTTATGTTTGGGAAGTTTACCTGTTCTGTAGGAATTCATTATATTACAGAGCTAGTCAACCAAAATGTCATTAATAGTGCGGTACATTAGGGTTTAAAAATTTCAGTTGTTGAGCCTATTTTAAAGAAAGCAATCTTGGGTCCAAAAATTATATCTATTTTTTGTCCTGTGTCCAATCTTCCCATTTTGCATAAAATCATTGATAAAACAGTAGCTGGACAACTTACAGAATATGCACAATGCTTCATGTGAGAAGTATCAATCAGGATTCAGAAGTGGACTTATCATAGTACAGAAACTACTTTGGTTAAGGTTACCAATGATAGTTTTTATGTTGTCTTGCATGTATGCGTAAGCAACATCTTGTGGTAGTAGAATATTTCAGAGGTGTGTCAGTGTTGTGGCGAATGCAAGGGATGCTTTAGTGAGTGTGTTCGTCAGCCACCAACCAGTGAGTAAGCTGCCAATGACAGCAGTTTCAGAGATAGTCACAGAGTTAAAATGAATCTGCTGCTGAAATCAGAGACAGGTTCGTCATTGCAGTGGCAGATGATACCCCTCCATTACATACCTTTCCTGGTGAAACATTTTAATAAATATGGCTGCTCCTGCCGTCTGCCACACAATCATTAGAAAACTGACATTGAGGTGCTTAATCCCCATGTTGGCATGTCCCCCAGACATTAGGTGGTACACTGTAACATGGCGGCTCCTACCGCCCACCACACACTCATGAAAAGCTGACAACGGGTTGTCCAATCTATGTGTCGGCATCCCCCCTCTTAATGTGTCTTTCCTGGTTAAACAGTTTTCCCATTCCTTTCTGACAGCAGGATTCCCACTCCCAGTGTCAGATGCATGCCCCCCACCAGTCTATATGCCTTGCTGACATTGGGGTGCTCAATCTCGGGTCAGTATCCCCCCTTCCAGAAGTGTGGCACACTGGTAGCCCACCCCAGTGTGCCAATTTTATTGTGTGTGTAACCGGTAAATGAAGAAAACCTTCCCTTGCAGTTTTTTTTATTCCCCTGCAAACAAGAAAATGGTCCTCCATTTTTTCCCTCGTCCCCATCCCCCATCCCTATCCTCCCTCTGCGCACCCACCTTTCAGGATTGAGTAACAAAATGATAGTGCCACTGTTAACGAGGTTGGGTAGCAAAAATCCCATTTTGAAAATCTGAAGTGAAAATACCAACAAACACTGGGGCCTTAGGGATTCCAACCATAACGCCCTACTCTGTAAAGACTGACAAATGTCGGGGGTGAGACTTGGGATTGTTGGCCATGATGCTCATCCAATTCCATCCCCACTTTGCAGCCAGTGACATGCATCCAGGTGTGCCTTTGGGTCTCTTCAGCTTCAACGTTCACCCCATTTTCCTATACTGCACATATCTCAGTGTATTTCCTTATGGAATGGGGTGAGTATAAGGCTAGAAGACCACAAGGCACACCGTGACACCTGCCAGTGTCTGCAGTGAATGGTGAGATAAACTGGTGCGAGCGTTATGGTTACGGCCGGCGACCCAAAGGCTAACCCCAACACCTGTCAGTCTCTGCAGGGTGGGGGTGGAGTTGACATCAGTTCAATACTTCAACTGCCATTCTTATTATTCATCTCTCTAACTCCTGCACTACCAATGCCAATGCCAGCAAACCAACATTCGGCATTGACAAATGCTTGTTTAAATAATGATCAGGATGTGTCTGTTCTGTTTTGGTCCTTTTAACATGACTGACAATCTGATTATGCTGACTACCCTGTGATGTCTAGGTTTTTTCTGATTCTGATTTTACCTGGTATTCTGAATGAAAATGGGTCCAAGTGAATTTAAAAGTTGGTTCATTTTGACAGAATTTCTAAGGATCCATACTTGGACTTGTTTTGTTTAACATTTATATTTTTTCACTTGGAAATATTATGCAGAAGGTAAATGTTCACATTTATGCAGACAACACATAACTTTATTATATTTATTGCCAGTCTTGAAAAATGTAAACCAAGGCTGTGAGCTAAGCTTTATCTATTAAATCTGAAGAAAAAAGAAGTGATGCTTTTTTTTAAATAAATGGACTCTTCTCAGAATGTCCCTTTGGCTTATTAATTTCTCCTGACATTGACTGTCATTTTGATAGTATTGAAACTATGCAATATTTTGGCAATTATCTAGACTCAAACATGCAGTTTGATGATCACAATAATTCAGTTCAGAAATTAGTTTTTGGGTCACCTAAGGAGAAGAGCTAAGTCTTAAAATGTTGTTGATTTGGAATTGATAAAATGCTAATTAATGCACTTATAATCTTGAGGAAGGATTACTGCATCTCACTGCTACTGTATCTGGGAAAATTAATAATTGTCTAGGCTACAGCACAACCTTTAATATTATTGGTAGACTTGTCCCGGGCATTACTACTCATGATCCTATTACCCTAGTTCTGCAAAATCTGCATTGGTAGAAATAAAATTGAGATGTGGCTTTAATTTGCCTTATAACTTCTGCAACTCCTCACACCCACTCCTTCTCTGGGCAATCTGCCCTCTCCTATTGACTGCCCTCACTCTGAAACCAACTCCACTCCTCCCGCTGCCTCTCCATCTCCTCTGATTCCCTCATGTACAAGTTGAAACTCCAATGCCATACCATCTGTTCCTATTACCATTCCTCCTGACACCCCCCCCCCAGCTTGAGCCTCAGCCATCTTTGGTAAGACATCAGAATGGATCCTGCTACTTGTCTACTTGTTCCACTTGTTCATTACTTCTTTTCCTCCCTCCACCATGTGACCAGACATAAGATGGTCCTACAGGTCTCTTGCCTATTGTCAGTATTGTATTTGAATGCCAGGTATTGCCTTCACTTTTACAATTGCATTAATTTAGGTGTTTCCTTTTTCAGCTTTGACCATACTTTATTCTCTGTATCAATCTTTTTTGTATTTATTTACAGTTGTTCCAACTTATTCTACCAAATGCTGTTCATCAGACTTGTTACTGGCATTGTATTGTTATTTTTCTATTGTTCCCCTCCTCTGGGTCAGATTGGAAATGAGCTTTGGCTCAATGTGCCTCTAGTGGTTAACAATTTTCTAATAAATAAATAAATAAACTTATAAGAAACTTCAGGACTTGATCTTTTCCTATCGATATGACCTTATTTCTTTTTACTGCCCATCTAGAGCACTAAGATCATTGAATTTTGTGCTCCTCAATTTTCCTAAAATTAAACAGAAAATTGTTGAAGGCAAACATTAGCAATATAGTGCAGTGGGTTAAGGCTCTGAGCTGCAGATCTGGAGATCCAGTTTGAATCCCACAGCCTCCTAGGTGCATACTGTGTGATCCTAAGCAAGTCACTTAACTTCCTTGTGCTTCCAGGTCGCATCTGGAAAAAAGCTTTGGCTTAGTGTGCTACTCCTGGTTAAACAATATTTCCCTCCCTCATTTCAGTCCCCTAAACGATAAAATGCACTTCCTATCTTGATTGGTCAAGCAGACTCTATAGAAATGATTCTCCTTGGCCTTCAAAAAATTCTGGGTTGTGTTGTATTTCTATGTCATATTTAATCTGTTTCTTGTAACTGTGTATTTTATTGCAGTTGAATCCCTAAGGTGTGCTTCCATAGTATCTACCATAGGCCTAATGTGGTGGTCCACAAAAATGGAGAAAGGTTCCAAAACTGAATTGAGAATGGATATAAGGCTCCTCTTCGACAACTCATTGAAAAGATAGATAGCTAGATAGCTAGCTAGATAGATAGCTAGATAGATAGATATATAGACAGATATATCGATAGAGAGATGGATGGATGTATACATTATAGGGCATGATCACGGTAGGGTTCAGTCTTCACTTTATGTTAAACTCAAATTTTTGCACATTAATATATTAGCAACCATTCATGCAATTCAAATAAAATTTTGCATGCTCCATCAGGGACAAAATATATCTTGATTTGTCAAGATTTGTTCCGATCGAGTGTGTGAGTGCAGAGATACAGAGCGTGAAACAATTTGAAAATTACAGTTTTTTTGTAAAACTCTTTTGACACTATCCAAAACTGGTGTGGAGGTTTGGTCTGAAATTTTTAGGGTAGAAGGGTCTTGGGTCACCTGTGTGCCTTTTAAAGATGTGGTGACAAAATATTAATTAGTTTCGAAGTTATTCAGTTTCAAAGTTCCCATTATTTTCTATGTGACCAGTTAGATAGCCCATTTAAAAAAGGATTCTTTATTGCAAATGTGGAATCCTTGTTTCACAAACACAAGATATTTTGCCACAAATGCTGAATCTTTTTTTGTGCTACCGCCATCTTGTTTTCGGTTAGCGGTGACAACAACATGTAATAACTAAAATAATATATGGCTTTAGTAGACACCGACAGTTGTTTTCACCTAATCAGGACCAGTAAAATTCTATTCTGGGGTTAGTTTTTGGATAACTTAGATTTTTTTTTTAACTTACCAAAATCCTTTTTTGCAAATTGTGAAAACAGAATTTCAAAACAGGATCCTTTTTCCCAATTTGCAAAAAATGTTTTTCTTTTTCCATAAATTGTGAAAAAGGAACCACGGAAAAGGATTCCTTTTCACAAATGTATGAAAAAGGAATTTTAAGAGCGCTGTTTCTTTGTCACTCCACAGTAACCAAAGGGATTGTAATTTCATCTGAAATTTTCAGGGTACTAAGAGCTTGCTCCACACATGTGGAGTTTGCTGGTTTGGTAAAAAATATTATTTTGCTCTGGAGTTCTGTGGGTTTGCATTCTGCTCCATTTACCATCATTTCCCATAGGATAACATTGTAGTGTCAGGTGCACACAGTTGTTTGTCACTCCACTGTGAAAAAACAGTTTGCAGACTGTTTTGCTCTGAAATTTTCAGGCTGCAAAGGGCTTGTCCCACCGATGTAGTTTTTGCTGGTTTCATGAAAATATATTAATCTGGTGTTGACTTACATAGGTTTCAAATTTTGCTGTGTTGTCTGTGAGATAACATTGCAATGTGAAGTGCTTCCATGTAACTACACACTATGGGATGGGAGTGCAGGGCACAGGTGAATAAGGATACCACTACACTATCTCAAAAGTTATGCATGGATGGTACTCTCACATGCAAATACAGATATCATTAGGGACTGATAGGAGGCCCTGTGCTCCCACAGGCAAATAGGGATAGGATTTCAGTATCTCAAAAATTATGGATGTATGGCACCGTGTGCTCCTACACACAAATATGAATACCATTATGGAGTGATGAGAGTGAAGGTCTTATGGATAAATGTTAGAACTGGGCTCTCTGGGGCCTTGCACTCCCAAAGGGAAATAAGGTTACAATTACAATCTCTTAAAAATTAAGGATGAATGTGAGGGCAGGGCCTGGAGGCAAGCAAACAAGGCTACAATTATCATGTCTCAAAAAATAAGGAAATTTCTTACAAGAACTGTTAATGCATTATTTGAAGTTCCAGCAACAACATTTGGAAAATGTGGTTTTAGGATTTCCAACCATAGCACCCCACCCCACCCTGCATGCAGCAACAGGCATGGGGAGTGTGCCCTGAGGTTGTCAACCCTAGCGCTCATACCATTGTCCTATACTGTACTCATCTCAGCTTATTTACTCATGGAATGGGGTGAGTGTTAGAGTTGACAACTGCAAAGCAGATCCCCCATGCCTGTTTCTGTGTGCAGGGTGGGGGTGGGGTGTTAGGGTTGGAAACCCTAACACCACATTTCCCAATTTTTGTCATGTGAAATTTAATAACTTTTGAATGAATTTATATTTTTTCACCAAACCTTCAAAAGGCACCACTGTGACCCAAGACCTACAGAATATACACTAAAAAGTTCTGACCAAAATTCCACACCATTTTTGTACAGCGGCATGAAAAAATGGTAATTTACATGATTTTGTCACTCCAAATTTCTGCACCCACACATCCGACTATAACAAAACATTCTACACCAAGAGATCTTTGGTCCCTGATGGCACATGCAAAATTTCATCCAAATCACTTAAATGGTTGCAAAGTTACTAAAGTACAAACTTTTGAGTTTAACATAGAGGTGAAGAATTAACACTTACTATAGGGATGCAACTGCATCCCTGTAATACACACACACACACACACACACACACACACATACATACACATACATATGTGTGTGTATTTATATATATATAATTTACAAAAACTTTGTTAATGCACTAGTTAGGGTTGAAGCAACAAAAGTAGGGAAATGTGATGTTAGGGTTCCCAACTCTAACTCCTCACACCCACCCTGGAGGCTGTAACAGGAGTGGGGTGGTCATTGGGGTTATCAACCCTAATGCTCACCTGGAACACTCACCTCCTTACATGAGTACATGCAGTATATGTTGCTGTAGAAGCACCTGGCCCTCCAGGCCCTGCACATCCATTTGTATTAAAACATGAATGAAATTGTCAGCATAGCCTTAATATTACTCCACCTCATGAACCCAGTAATGGAAATTTTGAAATCCTCACCAAAATGTGATTCTGTGCCACTGCAATGCCATTGTGCACAACAGGTGCAAAAATACAGTTTGGCCAGGGTTTGAAAATGTTCATGAGGTGGTTTAAAAAGATGGTCATGTTGAAATTCTCAAGTCAAAATATTTAAAATTGTCAAAGTTGCTAGGGAGCGTAGCACAATTTCAGATTATGTGCATAACTTGATCCCAAAATTTCAACATTCCTTCTTATGACCCCACCTGATGAACAAGGGTGGTGGACATTTTCCGATTCCACCCAGGAGGTAATTTCAAAAAGTGACCACGAAATCATCTTTCCACCTGGATTTACATAATTCCACCAACACTGTTTCTGAGATGGGGTCCCAAACAGCCATGTTAAAAATGTGGTGTCAAAATATGCAAAAATTGCAAAGATATGCAACAAAATTGAAAACTCCATTGACGTGCATTGAACCGCATTTACCTCATTATGGTGGTGGCAATGGGAGGGTGGGGGATATCAGTGGACACCAGGGAAACAAATATACTTCTGGAACAGAAATGGGAGTGTGGGGGGTACCACTAGACACCAGAGAATTTACAAAATAATTATATGGGGAAATGGTCAGAGGGTGGTGGCACAACTAGACATCAAAAAAAGAATAAATAATTAGAGGGGTGAGATCAGAGGATGGTGGGCACCACTAGACACAAAAAAATGGGAGGGCAACCAGAGGGTGTGGATGCCACTAGATACAAGGGAAGTGCAATATATATATATATATATATATATATATATATATATAATCGAGTAGAGGTGCTAATAGACACCAAGGAAGTAAATAATTATGGGGTGATGATTGAGCGTGGGGAGCACCACTAGTCACAAGGAAAATAATAAATAATTCGGTGGTAATCGGAGAGTGGGGGTGCAACTAGACAGCAGGGAAAAGATGCCGGCTTATGAAAAAGGATTTTTTTTCCCTCATAAAAAAGAATCTTTTTTCATTACTCATCATATGAAAAAATCTTTTTTCATATCACAAGTCACGAAAAAACATTTATAAACTTAAAAACAAACATAAATAACCTTGGAAGGGATTAATATTTGTTTCACCAAACCACCAAAAGACAGATGTGTGCCCCAGTCTATTTTAACCCTAAACATTTCAGACCAAAATTCCAAACGGTCCTGGCACTTGGCTATTGTACATAAAATGAACACAAAAAGGGGGGTGGGGCAGGAAGAATCAGGTAAATAAGACAAAATAATCTTTTTCATGACAAGTGAGTCATGAAAGAAGATTTTAAATCAATAAAAAAAAAATCTGTCCATTTATCCAACAGTTAAATACAGAATCTAGTTAATGGGGGCCAGATAAGCAACATACATGTGTTGCTTGCACTTCAGGATATCATTTTAGAGACTTTTTAAATTTGATTTTGTGGAGAAAACTGAGAACAAGATGGCAGCAAATGAAAAATGATTTTCCCCTCCCAAAAAAAGGATGATGTCAATATGAAAAAATACATATTTTTTTTGTTTCATACAGCTATTTTTAAGGGCTTACTGAGCAGGCTCAGAACCAATTGTTTAAAATTTCAAAATTAAATAACTAAAAAATAGATTAATATTTTTCACCAAAGAAGCAGAAGGCACATCTGTGGGCCAGTCCCTTTCTCCCCTTAAAACTACAAGCCAAACTTCCAAACCATCTGGGCATTAGCCAAGCTGAAAGAAATCTCAGCAAAACCAATTGGGAGAAAAAATAAAAAAGTAATCATTTTTGCACTATTCATATCTCAGAATACACACATCTGACTGGAATCAAACTTGGAACATCAAGAGATCGATCACATAAAACTGTGCATGCTACATTTCATGCAAATCCTTTGAACAGTTGCGAAGTTATTAAATTACAAAAATGAGGGTTTAACATCAAAAGTGCCAGTACAACTATAATTATAGGGGTGCTAGTGTGCCACTATAATACACATAGATATATAAATACAGTGAAGCCAACTTAAGAGCACAACAGATAAATGCACATCCCGCTTAAATGCACATTTTGTTCCATATCCCAATTTTCTTCCTATTCATCCAACTGAAACACACAAAGCAGAAGACTACTGATTTTTTTCAAGTAGTACTTTGCTGTAGGACTGTGCAGTAATGTCATTTTAATTTGAGCACCCAGTATTTAATAAAATGCGTTACAGAAACAGTGAAATGTTACTGGAAGTGCTTTTCTGGTTAAATGCACAGCCCACTTATGTGCACAAAAAACTTTATCCCGAAGGTGTGCACTTAAGAGGGTTTCATTGCATCTATTTATATCTCTATTAATTGGGAAAAAACTATATTAATTAGAGATGTGTATAACATAGAATTCTGCTGGTTGAATGTCCATGGAATTATCATTCTGATTCCATGTAATTTTGAGGAATTTATGTGAAAAGTCTGTAGAATTTTGCCAGATTTTATATTTCAGTTATTTTGCACTAGTTTTAAAACCATTCATCCAAATGACACCAATTTTGGAATGTAGACAGCTGGGTATGGATTACATAAATGTACCAAATTTCAGGTCTCAGGCTGAAAGGGGGCAGAGTTATGTATGACCAAACATTTAATACAAATTTAATTTTAAAATACCTTATCCAAATTTCTCCACAAATTCAGGAGTTAGAGAAACCTATAACATAGGTGTCAGCACCAAGGTTTAGGTCTCAAGTTTCAAAGGAGACTGAGTTATGGGTAGCCAAACATTTTGCAAAAATTTTGATTTTGATATTCTAGTATAATTTGGATAGTATTAATTGAAATGTTATAGAATTTTACAGGTATACAGGTTATCACTACATTCATCTATGTACATAGTTTCAGATTTGTGGCTTCAATAGAACTGAGTTATAGCCTGCCACATATGTTGCCGAAATTTAAAGTTCAGTTATTTCCCACTAATTTTAAAACAACATATCCAAATGTAATCAGATCTGAAACATTTAAATTACTATACCACATGGTCATATTTACAGATTTACATGGGACTACTAAATTAAAAGTAGTCAAACATTCACAACATTTTAAAATTAAATTTTCCAAGATTTTAAACTGCAAATTTATAACCCCTTGAAACTTTAAAGCTAGAGAATGCAACACCACTAAATGTGACGTGTTCATATACCTTAAAAGGGATCCGTGTGTCAATTTTATCAATTGATTGCTGCCAAAAATATGCAAAATAACATCTGTGCTTGAAGTCAAATTCCATGAGTCTTTGTGAAAATTGTAGAATTTCATGAAAATTACATACAATTAGAATTTGATAATCTCATTCAGCCATATCTGGGGGATTTAAATTAAAGAATAGGGATACGACAGACAGGTAGTGCAAGGGGTCAGCAGTTACAGGAGTTAGATGTATAGTTTCCCAAGAAATGAACAGCTGAGTTGGGTAGCACATCAATGGTAGAACCCCCCCTCCACCCAGTTGAAGCAAGGAAGCACAGAGTGTCAGCAATTCCAGATGAAATGCAGGAAATGAACACACTAAGTAATCTGATGATCCAGGGAGCCTGATGAACATTCAAGTCTGGGACTTAGAAGAACTAAAAATGATGTAGTAGCATAAGACAATGTCTGGGGCAGAAGAAAGGAGGAATTCTGACTATTTCAAAAGGATAGGTTGATAGGAAAAGGAGTAGGTGACTCACATTTTAAGGGGTTTTGTCTCTGTATAGAACAAAGAGGATATCAGTGGGATTAGTAGGTATATACTGAGTCAATTTGGTTATGTTAATGGAGAAGGGGTGGGGCAAAATAGTCACCCAGAGAGAAATAGCAGGACTGCAAAAAGCTGAGTGCAGCTTATCAAATGAAGAAGTGATACATGCTTTGTGAATGTTGAATTCCACAAGAACTCTGGATGCTTATGCTTAGATACATAGATGCATAGATGTTGTCACAGATAAGGGTCTTTGGCCCAACCATTCCGCCCATTAATGCAATTAACTGTGCTTCTTCAAGCTTCCCTGGAACTAGGTTGTCCCCTTCCCCTGACAACCAGGATTCCCTTATGCCTATACCATGCATGCTTAAATCCAGTAATCACTTCCGACACCACCATCTCTTCCAGCAGGCTGTTACATTTTTCCACCACCCACTCTGTGAAGAAGTGCTTCCTCATGTTCCCTCTGAACCTCTTTCCCTCCAGTTTTATCCCACGTACCATAGTCCAGGAGCATCTTTTTCTTGAACAATTGTGTTTTCCTGCACCTTGCTCCTCCTTGTGAAGTACTTACATGTCTCAATCATATCCTCCTATCCCTCCTCTCTTCCAGGGAGTAGACATTTAAGTCTTTCAGCCTGTCCTTGTAGGGTTTTTGATGTAATCCTTGCACAGTCTTGGTTGCCCTCCCCTGAACTGCCTCCACCCTGTCTATGTCCTTAAGTAGGTAAGATCTCCAGAACTGGACACTGTACTCAAGGTGAGGCCTCAATAGTGTCCTGTATAATGGAATTGTGACCTTCCTTTCTCTGCTGGAAATACCCCTGCCTATGCATCCCAGCATTCTGTTTGCTTTTCCTGCTGCCTTGTCACACTGACTGCCTACCTTGAGGTCCGCAGAAATGACAACCTCTAGGTCCCTTTCCTGCTTTCAGCATTCTATATCCCAACCACACAGCTGATATGTTGTTCCTGGGTTTTTGTGCCCTATGTGCATTATCTTGCACTTTTTATTTTGCATTAAATCTCAACTGCCAATCTTTGACCAGTCCTCAAACCTCTGCAGATCTCTCCTTATTCTCTTTACACCCTCCGTCATGTCCATACTGTTGCAGAGCTTTGTGTCATCAGTGAACAGGCACATTTTCCTTTCTAGGTCCTCTGCAATATCACTGAGAAAGATATTGAAGAGCACTGGACCCAGCACTGATCCCAGTGGAACCCCATCGGTCCCCTTTCCCCCTGTGTACTGACAGCCATTTACCACCACCCTCTGTGTACTGGTATCAAGTCAATTCTCCGCCCATTTCATCGCCATCTTACTCACTCCCATTATTGAATGAAACTTTGTATGTACATTGTTTTTAATTATGTATGTTGGGTGATTTTAAATAATACTGAACTGTCATGTTATTGTTTCCGCACTCAGTTTCTAGAATTGGGAGCTATATAAATAAAAATATCTATCTATCTATCTATCTATCTATCTATCTATCTATCTATCTATCTATCTATCTATCTATGTTCCCCAGCTTGTTTAACAGCTTTCTATGCAGCACAGTATAAAAGGCCTTGCTGAAGTCCAGGTAGGCCACATCCACTGCCCCCCCCCCCACCTCCCATGTCACCCAGTCAAAGAACTCAGTGAGGTTAGTCTAGAAAAACCTACTTCCAGTACAACCTTGTTGCCTTCGGTCCTGTAGACTGTTGGCAACCAGGTGTTCCACTATTCTTTCCTTCAATAGTGTTTCATCATCTTCCCCACTACTGAAGCCTGGCTGACTGGTCTGTAGTTTCCTGCTTCCTTTCCATTTCTGCTTTGGTACAGGTGGAACTACATCAGCTCTCCTCCAGTCTTTGGGTACCTGCCCTGTTTCCAGTGACAGGCTGAACAGGCTTGCCAGTGGCTCTGCCACCACCTCTCTTAGCTCCCTTAGCACCCTGGGGCATACCCCATCAAGCCCCATAGCCTTATCAACTTTTATTCCTTCCAGTTCTCTTAAGATCTGTTCACTTGGAAAAGGACTTGTGTCCATTTCTGTGCCCTTCCTACCCTTTCTGGCCCATTTCCTGCCCCTCCTCTGTAAAGACTGAGCAAAAGTATCTGTTCAATATATCTGTTTGTGGTTGTCATACTCCACTCTACACCCGATCTACCCTTTCAGCCTTGTGATCCTTCCCTTTGCCTTCCTTTTTTCTCTGATGTACCTGTAAAAGGTTTTGTCCTCTATCACCACTGATTTCATAATGGGTTCCTCTGTTTGTGAGTTTACTTCCCTTACTGCCTTCCATGCCTCCCTTTGTTTCTCCTGGTACCTCTCCATGTCACCTTCTGCCTGTGTCTATTTGTATTGTTTGAATGCAGGTGTTCTTGCTCTCACTTTCTCAGCTACTTCCTTGGAATACCTTAATGTTCTCCTCTTCCTTTTCCCTTTGCTAACCTGTTTTACATAGAGTTGTGTTGCCTTTGTTATCCTGGATTTGAACATCACCCACTGTTCATCCCCACCTATGTTCCTCCCCATTTCTGCTAATGCTTCTTCTAAGCTTTTCCCAATTTCTCCAAAAATCTGACCTCCTAAAGTCAAGGATTCTTGTTTTTGTGTGGCTGGATTCTGCCCCTTCAGTTATCTCAAATCCCACTGACCAGTGATCACTGTTTCCCAGGAGATCCCCTACTTTGACCCCTGTCACACTGTCCCCGTTTGTGAGCACCAGGTCCAGTATCATTATCACCCATGTAGGTTCAATGACAAGTTGCTTAAAGAAGGTTTCCTGTAGGGAGTCCAAGGCCAACATGCTCTTGGTTGTTGATGCTGCAGGGAAGCTCTAGTTTATGTCCAGTGTGTTGAAGTCACCAACCAGCACTACCTTCCCCTTGTGAGCCATCCTTTGGATAGCCAACATCATCTCCCTATCTAACTGCTCCCCTTGGACTGATGGTCTGCATATTACCCCTGCAAGGGTGGCTGACCCTGTTCTTCTTTCTAGCTTAACCCACAGTATCTTCCCCCTCCTTGTTCTCCTTGAATCTACATGGCCATTATATTATCCTTCACATTAAGTGCAACTCCTTCCCCTTCCTGCCTGCCATGTCCCTACTGAATTGATTATAGCCTGGTAGAGCCTTATCCCAGTTGTGGTTATTGTTACACTAGGTCTCTATGATGGCCACAATGTCTAGGTCTGACTCTGCTATAGCTGCCTTAAGGTCCTCCATCTTGTTACTCAGACTCCAGGCATTAGTACACATGGCTCTCCAGGATGTGACTTCTCTCCACTGCTTTGTTGACATGTGCCTCCCCCTTTCCTGGGCACCCTTCTTCACTGGTCCTCCCTGTCCACCACCTCTATGTTGAATAGTGCCCTCTGCTGGTCTGTCTTCACCTTGAGTACCCATGTAGAGCATGTGCTCGTAGGGGGGATACAAAGCCTTCTAGCCTTCCTGCCCCCATCCTTGGCCAGTTTAAATGCTTGCTGTTGAAGCATTCAAACTTCTTACTTAGGACTAAGGTCCCTTTCCCAGATGGATGTAAGCCGTCATCCTTACACAGACTCACATCCCTCCAAGTAGGGTCCCAGTAACCCATGAAGCCAAACCCCTCCTTTCCACACCATTCTTTCAACCAGGAGTTGAATTTCTGGATGCAGAGTGTCCTAGCTTCCCCATTGTCATTTTCAGGTAGTACTACTGAGATGGAGACAGAGTGTGCTATCTGCTTTAGTCAACCCCAACTTCCTGAAATTCTCTTGAATTCTGGCTATCTCCACCTTGTCCCATGCTAGGGCATTTATCCCAAGGAGGACAATAGCATCCAGTTCCTCCCTTCTTACTACCACCCTTGCCATCCAGTGGATCCTCTTCCCATCCCATCTGCCAGAACTAGACACATAGTGGATTCCAAGAAGAAGGAAGGCCTCAAACAACTAGTTCAACAACCAACAAGAGACAGGGATATCCTGGGTCTAGTACTGACTTATGGGGAATGAATCACAGATCTCCAAGTAGAAGGTCACCTGGGGGCCAGTGACCATCACATCGTATGTTTCAATTTGGCCACTAAAACTAAATTATCCCATTCCAAGGAAAAAATGTGGTACTTCAGAGGAGCTGACTTTGATAAGATGCCCAATAGAGTTAAACTAGTCCTCGCAAGAAGAAATATAGATGAGGGGATACAGGCAAAGTGGGCAAGCATTAAGGATGCAGTACTTGAAGTAACATTCCATTGTGTTAGGGAGAAAAGTAAGAGCAACAGAAGGAGGAAACCACTTTGGGTTTCTAAAACAGTAGTAGAAAAGATCAGATCCAAAATGTTCTCCTTCAGGAAATATAAGGGAATACAGCAGGATGAAGATAGGCAGACATACCAAACTTCTCTAAAGAAAGCAGGGAAGCTAGTAAGGCAGGCAAAGACCCAAACTAAGAAAACACTAGCATAAACAGTAAAAGAAGGGGACAAGACTTTCAATAGATACATTCACAAAAGGAGAAAGTCCAGAGGGAGTATTGCTAAGATCAAAGGGGTTAAGGGGAAGTGGACCAAGGAAAAGCACCTATCCTAAATAGATACTTTTGTTCAGAATTTGCTGAGGAGAAGGTAGGGCAGCACCCACTGCTCAGCACCATGGTCACAGGGTGGAGGGAGGTGTGCACAAGTCCATTCATAAAAGAAAGGGTCCTACAAGAGCTCACTAAGCTTAGGGTGGACAAGGCAATAAGACCTGATGGCATACATCCCAGGGTACTAAAGGATCTAAGGGCGGAAGTAGCTGAGCCGATAGCAGAACTGGTGAGTCTCTGAGCACAGGAAAGGTCAAAGAAGACTGGAAAAGGGCTCATGTGATCCCGCTCCACAAGACTGGTAGTAGGGAGGAGGCAGGGAACTACAGACCAATCAGTCTTACCTCAGTAGTGGGCAAGATTATGGAGGCACTTCTTAAGGAAAGGATAGTGCAACACGTGGAATCCATAGGAGCACAGGATCCAAAACAGCATGGGTTTACAACAGGAAGGTCCTGTCAAGCTAATCTCATAGATGTATTTGTCTGGGTAACCACAATGGTGGATCAAGGGGTTGCAGCTGATGTCACCTACCTTGACTTCATCAAAGCTTTCAATACTGTTCCACATAGAAGATTGATTAATAAGCTGGGTAGGCTCAGGGTAGGTCAGAGGTTAGTCAACTGCATGGCAGACTGGTTGGCGGGCAAAAAACAGAGACTGGTAGTAAACTGTATACAGTCAGAAGAGATGCAAGTCACAAGTAGGGTACCTCAGGGATCAGCCCTGGGGCCAGTCCTCTTCAATATCTTCATCAGTGACATTGCAGATGGACTGGAGGGTAAGGTTTGTCTGTTTGCAGATGACACCAAGATCTGCAACAGAATAGATGATCCAGATGGGGTGGGCAGAATGAGAAGAGATTATGGATAAAGAGGTAAAATGGTCAGAAGAGTGGCAACTGGGGTTTAACACAAAGATATGCAAGATCATGCAGATAGGGAAGAGAAACCCTGAAGCTACAGTACCTATACTTTGGGAAGGGAGTTGCTGGCAATCACAAGGGAAGAAAGAGACTTGGGCATCATCATCACCGATGACCTGAAATCATCCAAGAAGACCACTAAAGCAGTTGGTAAAGCTAGAGGGATGTTGAGGTGTATTAGTAGGTGTATCACAAGTCATAAGAAGGAGGTAATAATCCCTCTTTACAAGACACTGGTTAGGCCTCATCTAGAGTACTGCTTTTAGTACTGGAGGCTGCATCTGCACAAGGACATTAACAAAATTGAGGCAGTCCAGAGAAGGGCAACCAAAATGGTGCAAGGATTGCATCTGCAAACATATGAGAAGAGATTAACAGAGCCCTAGAGCAAAGGAAGGAGACAGCTGATCTGATCGAAACATTCAAACATCTTAAGGGCATTAACAATGTGAAAGAGTCTAACAGGTTTCAATATAAGAAAAATAGCAGGACAAGAGGACACAGCATGAGATTAGAGGGAGGCCAATTAAGGGGTAATGTGAGGAAGTTCTCTTTCACAGAAAGGGTGGTTGATGCATGGAACAGCTTGCCTCAGGAAGTGATTGATATGAATACAGTGCAGGGCATCAAACAGGCATGAGATAGGCATAAGGGAGCACTACAGATGATTATGACTAGATAAGCCATTGACAGAGTAAAGGCCTATGACACATTCAAAAGGCAGAAAAAATGGGCAGACTGGATGGGCCTTGTGGTTCTTATCTGCCATCAACTTCTATGTTTCTATGATTCCCTCCATACTGTGACTCCTGGAAGGCACTTGACCTCCCTCTCCTCCCTGTTAGTTGCCTCCAACTCCACTCCCTTAACTATTGAATCCCCCACCAGGGGTAGCTTCCTCTTCCTCTGGGTCATCTACCCCCATTCCTTAGGGCTCTGACTCAGAGGACCCACCCATCCTCCTTGGCCTCAACCTTGGGTGCCCTTATGGGGCTTTCCAGCTCCTCCAAGACAGTGTAGGAGTTTCTTAGCTGGACAGGTTAGGGGATGTGCTTCAGACCGAGCTCCCTCACTCTCCTTGAACCCGCTGTGGTACATCCACTCCTCCTTCTGGGCATCCTTTGAGGTTCTGGTTGTGGACATGGTGACCTCTGGGTGGGGTGAAGGTCCTATGAATCATACAACCTTCTCCCTCAACCCAGAGAGATGCCTCCAGATGGGGTAGCACCACATGATCCCGAATGTTTTCCTGTACACTGCGGACCTGCATCCACTACACTGCACCACCCTGTGCATCTTCCCTGGCTGCATTAACTGGCTCCCTGCTACCAGTGGCACTATCCAGTACTGTCTATACCTCTTACGGAAAGTTTGCTCCCTTCATTTTTTTTTTTGGTTACTGCTTCCGTGTTGCTTTACCCTACACTCATTTGTATTCTGCTGCTATGCAAGATTGCAGTCCCAAACCTGGCTCTTACATGGTTATATGGTGCTGCTGGAATCCCTTCTGCCCTGATCTAAATCAGGAAGTAGTAAACTATATGCTGATTACCCACCTATAAAGGTGGACTAGCCTTGGGTGAGTGGGTAGGATGGGGAGGGTGGGGTGGGTCTAATCCCACACTGCTGTGGAGGAAAACAATCAATACAAATGCAGTTGTTTTCAGAGTAATTTTTCAGTCACAGCAAAATGTAATTTAGAGAATACTCCCAGTGCTTGAGTTTAGAGATGTACAAAGTCTGTGAACTTCGCAGCTGCAAATTTAGCTGATTACGGCACTAAAGGCAAAATTTCACCCATGAGTTTCGTGCTTCACCCACGAAATTCGAGCTTCGCAGTAAAAAACTTTGAATTTTGCAAACATTTCATGCAAATCATGCGAATTGAAGTTCTGGAGTGTTTCCAAAACTCCGTGAATTCTGGGAAGTGCTACTTTTCAGTGCTTCACTTGAAATTCAGGAGCAAAGTTTAACAACAGATGCATATATTCAGCAGCAAATGAAACAATTCAGCCCACAACAAAATATAATTTAAAGAACACTTCCACTGCTTGAGTTCCCGGAGTTCACCTGGTGACTACCTCAAGTAGCTCCAGTGCTACCAAAAATATTGAAAAAAAGTTACCAATAGTTTTTCCACTGTAAATTTAAAACCACTAAACCAATTTATCCAGTTGTGTTGGACACCCGGATACTGTATGGTGACATTGGATATACATATCAAATGTTAAGTCTAGGCATGCTAGCACAGAGAAGTTTCAAACATCCATATTTTGAGGGTTTTCACAAAACTATGCAAATATTAACACAGTAAACTTTTGAACCCCTGTATTTAAAAATCTCTAATCCAATTCTCTCAATATTTGTATGATTCTATAACCATTACAAAAAAGAAAAAGATTTGTGCTAATTTATGCATGTCTAGCTCCAAAGGTGCCCGAGTTATATGCAGATAACATTTTTTATGCATTTTATGGCAAAAAAATTAAATGACAGATTTTAAGCACGTATAATTTTGAGACAATGCATTCTAATGTCATGAAATTTGGAACATTTTTACAACTATTATAAACATACTAACATACTATTTGCCAGCAGATTAGGCCTTACGGTCTATCGAGTCTGCTCAAACCTAGATCCTTAGTTGGGTGCTGAGACCCTCCCATCCCTTGTGCTCCAGAAACCCCTAACATCCATCCCCACCCCCCCGGCAATCATGCCAAATATAAGACCTCTGGACCAAAAGACAGCTGAGGTATATGCAGATAAAAATGTTCATGAATTTTCCTACCAAAAATAAAATGACAGAATTTGAACACCTATAACTTTGAGACACTACATCCTAATTTCATGATATGCATAATTATCGTTTGAACTCCTCCCATAAATTACATATGCCAAAATTCACAGGACTAGCTCAATAGGCGGTTGAGTTATGACCAAATTAATACAGTTTAAGAATTTCTCAAACTTTCATTAAAATTCTGAAAATTCAGAATGTTCTCATGCTGCACAGCTCTAGTAAACAGACCATTAACTATCAGCAACAGCAGATGACACCTACCCCTAGAGAATCAGGGATCATTAGTGGGATCTGAAACACTACTACTAAAAACATCCAAAAAAAGTACTTTTTTGTTTGTTTATTTCTTTGTTTTTTAATAGAACTGGGAATAAACAGGGGTAACAAGGTTAATTTAATGTTAGCTATAACAAAAAGTGACAGAACACCATCACATCAAGAAAAATATAACTAAAAAAATAACTAAAACTGCTACAGAAAGACACTGACAAAATACTTAAATACATCAAACTAAACCACAGAAATAACAAGCATTTGTCAATGATGAACGTTTTCTCACTGGCATTGGCATTGGTAGTGCTGGAGTTAGAGATGCATAATAGGAATGTCAGTGAAGTATTGAAGTGATGCCAACTCCACCCCCACCCTGTAGAGACTGACAGGCATTGGGGTATGCCTTTGGGTCATCAGCTATAATGCTCATGCCATTGTACCTCACCCTACCCTGTAGACACTGACAAGTGTTGTGGTGTGCTTTGGGGTATTTGGTCATTATACTTACCCCATTCCATAAGGAAATACATTGAGGTGGGTGCAGTATAGGAGATTGGGGTGAACTTTGTGGCTGAACAGTGCAAGGCACACCATGATGCCTGTCACTGGCTGCAAGGTGGGAGTGGGGGTGGAATGGAATGAGAATTACAGCCAATGATCCCAAGTCACACCCCTGATGCCTGTCAGTCTCTACAGGGTGGGGTGCTACAGTTGGAAACCCTAACACCATAGGCGTGTATTGGTATTTTCACTCCAAATTTTCAACATGAACTTTTTGTGACCCCACCTCATGAACAGTGGCACAATTAGTTTGTTAGCCGAATGGTGGTTTTGCACAGTGGCTATGCCATTTGGTGACACAGGGATGAAAACACATTTTGGGCAGGATGTGGAAAATGACAACTGTATTGTTCATGAGAAGGTATAAAAAAATGGCAATGTTGAAAATCTGGAGTGAAAATATGAAAAATTGGTGAAGTCACGAGCATGCATAGAAACTCTGCAACACACATCCGTAACGCAATTATTTTTGGGAGTTTGTTAGCCGCATTTTTAACATAAGCATTTTGGGACCTCCCCTCATGAACAGTGGCACTTTAATTTGCTTTCCCACAGTGACCTAACCATTGTGCGCCACATGTGCAGAAACACAATTTGGGCAGGATGTGAAATATGACAGCTGTACTGTTCATAAGGAGGTGTGAAAAAATGCCAGTGTTGAAATCTCTCATGGAAATATTGCAAATTTGCAAAGTTACAAGGGTGCATGGAAACTGCACAATGCACGCTTGTAACACAGTCATTTTATGGGCTTTTGGCACCAAATTTTTAACATAGGCATTTTAGGACCTCTGCTCATGAACAGTGTCACCGTCATTTCCTCAAACTGTCCTGAAAACTGATTTTGCACAGCGACTGTGCTATTCTGCGCCGGATGTGCAAAAACACATTTCAGCCAGGATATGTAAATCGATAGCTGTACTGTTCATCAGGAGGTGTGGAAAAATACCAATTTTGAAAATCTGGAGTGAAAATATTACAAATTCACACAGTTACAAGCATGCATGGAAACAACGCAATGCATGCTCGTAAAATAGACATTTTTGGGATTTTTTTTTTCCCCAAATTTGCAACATAGGCTTTTTGAGAGCCCCCCTCATGAACAGTGGCACTGTCATTTCATTACTTGGTCCTGAAAGGTGATTCTGCACAGTGACCATGGAATCATCTTTTGGGACCGAATAATGCCATGACAGTGACTGAATTCATGGGTAGGGGTCCCAAAATCCCCATGTTGAAAATTTGGTGCAAAAATTCCAAAAAATGCCCAAGATATGCACCAAAGTTGAAAAACCCTATTTATATCATTATACAGTTTACCGGCATTTCTTCAGTTTTGTTGCCAGCTTTGAAGAGTGCAGACGTGTTCCCGGTCCACCGAAGATCATCGCGCCAGACTCCAGAGGTAAGTATGGGGTGAGGGGGGTGTGGGGAGGCAGGGTGTGCAGAGGGTGGGTGCGGGTTGTGGGAGGGGGTAGGGAGATGGCAAGGGACCATTTTCTTTTTTCACAGGGTCAAAAGAAAAAAAAACATTGCGGGATGGTTTTTATTTTTCAGGGAATTTGGCATGCTGGGTGGACTCCCAGCATGCCACTAGCTATTCTGGGGGGATGCTGTAGCTGACAGGGGGATTGAGCTTCCCCATTGGCTCAAAGCTCAAAAGCAGGGTCAAGAGCTGAGGATTGGGCACACCTCAGCACATAACAGATGGGACTGCAGTAACTGACAGGGAGTGGGCTCCCCTGTCAGCACATACATTGTGGCACGGCATACCGACAGGGGTTTTGGGCACCCCCGAAGTCAGCATTATGCAGGCAGTGTGCCACCATGTTACATTTTTTTTCTCACCAGGGAAAGCATGTCAGGAGGTCCGCTGCATATGATGAGTTTTGCTTGCATTGCAGTGGAACTTTCCTTAGATGTACTCACCACATTATGTATGCATGGTGTGGAGCTCTCATGCAGGCTTATTGGGGAATGAGGGACGCACCTACTTATGCTTGCCCTGCATTCACCCAACAGTGACCTCGCCTCCAAATCTGCTACTACTGCAATATGTTAGCTACGCATGTGTGAGCCAACATAAAAATTAGAAATTTCTCACTACAGATAAAATATGATGAACAAGGCTGGTCCACCGGCACAGCAGCAAGGCATCCACCTGTGACACCGACATCCCAGGTTTGGGAATGAACCTAGGAGTCAGAAGGCAAGCCAGGTGGAGAAGGATTGAGCATCCAGAGGAGGGCTGTCATTCCCTGGGGGGAGGGGGAAGTGTCCGATGAATCAGAGACGCCTGGCAGAGGCTGGGAATCCAGTGTGACTGGCACTTAGTTACGTGGGAGGTGGGACTGGCGTTGGGTTAGTCCCATTGACATCATTACATATCCTACCCCCAAGGAAACTAGAGCATCACAAAAAATCCAGCCCCACCTGTCATGGCACCCCACTTCATTACCATTCCTGCTGCCCTTTCTCATCTGCCAGGGGGTACCACACCCGTGACTCTGCCCTGGGGGGGTAAGATGGGGCTTGTTCATCTTGTCCATTGGGAGAGGTGCCTGCCTGGGGCCCCACTTAGAGGAGTAAACTTGGGCATGGGGGAATGGCAGGGAGCAGGGTCTGAGCTCCCATAGCAGGAAAATGGGGGGGGGGGGAGTTATGGCCCAAAATCTAAAAAAAAATGGCAAGAAAGAGTGAGAAAATCAAAATATAACACAAATCTCCTGCTTGGACAAAAAAGCTCCAGATTTTTATGGGCTTCCTTGCTTTACATTACACCTACCCTCTACCAAACCACTGCTTCTCACACTGACAAACCAGAAACCGTTACTTCAAATAATCAGAGAAAAAAAATCTAGCAGCACAAGGCCATCTTGAACAATTTGTGAGCAATTTAGATTCAAAAGCTTGGTTTTGAGAAATATTTTTAAAAATGTCTTTCTCACATAAGCACACATTTGCCCTGATTCTCAAAAGCTCTGGCATGGCACAAAGTTCTTGAGCCACAGAGAATGGCACAAGGTACACCTTGCTCCAAAATTTATGGCCAGGAGAAATTTACAAAGTCAGCCTGTGTCAAACGTAAGCTGCCTGTACCAAATGGGGCATGTGCCAGCCCTGCACCCAGATATGGGCTATGATAGTTCTTTTTTTTTTTGATAATTCATATTTAATTAACAAATTTTCCCATTACAGGGGACGGAGAGTTACAACATACTCTGTATACATTCAAAGTGCTACATGAACTGTCCCCATCCCCTCTCCCCCCACCCCATACAGCAGCAGACTCAATACAGTAATAAGGTAGGAGTGCTATTTAGTATCACAAATCAAGGATCATTGATTACCGTAACTCATATACCTGATCTGGCCAAGATTAGCATGTGAAGGGGATCCCTAGTGTTCTTGTACCACTACAACTTATTGTGGAGGCTCGCTATCACTTTCTCTGTACGTAGGTTAGCTAGAATTTCATTAACCCATTCCTGATATGATCGGCTTACTGCATCCCTCCAATGCCGAAGTACAATTTTTTTAACAGAAAGTGCAATCATGGAGATATGGAATCTCCTAATTCTCACCTTGATAGAGGATAGATCCCCCAATAAGCATATATCTGGGGTGAAGCAATCTTGCAAACCTAGTATAGCATCTAGGTTAGTCTGTATGGCTACCCACAAGGATCTTATTTTGGGGCATGACCAAAAGACATGAAGAAGTGTTCAATCCTCTTGACATCCTCTGGCACAAGCCCCTGAGCTTATAAGACCCCTTTTCCTCAGCTTCACAGGAGTATAATACATGTTGTGCATAATGTGTTATTGCATAAGACGAAGTCTATCCCGAGAAATGTATTTATGACAGAACTTCCATAAAGCTGACCAGTTGGGAGTGTAGTGAGGAAAAAAGGAAACCCAGAGTCTAGTGGGGCCTTCAGGTCTCCCATATTTCCAGTAAAGTAAAACACGGTATATTTTGGAAATAGTACCTGGTGACCCCAACAAGGAGGAGAGATCAGATACAAATAGAAAAGCGGGTGGGCGAGGAGGAATGATACCAAATACTGTAGAGAGCAAATGCTTTAATTGGACCTCCTTGAAGTGAAAAACTGTAAGGATGTCAAATTTACTAATTATATTAGAAACTGAGAGCCATTCTCCTGCGTCATCCAGAAAAGTAGAGATTATCCCATCCCCAATTTGGGGTAGCCATTTGCGCGAAATCATCCTTTTGTTTATTGTGAAAGACAGGGAATTCCAGATAGACTGAGACACGTCTAAATGTGAGGAGTAGTGCAAAAATGAACAAAGCTGCAGGTGAGCTCTGAGGGACATTCGAATAGTGGGACAACTACAGGTGTCAGGAAGGGATGCCATTTTATATAGAATATAGCCTGGGGGTCTATATTCTTGGATTGAATGAAATCTAACTTAATTTTGAGCCAGACCAGTCTTAAGTGTTCAGGACCTGGATTCACCCAGCGCAGGTACTTTGCAATATGACTAGCCCAGTAATAAATTGCCAGATGGGGAATCCGCAGTCCTCCATCCATTTTCTGAGCAGCTAGCTTATGATATGCTAACCTGACTTGTTTATTAGACCAGATACAATTTGTGAAAATTCTGTGCATTTTCTGAAACCAAGATAATGGAGTGAAAAAGTTAAGGAGCGAGAGGGGATAAAATAAACGAGGAAAAATATTCATTTTAATTATATTAATGCGAACCCAGAGAGAGATAGGAAGTTTAGACCATCTATTGAGGTCCTGAACTATCACTTGGGAAAGAGGCTCCAAGTTTTATTTGAACCAGGAAGAGGGGTTACGAGTCAAATTAATACCAAGGTATCTGAGAATGCAAGGAGACCAGCCGAGACCAAAAAAGGGGACACATCATTTTTGAAAACCTTATGGTTAAGAGGGAAAATGGAAGATTTATTTATATTCAGTTTATAATTTAAGAAAGTACTGAACTTGGCAATTTCTCCTAACATGACAGGAATGGATGTTCTTGGATGAGATAAATGGAGAAGGAGATCATCAGCATAAGCCGTGATCTTCACCACTTGATTATCTATCAGGATGCCATGAATCTCTGGATTATTGAGAATATTTCCGATAAGAGGCTCCAAGTATAAATTAAATAACAGAGGAGAGAGAGGGCATCCCTGCCTGGTACCTGAAGACAGGAGAAAAGGTTTGGAGAATGCTCCATTGCCGGAAACTCTGGCAGAGGGAGTTTGATATAAGGCCCGAATCCAATCTATAAACTTAACCGGAAAGCCAAATACTTTAAGGACCTGAAATAGGAAATTCCAGTTGATGTGATCAAATGCCTTCTTGGCGTCCAAGGAGACCAGTCCCGCAGGAAAGGTAGCGTCCCTGGACTCCGAGACAACGTGTGACAGGGTGCGTAAGTGGTCAGCCGATGAACGTCCCTTCATAAACCCCACCTGAGTCATACTAATCAGATCAGGAAGAACCCGTGTTATTCTATCGGCCAATATCTTCGAGAGAACTTTAACATCTTGATTTAATAAAGAAATTGGCCTATAGTTTTGCACTAGTTCCGGATCTTTATCGGGCTTAGGAAGGAGAACAATCAGGGCTTCAAACACATGTGTATCTACTCTTGCACCAGAAAGAATGTGACGGTACAACCGGTGAAGAACCGGTAATAATTGTGATCGAAAAGTTTTATAGAATAAAGCAGAAAGCCCCAATGACCCTCGATATTTCCTTCAGAGATATTGGAGAGGATAGAAATTTCTTCTGTGGTTCAGATAAAGAGGGTAGAGAAGAATCCCTCAGGTATGCCTCAAGTGCTTCTAAGGAAGGGGGGTTATCCATATCCCTATATAGATGCTCATAGTATGAGGCAAACTCCTGCACAACCTCAGAAGGGGACACCTTCAGGGATCTGTCTGCTCGGGCCCTAATTGGAGGTATGAATCTAGCAGATTCCTGCTGTTTTAACCTTAAAGCTAACAAGCAACCTGCTTTTTCCCCTTGATCGGTATAGCTTGCTTTGGTGCAAATAATAGATAACTCTGCCTTCTCCCTCAACAAATCTAAATATTTGTCTTTAGCAACCGAGAGCCTCCTCATGTCCTCTTCCGAGGCATTAGAGGATAACTTGATTTCCAGAGACCTAATTAGAGATAATGAAGCTAATAATTCCGCCTCACGGATCTTTTTCCTCTTTGAGGCTAAGCTAATAATAATCCCTCTCATGTAAGCCTTGAAAGCACCCCACAAAATATCAGGTGCCATGTCCTCAGAGGAATTAGTAGAAAAAAAAGAAATCAATCTGCTCCTTTATTAGGTTACAGTATCTGGTATCCTTCAGCAGTTGCCCATTTAATTTCCATTGGGTGTTAAGGAAAGCCGGATTGGAAGTCACCAAAAAATGATCTGACACTGGACCTGGCTGGATCAAGGCAGTCAAGACCCTGGGCAAGAGGACCTGAGAAAGAAAAAGATAATCGATGGGAGACTGGGTTCTGTGCACAGGCGAGTTGAAAGTATACTCCCTGTCCTTAGGATGCAGTACACGCCACACATCACACAGTCTGCACCGATCCAAAAAATCCCTGAGGGTCCTCTGCCCAGGTGACAGCTCCTCGGCCCACTACCAGACCTGTCCACTTCAGAATTAAGAACCAGATTGAAGTCCCCGCCCATAATATACCAATGGGAAGCATGGGAAGGAGTAAGGAGATAAGCTTCATAAAGAAGCCCGGATCATTTGTGTTTGGCCCATCTATACTACCAAGTAAAATTGGCATAGACCAGAGATTCCCCTGGACCAAGACATATCTGCCGTCCAGGTCCCTGAGAACTTGTTTAGAGATAAAGGGAATGCTTCTATTGACCAGAATCATAACCCCACAGCTGTTAGTGGACCCCGAGGCAGTAAATACCTGCCCAACTTGTTGTCTCCTAAGTTGCAGAGATTCACTTTCCAGTAAATGAGATTCTTGCAAGAAGGTGATCTGAGAAGATAATAAGCTTAAATGTTTTAACACTTGATACTGTTTAACTCTTTTCCTTATCCCCTTCACATTCCATGTAGCAAGATTTATACTACTGGCCATCTTAGTAAAAGAAGTCTCTTATGTAACATCTAGAGATTACAACAGTCGGAATTAAGTGACCAGAACCCATGTTTGCTGCTGTATTCCCCTCCCAATCCAAGATCAACTTCCCTCCCACCCACCAACCCACCAACCCCCCGAAATATTCTAAATCCACCCAATGAATAAATAAAATGAGAACCATGAATACAATGTCATCCCCCTTCCCCATCCCAACTGTCACGAGCAACGTTCAGCACAATACCATTTTCCTTCCTCCCCTCCAACCTCCCAAACATGTGCCCAAAAATCTTGCACTAATATGTGAACCTTCTTATATGAAACAATGATCAGCCATATCTAAACAAAGATAGAGATAATATAAGTGATAATAGGCAACTACTGGGCTCCTGATATCCAGAAAAGCTAGGAGCAAAAACGAGGGAGAGAGGAGAGAGCATCCCCCACTTGGGAGCAGACCAGGGAACCCGAATACCTCAAAAAGAAAGGAGCAGTATAAAGCTTGATAGCAAAATACACTATCGTAGCTGCTGCCACTAACAGGATTAAAAGTTTTCCAAGTGACATTAGTTGGCTAACGAACTAGATGCTCCCAAGTAGTGGATCTTCACCTGTTCCCAAGCCCCCGCTGTTATGTTCAACCGGGGAAAATAAATTCCCGAGACAAGTAATGGAGATGATCCATCAAATATACTGCAAGAACATCCTCTAGTGATATTATCACAAAAACGAATGCCCAACTGAAGCTGACACCAGAAGGTCGCTCTCCCCACTAGTGCCCAGGCAATCGAGAACCCCAAATTAGAGGGCTTTCACTACAAAACCCAAATCATGAGAAACAATTAGTGTCCTTGCAAAAGAAAACCAGGAAGATGTGATCCATGTGAGAAACGGGATCTTCCTCCCAGAAACAACACAGCCCCCTAGAAACAAACTCTTGGGATATGGAGTTGCTCCAAAACACTGAGTGCTAAGATGAAAAGTGTAAGAAAGCAGGATTCCAATGACAGCAGTCCCCTCCACCATGGCATTCAGGAACCTTCGAGACCAGACAGTTATTCATTCCTCCATTTGTATAGTAGTATGAGAAAAAACTTCCCCTTTCCAGAACAAGATGAGATAGGACCAACCAAACAGATCAAGTGTCCTGGAACAGATCAGGCAAAGCAGCCTTGAGTCCCACAAGAGCAGCTTCAGGATTCTCGTATGTTGACCAGGTACCAGCCACTAGTACCTGTAATCTAGCTGGGTAACCCATTTTAAAGCGGAGGCCTGCTGCTATGACTTTCGACACAATAGGGTGAAAAGCAATGTGCTTCGCTCTGACCGACCCCAGCAGATCCTGGGCAATTCTGAGCCTGGTATTTTCCCATTTCACTTCTTGCAGCTCTCTCACTTTTGCCAGAAAATGTTGTTGCTCCAGATAATTTAAAAAGCGACAGATGATGGGACGTGGCATTGCTCCTGGAGATGGCTTGGGTCACAGGGACCTATGCGCCCTTTCAATGATGTATTTGGTCTGGAAGGGAGAGGGACCAGCGACCTTTTCCATCAGCTTCTGCACAAATGCAAGCATATTCTGGCCTTCCTCTACTTCTGGAAGGCCCAAAATAACTATATTACTTCTTCGGCTGCGGCCTTCTAACTCTTCCAGCTTGGCTTCCAGACTAGAAATCCTTTACCACAGAACCACGAGACTGGGATCGATTTTTTCCACTTGCTTCTCAAGAGAGAAGATTCTAGCTGCGTTATCTGAAGTTTTCATTGAGACCTCTTCAAGTTTTTTAGAAAGGGATTTAAATTCAGCTGATATTTCTTTAACTTCTTCCCGGAAGGGTTTAAACTCTTCCAAAAATCTGCTCAAAGTTAGGGGTTCTTGCTCAGCAATCAGGTTTTGAAGCTCTGGCTTATCCACTACACTCGAGGCCCTTGATTTTTTGGGGGCCTTCTCGGGAGTAACCAGCGGTGTGTGCTTCTGTGGAGGCTTCTTCATGTAGACCTCCATAATCGCTTAGAACAAGCTAGCAGGCACCCAGGATACTAAGAAGACAGTAGTCAGCAATCTTTCTGGTTTTTAGGGAGAAATAGTGACCAAAATAGCGATATTTTGCAGTTAGGAGGCTGGAGCTATACAGAGGAACTTCTACCCAGTACCCTGCATCACGTGATCCCTGAATAAATCATCGCTATGACAGTTCTTTAGGGGCCCTGAGGCAGATACCAGCTGCCACAGCCCCACAACTGCACTTCACAAAGATCTCCCAAAGAAAGAAATTCTAAGTAGCCTTAGACCAGCCAGGACTTGTCTAAGGGGACTTAGAAATAGCTCTCATGGGAGAGCTGTTCTATCAGTAGTGCCGCATGTCCCACCTTCCCAACCCCAATGTGCCCCACAAGTGCCATATAGCTACCGGATCCCCCCATCCACATTGTGCCCCCATAGGGCATACAGGGCAGGATCACCCACCCTATCCCTGATGTGCCTCTCAACATGAATAAATGTAGTGTCCCCCCACCCAGATCCTAGTGTCCCTGTCAGTGCCATATCAAATGCCACCAACCCTCTCGCTGGTGACCCCATGCCCCCCACCCAAGCAGGTAGTGCCCCTCTCCATCCCCAGACAGAGCAGGGGACCAGCACAGCCCTCTGCACACCTCTGTGGCCAGTCCCTAAATGAACTCAATGTGCAGTGGACTGTACAGTGTACATGCTAATTATTATCTATCAGCGTGTACTCCATACAGCATGCTGCACATTCTGTTCAGTTAGGGACCACCTGCGGAGGTGTGTAGAGGGCTGTGCCAGGCTCCTGCTCTGTCTGGAGATGGAGAGGGGCACTACCTGCTTGAGTGGGGGGGCATGGGGCCACCAGAGGGAGGACTGGTGCCATTTGACATGGTGCTGACAGGGACACTGGGATCTGGGTGAAAGGGCACTGTATCTATTCATGTTGAGGGGACCATCAGGGATCGGGCTGGTGATCCTGCCCTGTATGCCATATAGGGGCACAACATGGATCAGGGCTTGGGGACATTCAGCCAGTGCTGCATAGGGCTTGCGGCAAACCCTCCCATGTACCATGTGTTTGCTGCACAGGTGGAATTGTCACAAGTGTGGGGACTCAGAGGCCGGGATCCCTCTGGTACCTGAATTGGGTGCAGGGTCCCTGGCACGGGTGCTTTAGCACAAGCTGCTGTTTGCTACAACTTGGGCCAAGCACAGACACTTTGAGAATCAGGCCCACAGACTTCTCTCCTACTCTATCTTCAGAAGACTGCACTGAAGACGGCCTCTTTGTGGTATACAGCTTTTTCAGCAATATGTGACCTCCAGTCCCACAGTACATTGCAAACTTCACTTCTGTGTGAAACTTCACAAGCATTACTGCCAAATTTGCATTTCATTGCCAATTTTGCATTTCATGAAGTTATCAGCTTACAGCAAATATAGACTTTGCACAGTGGAATAACTTCATGAAGTGTGGCAAATTTGCAAATTAATTCGCAAAGTGAAACTTTTCAACTTCACACATACTGTAACTAGTGCTTTTATTGAATTGCAGTCCATTGGGACTGCCATTTGCAGTCTTTCAAAACTAGATGATGCACTGTCTCACAAACTGTTCAATCACATATAGAACACTACTTCTTCCTATGTTTAAGGCAAAAGAATCCCATATCTTTTGCCACTGTTACAGTCCTGATCTGAGGTATAGTGTATTCTGTTCACCACTTGGCAGCACAGTGATAGCTGTCAGTGCTGCCATATCACCCTGTTATTATCACTAATGGTGCTAGATCAAGATTTGACAGGTTCTGATGACCCCTGCTGTACAGCAGAACAGAACATACTGCAGCATGAGATTCTATACCTGCCACATTTCTTGCAAAGAGCACTTCACATTCTTACTAGTAATCAGATCTAGCATCCTGTGTCCTGAAAGCAGCAGCTGTAACTATTCAGCTAAAATGAATTCCCTGCTACCTATTAAGTAAGACAGCTTTCCACTTCATACATTCATACATACAGTAGATACGCATTTACACATAACCTAATGTATTGATGTTTTCTACAAAGATCCCCCTTCTTTGAGATACAGTATGTATTATGGGATAATACTTCGTTTCTGTGTTTGTTACCCTTGTTAGGTAGAGAAAGCAGTCTGTATGTTTCAGCAGCAATTTGATAAAGCTGATTTTTTTACATTTCCTATCTCTTTCCTTTCATCTAGAACTACTATAACTATTTCTCTGTCTCTGTCTGTCTCTAACACAAGACTTATAGAAATGCTTCTTCAAATACAGTAAGACCAATTTTCACAAATGTTACTCTTTCACTACATTACAAAATGACATGAGATTCAGTTGCTAATGAAACAGATGCTTGTTTGTTTCTGTGACCCCTGGTACCAAAGAAAAATACACAAAATAGCATATCAAAGTCAAAATGCAATGGAAAATATACAATTCCTGGTAAAGAGATGTTGATATGCCAATAATGTTACAAAACACTTAAAAGGTGCTTTGGGATTTAATATTTTTTGAAGAAACACTTTTAGTAAGCAATACAAATGCACCTTTCAGTTCTGTAATATAATTATTTATGATAACTTCATTTCTTCCTCATAATATTACTAATGGTTACACATGTAAGTAATTCTATAGAAAAATTGATGTACTTGTCAATAACAACTGTAACTATCAATATTTCTAAGTGGTCACCATTATGTTGTTTATCCATGCTGTGCAGAGCCCTGTTCCATATAAAATTAATCAATATTTTTGTGCTAATAAAAAAGCACAAATTGCACTATTAAACATTCATTGGAAACTATATTGGCATGTAAAGGTCTGTGTGTCAATACTACTGGAATCAATTTGTTTTCTTGGCTCTCTTCTTGTTGTTTGATATTTGAAAAATCTTTAGTCACCTTGATAAACAAACAAAAAAAACATGAAACTACTGCAGACAGGGTATTGCTCTCATTTGCTTGTGGGACCAATCAGGATCTAAAAGTCATCAATGCATATTGTGAAACGATATAGATATAATGAAGGTAATGGCAGAAAAAGACATTGTTCACCAAGTCTGTGCTGTAGTGGAAACTAATTACGGTATGTAATGTCCTGTGGCCTTGACTAGTTACTGAACTACCTCTCCTCTCCTTCTACTTCCCCTTGGTCCTTACTATCCCTCTGTAACTATACCACCGCACCTTAAGCCAGCTAATTTTCCCTGCCTCCAGCACTCTCTTAGGCAGTCTATACCACTGTTCCACCAAGGTGTCACAAACAGAACTTTCTGACTTCACTCCAACCAGCCCCCTTTCCAATCATGTTGTCTCTTGATTGTGTTTTCATTCCTGGTTAATACAGTAGACCACCTCTCTCCACAGTATTTATCCCTCTTAGAAACTTAAATGGTTCTAGCGTGTTGTCCTCTTCCTTCAGTCTTCCAATGAGCATATATTGAAGTCCTTAAGTTGTTCCTTGTATGTCCTTCCCTTCTTCCCCTTAATCATATTAGATCATAAAAGTGATCTTTCTTTGCACCACTTTCAGCTGTTCTGGTCCTTTTTCAGGTGTGCTCTCCAGAACAGGGAGCAGTATTTCAGATGCTGTTCCACCAGAGACCTTTACAGGGGCAGAATGACCTCCTTCTCTTCTGAAGTCAAAGCCTCTGCATACAGTATGTACCCCGACGTTCTGTTCACCTTGCTCTAAGAATTGTTGCATTGTTTGGAAACTTTGAGTTTGTCTCTATTAATTATACCCAGGTCCCTTTACTCCCAGTCATGTCTAGCTTCACCCCATTCATCCAATATTCCCTGCCAAGACCTTTCCTGCCAATGTGCATCACCCAGTCATTTCTTTGCACAGGAATATTATTGCCAGAGTTTAGACCATTTCCTTATCAACTCCAGATCCTGGAACAGCTGTTTGTCCCCTCATTATTATCCACCCTTCCACATAGTGATGTGTTATCAACAAAGTGAAACATTGTCTATATACACATTGAACAGGACTTGTACTAGGATTGAGTATTGCAGCCCCCAGCTCATTACTTCCTTGCCTTCAATTATTTTCCTTTTGTCACCATCCTTTGTTGTTTTCCCCCAAACCGGTTTCCCACTCAACTAGTCAGCACCTACCCCAATCCCAAGTCATCCATACTTTTTAGAAGTCCTTTCAGTCCCACAGAGTTGAATGCCTTGCTGATGTTGAGGTACAGGACATTGATAACCTGGCCCCTGTCCACAGCTTTGATGATGCAAAAATGATAATTAGATCTAGAAACATAGAAACATAGACAATGATAGAAATATACATAGAAACATAGAATTTGATGGCAGATAAGGACCGCTTGGCCCACCCAGTCTGCCCATTTCCCTACCTAATGGATAAGCTGCAGATCCTAGTTAACCAGCAGCCTACTCCTTTCTATCCCCACCCCCTAGAATTGCCTTATGACTGTCCCATGCATGCTTGAATTCAACCACTGTTTTTGACTCCACAACCTCCTCCAGTTGGCCGTTCTGTGCATCCACAACCCTCTCTGTGAAAAAATACTTCCTTAAATTACCTCTCCGAGCTGCCCCCATCTTCAAATTTTGCCCCCTTGTTCTTGCAAAACCTCTTTTTTTGACAGATGCTACCGTCTTGGACTTTGTTGATTCCCTTGAGGTACTTAAAGTTTCTATCATGTCCCCCCTCTCCCTCCTTTCCTCAAGACTTTACATATTAAGCTCCTCTAGTCTCTCTTCATATGTCTTCTGGTGCAGACCCTGCACCATTTTAGTTGCCCTCCTCTGGACAGCTTCCATCCTGTCTATGTCCTTGCAGAGATTGGGTCTCCAGAACTGCACACAGTACTCCAGATGGGGTCTGACCAGCTGTCTGTACAGAGGGATAACAACTTCCTGTTTTCTACTATACATCCCAGTATCCCTCCAGCCCTCCTTACTGCCCTCTCACATTGCTTGCCAACCTTTAAGTCATCTGATATGACTACCCCCAGGTCCCTTTCCATTTTTGTTGTTGTTAGTATCTCACCCCCCATTGTGTACTCTTCACCTGGGTTTTTGTTTCCCAGGTGCATTACCTTGCACTTCTTAGCATTGAATCTAAGCTGCCATACATCTGACCATTCCTCTAACCATGCCAAGTCCCTTCTCATCCTTTCCACCCCACCTTGTGCATCAACTCTGTTGCAGATCTTTTTGTCATCTGCAAAGAGACATACTTTTCCTTCCAGTCCTTCTTCAATGTCGCTTATAAAGACATTGAAGAGGACCAGTCCTAATACTGATTAATATTAATAAAATATTAATGTTTCATCCAGTCTGCCCATTGTACCCTACTTGTCCACATCAGGTTCTAGCCCTCCTACTCTACCTCCCTATTCCTATCCCTGTCCCTGTTCCTGTCACCCTGAGTAACCATTGTGCTCATCACTATGTCCCAACTATGGTTGGAATCATTGATGGTTTGAGCACAGACACCACCTCAGTTGTCAGACTGTTCCATGGTTCCAATTCCATTTCTGTGAAATAATACTTTGTCATTCCCCTTTTGACCTTCCTTTCTGCAATGTTTCACTGATGCCCTTGAGACCATGCACTGTTGCTCATGCTGAATAATTCCTCACAGCTCACCTTTATTCCTTTCAGAAATGTGAAGGGCTTCATTATATCTCCCCTTTCTCACTTAGCCTCCAGTGAGCACATTCTCAGTGCCTTGAGGCACTCCTTTTAAGACCTGCCTTGTTGGCCCTGAAACATCTTTGTCAACCTTTGCTGCTATGTCTTCAGATTATTCATATCCTTGCAGAGGTGAGGACTTTGGAACAGGGCACAATACTCCTGGTGAAGACTCACAGATGATCTATAAAGAAGTAGTACTGCTTTTCTTCTGTTATCTATACCCCTCCTGATACATCCCAGCATCCTATTTGCTTTACTATAGCCCTTGTTGCACTTGCTTGATGAAGTCAATAATGATAACTCCTAGGTCCCTTTCCTCATCCATAGTGTTAAGTCTTACCCCACACATCAAGTATTCTGTCCTGCGGTTCTTCCTTGGGTGCATCACCTTACACTTTTTGGCATTGAACTTAAACTGCCAAACCTTAAACTGTCTCTCTAGTCTTTGAAGATCATTCTGTGTTTCCCTGATATCCTCATCACTATCCACTGTTAGACTGGGGGGGGGTCAAGGGGTTGAGGGGTTATGGTATAGGGGAATGGTCGAGTAAGAGGGGTGGTGGGGAAGGGGGAGGGGATGCATCATGGAATGCATCATGGGAATGAGGCAGGTGGAGCCCAGTGGAGAGGGGAGATAAAATTAGAGGAAAAAGGGGAGAAGGAGAGCTGGGCAGAGGCAGGGGACATTACAACAGGAGTGGAAGGGGGAACAACTATGCTGGAGGAGGAGGGGAGAGATGGACAGGAAGGGGATGGGATAAAGGAAGCACAAGGCAAGCAGAACATGAAAATAAGGATGAGATCCTAGTGTTGTGAGACTCAGTTCTGAAAGGAATCACATTGGGAAGCAAGGGGGAGAGGCATAGTTGCATATGGTGGAGGCCATGCCAGGCATGATGGCAGAAAGGGTGGGTCAATCTGTTCTGAAGTATGCTAAGAGGGATAGAGAGCAATCTCACACAGTTCTGCATTTGGAAACAAATGACCTGGCAGAAAATACATTAGATGTAGTCCAGAGGAAGTCTGATGAGCTGAGGTTGATTTGTGAGGAGGCAGGGGGATCAGTAACTTTCTCGGAGGTGCTTCCAGTACCCAAGGTGAGCACTGTAAGGAAGCTGAGGATAGAGGAATTTAACATGTGGCTAGTCAGTCCAAAGGGTATGGGCTGGTGGGGGGGGTGGGAAATGGCCTTGGAGGGCAAGGATCTGTACGCTAAGGACATTCTATACTTGTGTGAGGAGTAAAGGAGAATATTGAAACAGAAACTGGGGGAATACTTAGCAAACAATGAGAATTTAAACTAGGGAGGAGGCAAGTGGGCAGGAGTCAGGTAGGATCCACAGGTAGTGAAGCTGAATGAGCATACCCCCATACCAGCAGCAAGGGACTAAGGGAGAGGTCAGGAAGGGATGCAAGAAAGGTAGAGCAACTACAGAGAGGGGGAAGGAAGGGTGTGGAGGGTGGTAACTTTGAATGCTAGGAGTCTAGAGAACAAAACAGCAGAGATACAGACTCTCATGGCAGATGGGGAGGTGGACATGGTGACCATCACCGAGACATGGGCCATCCATTACCATGACTGGGACCTGGCAGTACTGGGGTATTGGTTATTTTGGAGGGATATGGTAAAATGAAAAGGAGTAGGTGGTGCTGTGTGGGAGGAAAGGATTAAAGTGTGTCAGACAGGAAGGGAAGGAGGGCAGCACAGAGTCATTATGGGTGCAGCTCCAGGACTCCAAAAATAAGACCCTCAGAATGGGAGTGGTGTACAGGCCACCCTCTCAGACTAAGGAGTTAGACAGGGAACAAGCATGACAGATCAGAAGGAGCTGCAGGAGGGGCAGCACAGTAATTGTGGGGGACTTCAACCTTCCAGGAGTGGATTGGGATACCTCAGCCACCACGAATAGGAGGGAGCAGGTACTTCTGGATGTCTTTCAGGACAGTTTCCTATTGCAGATGATCAATGAGCCAACCAGGTTATGGAACACCCTAGACCTATGCTGGCAAATGATAAGTTTGTGAGGGAGATGGAGGTGGAAGAACCACTGACAGAAAGTGACCACCACTTAGTGTACTCCACGATAAACATGGGGAAAGAGGGAGTAGAAATGGGTACAAGGGTGTTAGACTTCAGCAGGGTGGGAGGTTGAGAGAAATAGTACAGGGGTATGTGACCAGGATCCATCCAAATAGGGCCACTAATCAGAAGTGGGAGGTTATTAAACTGGGAGTTGTGGAGGCAACCGCAACATGTACAAGGGTCCAGAGTAAGAAGGCAAGGGCCAAGAAGCCTAGCTTGGTGAACAGGGGGGGGTCATGGAAAAAGTAAAGAAAAAAGAGCCGTCTTTAGAAGGTACAAAAAAACAGGGAAAGGGGTGGACAGGGAGGAATACCTGAAAGAGTCGAGGAAGGTGACAAGGGCAGTCAGGGCTGACAAGGCATCCAGGGAACTTAGGCTGGCACAGGGCATCAAAGAGGGGGATAAGGACTTCCTCAGGTACAGCAGGGAGAAAAGGAGTTTAAGGGCCAGGTAGTAATGATCAAGTGGGATGGGGGTGAGGCGGGAAACAGGGCAGAACAGGCAGAAGCCTTAAATGAGTACTTCTGCCCAGTATTTACTAAAGAAAAAGGGGGATCTATACCCAAAAGGAGTAGGAGGGTGGGCACAGGGAATAGGAGGTGATAGATGGGGAAAGCCCAGTGAGCAGGGTACTGGAGGGATTAAGGGCACTGAGGCTGGACAATTCACTTGCACCAGATGGTATACACCTCAGGGTGCTAAAGGAGTTGGCAGAAGTCCTGACAGAATCCTTAGCAGACCTGTTCAATGCCTCCCTTGACTCAGGGAATGTACCTCAGGACTGGAGGATGGCAAACATGGTACCCCTCCACAAGAACGTCCCCAAGGAAGAGCCAGGAAACTACAGACCATTAAGCCTCACTTCCATTGTAGAAAAGCTGATGGAGACAATTCTGAAGGAGAGGCTGGTTTCCCTCCTAGAGGCTAATGGGCTGCAGGATGGCAGACAGCATGGGTTTGTCTCAGGTAGATCCTGGCAGACCAACCTGGTGGATTACTATGACTGGGTAACCAGGCAATTAGATAAGGGTCATGCAGTGGATGTCCTGTACTTCGACTTCAGGGCTTCCTGGGGTAGATATCCACTGCCTGCAGCTGGTGCAGAATGCTGTGGCCAGGTTATTGTCTGGATCATCTCAATCTAGCCATATTTCCCATGTGCTGCTCACTCTGCACTAGCTGCCTGTTCAGTGGCAGATCACCTTTAAAGTAGGTTTACTCACTTATAAAGCTCTACACAGTTTGGGTCCGAGTTACTTGCAAGTGCTTCTACATCCCTACTGCCCCCTCCGACCACTCTGCTCAGCCGACGAGAGATTGCTAGAGATTCCCAGTGTACACCTGAAGACTTCTGGGGCACGGGCTTTTGTATTTGCTGCCCCTACCCTGTGGAATGCTCTACCTCATCAGATATGAGTGTCAGATAGTGGAGAGCTTTAAAACTGCTCTTAAAACACACCTGTTCCAGCTGGCCTTCCCTGATTTCTGATTTGGCATTACTGATATGTTATTTGGATGTGTATATTTATTAATATTTATCAATAAGTTTTAGAGTGTTTTAAAATGTTTTAAAGTTTTAAGAATGTACAGTGCATTGGTATTTAAGAACTGTGCTTGATAAATAAAGTTTATTATTATTCAGTAAGGCCTTTGAATCGATGCTGCATAGTGCACTGGAGGCTTTGAAATAAGCTGAAAGGCGCAGAGACAGGGGCAAAGATGGTGGGATGGATAGTGAACTGGCTGCAAGGGAGACAGCAGAGGGTGGTGGTGGGAGGGGAGTTCTCATCTCCCAGGGCAGATTAAATGGGGTGACACAGGGCTCTGTATTGGGACTGGTGTTGTCTGTGATCTTCATAGTAGTCATCTCAATAGGCATCAAGAGCAAGATCAGTCTGTTTGCAGATGACACCAAAATGGGAGCAGTAGTGGATGACTTAGAAGGGTGGCAGGAGTTGCAAGATGATCTGGCAAAATTTGGAGGCCTGGTTGGACACTTAGTAGCTGGGGTTCAATGCCAAGGAATGCAAGATGCTACATTTTGGTGCAAAAAAAACAAGGAGGAGCTACCAGTTAGGGGGATTCAACTAGCCAAGATAGAGGAGAAGGATCTGGGGGTGATCATAATGGGATAAATGAACAACTCAGTACAGTGTAGAATGGCAGCTGCAAAGGCCAATAGGATGTTAGGTTGTATTGCAAGATGCATATCCTCCAGGAGGGGGGAGGTTATCCTGCCGCTATATAGGTCACTGGTTAGAACACACCTAGAGTACAGTACTGCATGCAGTTCTGGTGACCTTGCCTGAAGAAGGACATTAGGTTATTGGAGGCAGTGCAGCACAGGTAACAAAAATGATCCAGGGTCTAGGGTACTTACCCTATGATAGCAGGCTGAGGGAGTTGAGCATATACTCCCTGGAGGAAAGGAAGGGTGGAGAAACATGATTGAAACTTTCAAGTACATGAAGGGAATAAATGAGACAGGCACAGAAGGGTTTTTCAAATTAAGGAGGGGGAGGGACACTCACAGGCATGATCTGAGACTGGAAGGGGGAAGGTTCAAGAGGGAAATGAGGAGACACTTTTTATGGAGAGGGTGGTGCTTGGGTGGAACGTATTGCCAAAGGAAGTACTATCCTGTAGAACAATGGGCTGCTTCAAAAGGGGAAGGGACAAGGTAAAGGGGAGTGTCACTGGAGGGGAGATGGGGAGGGAGGGGCAGCTGTAGTATAAGGGCTGCTGGCTGCACAGTTGAGCAGACTTGCTAGACCATAAGGCCTTTATCTGCTGGCAATTATATATGTTCGTATGTTCACTTACCCACACTGCTTAGTGTTAAGTGCAGTGGGACACAACCTGCCCTAGATTCCTTCTCCAGTGTTGCTGATGAGTACATTGAAGAGGATTGGGGCCTAGGACAGATCCCTGTGGAAACCCACTTATGACCTCCCTCTCTTCTGATTTGACCCCACTAACCACAACCCTCTGCTGTTTCTCCTTTAGCCACTTGCTTATTCAGCTTACTATGTCCCCATCCACACCCGGGTCTTTCCTTTTCTTCAGCAATCATCTGTGAGGTACTGAGTGGAGAGCATTGCTGAAGCTGAAGTAAAGTATAGCATGGCCCCTATTCAATGAACTTATCACCCAGTCAAAGAAAACTATCAGGTTTGTCTGACAAGAACTCCCTGCCATGAACTTATGCTATTTACTATCCTGGAGGTAGTTTCTTTATTTTGTAGTCATTCCACACTCTATGTTCCTCCTCTCTATTGGCCCGTCCGCTAGCCCCATTTGGACTTGAATCCCATCTTTGCCTGCTGTGCTGCTGCAAGCCCCCAGATATGGGAGAGTACTACCTAGGTTCCCTTCCTCTCTGTTGTCACCATGGTTCCCCTAGTCTCAGTCTCCTCATCAGTCCGTTCAGCTGTCTGATATAAATGTCAAAGTTCTGCTCCAGTTCAGTGGCCACATCACTTGTACTTTGGAGTCCATCCTCTGTGAAGAGCCTCCAGTCCCAGAAGTCTGAATTGACCTCCCAATACAAACGTATCCATTTGGTATCCTGCAGCCCATTCTCCTCTAGGTATTCCACTATTTTTTTGGTAAAGATCATGAGTTTCCCCACAACTGTGGTTTGGCAGTTGGGCCTATAGCTTCCTGGCTCCTCCTGTCACCTCCCCCCATTGTGTAGGTTTTACCACTGTCACCTTCCTCCAGACACCTGGCACTCCCCCATCTTAATAAAGTACCTGAACAGATCCATTAGGGGGCTTCAATATCTGGGCTCAGTGCCTTCAGAAACCTTGGATATAGACCATCTGGCTCTGGCACCTTATCCACTATATGTGCAGGTATTGTCATCCTTACCCTCTCCTCAGTGATCTGCACAGGATCAATTTTTCCATACCCATCTCAGAGATCTTGATGCAACTCTCTTGCAGCGCCTCCCCCTTTTCTACATTACTCAACCTGATGATTCATCCTTTTGTCCTCCTCTTCTCCCTAAAATACTGGAATAATTATTTGTCTTCCTTTTTTACCCCTACCATTAATTTTTAGTTCTGTTTCCACCTTGGCCATTCTATCTATCTGTCTTTCTCCTTCTAAATTCCCCTAGTAGTTTTTACAGTTTTCTTCCATCTGCCATTCCTATATTTTTTGAAGATCTTCCCTTTGGCCCTCAAAGCCTCCCCTACTTCTTTGAAAGGTAGATGGGTATGGGTTTTCTATGCTTGTTTTCTTTTAGTTACCCTTCATGTACAGCTTTTTATGACTTCCTGGACACCCTTCTGGATGATGTCCCATTTGTATTCCACCCTCTGCACTTGCCACCCCTCCAAATCTCCTTATTATTGCCTCCCTAATTTTATTACTTTGTACCCTCCTAAGATCCAAGACCACAGCACTTGATGTGGAGTGCCCTCTCCCATGCCCATTTCGACCATACCAAGTTATGATTGCTGGACTTCAGTAGTTCTTTCACCTCAACCTGTCCCAGCACTTCAGTATTGTTCAGCACCAGATCCAGGAATGCCAGCAACTTCCTCAGTGTCTATACCAAGTGCACTAGGAGAAAGTCCTGTAGGGTGTCCAGACAAACCTGGCTCCTAGTGCCTCTGACTCCTGGTGCCTCCCAATCTACATTGGTATGGTTGAAATCCACAACTATCACCCCCCCTCCCAATGGATAAGCTTCTTATTTCCTCCTCCAGTGCTCCATCATTCTCCTTCGTCTGTTCTGGTAGCCTATACACTACCTCCACCCTGACCTTCCTTCTTCCTTCAGATGTGAGCTGGATCCATGTGTTCAACTTCAACATTCCCCTTAACTAAAGCATATTCTACTGCCTTAATGCCCTCATGTGCATAAAGGGCCACTCCCCCACCCTTACCCATTCTTCTGTCCCTCCTGACCATGAAGTACCCAGTGATCAGGAAGCCCCTGTCGTGATTCTCCAAAGCCCAAATTTTTATCACTGCATCTACATCTGGGTTAGTGTTTGCTGCTAAGTCCTGGAGACCACTAATTTTATTTTCCAGGCTCCTAGTATTCAGGTTGATACTCCTCCACTTGCCTCTTAGGTGCCCAAGAAACCCAGTACTGAGCTTGTTTTTGTTGTTAACCCCACTATCATTGGCTAGTCCCCTCTCCTTCAAATGTTTCCCATTCAGTCTGTATTTCCTTCCCTGTTCTCTCCCTTCCACTTCTGTTTAATCCTGCTGTGTTTCCCTTCCTCTTTACCCTTAAGACAGCTGCCCTTTCTATTATTTTCTATTCTTCCCCCATGTTTCCATTCCCAGATCCACATTCTCCCTTCTCCTTTACCAACATAGTCACAGGAGCACTAATTGGATCCCCTACCACTTCTGCCCTTCTATAGGAGCCTGCAACCTTAGCCTCCACCTCCCTAGTTGAAATACCTATCAATAAAAGCATTAAACTTTATCCCTAGTGCACTTGCTCCCTCCTTCCTATGTTGAACAGAGACTGTCATTTTGAATAGCCTCCTTTCACAGAAAAAGCTCTAATCCCCCCTAAGAAAGTCTGCTGCCCCTCAAAGCACTACCTTTTAAGCCACTGGTTGAATGCATTGACCTGCAAACACGTTCTCTCCTCTAAGCTCTATACCAGCAGGACCTCAGAGAATACTCTAACACATGTAGACAAGCAGTGCCAGTAAAAGGGATGTCTGACATTGCTGTTCTGTCTGACCTCTAGTGTATTATGGTAACTGTTATTTATTATATAAGTATGAAGTCACTCCACAATATAATCTGTCATTACCACACAGCAATCTGTTTAATTTCTTACCTGCAGCTTGTTTTCCACGTCCTGGCTGCTTCAAGAAAATAAAAAAGAAATGAACTTCAGTTCAAACACTGTCTTTATTTAACCTAAAGTGCATTTGAATCCATTGCAAATGCTAATCTTTGACATAAAATTAACATATTAATCAATAATGCATGACCATAGGTTATGTTAATGGTCTATTAATCACCATCTGGGGGTGTAATGTGACACATTGTGTAGATGAGTGCCACTTATCCCAAGATCATGATTGACAGACCATTAACAAACTCCCCGGGAATGTCTTATTGCTATTATAATAAAAATTATGTTTCTAAATAGTGTTGTAACTTGTTCAGCATGTGATTAGAGATGCAGTGGAATTAAATTCCGCCTGTGAAGTGAATGCGAAGTGGCCACTTTGTGTTATCATAATGCTATGCGAAGTGGCCATTGAAAAGTGCTCACTTCACTTTGTAATTATGACTTAATATTGTTATTCCACCTTAACGCGAAGTAAGGCAGAATGACAACAATATAGGCACTTTAGGCAGCCCCCACACACATTGCATGGCTTACAGCACTGAAACAGTACTTACATGCTTTAGCCAGGCAGGAAGGAAGTGAGTTACACAAGCAGATACTTTCACTTTCTCCTTTGCAGAGGTAGAAAGAGGAAGCATTTTGTGTAGGAGAGGAGCGTTCATTATTAGTTTCTTTCTTGAGCAAATTGCAAAAACCCAAAAGCTTTTTAAAGGCTAATTCTTGAGTTTTTTTGTACTGTTTTGTCAGTTCTCTTGGTGACTGATTTCTTTGTTCTGTAAGTTTTGTTGTGTGTGTGTGTGTGTGCATGTGACTGTGTGTGTGCCTGTGTGTGAGTGTGTGTGTGAAGTCACTCGTCGCTTCGGAGAGGGAAGGAGTGTTTTCTTGTGTGATGTACCAGGGACAGTATGTGGCCCATGGTCAGAGGGGAGTGCACATGTGTGGGGGTCATAGCTTGGTGGTGTGGGACTGCTCCAGACTCTTTGGTCCTGCATCCCCCCTCCAGAAGCAGCAGCACCACCAGTGCCACTGCCACATCCGCCAAGTCCACCACCACCAGTAGCAGCTGCAGGATCTCCAGCAGCACCACTGCCACAGCAGTAGGTGGAGCCCCAGGTGTGTGACAATGCTGCTGGCATTACATGTGCCCCTCCTGTGCCTGGTCCCCCCCTGCAGCTCCACAGTTTGGCAGTTTTTCAACTGTATTGGTGGGGACAGCAGACTTGTGGTGTGTCTGCTTTGTGGTGTGTAGGTGTGCCGTGGCACCCAGGAGACAGATCTGGGGACTGGGGGCTAGTGCACACATATGCTGAACCACCACAAGGTGGAGTGGCAGGCTGCCACTGAACTGGTCAGGAATCCACCTGCTGGCTCTTCTGTGGCAGTGGCAGAGGGTACTGCTGTTGTGCATTGCTGCAGCAGGAGGAGGGCCACAGCAGCAGCAGCTGCTCCACCACTACCCTCACCACTGCCACCAGCACCACCCTCACCACCACCACTACCTGGTTCCCCTCTCCCACACCAGTGGACCCCACAATACCTGAAACTCAAGCAGACATAGCACTTTTGTGGGCTGTGGTGGAGGAAAATAACGAGAGGGTGTGTGCTGTCCAGCAGCAGGTGGAGCAGATCGAACAACACCAGCTACAGATTGTGTCGGTGCTCCATCTTCTGCTGGAACATCAGGGGATCCCCATTAGCTTTTTTTCAGCACCCCCCCCCCACTGCTGTAGTGTTTTGTGTTTTATTTATGTTTAATAGCAGACAGGGGGAAGGCCACAGTATTAGTTTAAATGGATGCAGTCAGCAACAGGAGGTCCCACCCCCTGCAAAGCTTAACCTCTGGTAAACCTTTTAAGTATATCACAGCATTTTTTTCTCATGCCACAACATACTTTATTTTAATAAAGAAAAGTCTGTGACCCAGAAGTATGGCGGATGCTATGGGGGCTCCATTATGTGTAAAGGTGCAACAGCGACGCACCATGTGCTTCAATACAAAAGTATTGAAGTGCATGGTGTGCCTCCGCTGCAACTTTCCTTTACACATAATGGAGCACCTATAGTGTCCGCCATACCTTTGGGTCACTCACTTTTCTTTATTAAAATAAAGTATGTTGCGGTGCGAGAAAAATGCCGCAACATACTTACAAGGCTTAACCGGAAGGTAAGTCTTGCAGAGGGCGGGACCTCCTGTTGCTGACTGCTTCCCTTTAAATATACATATACAGACATACATGCTCCTTATTGCCCTGTTATTATAATTCAGTGCCTCAGTAATGTTTACTTTCAGTTGTGGAGTGGTTGTGGAAAAGCTGGTGTGAGCAGTGCAAGAATGATGTGCTAAATTGCATGTGTGCAGTCAGTGTTGTTTCCTCTGTGTGTGTGTGTGATGTCAGATAATGTGCAGCTTCTTGCAAACATATATTGCTGACTTGTTGTAGTGTTTATGGTATAAAGAATAGCGATAACAATAAAGTACATTTTATTGTCACCATCATCATCAGTGGACTAAGTGATGCAATATTTTTTTAGAGGTGTCTGGCCAGAGTGCACCTTAGTCATGTACTGCACACATGACTTTTAGGAGAGCATGTCTTTTTTTGTGCTTTGATCTCCGCAAAGTCATGTGTGCACTGTGGGTGACTAAGGTGTACAGTGACCCGATACCTCTGAAAAAATATCATATCGCTTACTCCACTGGTGCTGATGGTACAAATAAAATATACATCATATTTTGTATCTTTATTCTTGACATACTGCAACAAGTCACACCATGTACAAACATGTTTGCATGAAGCTGGACAATGTCTGCACACACAGGAATGAACACTGATGGCACACATGCACTATTGTACAACATACTTATACTGCTCAGTCATGCCTTTTGCAAAACATTTCAAATCACGAGTCCAGACACACAGAGCTGTAGGAAGGCATTTTGGTGCCCTGGGCAAGAGACTAATTTTGTGCCCCCCCCCGAAAAGAGCCGGGGGTCTGGGTGCCGCAAGGCCCCAAGAAGCTCTGAGAGGTTTACATGCTTTGTGGTAAGTATGGGGCCATAATGTATGCAAGGTGCAAATGGGGTCATTTGCATGTCATTATGGCCCCATTTGCATGAAGTGTGCAGAGCTGGCCAGCGAAATGTGCATGGTGCCCTGCACAGCAAGTGGTGCTGCCAGAGGGGGTCTAGTGGTATCTACCCCCCCTTCCTGTAGTGGCGGCGCCAATAAATACAAATGAAAACTATTCCTGGTGGTCCCTGGCACCCCTGCCCTCCCACCACACAGGACCCCGCCCACCCAGCTAACCCCGTCATCGGCGGGCAGCAACAAACCCACCCGCATATCACCGGCTGCCAACCGAATTATGTCATTCATTCACACATTTGTGACTATTATGGTATGCACTGCAAGCCCATTGGTCCACATTGTGGACCAATGGGCTTACAGCTGATTCTGTAAGCTGTCATTTGGTGGGCAGCTGGGCGGTATGTGGGTAGGTTTGTTACTGCCTGCCAATGATGGGGGGAGGAGTTAGGTGGGCAGGGGTCCTGCGTGGGTGGGGGGTGCCACTGGACCACCAGGGATATTATTCTATAGGGTTTACCAGTGAACGACTTTACAGGAGGGGTACCACTAGACTGCCAGGACTATGCTAAACATATATTGCGATCGGGGCTATGGGTGGGCAGGTGGTACCACTAGACTGCCAGAGGGTTATCTGGGTGCTTGGTGACGGTGTTCTGGGTGGGGAGAGCTGAGATCAGTTATGGGAATTAAATCAAATGTCCTGTGAAAATGCAACTGACTGTTATTATTTATCTCCCCACAGTGTAAACTGCTGCACAGTACAGGTACAGCTGAGAACTGATTTACTAGTGTGATTGTATTGTCCCATTAGTTCAGCAGGCAGCACCAGGCCAGGCCCTTTGCCTCTGTACACATAAATTCACTGCCACTTGCGCCAGTCTCAAGATTTTGACAGACTGTTACTCTGTGTAAAGTCTTAGATAAGGATCGATTAGGGAATGGGATTTTTATTTTAGCTGAAGCCACAGGGTTGCATGAATGATCATCAAAGATCACTAGTCAAACTGGATTGGCTATGGCTGCACACTGCACACAAATTAACCATCTGGCTGACTGGTTAGCTATTTCATTAAAAATAAAATAATGTCTGATGGCAAATTATGCATTTGTCATCAATTTCTCAGCTTCACTAGTGCATTTTATTTTACTGATCAGTAAAATAGAATGCAGTGTAAAGTTCAGTTAGGAATACGATGAGTGAGAGGGATGGCCTGTTGCCACTGGGCATTGGCCGGCCGCCTGAACTATTAGGAAGCAGTGTGGTTTGGCAGCCCGGCTCTGGAGTGGGAACAGTGACCCAGTCAGTCAGCAGCAGAGAAAACACAACAGAACCAGCTGAGTCAGGCAGGCCTGTCAGCACTGCCGGCCAAGTTCCAGTCCACCAGATACAAGTTCTAGATGGTCCCCTCTCTCACAGCTGGGGCTGGGTAGGATAGTGGAGATGGAGAAGCATGCCAGAACTTGTGGAGACAGAACGGACTCGGAGCTGCGGTGCAGAAGACTGGTGGAGGCCCTGGCCTGGGAGTCTTGGTGCAAGCCAAAGGAGGGATGGGTGAGGGGATGCCAGAGAGAGTCATATCATCACACACTAAGTGCACAGAGACCAGAATGGATCATAAATTCACCACAGATTTCATTTAAACCTGGCAGCCAGGCCCGCCCAATGATTTTCAATTGCACCCCCCCACGTGGATCATGGAAATGTTCACTAGTCTGAGTCAGTCAGTCATCATTCACCAATTGGCACAGTAGTCCTAGTAGTCCACTCCAGTCAGGCAGTCAGAGACTATAGATAACAGTCAGTAGGTATTCAGGAACAAATGGAAGAATGCTTTTGCTTGTGCTTACGCAAATCTCATTCTCTCCTAGACTCCTCACTCTATCCTCTGTCCTCTCTACTCTGTGTGTATATTCTATCACTTTTGCGTTTTCTTCTGTTTTTCTACTAGACTTGCTCTCTCTATTCAATTTGTCTCTCTCTCCAACTAAACCGCACCTCTCACAACCACACGCTCCACATCTCCACCCATACCTTTTATACTGTATGGGTGGCGCTGGCCTGCCACAGTCAGTTACCACCACCCCATGATTTTTTGTCTGTGCAGACGGCGCGACCATGTGACACCCCCCACACACTTGCTGGTCCTTCCGCGGATGCGCCGGCGCCCCTCCTGACAGTAACTGGTAATTACAGGGAAAAAAACTTAAAAAACTTAAAATTTAAAGCTACAGTACAGCTGGGCCACTGAATCAGGCATGAGAGCTTGACTTGAAAACTTAGCCAGGTGCGCCCCTCGGAGGCATGCGCCCGGAGTGGGAGCACCACCTGCCCCACACTTCCTACGGTACTGCCGACACAAAATAAACATTACTGAGGCTCCAGAAATATTTCTTTTTTGAAATAGACATTAAAACAGCAGTGCAATGATCTGGTGAAAATTTTGACCTATACTTTTTTATGCTATTTTACATTGCCACTTTACTTACCTCCTGACTTGTATGATACCATTCTTTCCAGTATTTGAGTCTGCTTTAGTACTTTTTTCAAGTCTGAAATAATAAAAGGAGCACTCCTTTTAATATGGTGCAGACCAGGTCTTCATCAATATTTTCTGTTGCTTTTCTGCATCAGTTGTTATATATTACTTCTGTTGTAAAATTAACAATTATGCAGGAGGCAGTGTTTTACGACCTCACAGAACAATATTTATTCAAAAACAGCTGCAAATAGTGATGGAAACCTGGTCAGAGCAATATTAAAAGGCATGCTTCTTTTTTTTTTCATACATGACAAAAAGTAGTAAAGCAGACACAGATGGCAAAAAGAAGGGTATCATACAAGTCAGGAGGTAACTAGTGGCTGCAATATAAAATAGCATAAAAAAGTACAGGTCAAAATGTTTTCCACATTGTTGCAGTGCTGCTTTAATTTATTATTTAAGTATGACATTATGTGCTCACAATCACAACACACGAAATGCAACTGTCTTGCGTCCAGAAATTTCCCAAGTGGTCAGAAAGTGAAATGGGAGCATCACACCTCATGCAAAGTCCCCCAGAATGTATTGCACTGCTTGGGCACTCACTCATGCATGCAGGGGTCACACAGAGTCTCCCGAATTTTTCTGCATCCCAAAAATGCATCTGTCTTGTGTCCAGAAAATTATCAAGTGCTGAGGAAGTGAAATGGGAGCGTTACTCCACGTACAATGTCCCCCAGAATGTATTGCGCAGTCATTCATCCATGCAGTGGTCACACAGAGTCCCCAGAATTTTTCTACATCCCAAAAATGCATCTGTCTTGTGTCCAGAAAATTATCAAGTGCTAAGGAAGTCAAATGGGAGCGTTACACCACATACAATGTCCCCCAGAATGTATTGTGCAGTCACTCATGTGTGAAGTGGTCACACAGAGTCTGCAGAATTTTTCTGCATCCCAAAATGCATCTGTTTTGTGTCCAGAAAATTCCCAAGTGATGAGGAAGTGAAATGGGAGTGTTACACCACATGCAAAGTCCCTCAGAATGTTTTGGACAGGCACTCATGTGTGAAGTAGTCACACAGAGTCCCCAGAATTTTTATGCATCCCCAAAATGCATCTGTTTTGTGTCCAGAAAATTCCCAAGTGCTGAGGAAGTGAAATGGGAGTGTTACACCACATGCAAAGTCCCCCATAATGTATTGCACTGCTTGCACAATCATTCATCTGCGCAGTTGTCACACAGTCTCTAGAATTTTTATGCATCCCCAAAATGCAACTGCCTTGTGTCCAGAAAGTTTATGTGTGAAGGAGGGATAACATGACATGAATCCATTCAGTGTTCCATCAGAAATGATGACTGTGACAGAACTGTTGCTGGTTCAACGTGTGCTGAGATTCCCACAAATGCGATGCGATCACCTCAACTGGATGGAAGGGTGACCTTTTTATGTACACTAATAGTAGCCTTGGTGAGTTGTATATATATATATGTATTTTCTAGGTGGGGGGGTTGAGATATATAGACATGTACTCATTGTGTTGTTTTGTATCACAGGTCACATACTGTTGCTGTTAGTGTGCACATTCCAGAGCTTGATGAGACAAGTTGGCATTGAAATTGTAAATGGAATACTCTCAAGCCAATGAAGGTAAGCATTTTTTTGGAGAGGGGGGCATATTTCAAGTAGGTCTCATTAATGGTTTATTATTTGGTTACTTCTTCACAGATTTCATCTGCATCATTCTCCAGTCTGGTAATGATGGTCACAGTCATCGATTGAAACAACTTCTGCATGTTGCATGTCTGCTCCAGACTGGTGGGGGGGGGGGAGCTGATGTTGAAGAAGTTCTTTGGATAGGGCAACTGACACAACAAAGCATCCTGAAGTTTTCTAAAAAAAAGAAATGAATGACTTATTACACCTTGATTGCAGCTATAAGACATTATGATTAAGCTGTGTCTGTTCCATGGGTATCTAGACTAACACAGACAGCAAGCTGTCCCACTGCATTCATCAGATCACAACTTAATTTAGTACCAGACTGTGTAACAAATACACTATGTTAGTGTCCCTGCATCTCAACTCAAGTTACATTTGAAAACCACATCTTGTCAATTAACACAACCTGGGTCCAACTTTTTCAACGCTATCATGGCTGCACAGATGCAAATTTGGAATACAGTGCATGATTTGTTGCAGAAATATTTTTTGTGACATACTTGTCACCTAGTTTATGAATTCTCAGTTGGATTTGTTACACTCTTATGAAAAAAAAGGAACAGATGAAATAAAATTGATATACTTAATAGTATGGATTGGAAATGGATATTCCATTGGTTCCCGTAGACAGTACTGTTGCTGTACCATTGATACAGACCTTCAGCGAAGGAGAGTCGTTTGTTGTTAACCTGTAAAAAAAAAATAAGTTGACCATATGTGTTTGACCACTGCAACTCAGAAAAGCAACAGAAAACAAAACATACAGTGAAAGGAACTTGAATAGCATACAAAAAAAATAGTACACATACTGACTTTATAGTTTTAATAGTAAGAAGCCTTGTGCCTGTGGCTGATGAATGTGGTCTCCTGTTCGACTCCCTATGCCTTGGCAAGGTCCATGTAATGGAAAAACATTGTCACAATGACACTGCTGGTGGGTGCTGGTGGACATAGCTGCAGCACATGATGAAATTCCCTCTCACACCTTCCTGCACCTGGTGGTGGTGGCAGTGGAGAACAGCGGTCTTATGGTGGTGGTAATCTGGGGGTACACACGGTTACATTCTCTATGGGGGCAGTGGAGAATGGTGGTCTTATGGTGGTGGAAGTTCGGGGGAGACATACGGTCACATTCCCTATGGTGGCAGTGGAGAACAGTGATCTTATGGTGGTGGTAGTTCGGGTGCCAGGATATGCTGTGCTCTGTGTTAGAAATGTGATGACGTGACATATGGAATTTGAGTCAGTATGAATGGGACAGTGATTTAATTTTATGAAAAAGAGAACATGTATCATACAAGACATGTGACAGCATTTTTACCACTTAAGTTAAAACCTGCCAACATTAACCTCATCATCATTCATCATCATCATCCTCAGAAAGAAAGCTGCCCTTGCAGTCTTCTATGTCTGAATTTGGACCATGGAGAAATTCTTTCTCCACTGTGTTATCATCTACGTCAGTGGTAGGCTGCTTCATGCTGCCACTGCTACCAGGATGGTCCCTTTCTTCAACATCAGCAAAACCATGGGTATGCCAGGGTTTGAATACTGAGGTTGCAGTCTGAGCTGGTATGTACCTCTCATTCATTTTTTTGAATGTCAACAAACTGACATTTGCAGGAGAGAGGTTTGTACGATGATCCTGAGCTATTGCTCCTGCTGAGCTGATCACCCTCTTGACACTCACACTGGAGGGTGGGCATGTCAGGTACTTCAGTGCCACAGCGGTCAGCTCTGGCCATTCACTGACCTTTCCACTCTAGTATAAAAGGGGATCATCAGCAGGGCCACTGCAAAATTGCGGAAAAGGTTACACAAAATTGCGGAGCATTTTGCAAAAATTGCGGTAAATTGCGGGGGTTCTACTGTAGACCCTAAGTGCCTCACAATAAATCTTTTAATGTTTTCTGCAGCATATATTAGTCAGTATAACTTGCTAAATGAATACGCTGACACCTGAATATGTTTAAAACGTAAAGAAAAGTTTATGTCCCTAAAAAGAATACTAAACTGATAAGCTATTGTAAGCGTTGCCTATCTTTCAAAATTTTAAAACATCTGCCTCATACAGTTCTAAATAGATTCTATAAAGTGAGCCACAGCAAATCAATATTAAATAAATCCAGAAGAATTTTTTTTTGTTGTTTCTGGCTGTAGAATAATGAAGCCTAATCAACAGCTGTTTACAGTGCTCTGCCAGCAATTCACCCACTTTGGTACAAGAAAAACTAAGCAGATAGAGTGGTGAATAATTGAGTTTAGTAAATGTTGTTAGTGTTTAATGGTCATAATTGGTACTGTAGGTACTGTACACTATTTTTGAAATCACATATTTAAACATTAAATCTGGGTGTTATTGGGGCTGGCAGTATAATCTAGGGGTAAGAGTAACAAACTGTGAATGAGCTGATGACATCCAGCAGATCTGGGTTTGATTCCCACAACCTCCACTTGCATACTGTGATTCTGACCAAGTCACTTAACCTCCTCAGTGTTCCTCTTGGGTTGTACCTGAAAACAGGCAGTTGTGCTTAGTGGGCCTTATGTGGTTACCTAAAAATGTAAAAAAAATACCAATATATTTTTACTGCATCATTCAGTAGTCAGGGTACCCCTTAATTTACCTTTGTTTTACTCTGGCTGCAATGATTTTGTTTAGTTAAAGAGAAATGTTAAGATACATTTTGTGTTTTACACGTTTTTAGACTTCTGTCAGGTTTTCTTTGTAGTCTTTGCATGTGAGCATCTAGAGGGTAGTTGCTAAAAGTGAGGATCACTGTTAACAACTAGCTTATTCAAGTTTAAACTTAGCAGGGCCATCATAAACCCACAGTTGTTTGAATCAAAATTAGTCTGAATGAAAGTATGCTCACAGGAAAACTTGCCCTGCCACTTACAAAAGAGCTTCATAGTTAGCACCCCATTTAAGTGAATGGGATAATTGACCTTTTCCCCATCTTTTGTTTCAGTCTGTGTGGCAACAAAAGATTTTCTGATAGACTGCTTCAACACAAAACAAATGTTAAGTGTTTAAGTGTACTTATGCTTGGCCAGTGGATTTTGAAACCAAACAAGACAAGATTCAAAAGAAATCAGTGTCACATAAAACCCTTGCTCTACCTTGCACTGCATTGTTTCGGCCAAACCCAAGTCTGCATGCAAAATTGTCAATATATTTGAGAGTATTTTATTGAAAATGTTAATACTTTTTACACAGTTCAATATAAAAACTCAAAAATTGCAAGAAATTGCGGAACATGTCAGCTTTTGAGGAGAATGGTGAAAATTGCGGATTCCGCAAAAAAATTGCCGGTGCAATTTTCCAGTGGCCCTGATCATCAGTGACTGATAGATGCCTGTTTTCAGACACATATGACTCAACCATTTGCTGTGCTGCTCTAAGTTCAGTGGTTGATGCATCATCCACTTCTCCGGAATCATTTGTGTCACAAATCCCCACTTGGGACAAAGCCTCCCAAAGTGGCTTAACGCCAGCTGCTTTTGATGACAGCCCACCTGGAACTGCAGACCCCTTCCCCTTACAGGATATGCTTGATACTACTCCTCCAGGTTCACCTTCAGCCTGATTATACTGCTCAGGTTTCCTGACCTTGGCACGTGACTTCTGTGCCCCACGAACCAAGCACACCAGTTGCTCACTGACATTTTTTACCTGTTCAGGCCCACCCGCCACTACTGAGGCAATTCCACATTTGTATCATGGGTCCAGCATTGTTGCTATTGCAAAGCTGTCACTACGCTGAATGCTCAAGATGTGACAATTCTGATTGAATACTGTCAGCATGTGTTTTAGCAACACACTGCTAGCACTGTCTCCGGCAACATCAAGGCTATGATGTACATTCACCAATGTCTGCCTCAGCGCCTACAGCAGTGGAATTGATTGGCTAATGGAGGCCAACTTGCCACTCACTGCCTGTGTGGCTTGTTCTAAAGGGTATTACCATAACACGACGGACACGGAGACATCCCTGATAGTGACAGCCGCAGTGCCAACTGTCAGCATTGCTGTGTTGGGGATGCCTCTCTGTTCCTGTCATGGGGGCTGTCCCCTGAACCCCCATGTGGGGGCCTGCCCCCACTCCCCGGTCTCTGGGATTCCAACACAGAGTTGGAGTTGGACCGGGGGGAGGGGCGCGACACCCTGTGAGGTAGTCTCGGGCACTGCACAGACTATCACAGTGATGTGCGGGTTTTGACCAATTTTTTTAGCTGTGATGGGCTTTGAGGTGGGGGAGTTGCTGCAGTAATGGTATACCATTCAAAAGGCCTCAAGATTCTTATTACAGAGTCCATGAGATGCCACTGTTCAGTCTTCATAGACATGGAGGACCTGGAATTCTCACGGCTAGTGTGCATGACAAGATATTCTGAGATGGTTTGTACTGTTCATACACTGTTTGTGCCATGTATAAAGTGGAGTTCCACTGGGTGACAATTTCCAGCTTTAAACAGTGCTGTGGGAGGCTGTTTCAGATCTGCAACTGCCTTTGCAGAGCATGAAAAGTGAGAACAGATACGGCATGCAACTGTCAGCATTTCCTTTATATTAGGGTGCTGCAGAAACTCCTGCACCACAAGATTTAAACAGTGGGCCATGCATGGATCCCAAAAAGAGCCACCATTCATGATGCATTTCATCACATTTGACCCATTGTCACTTGCTATAAGCCCAGCTCTCAAGGACATGGGCTTCAGCCACTTGTCAATTTTAGTCAGTATCATGTCCAACATGTTTTCACCAGTGTGTGAACAGGTCACATTGTGCATGGCAATTGTTGCATGCTGTCAAATTCCTGGAAGATTGCTACCATGACAGTCCACTTTACTAAACTGATTATTCACACTACCAACAGCATAAACAACCCCAGGCACCTGTGCCCAGTGTGCAGTTATACACAAATATGAACTCCCCTGCTGTTTTGCCACTTGTCCACATATTCATACTTAAATGGATGAATGGAGAGGAGATATTTTGAAAGGCATATTTTACTGAATCGGATGCAGTACAGTACAAATCGGGGACAGCACAGGTCGAAAAGAATGTTCTGGATGGTACTTTCTATTTTTTACAAGCATGTGCAGCAAACTGCAGGAACACAGAATTCTCCACAAAGGAGAATGGCAAAAGATCAATTGCCAACATTTCAGCTTCAGCAGCATTAAGTTCATGTGACACTGTATGATTGGGTGGGTACTTCATCTTACACGCAATAACACTGTGTAACATGGGCTGACTTACACGTTTTACACAGGGTGTGATGACAAATGGTTCTGCTCTGCGAATGGCAAGGGGTGGAGTGTGGACATGTGATGGAGATTGCACCAGTGATGACAAACCCAGAAATGCAGTTATTTTCCCCATATTTACCAACAGGGGTTGATGTATCACTTGCAATAGACATACTGCATTGACCTCCACCACCACCACCAAAACTGCTACTCTCATCACCACTGGAGAAGACTTCAGAAACATTCTGCTGTTCCACCTCATCTTACCTGTAGTAATCCTCTGCTGTTATTTCATCACTACTGCAAGCATTTAATTTTCTACTTGATGCTACAGTTATGGAAGGGGATAACATGCTTGTTATGGTTGATGACGAGGGTGAATGCCCCACTGTGGTACAGATATTTAGCTGCCATCTTGTGCTGAGTCCACAGTGCCATGTGCCTATTCTTAAGATGTGTATGCTGTTCCCCTGTGCCCAGATGGCTCCCCTTTTTACCTTGACTCACATGCACCTGGCAAACCTGGCAGATTGTAACAGACTCACCATTTGCATCTTCCACAAAAAAATCCCAAACAATGGATTTTGATGCTCTAGTTTTAACATGTTCCCCCAATGCTGTTTAATGGACTTCATTTTTTTAAGCCATGAAGTGGGGGGTGTGCTGCATGATTTTTCAGGCAGGACATACTTGGACTGCAACTGACCACCACAACTACCTATCATTATTACTGGGTCATCATTATCAACTGAAACTGGTAAATCAGAACATTTTATGGGGGGGAGAAGCAAACAGACCCAGACACAGCCACCTTGAGTTTCTTCTTCTCTGGTTCCCAATGGGGTCACTGACATCATCATCATATTCATCAACATCATCCACATCTTCTGCTTGGATGCTGGCATATGGACTGCATGTTGCAACCACAGCAACATCATCATTACCAACAGCAGCACCACCATCACCAGAAATTATTTCACCACACTGTGAATCACTGCATGGCAAATGCATGACCTGAACAACGGTGGAAGAAATGTCACTTTGTGGGCTATCCTTGACATGATGATCAGAATCCTCAAGTTTAGTTACTGGGATGTTACTGGGGAGTATGACATCATCTACACTGTCACTCACTGCCACTGCTTCACACTCCACTATATTTTTGAACAAGGTAAACTGGTCAGAACTGGAACTTGAGGCAGCAATACTCATACCACCACCAGCAACTGCACTAACATCAGCAGCTGGGACAACATCATCTCCTCCAACTATGAGTGAAGCTACTGATTGCACTGTAAAAAAGCACTGAATGAGAAATACCTTTCCTCACATCAGCAATGCACTTCTGCAACTGTGTCTTACTGCCATGCCCACAGACAATCTTACTACTGACTGTAGCACCGTGGTGAGAAACAGCTTTGCTTGCACATCTCTTTGCAGGCACTTTGGGGGATCAACAGGAATATTCTAAACAAATTCAGATTTTGGAACATTCACTCTGGTGGGGGCAGTGGGGTACGCTGGATGTGAAGCCAAAAACAACTGTAGCTTCAACAACAGATACAGACGCTAAGTCACAACAAGTTCAACAACACCTTTACTAGCTAGTGGTGTTCTCAATTCACAAACAATCCAATCTGGAAAAGAATATCTTTTGCCAGTGGCAGGGGAGGGGGGAGGGAACACTGACTGCAGATTACTGCAGTGCAAAACCAAGAAAAGATACCACAATGGCATTACAGAATTACGCAGCTGCAGTGGATAGCAGGTTCACACTGCTGCACCTGCAATTACACTGTGGCACAATAAAAGGTGTATTATTTGGTGTCACATCACGCTCCGCACACATACTCACACACACACACAGAATTTGTCTACAAGTAATGCATACCAAATTTAAAACTTCAGTAATATACAATGTATTTTACACAACCTCAGTGCTGCACCAGGTCCCTCCAAACCACAATACACACAATCTGCAAAGAGATGTCAACAATGTCTGAAAATATTACTGTGTGCACAAAAACACAGTCAGTTATACAAGAAAAATATAACCAGAAAACAAAGAACTCCCTACTTCTCCAACTTCAATCTACCTACACCAGATACGCCCCTCCCCCAAAGCACACTTCCTCTGTCTCTCAGTACACAGACTGAATGTTGTACATTAACATTCAAAATACACACACAAACAATGAATGCTCAATTATATGAGCACAGAAGGGTTTCCTACAATCGATGAACTAAAGTTTCAGCAAAAAAAAAGACTCAAAAATACTTTTTTAACAGCTTTTAGGAGGTTTGAATCACAGAGAGCTCTCAAAGCAGACTGTCCTACAACTTCCTACACACACTACCTCGAACTGAGGCTGTGTAGAACAATCTAGAGCCCCTGTGACCTGAAATCCCTTAGGACTTGGTGGAGTAGTGGTTGGGAAGACAGAGTAAACCAAAGTCATTGTCTTCAATGGACTTCTCTTGTTACTTATCATAACATGAAGTCCTCCACTTCGTGTTGTGAAGCACTCCTCGAATCTGCCTTCACTCCATGAATCACTCTGCAGAGCGAATTGAGGCCACTTCCGCCCACCTCTACATGTGATAGGCTCAGCATATATGTAACAGATGACTAATATAAGGCTGATAGCCAATCAGAAAGCTTTATTTCTTCAACCCTTTTTATAATTTGTAACAAAATAGGGTTAGGTGACAGGTAACTGTGATCCATATGAAGGCCAATATATATATTTTTTGAGCTGGCTCTGTTATGCCTTGAATGCAGTTGACTGAATATAATAAACTATTCTCTCAGCTTCTTAAAAAGTCATCTGCTATAATTTAAATAAATGTTTCTTCTTTTATTGATCCACAAACAAAATCCAGCTTTTCACCTACTTAAGGATTCTTCAGGGGAATGTTCTTAAAATTACAAAAACATATCTTACATTTTTAAGTTCATGATATCATAACCCAGATATTCAGCTCACATGGATTTAAAAGTTATTTTTCAGGGCTTGTCTGTTCCTTCTGGGTTTATCTAATGTTGTCAACAGCATTCTATGGATACTCTTGCATGAATAATAACTTTGAAAATATATTTCCATCATTCCTTTATAGTCCATTCAATTAATTAAAACATGCATCTGTGCTATCTTACACTTATTTGTATTATGCATTTATCCAGTTTATAAAGCTTTTCAATCTTCTATATTTAGTCCCATAAAGCTTTTTCAATTTTATTTTTAAGACCTATAGCATAGTTTTCCCAATACAGCATTTACTTAAAAGACATATTTGTTGGTTCACAGCGTGTGACTTATTTTTTTTCAATGCATTTCCTGCTGAGTGTCTCTTTTTGGCACCAAACATCTTCACTAAGAACATTCTTTTTTGCAGTGTTTATCAGTAGAAAGAATAATTTTCCCTGTTACTCAGAAATGACCTTGTCTATAACTGCTCAATTTTAAAATGAAGATAAAACTTCAAGACTAGTCTCTTACTTCAACTTTGGTCTTTGCCTACAGATCAATATTATGTTCTACTCCTGTTATGCACAGGACCCTTCAGTGCATTTCCACATCACTCACATTGCTAATCTCATGTGCACATAGCCAGTATGGCCCAACAAGCTGGCTATAGGGAATTCCAGTAACATCATCAGCCTACATGGTTCGTAGACAGTAGAGCTCTACTTAGGATAGCCGTCTAAATCCTTTCAAAATCAACATTTTCTTACTAAATGTCTTTGCAACCTAGAGGATTCATTCCCAAAGCAGTAGGAAGACATTTGGCCTCAAAAAAAAACTTAATTTACTTTGGAGAATTCTAGTGGATCCAATAGCTCCTGATCAGACAGTGAGACCTCTGTCACCTCTATTCAGCCCCACTCCAAACAAGACCTGTCAGTATAAATGCAGAAATCCATGAAAAAGGGCACACAAAAAAATGTGTGCGAGCTTCATAATTTTGGGGCAGAAACAGCAGGTTCTTTTAATTCATTGGACTAAAAAGTAACAGATCTGGAGTTTAAATTTACTAAGTTAGATAATCATCTCTCAGTCATAGACTCACACATGATCATCCATGAGGAAACAGTGATGCACCTTATGAAAATTCAGCAGTAGTTGCAAGATAAAGTTGTCAACTTGGAAAGTCACTTACAGAGCAATATCCTCCATATATGCAGTATGATGGAAGTTAGAAAAGAACCCAACATCTTAGACTTTCAAAACACCACTCTAAAACAACTACTCTCACTGCCCTCAGTCTTTGAATTGAAGATCCAACCGGTACACCAGGCCCTCAGCTCCAAACTAGTAGACTCTGCAGCTCACCCTCATTCCATCATTTTATATTTTCTAAAATATTACACCAAACAAGGCTCCTGCATAAAGTCTGGCAACAGAAGATAGCAAAATATAATGGAGCTACTATTGTGTTTGACAATGATTATCCTACTGCAATTATGCAGCATAGACATGCATACATACTTCTCCTCAAGATTCTGCATCTCCATCAGATATAATTTTGTATACCATATGCCAACCAACTCCTTGTCCAGTTCCCTGATAGCCAGAAATTGTATGAATCTGCAGAGGAGGCAGCTCAGGATTTATAGAAGTGTGGCTTACATCCCTCTGAAGTCAGTACAGCAACTTTGACTCCCCCTACCTGTAAACTACAACACACACCATGGTGGAAGCAGGGCCCAGAAAAATTATCTCTGGAATTAGCACACACAACTCACACTGCAACAACTCATTGCTCAATGTAAATCTGATGCTGCAGCCTCTACTTTTGAGCTAGTGACTGCTCCACAATTTAGCACTTCAGTGTACCACTTGACTGCCTACCGTTTAACTATGACATAAATTGCTGGTGACATTCAGGTATGGGAATGGTACAGGGGTGGGGAGGTCACTATCCCTGCACTTTTGTGATGGACATCATATTGATATGAGAAGCATGTCTGATTGGGTCTTGGTGAGCCCCCATACTCCTGTTCATCATAGTCCTTTTGTCTGGATCTTCTAGCTTGCCTCCTCACTAATGTTACCTTTTTGGTGACTTTACTCCAAGAGGTGTAGTATCCTCTCCTTTTTCATTCTTGCCCTAAGGTCCCAGGATGGGGCCCTAAAATTAACACAGAGTATATCTCCCCTTTCCAACTGCAGAGCTTATGGATGGGAGCAGCTAGGTACTGGGGACGGTGAGCACTCAGCTCATTCACTGTTGAGGAAGCTCTCTTGAGACTGGGTCATGAGTTTTACAACATGGCAATGAGCTTCTAGTTATGAACTGGAAGCATAAAGCTTTGGGATCTATCACATATAGTGTATATTGTCTTATGGTACCCTTCTGCTGTCACTTTCTATGTATCTATGTATTGTAAGCATAAAGCTCCATCAAATATTAACTATACATTAACTGATGGACATTTACTGGCTATACATTAGCTGATGCTCCCATAGTTCAGTACTGATGATGGAAAATTACTAAGTTCTATTTCCTATGCCACTGGATTTATGATTATACAGAACTGATGATGGCTAAGTATGTATGAACAGCTAGGGCCAAATGCGGACATGCAGATATAGGCATACATACTTGGGTTTGTTGATTCTAAGAGTGTTCAAGACTCTGAAGGTTTGCACTGTATTGTGTGGGGAGAAGAATGACTATATATGGGAATATATGTGTCCTTTTAAGCAAACAAGATCAGTTGAAGAATGTATATAAGAAAGGCTGTAAATGGTCTCTGATGAATTCAGAGCCACACTATAAATACCACCCCCCTTCCTTCTTCTCATACCTTCCCTCCATCCCCCCTTTGACAAAACCCTCTGGTGGCTGCCCCCAACCCCCACCCTTTGCCTCACCTCACCTTCCACTTTCTGTGACTAAGCCACTTCAAGCTGCGCCCATCATGCCCTGAGCATATATTTGTCTGACTCCTTCCTGGATTATACTGAAAACAGCTCAGTAGGTTGACATGCACCAGATCTTATAGTAATACTGCTAACACTCTAACAGCCTATTTGATCACCAACCTAATCAACATGTAACCTCTTGTTTACTTGAATGTTATGTAACCTGTTTATGTAAATTTTGTCTCTCATCCACTTGACATGGAACCTTTGTAAAAGAGCCTTCTGGCTCAAAGGTGTCAATTCCACAATTGAAATAAATAAATAAATAAATACATTTGGAGTGCTACATCTCTGAATCGCAGGGAGGTATGCTTCATACATGTTCTGTATTTTGCATAGCTAATAATAACATATTTTGTATACTGAAACTGTGTTTCTTTCTGACATCTTTACCCACTTGAGCACAAATCCACATGGCTTTTATTTTTATACAAATTTACAATAGCATCCCAGAACAGGACATTATTGAAAGAACACAGAAACAGTGTTGGGGAGGTAAGCATCATACCCTAACTATTCTGGGTACTGTACTGTATGTTGGCAGATAGAGGTGTGGGAGCCCCACCACTGACCAAAGGCACATACTGCACCCAGCTATGCTATAAATGCAGATGAAACTATCAGCTGGAAGAAAGGGCATGGAAACCTGTTGGCTGAGTACACATAGTGTGCTGAAGTGTCTCTGTGTAAGTGCAGCCTGACCATAAGTCAGCAGACAGGGTGCAGGGACCTAGCTTATGACTTAAGGCACATAGCATGCAATGGTCCTATTTTTGTTGAAGTGCTCATTTATTTGGGATCACCATGGAGGATTATATCTCCAAGTTTGATACCAGCCACAGAGCATGGGCCTAACAACAGTTTGTAGGCCTAGACAAGGAAAATAAACTAAAGACAACACCAAGGAAGCCTGTTGTATGCAAGTTTTGTACATGTCATGCAAAGAATTAGACACTAAAATGAGATGTATGAAAAATAATTTGACCAATGTAAAACAAACCATGTCAGCCAAAGACCAGAATAACAAGTCCATTATGGACCAGTTGAACAAAGCATTAAAGAGCTAGTGGAGACAAAACAAATAGACAGGGAAATAATACAAATTTTAAGTAGTCAGTTGTAATGTTTTCTATTAAAGCAGTATTTTTATTTTTCCTTTTGCTCATTAGAAAGTATTCTACATGATAATATTGTGCTGGATGTGTGGAACAGCTCTTAATCTGGCAGCTGACATATCTAGTGATGTCACAGTCAGTGAGGTCACAATGTTGATGATGTAGTGGGGGACAATAGAGAAAGATACATCAGCTGCCAGTCAGAGTGCTGTCCCACACATCACAGCTACTAACATCAAGTAAACAATTGTTTAACGTGGATAACTTGGATAGTAAAGACAAAGTAGGCTATAAGCCTATTTAATTGCCTCCCACTCATGGTTTTATTTTATTTATTTATTTCACTTTCGGAATTACAACCTTTGAGCCACACTGGCTCTTTTACAAAGGCTCCAAATCAGTAGAAGAACAGACAAAAAAATACAATTTACATCATATGATGAGAACATACAATAGCCAAGTGATAAGACTATTTTACAAGCAAGATAAATATGGAGTATAACCTCAAATACAAATACTTTTATTACAGAAATATCTGTAGTCTATAGGTCTAGTTACTAAGTGCAGGTTGCTTGTAGTTGGCAGCCAAAACTGGCTTTGTCAAAGAAAATGGGAGAAATGAGGAGGTATGGAGAGTATTGGCATGGGTACAGAGGAGGCATACTGTATAATGTTATTATGGGATATGAGAAGGGGGTATGGTGATGAGGGATAACAAGCTGATAAGTGCTGTATGCACATGGGTAGCCTAGGGGAAGTGTAAACCAAGTGGAGGGGAGGAGGTGAGGACTTGTGGGGTGAGAGGGGTAAGAATTTGGGGGGTAAGGGTTGGAAATCTAGGGAAGGGAATGGAACTCCTATCATTGTGCAAAGCAGTTGTATTCTTGGGATTCTACTAGGAGGCAATGAAGTTCTTTTTTGAATTGGCCAAGTTTCTTAAGATGAAAAATGGAGGGGGTAGGTTGTTCATCCAGAGATGGCCTTGATAGGGGAGAAACCTCTGGGCAAAGGAGGTTCACTTGTAAGGTACATGCAGTATCCCTCTAGCAGAGCTTCAGTTTGTTTTAGTGTTGGGGTTTATTGTTTAGGTTTAGATTGCACAATAACTGCATCTAACCCATTTTTGAAAGCCCCCAATGTTGTTGAATAAAGCAAATTACTAGGTAATGTGTTCCATAATCTTGCTGTTCTGACTGTGTAATAATTGTCTCCTGACTGTGTTTGCTTTTGGTACCATCAATTGTTGTTGGGAGATCTAAAGTTGTTTTGCCTGAGATTATGTTTTAGGCCACGTTGTCTAATAAGCACTTGGTTTTGCAGAAACTTAAACAATTATAAGATGTCTGCTCTTTTCTTCTAGTGTCCAAAGTAAACAGATTTAAGGTGTTAATTATGTTGTTATATTGCATGGTATTCAAACCATTTATTAATTTGGTTACTTTTCTCTGTGTTATCTTTAGAAGATTTATGTCATGCGTATGGTAAGAATTCCAAACTGGTGATCCAAAATCTAGATGGGGAATAATGTAAGTCTTGTACAGTTTCATTAAGCAATTACTATTCCTAGTAATAAATGTTTTTTTATTGATTGAAACAATTGGTTATCTATTTGTGTCTGCAGTGCTCCAAATATGAGAGTTCATTATTTATCCAGATAACCAGGTCCTTTTCTTTATTAGATGATTTCAATACCTGTCCGCCAAGTTTATATATTAGTTTTGGGGTTTTATACCCAAAATGCAGAACAGTACACTAAGAAGCATTACATTTCATTTTATTAGATAATTCTCAATTTCAGTTATTTGTAATTCTTAACATAGTGCTAGCTATTTTTTCTTGTGTCCCCCCAACCTGTGTTATTGGCAAATTTTGATATAACGCTGCTTATCCCAATACCGATATCAATAATGTATAGGTCAAACAGAGCAGGCCCAAGCATGGAGCCCTGTGAAACCCCACTGCTAATAAGTCCTTCATCAGACATAGATCCATTTACTGTAACTGACTGGATACAGTTAGTTAACCAGTTGTTGATCCACCTGACAATGTATGTGTTAAAACTCAGACTTGTTAATTTATTTATTAACAATTCATGAGGAACTGTATCAAATGCTTTGCCTATATCCAGCAAGATGACATCGACTGAGCTACCCTTATCGATGCGCTACTGACAAAGTTGTAGAAAGACAATAGTTTAGTTATACAGGACAGTCTCTTTAAAAAAACATGCTTTGTAGAATCTTCCAAGCCCAGGCTCTTAATCTCACATTCAACCACTCTTTTTATCAGCCTTTCCATTAACTTACAGCATACGGAGGTTAGGCTTAAACAAAGGGAAGAGAGAGTACTTCTGATGTAATAGGTAATGGTTAATTGTATTTAAAAATTAATATTAAATTGCAGCATAGAGGATAAACAAAAGAGAAAATTAAACATACAGGGACTTCATATGTCATTTTCAGTTTTAAATGATGAAGGACAGGTGTATTAAGGACAACATCAGCATATCAGATAACCTTTAACTTTTCTCTTTGCCTGCAACCTCCCCATCCTCTATGTTTTTATGGAGGCATTGTAACATAGTGGTTAAGGGCACTGAGCTGAAAACTTGGAGACTTGGGTTTGAATCCCAACAGCCCACACTTGCATTCTGTGTGACCCTGAGCAAGTCAGTAAACTGTCTTGTGCTTCCAGGTCATACCTGGAAACAAGCTCAGGGTTAGTGAGACTTTCCTGGTTAATCAATTTCCCCTTTCCCATACCTGATATTCTTTTTGTTCTCTGGCCTGACCGGCCCGGTTAAAGAAACACTGTAATGCTCATCTTGTCTTTTCACACTCTCTATTTTTTCCCCATACAAAAACACACAGCCCACCCCCAACACACACTCCCCAGATAAGCATTGAGGAGCATAGACTGCTTTTGAACAATTACGGTGCAGTAAAAGCATGCTGGCTTTGATTATTTATATATTTATTTATGTATGTATGTATTTATTTTTAGTGCAGTGTTCTTATTTTAGAATTGCTGTAAAATGTGATACCTTTGATGGAGGTTGCAAGTGGATTATGTGTTATGTCATCTTGTGCTTTGCAGATGTTCAGGTGTTGTCATGCCACAGAGTGTTGGATGAATTTGAGCTGAAATTTTTCTTTTCTTTCTTTATGTGCATAACAGTCACAAGACTGCAATGCTTTACAAATGTTCAAGGCTACCCTTGAGTGCTGTCAATGTTTTGAGAGGGGTTATGTCAGTTAGTGAGAGAGAGACAGAAAGAGACAGAGTGATAGAAATGTCATCGGCAGATGTTCCAATGTTGATTATTACAGTAACATTGAGCTTGTTCAGAAATTTGCATTTAAGGAAATGTTTTGTTCTGCAGTTTATGTGTATTTTATAGTTACAATAACTTTGTGTTGGCATCGACAGTTTTGATATTCTCTGTGATTTTCAATATCAGATCCTGTGATCAGAAGTTAAGCACTTCTGGCCATATTCTGGTTTGAACCAGTGACCATGTAATCCCTTGAACAGGTTAGCCCCAGAAGAAATCTGCCCCCCCACCCACAAGTATTTTTAGACAATAAGGTAGACAAAAATCTTGTGTAGAGTTCATAAACCTGTCCGGCAGGAAATGTTCTCAGGAGGGATAAGTGAAGAAGTTGGACAACAACAAGCTTGTGCTTGTATGTGAGTGAGGATATGTGTAAGTGAATAAAGTGAGTGAGGATGATTTGGAGTTCCAGAAGGCAGAATACGATGAGTATATTAAAAGACAGAGGGCTTGATTCTGAAAGAGTCCTTAGACTAAAGCAAGCCACTGTCAAAGACAGCTTGTGTCAAAGCCTGGTGCACCAGGGACTCTGCATCCATTTCTCCATTGGGCATGGTCCTGGCAGCAAAATCACATGGCTTACGGCAAGCCTAGTACTGCACCAAACAGATGGCACATCCTGAGGGTGTGCCACAAGCTGTGGGGCAGCTGTGCATTGCTCTAGCTAGTCCCTGGTGGCTAGCAGCCCCCTTCACTGATCCCCGATACTAATGTAGTAAACCTCCCCTAGTGGTCTAGTGGACCCCCTTCCCTGATCACAGATGTTCCTGAAGATATATTAGTAAAAAACCTCCCCTGGTGATAGCACTCCCACCCCAATTCCTAATGTGCTAATATAACCATTCTAATTCCCTGGATATTTAGAACACCCCAAGCCATGATCACCCATTATAAAGTAAAATATAATTGGTGGTCAAGTGGATCAACTCCCCAATCCTCCATGTCCCTAATTTAAACTTTCTGTGCCCTAATTCCCTGGATATGTAGCACCCCACTGTGCTGGTCACCCGTTATGTAGTAAAATATCATTGGTGGTCTACTGGAACCCCATTCCCCACACCAGCTGACAGTGTCCCACAACCCCGATCTTCCCTCCCTCTCCAAACCAAGCTGGCGACTGGCACAGCTCACTGCTCACCACCATAGCTAGCCAATGACTGAGCTCCCAGTGAGTGCTGTACTGTATTCAGCACATGTTAATTGAGTGACTGCGAGCTGTCAATCAATGGGGGGTTTAATCCCTACCCTATACACCAGAGGGGATGTGGAGCACTGTTATCTCTCCTTAAGAAACACAGAGATGTGAAAGCTACCAAACCCATCAGTGGTATGAATTTAGTGAAGGGGGGGGCATAATACCTAACTGTGAAAAGAGACAAACAAACAGTTCTCCTTTTACTTACTTGGAGTCATTTGTAGATTTTACATTGCTTTGGCACAACTATGCCATCTCACTTGTAAGGGGGTCCCAACTTATGACATATTCCTATTGTGTTAGCAACAGATTTTTCTTCTTGGACTATCATAGCGTGGTTTGCCCTGTGTTATTATGCATATGTGGTCCATGGTATGGAAATGCCGCTGAGTATGGGGGGGGGGGAGCTGAAGTTTGGTAAGACTTGTAGTCAAGGTTCATCTGATTGTTGACTAGCTTGCCCTTCAAGCTCATCTCCTGGAACTACCCCAAGCTTTGGTTTGCACTATTTTCAGATTCCATGGGGAGTTTGCTATTCCTTCATGGAGATTTTGGTGGTTTGGTAGCATAATAATTGTACAGCCTAATATGGAATGCCTTTATACTGTGTTAGTGCAATACACTGTTTTTCTGTCCACTTCTGCAGTTTGTCAACTTTAAGTTAAAAAGGCTAAATCCCACTCTAAAACAGCTCCCTTCAGACACTGCAGTGCCCAAGCCAATCTCTTGCAATGTGCAAGCAAGGGGAAGTATAGACCTTCATCATGCCCCCGTAACCTGTGGCAAGCTTCAAAGGAAAACAAATTAAGGTCATGGACCTAAGTGACCTATAGAAACAAGACAAGGAATTGGGTAAGGTAATAACTAATTCCTATCGGCTCACTGTTTAAAAAAAAAAGCATTAAAAGAAATTAAGACAATTGAGCAGTGGCAAGATATGCAAAAAAATAAAAAATACACAGATACTGCTCAGAGTAGCCCCTCAGTATACAAGATCTGAGTGACTACTGGCAAGAGAGTCACTTACAATTGATTTTTATGTAAATCGGGTAACATTGTTTAAAGGTCAGAACTAACCTACCAGTGTGTGTGTGTGTGTGTGTGTGTGTGTGTGTGTATATATATGTGTGTGTGTGGGGGGAGGTTCTGGAGCCCTTCTCTTTGTTTTTCTTTTGTTTTTCAGAAACTGGCAACAAAGTGCCTGACAGCACCTCCATAGGACCACACTTATGAGGGAGCATGCAACTTTTTCAATATAATGCATCATTGCTGATCAATACAGTGCAACAATCTGATACAGTATGAAAGTAAGTAAGATTAATTTATTTAGTGTACAATCTCGGGGCTTCTGGGCACTTTACATCAAGGTGGAAATTCAAACATAAGCAGTTCAACAATTAGGTCAGAAACAATTTAAAACACATTCATATAAATATTAACTAAACTTTAAAACTCTAAAACCCCAGGTTAAAGTTGTAATTTACACATTACAATCTTGTTTAAAAATATGTGCTTTTAATCCACTTTTGGATCTCTAAACAGAGGGAGCTTCTCGTAAAGATCATGGCAGTGAGTTCCATAGGACAGGCCCATTGGCCTTAAAAGCAGTCACTGGGGGACTTAAGCTGTGTCCTTGGAACTGTAAGAAATCCCTCCATGGAAGAGTGAAGTGAGCACACCAGGTGGGCAGGTGATAGAAAGTCTGACAGATAACCAGGACCTGACCCACAAAGGGCCTTGTAGAAAGAGTTGCAGTGAAACTAAATTCTGCCAGCAAAGTGAACATGAAGTGGCCACTTTACATTATCATAACAGTGCGCAAAATGACCATTGAAAGTGCTCACTTTGCCTAGTTATTATGACTTCACATTGTTATTCCGCCTTAACATGAAGTAAGGCGGGATGACAACAATATAGGCAGCCCCCAACACATCACATAGCTTACGGTACTGTAAGTCACATACTTTAGCCAGGCAGGAAGGAAGTGAGTCATACAAGCAGACACTTTCACTTTCTCCTCTGCAGAGGTAGAGAAACGAAGCATTTTGTGTAGGATAGGAGAGTTCTTGTTAAGTTTCTTGAGAAAATACAAAAAATTCAAAAGCTTTTTTAAAAGCTATTGTTCAGTTTTTTTTTTTATACTGTTTTGTCAGTCCATTTTTTCCTTTCAGTGACTGATTTCTTTGTTTTATCAGTTTTGGTGTGTGTGTGTTTGTGTGTGTGTGTGTGTGTGTGTGTGTGTGTGTGTGTGTGTGTGTGCGTGTGTCTATCTGACTGTGTGTGTGTGCCTGTGTTGTGTGAGTGTGTGTAGTTGCTTGTTGCACTGGAAAAGGAAGAATTGTTTCTTCTGCAATGGACCAGGCACAGTATGTGGCCCATGGCAGGAGAAGAGCAGTGCGCACACATGGGAGGTATAGCCAGGTGGTGTTGAACCACTCCAGAATCTTTGGTCCTGCCTCCCCCCCTCCAGAAGCAGCAGCACCACTAGTGCAACATCCACCGAGTCCACCACCACCACCAGTGGCAGCTGAAGGAGCTCCAGCAGCACTCTCTCCACTGCAGCAGGTGGAGCTCCAGGTGTGTGACCATGCTGCTGGCATTGCATCTACCCTCCCATGCCTGGTCCCCTCAAAGCTCCCCAGTTTGGCAGTTTTTCAACTGTGTTGGGGGGGACAGCAGCCTTGTGGTATGTCTCCTTTGTGGTGTGCAGGTGTGTCATGGCTCCCGGGGACACATCTGGGAACTGGGGGCCAGTGCACCCATATGTTGAACCCACACAAGGTCGAGTGGCAGGCTGCCACAGAATGGGCCAGTCCTCCACCTGCTGGCCCTTCTGTGACAGTGGCAGAGGGTGCTGCTGTTGTGCATCACTGCAGCAGGAGAAGGGCCACAGCAGCAGCTGCTCCACAACCACCCACACCACCACCACCAGCACCACCCTCACCACCACCACTACCTGGTGTACCCCCTCAACAGTGGACCACACAATGCCTGCAACTCAGGCAGACATAGCACTTTTGTGGGCCATGGTGGAAGAAAACAATGAGAGGGTGGGCGCTGTCCAGCAGCAGTTGTAGCAGATAGAGTGATACCAGTTACAGATTGTGTCGATGCTCCATCTGCTGCTGGACCATCAGAGGATCCCCCATTAGCTTTTTCTTAGCACATCTACCCCCCCACACCACTGTAGTGTTTTGTCTTTTGTTTATGTTTAATAACAGACAGAGAGAAGGCCACATCTTTAGTTTAAAGGGAAGCAGCCAGAAACAGCAGCTCCCACCCCCTACAAGGCTTACCCTCTGGTTAAGCCTTTTATGTATGTTGTAGCATTTTTCTCACACCACAACATATTTTATTTTAATAAAGTCAGTAACCTAGAAGTATGGTGGATGATATGGGGGCTTCATTATCTGTAAAGGTGCGTTGGTGCACTATGCGCTTCAATACAAAAGTATAATGATACTTTTTCAGAGCTGCCTGGCCAGAGTGCACCTTAGTCACATACTGCACACAAGACTTTTAGGAGAGCATGTGTTTTTTGTGCTATGATCTCCGCAAAGTCATGTGTGCACTGTGTGTGACTGAGGTGCATTGTGACCCGAGACCTCTGAAAAAATATATCACTTACTCCGCTGGTGCTGATCGTACAAATTAAATGTACGTCATATATTCTTTCTTATCTTTATTCTTTACATACTGCAGCAAGTTACACCATATATATGTTTGCATGAAGCTGGACAATGTCTGCACACACAGGAAAGAATACTGATGGCACACATGCAGTTTAGCACAGCATACTTGCACTGCTCAGTCATGCTTTGTGACAAACACTTCACGAGTCCTGACACAAAGTAAACATTACTGAGGATCCAGAAATATTTATTTTTTGAAATAGACATTAAAGCAGCGGTGCAACAATCTGGTGAAAATTCTGACCTATACTTTTTTATGCTATTTTACTTTGCCACTTTACTTACCTCCTGACTTGTATTATACCATTCTTTCCAGTATTTGAGTCTGCTTTAGTACTTTTTCATGTCTGAAATAATAAAAGGAGTGCTCCTTTTAATATGGTACAGACCAGGTCTTCATCAGTATTTTCTGCTGTTTTTGTGCATCAGTTGCTTATATATCACTTCTGTTGTAAGTAAAATTAACAATTATGCAGCAGGCAGTGTTTTCTGACCTCACAGAACAATATTTGTTAAAAAACAGCTGCAAATAGTGATGAAAACCTGGTCTGAGGTATATTAAAGGGAATGCTCCTTTTATTTTTTCAGACATGAGAAAAAGTACTAAAGCAGACAGAAATTGTGAAAAGAAGGGTATCATACAAGTCAGGAGGTAACTACTGGCAATCAATATAAAATAGCATAAACAAGTATAGGTCAAAATATTCACAACATTGTTGCACTGCTGCTTTAATTTATAATTTAATTATGACATTATGTGCTCACAATCACAACAAACAAAATGCAACTGTCTTGTGTCCAGAAAATTCCCATGTGCTGAGGAAGTGAAATGGCACACCACATGCAAAGTCCTGCAAAATGTATTGCACAGTCAATCATGTGTGCAGTGGTCACACAGAGTCCCCAGAATGTTTCTGCATCCCACAATGTGACTGTCTTGTGTCCAGAAAATTCCCAAGTGCTGAGGAAGTGAAATGGGAATGGTACACCACATGCAAAGTCCCCCAGAATTTATTGTGCAGTCACTCATGTGTGCAGTGGTCACACTGAGTCCCCATAATTTTTCTGCATCCCCAAAATGCAACTGTCTTGTGCCCAGAAAATGAGCATACTGTGATGATGATGTCATGATGCACAGTGTCTTGCCAAACCATGTGAATGAGGGATAACATGAAATGAATCCATTCAACATTCCATCAGAAATGATGACTGCGAGATTACTGTTGCTGGTCCATATATATATATATATATATATATATATATATGTGTGTGTATTTTCTAGGTGGGGGTTGGCATATATATTCTTGTACTCATTGTATTGCTTTGTATCACGGGTCACATACCGTTGGTGTGCACATTGCAGTGCTTGATGAGAAATGTTGGCATTGAAATTGGAAATGGAATACTCTCAAGCCAATGAAGGTAAGTATTTTTTTTTTTTTGGGAGGGGAGAAGAATATTTGCAACTAGGTCTCATTAATGGTTTATTATTTGGTTTCTTCTTCACAGATTTCATCTGCATCCTTCTCCAGTCTGGTAATGATGGTCATGGTCATCAACTGAAATTACTTCTGCTTCTTGCATGTCTGCCCCAGCCCGGGGGGGCATGATGTTGAAGAAGGTCTTTGGATAAGGCAACTATGACATAACAAAGCATCTGGAAGTTTCCTAAACAAAGAAATGAAGGACTAATTACAACTTGATTGCAGCAGTAAGACATTATGTTTAAGCCGTGGCTGTTCCACCAGGGGTATCTGGATTAACACAGATAGCAAGCTGTCCCACTGCAATCATCAGATTACAATTTAATTTAGTACCAGGCTGTGTAACAAATACACTGTGTCAGTGTCCCGGAGTCTCAACTCAAGTTATATTTTAAAACCACATCTTGTCAAGTAACACGACGTGGGTCCAACTTTTTCAACACTGTCATGGCTGCACAGCTGAAAATTTGGAATACAGTGCATGACATGTTGCAGAAATATATTTTTATGACGTACATGTCGCCTAGTTTATGAATTATCAGTCAGATTTGTTGGACTCTTATGAAAAAAGGAACAGATGAAATAAAATTGTTATACTTACCAGTATGGAATGGAAATGGATATCCCATAGGTTCCTGTAGACAGTACTGCTGATGTACCATTGATACAGACTTTCAGCGAAGGAGAGTCATTTGTTTTTAACCTGTAAAAAAACAAAATAAGTTGACCATATGTGTTTGACCATTGCAGCTCAGAAAAGCAACCGACAATAAAACACACAGCTAAAGGAAGTTGAATAGCATGAAAAACATTACTACACATACTCACTTTATAGTTTTAATAGTAAGACTCCTTGTGCCCGTGGCTTATGGATGTGGTCTCCTGTTCAACTCCCTCTGCCTTGGCATGGTCAAGAGATGTAATGGAAAACATTGTCAAAATGGTAGTGGTTGATGTTGGTGGTTGGAGCTGAGGTACATGATGACATTCCCTCTCACATCTTCCTGCATCTTGTGGTGGTGGCAGTGGCGAACAGTGGTCTTCTGGTGGTGGTAGTCCAGGGGGAAAAACGGTCACACGGTCACATTCCCTATGGTGGTAGTGGTGAACAGTGGTCTTCTGGTGGTGGTAGTCCAGGAGCCAGGATATACTGTGCTCTGCATTATAAATGTGACGTCACTTGACATATGAAATATGAGTCACTATAAGTGGGGCACTGATTTAACTTTATGAAAAAAAAAACATGTATCATACAAGAAATGTGACAGCCTTTTAATCACTTAAGTTAAAACCTGCCAACATTAACCTCATCATCATTCATCATCATCCTCATAAAGAAAGCTGCCCTCGCAATCTTCTATGTCTGAATTCTGACCACTGGGAAATTCTTTCTCCGTTGTGTTATCATGTACATCAGTGGTAGGCCATTTCATGCTGCCACTGCTACCAGGATGCTCGCTTTCTACATCAGCAAAACCATGAATATGCCGGTGTATGTATACTGAGGTTGCAGTCTGAGCTGGTATGTGCCTCTTATTCATTTTTATTAATTTCAGCAAACTGGCATTTGCAGGAGAGAGATTTGTATGATGAACCTGAGCTATTGCACCTGCTGAGCTGAATACCCTCTTGGCACTCACACTGGAGGGTAGGCATGTTGGTACTTCAGTGCCACAGCAGTCAGCTCTGGCCATTCACTGACCCTTCCACTCCAGTTTAAAAGGGGATTGTCAGTGATTGACAGATGCCAGTTTTCAGACACATATGACTCAACCTTTCGCTGTGCTGCTCTACTTCCAGTGGTTGATTCATCATCCGCTTCTCTGGAATCATTTATGCCACAAATCGCCACTTGGGACAAAGCCTCCCAAAGTGGGTTAATGCCAACTGCTCTTGATGACAGACCATCTGGAACTGCAGTCCCCTTCCACTTACAGGATATGCTTGATACTACTACTCCAGGTTCACCTTCAGCCTGTTTATGCTGCTGAGGTTTCCTGACCTTGGCACATGACTTCTGTGCCCCATGAAACAAGTGCACCAGTTGTCCACTGAAGGTTTTTACATGTTCAGGCCCTCCCTCCAGTACTGAGGCAATTCCACGTTTGTATTGTGGGTCCAGCATTGTTGCTATTGCAAAGTTGTCACTACGCTGAATGCTCAAGATGTGACAATTCTGGTCAAATATTGTCAGCATTGTGTTTCAGCAACACACTGCTAGCACTGTCTCTGACAACATCAAAGCTATGCTGTACATTCACCAATGTCTGCCTCAGCACCCACAGCAGTGGAATTGATTCAATCAATCAATCAATCAATCAATCATTCTTTATTTGTATAAGGCGCCTTTCTTAAACCAAGGCGCCTGTACAGTATTACATAAAACAATAAAAAGTTAAAACAACATTAAAATAATCAGAAATCATTAAAAGCTTTACTAAAAAGGTAGGTTTTCAAAGCTCCTTTAAAGCTTTGGACTGTCAGGCAGTTTCACATGATTGGCTAGTGGAGGCAGACTCTCCACTCTCTGCCTGTGTGACATGTTCAAAAAGCCTCAAGAGTGTTATTACAGAGTCCATGGAGGAGCCAGTGTTCAGTCATCATAGACATGGAGGCCCTGGAACTGTCAAGGCTAGTGTGCATGACAAGATATTCTGAGATTACTTTGTACTATTCATACAACCTCTCTGCCATGTATGAAGTGGAGTTCCACCGGCTGACAATTTCCAGCTTCAAACAGTGCTGCGGGAGGCTGTTTTGGATCTGCAACTGCCGAAGCTGGTCACGGGCCTTTGAAGAGCATGAAAAGTGAGAAGAGATATCGCTTGCAACTGTCAGCATTTCCTTTATATCATGGTGCTGCAGAAGCTCCTCTACCACAAGATTTAAACAGTGGGCCATGCATGGAACCCAAAAAAAGCCACCATTCATGCGGCATTTCATCAGATTTGACCCTCACTTGCTATGAACCCAGCTCTCAGAGACAGGAGGTTCAGACACTTGTCAGTTGCAGTCAGTACCACATCCAACATGTGTTCACCAGTGTGTGAACAGGTCACATTGCGCATAGCAATTGTTGCATGCTGTTGAATTTCTGGAAGATTGCTACCACGACACTCCACCTTACTACACTGATTATTCACACAACCAAAAGCACAAATGACCCCTGGCACCTGCGCCCAGTGTGCGGTTATGCATAGGTATGAACTCCCCACTGTTTTGCACTTGTCCACATAGCCATACTTAAATGGATGAATGGAGAGGAGGAATGTTGAAGGGCATGTCTTACTGAGTTGGACACAGTACAGTATAGCTCAAGGACAGCACAGGTCAAAATTAAGTATGTCCTTGATGGGACTTTCCATTTTGGACAGGCACATGCAGCAAACTGCAGGAACCCAGAATTCTTCACAAAGGAGAAGGGAAAAAGATCTGTTGCCAGCATTTCACCTGCAGCAGCATTGAATTGACGTGATACTGTATGATTGGGTGGGTACTTCTGCTTATGTGTAAAAACAGTCTGCAATGTGGGCTGGCTTAAACGTTTTACATGGCACGTGATGACAAATGGTTCTGCTCTGTGAATCACAGGTTATGGAGTGTGGACATGTGATGAAGACCATTGCGCAGATGATGACAAACCCAGAAATGCAGTTATTTTCCCAGATTTACCTACAGGGGTTGATGTACCACTTGCACTAGACATACTGCATTGACCACCACCACCACCAAAACTGCTACTCTCACCACCACTGGACAAGATTTCAAAATCACTCTACTCTTCCACCTCATCATGCCTGTAGTCATCCTCTGCTGTTATTTCATCACTGCTGCACTCATTTCATTTTCTATTTGATGTTACAGTCATGGAAGGGGATAACATGCTCATTCTGGTGGATGACGAGGGTGAATGACCCACTGAGGTACAGGTATTAGCTGTCGTCTTGTGCTGTGTCCACAGTGCTATGTGCCTATTCTTAAGATGTGTATGCTGACCCCTGTGCCCAGATGGCTCCCCTTTTTATCTTGACTCACACGGACCTGGCAAACCTGGAAAATTGCAACTGACTCATCACTTGAATCTTGCGCAAAAAATACCAGACAAGGGATTGTGATGCTCTAGTTTTAACATGTCCCCCCAATGCTGCTTATTGGGCTCTGTTATTTTAAGCCATGAAATGGGGGGGCTGCTACATGATTTTTCAGGCAGGACACACTTAGACTGCAAATGACCAACACGACTACCTATCATTATTACTGGGTCATCATCATCAACTGAAACTGGTAAATCACAACTTTTTACCCGGGGAGGGATGCAAACAGGCTCAGACACAGCCATCTTGAATTTCTTTTTCTCTGGTTCCTAACAGAGGTCACTGACATCATCATCATATTCATCAACATCATCCACATCTTCTGCTTGGATGCTGGTATATAGAATGTATGCTTCAACCACAGCAACATCATCATCATCATCATCAGCACCACCATCACTCGACATTTCTTCACCACACTGTGAATCCCTGCATGGCAAATGCATGACCTGAACCATGGAGGAAGAAATGTGACACTGTGTGCTAATGTTGACATGATGATTAGAATCCTCATGTTCAGTTACTGGGATGTTACTGGGGAGTATGACATCATCTGTACTGTCACTCACTGGCTCTGCTTCACATTCCACTATATTTATGGAGACAGTAAACTGGTCAGAAGTGGAACTTGAGGCAGCAATACTCATACCACAACCAGCAACTGCACTAACACCACCAGCTGGGACAACATCATCTCCTCCAACTATGAGTGAAGCTACTTATTGCTCTGTAAAAAAACATTGAAGGAGAAATACCTTTCCTCACATCAGCAATGCACTTCTGCGACTGAGTACTGTCACGCCCACAGACAATCTTACCAATGGCAGCAGTGCCATGACGTGAAACAGCTTTGCTTGCAGATCTCTTTGCGGTCATTTTGGGGATCAACAAAAATATTCTAAACAAATTTAGATTTTGGAATGTTCACTCTGGGTGGGGGCCGGGGGGGGACGCTGGATGTGAAGCCAAAAAAAACTGTTAGCCGGTTCACACTGCTGTGCCTTCAACTACACTGCGGCACAGTAAAAGGTGTATCATTTGATGTTTATTGTTTATTTAGATCTAGGATTACAATTACCTCTGAGCCAAGGCTCTTTTACAGAGATTCCACGTCAGGAGAGTACATACATGTTAAACATGTTAAACAAGGGCATACAACATTAAAGAGAGCATACAACAATATTTATCAGTTCAGGTACAGCATCACGGTAAATGGGATACATGAATAACACATACAAGGAATCATTTCAGAAACCTAGAAGAAATCAGGGAGGAAGGGTGAGAGGATGGGGGTGGCAACTGAAAAAGAGACTAGAGCAGCTCACGGCATTGTCAAAGAACATCAGGGGGTGGTTGATCTCAATGGGGAAGGGGGAAGTTACTGGTGGCAGTCACATGAGCTGGAGGCTGTGAGATGATGATGGAGGCTTGATTTGAATATGCCCAGTGAGGAGGTTGAGGTGATGTGAGTGCTGAGGGCATCCATCCAGCTGGGTGCACGGTGTGCAAAGAATCTTTGGCCCAGAGTGGTGTTGCATCAGGGTACCTGTAGAAGCTGACATTCAGACCCTCTGGTGTTATGAGGATTAGTGTTTGGGTGCAGGAGGACTTGGACACTAGGTGGAGTAAGGCCCAGAGTAGTTATTTTCAGCATCAAGCAGGTAAGGTACTTTATGCGGTTGGCGAGTTGAAGCCATCCCATTTGAGCGTAAAGCTCACATGTATGTGTGAGTCGGAGGAATCCAGTAAGCAGTCAGCAGGCCTTGTTTAGGGAGGTCATTATGCACCTGAGGGTGGTAGTAGAGACAGAACCATAGATTATGATTCCATGGTCTATGATGGAGACCACAGAACTCTGGATAGCAATCTTCAGTGCTGCCTGGGTAAGATGTTGTCTATTTTGGTAGAAAATTCCAATGCGTGAGTTTACCACTCTGGCAACACTATCAATGTGAGTCCCAAAAGATAAGCAAGGGTCAAGTGAGATTCCAAGGTATTTAAAAGGTGACACTTGTTGAGGATATTACCAGAGCTTGTACTGATATCAAGGGGGGTATCGCCTGTGTTTGTTTTGCGAGTTGCAGAAAAGCATAGATTTAGTCTTTTTGTGGTTTAGAACCAGGTTATGTTTTGTGAACCAGTTTTCAACAGCGGAGAAAGCAAGCTGTAGGTTGAGAAGTAAGGGTTGTGGGTTCTTATTGGGAGTGAGAAGCATAGCATCATAGGCATAGAGGATAATTTGTTCTGGGCAGGATAGTGGAAGGGAGTTCAGGAAAAGGCTGAAAAGTAGTGGGCCCAGTATGGATCCATGAGGGACACCTGAGTGAACAGGTTTGGAGTCAGAGATTACTCCTGAGATTTTTACTCTCTTGTGAGCGCTGGTCCAGGTAGCTATTAAATCATGCAGTGCAATCCTGGGAGAGCCTGGCATTCAGCAGCCGTTTGGTAAGCAGGCCATGGTGAACAGTGTCAAATGCCTTAGTCACGTCGATGAATATGGCACCAGTTGAATGGCCTTTGTCCAATGAGTTGTGAAGGACTCCAGTGAATTCCAGGAGGGCTGTTGATATGCTGTGCCCTTGCCTGAACCCGTGTTACTGTGCACATAGGATGTTATATTTGTTTAGGTAGTCTGTAAGCTGGTCAATAACAATGTGCTCAACGACTTTGGAGATGGGGAGTAATATAGTGATCGTCCGGTAGTTTCCCTGTATGGACCTGTTGCCGCTTTTGAAGACCGGAGTGACAATAGCAGATTTCCATTTGCTTGGAAACTGACTGAGACTGAGGGAGAGGTTGAAGATTCTGGTTAGCGGGTGCAATACTTCTTCAAGGGTGAGGGATAGCAGTTTAAGATCCAGTTAATCATCACTGGCTCTGGACTTGGAGATAGCCTTTGTTATGTATTTGCGGACATAATTCACCTTGACTTTTTTAAAGTGGAACGCCGGATGTTTTGATTTGGTAGGTAGGGAATTTGGAGCAGGGGAGTCAGTTTCGGAGAAAAAGTCTGGTGGGAGAACAGCACTAAGGTCGGTGAAGGCTGCATTGAAAGTATTGGCAATGACCTTTGGGTCAAGGATGATGGCTCTATCAGCCATCAGTAGGGTTGGGAAGGACTTGGACTGCTTCCCTGTGACTTCCCTAATATTGTCCCAAAAAGTTCTCCCATCTCCCCAGGTGTTGGTGAGGGCTTCCTTGTAGTAGGTACTCTTCGTCAGTCATATTTGTTTTGTGAAGTTGTTGTGAGTCTGTTTGTAGTTTTCAATGTCCAGTTGAGCACCTGTGGCCCTAGCTATTGCCCAGTGGTGGTCCCTTGATTTTAACTGAGCCAGTAGCTCAGCCATAAGCCAGGGATTGGAGAGTGCCTTGAATTTGTGCTTTCATGCACTGCACACACACACACACACACACACACACACACACACACACAAACAATTTGTCTGGAAGTACTGCGTAGCAAATTGGAAACTTCAGTAATATGCAACGTATTTTAAACAACCTGAAATTATGCACTGCTGCACCAGGTCCAGACCACAACACACACAATCAGCAAAAAAAAAATGTCAACAATTACTGAAACTATTACTATGTGTACATTAACATGGTCAGTTATACAAGAAAAATGCAAACAAAAAACCAAAAACTCCCTATTTCTGCAACTTAAATCTACCTACACCACAGATACGACCCTCCCCCAAAGCACACTTCTACTGTCTCTCAATATGCAGACTCAATGCTGTACATTAACGTTCAAAAACCACACACAAACAATAAACGCTCGATGATATGAGCACAGGAGGGTTTCCTACAATTGATGAACTAAAGTTTGAGCAAAAAAGGAATACTCAAAAAGGCTTTTTTAACAGCTTTTAGAAGGTTTGAATGACAGAGAGCTCTCAGGACAGACTGTCTCCTACAGCTTCCTACACACACTACCCCAAACTGAGGTTGTGCAGTACAATCTGGAGCCCATGTGCCCTTTAATCCCATTAATCACTGCAAAATTCACCTTTGGAGCTTAAAAACAAGATGAAGAGAGGTGAAGTACATTGTTTTCAATGTACTTCACCTTAAAATTGGTGGAGTAGTGGTTTGGGAAGGTGGAGTAATGTGAAGTAATTGTTTTCAATGAACTTCACGTTACCCATTACAATGTGAAGTACTCCGCTTCGCATTGCAAGTACTTCATAAATTTGCCTTCACTCCACTAATTGCTTTGCAGAGACAATTGAGGCCACTTCACCCATCACTACTTGTAGGTGAGCAATCCTACCTTGAAGGCAATCCTCCACCTGACCGGCAGCCTGTGCAGTTCACACAATACCAGGTTTATGTGTACAGACCTAGGGAGGCCTGTTAACAACCTGGCTGCAGCATTTTGAATCAACTGCAGCTGGCAGAGGTTACCCCCACTGACCCTGAAGTAATGAACATTGCAGTAATCAAGTCTCGATTCTATAAAGGCATGTACCAGTGAGGGCAGGCCATCAGGCGGGATTAAGGACTTAATCCGGCTATATTGCTCAAATAGTATAAACCACTTCGGATGACGGAAGACACCAAAGCCTTAAGTGTCAATCTGTAATTGAGTATGGTGCCCAGATTTCACACCTTATTTGCTGCCACCAGTGAGATGGTACCCAGAAACAACCCTGTTCCTGCTCCGGTGGTGGCCATATTCCGCCGATGACTTGGCTCAATCACCAGCACCTCCATCTTGTCCAGGTTGAGCCACGGTCAGTTACAGAACATCCAGTTCTGAATCTCAGATAAGCATTTATTTAGCATGCCTACAGAGTCCGATATTCTGGGGGCAAAGGACATATACAGCTGGGTATCATCTACATAGTAGTGAAAACCCAGACCATAATGCCAAATGATATCAAACAGGAAAAGCATGTACACCTTAAACAGCATGGGCGACAAGATCAAGCCCTGAGGGACTCCACAGGTAAGGAGCTTCATGATGAGTGAGAAATTTCCCATTACTACCCATTGCTTCCTGTCTGTCAGATAAGAATCAAACCAGCTGATGACTTTGCCGGTGAGTCCACAAAGTCTTCTTAGGCAATCAAGAAGCACCATGTGGGCTACGGTGTCAAAAGCTGATAAGAGATTGAGAAGAACAAGAATTGACTGCTTGCCTCTATCTCTCACCCTGAGGAGATCATTCCGCACCCTTACTAATGCTGTTTCATTGCTATGCTTTCTCATAATTCCAGACTGGAGTGGCTCATAGATGTTGAAGGTCATCAGGTTGGATTTGAGCTGTGAAGCCACCACTTTCTCCACAAACTTCCCCAAGAATTGATGATTGGAGACAGGTCAGTGATTCACTAATATGTCAGGGTCAAGAGATGGTTACTTCAGAAGTAGCTCACCAGTGCCTCCTTTAAGGCATTGGGGAATGGCTCCTCTGACAACAAACACTGGATGATCTCAGTGAACACTAGACCAATGGACTTAATACATTCCACTAGGGGATGTGTCGGGCCTGGGTCCAGTTCACAAAAAGTGAGTTGCAGCTTCAAGATTACCTCGAAGACCTGTGATGCCCCACCAGCTGAAACTCTTCCCAAACAAATGTAGTGCCCATGTCTGTACCAGACTCTATACTGCAGGACTATTTCTGTTCCACTGGAGAGATCCAGGCCCTAATAGTGGACATTCTGTCAGAAAAGAACTGAGTGAAACTGCTCTTTTCAACTGCAGACAGGCTGGATGTCATCAACTGTTTGCAGTCTGAAAGAGCACAACTGGTCTGTTTCTTCCTGCAGCAATCTCCCTGGACAGGGACTCTGCCTTCTCATGGTTGATTGCCTTTTGATGCTCACCGTACTGAGTTCTCAAAGTCAGTTTGTCCTCCAAGGTCCCAGATCTTCTCCAGCAATGCTCCAAGTTCTGATCCTTGGTCTTCATCTCCTTGATATCCCCGTCAAACCATGGGGCTCTCAAGTGAGAAGACCCAGGTCATATACGTATCGGTGCGATATTGTCGAGCATCTTGGTGACATTATTATATGCTGCCACTGCCTCATCCAACCCCACTGCACATGCTGCACTTACACCAGAAAAATCCACTACAGCCAGCATTCCCTCAGGGGACAATCCCCATAAAGGGTGGTAGTGAACCATCTCAACAGGGGAGGGACTAACGGAGGGAGGGCCCTGAATGAGAACTCAACAGTGCAATGATCCAACCACAGGACCAGATCAATCTTCAGACTCATAATCTTCAAGCCCCAGTGAGAATACTAGATCAGAGGTGTAGCCGTGGTGGTAGGTCACAAAAGCAACTGTGTGTGTGCGGCCCAGAGATGTCATTGACTGGAAGAAGTCCATTTCAAAATGTGAGAGTTTGTCATCAGCCCAGGCATTTATGTCACCCAAAATCAACCATCTGGGTGACTCCAACACCCTGTCGGTGACAATGTCCATGACCTAGCTCAGGAAATCCTCCTTGTGTCCAGGAGGATGATAGACAAGGAGGATCCTGCAACCTTCACCCAGACTCCCATGCACTGTCACACATTCAAATGATGACATAGAATCCACTGGGTGTACAGAGAAGTTCAGGTCAGATCTAAAGCAGATGGCCAGACCCCCACCCCTGCATTCCCACCTCGGGCAGTGCTCTACAGAATACTCAGCTGGGATAGATGCCTCCAGCAGTGGATCTGCATCATCCCCTAGCCAGGTCTTTGTGATGCAAGCGAGGTCAATCAAAGCAATCAAGTCCACCATAATGGCAGTCTTGTTCCTCATCAACCTCGCATTGCATAGCACCACCTGAAGGGGACTAGTGGAGGATGCCAGTCCCTCGGCTACCTGCCCACTCTGTCCAGTGGCAACCCTGGGAATGGGAGCCAAACATGTCTGGCTTCTCTCATAGTCCAATTTTTATCCCAGGGCACCTACTGGACCTGACTACCCCTATGCTGCTCACTTTAGCTATACCATCACCATGCTGCTGCTTGCCCACCTGCCACCTGGAAATTCTCACTTCCCTACAGTATCTATCTGCTGTCACAGGCACAGGGAGGTCAGCAAAGGGGTGAAGGTCATGCAGCAGTGATAAGGAATAGATGATATGGCCATTTTTCATACCCCAGCACATTCTGTTTCTCTCTCTAAAATGTTCTAAAACTACTAAACCCCATCCTCAGTCAAGTTCTCCATATAAAAAACCCACCATACTAATGAAAAAAAACATAACCTTACTCTATACATATTCAGGCACAATCACACCATCTAAAAATCAGCATTTATTATTCAACCACAGACACACCCTATCTATCCATCCCCCACCCAATTCAGTGATCCAAACTACAAATTTAAATATCTTTAAGCAATTAATGGAGGAGAATCCACAGCCATGAACAGCAGAGGAGCAAGTTTCTGTAGAAATAAAATGTTATTGATTAATGCTTTAAAATGTTTAGAGCCAAGTCCAACAGTTATTTAGCCTTTGAAACTGTTCTTTCACCACTGTTTGATAGTTTTTTGCAAATCCTGAAATTAGGGAAGTTAATAACCCCGAGTGATGCTCTCACCAACACTATCCCGAGTTTACACACTTATATCAGCCCTTCTTATGATCAAAAACCTGGTGAACAGAAAGAGCACAAAAAAAAACTTTTGATATTTGTAGTTTGATAATACTACCGAGGCTCTCACCCCCAAGTTATAGTATCTGGTACAGATCTCATAGCACTTTCGGAGAGTTGGTACTCACAACCAGCCCCAGGATTGAGTAAGTCTCACAACACTCTTCAACCTTCAGTTTCACCGCTTGTTGGGGCCCAAATTGTCCAACTATTGTAAACAGGTACATACTTCATGCGGCGACCTCAGATCGATCCAGGTTAATGGATGCCCACTACCTGGCGTCTGGTCCATGCCCAGTATTCCATCACCCAAGGAGTCTACCCTTGTAAGTCCATTGCTGGTACCACACACACTCTGTTCTGAAGGCTCAGTCTCTCAAAGCAATTCCAATTTCAATCCGATCATTCTCCGAGACTCACCACCACCTCCGCAAATGGAAAATCCAATCCATATCTTAGAATCATCCACTGGGGCACAACAGTGCACTCCCCATACCGGGTCTGCAGGTAGGCTTATAAGCAATAGTTTGTGCAGTCTGTATTTATTCACTCCTCTGTTGCATACTGTTTTATTTCTACCTAAAAAATAAAAGCTCGCTCTCCTCGACCTTGCTCACTTCACCCAATCCTAACTAAGCTAAAAGTTCTCTACACCTCATCACAACTTACTCTACTTAGCTAAAACAGAAATTAAAAATTAAAAACTCTTGCTGTCCTGGATGGAATTATTATTATTATTATTGAATTTTGTTGACTGGGTAGGACAATAACAAATCCAGAGACAACTTCACTAAGGATTCTGCTATCTTATTGTAACTCCTCAAAAATCCTTATGAATCTAAGGCATAACCACACTAGCTGTGCTCAAACTCCAACATGGCCAGATGGCAGCCCAGCCTGGTGACCATCTTCCTTCTTACCCTGAGGAATAAGGAGTAGTGACTGTACCTTCAGGTTGCAACATGTCATATTGAGAGTTCTTAGATTGCCATGGGCTACCAATATTATGCCATCATCTGCACCAGAGACTCTTGTAAAAACCGAACTGTGCCCTGAATTGGGACTGGGCCCACTCAGTGGACTTACCGATACTTCTGTCCCGGGGATGTTACTGAATGATGTACAGCTGATGCATATTCCTGTTGTTTTTAATCATTTTTACTGGAACATGATGAAATATGAGCATTGTGTGGGAACAAATGTATCATTGCTTTATGCTTCTTTGTTGTTAGATGTGATTTTGCACTCATCAGGTAAAGTCCCAAAATCCCATAGCGGACCAGGGAACTGCCCAATGGGGTGAGGCCTTCTGTTCCAGATGGCCGCAGAGCCTTAATGAAATGATAGGGTCAGTCTCAGAATTGTTTGGGTCTGGTATGTCAGTCTGGAATCAAGCAGGCCTAGAGACAATCAGGAGCCATGTCTGTTATTTTAAACACCAATCTGCTGAGTCTATTTTGAACCTTGCATTACAGGGAATCAAGGCCTGGCCACTGAAGCAAGGTATACAGTCTACAATATGCATCTGTTAATGGGTTAATTGCAGAATTCAGAATATTGTACCCAAACTCCACATTTTGTCTCTTCTGATGTCCACAACATGCAAGTTTTTTGGCGGGGCATGTGCAGCAGACCTTTGAAGATCAGCCCCAAATACAGCCCTTTTCTTCTTTGCTTGTTAAGTCAGATAAGGCAACTGTGTGCAAACTTTACCAGTTATATACAATATTCTTTGCAAAAAACTTTCTTCATGCATCAGCTATGGTAACGCAGTGCCACAAAAGTAGGGGGCTGTGGCGTTAGGGTTTCCAATCCTAATGCCACACCTCCACCTTCAAAGCAGCAAAAGGAAAAAACATTTGGGTTTGGGTTTCCAGAGTCTTGGTGAATCAGTGGTGAAGTCTTCCTTTGGGGTTTTAACCCTAATGCCCACCACATTCCATGCAAGTGTTCATGGTCACTTAAGAAAAGTAAGTTTTGCTACTATACCAAAATATTTTTTCAAGGAATTTCTTTATTCATTCATCTTGTTTTGACAAGCCCCAACGTTTTGCCTATTGGCTTCATCTGGGGGACTATAAAATTAAAATAAATATTTTCAAAATACATTTTTTAATACAATTTCTAGATTTTTTTCTTAGTGTTGCAATCCAAAATCAAAGTGCTTACACATAGGTGAAATGTTATATATACTGCAGCATTATTTTCTTATTCTAATACTTAATTATGCATTTATTTGCAATTCATTTTCCCAGCCACCTGTATTTGCCTTTGTATCATAAAGATACTACCTGTTATTTAGTTTGGCCTGTCAGCTCTTTTTTGTCTGCCTTTGTCTCCAGACACTCTGTGTTTTGCCCTTATAAAAAACAGGTGATTTTATTTTCATAGTTATCCTTTATACTTTGTTATCTTTCAGATTTTTACCTAATTTTTTTACATTTTTATATAGTGTATTGATTTCATTTGCAGGCATACTTGATTCTTTGAGCTTTGGTCATACTATACATTTCAAATTAGAGTTAGAGTTGTTAATTGTCAGCCTAGTGCCTTTTTTTGCTTATCCATATATATAAAAAGAAACTACTCAAATAGAACTTTGAAGATAACAAAAAACAAAGTAGATAGAATTTCAAGGGAACAAATATTCAAACAACACCAACACCACAGCAGCACCTGAAAGTGCCTCTAGAAGTGTAACCTACAATACACAACCCACATGCCTAAAGCTAGAAGAGTGCTTCTCAATACCCGGAAGATGTTGCAAACAAATCCCACTACAGCTGACAGTTTCAGCCAGAAACCATTTGTGACCTCAAAAAAAGCACCTATGATTAGAGACAAGATGGCCCACAATGACATTACACTAAACCACTTCAAGGAGGACAACTATTATTAGTCCCCTAAAAAATGGAATGTTCCAATGTGACAGATGTGTAGCCTGTGGGTACCCCTTGAAAAAAAGAGGTTTTCAAACCTCCTCAGACAGGAAAGGAGTATAGGATTAAATCTCACATTAGATGCAGTACCACAGGGGTTGTTTGTGTTTTACAATGTCCTTGTGATTGCCTATACAGTATATAAGAAAAACACTGAGAGAATTAAAAATGAAGATATATGAGCATAAGAGCAGAATCAGAACTAAAGTCAATAAATTGTCTATGGCCAGACATTCCAGGAAAGAGGATACCCAGCTATATAAGTCAGGTTTTGAGGCCTTAAGCAGGTTTCAGAACTACCAAGAGGAAGAGACTATAACAAAGCAGTTAAGAAAAGGGAGATGTGGTGGATATATGAGATTGGGATACTTTTCAAGGAATGGGGCCTGAATAAAGATGTTAATTGGCAGTCATGGTTGTGAACTTGACACACACAAGTAAAACACCTTTTCATAAGAAATTTTTCTGCTACGTATAAAAGAGGTTGTTCAGCAAAAACAATACAAATAATAAAATGTTAATCTCAGATAATTACAAGCAGGAAAAGGCACCAGGTTGACAGTAAACAAATGTATCTCTGAATTTTAAAAGTTCAGCATGGCCGTTTGTCAAAAGTGAAGGATTAAACGGCCATACTTATGTATATATTTACATCTATAAGTATATGTATATGTATACAGAGAATGCAGGGAAAGCACTCCACTCTCTAAGCTGGGCACCAGGGATTTTGGGTGCAGAAAAAGGATTTCTGTGACTAATTATGAAAAACAAACACCAGAATCTAGCAAAATGGGGCCCATCAAGATATGTTCAGGTGTTTGTTTTGTAAATCTGTTAAACTGTTCTCTGTGTTTGTTTTAGGTGATCTCTTCTACAGTATATTTATATATGTGTATTAAGTGTTTTATGTGCCTATCTGTAACCTGGTTGTTCTATGATCTCATCTGTAACTCACACAAAGTGTAACCAAAGGGTATTTAACTGTTAAATGTTCCACAATTGATAACCTGCGTATTAGCCATCCCCTGTTCCCCCCCCATCCCCAGGTCTTACCAGAAGACGAGCAGCTTGTTGCTCAGTGTGCCTTTCCTGGTGAAACCATTTCAATAAATAAATAATAAATAATAAAATTCAATTTTTATGTATTTTCCATGTGTTTTAGTTGATGGAAAAAAAAAACAAGATGGTGTCTGGTAAAAAAGGATTTTTTTCTCATGAAAAAGGATTTTTTCCTTGCAAATAAGGGCCAGATCTCACAGATCAATTCCTTTGTCAAATATTTTACCTCTATCCCCAAAAATTAACATCCTATAGGAAATAACGGGAACTGAAAAACGGAATAACTTTGCAACAGTTTAATATTTTGCACCAAACAAACACTTGCAGTTCTGTTACCCAAATGCTCTCTATCATAAAAAAGTCATACCAAAATTAAAATTCCACACCATCAAGGTGCAAGGTGATGAGGAAAAAAACTACAAAAAGTGGTGACTTTTTACTTTTGTACATTATATGCATCTCAGAATCTGTACATCCAACCAGAATGAAACTTGTCATATCAAGAGTTCTGTACCACAGGACAGCTTCTACAAAGATTTGTGTAAATCCATTGATTGGTTGCAAAGTTATTAAAGTTCAAAACTGAGGTTTAACATTAAACAGGCTTCTCAACCCTAACTATAGGGGCACGACTGTGCCGCTATCATATCTACTCTATCTATCTATCTATCTATCTATCTATCTATCTATCTATCTATCTATCTATCTATCTATCTATCTATCTGTATATCATTGTAAAAAACTTCATTAATGCAACAGTTAGTGTTGCTATTACAGCAACAAAAGCTTGGAAATTCAATGCTAGGGTTTCCAACCCTAACTCCACATTCATCCGCAAACACACACACACGTGTAAGCAGAGGACTGGCCAAGGCAACATAACCAATCAAAAATTACCACCATCAGGTGAGAGAAAGGACTTACAACTCTGTGAACATACCACAAGAGGCATCCATCATCATGGTTCAGCAACTGTATGACTTCTGCTGCCATCCCACTGTCTTGGCAGGTAAACCTGCATGCTGTGCAACCATGGGGGACAGCCCACTACTGGATCCTGTTTTCACACTGTAACATGATTGATCCAAAGATGCATAATACTGACTTACAGTCCACACTGTGGTTTAAGTTGTTTAGGATATTAATATTCCATCAGTTCATAGTATTATTGGTGGCCTGCAGTGCCATTTTTTGAAAAGTTATTTAGAGTTTCAAATGGCATAACATGATACATTGTTGTCTCCCACAAGGACATGTTCATTATTCACAGGTCACAGAAGCACTGTCTACAAAAGGCTGCATATTCATTTGCAAACATATCTGTCATATAATATATGAGGGCAGGTGCGTGTAGTCTGTGTTTATTGCAGAAATTACATTTTATGTTTGTAGTAGTGTTACACACTGTGCTGCATTATGTTGTAACAGCTGTGTTGTATTTTTCTGTTATGTATAGGACCCTACATTTCACTACATACTGAGCTTACATGAGATCCGATAGTGACAGGTTAACATTACCATAATTTACCTTAATATCATATTGAATTACAGTGTAAGAAGGAGCCAGAGTTTAAACATATGTAGAGGGAAAATTGAGGCACATTTAACACATTAGAAACATGCCATATAGTACAAAGGAAACATGACCGTGCCATTGTGTACCAGCAGAGATTCCTCAGGAACCTGAATTACTACTTCTTATATTTTACTATTGAATGATGTAGAAGCATATCATTATTCATATCCTGTACTAACACATCCCTACAGTGAAATGTCTGGTATAGTACATACAGTGGACATAGGACAGCATGAGGAAAGCTCAATTTTGTCTGTATGTTGGAGCACACACTCCTTTAGGTTCTGCATTTTAAGTAAAATATCAATATTGCGTGGTTTAGTACCAGAAGATTCATCAGAGTCTGCGCTGCCACATTTGTGTATAAAGGTTTACACTACCATACATGCCTTGAATGTATAACATATACTCTGAAGCTAGTGTAATTTTCTGCTATGCAGAAGTGTACAGTTCTTTACCTCTTGTGTTGCCACTTAAACATTGGTTTTACACAATCTGAAAGTGCAGGGTCATTTGGACCTTCACCTCCATACCCTTGTGACTAAGTTTGGGGCACAGTACATGCAGTGGGCCATCCCCCATGGTTGCACAGCACGTGGGTGTACCCAAAGACACACTGAGATTGCAGCAGAAGTCATACAATTGCTGAACCATAATGATGCATGCCTTTTGTGATATATTCACAGAGTGGTATGTTCTTTCTCTTACCTGATGGTGGCTTTTTCTGATTGGTTGTGTTGTCTTGGCCCATCCCTATTTGTATATGTGTGTGTGTGTGTGTGTGTGTGTGTGTGTGGGTGAAAGCAGAGTTAGGGTTGGAGATCCTAACATTGAATTTCCAAGCTTTTGTTGCTGTAATAGCAACCCTAGCTGTTGCATTAACATAGTTTTTTTGCAATAAATTTCCTTACTTTTTGAGATGATGTAATTATGAATAATTCAAGTTCCATTTCACAGGCCCTTTCTGGATTTCTGCCTCCTAGTCAATGCCATGTCACATAAAATAACACCTTTGCTATCACTTCAGAATTTCATGTATCAGCAACACATACACATATTGATACTCATTGGTCAGTGACAGCACACGCACACTGTTTGTTGTAGTTTTCTTTTTAAAGTGCAGTTAGCTTTGATGGCCCTGAGATGGTAAACATTCTGTTGTCATGCCAATGAAATTTTATAAAAACTACACAATGCTGTAAATTTAACAAATGCAAGATATTGAACCACACAGTGTGGATATACCTGTCCTACATTAATATAAGATGTGTACATTAGTACAGCAGTACATAACCTGTGGTACTGAGCACACTTATACACATTGATACACATGTGCGGTATCACTCCCTCCTCCCAGCCACATACACACACAGTCCTTACTGCATTTCACTTTTTAAAACAGTTGCTACCTTACATGACCAGCATATGATTTTAATTCTATTGATTAACCATAGATATTTATACAATAATATTTATTCTGTCACACCACATCACACCATTCCTATGGCACCTTTACCAGTAGTGTCGTGAACACTAACATAGGGTGCTATGCACTAATTGAGAAACAACCTATGTGCTGCATAAGTCCTGCACTTAGGCACTCCAAAGCCAGTGTGCCTTCCCCCGAGTGAGATGCACATATGGGATACGTGTTCCATATGCACCCGAGCCCCTGACCGGCTGTGGAACTCTGCAGGGAGCTGGGATGGGAAGGCAGTGTAGGGGGTGTGCCCTTACTCCACATCATTTGCAAAGGTACAGAGTGCTGGGCAAGGGGGGGGTGCACCCTATGATGGGTAACACCCAGCCATAAAGGATGCATACCCCCCCCAGGATGCTGCCATCTTCTGTGGTGAAGATAGCAGGGCTCAGGAGACATCCCCAACAAACCGTCCCAGCCCATGGGGACCACAGGGTGGGCTGGGGTGTGTGACTGCCTGCCCCTGTGCTGCCAACACACAGCACAAAATCTGCCATCATCAGCACCCCACGGGCACAAGGGATCTAGTAGCAGACCAGGTAGGAGCATCCAATTGGAAGCCTGCCCAGTCAGTAGAACAGTCCTCTGTGCACCTGTGCACCAATGGGATGGGGCCCTGGATGGGAGCAGTGCAGTGTTTGTGAACATGGCCACCTCGCATCCATTCGCTGGTGCAGAGCTATGCAAGCGGGGAATGCACTGAAGGTGCATACCTTAAGCCCATTCATGAATAGCACCCATAATTTGTAGAGCCTTTGTTATACACTCTTAATGCTTTTACATAGATGTAGTATCGACCATAAAATTCAGTTTGAGTAGTCATGGTAGTCATGGTACCCAGTATTTGTTCTTCATACTAGCTGTACGCCATGGACCAGATATTCAAACTGCACCCAAAAAGTGCGCAATAGCAGGAGCGAGTACAAGTCCATTGCGCCCATGTGCAAGAGGTGCGATATTCAAAAAGTGAGCCGGCCAAACTGTGTCTACAGCCGACGACTGAATATCGCACCACCTGTGCCATAGCGCAACTAGGGAGGGGAAGCTAAGCAGATCAGATATGCCATAGTGCAACAAGGGATGTGCAGCTAAGCAGTCCAGAGGCACCATAGCACAACCAGAGATGCCCCCCCAGCAGTAGGGCAATGCAACTGCACAACCAGGGACGTAGGGGCCCACCATCCATGCCACAGATGGGCAGAGGAACACACAGCAGAACAGACATCGCCCCCCCCCACACCCCATGCACTGCACAACTGGGGGAAGGCTGGAATAACCACTGGCCCATGGAGACCAGCAACCAACCCACAGCTGGGCCATGTTGCCCCATCATACCCCCCAGGCAAGCTGTGACTGGCACACAAGGAGGGCTGACCCTTCCATGCCACACCATCCCCCCCAGTGCAGAGCACACCCTGCACCATGACCCCTAGACACCCTGCCCAGGAGCAGCATCCACCACTGCAGGAAATCACATGCATGCCACCACCCCCTCTGTGACACTGCAACCCTGTGCACCACAGAACCATGCAAGGCAGCCCCACCACAAGCACCCATCAGCAGGTGGCAGCACACAGAGATGCAACAATGGCATACACAGTGCCACCACGCACAGCCCCCCCAAGGTACTGCTGAGAGACCAACCATGCATTGGCACATGAGGTACGCCCCACAGGACAGGGCATGCCCCAGACACCACCACCAGTGGTACAGCACCCTGCACAGTCTCTCAATGACACACCCCGACCCAGCACTGGTCACAACAGCCAACACAGACACCCATAGTGGTGTGTGGAAGCATGCACCACACCGGATGCCACACAGTGCATGGACAGACACCCACCCAAACCCAAGGGCACAACAACACAGGGACGCAGTGGTGGGACAACTAAGCCCCCAGCATGGGCCCATGTAAACTGTGTACACACAACCCGCAGTCCTCCATGGCACTGGAGTGCCAGCCACCCTGCACAGGCACTGTGGACCTGTACGCCACCAGCATTTTCCCGGAGCACAAGTCACAGACAGTGGTGCACATCCCCTGCAACACACAAAGCCACATCATGGAGGTGGGTCAGACAACTGTGAGGCCACAGTGTCACCGAGGCAGACATGCACCACATCAGTGACAGGAGGCAACCCAGCAGTGTGACTGGTACAGTGGCTGCCCTGCATGGACTGCCACCACTGACATGCCAGCAGACCATGCAGGTCACAGACATGCATGGGTGTCAGCTGCACAGGCCATGGATGGGCTGATAGGGGTGCCATGGACATAGAGCACACACCATGGATCACTGCACACAGTCATCCAGTGCACAGGGCACAACACTCACACCACAGACACTGACTGATAGCTACCCCCACACCATAGTCACCTCCTCACGGACACACACACATACCCATGATTGCACCACCCCTGACGCCATGCACACCACTGCAGCTGAGCACGTATAGCCCACTGCAAATCAGAGTATGCATATCAAAATAACTGTATTGAAACAACATATAAAAGGTAACTATTTACAACAAATATATACAAGGTGGGGAGGCCACAAACAAGGTGGGGTGGGTAAGGGTCAGGGGTGGAAAAATGGGACAGGAAAGGAGGGGTGTGAGGGTGGGTCCAGGGGGGTAGGGGATATCAGGGCAAGGGGACTCTTAACGGGTGCGCCTCTTCCTGCTCTGGCTCCTTCACTGCCTGTGCCTCCTCAGGAGCCCGGTCTCATCTATCCTGTGAAGGATGACTAGTGATGCCCTCGCCACCTGCAGGATCTCCCGCAGTGACTCCCAGATGTCTTGGAGATGGCGTGTACCTAGGACAAGGGAGCACAGTCAATAGGTGTGAATGCACAGCCCCATACAGCCCACCCACTGTGCATGGCATACGGCCATGGGACATACCTTTGTGATGGTGTGTGACCACCCACATTGATCACATCCACATGACCTGCCCACTCAGGTGCATACAGCCATGCAGAACGCTGCACCCACCCACCGGCCAAGTCATGCACAGCACCACCATGGCTGCTAGTGACATGGCTATGTAGCAAAAGGCAGTGGCATTGAGCCATATACCCGTGCATGCATGGACCGCCATCGACGCACTCCCAGACATGCATTGCCACTGGACAGTGCTGACTGTAACAAGTTGCATGCATGGCAGTGGTGTCGATGGATGCTGGCCATGCCCTGCTGCCCACCCTGTCACACAGCATGCAACAGTAATCATGGAGGTATGGCACTCACCATCATCAGGCCAGTCTCTTGGGCGCTGTGGACCCTCGCCCCACCTGGCCTCCATCTACTCTTCATTGTGCCGCAGCTCATGGGCCAGGCGCCATTCCTCTGGGCCTGTGATGCAAACATGGAGACAGGAACATCAATACAATCCCATAGCAAAGCCCCCCTGCCACCAGGTGTGTGCCCTCCCACCCAGCCAGACCCACCCTCCCCCACATCCTGATAACACCACCTCAGCCAACCCCGGATGGTCCCTCCCCCATGTGCTGGACATATTCAACTGTGATACCCATATGGAAGATAAAAGTGTGTTGATGTAACACCTGCCTGGCTGTGGCACTGTGCCCCTCCTGGCGCATCCCCACAGGTGAGCTAGCAGCTCCGTCATCCTCCACCGCAGGTCTCCATACCTATGGTGGTACTGCTCTGCACTTCTCCCCATCCAGTGGCCTCCTCCAATGCAGTGGCCTCCTCCTCCCACACCTGGCTCCTGGACCTGTCCAGGGGTGCCTCCTCGAACAGTGGTCCATGGTGTGGCTCCACTATGGCCACTAGGTTGGCCAGTTCCAACTGCATCCACTGAGCAGCCCTCCTGCACCATTCTCTCTGCTCGGTCTGCAAATATGGTGCTCTGCAGTGTGGCTCCTTGCGTGCAGATGTTGCGTGGTACAGCGCTGCCATTCTCTATCGCGCTGTCACCGAACAGCACGATAGTCGTGCACCCATGTCTGATGCATGACACCTAGGAGGCAAAGGTAGGACACAGGGTCAAGGGTCTCTGGCACACGGACATGCACAGTGCCATTGGAACCCAATGCATGTAGCGTGATTGGCTGTTTGTGTGCCACCGCCAGTAGCGGCCTACCATGCTGTTGCCCCACTGCTCCTATGATGGTCCAGTGCCACAGCACTATGTAGGTGAACATCACTATACTGCCACTGGCACAATGGAGGCAGTGCCCTGCATTGCTTCCCGGGCACAGCACATCAGCAGCGCGGCAGATGCCTGCGTCAGCAACCCGGGCATGCGCAGTGAGGTGTGTACTATTCATGTCACAGAACTGCGCCATTGGCTCTGCACATTCAACACAATTGCACAAAGCGCAACAGCATGATATTCAGTCGTCATATGCAAAACAGCTAATCAGCCATGCAATAGTGCATCACTGCAATTTGCATCCGCTTAAAGTTGCGCCTCGCTTCATTTGCATGGGTTGGGCTATAAAAGTGCGACATTGGGCTGCAGTGGCCATAATCAGTTACTGCAGTCAGTTGGTGAGTTGCATGCTGTTTGGGAGTGTGGACTGTGGATTTAGGGACATGCATGGGACTGCACAGTCACAGGTAACAACTGCCATTCTTACAGGCTAAATAATGACCGAGCAAGTTGTGGGAGAGGAGGAACACAGTGGTGGGAGGAGGAGTAGGCCTAATTTTACCAAGGCTGAGACTGAAGCCTTGTTTGAGGCCTACCTGGATCAGGAGCTGCTTCTCAGTGGATGGCAGGGAACACCTCAAGCCCGTGCTGCTGCATGGAAGAAGGCGGCATGTGCTGTGAACCTGCATAGCAGCCACCAGCGCTCCATGCAGAAGTGCAAGAAGAAGATGGGCACAGACAGGAGGAGGATAAAGGAGAAGGTCGCTGCCATCAGTGCAGCATGAGCTGCGACAGGTGGGGGATAGCCGGAGGTGGTACACCTGACCCCACAGGAGGAGAGGATTGCTGGAAGCATGCAGCGTAGTGCCATTGAGGGTGTTCTGGGTGGTGGCTTCCAGATAGGTGGTGGCCCATCACTGCATGGTAAGTCATGGTCTGTCTATGGGGTGGGGCAGGGTAGGTCACATGCAGTAACATGACTGTTTTCCCTTACAGATCCTGAGCATCTGCATGGGTCAGCGGTAGTGGGCCTGTCCACTGAGGACAGTCAGCTGGAGATGGAGGAGGGCCCATCCACCTCTACATGCATCATGGACACCACGCAGTGCAATGTCCACCCCCATTCCCGGCATCATGCGACACCCTCCCTGTTGACACTGGGTTCAGCTGTGGGCATCCCAAGCACACCTGGCGCAGGCATGTTCAAGTATACTTGGCTCAGTGTGACAGTGGGCCTGCCTGGCTGTCCACACTGATGTTATTGTAACAGGTGCTGAGGAAGCCCTGCCCATGTCCCAGCATGACAGCGTCCACGGATCCCAGCATGCTGTGACACGGGCCGGTGCCAAGTCCGTCACCGATGATGATGTCACCAACAGCATGGACAGTGACACGTGTGTGCCACAGGATGGCCACACAACAGGTAACATCGCGGCCATGGCTGTGGGTGGTTCTGCTGTGGAGGCCTGTGTGTCAGCACAGTCCCAGTCTGTGCCTGTCAGTGCCAGTGGGGCAGCACTGGTGTTTGTTCAGAACAGTGGGACTGTTGTGGCCACTGCGGTGGCACCACTGAGCCCTGGGGAGTGGCAGCCAGAGGGGCAGAATCAGTGGTCGACCAAGGGGCTTGGGGGTGCAGGGTCCAGCGGCGGCATCTGTGCTCCACCTGTGGACATGCCCAGACCTGGTCCTGGTATGCAGCGCCCACCCTCAAGGGGTGCTGAGCATCAGGGCCACGCACACCCTGAGGGACAGGATGCCGAGGAGGCAGATGACCTCATGGACGAACACACCCGCCTACTGCAAGCATCAGTCCAACAGCAGATGCGGCTTGCAATGTCAGTGGATGCACTGCATGCGGCTCTGGAGTGGGCAGAGGAGTGTCACAGCAGAGACACCGCTCTGATCCTGGCAGGGATGGACCGGTTGCAGGAGGATGTGACCACTGCCATTGACAGGCATGCACAGGCATTCACTGCTGTCATGGCCACAATGGGCACACAGTCATGTGTCCATGCTGGCGGACACCACGCTGCAATGTCCACTTTCATTCCCAGCGCCGTGGACACCCTCCCTGTTGACACCGGGTTCAGCTGTGGGCATCCCAAGCACACCTGGCACAGGCATGTTCAGTGTGCTTCAGACCCCTGCGCGAGCACGGTCATGTTCACGCAGCGGAACCCCTTGGGGACCATCGGTGCTACCCCATGAGGCCAGTGGTCAGCCTGTCAGTGCTGGAGGGTCTCGGCTGGGCCGACCATGCATCCGTGGTGGCCAGAGCACTGTGTCACATGACTGACCTGTCTCCCAAAGCGGCTACTGTCTGGTGCTCCCCTGTGTGCATTGTGTCTTTCAGTGGGCAGTGCACAGGTGGGTACCTGGCCCTGCACATGGACACACAGTCCATCTTCACACCCTTCCGGCTGCTGTCCGCAGTTGCATGTGCATGATGATGCCTGCACTGTGCTGTACACCAATGTGCAATGGTGCTCAGTATCTGATACACACACATGGACAGGCAGTGGGCGTGGAGGTCTGTGGACATGTGTGTGGCTAGGGGGGGCATTCTGGGTTGGTGTGCCTCCTACCCTTTGTGCCAGTTTGGTGCTTTGTGTGTGTGTGTGTGTGTGCGCGTGTGTGTGTCCATCTGTGAGGCATGTTAGACCTCACCCATCCCTGGTTGTGTGTGTGGTTTCATGCCCAGCCACTTCCCTTGATGGCATGCACCCCTGGTGTGTGTCCATGCATGGTTGTGGGTTGTGCCTTAGCCACTGGTGGTTGCACATGGCCCCATGACTTACCTGGGTTGGCTGAAGTGCTCCTCCATGATGGTGTCCCGGTGCAGCTGTGCCAGCCGGAGCAATCGGGGGTCCCATTGCCCAAGGGGGGGCTGCCCATCACCTTCATCACTGGTGTCCTCATGGTCCCCATCGCTGTCCCCCTCTTTGACCTGTACTGCTATCCCACATTCATTGGCCATGTTGTGCAGGATGCAACAGGCCAGGAATAGCCCTTAGGCCTTTGAGGGGCTGTACTGTAAGGTACCGCCGGAGGTGTCCAGGCAACAGAAATGTGTCTTCAGCATCCCGAACACCCACTGGATGACATTACATGTGGTGGCGTGTACCTCATTGAAGCATTGCGGCGATGGGATCACAGGCTTCCGGTAAGGTGTGAGCAGCCATGGACGGAGTGGGTATCCACTGTCACCTGTGTGTAGAGGGTGGAGGTTAGTTTGGTGATCAGCATCAGCCTGCCCTGGGCCATGTAGGCCACTACCCATGTCACCTCTGACCATGCCCCCCCAGGCCCTATGATTGTCCATGTGGTTTGCATACTCACCCACTAGGTGTCCAGTGGGGATATCCCCACTCTCAAATCTGTGGCACAGTACTGACTGGTGCCAGATGAAGGCTTCATGTGCTCCCCCAGGGTGCGTGGCACAGATATTGATGATGCGCCCCCTGGCATCACACACCACCTGGCAGTTGATGCTGGCATAGCCCTTGGGATTGATATATGCAGCCCCCTCAGGGCCAAGTGGTGTGCGGATGGCCACATGGGTGCAGTCTATTGCCCCTAGCAGGCCAGGCATATGTGCTACCATGTGGAACTCCTGTATATTTGCTGTGCGCTCTGCCGGTGTGCTGGAGAAATGGATGTACTCTGCAGCATGTGGCAGCAGTTCGCTGAGGAATTGGGTGAGGTGGCGTGATGTGGCCAACTGGGTTATGCCTGTGTTGTCCCCAGTTGGTCTCTGGAAGGTACCCGTGGTGAGCAAGCACATGAAAGCTGTCACTTTGGTCTCCACTGACAGGGCATGGCTCTGTCATGTGAGTGCCTGCATCACATCACTGCACAGCTCACAGAGCCACCTCAGAATTGCCTGATTCAGGGGGTACTGGCCCACAATCTCGGTATCACTGTACGGCTCAAAGCTGGTGCGGGCTCAGTACTGCCTGTTGAGGGCATACCACCAACAGGCCCTTCCACGGCCATGCCCCCCTGCTGCCCACCTTCTCACCCCCCCTCATAATGGCCTCCATCTGGAAGGTGGCACTGACCATGTCCCTGGCTTGTGTTCACCCCCCCGGCAGCTGTTACTGTATTCCCCCCGCTGTCCTCACTGCTACTTCCCCTGCACCGGGAACACCTGCCTGTGCTTGCCTCACTGCTGTGTGGTGTACCTTCCCCTTGTGCAATGTCTCCCCACACCTTCCACTCTGGCTATTGCTTCCAGGTGCCTTTTCCTGCCTGGCCCTGTGTGTCCCTGTTGCCCAGTGTGTCCTGCTGTGTGTTGCTCTCATATGTGGCTTCCCTGTAGCATTCTTGCACCTCTCCCTTGCACACTTTTATTTTGGCTCATTTCTGCTATGGCGCAACTTCCACTTGCTCCCCTATTGCACATGGCACAAGTGGTTGACTATCGCACTGCACCATTTATGCATGGTTCCTCCCCCTTCAGTTGCACATGCCTTCATTATCATTTCACTGTTGCTCAGCATGATTTGGGGGGGCGCAACTGCCTCCTGCTGAATATCGCAGAATGGCGCATTTTCAGACTTGTGCAGGCACAACCCTATTGCGCATGGCTCAACTTTTTTGAATATCTAGGCCCATGTGTGAACCATCTATAGCTATAACATAATTTTCAAGTCAAACACAAGACACAGGAAAGTAAGGTATTTAAAAAAATTATTAATAAAATGCCCATTTTTTTTTGTTCTAAGGCCAGATTAGTAAACTCAGTCAGCCTCATAACATAATCTTCAAATAGCTTAATGAGCAGCTGATGCCATTAGGACAACTTTAGCAAAACATATTATTTAGACATAGTCCAGCTTGCATTTCACATTAGTTCTGTATTTCTCATCCCTATTATTTGTTACTGAGGCCATCTACACGAAACTGGGATCTTGGGTCCTGAACAGTTCATCTATTCCTGTTGCTTTCTCCCTACATGAGGTCATAATGCTCTACTTGTGAATTCACAATTACTCCCATGGCAGCAGATTGTGATGTCACAACAGAGGACTATAACAAGAAGTAGGAAGCAAGCAAAAGAGGCAGACAAACTCTTAGGAATATAGAGCATGTTTCCATGGAAATTTCTCAGTAATAAAGAAGTGGGTAGGGGAAGTCTGTTGAATACATATGGAATGAAAGCTGAACTGTACCTAAATATTATGTTTTTCAAAGATTCCTTTGAGGCGTCACCAACTCTTTAAGCAAAGATGCTTCATTTTAACATTTACGATGTGTGGCTGAGAGAGTTAATGTTCCTGGAATGGGCCAAAACCAAATGTTCATAGAAAACTACTAAGTAAGTAAACAGTCAGCAACACATCCGAAACATGGTACAATTGTTTACCAACATACGTTAATATATTATTGTAAATTGTATCTTGAAAAATTCCAAACTAACCCCCTTAATAAAGGCGATCAGAAAAAATTCAGAAACATAAATTAAGCTAATATTGACGGCAGTGTGTGATCTACATTGATGAGTATAAATGTTAGTCAAAATATAATTAGGAACATACAACAATCATTATAAACACATTAACTACTTTTATATAAATGAATAACTCAGCATTTGTGCTAGATACTATAAACTATTAATACATCATTTATATATGTCATTGAACAACAAATTCTATACAACAGTCAAAACGATGCCCATGTTCCTATAAAATGAAAGTTATTAACAATGTAGGGCAACAAATGAGGACATCTCAAAACAGTAATTTCAGTGTTGAATACTCCACCAGACTATAAGATATGGATTACCCCATGACAATAGAAACACTAAATTTATTAGTATAGTGATGAGTTTTGGAAATATATTATTCTTTATTCATACAAAGAGTAAACATATATTTCAATTGATTTCATAAGAAAGTTAGGGCCAGATATTCACAACTTTGCCCCGGGGCTAAATTAGCTCTGCCCAGTGGGCAAACTTAGCCCGGAGCACAAAGCAAGCTATATTGAAAAGGAAATAGCCCGGTGCTAATCCTGCTGAATATAGCAGTCTAAGGAAGCCGGGCAAACTGGTCTGGGAGTACAGGGCAAAAATAGCCCAGGAATAAGACAGCACTGAATATAGCAACAAGGAAGTGCAAACTGCAACTGCAGCTCATTAGACTCTGTAGCAAGTCAGTGTTGCAGGTGGAGAACATTGTGTGTGATTGCACAGAGATGTTTCACAGCTACTGCAAACACAACTCTCAATCCCCTGCCTCATAAATCAGGGACAAGGCTTAAAAAAATCAGGGACAAAGGTTTAAAATCAGGGACACATCTGAAAAATTGGTGATATCCACTCATGAAGCAGGTAGAATAAGTGGTTTAGTGTAAAATGCATTTTCTAAGGAAGAACAAGTCTGTAACAATAATGTTTGACATTATTGTATGCTTACAACCTCCACTGTTTGGTCATGGAAACACAGGTTTTAGGAGGGACAGAGTAAAATTGTGAGGTAAAATCAGGGACATCCCTTAAAATCAGGGACAGTCGAGAGGTATGACTGCAAACAACAATGTGGGCCACACACTGCAGAACTGTGTTATGCTGAAGTGAGGTTTGCCCAGGGCTTACCTGATTGCACAATGCTAACACATTAGCCCAGTGCAAACTGGTTAGCCCGGGGCAAACGGGAGCTATATTCAAAGCTCCCATGCAAATGAGCCTACTTAGGTAATCCGTGGGCAAACAGGTACATTTGCATCTCATTAACTGCTGCTTAGCATACATTACGGGTGCTACTGCATGGAACACAAAGCTCCCCCTTTTGGTCAGAATGGAAGTACAGGCTGATGCTGCAGAGCAAGGCAAACCCACAGCATCCCCTGTTGGTTGGAATAGAAGTACAGGCTGGAAGCAGCAGGAACTGTGAGCTGCCAGGCACAGTTGGTGCATACATATCTCACAACCTCTTGCCTCCTGAAACAGGGACAAGACTTAAACAAATCACGGACAAAGGACCAAAATCAGAGACACATCTTCAAATGTAGGGATATCCAACCAGACAGCTGGCAGAATATGGGGCCTAGTGCAAAATGCATGTTCTAAAGAAGAACAAGTCTGTAACCTTAATGCTTGACATTATTTTGTGCTTACAAGTTCCACTGTTCAGCTAGGGAAACACAACTGTGAGGAGGGACAGAGTAATAATTGTGAGGCACATTCAGGGATATCCCCAAAATTCGGTGACTGTTGAGAGGTATGCACCTGACCCATTCACAATAACAGTAAAAGTAATATCCCTGGTAATCTAGTGGTCCCCCCACCCCCCCAGAATGAATCCCGACCCACGTTAGGTCTAAATGACAATCTTTTCCCTGGTAGTCTAATGGTCCACCCACCCCCATCACAAATCCCGACCCACATTAGGTCTAAATGACATTTTTTTCTGGTAGTCTAGTGGTCCCTCACCCCCTAGCATGGGGGGACCACTAGACTACCAGGGCACTTTACTGCCATATCACAGCTACGGGGTCAGTGATGTGTGCATGTGGGGGGCACCACCGCGATTACCAATGCCTTTTTGTCAGTATTCTAGTGGTGCGCTACAGGTTGCGCTAATACCTGTAATGCGGTGCTAGACCTTTGAATATGCCAGTTTGCTGGCATTCATGGGCACTCTCCTAACCCCACCCCTGCATACTATTATCTATTAACGTCAGCACTACCACACAGTGCCAGCGTTAATAGAGCTTTTGAATATTGCAGCCTTGTGCAAATCCAGCACTATTCCAGTGGTATGGTTTTGCGCTAAGTGCAATTGTTTGAATATCTGGCCCTTTGACTGTAATACTATGATTAACTCATATAGTGTTATATTCTTTTATACACCAAACATAATAACCTATACATTCTTACAAATATACAAACAATGAGCCCTATTTTTATATATGTAGAAGATATTGTACAATGGTATCATAATACTGCATATGTCATCTAAACACATAGTAGTGTAGTGTTGCGATAATGAAGATATCTGAACTGTAAATGTGTTACTTTTGTAACAAGCAGCACCGAGGTAACATTCATTTGTTTAGTAAAGCTGTACAATGAAGGACAAGGTATTGTGATAGTAATGAGTGCATTATCACAAAAAGTCTGTGATGTTGTATATGTAGCAACACAATGATAACAATTGTGAAAGTGTAAGCCGTTAGAATAAGTTGTGCTACATCAAGCATCAGATGTTGAACATCTACAATACACACCACATATATGCTGAAACATTTAACAGTAACTCATGTATTGATGTTTCACAGGAGTGTTCATGTGTAGCACATAAACACATAATGGTTCTGCTAGCAATGTCAAGGCATGTTGTAACAGACACCACGCAGTTGTTAAAAAACAGGCTGTTAGTACACCTCAGAATATGTCTATTTGACAATATGCTGGTCTTATGAACATTCTACAGCTTAATAAGTGTGGTATGACAAATGATTATGCACAAAGTCTGCACCACTGTATCGGCTGGCTTAAACCAAGTTTATTGCATAAATCATTAACACGACTATCTTAGTTGTAAAAAACATAAGACCATATGCATGTGACAAACTTCTTTCCTCTGTATGTTACCAAGTAAGACAAGTCATCACACACATCATAAGTAAAATTTCTATATCATAGTGATTAGTACACAGTGTGCAACATATATGTTGCATATACTGTGACTACTCTTCTGCTTGATGAAGGTCATTGTAATCCTTCAGAATCAAGGCATAAGCATCTGTTAGTTTAGGACTTTGCCTGTTTAAATGTGCTCACATAGTCATAGCACTCCACCCACCCATTACTGTTCCTCAGCCAAGTGACATAATGTCCAAAATGTACAGCTGGTCCATAGTGGAGAATCACAGCCTGGATATCAAATCAGACACCCCCAAACTGTACTCTACCAGCTGTAAAACCAGTGATGAGTGTGTCAGTTCTTAGTCCATGAGATTCAAATATCTACAAGACAAGGACAAGATATTGAGAAGAGGTTCTAAGTCATATAGATTGAGGACACTCCCCTCCACACTGAGTACATCCCGAACCACATTGTACATTATGAAGCAGCTCTCTGAACTTAACAGTACGTGACTAGGGAATATACAGAGAAATGCAAAGCATATCCTCTAGTACTTCTTTGTGTGAATGACCACATGACAAGTAAGTGTACTTCATCACATACAGTAGGTGACAGTAAAGTAGCATCACACAGGAATGTTATCATCATCCAAACCGTTTATGATGGCCATCATAAACTCTGTTACATCCTGTTGGATGTTATCTGCAAACATTCTATGACCATCATACCCACCTAAAACAACCTGTAAAGGTGTGCATGTCTAAATCATGTTGTCATGTTCTGCGGTATAATTTACGATTTGCTTTAACGATTTAAACAGTGGTGTACCATAAAAAAGCTCTGATACTTCCAGTGAAGTGAGGCATATGGAGAAATGCTTGCATCGCTGAGTTGGTGTAGCAGTTTACTCCAGTACTGTTATCAAACGATGGGACAATCGTTCACCCAAGTGACTTCTTTTGTGGAGGTGAGTCTGTGTCATTGTGTGATAGAAGTTCCTTCTTAGTAGTGTCAGAATTCAATTCATGTGTACTTGCTCACTTTCTCTTCGTTTAGCCAGAAGTTGACACTGTAGCAATGCACTGCACTACACGCATGGGTAGTGGATTGAGACACGTTTTGGCTGTTACAAAGTATGTACTCTGTTGTACTTACAATACATTGCTTGTTAACACAGATTTTCTGTGGTGAGATACTGATGATGTACAAACCAGCAAGAGTCTGAACATGTGAAAATGCAACATAGCTCATACCATCTTTGAAGATGCCAGTACCTATATAAACCATGGCTGAGTCCAATCTTAAGCCTTGCGACTTGTGTATGGAGACAGCATATGCAACACACACTGGAAACTCTTCGTCACATATATGTTCTTCACCATCTAGAACATCACAATAGTTCATTCAATCGGTGGTGACTCTTTAATGTTGTCAAACTTGACAAGTGCCTCTATCAATGTCTTCTGTACGTTGTATAGAAAGTCAATGATGTGACCCATTGCACCACTAACCATGCCACGTTCAATATCCAGGTTGTGACACAGCAAAATGCATGCATTCTTACAGACTGTGAGAACAGCATCTAGGCCAGCTGTCCAGGACACATCAGACTTAAGTTCAGTAAGTCATTCAGTAATCTTAGCTACCAGCTGTCGACTTAAGCAAATGCCATCAACACTATCGACTGCGTGCAGAGTGATGATTTCTTGACCCTTTCTGCACAACATAATGCTATTGAATTTATCGTATTACTTAAGCCACAGCATGAGACACACAATACATGTACTGTCTGAGTACACTTTACTGAATACACCACATGCAGCACTCATAGATGTACTGTCAGCAGTGATTCAACGAGTGTTCAACAGAGAAAGATTTGATAGTGTTAAACTACCAGTACGAGCCTGGTCCAACATTACCTTATAGACCAGATCACCGCTCTGCTGCATGTTTTGATACAACTCGACATAAGTAAACAACTCCCAGAGGTTTTAATAAAAAAAACTCTGAGACACTCTACTGTCTTTTTAGCTTGCTGTACCCTGAGTGCTGTAAAAACATGTTTTCTATTCATGGGTGCAAGTTGTAGAAGGTCTCCAAAGACAACAATACGCTTTACACCAAATGCAGCACCATCGTCACTTCCAAGAATCTCCTGGGGGCATAGGTGCATGCAAGCAAGCATGACATTTGAGACAATGCTGATCTCATCAATGATCAAAAGCTTCATTTTGGCAAACATGGGATGGAGTTCAGATGTTACTTCAAAAGATAGCTTTTCATACTCTCCTGTTGTTCAGTACTCTACTGGTAGCATAAACAATGGGTGTAGAGTGACACCACCAATGTTATACAGATGAACATACAAAGAAGCCAGCAGAAGAAGACCATTTGTTCTATTAGGTCTGCTCATGTTGCACGGTCCACAACTTGAGTTAATGTCCCTAACCTCCCTCCCTCCCCACTCCTCCGATCCTCCCTACCCATGATCCTTCTCTTCCCTATGTCCTTTTTGAGGTGTGGGCATCAGTACTGAGCTCCATACTCTAGATGCAGCCTTACCAGTGATTTGTATGCAGTCAGTCCAGATGGAACAGTGACAGCAACAGACATTGTTTCTCCTGTGTGTTTTCTTATCTTATACGAAATGGTGTCAATTAGAAAACTCTTGTCTGTACCTGCTGAACCACTAATATACATTAGTAATGATTTGTAGTTTCCACACTTACATTGGTTCTTCTTATGTAAGATACCATGTATCATTGCTTCTGTCATAGCAACATAAACAAAAAGCTACTGCTCACTCAGATTTGCTTTCAGTTGACTAGGATCTGTGCCACCACATGAACCATGTTACATGCCATGTTCCACTTCAATCATGAGTACTAGGAGATTATTCATAGAAAGAGGGTCTCCCAGAGTACACTCTCCTTTAGGATCAATGTTGTCTAGTGAATTAACTGGAGAATCCTCCTCAAGCTGTTTCTTAGCTTGCTCAAGCTGCTCATTCTCTAACGCTAATCGCCGAATATATATTTCAGACTGCTCTGTTTTGAAGGTCTCATATGTCAGGTAGAACTGTTCCTCATATGTATCACAGTCTCCTTTCAGTGTGCTCTCATCCTTCCATGGCTTGAACAAAAACAGAACAGCAATGTAATAATGCTCTTTGCTGTCAGTAGTGGAGAGACTCAGCTTACAGTGGTCAATCAGCCATGGTTTTCATCTTTTCACAAGACAACCTTCCAAGCCTCTGACCTTACAACTGTGTCATGTGGTATCAGGTGCTATGTCAGTCTTGTAGTCATACCATTTGCCACCTCAAACAGACAGATAGTGCCCATGTCACTGTGTCAGTTGAGGTAGTATGCTTTGATCAGGTTGTTCTTCAAGATATTCTTGGAAGAAGGCTGGTTAAAAGCCAGTTCCTCAATCTCTTCATGAGATCTAAACACACACTTGCATTTCTCTTTGTAGTTCACACTGAGAAACTGTAGCACATCAGATTTGTCATACAAGTGGGTGCCGATCAAATGGTCATTAGCTTCATATATTCCGCACTCCCTGTGAGACAGTGTCTTCAATCCCAGCGACAACAGTTGTGAAGTGATTGAATAGCTGGAAGTAGCAATATCCTCCCAATGGTCCTGCAGACTTGTCTGCTCATGTTTCGTGATGTACAAAGTGATGTACTGAACAAGAGCCAAAGAGTTGTCAGCAACAAACTGCACATAAATATTTACCTACCACATCAAGAGAAGTATAGGGTTGTAGTCATTGATGTAAACCACACTCTCCTGTCTGGGTAATTCATATACCCATTTAGTGGACTTTGCCTTGAGATAATGACACATTCCTGAGAATAGGTCATTCATACATCCTTGATGGCAGACACATCTAGGGAAATTGAAATGACACCTGGTGTACCACTCAGTATAAATCTTAACTGGTCGATGGCGATACTTTCCACAAAGATGATATTGGAACTTTTGCACCACCTTCCATAGTGTAGGATTGTCATATTTGTCAGGGATATGACAAGTGACGTAATGCTGAATGAAGCTCAGAACTTCTGCAGCTTCATTCTCACCAATATGAGGAGCATCCTTGATCCACAGCAACATTTGAATATGAGGAGTGCCTCGTGCCTGTTATTCCATCCTCCAAAAATAGTGCTCAATGAGACCAAGAGGTGGGTTATCCTTTGACAAAATGAATGTCAAGATGTTATCGAAATGCTGGTGAAACTGTTGGGACACGGATACTGGATCAAATGAATACATCTTGCCAAGAATTATTGATAAAATGCCATCAATGTCAGCATTATGCCACTTCAGTAATTTGATCAACTCATCCCAAATGAATTCAGCACAGCTCAGAGTTACAAACCAAGTCACTGCACCATACTCTTGCAGCATAGTCATGACCTCAGAGTGTCTCCAATGACAGTATTCTTTAGTAGCACGCAGACTAGAGAGAATGGAGCTCAAATTCACCTGCTATGTATCATCTTTGTCCTTCAATTTCTGAAGAAACTCTGTGGCTGTGATTTCATCCACTGGATTAGTGAGCCATAGAGTATGTGAAATAGATGTGCAGAGGATACTAAGCTCACTCTCCCATAGCAGGTGGAACAGATATTGAATGTTTCTATATAATTTGCCATCCTTGTTCAACACTCATGATGTTCAGTACTCAGCATCTGCCACATGCACTTCATGTGCATCCAAATGACCTCCTGTACCTTTTGGAAACAAATATAGAAAACACTATGTTTCTGCTGTTGCCTTCCAGATACTTACAGGACTGTCCTCAACCTGTTTCATCTGGTACAGGTCAATATTGTGACCAGCTGGGTGCATTGTGTACTGTTCATACATTTTCATGTGTTGCAACATCAACCTTCTCAATCATTGGCTTCCTTGTGTCCATGACTCCTAACTGAGTAACCATGTTATTCAGTTCATCAATGTTAAGGTCTGCTTAGAAATGATTATTGCTGTTCTGAAACTGTAGAGCAGTTCTCACTTTCTCTACATTGACAACATCCTGCCAGATAAGCTTAGACTTCGTGCGTGAGTTCACCATTTACAAGAATCACCATACTGTTCTCATGTGAGATTGCTTCTGCATTCTCTTGCAGAATAGTCTGGAATGGTTTCATCATTTGTATGAGAATCTATTCAAACATATTCAATGCAGCAATCTCACCAAGTGTCACATCTGCCTCCATATTGTTGAACTCAGACCTTGGTGGCAGTGTGTTATGCTTCAGCTTACTAAAACAATACTAACACATAATAACTTTAGGGTATAGGTCAAAGTTATGCTGTAGTAGTAGAAAAGTCAACAATTATGCCCACATCTCATTGAAAGACTATATATTTACCAGATCAACAGTCTGTTGTCTGTAAAGTAGTCTGTAACATGAGATACACAGAATCAAATTTTTCTCTCTTTGCCAGCTCAAACTTGGCAATGGCTTTCCCCAACATTTTAATGATCTCTGCTTCCCTGAGACAGCACACAATTGAGTGGCAGAAGTTTCATCAGAGACTGCATAAGAAACTTTACTAGTACGTTGCACATCTATAATGATAGCCATTGAGGATTTCATATCTCCTGCTTGCAACAACTCATCAACCTGTGTATAGACTGACACAGCTTTTCTGACTTGGTAGGTTTTGTGGACAAAGTTGTATATCACTGGGTTGTGTACAGCAATGATATGCATGTGATTTAACACACTATTACACACACCACTTGTCAAAACATGCCAAGGAATGCCCTAGCAGTCCAGAATGTGGAGGAATGTCACAGTGGTCAATGTTGTGAAACAACTTGTATCTATGTGTTTTTTTTAGTTACAACAAAGAGATTCACAAATTGAGCTATAGCATCAAATGTTGCTTCTCTGACATTACATGTATCATTGCATGGCCATGACAGACAAGTGAGTATGTGTTGTCCACTTGTTGGGTCAGTGTCATCTTCTGATACATGGGTTCCTCACTGTCACAGACAGCACATTGTGCAATTTACCACCTTCATCTATGGAAAAAGTAAAGTCTTTTTCTGTGTATAATATGACTCCTCCCTGAAAAATGCCTCAAAAATCTGTTTCTGTAGCCATTGTCTTTTGAAAGTTTCACAAAAGTAATCTCAGTTCAGATTTGCAATCTTTTTCAATTTCCCCTGTACAGAGTTGACAACATTGCTGAACTGTTCAATCTGCTGCAACATTTGTTTAAAAAATGTGTAAGGACAGTAAGTGCCATGTTCACAAAAGTGCAAACTCTGAATTGTGGTTTCATTAAGGCAAGCTGACTCTTCAGTCTCTTGCCTTCACATCTCATGATAGCAGCAACTGTCCGATCAATTTTACTCTTTGAAGTCAAGTTCCAGAAATACATTAGCTTGCTGAGATGGCCACTGACAACAGAAGTAAGTTTTTGTTTTTATGATAGGTTCTTAATACCTGATCCGACAACAGCTTTCCTCTGCTGCTTACTATTCACCCCATCTTCAGCAGCTATGCATTTTTTGTTTGCTAATCTGCAACTAACTGAGACACAGGTCTTCTCACTATCAGACAACCTTTTCTTCTGCACAGAATGCACACTGTTCTGATGCTGTGTAGAAGGACTTGAATTGCTTTTCATAGTCTTCAGTAGTACTACACTACTATGGTACCTATCTCGTCTACATCTGGTGGCCTGTCTCGTTTTTGCTTGGCATTTCTGCAAAGAACTTGTACAGCAGTAAGATAAAATAATCCTCAGTATCAGGCATCTTCAAAAACAAAGAAAAATCACAACTAGCTGTGTGAAGCAGAAGTCTTTCCTGTTAATGAATGTTTATTTGCAATTTTTCCACATTCATTTATATGAGAGTTTCACAAAAGTAGGCAGTAGTTTCGACAAACTCAGAGTACTTGCAATCTTTTCCCATTCATCTCTATAAGAGTTTTGTGAAAGTACACAGATCTTTCATGAAACTCCCATTACTTGTGAGCTTTCTCCTTCATTTCTAATACAGTTTCAAGAATATACTCTCATAGTACTTTTGAGTTTCCTCCATTCATTTGTATGGGTTTCTTAAAAGTATGCAGTACTTTCTCAAAACACACACTACTTGTGAGCTTCTCCATTCATTTCTATAAGTGTTTCATGAAACAACATAGTACTTTCATGAAACTCACAGTACTTGTGAGCTTTCCCCATTGATATCTATCACAGTTTCACAAATGTTTATCCTATCATGTATGACTTGTAGTAAGAATATTTGTCCAATGAATGATCTTTATTACCATTGTGCCTTCTGAAATGTACCATACTCAGTAATTGGCTGACTGTACTGCTTACTTCCTACTATATAAAAGCACTCAAAATCCCTCAATAAAATATTATACGATAAAAAAGAGTTTCTCGAAGGTATTGTGTACATTCGTTAAGCTCACAGTACTTGCGAGCTACCCCATTCATTTCTATCAGAGTTCCGTGAAAGCACAAAGTACTTTTCCATAACTCAGAGTTCTTGCAAGTTTCCTCCATTCATTTCTATGAGACTTTTGCAAAAGTACACAGTACATTCACAAAACTCACATTACTTGCAAGTTTTTCCCATTCATTTCTATAAGAGTTTGACGAAACAACATTTTACTTTCACGAAACTCACAGTACTTGCAAGCCTTCCCCAATATCTATGTGAGTTTCACAAAAGTACTATGTACTTTCATGAAGCTCACAGTACTTGCAAGCTTCTCTATTCATTTGTATGAAAATGTTTCCAAAGTACATAGTACTTTCACAAAACTCACAGTACTTGCAAGCTTCCCCATTCATTTCTATAAGAATTTTATGAAACAACATAGTACTTTCAGGAAACTCACAGTACTTGCGAGCTTTCCCCTTTAATATCTATCAAAGTTTCACAAACAAATTGTGTACTTTCATGAAGCTCATAGTACTTGTGAGTTCCCCCCATTCATTCATATGAGAATTTTGCAAAATACATAGTACTTTTGCAAACCTCACAGTACTTGCGAGTTTCCCCATTCATTTCTATAAGTGTTTTGCGAAACAACATAGTACTTTTAAAAAACTCACAGTACTTGCGAGCTTCCCCATTAATATCTATGAGAGTTTCACGAAAGTACTGTGTACTTTCGCAAAGCTCACAGTACTTGCGAGCTTACCCTTCATTTGTATGAGAATTTTGCAAAAGTAAATAGTACTTTCATAAAACTCACAGTACTTGCAAGCTTTCCCCATTCATTTTTATCAGAGTTTTGCAAAAGCGCTCAGTACTTTAGCATAACTCACAGTACTTGTGAGCTTCCTCCATTCATTTCTATGAGACTTTTGCAAAAGTACACAGCACATTCACAAAACTCACATTACTCGTGAGCTTTTCCTATTCATTTCTATAAGAGTTTCACTAAACAACATCATACTTTTGCAAAACTCGCAGTACTTGCGAGCTTTCTGCAATAATATATATGAGAGTTTCACGAAAGTACTATGTACTTTCATGAAGCTCACAGTACTTGCAAGCTTCCCCATTCATTTATATGAGAATTTTGCAAAAGTACATAGTACTCTTGCAAAACTCACAGTACTTGCAAGCTTTCCCCATTCATTTCTAAGAGTTTTGTGAAACAACATAGCACTTTCGCGAAGCTCACAGTACTTGTGAGCTTCACCCATTCGATTGTATGAAAATTTTGTGAAAGTACATAGTACTTTTGCAAAACTCACAGTACTTGCAAGCTTCCCAATTCATTTCTATAAGTGTTTTATGAAACAACACAGTACTTTTGAAAAACTCACAATACTCTTGATCGTTCCCCATTAATAGCTATGAGAGTTTCACGAAAGTACACAGTGATTTTGTGAAGCTCACAGTACTTGTGAGCTTCCCCATTTATCTGTATAAGAATTTCACAAACGTACATAGTACTTTCACAATACTCTCAGTACTTGCAAGCTTTCCCCATTTATTTCTATCAGAGTTTCATGAAAGTACAGAGTACTTTCATGAAACTCAGAGAAGTTGCACGCTTCCCCCATATATTTCTGTGAGAGTTTCACAAAAGTACAGAGTAGTTTCACAAAACTCACAATACTTGTGAGCTACACCCATGCATTTCTATGAGAGTTTCATAAAAGTACACAGTACTTTCATGAAACTCACAGTGCTTGTGAGCTTCCCCATTCATTTCTATAAGTGTTTCATGAAACAACATAGTACTTTCAAAAAACTCACAGTACTTATGAGCTTTCCCCATTGATACCTATCTGAGTTTCACGAACATACTGTGCACTTTTGCATAGCTCACAGTACTTGCGAGCTTCCCCATTCATTTATATGAGAATTTCACAGATTTATGTACTTTCACAAAACTCACACTTGTGAGCTTCCCCATTCATTTCTAACAGAGTTTCGCAAAAGTACACAGTACTGTCACGAAACTCGCAGTACTTACAAGCTTCCCCATGCATTTCTTTGAGAGTTTTGTGAAAGTACAAAGTACTTTATTAAAGCTTACATTACTTGTGAGCTTTCCCCATTCATTTCTAAAAGTGTTTCACAAAACAAAATAGCACTTTTGCAAAACTCACAGTACCTGCAAGTGTTCCCTTTCATATCTATAAGAGTTTCATGAAAATACACTGTCCTTTCACAAAACATCTGGTACTTTCAAGCCTTTGTCATGCATTTCAAGGCATGTTTCACAAAACTACTCTGTACTTGCATGACAGTCCCAGTACTTGCAAGCTCTCCCCAGCAATAATAGAGGATACTTTTGAAAAAGCGCTGACTGCTTTCGCAAAAGCACTCAGTACTTTTGCACATGGAATGACCTTTTACCTTGACTTGACTTCCCATTATGTACTGCAACCAGGAAGCAGCTCAAATTCACAGCAAAAATATTGGTGACAGCACAGTAAAATGGAAATAAGTGAAAATAATCACAGAATCATGTAATAAAGGACCAATCAGATAAAAATGTATATATTTGTTAAAAAATAAGTGGTAACGTAAGAAAATGAAGCATTAAGTCTACTAATGGCAGCCATGTTTTTTTCCTTAAAAAACACCAATAGAACACTTCTGACCAGTCAGAGAACAGCTATCCCCTGAGTGATAGATTTCCGCAACAAATGGAAGTGTAGCAGTTATATGAAGTATGCATATTTTATGAACTAATCTGAATCAAAACAGAAATCCCTATGAAACAGCCAATCACAAAACAAGTTTGTTGAACAAGAAGGACACATCTGCCATCTTAGAAGGAGCTGAAAACAGCACAGACCCACTGCAGTAAATATACCATCTTAAAACTTTATTTTTAAACATATTAAGTATTGTTCTTTCTCAAGTAAAATTAGTTTATTAAAAATGTTTTTAAGCTCTGTTAGTCAGTGTAAATCTAAACAGTTAGTCACACTGTAAATAGCAGATACCAACAATCAAAGTCAGAGACAGAATAACATCTTACCGCCACAAATGTCAGCTCAAAAGGGAGAGAGATTACAGATTGCATATCTATATGAAGAAAGCTGACAACCAATCAAACAGTAGGACTTGTGCAGTGTTTTTTTCAAAGCAACCTATCAGAAATAATTAAATTCCCCCAAAAGATACTGGGCTGGATATTCAAAAGGGTTGCGCCATGCACAATAGGGTTGCGCCTGCACAAGTCCAAAATTGCACCATTCTGCGATATTCAGAAGGAGGCAGTTGCACCTCCCCAAGTCATGCTGAGCAACAGCGCAATGCTAATGAAGGCATGCTCAACCAGAGTGGGAGGAACCATGCATTAACTGCACAGCCCGATATTCAGCTGGGCTGTGCAGAGTTGTGCAGGCGCAACCCCCTACCTGCGCCTGCACAACTTTGAGCCAAAAAAAGGAGTAAGTCGAGGCCACCCGCAGGTAAGCTGCCACATTGCAGGGCACAACACAGCAGCTGTCACCTGTGGGTGGCCTCCATGACCCTATTACCCCTGCAGCTGGATCGCCGGCATAATGTAAATCTCCCCCACTGGCCGATCGCGGGCATAATATAATGACAACCCCACCACTGGCCCGATCGCAGGCATAATATGAATGACAACCACCCGGCCTGATGCGTGGCCAGAATGAGTCCCGCCCCCAAAGGCAATATCCCTGGTGGTCCAGTGGACCGTGAAGCCGATTGCAGACGCAAGTCAAGCCCCAAGTCCAATTACCCTGGTGGTCCAGTGACCCCCACCCACCCACATAGCCCACCACCCGCTCCCCGTCAGCTGGCGGGTGGCAGCACCCACCGCCTGCTGCCCCACTGCCCGCCTACTGCCTGCTGGGTAGGGCTGCATGCCCATTGGTTCAGAGCAAGAGCCAATGGGTATGCAGCCCATACCGTACAAGACAGTCCAGATATGTGAATGAATTCATTCATTCACATATCCAGACTGCCTTGTACAGTATGGGCTGCATGCCCATTGGCTCTTGCTCTGAACCAATGGGTGTGCAGCCCTACCGAAGCAGTCAGTCAGTGGGCGGCCGGAGGTGGGTGGGTGCTGCTGCCCGCTGGCTGACGGGGGAGCGGGTGGTGGGGTCCGTGGGTGGGTGGGGTCCGTGGTGGTGGTGGGGGCCACTGACCACCAGGGTAATTGGACTTGGGGGTTTGACTCTTATGCTCGCGATCAGGCTTCCTGGTCCACTGGACCACCAGAGATATTGCTCTTTGGGGGTGAACTCCATTCTGGCTGCAATCGGGCCAATGGGGGGGTTCATCTATGTTATGCCCACGATAGGGCCAGTGGGGGGGTTGTCATTTATATTATGCCCGCGATCGGGCCAGTGGGGGGGATTTACTCCATGCCCACGATCAGGCTGCAGGGGGCATCGGTCCCTGACAGCTGCTGCCTGGCAGGGCGCCAGGCGCAAGTCATCTGGGATCGGTGCACCTGCATGCTAATGGCATGCAAATGGGGCCTCAAGTAGATGCAAATGGCCCCCCCTGCACCTTGCATGAATTATGGCTCCATTTGCATGTCACCTTTTGAATATCGGAAAGTTGCACATGGTGCAATGGAACTTGCAACACCGCATCTTGAATGCTTCACTCTGACCACTTGTGGTGGCGCAAGTTCCATTGCACCATGCACGGTAACTGTGGCCGGGGGGAAATATTCAAAGGAGTTGCTCAATAGCACAACTCCATTGAATATCGCACCGGCCACACCCCAGCACAACTTTTTTGAGCAGTGCAAGGGCTTGCGCCACAGAATGGCACAGTTTAAATATCCAGCCCATTATGTTTTGTCTCTGTGACATCCAATGAGAAGTCATAAGCAGAGATGCAGTAAAGATCTTCTACGAACTTGAAGTGAACCCGAAGAGCACCACTTCGAGTTTGCATAGCGGTATGTGAAATATCCATTAAAAAAACAAAATTCACCTTTTAATGGACTTTGCATTGTCCACTTTGGGTTCACTTCAAGTTATAGACTTGTTAAGGTGAAGTTGATAAGAAAAAGCCCCCAGATCACATGTCTGACTGTTTCTCCAGCTTTGCAGGTCACATGATGCAGGGAGGAACTAAAATAGGTAGGAAGTCAGTGTTTCACTTCCCCTTTTTCATAAAAAAGCAAGTTGCAGGCTAAGCTCCAGAGTTATATATATAAAGGATATACAGTGGTGAGCTGTCAGATAAATGATTTATCTACACAAGTGCTGTTTGACCTTGGGTAACCTCACGAGCGGCATAAGCCATGAGTGAGGTGTCCGAGGTCCAACAGCACAAGTGTAGATAAAGCATTTATCTGACAGCTCATCATTGTATATTTCATTTATGCAATAGGGATGCTTTCTATTAGTGCAGGAACATTTGTTTTTGACTGTTTATCTTTATTTTAATACCCTCTAATTGCACTTACAGATGTTTCCATCAACCGCCACGACCCCTCATTTGACAAAGACAATCGGGGTACCACTAACCTGGTCCTGTCTGCCACTGAACTTCTTATTTTTCTCTCTCCTTGTCTCCCTCTACCTCTCCAGTCTTATTCCTTGCCCTAAAATTGCCTCTGAGTTTCATTTTCTTTTCCTTACATGAATGTTACTGTTTTATTGTGGCCTTTTAAACTGCTTACCAATTGTTTGTAATTGTTTGTAATACTGTCTAGCATGTTTATGTACTTTTATGACGTGGAACCTTTGTAAAAGAGCCTTGGCTCAGATGAATTAATTCCTAGAACAATAAACTAAACTAAACTAATAATTTCTGGGAGTTTTGGTTAACTTTCCTAGAGTATGTCTGCCTAGCATAGTGGTTGCTATTGAATGAAACACCACTCATTTGTAGGAATACTTCTTGCTGAACAAATGTCATGCTCACAGTACTATGCTACCTTTTTCATTTTAAAGTTATTCACATTTGTTTGTCAAAAAAGGGAAAAGAAAATTGAATTTTATGCTTTTTTTTGCTAATTATAAAAAAACTAAAAGGTATCTATAAATGAAACACCACTCATTTTGTAGATATTTTTGTGCTGAACATTTTTCGTGCTCACAGTACCATGCTATCATTTTTTGTTTTAAAGTTATTCACATTTGTTCATCAAAAAAGTGAACAAAAAATTAAATTTTCTTCTGCTTTTTAGCTAATTGTAAAAAATCTATAAGGTATCTACAGTATACATGAAACACCACTCATTTTGTAGAGAATTTTGTGCTGAACAATTTTCATGGTCATAGTACCATGCTATCTTTTTTCGTTTTAAAGTTATTTCCATTTGAATATGGTTAGTACTGCTTCTGAGGCCGAACATTCTAAATGAATTCTAAAGAGATTTGTGACATAGTAACTGTGTGTATAAATGGTCACTGTATGTATACATTTATTTATACATACAGTGACTCAAATAAATGCATTTATCACACTGAATATATGTCCACCCCATTGCATAAATATATATATATATATAGATATATCTATCTATATATATATATATAGAGAGAGAGAGGGAGAGAGAGAGAGAGAGAGAGAGACACACATTTATAGTCAATTTGTTTTTACATTGGTTGTTTTCTTTAGTAGTTATTTACTGTAAATCTGTTCTGTAGCAGGGTTTTTTGTTAATTAGAGCTTTTTCTTTTGCTCTTAAAACCAGCTTTTGTTTGAATTAGTCTTGCGTGCAGTCCATCTTTCCAACTAGTAGTTTTCCAGGGTTTGGCTAGCACTCATGGAATGAATGGCAATTCTTGCCATGCATGGAACGGCCTTCCAGAGGAGGTCGTGGAGTCAAAAACAGTGGTGGAATTCAAGCATGCATGGGACAGTCATAAGACAATTCTAGGGGGTGGGGTAGGAAGAAGTAGGCTGCTGGTTAACTAGGATCTGCAGCTTATCCAGTAGGCAGGGAAATGGGCAGACTGGGTGGGCCAAGCAGTCCTTATCTGCCGTCAAATTCTATGTTTCTATGTTTCTATGTTTTGACAGCTCTCTACCCTCCATTCCTCATCCTTCAAAATCCTTGATTCCGAAAAGCTGTGTCTTTACATTTAGGCTTATATTTCGATAAAGGACACCATCCTGAATATTACTATCACTCAGAAAACAGAGAAAAAGGATGCTTTCAAATCAAATACTGTGCTCTAAAAATCCGAAGAGAGAGCACATCACAACACAGGCCTCGTGGCATCACCTATCATGGAGGCAACAATGCCAACTATGCCAATCGAAAGAGTAGAAACTATGTTCCAACAACTTTTATCTGAACTCCAAGATTTGAAAATCCAAAGTGGAGTAAACAGAAAAAGGTAAAGCTCTAGAAGATATATCTGTAGCAATAGAAAAGAAATTAGAAGCTAACACCCAGACCTTTCAAGACAACTTGGGCTGACTACAACAACAAGACAGCCTTATACGCTCTTTATTTGACAAGTTCGATGACCTTGAAAATAGAGGACGTAGGAATAACCTCAGATTTATAGGTTTCCCAGAAGAAGCTGAAATAGGGGACTGTGCCTCATGTTCTCTGGCACCTTTACCAAAAATGGATGAATGACCAAGACCAAATATAGAAAAATTCTTACTCTTCCCAAAAAAAAAAAAATCATATTGAAAAGAGCCAGAGATCTAAAGCAATTAAACTGCAAGGTCACCCTATAAGGATTTTCCCAGACTACTCCAGAGATCTGAACAATCATAGAAGGGAGTTTAAGGCAAGCTCTACACAAACTAGGAGTGCCATTTTCCCTCCACTACCTTGCCCAGCTAAAGATTGTAGTAAAGGGGAAGACCATGTTTTTCAATACTCCTGCCTCAGCTATGGATTTTATAAATCAAAATTAGAGCAGCTCACCCAAAAGATCCAACCAGAGAATTCATCCCAGAGAAGGTGATGAGTCACCTGCTGCAAATATCCAAGATCAAAGCTGTAGCATGAATGGGACTCCGACCTATGGGGGATGGGAACAACATCCCAAAAGCAAAAGGAAACAGAGAAAAAAGCCCTTTTTGATAACTGCACCAACAGCCTTTCAGAAACAGAAGAATTTGAAGAGAATCAAAACGCAAGCCAGTATCCAGAACCAGAAATGGAAATTGAAGTGCCTGATGCTGAAGTTGAATACCACAAGAGCTTCCTGGTTATGAACAGCTATGATGTTCTTTCCAGCCTGGAGACTAATATCCCAAATATAATTGCAAACCCTGCTACATCAGAAAAAGAGCCCCATAACTCAAAACACTCCCTGCTGAAATTAACTAGCACTCAAACCCTGACAGATTCAATGACAGAAGCTGTGACTGAAACTGACAAAGCGCCGTCTATAGCCAAAACATCACTGCATCTTGAAGACGAGGCCTCGTGTAGGTAGGCACTCCAATCGCTCCTTCCATCAAACTCAAAGTCAGACACAAATGGCCCCTTGACAGCAGAGAATGCTTGATCAACAAAAAATAACTTGGCATTTTCTATTCACTTTTACCGCATGAAGCTGAGGTAATTAGTATGGTGGTCTTTAGTTAATAGCATGGTAGTCACAGAGCTACTGTAAGCTACTGTTCGCTACTCACAGTGGTATAAGTTGGTAGCATTTAAATATTTTTATGAGGTTCATTTTGAATTGCAAAGTTGTGATGTTTAGGATGATTGTAGCTGGGCTGTAGTGGTTTGATGTACTCAATTTCTAGAGTTACACAGCTGCTCCTGAGAAATACACTGCTGCAAATGAACTTAAAACATAAGGATTGTATATTTAGTTAAGGGTCACCTACTCAGAAATTTAAAAAGCCTGCAAAATCAAGCCTCTCACTGTTTGTTGCTGGTTTTTATTAGTTTGTTTATTATGCTTTTGCCATGTTCAGAGTTGGGCTACAGGGGGTTGGTACAAAATGGTGCACTCTTTGCAAGTGCTAGTTTGCAGGGTTCAACTGATTTCACGACGGCTGCATAGAGAAATGAAATTATATATGCATCATCTATGCAGCATACTTTTCAACATGGGGGTCTCAATCTCCTTTTGTGTGTTTTAACAACATAGCGATCAGGCTAGCTGCCCCAAGTTAAAAAAAAAAAATTAAAATTAAAAAAAATGGATGCCCATTTCATCAGAGGAGACCCTCCTGTTTTCCTTGATATTTTGACTCACTTCCTGCCATTGTAGGAATAAACATGTAATGTAAGATGATGTATCATAATATACCATCTAGAGGTATATACCTACCAAGGGATATCTTTATGCCTCTTACATGTCTTTATTTATTTATGTATTTGTTTACCATGTAAGTGCACTGATCCAGAGGACCATTTTCAGTCATGATCCAGGCCACAGGGTGGCAAGCAACAGAGAGAAACACAGCAGCACATACAGGGAACTTTAATCTATACTGTAAATTCACACCTCGAGCACAAAGTGGAGTGGAAAAAAAAATTACAAATAACATAATAGTACAAGGCAATGGCCAGACACACATAGTGTGAAAAGTGGGTCATACATAGCAATATAATTAACATGAGATCCAGGAGCCACATTACACGTTGCAGGAGAACATATAGAAACATAGAAACAAAGAAACATATAGAAACATAGATTTTGACGGCAGATAAGGACCACTTGGCCCACCCAGTCTGCCCATTTCCCTACCTATTGGATAAGCTGCAGATCCTAGTTAACCAGCAGCCTACTTCTTCCTACCTCCACCCCCTAGAATTGCCGTATGACTTTCCCATGCATGCTTGAATTCCACCACTGTTTTTGACTCCACAACCTCCTCCGGAAGTCCGTTCCATGCATCCACAACCCTCTCTGTGAAAAAATACTTCCTTAAATTACCTCTGAGCCACCCTCTTCTCTATCTTCAAATTGTGCCTCTTGTTCTTGCACAACTCTTTTTTTGAAAGATGCTACCTTTTGACTTTGTTGATTCCTTGAGATACTTGAAAGTTTCTATCATGTCCCCCCTCTCCCTCCTTTCCTCGAGGCTATACATATTCAGCTCCTTAAGTCTCTCTTCATATGTCTTCCGGTGCAGACCCTGCACCATTTTAGTTGCCCTCCTCTGGACAGCCTCCATCCTGTCTATGTCCTTGCGGAGATTGGGTCTCCAGAACTGCACACAGTACTCCAGATGGGGTCTCACCAACTGTCTGTACAGAGGGATAATAACTTCCTGTTTTCTACTGGTGATGCCTCTCCCTATGCATCCCAGTATCCCCCAGCCCTCCTTGCTGCCCTCTCACATTGCTTGCCCACCTTTAGGTCATCTGATATGACTACCCCCAGGTCCCTTTCCATTTTTGTTGTTGTTAGTATCTCACCCCCCATTGTGTACTCTTCCCCTGGGTTTTTGTTTCCCAGGTGCATTATCTTGCACTTCTTAGCATTGAATCTAAGCTGCCATACATGTGACCATTCCTCTAACCTTGCCAAGTCCCTTCTCATCCTTTCCACCCCACCTTGTGCATCAACTCTGTTGCAGATCTTTGTGTCATCTGCAAAGAGACATACTTTTCTTCCAGTCCTCTGCAATGTCGCTTATAAAGACATTGAAGAGGACCGTCCTATACTGAACCTCATGGTACCCCACTAGTAACCCCTTTCTTTCAGAGTGGACTCCATTTACTATTACTCTGTGTCCCTATTCTCCAGCCAATTTTTACCCAGGCTGTCATCTTGGGACCCACCCCAGGCTGGCTAACTTGTATATTAATCTTTTGTGTGGGACTGTGTCAAATGCCTTATAAAGTCTAGGTAGGCCATGTCCACAGCCTCTCTCTGATCTACTACTTTGGTCACCCAGTCAAAGAAATCTATCAGATTTGTCTGGCATGATCTTCCCACTGTGAATCCATGCTGCCTTGGGTCCTGAGCCCCTCTGGCCTCTAGATACTCAACAATTCTTTCCTTCAGAAGTGATTCCATCATTTTCCCTACCACTGAGGTTAAACTAACAGGTCTGTAGTTTTCTGCTTCTGCCCTGCTCCCACTTTTGTGAAAGGGAATCACATCTGCCCTCCTCCAGTCCTCGGGTACCACCCCATCCTCCCATCATTTGTTAAAGAGGGTAGTCAGTGGTGTCACTAGTTCTACCCTTAGTTCTTTTAGAATTCTGGGATGAATCCCATCAGGCCCCATTGCTTTGTCCACCTTCAGTTTTAAGAGTTCTTTCAGAACCCTTTCTTCTGTAAATGGGCTGGTATCAACTTCTGTATCCAGAGTGTTTCTACTGTTTGTTTTAGGTACCTCCCCCACTTCCTTTGTAAATACTGAGCAAAAATATTTGTTTAGTATCTCTGCCTTTTCACAGTCACCCTCTGCCCACCCTCCGTCCTCTTTATTAAGCCTCACTAGCCCTCCCTTGGTCTTCCTTCACTCCCTGATATACCTATAAAATGTTTTATCCCCCTTCTTAACTGAGTTGGCTATCTTTTCCTCGGTTTGGGCCTTTGCTGTTCTGACTGCCTTCCCAGCTTCCTTTTGCTTTAACTGATACAGTTCTCTGTCCTGCTCCTTCTGTGATTCCTTGTACTTCCTGAATGCTTTCTTTTTCTCTTGAACCTTCACTGCCACTTCCTTTGAGAACCATAGTGGTTTCTTACATCATTTCGTTTTGTTAATTTGCTTCACACAAAGGCTTGTTACCTCTGTGATGGCAGTTTTTATTATTCCCCATTGTTCTTCCACCCCTCCTTCCTGCCCATTAGCGAGTGCATTCCTTAGGCACTCACCCATTTTGGCAAAGTCAGCCCTCCTAAAGTCCAGTACTTTTGCCTTTGTATGGCTTGACTCTATTGCTGTGTTTATTGTGAACCATACTGTTCGATGGTCGCTGTATGTAGCATTATAAATATGACGTGAGACCAGTTTAGTACAGTCATCAGTAAAGTTTTGCGGGTTCATATAGTCAGAATCTCACATCAGTTTCAGGGATTTGAGGTAGTGAGGGAAGGAGGGTTATAGGGAACTACCGAGATGAGGGAGGAGATAAACAGGAGGGCAGGGGAGGAAAGGAGACATGGGCATTAGGGTGCCTTAGAGTTACTTACTGGGAGCAATGACAGTCAGCAGCTACTAGGAGCCAGGTTTTCATGGCCTGTTTGAAGGCAAGGTGTGTGAGGGACACGCAGACAAATTGTGAGAGCTTGTTCCATAGGGATGGTGCAGAGAAGGAGAAAGATCTACTTCCCATTGCCATGGAGACTCTGTGTGTCTCTAATGGTGGAACTGAGGATGCCCTAAGTGTCCTAGGAGCCACTCTGTCTGTCAAGAGGAGAGAGTAAAGTGATAGATGTAGGTATCTTAGAGTGAAAGAGAAGGACAGAGTGCAGAATTAGATACAGAAATGTTAATAGGCCTGAAAATAGGCAGGATTTGTCTAGTGCACTTACCCAGTCAATAAAAACTAACTAGCTAAATAAATATATAATGCTGAATCTGAATACTCAAATCTATAGGGAGCACCACCACCCTTGTATTCATGTTCTGCTGTAATACTGCAATGTTGTATGCTATAATGATATTGTTGTTTTTAGATATTGCATTTTCTATTATACAGGTTATAATGATTAATTAATTAGGTTGCTAGAAACCTTCTCCATAGACTTCTTCCGAGGCACCATGAAGGGATAGATCAGCCTTACCAGACATGGGGAATAGAATCATAACCCAATAGATCAGCAGTGATAGATTATCCATCCATGTTTTGAGAAAGAAGCTGATTTTCTCATTTGTTTGTCTCAGTGCTTCTCTCAAAAAAAAAAAAGTGTGACCACAGCAATGCACTAAGGTTGAGGGGGGAGGTAGAGAACCAAACTCAGCTTCAAGGCTACCCACTAGAAGAAGCAGAAATCAGAATCAATGAGACAGTCAGTATAAGAAGGTTGTCAGTGCTTTACACGCTGCACTCATTTCTATAATATTCTGACACCTATTATACTTAAAAGTTAACTTGTCACAACACCCTCACAGGGGTGCTCACAGAGGGCTTTGGATGAGGGCTCTTATCCAGCCCACAATCTATGATTACTCCAATAAGGTAAAGAAAGAATTTAAAGAATTCAGACACATCCAAGATGCCATTGTATAGTACAAAGATATGACCAACAATACTTGCTAGTTCATAAAAAGACAGGTGTAAATAGAAAAGGGTTTTCTGTTATTCAGGTGGTTACAGAAAACTATGAAGCCAAAAACTTAGAAGTACAAACTATGAGACTTAAACTACTGGTGAGAGCTGGGGGGGAGGGGTTGGCAAGGTCAAGAACAGCTGCATGTTTTTCATTGCAATCCATTCGCTCAGCATTCCCACCTTAAAAAACAAAAATGACAGATTAGAAACTACATAGCTGGAATGTAAGGGGGTTGAATTCACCAATAAAGCATAAGCAGATTCTGACCCACCTCAAAAAGCCACACTCAAAGGTAGCACTACTACAGGAGACAAAACTATCTCATGATGAATCCACCAAGTTAGCTAGAGAATGGGTGGTTTTAGAAGTTCACAGTCCAGCCCAATCTAAGTGAGGGGGAATATCAATTCTCATTCATAAATTGTTAACATGGAATCTAATGAAATCTAAACATGACAAAGAAGGTTGATGGCTTTTAGCCCTATTCCAGACACCTCAGGGCCCACTTGTGATTGGAAACTTGTATGGCCCAAACACAGACTCCGCACAATTCTTCCATTATCTAGTGGCACAAATAGCAGCTTTCAATGATCAACATGCTCCAATGCTGCTTGGGGGAGATTTCAACTTGGTGTTAGACACAGACATTGACAGATGCAGAGGCACCATTGAACCTCACACTAGGGCTGGTAGAGTGGTCTGATATGGATGTCAGACAATGCAGTTACTGATGCCTGAAGAACACTGAATCCAGGAATTAAAGACTACACTTACCATTCAAACAGACACGGAACATATAGCAGGATAGATATGTGGCTCACCTCACCCAAAATCACTAGTATGATAATAGCAGAATCCATTAAACCCCTCATCATATCAGATCATGCTCCACTTCAATTAAACATATTACATGGCTCGGTAAGTCACAGATCAACTAACTGGAGGATGGATCTCCTACTATTACTAGATTCTGAATTCAGCCCATGACTCAACAAAGCAGCAGAGGATTTTTTCAAAATAAATGACACAGGGGATGTCTCGATGGCCACCTTATGGGAGGCTTTCAAGGCTACAATGTGGGGGAACATCATATCCTATGCTACTTATAGATGCAAGAGGAGAGAACATGAACTCAAGGATGTGGAAAATAAACTAACAGCCTTAGAGCAACCATACAAATCAAACTCAAAGGCATCACCAAGGCCCCCCTCTGTATAAAGACATGTTGAAAATAAGGAATGGAATTAACTCCCTAACAGCAAGGAAAGCAGAACTGGCAGTTATGCATCTTAAACACAAATTTTGGGAAGGAAGGGAAACATGTGGAAAACTATAGGCTTACAGATTAGAAAAACAGCAGGCCAAGAGACACTTTAATACCCTCAGCGATATAAATGGTATAAGACATACCTCAGAAAAAAGAATTAATGACTTAATGAAAGATTTTTATACCCAACTATACACCACAACTAGGAACAATAACTCTGAGGCACTTGCAGCCTTCCTATGGAAACTAAACCTCCCTAAAATTACCCCAGCACAGGCCACAGCCTTAGACCAGAAAATCACAAACAAGGAAATAAAAACAGCCAACCTGTCTCTAAAAAAAAAGAAGCATCAGGGAGGACGGACTAACAACAGAGTTCTACCAAGCTCTGGCACAGGTTGTATCCCTGGTCATGCAAAGACGCTTCTCGGAAATACAAGAAACAGGCACCTTCCCTTCTACAATGTCCGAGGCAACCATAACAATTCTCCCCAAGCCAGGGAAAGACAAAGAACTACCAGCTAGTTATAGGCCAATCTCACTCATTACAGTGGACAGTAAAATTTATTCAAAAATATTGGCCACCAGATTAGAAAAACGAATTCCTTACTTAATATATCCCTCTCTGGTGGGCTTTGTTAAAGTAAGATATAACTCTGATCATATGAGGACGTTAATAGTTTTGATGCAGCTGTCATTTTTGTCTCCCACTCCAACTGCTGCACTGGCTATCAACTTCAAAAAGGCATTCAATTCAGTAGAGTAGCACTACCTCTATGTGGTACTACATAGAATGGGCTTTAAAACAACTTTCATCAGCATGATCAGAGCTATTTATGCCAACCCAAAGGCACAAATCCTAATGAACAACACTCTATTAACACCTTTTACAATAGGGAGAAGGACACGCCAGGGATGCCCATTCTCACCACTCCTTGTTATTCTAGCAATAAAACCCCTAGGGGAGGCCATTAGAGAGCACCAGGATATTCTGGGGGTGAAGACTGGGAATACAGAGATCAAATCGCTAATGTGCATAGATGATCTCTGGGTAATCCTGAGAGATGCACACAAATCAGCACAACCACTGATCCATTTACTCAATACCTTCACTTACATATCAGGACTAATGATAAATCAGAGTAAATGAGAAGTTTTTACCACTTACCAAACTTTGCCTAGAACCCCACTTTATAGCTTTAAATCTCAGATGGGCAGAGGACCACATAATTTACCTCAGAATCAAGATCACAGCAAAAATAACAAACATTATAAACAGTAATCTGGAACCTTTCATCACAAAAATAAAAATGGACCTGCAGAGATGGAAACCCCTAAATTTGTCACTAGTCAGGAAAATAGAAGCATTAAAAATTATTATTGCCCCTAAAATCTTATACTTGGTCTCACACATTCCCATAACAATCCCTGACTCATGGCTCACAAGAATAGATAAACTCCTAGGAAATTATATTTGAGAAGGGAAACAACCAAGATTTAATAGGAACAAGATAAAAGCACACTGGACCAAAGGGCGGGTGGGGACTTCCTTGGATAAAAGGCTACTACCTAGCATATAGAGCCACACAAACATTAAGATGGTTAGAGAAATCTGAATCATCACCCACACTATGGTCCACAATAGAATCATCCCAAATAAAAGGCTTTATGCCAACCACATACATTTATGGGAACTCAAAACAAAACTCCCTCTCCTTTACCTACAGCTGCCTCATACATATACACCTGGAAAAAACTAGGGAGGCTAATTAAAACTGATCTTACTCATCCTAAATACTCTGGGGTGCCACCAATATTAAGATAGACGGGAAACCAATACACTGGACATCCTGGGAAAAGAAAGGCATTAATACAATACAAGACCTACTAATCCCAGGACCAACAGATATGGAATCATTTCAGGAGCTTCAGAAAAGATATGACTATCAAAAGAAGACTTTTGGCATTTTCTGCAGATCAGGGATGTCACAGCTCCCATGGTTAGGAAGGTTAAACAATTACAGACCTCATCACACCAACACCCACTTCATATTCTATTGGCCAAAGCCAAAGACAGAACTAGCCTTATATACTCAATAATACAGGACAACATCCCTGACCAAACTTTGAAAGCAAAAGGGAAATGGAAGCAAGTGTTAGGCAGAGAAATTCCTGAAAATGAATAGAAAGCCTGCTGGACAGCTGCAGATAAACCTATCAGAGACACACGCTGCAGACTCATCCCCCCCCCCCAAAAAAAAAACTTCATTGGTGGTATAGAACACCAGCAGTCTTATTCTCAGCTAACCTAATAAACTCAGATGAATGTTGGACATGTGACGTTACACAGGGAGATCTTTTTCACATATTATGGTCATGCCCTAGGATCATGGAAATGTGGAATCTAGCCCATAACTTACTACAGCAAATCTTAAATACTAAACTCCGGCTAGCAGCAGATTTATATCTACTGGGCTCGAATGCCCCTTTAGCAGAATTCCATCTCTCAAAAAATCAATGGGATTTCCTGATCCTTTTTAATGTACAAGTCAAAAGACTCATGGTTTGCAAATGGAGATCCACAATAACCCTCACCCTTAAAAAACTCCTAGATAACTTAATGATACTAGCAAAATACAAAATGCTCTCCCACATCTCCTCTGACACCATAAATAAATATAATCAGACCTGGGCACTTTTCCTTCAATATACACAATCTCAGCCCTCACAAACCTCGGCCCACTGGGATTCTTTGGAGAAACACCCATAAGCTGTCATAGGCTAACCATAAGATACCTGGTGATTCACATTTTTACTGACAAAGTGCAGGGCATAGAGTGTACAATAGAACCTCTCCCCAACCACCCCGATTAACCCGCAACCATACCCATAGATTAAACCACCACAGGCATCATAACAAAGCTTATAATAGAGGCACTTGGCATGTCACAAAACCACCTGCTCTAACTTTACATAGTTTTTGTGCTGCTTGTTAGTAGAATCTCGTAGTTTAGATGTTTGACAGGTGCTACAAAAATAGCTACTCCCCACACATACAGATATAGTAAATGTACAAGGTACACAAGGTTCATTAAGGTAGAAATCTGACCCCACTAACACAGATTTAAGAGAGTGCCTGACATCTGAATCCATAACCTCAATCCTGAAAGGGATGGCTTAAGCAACAACTAGGACACAAGGTGGAGGTGTCAGAACTTCTTTTATTGTTTGTTTATTGAAATATTGTACAAGTAATATAGTGCATATACTAACACAGAGAAGAATCAAGGTTTTAAGCTATAATACTCCACACAAATACAAAGGCACCTGTATCAAAATAATGAGAATACTACTTTCAGATATAATAAAACATACATTAATTTGCACAACTGTATGCTGGAAATTTACATCCAATTTCAGGACATAATGTTATAGAAAATGCTTTACCTTGTACTCTATTCATGATTAAATGTATGCCAATTAACTTCAACTACTGTTTATTCAGGTTAAGATGTCAGATGTATATATGCATTTATGTACCTTTTATACTCAAACAACAAAATGTTTAACTTCAAAACTAGTAGTTTTCCTTTTTTTTGGTTTTTTTTGGTGATGGATTGTAGTTGTGGCATAGATCGTGGAGGGAGAAGTGTTGGTGGCCAGTGGGGGCCATGAATGCGGGGCCACCTTGGCCACCCAGTGCATTTAAAGCAGGCTACATTTGGTGTGGCCACAGACAACCCCACAGCAGGGATCCGACCAGAGCTGCATTTGAAGCAGTAGGTGCAGCTGTAGCAGTAGCAGGCTGTGCAGCAGCAGCCTGAAGAACTACAGCTGGAGGTTGTTGCCCCTCCATTACTGACAGCTCAGCATGCGGTTGCCCCTCCATCAGCAGCATCCTCCCAGTCTGTTGCTGTATCTGGTGCCTCCCCACTTCCTGTACACGGTCCTGTATGGAGTGTTCCCATGTGAGAGTTTTTTGAGGACATCCCGGGTGACCGCACAGTAGTAAGGTGCAAGCTGTGCAGTGTGCTGGTCCAGCAGGGGCACAAGGGCAGACACTTAGGGGCCAGTGGGCTAAGGACACACATGGTTGTCCACCACTGAGAACAGTGGGATGCCAAGCTACAGGAGGCAGCAGCCACTTCTGCAGCTGTAGCTCAGTGTGATCCTCTGACAGCGCATCACTGCCATCACAGGGCCCCCCTCAATTAAAACAGCAGAGGTGGAGGGGCCTGCAGCTGCAGCTCACCAAGCACGATATGACCCATTACAGCAGCTGGTGACATAAGCAGACCTGGCTGTCATGTGAGCAGAGGTGGAGGACCTTAAAGTGGCTGTGGAGGGTGCCATCCAACAGGTTATTTGCATTGAGGGCCAAAATGCAGAAATTATCCACTTGCTCCAGGGATTGAGTGTCAGTGGCCAGCAACAGTCCCCACAGGCCCCATAATATATTCGGTAGTGATCATAAATTTTAATTCCCCCCACCAAAACCATCTCCTTTGCTTTTCATTTTTTCCTGTAGTAATATTTATTTTTTCTATCAGACGAAATATGACATTTCTGTTCAGTCAATGTTTTGTTTGTTGTTTTCTGCACTTGTTAGTTAACGTGTTTTATTTTTTACATGAGTCAAATGGCAGACGCTGCACAATTTCATTACAGGTGAAACTGTCCTGCCATTAAGTATGCTGCAATAATGGCATCTTGAAGATGGCTTTTTGGCAGCACAGTTTAACTCATTCACACCACAAGAGCTCTTTGAGACTTCCACCACTTGTGCCATGTATACTCTTAGCACTGCATCCTGGGCTTTTCTAAGCAAAATCAAGCCATAATCAGCATGCCACAAACAAATATGACTACCTCTTGAACCGTAAGTGCTACACTCAAAGTATGAGTGGCAAAGTTGTTCCGCACAACATTACCTTTCCAATGGTGCTATGCAAGCAGTTGTAATCAATTTAGTTTTTATTTTATACAAGCTGAAATTCTAAACAACAGATTTTTTTCTGACTTTTTCAAGGTGCTTAGGCAACACGTGAGAGACAAATGTCAGCCATGCACACCATACCTTAAACAAATGCAAATAACTCCTAAAGTATATGTGGTAGACATGACGTATCAGTGGCAAAATTGTTCAGCACAAAATAACCTTTCTAATGGTGTTATGCAATCAATTGTAATCCATTTAGTTTTTATTTTATAGTAGCTGAAATACCAAACAACTGTTTTTTTTCAGATTTATTCAAGGTGCTTAGGTGAGGCTTGAGAGAAAAATGTTAGCCATGCACACCATAACTTAAACAAATATGAATAACTCCTAAAGTATACATGATAGACAGAAAGTATCTGCAGCAAAATTGTTCAGAGCAAAATTACCTTTCTGACGGTGCTGTGCATTCAATTCTAAGCAATTCAGTTTGTTTAATAGTTAGGTAAAAACTGCTGACTTCCTCAGATGTTTCTAGGCCTGAGTGAAAGTCAGTTGAGTACGTCTACAGGCGTTATTGTCCTGAGTGGCTATGCTTTCAGACACCGCCTACAGACGTCTCTAGGCCTGAATGCATTAAACTGAAATGAAAGCATGCTGTGGATGCACAGCTGGCGACCACATGACTTTTTATTACATAAAATAAAGTAATGAGTGAACCACAAAATGGTTATTGTGTAAAGCATAATGGCGTGTGTGTGTGTGTGTGCATGTGGGAAGGGGGGACATTTGTGGTAGGTACGTAATGGAATTTAACATTATAAGGTGCAAGAAGTAGAGGATTAAGAAAATTTCCACCCCAAAAAGCTCATCTCTGTTTTTCATTGATTTCTTAATCAGTATTTTTATTTTCTTACAGAATACACTTTATTTATTTTATTTATTTATTTATTAAATTCTCGGATTACAAATACCTTTGAGCAGAAACTGCTCGTATACAAAGGTTCCACATCAAAGGATGAGGGTCAACATACATACAGAGCTAGTAAAAGAATGCACAATAAACAACCAAAACAACTAAAAGAAAAAATAAAGATACTCAGTTATAACATACTTTGAGATAATATTCATAAAGCGAGCAGCTTGAGTAGGCAGCTGGCTGCGGTAACAATAAGAGACAGAGAGCACCATAGGCAGTTAGTATTGCAGGCATGCGACCGGGAGAGGAAGTTGGCAGGCTAATGGGCCACTGTCCGATGGTGGTGGAAATTGTCTTGTACCAGTGGAGATGTGAAGCAGGAAAGGAGTCACAAGGAAGGCCCAGTGCCAGAGGGAATGAGACTGGGAAAGGGCAGGCTGTGAGACATGAGTGAGCTGGGAGGTGTTTAGAGAGATCTCTGTTCAACAAAGCAGTCACATTGAGTGGTAGAGGTGAGGTAAAGTTTGAGATTCCTTTTGAAGGGTCCAAGTGTAGTAGAGGAAAGTGCTTCTTTATTGAGGGAATTGAACCATTGAGTGGCTCTATAGATAAAGGACCGCTGACCCATGGAGGTACGACATCTGGGAACCTGAAAGGTTAGAGATTGGGCACCACGTGTTTGTTGAGTGCCACTGTAGGTAGTAAGGAGTGAACTAAAACCAGGTGGAATGAGACCAAGGAGAATCTTTTTGGTAACTAAGCAGGTCTGGTATTGTATTCTGCTGCGTATGGGTAGCCAGCTGGCCTGTGCATAGAGGTCACAGGTGTGAGTTTGTCGGGCTGCACCCATCAGTAGTCTACAGACTTTGTTGAGAGCAACTGAGATCCTGTGGAGGGCACTTGTTGGGGCAGAGCCATAGATGACAAGGCCGTAGTCAATGATAGAGGTGACAGAGCTGTAGATGGCTAGTTTAAGGGTATCCGCGGGCATACAGTGCTTGTGTTTGTGTAGTAGTCCAATCCATATATTGGCAGTCTTGGCAACAGTGTCAATATGCCGAGTGTAGGAGAGGGTACTATCCAGGGTAATACCAAGGTACTTGAACTCCTTGACATGTTTGAGTGGGTTCCCAGTGTGGTTCTTGATGGTGAGGGACGAGAGTTGTGCCTGCTCTGTGGTTACAGAAGGACATGGCTTTAGTCTTGCTGTGGTTCAGGACAAGTTTATGAGAATTGAACCAGTCTTCGATGCGATTGAAGTCGAGCTGCAGCTGGGATTCAAGGACTGTAATGTCATGGTGGCTGGAAAACAGGACTGCATCGTCTGTGTTTAGTAATATTTTTTGGTGGCAGGCACTGGGGAGATTGTTGATGAAGAGGGAGAAGAGTAGAGGGCCCAGAATAGACCCCTTGGGGACTCCGGAGTGGACCGGTTTCTCATCCGAAGAGATCCCTGCAATCCTTACACATTGGATACAATTATCAAGGTAGCTGGTGAACCATGGAAGGGCATCGCTGGAGATCCCAATGGAGGACAGTTGCTTGAGCAGTAGGGGGTGGTTAACTGTGTCAAATGCCTTGGTAATGTCTATAAATACTGCCCCTCCACAATTCCCTTTGTCAAGCATGGCATGGATGAAGGTTGTAAATTCCAGTAGTGCAGTGGTGGTGCTGTGCCCTTTTCTGAAGCCATGCTGCTCTGGGCACTGTACATTGTACTTATCCAGGATTCAACTAGTTGGTTCGACACTATTCGCTCCAGCGCTTTGGATAGTGGGGGGAGGAGTGAGATAGGTCTGTAATTGGTGTGCAGTGTCCTATCTCCGTTTTTGTGAACCAGTGTGACAGTGGCTTTCTTCCAGAGAGAGGGGAAATGGCCCAATCTAAGCGAGAGATTAAAGATCTTTGTAAGTGGTTCTAAGATTTCATCGAGGACTTGTGCCAGTAGTTTCAGGTCAAGGGAGTCACCACCGTACTCTTGTTTGCCGATGGCCTTTTGAATGCACTTTCTAGCTACTTGTGGTGGGACCGCTTCTTAAAAACCTTTGGGGTTGTAATGCTCTAGTTGGGGGTAACTTGGGAGGAGCTAGAGGGGAGGTCAGTGAAAAATTTGGTGGAAGGACACTGTCCAGGTTTGTAAATGCATTATTAAAAGTGCTGGTGATGATACCTAGGTCGAGTGTAGAAGTGCCATGAAGGTTGAGCATAGTGGGTGATGCTTTAGGATCCTTGCCTGTGAGTTCTTTCATGTTGTTCCAGAATTTGTTTCCCTGGCTCCAAGAGTTGGTCAGAGCCTCTTTGTAATAGCTGCGTTTAGCATTCCGTATTCTTCGAGTGCAATCATTTCTGGCTGCTTTGTATACTTGTATGTTTACTTGTGTCGGAGTTGCACGAGCACAATGCCAGAGGTGGTCTCTGTGCTTCAACAGAGTTAAAAGGTCAGTAGTAACCCGGGGCTGGTCTGTCCTTTGACCTTCATCTTGTTCACTGGTGCATAGATGTCACAGGCTTCGTTGAAACGTTTGATAAATAGGTCCAGAGCTTTGTTGGTGTCATTGAGGGAGTCAAGAACTGCCCAGTTCAGCCTGGTTAGATGGGATTTTAACAGCTGGAGGTGCCCTTGTTTGATAACCCTTTCATAAAAAAGCTTGGGAGGGGGCTTGTGGTATTTGTTTGACCAGGATCAGATGACAGGCGAGTGGTCACTTATTGTATCCAGGAGTACAGAAACATTGGAGATGCGTTCAGGGCAGTTAGATAGAATCCAGTCTAGAAGCATAAGGGATCCTGTCCTATAGTTACACCTAGTGGGGGCATTGACCAGTTGAGTGAGGTGATGCGACGCGGCTGCATCCTTATAGGTAGCGCCCCAGCGGAGAGCCAGTTAATGTTAAAATCACCCATGATTATGGTTTCAGAATTATGTTGTTGGACCATTAGATATTCCATGATGCTATGGAAGCCAGCAGCCTGGTCTCTTGGGGTAGGCAAACCGAGATGACAGTGAGTTCCTTGTTATGTGCACCAAGGAGGATTTTGATTGTGAGGACCTGAGAGGAGTTGCTCAGGCTGGGGATGGGATGATGTGACCCATAAGGGTATTCTTAAGATAGATGGCGAGCCCTCGCCTGCTTAGCAATCCTGTCTTGCCTGAAAATGCAGTAGCCAGGGATAGACACTGAGGTATCAGGGATTTTAGGGTTTAGCCATGTTTCCACAACTGAGAGGACATCAGGGTTGTGTTGTAGGATCCATGTTTGGAGGGAGTCAAGTTTGTTGAGGATGCTGCAGGCATTGATGGATGCCATGGTGAGTGTCCCTGTCCTTCTGCTTGATGCCACTGCTGGCTGCCCAGGTGGTCCTGGGTTGGGGTGAACATTTCCTGAGGGCAGGAGCAGCATAAGGAGAATTTGTAGGAGAAAGGATTTCAGCATCTTATAGATACCTGGTGGTTAAGTCATAAGCCAAAAGAAATTATGACACTATGACATTCATGTTCAGTTCGTGCTTTCTTTGTATTGTAACATTTCTTAATCCAGTATTTCTTGTCCCTCATAGTGGTAAATCCTCTTCCCCACCCTACCACAACTGCCCCCCCACGCACACACGCCATTATGCTTTACGAAATGAACAATGTTTAAATTATTACTCATTACTTTATTTAATGTAATAATAAGTCATGTTTGCCTACCAGTTGGTGGACAGTGTGTGCTTTCCTTTGATTTTAAATTGTGTTGCCAAAACACCATTTTCCAGTCATTTTTATTGCATCGTGCATAGCGGCAGGACAGTTTCGCCTGTAATGAAAGCACGCAGCATCCACCATTTTCATGACCATAAATCATGTAAAAAATAAAATAAATTAACTAACAACCATGAAAATACTTGTTCCTTTTCTGAACATGTAGTTAAAGCACCAGGGCAATATTCACAATACCATAACACCACCTAGAATGCCCCCCCAACAATGTGCTATTTTGTGTTTAGAAAATGGGCCAGATAGTAGGAGTTCTCTGATTGGCTGAGAGACTGAGAGGCACAGCAGGGGGAACATTAACTTTCAATAGATGCAGCCAGCCCAAATCTTCCTCATGCCCATCCAAGAGTATCCTTGTGCCCAACCTACTATTTCATTGGCTGAAGCACTGGGCACAAAACTTCAAACGGTTGAAATTTTGTTTATCACTTAGAAAGACAGAGTGGGCCCACCACAAAATTGGAAATTACAAATGACTTTCAGCTACACAGCACTGACAAAACTTATTTATTTTTCTCTAATGTACCAGCGTTGCAGCTTCTGTGAGGATCTCTCCTTTACAAAGCCACCTGCTCAGTCATGGCTCTCCTCCATCTCCACTCCCCTCCTTGTCGATGTTTGACTGCTAGTTAAATTTCCAAGGGATTAACTTTTTTACACAAGAAAATCAAAACCACCATACAAGTGTAGTGGGCATTGCCAGCATCTTTCCCTCTCTGTTCATAAAACAATCCTGCATTTCTGTGAGATTTGATGGCTGCTGCCAAGTCTTACAAGCCCTTTGATGTCTCATGCCCACAATCCACCATGTAACCTCCTGCTGTCAAACCTGCAGTGTGAAAAATAAATTAAGAAGAAAGCTAAAATGAAGCTCCTGAAAGTGTCTGTTCTCTGGAACGGGGAGGGGAGACAGATGATCACCAGCACTCTATCATGCCACTTGAATGAGATTCAACACACACAGAGGGGGGGCACATAATGGACCAATGTCAAAATACAAAAAAAAATCATAGCCCGTATGTCATTTGTCTGTGAGTCTGTGTGTTAGGGGACATTCAACTTTCTCCAAAGAAGCTGGAATCATGATCTGTGCCTGTTTGTGTGTGTTTGTTTATGTGTGTGCACATGTGTGAGTAACTATGAGAACCAACTAAAAGAAATGGCACATTATTCTAATACAGGTGGAGGAACTATTTGATTACTCAACTAATTTTAAACTAATTTTGAAAATAAACATTTTTTTATTAAACATTTTTTTTTTCTCACAGTGCCCATTTTCTAAGCACAATAATACCCTCCAGGGTGGGTGGTATGGACAATACCGGACCTTCCAGGGGCTATAAAGCCCTCCGCTTATGGTGTCAGGTCCCATTACATCCTTGGGTAGTCAGTATTGCCCAATACTGCCCACCCTGCTGGGTATTATTGATTGCTTGACTGTCCCCTTTTTAATTTCATGAAAAGCTCAGATAAAAATTAATACCAGTCCAGAAATGTGTCACAGTGTGTTAAGTGACATCATTGCATTGTGACAACACTTGCTGCTGCTGATGTTTTTGGCCCTTTCTTTTCATTTCATGAAAAACACTGATGAAAATTAATACAAGTCCAGAAAGGCGTCACAGTGAATTAAGTGACACCATTATATTGTGACAACACTTGCTGCTGCTGGTGGTGGTTTTGGCCCTTTCTATTTATTTCATGAAAAACACAGATGAAAATTAATACAAGTCCAGAAAGGCATCACAGTGTGTTAAATGGCATCATTGACTTGCGACGAGTAACTAAATTCAGAATACACTACCATCATATACAATTAAAATCTCCCCCCAAAAATTAAAAATTATGAAAAGTCCCTATGTAGAATAAACACATGAAAAACTGCTCAGAAATGTCACAAGTATTTTTTGATGCACTACTAAAAGCATGCACCTAGAGACAGAACTCCGCATAAGTGTCCCAAGTGAGAAAATGGCTTGTTGGCACCTGCTGCTGCTGTTGCCTGTTTGTTTTCTTCTGCTGCTGATGTACAGTGTGTCGCTAAGTGATAACAGCCACAGATGACTATGGGGTTGAACTATAATTTGATGTTCTGGGAAATTCTTCTGTTGTGTTGACAGAAACATGTTGCCCTACGTGTGTGTATTCATACCAACACTGGTAAGTTAGTGTATGTGTCACTGTCATGTTTTTTCAGAGACACTGACATTTAATTTTTATTGAATCTTGTTTTTTGTTGTAAGCATTGACCAGATCATTGTGTTGTCCTTTTCAGGGAATCATCATCATACATATTGAATGTTTCCCCTTCAATGGTGTGCTGGCCATGGTCACTTTCACATGCCATACATATGTGCTGCCATCTAATGTGGTACTATAAAATTTAAATTTTTTCCAGGGGAAGGTACTGCTGTGAGTGAGTGAATTATAAGCATTTCTCATTACTGTTCTTTTCTTTTACATTTATTTATATATTTGTATATTTTTTTTTTAGTTTTTGTTGACTGGGTAAGTGCACTAGACAAATCCTGCCTATTTTCAGGCATGACCAGGAAGGGAGGGATACAGATGAATGCCAACTGACCCTGAACCAGATTAATCTGTTGGTGGTATTTTTTTTAGTGAATGAGGGAAATCTGGCCAGGACACCAGGGAAATTCCCCTACTCTGTGTGAGGGGCCGCTATAACTGGTGCTGCGATGGCCAGTCTCCCATTGTTGGAGAAGCGAATGGATATTAGCAGAGCTGAGGAGCTGGTCTCCTCCTCGGTCCATGTGCCTACTGAGACTGATCCTATAGAAGCTGGAAATATGGAAGTTGTCTTACCAATAGGATTTGTTTGTACTGGTGAAAATGTGGATGAGCTGCCTGCCCTGGAGCCAATTATATATGAAATTTCGATAGAGGATCTTCGTGAACAACTGCTTATGGAGGAATTGGATTATGCCGAAAAATGGAACCGATTACAAGCCGAGCTGCAGAAACGGGAACTACTGAGAGTGAAGGACCAGGAGGTCTGGGTGCAATCTGAAACCGATGAGAAACAGCACCAGATACCTGAAACATGGACTGTGAGAACTGTGTCTCCTGATACTGATTACCAAGATATGGATATTAACCCTCCGACTCCCCAGGTAAAACCCTCTTTTGTTGAATTATCAGATGAAACAGTGGTTTCTTGTCTGAGGAACGATGTTGGTACTATGGATCAAAATATGGTAATCAATAATACTGACTCTTCTAATGCTGTTGCTGGGGCACTGCCACTTCCCTCGTGATAGATAACTTTCACTATCGGGATGTCTTCAGAGGCACTAGGTCACAATTCTATTCGCTCTAAAAAGGGTAAGAAAGAGAAAGGAAAAAAGGGCTGTGGGTTGCATGCCAAAATGATGGATGATGTTCTGGCAGCTTGATCTGATGGCTCTGACTCTGACTGGGTGAATAAAGCTATTCAGGGAGCTGGATGGGTACATAGCCCTGGTAAAAATGGTTGGGATGCTAATTTACCTGTTATAATGGATGCTAATCCTCCTTTAAAGGAGATGTCAGACAGTATTTTAAGTGATACCCTGCATGGGTCGGATAATATCACACCAGGGCAGGTTGCAGTGACTATTGGAGTGGATAATGATGCGCAGAATGTATCTTCTGATATTTTGGCTGATAAAAAAATGCTGGAAGGGGATTCCAGTACACAGGCCTCTACATCAGAGGACCCCCCCTCCATCCATAGCTGAGTCTAATTCAACAAATGTACCCTCAGCACCTCAGCTTAATTCTGAGGCCTGTGCAACTGTATGTCATTCTAATGTTGCTCAACATCTCTTCCCGGAAAATCCAAGAAGTTTATCTGAGCCTGCTGTGAGATGAAATGCTGTCCATCTCAGATTTCGGGGAGACATGAATGACATCCCTGACAGAATTTTTGTAGGCCAAGCGCTATTGAAGAACAGTATAAAATATTATTCACATGAGATTTATGCCTTAATTCATATGCCACGAGACACAATTTTTGATGTCAGTTTTAAACACCCTGCTGGATTGGACAGATTCTGGTAGCAATATCAACTTTTAAAATCCACTCCCTTATGGAAACCCTTCTTGGTTATACCCCTGACAAAACCCAGTTTCATGATAATAACTGTTCTTTTTCACAATGAAGGGGTGAACGTTGCTGATATCACTTACTGGCTCAAGCAATGTTGTACAGTAAAGGGTTATCCTGAACCCATTCTTGATGAAGAGCATTTATGGACTGGTGGATGGAAGTATAAGATTATGTTGCACCAAGACAATGGGGTTCATAAACATTTTCCCAACTGTTTCTTCCTGGGTAGGGATAGAGGAGTGTTATTTTATCAAGGCCAGCCTAGGGCATGCTATAAATGTGGGGATGTGGGGCAAATTAGCAATGTATCTGAAAAATAGCATTGTGGGTTGTGTGGGGAATTATGGCATGTTGGAGACCATTGTCGATAACCCCTGATATGCAATTTATGTGATGATATAGGACATACCGTTCGTAACTTTGTATGGACCTCACACAACAGTATAGATCAAACTGTTCGAGTTGAACAGGATGTGTATGTGGCTAATGCACTGAAAGAAAAAGCAAGAATACAGGAAATCCTGGCCCCTACTGTTCCTTTGGTGCTTTTAGCTAGAGAGGAAGCTAGACTTATGGAACATATTGAGGTTCATGCTGCACAGCATGCAGCTCCAGAAAAGCTTCAAGAAGCCCCTTTTCCTGATTCTCAATATGTAGTTTTGGCTCCTGCACCTGCTGTGCAACAAAGCCCCATACTCACTCTACCTGATTTGAAGCAATCAATTGTACAGTATTCAAGTGAAGGAAACATTACTAAGATAATTTCAGTGGATGAACGAAATGATGTTAATATTTTTGTAAGTCAGATGTATCCTCCCGATTCCACGGGCCCCCCTTCCATGAGGGTCATGAGATCCAAGACTCAGACGAAACACTTATTGAAGTCAGGAAATACTACTACTCTGCCTACTACATCTATACAAAATTCTTATGCTATTCTGATGGATCTGGATGATGTGGAGGATGACAGAGATTCAAATGTCTCTTCCATAGCATCTTCTCAACCTGAAGTAGCATATGAAGTGTTGGTTAAAGAAGGTGTAAAATGAAACAAAGGAAAAAGCATAAGTGATACTTTTTGTTTGATTCTTTCATGATCTTTTCTCCCCCTTCTTACATTACATAATGGATCAGTTGATATTTACTACATCTAATGTGAACAGCATTAAATCACAGGAAAAATGATAGGTCACATTTAGTAGTTTACTGGAGGGGGTGGTAATGTTTATTTTTTACAAGATAGTAGATTACACAATCTTTCTGAAATAAAGCAAGCCCAAAAAGATTGGAGGTGGGGTCCATCATTATGGTCCATAGGGGACCTTATGTGTTCAGGGGTTGGAATTCTAATTCAGCATATAGCTGTTAAAATTTCATAAGTATTGGATGGCTACCCAGGGCACGCGTTATTAATTGATGTTCAGATTAATGCCATTATGTATAGATGTATCAATATTTATGCTCCACAATCCAAGGCTCTCAGGGCTGAACTATTTAGACTAATAGAACCTTTTTTGCACTCATCAAAATTGATTTTGTGGGGTGGTGATTTTAATTGTGGGCTTAGTTCTAAAGATTAGGGACATAAAACTGACAAAAATAAAAAATAAATAAAATATAGTTACTGTTTCTTGTTTTTGCTTTATTGTTTTGCACCTTGTATCTCACCTGTATTGTTAACCAATGTCTTACCTCACAATTTTGTTTGTCCACCCTCTCTGTGACGATGTACCTTTGTAAATGAGTCTCAGACTCAAAGGTTTTGTAAATCTGATTTATGAAATAAATAAATAAATAAATAATAAATAAGTAAATAAACTATATTGCGATACTAATGCTTTGTTATCTGTTCTTCATAAACATTTTTTAAAAGATGTTTATGATATACTGAAAATGGACTCATGTCATACATTTTATAAGGGTCCTCTTAGTATGAGGATTGACTTTTTGGTTTGCGACTGAGAGACTGTCATGAAAGGATATTAAGGATATCCCTTTAGAGATATCAGATCATCTTGCCTTACAGCTGACTGTTGGTTCCTCTAATAGGATTACTGTAGGTAGAGGTTACTGGAAGATGAACTCTTCCAAACTTCAAGATGAAATATACATAATTAAAATACAGGATTTAATTACACTATGAGTGAGTCTTGATTTCCTTTACGACAGCCCAATTGATTGGTGGAAAGATACCAAAATAGACATTAAGGAATTAATGATTGCCTTAACTAGCAGGGAAGCCCAACATAAATATATTTCGTATTTAAGTCTAAAAGCAAAATACTTAAAACTTCCGACACAACCTAATGGAACAACAAGAGACCATACAGCAACTTAACTCAATTGAAGGAAGATATGACAGCTTATATAAAAAAATGGAATTACCAATTGGGTTCACAACAGAAGTTTTTAACCAAGGGCCGGAGTGAGTTGGTAAATCCATACGATAATGGTATTACTAGTAAAGTACATACATTATTTATGACTTACTGTCTAATAATGGGGAAGAAGTGGATGAACAAAGTTCTATTCAATATGAAATACAACGCTATGTTCATACCACTTTTTCAGTACTCCATGGCCAACACAAAGAGTCATTTGAGTTATGGGATACAGATGCTCCTGATATACCTGCTGTTGATAAAGAATCTTTACTACAGCCAATATCTAGTGAAGAAATTAGGCTTGCAGTCCATGGACTGTCAACTGGTACTGCCTCTGGTTTGGATGGCATACCTAATGCATTCTATAAAATCTTTATTGAGATTTAACACCTGTATTACACATAGATACATAGATACATATAGATACATAGACAGTGTCGGCAGATAAGGGCCTATGGCCCACCCAGTCTGCCCATTTGAGCTTGTAAGTTCAGTTTGTTTTCCTATAAGTGTGTTGCACCTTACCCCTGACCTCCAGAATTCCTTTATGTCTATCCCATGTATTCTTAAATTCCGTGATTGTTTCAGCCTCCACCACTTCCTCTGGCAGGGTGTTCCACTTGTCCACCACCCGTTCTGTGAAGAAATTCTTTCTCATGTTTCCTCTGAATCATCCTCCTCCAACTTCATCCCATGCCCTCTAGTCCTGGAACATCTTTTTCGCTTAAAAATAGTGTTTTCCTGCACCCTGTTCCTCCCTGTAAGATACTTGTATGTCTCTATCATATCCCCTCTCTCCCTCCTCTCCTCCAGGGAGTACATGTTCAGTTCCTTCAACCTGACTTCATAGGACTTGTGATGCAATCCATGCACCATCTTTGTTGGCCTCCTCTGAACCTTCTCTACCCTGTCTATGTCCTTACATAGGTATGGTCTCCAGAACTGTACACTGTACTCCAGGTGGGGCCTCACTAATGTCTTGTATAGAGGAATTATGACCTCCCTTTTCCTGCTGGTAATGCCCCTGCCTATACATCCCAGCATCCTATTTGCTTTACCTGCTGCCTTGTCACACTGTTTCCTACCTTGAGGTCATCAGAGATGATAACCCCAAGATCCCTTTCCTGCTTGGTGCATGCTATATCCTCACCCCCAACTGATATATTGTGCCAGGGTTTTTGTGCCCCATATGCATTATCTTGCACTTCTTTGCATTGAATTTCAACTGCCAAACCCTGACCATTCTTCAAGTTTCTGCAGGTCGCTTCTCATTCTGTCTACACCCTCTGGTGTGTCTACTCTGTTACAGAGCTTTGTGTCATCAGCGAACAGTGAAATTCTGCCTTCTAGGTCCTGCAGCCATGTCACTGATGAAGATGTTGAATAGGACCGGTCCCAGCACTGATCCCTGTGGTACCCCACTGGTCACTCTTCCTCTGTGGAGTGACAGCCATTTACCACCACCCTCTGTGCCCTGCCACCCAGCCAGTTACCTACCCACCACACTATTGTCCTGCCCACACCCATATTCCCCAGTTTGTGTAATAGTCTTCTATGTGGCACAGTGTCAAAGGCCTTGCTGAAGTCCAGATAGGCCATGTCCACTGCCCTCCCTGATTCACCTCCCTAGTCACCCAGTCAAAAATTCAATGAGGTTGGTCTGACATGACCTCCCTGGTGAAACCATGCTGCCTTGGGTCCTGTAGTCCATTGACAACCAGATGTTCCACCAATCTCTCCTTCAGTAGTGCTTCCATGATCTTCCCCACTACCGAGGTGAGGCTGACTGGTCTGTAGTTCCCTGCTTCCTCTTTGTTCCCACTTTTGTATAAGGGACTACATCTGCTGTCCTCCAGTCTTTGGGTACCTCCCTGTTTCCAGTGATCGGCTAAACAGGATAGCCAGAGGTTCAGCCACCACTCTCTTAGTTCTTTAAGGACCCTAGGGTGCACCCCATCTGGCCCCATTGCTTTATCAACTCTTATTACTTCCAGTTCCTTCAGGACCCTTTCTCGTGTAAAGGGACTTGTGTCCATTTCTGCACCATTCTCACAGAAATGGACACAAGTCCCTTTACAAATGTTATATGAATCTATACAGAGAGAGAATAGACTCAGTCATAGTATGACAGAAGGTATTATGATTGTTTTATATAAAAAAGAGGACGCACAAAATATTTGTAATTGTAGACTATTGACTCTGCTTAATTCTGATTCTAAGATCTTGTTGGTAAGACTGACCAAAATAGCAGAACATGTTATTATTCCATCGCAAACTTGTGCAATTCCTGGACGTATAATTTATCAAAATTTGCAACATGTTGAAAAGATCATAGAACAAGGCTTAGCTTCTAATACTAAAGGGTATTTATTATCCATTGATCAAGAAAAGGCTTTTGACAGGATTGATCATAAATATTTATGGACGGTTCTATGGGCATATGGTATACCATCAAAACTGGTGGATTTTATTCAACTCCTTTATGGTTCAGCTCAGGTATGGCCTTTGATTAATGGACATTTGGGAATTCCTGTTTTTGTTAACAAAGGAGTCAGACAGGGTTGTCCTTTAAGCCCTCTGTTGTATATTTTTGGTCTGGATCTGATATTACAATTGATTGAAGGCTCTGGAGATATAGCCCCAGTGGTTAGTGGTTCTGGTAGAAATATAGAAAGGTAGTGGCTTATGCAGATGATTGCATTCTGACAGTAGCAACTGTGGAAGGTAGGAAAAGAGCATTGCAAATTTTTGATGATAAGCATTTCTATACTGGAATACAGTTGAATTTGAATAAAAGCTCAATAATGCCTGTAGGGAAAGTACCTTTGGAATTTGCTTTTCCAATACCTATGGTGGCAGAATCAATAAAATTCTGGGACTATGGTTTGGGAATTCTAACACTGGACAACTGAATTGGGACATAGCTTATGATTTAGCTTTTCAAATAGTTCAAGCTTGGAAGTCGTGGAAAATGACACGTAAGAAACGGGTTTTTCTTTTAAAAACATACATTGCTCTGCTCTTTCTCCATGTGTCTCATATTTATCCATTGCCATATGGAATGCATATGAAACTACAAAGTTTGTTCTTTTCTTTATTGTGGGGCAGCAAACTCAACCCAGTGAAAAGGGCTCATACTTATCGCCCATGGAAAGATGGGGGTTTTGATATGTTGCAACCACTAGTATTTTTCTTTCCTAATTTTTTTTACACTAATGTGAGACCACTGATTTTGGGTACTAAGTCTGTGGGGATGGATCTAATGCAGGAATGGAGTGCAGGTTTTCTGACAACTTGGGGAAGGGAAAAATGGCATCCATTGGATAAATTATTGCCTTCATATGTACAAATTGCTTTAAAATATATCAGAACTTGGAAAATCGAGTTACTTTGGTTTTTAACTCAGTCGAGGAAAAAGTTTTACTTTACTTTGGTGGAAAAATGCTATTTTGAAACTCTGTTTTTTGTCCTTCATGATGGGGTTAGTTGTAGTCAGCTTTTGGAATGCATTACTGAACCTAGAATTCCTAGAAAGATGCAGGATATGGTATGGTTGTGTGGGCTTGGTAAACTAAATGTAAAGGGCAATCATAAACATAAATGTATGGAAGAAAGAAACTGTTCAGACATGGGTTGTATTAATAAGGTTGAAACTATGCAGCACCTGTATTTTGAATGTGCTAGGATACAAGGCTTCAAGTCTGCTTTGGCGTCCTTTTGGGATGCATCACCTTTTGCAATATGACCTATGCTGTGTTGGTACAAGGACAATTAACTGAACATTGGTCTATTTGGAATAAGCGTACTATTTTTGTGATATTGGCATGTATAAAATGGGTGATTTGGCAAGAACGCTGCCAAAGAGTATTACAGAATGAAGAAGTTCTTTTACAGGATATTCTATTTAAGTTACACATAGAAATAGAGGTGTATACATATGAGAATACATCTCTGGGTAATGTTATCTGTGCTCATTTTTGGAAAGGTGTTACTCGGGTTGGCTGATACTGCATTCTAAGATGGAACTACTTTTTGCATCTTACCTTCTGTATCTTAAACTTAGAATGTATTGTATGGGTTTCATGCATTTGGTTTATCTGTGTTGGTTGCTTCTGTGTCCTGGGGAGGTTCACTGCTTTTTTTTTACTTTTCTTTTCCATTATTGCCTGTATGTTCGATTAAGTTGGTTTTTGAATTTTGCATTAAAAATTTCCCCTACTCTTTTTGATAAGTGCCATGGGATCTTTAACATCCGCCTGAACTACCACCAATCCAGGCAGATGGGCCCTTGGTTTAATGTCTCATCTGAAAGACGGCACCTCAGAAGTGCAGCATCCCTCTCGTGCTGTACTACAGTGTCAGTACTAGGATATTAACCCAAGTGCCAGATGTGGGAACTGAACCCACAGCCCTCTGATCTCCCGACCGCAGAGGTGAGTGTGCTACCTACTGAGCCACTGACACTGCTGTGAGATGCATTCTGAGGTTACAGCACACAGATTCACCACCATAGGGATGAAACCATGTTGCCACTGCACATGTGTTCCACATGTGTCTGATCGTTGATAGAGATGCAGCGAAGTTTAACTTCACTAGCATAGTAGAGGAAAATTGGCTCACTCTGCCCCGAAATATCGCTACTGAAAGTACCCATTAAAATGCAGTACTTTGCCACTTTATGTCATAATGACTTTGCATTATGATGACTCCACATTACTTCACTTTATTTTCTTTTAAGGGTGGAGTGAGTGAGCATTTTAACAGCCCACAGATCACAAAGATCACAATCTGTAGGTCACATGCTTCAGGCAGGAAGTTAATCATGCAAGACAGTGAAAGACTTTCACTTTTTCATTACCTAGTGTGGGAGAAATAGTTGTGTTTGAGAGGAGACAGAGAGATAGTAAAACATATAAACCCTGCTTTGAGAGGAGACCAAGAGATAGCAAAATATATAAACCCCAGGTCTGAACTAGAGGACCTCCTTGGCTAGTGGTCCCCTCCCTGAAGCAGGAGGTATTGGTGCCATGGAAGCACCACCTCTGGTGCCACCTACCAGTGCCCCCCCCACCAATGCCACCACCTGCCATGGCACCTGCACCAGCATCTCAGCAGGAAGTGAGGGAGGAGCCACAGTAGTTGAAGCCACAGTAGCAGATTTCCCCACCCCTGGTCCCAATTGAGCAGCAGCAGCAGCCAGCAACATCTGGGCCTCCCCTGCCTGTGCCTGGTCCTCCCCGCAGATCATTAGTGTGGGAGTTCTTCACTACACTGCCTGTGGACACCAGTGTAGTGAAGTGCAATCTGTGTAGTGAGGTGGTGCGCCATGGCCCCAAGGGAAGTCATCTGGGCACAGGTGGTCAGCGCACCCACCTATACAACCACCACCATGCAGATTGGCAGGCCAAGCTTGCTGAAAAGAACAGGAATGTGCCTGCTGACCTTGCTGGGCAACAGGTGGCAGCACGGCATTCATCTGCACATAGTGTCAAGCGGGGTGGTTCATGAAGCAAGTTGCTACTCCACAACCTGCAGGTGATGGTGGCAACCCTGCATGAAGACCTTCCACACATGCTGATTTGGGCCTGATGTGAAGTGAGTTGGGCCATGTGAACCACCGGATTGAGAACATGGAGAAGCGGTTGGAGCACATGGAAGTGCACCAACTCCAAATAATGGGCATGTTTCAACTGCTGCTCTCAGACCATAACACTGATCATTAGTTTTTGTTTGTCCTTGCACCCACCACTCTCTCCATGAAAAAAATTGTTCCTGACATTGCCCCTGATCCGTTCCCCCTCTATCTTCAAATTTTTCCCCCTTGTTCATGCACATCACTTTTTCTGAAAAATGCTACCCTCTTGTATGTTGTTGATTCCCTTTCGGTACTTGATAGTTTCTATCATGCCCCCCCCTTTCCTTGCAGTTATACATATTAAGCTTTAGACTCCACAATATTTGGGAAACTGGTTAACTCGTTGTCATGGGTTGAAATTGGGGCAATACTCATGACATCAGCAATTTCACTACCACCAGTGGAGACAACAGCATCTCCAACCATGATTGAAGCTACAGATTGTGTTGTGAAAATCATAGACAAATCCCTTTACTGGCATTAACTATGCACTTCTGCTTCATACTACTACACCCATGGCCCGCTCTTGCCGCTGGCAGTAGTGCCATGGCCAGAAGCATCTTTGCATGCACATCTCTTCTCAGGCATTTTTGGGGATTACACAGAAAATTTACAACAAATTGAAATTTCTAAAATTTGGGGTGGATGGGAAGCCAAAAATCAATAACTGTGGCAGATTGGGCACTAGACAGATGCAAATGCACTGATAGAGATTGCACACTGTAATGAGATACAGCCACACAGGCACAAAAACACCTTAACCAGTGTTCACACAAATCCAAAACTGGAAAAATAGCTTATACCTTTTGCGGGTTGGAAGGGAGGGGCGCTGCAGTAGCAGTCCACTAGCTAGATAGAAGTAAGCTGTAAAAAATACTGCAGATGGATAACTGATTCAGAGTGCAGTCATTAATGTGTGGCAAAATAAAGTGCGTTTGACTTGATGGCACACACACACACACACACACACTCACACACTACAGGTAATGCACAGAAAATGTAACAGTGCAGTACACTATATAAACAAATCTTTTAAACAGAATGAAAATATGCATTGCACCACAACAAACAGAAAATTGTCAAAAATTACTTCAAGTATTACTGCGTGTACATAAACACACAAATACTAACACACACTACTAGTACAAAACAGTTAGAAAGACTGCCTTTCTCATGTGAATCTCACTCCACCACAGATAGGCTCCTCTCCTGAAGCACACTTCAACAGTGTCTGTCAGTACACAGGCTGAATATTCTAAATTAACATTCAAAATGCACAGGAAAACAATCAACAGTCGATGATCTAAGCACAGGAGGGTTTCCTAGTCGATGTACTAAATTTGGAACAAAATAATTGGATCAAAAGTGTTTTTTTTAAAAGCTTTCTTGATGGTTTGATTCTCAGAACTCTGAGAATAAACTGTCTCCAGCTTTCCACTACACACACTACACAGAACTGAGGCTGTGCAAGACAATATAGAGCCTGCGTGACTGCCATCCCATGAATCAATGGAAAATTCACCTCAGATAGCAATAAACTGTTGAAGTAAAGCAAAGTCCATTAAAATCAATGGCACTTTGCTTTAAAATTAAAGGGAAGGTTGTGATACAAAGCCAAGTAATGTGAAGTCCATTTAAATCAATGCATTTCACATACAAATTTTTAGGCAGAGTAATTTTCTTCACGTTGAGGAGCACTATGTGGATCTGGGGATAATACGTGAAGTGCTCCATGTAGCAAAGGGGGAGCACTTCGCCCACCTCTAATTGTTGACTTCGGCTATATAAACAATGTCAGTCCACGAAAGATCATTATTTTTTGGGGGGGAGGGGTTGCATGGGTCATTTGGAAAACAATTTTCTTACTATTAGATGTTCTTGACAATGTCTATTAAGCTGCTACTGACTCCAAACTTATGTACCCTCCCCTACACTTGTCACGATGATCCTTTGTAAATTAGCTTTTAGCTCAAAGGTTGTAATTCTGACTACTAAAATAAATAAATAAAAATTATTATTTGTGTCTTCTTTCCAGGTCTTCAGTGTATCCAAACTGTTGTCTTTCTTCAGGTTGGAACATACCACCAGTCCACAATACTATGCTTCGATGCTATCTGCAAACAGATGAAGAAGAAATTATTCTGAGTTCATTCCAGTACCCTATTCAGTATCAGTGCTCCATGGAGCTGTTCCTGACTTTTGTTACATCCATTATCTGGCCTGTATGTCAATGCTGTTGAATACTTTACACCAGCAGAAAACAAGTGGGAAAAAAGGAAAGCAACCCTTGCAGTCGTCAATGCTGGAGTTGTACCCACTTGGAAATTCTTTTTCATTGACTGCATCAGAAACCTCAATGGTGCACTGTTTTACACTGCACTAGGATGGTCTGCTTCACCTGCATTATTCAGCACCACCATCATCATGACTGGGTAGAAACATAGATGTGATTGTCCTGCTTGGTATGTTGGACAAAAAAAAAATTGAAGTGCTGTGATTCATAATCATGAAGATGAAGAAGATGATTTGTCCCATGACTCGTGGTCATGACATGCACCACACTGGTACTCTGAACACTACTTGAACATTCAAAGTCATCCTCATCATGCCTGTAATAGACCTCCTGTGTTAATTCACAATTGTTACCTACATAACTACTTGCTGTTACTTGACGATTGGTTGGCAGATTTTATTTCAGACACACACAGAATTTATTTCTCACACCACCTACACTAAGGGTGATGCTGCAGGCACTGCTGTTACCCACATAGAAACATAGACTTTGACATCAGATAAGGACCACTTGACCCACCTAGTCTGCCCATTTCCCTACCTACTGGATAAGCTGCAGATCGTAGTTAACTAACACCCTATTTCTTCCTAACCCCCGCAAGAATTGCCTTATGTCTGTCCCATGCATTCTTGAATTCTCCTACAGTTTTAGACCCCACAACCTCCTCAGGAAGGCTGTTCCATGTGTCCACCACCGTCTCTGTGAAAAAATACTTCCTCACATTGCCCCTGAGCTGTCCCCCATCTATCTTCCAATTGTGTCCCCTTGTTCCTGCACATCTCTTTTTCTGAAAGATGCTACCCTCTTGGACTTTGTTGATTCGACTGAGGTACTTGAAAGCTTCTATCATGTCCCTCCTCTCCCTCATTTCCTCAAGTATACATATTAACCTCCTTTGGTCTCTCCTCATGTGGCTTCTTTTGCAGAACCTGCACCATTTTAGCTGCCCTCCTTTGGACTGCCTCCATCCTGTCTATGTCCTTGCAGAGATGGGGTCTCCAGAACTGGATGCAGTACTCCAGATGGGGTTCTCACCAACTGTCTGTACAGAGGGATAACAACTTCCTGTTTTCTGCTGGTGATGCCTCTGCCTCTGCCTATACATCCCAGTATCCCCCAGCCCTCCCTACTGCCTTCTCACATTGCTTGCCAACCTTAATGTCATCTGATATGATTACCCCAGGGCTCTTGTTGTTGTTACTACCTCCCTCCCAATTGTGTTCTCTTCCCCTGGGTTTTTGTTTCTCAGGTGCATTATTTTGCACTTCTTTGCATTGAATCTAAGCTGCCATACTTCCTCCAACCTTGCCAATTCCTTTCTCATCCGTTCCACACCTCCTTGTGTATCAACCCTGTTGCAGATCTTTGTGTCATCTGCAAAGAGGCATACTTTTCCTTCCAGTCCCTCTGCAATGTCACTTATAAAGACATTAAAAAAGACTAGACCCAGTACTGAATCCTGCGGTACCCCACTAGTAACCCCCCCTTTCTTCAGAGTGGACTCTGTTTACCATTACCTTCTGTGTCCTATTGTCCATTAAATGTTTTACAAAGGCTACCATCCTGGGACCCACTCCCAGGCTGGCTAATCTGCTTATTAATCTTTTGTCTGGGACTGTGTCTAATGCCTTGCTAAAGTCTAGGTAGGCCATCTCCACAGCCCCTCCCTGGTCTACTACTTTGGTCACCCAGTCAAAGAAAATGATTAGATTCATTTGACATGACCTTCCTGCTGGGAACCCATGCTGCCTTGAGTCCTGTGCTCCACTGGCCTCTAGGTACTCAACAGTTCTTTAGTTCAGAAGTGATTCCATGACTTTCCCTACCACAGAGGTCAAACTGACAGGTCTGTAGTTTTCTGCCTTAGTCTTGCTCCCAGTTTTGTGAAGGGGAATCACATCTGCCCTCCTCCAGTCCTCACGTACCACAGCATCCTCCCATGATTTGCTAAAAAGGGTAGTCAGTGGTGTCACTAATTTATTAATTCTTTTAAAATTCTGGGGTGAATCCCAACAGGCCCCATTGCTTTGTCCACCTTCAGTTTTAGGAGTTCTTTCAATCAATCAATCAATCAATCAATCAATCACTTTATTTAACCAGGCATAAACACCATTGAGCAAGCTCATTTTCAAGGTGGTCCTGGGCATTAATACAATACAGTACACTTCATGAGATTACAATTACAGTGGACGATGGTGCAAAAAAAAAAAAAGGAAAAACATTGTGAAGGTGCCGGTCAATATGGGCCTATACATACCGGTCAACATAATTAACATGCAAAGGTGCATAATGATAAGCTTTACTGAAATGAGAAGAGACAACAATCCCATATAGTCTCTGCTAAGTAAGAGCTCATACCTAAATGATAAAAACTAAGGAGGTATTACGGAATAGGGTAGAAATTGGGGTGAAAGAGTAGGCAGCCAAAAGGGAGGCCAGAATAGGTAAAAGGTAGAGAATAGGCAGGACATAGAAACATAGAAACATAGAATTTGACGGCAGATAAGGACCGCTTGGCCCACCCAGTCTGCCCATTTCCCTGCCTACTGGATAAGCTGCAGATCCTAGTTAACCAGCAGCCTACTTCTTCCTACCCCCACCCCCTAGAATTGCCTTATGACTGTCCCATGCATGCATGAATTCCACCACTGTTTTTGACTCTACTACCTCCTCCGGAAGGCCGTTCCATGCATCCACAACCCTCTCTGTGAAAAAATACTTCCTTAAATTACCTCTGAGCTGCCCCCCCATCTTCAAATTGTGCCCCCTTGTTCTTGCACACCTCTTTTTTTGAAAGATGCTACCCTCTTGGACTTTGTTGATTCCCTTGAGGTACTTGAAAGTTTCTATCATGTCCCCTCCCTCCTTTCCTCGAGGCTATACATATTAAGCTCCTTTAGTCTCTCTTCATATGTCTTCCGGTGCAGACCCTGCACCATTTTAGTTGCCCTCCTCTGGACAGCTTCCATCCTGTCTATGTCTTTGCGAAGACTGGGTCTCCAGAACTGCACACAGTACTCCAGATGGGCTCTGACCAGCTGTCTGTACAGAGGGATAATAACTTCCTGTTTTCTACTGGTGATGCCTCTCCCTATGCATCCCAATATCCCCCCAGCCCTCCTTGCTGCCCTCTCACACTGCTTGCCCACCTTTAGGTCATCTGATATGACTACCCCCAGGTCCCTTTCCATTTTTGTTGTCGTTAGTATCTCACCCCCCATTGTGTACTCTTCCCCTGGGTTTTTGTTTCCCAGGTGCATTACCTTGCACTTCTTAGCATTGAATCTAAGCTGCCATACATTTGACCATTCCTCTAACCTTGCCAAGTCCCTTTTCATCCTTTCCACCCACCTTGTGCATCAACTCTGTTGCAGATCTTTGTGTCATCTGCAAAGAGACATACTTTTCCTTCCAGTCCCTCTGCAATGTCGCTTATAAAGACATTGAAGAGGACTGGTCCTAATACTGAACCCTGCGGTACCCCACTAGTAACCCCCCTTTCATCAGAGTGGACTCCATTTACTATTACTCTCTGTGTCCTATTTTCCAGCCAATTTTTTACCCAGACTGTCATCTTGGGTCCCACTCCCAGGCTAGCTAACTTGTATATTAATCTTTTGTGTGGGACTGTGTCAAATGCCTTGCTAAAGTCTAGGTAGGCCATGTCCACAGCCCCTCCCTGATCTACTACTTTGGTCACCGAGTCAAAGAAATCTATCAGATTTGTCTGGCATGACCTTCCTGCTGTGAATCCATGCTGCCTTGGGTCCTGTGCCCCTCTGGCCTCTAGATACTGGACAATTCTTTCCTTCAGAAGTGATTCCATCATTTTCCCTTCAGAAGTGAGTCCATCAGGACCATCTTGGATTAAGGGAACTAGGCTCGTAGGTTCAGAACCTTTTCTTCTGTGAAAGGACTGGGATCGACCCCCCTATCCAGAGTGTTTCTGTTAATTGGATTAGGTACCTCCGCTCCTCCTGTTTTGTGAATACTGAGCAGAAGCATTCTTTCGGTATCCCTGCTTTTTCACTGTCCCTCTCTGCCCACCCACCGTCCATTCTATTCAGCCTCACTATCCCTCCCTTTGTCTTTCTGCGCTCCCTAATGTACCTATCAAAAGTTTTATCCCCCTTCTTAACTGTGTTGGCTATCTTTTCCTCAGTTTGGGTCCTTGCTATTCTGACTGCCTTACCTGCTTCCTTCTGCCCTAACTGGTACATTTCTCTGTCCTGCTCCTGTGTTTCCTTATACTTCCTAATTGCTATCTTTTTCTCCCTAACCTTCCCCACCACCTCTTTTGAGAACCATAGTGGCTTTTTCTTTTATTTAGATTTATTTATTTGCTTCACACAAAGGCTTGTTGCCTCTGTGATGGCAGTTTTGATGTGTCCCCATTGTTGCTCTACCCCCACAAATTCAGGAACCTTGCCTGTGCCTAACCCTCTCTGACACAGTTTTTTTTCCCTTCAAGGATTTTTTCTTTTTATTTATTCAATGTGATGTTACAGAATGCCCTGCCTGCAGATCCAAAGCTTATACCCCACCAACTTATGTGGCTCATACACCACAGTCAGAAACGCCTTTGCCTAACCATGTCTTTGTGTGCATATTTTTAGATTACACAGTCAGTGAGAAAAGAAATATGTTTCTTGCAAACAGTTTTTTTCTAATTGTGTGGGTTGCTAACAAATTCAAGAGAATTCACAAGACAGAACAATGCCAAAAATACTGCAATAGGTAAGTTTCTTTATTATGACTTTTTCTTTTGGTTAAATGCTATAATATGAAGTGTGAAATAGTATTCAACCACGTTACTATGGGTAAACACATGGCAATGGTACAGTGACAACAATTTCAAAAGACTGAACACAGGAAATTAAAAGCAACCTTATAGTTATTCATTTTTTGGTGATGGGAAGCCAAAAAACAACAACAGTGACTTCCATATGGAAATTGTGCACTAAACAGATGTAGCCACACAGGCAGAACAAAACCTTAACCAGTCTTCAGAAATCCTACAGTGAAATAACAATACCTTATTTTTGGGGAAGGGGGATTTACAGCAGTAGGTATGTAGAAGCATAAAAAAGATGCCACAGATGGGCTAAGAAATTAAGAATACTGCTATTACAGTTGTGTAATAAAATGTGACTGACTTGACGGCATGCACACAGACTAAAGGTAATGCAAAGAAACTTTTACAGTTCAGTAAACTACAACACAGTCTTTTAAACAGACTGAAAAAAATGCACAGCAGCACAGCAAACATCAAAAACTGATACAAAATTAATGGAAGTATTGTTGTGTGTACCTGAACAGAGATATACTAAAACACTAGTCAACAACAGTTGGAAAAAACGCCTTTTTCACTGTGAATCTCTCTTCTACAATCTACACCACAGATCTGCCCATCCCCTGAAGTACAATTCTTCAGTGTCTGTCAGTACAGAAACTGAATGTGCTAAATTAACTTTCAATGTTCACACCACAAAATCAATAAATGCTCGATGATATAAACACACAAGAGTTTACTACAATCGATGTACTAACTTTTGACACACAGTTTTGTGGGAAAAAATTAGTTTTTAAAGGTTTTTCAATGGTTTGATTCTCAGAGCTCTGACAGCAAACTGTTTCCAGCTTTCCACCACACGCACTATGCTGAACTGAGGCTGTGCAAGACAATGTAGACCCCATGTGACCTTACATCCCATGAATCACTGCAAAATTCACCTTAAAAAGCAAAAAAAAAAAAAAGGCAAAGTAACAGGAAATCAGTAGAGAACATTGAAAACTTTTCATTACTTCAAGATACAAAGTAATTCACTTCATGAATTATTATGCAAAATTCAGGTTCTGCACAAAATACTATGCATGGCGAATTTTAGGCACTTCACTCGCCTGTAGTCACAAGCTGAATCTGTGAAGTGTTGTATTTTTAATTGACACATGGACCTAGTGAAAAGTGTACAGTTTGCCACTCAGAATTGACAAGCAACTGAAAGATGCAGACTGATTTTTTAGAGCTAGCTGTCACTTTCTCTGTTTCTAAAAAAGACACAGGATGGCAGGAAACTCCAGAGACACTGTGTGGTTAATTGACAGCAGCTAAATTCATAGACATGTTGAATTTGCACAAGCCAGTCTCTTTGGTAGTAATTTGCACATGCCTAACTACAAGGTAAAGTGGTTTGGTAAGGGAGGCACAAGAAGGCAACAGTTCATACCTACTAGGCACTGGCTACTGAGCAGCCACCCTGCATCAGAAATTCTGCTGATCCATTCTGCTGACCCATCTTGGAGGTAATGATTTAGGTGGCAAAAGGTGAAGAGATTTAGCAGCTGAAGCTGAATTGGACCTGGCTTCACTTATAGAGATGTTGCCTACCTGTAAGAGTGCCTTCTCAGACATTACAGCGTGTATGATCTGGTGTGCAGATCAGTACATGTATCTGCTGGACAGAGCTAGAAAAAAATTGAACATCCACATTTCTGCATTTTTATACGATCTTGGAATGCACAGCATATGTCATTCACAAATTAAATAGTTTCAACATTAGCTACAAGACAGTGTGCACTTCTCAGTTGCTGGCAATTGCCTTTTCCTGGGGACCTTCAAGATGGCATCCTCTCAGTGCTCTGATGCATAGTGTATCAGAGAACAATCTTAAGGTGCACAAAACAAAACATCACTTTTAAGAGCCAAATATTATTGGTCAAAAACAGAAGAATTACACACAATAAACACAAACACAGATACACAGCTTTACAAATTTTGTAGTATTATATGTGTGACCATAGCCATAGCTCAGCAGATGTGGTGGCTGTCAATGTGTGTGTGTGTGTGTGTGGGTGGGTGTCAGTCAGAGGGGAAGGGGAAATAATACATTTCAACTCCATGGGAGGTAATTCTTTTTATGTAAGCAGAACATATCATACACAGTATGAAACACCAAATATGGGGGGGGGGGCAATCCCTGACTGATACCATGCAAGGTCCTACATTTGAAATCTATGTCTAGTTGGTGTCAGGGTGTTGTAACAGTAATGGGTAGGGGATCAGTAATGCTCTGACTGTGTTTCAGAGCCCAGAGATACTGGACACAGCTTGCCATCTGTCATTAAATAGGAATTAGTTGAAGACCAGCCTATTGCAGGTATGTTGATTTATGTTATGAAACGCCCCGTGCAAAATCCTTGTGTTCAAACCTATCTCTGGCTGGTGTCAGTGAGGTGTAACAGTAATGGGAAGGGGTTCAGTTCGGCTCTGGCTGTAACGTCAAGATCCAGCACCTAGTGTATGGGGGGGGGGGCATTCCATGACAGATACCATGCAAGGTCAAAGTGTTGAAATCTATCTCTGATTAGTGTCAGGTAGTTGTAACAGTAACGGGCAGATTCAGGTGGGTTCTGGCTATGACTTCAGCATCCAGTGCCTTGTGAATTGTGGAGGGGGGGCGGGACACAACACACATTGAAATACATGGCTGTGCTGTTAGTTCTTGTATAATGAAATTATAACATTGGTAACATCAATACTGTTTAACAATTCTGTTAGAAGTACATTACATAAATGCAGAATTATGTAGTAATATCTTTAAGGTTAATGGTTACTGTGTTGTTTGTCAATCTATGTGTGTGTGTGTGTGTTGTATAGGGTGTGGGGGCTTTAAGTCAGCAAACCAGAGCAGATCTGTAACACATGATATTGTATGTCTACATTGCTGTACAAATGTGAAGCCTTTCTCTTGTATTTTTGTTGTATTACAGAACAAGGTTAAATACTGGGAAGAGCAAGAGGTGAGTCTGCTGGTGGAGTCTGTTGGAAAGGTAGCAGACCTGACGGTGCTTATTAGAGGAACAAATAAAGCGTTAACAGAAACATGGAAGAGGGTGGCAGTTACCTTCATAAAAAAAAAAAAAAAAAAGTCAAAGACCACCACATTTGTAGGCGCACGAGGAAGCTGCACAGGCAGAGATTTTATAAGCTGAGAAAATCAGAGCAAATACCTGCAAAAGATAAGGCCTGGTATAAGCTGGCCTATGAACTGTGGATACAGGCTGGCAAGCCAGAGTTAGGAGAGAGGCTGGTGGATCATAAGTAACACAATTAAATCAAAAATTGGTTTAGGTGCTTCCATAGGTAATATGTATTTCTATTGTTGTCTCACAGATGGTGAAGCGGAAATGGACGAAACTCTGTGTACCACTGATTCTAGTGTGTTTTACTGTTGCTGTGTTGGGCGTGGAAACTGACTTTGGCCTTGCAGCATTACACTACTATGCACTCTGTTGTTTCTGCCAGGGTGTACTGGCAGGACAGTGACTGTAGGCCTTTAATGTAGCTGTTTGGGTGGGTGGGGTTTGGCATCCCATGAGTGGGACTGAGCAAGGTTACAGAGTTTAAACATATGTGTTTGGTGACAGGAAGATTAGACAGAAATGGGAAGGGGTTCAGTTGGGCTGTAGCTGTTACCTCAGGATAGAGCATTTGGGCTGTGTATGTGTGTGGGGGGGGATTTCCTGAGTGGGAGCATGCAAAGTCCCAAAGTTGAATCAGATGTGTGTTTGGTGTCAGGGAGGTGTAACAGTAATGGGCAGGGGTTTAGTTGGGCTGTGGCTGGTACCTCAGGATACACCACTCAGGTTGTGTGTGGGGGATTCCTGGTGGGAGCATGCAAAGTCCCAAAGTTGAATCAGATGTGTGTTTGGTGTCAGGGAGGTGTAACAGTAATGGGCAGGGGTTTAGTTGGGCTGTGGCTGGTACCTCAGGATACACCACTCAGGTTGTGTGTGTGTGGGGGGGGGATTCCCTGAGTGGGAGCATGCAAAGTCCCAAAGTTGAATCAGATGTGTGTTTGGTGTCAGGGAGGTGTAACAGTAATGGGCAGGGGTTTAGTTGGGCTGTGGCTGGTACCTCAGGATACACCACTCAGGTTGTGTGTGGGGATTCCTGAGTGGGAGCATGCAAAGTCCCAAAGTTGAATCAGATGTGTGTTTGGTGTCAGGGAGGTGTAACAGTAATGGGCAGGGGTTTAGTTGGGCTGTGGCTGGTACCTCAGGATACACCACTCAGGTTGTGTGTGTGTGGGGGGGGATTCCCTGATTGGTACCATGCAAGGTCCTAGAGTTTAATTGGATGTGTGGCTGTTGTAAAGTAAGTGTAAAACTAATGGGTAGGAGTACAGTTAGGCTATGGCTGCTTCCTCAGGATCCAACACTCTGGCTGTGTGTGTGTGTGGGGGGCATTCCTTGAGTGGGGCTGTGCAAGGTCACAGAGTTCAATCATATGTCTGGTAGCTGTTAGGGTGGTTGGATGGAAATAGGAAGGGGTTCATTTGGGTTGTGTCTGCTAGCTCAGGATAGAGCATACGGGCCCTGTGTGTGTGGGGGATTCTCTGAGTGGGACTGTGCAAAGTTCCTGAGTTGAACTGGATGTGTGTTTAGTGTCAGGGAGGTGTAACTGTAATGGGTAGGGGTTCAGTTGGGCTGTGACTGCTACCTCAGGATACACCACTTGGGCTGTGTGTGTGTGTGTGTGGGGGATTCCCTGAGTGTTACTTTGCAAGGTCCCAGTGTTCAATCAGATATGTGTGGTTGGTGTAAGATAAGTATAACACTAATGAGTAGGAGTACAACTGGTCTGTGGCTGCTCCCTCATGATCCAACACTCGGGCTGTGTAGGGGAGGGCATACCCTGAGTGGGGCTGTGCAAGGCCCCAGAGTTCAATCACATGTCTGGCTGTTGTCAGAGAGGTTGGACAGAGATAGGAAGGGGTTCAGTTGGGCTGTGTCGCCTACCTCATGATAGAGCAGTCAGGCTGTGGGGGGGGGGGATTCTCTAAGTTGTACCATGCAAGGTCCCAGACTAGAATCATATGTCTGGATGCTGTCAGGCAGGTTGTGCATAAATGCAAAGGGGTTCAGTTAAGCTGTGGCTGTCACCTCAGGATGCAGTGCCTGGACTAGATTTATTAATATATTTTAAATATTGTAAACAATTTCTGAACTGTTATGCTAATATTTACATACCAAACAGCTGAACGTATAAAAAGATAAATAATTGTTTACATAGTCTCTTGTTATCTTAATTTTCATATAAAATCTTATTAGATGGTTAAAAGCAGTCACTGTAACTAGGATGGATAGATAGATAGATAGGAAGATAGATAGATAGATAGATAGATAGATAGATAGATAGATAGATAGATAGATAGGCAGGCAGGCAGACAGACAGACAGACAGATAGATAGCAGGGCAACCTTCTGGGCTTTGGCTTGGGGTGCTTAACTGACTACCTCAGATCGGGTGCGGAACCTGGGCATTATTTTTGATGATGACCTGACCCTTAAATCTCAGGTGTCGTCTGTCATCAAATCCTCTTTCTACCAAGCTCCGCCTCCTGGGTCTGTGTGGTGACTGTTTGTGTTTGTCTGTGTATGTAGCTTAATTTTGGGGGATTTACAAGATTTTCAGCTTGGAGTAACTACACCATTCTTGCTTACTACATCTGTGAAGGTCTCCTGGACTGGATATCTGCAAAGTATTACCACAAGGTATTTGCATTTTCAGTTTAAAATCAACTTTTTGGAAGCTATCGCAAGCAAAACAGAAGTCAAGCAACTAGATCTGACAAACTCCAGTGACTCTGGGTCCTGCTCAAATCCACATTTTCGTCTGACTTGCTCCTAAGGAATCTATTTGTGGGCTTTTAAACAACCTCATTAAATAACAAAGAAAGCACAAGGACAAAAGAATTTCACATCCTGCACTTGTACTTGAGTAAGTGTGCCCCAGGCTATCAATGTAATGGGGCTGGGAGTGCATGCCTGCAAGGTCTTGCATAGCCAAAGCCTCTTGTCAATATCTGCCTAGCTGTGACCCTGGGTGACATCTGTCATAAGTTGTACCAATATCCCAGGTGGCACAGAAAGAAACTGGACTGTGAATTCCTGTGTTTGTTAGCTGTGTCAACAGTGGGGGAGCGGGTCGCTGTCAGCGACCAAAGAAAGGAAAGTGGAGAGCTGCGTGGAGCATTCGCTGCAGTCGGCAGTGGGGTCGAGGTTAGTGATCAGAAGAAGGAGAGCTGAGATGTTTGGAGTTGAACTAGTAAGGGGCAGAGGTGGCAGTCAGTCGACTGAAGCAGGGATGGATGGCCAGCCAACCGCAGACAGCGGTGTAGTATCAGGCCAATCAGGAAGAGAGGCGCCAAGGCGGTAGGCTTTAAAAATAGACAGCCAGACCAATAGAAGGACTAAAAGTGGGAGCAAGGAGCATCCTGAACTAAAGAAATCACTGCGAGGAGCTGGTTTGCAGCAAAGGAACTGGGTTCTGCATTTCTCCACAGGGGACTTGGACTTCAGCCTCGGTGGATATGGGAAATTGGCACAGACACTAAGAAATACTTTACAAAAGAGCTGAAATTGAGGTGAAATGAACTGGGTTGAGACTACTGACACTGGAGGTGCTGGAAACTTGATCTTGGACTACTGACGCTGGAGGTGCTGGGGATTTGGACTTGATTTGAGGTGAAATAAACTGGGTCAGGACTATTGACACTGGAGGTGCTGGGAACTTGATCATGGACTCCTGACGCTGGAGGTGCTGGGGATTTGGACTTGAACTTGATGACTTGGACTTGAACGTGGTGGCTATGGTTAGTAATTCTTGATGCCTATGGTTTGCACATGCTTTATTGTTTCTAAAAAGTCTTGACTGTGGGTTAGGGTTGAGGAGGGGGTGAGGGTCAGGGGCCCAAGAAATTCATAAGGGTGATTTTAGGACTGTATCTAAGTATCACGGAAGAAATGGTAGGGCAGCACAGAGGGAAGGGCAACCAAGGGATGGGGATCTTTGGCAGGGTGGTGCAGTGCAGTGGCTCTGGAATGGCAATGATCCTAAATTGGGCTTGGAGGATGGGGGGTTGTATGATGAGTAAGCAGCTCACCCAGCTGAGAGAGGAAGTGGCGGGGCTAAGGTGGGGGTTAAATGGGAGGGAAGCTGGGGAAAAGGGGTAGAGAGAGATTGGGACGGTATAAGCCAAGGAAGGAGTGGGAAGGGCTGAGTGGATTCACTGGAGGATCAGATACACTGTTCCGGAAGTCAAAGGCTTGGGAGGGAGAGGATGAAAGGGGATCCAGAGGGGATAGACCAAAGTTGGTAACAGACAACAGCAGGTCCAGATTTGGGACAGTAACACCCGAGACAGGAGGAAAGAGGTCAGTGGGAAATGACAGCAGGAAGTCTAGAGGCACAAAAATGATGCCTGTAGCTAGAGAAAAGGGGTCAATCAGGGATCAGGAGGAATAGAAGACAGTAGGCTCAGGAAAAGGCAGACAGATGCCCAGTATGAAGGACAATGCAGGCATAGGTGAAATGGGCCAGAGGGTGGAAGTATCAAATAGTTTTGCCCTCCTAGTTATTCTAGTTGAGGACATTGGAGAGGAAGGGGTCTGGCAGGGGCCATCAGAGAAGGGGGGTGCAGAGTGGCTGGGGATGTGGGAGAAAGATCTCAGGTGCAGTGGAAGGGAGGGGCAGGCACATCATGCAGGAGAAGTGGTGGAGGGGGGGACAGGCACATTGGGGACACAGCAATAGGTGGCACTAGGGGAACTGTGGCATAAGAAAAGGAGCAGGAAGGAAGCACTGGAAGAGCTGGAGTTGAGCTCCTGGGAGGCTGAAAATGAACTGGAGGAAACCCTGCAGAGTAGGAGCTGCAGTAAGAGCCTGGGGCATGCACCAGGCAGGGTGCAGGAGAGGGAAAATATGCAGACAGAGCAGGTGGTAAGGAGGAAGACGTCCCCATGTGGGTACGGTGTTCAAAACCTTCTGCAAAGATGGGCAGTACAGGAACAGTTGGAGGGGGATCAAGCACAGTTGGCACAATCACGCACAGTGATACAGACAAGGGAAGGCCAGGAGCAGTTGGGGGGGGTCAGGTGAAATTGGGTCATGCTCAAGCAGTGAAGCAGGAGGGGTCTGCAGGGATGAAGGAAGCCAGGTGGAAGTACAAGGGAGGAAGAGGTACAGGAGGGGGGAGTATGATGAAAGTCTGAAGGGAGAGGGTGAAGAGGTACAGATGCTGGGTGTGGGTAAAAATCAGGATAGGCTAGGTTATGGGGAACAAAAGATGAACAGGGGTAGAAACCAAGTCAGGATGGAACATGAAGAGTAGTCCAAAGGGAGCCAAACCCCGCGACACAAAGCTAGAGTCCAAATGGACACCCAGGAAGCAGGGGGCAGTAGAGTAGCATTCTTGGGGGACTCAATAATTAAGGAGCTAAAATGGGGAAGGAAGGGAGTAAAAAACAATGCAGTATGGGTGCAGTGCATGCCAGGGATGATGATGCTGGAGGTGAGGCATCATATTCCTTCCTGGGGTAAGCAGCAGGATGAAAGGACACATCTGGTGTTTCACCTGGGCACAAATGACTTGGAAGGGAACAGTCTGATGGAGGTACAGGCAAGGTATACACACCGGAGCTCCCTCCTGGAGCGAGGGCCATGCGAGTGCCTAAGAGGTAATTACAGTACCTCCAACAGCAGCACCCTTGTGAGGGGGGTTAGCCCATCGACATGCTGTGCACGTCGACTGCCCCACCCACCCTGGCTTGGCATTTCCTTTACAGGCACTGTCTAATGACATCACTTCCTCTTCTTCATTAGTTTAAGTCCCCACTTTCCCATTTGCAGGTTATACCTGCTAGCCACTAGAGGGACCCTCTGACCTTCCACCTCAGGCTCCACTACCTGTCCCCCCCGACTTCCTGGAACCCTTCTAACCTCCGGTGCTACTTCTCTCCTCTGCAACTCACACCTACCCCGGCCCACACCTCTCCCAGCACTCAGCCCCACAGCTAGCCCTACCTCCTGACTCCTAACTGCACTACCAAACCTACACCCAGTGACCACCAGGAGTCACTATTTCTCACCCTATTTTCAGCCCTAACCCAGCCTGCATCAGACCCCTAGAACATGTATCCCTGCTCTCACCCAGGCAATTTTCTAGCTGCCCTGGCCGAGACTTGAACCTTGTACCCTGTCCACCAGAGTCCGTGTCACTAGCACAACCAAAATACTCATACCTTTTTACCCTACTGCTACCACTAGAACTATGTTAGTCCACCTCCTCCTAAAATGCCTCCCCCTCATCTACTTTTTAGTACCATCGTCCAACCAGCCAGTCATTTCCACTGGCTCACTGGTACCAGCGCCAACAATTCTACCTGACATAGTACGATCTCACCCTACACTGACCATGTGCACTGGCCCACAGCACCCATCCCCTGGGTACCTCCCCACTGCCTACCCAGGCTCCCTATGGTGGCTAATCATTCTCGCCCTCCCAACCTGGCAAACCCTACCCATCCCCTGTTCCCTGAAGGTCCCCTTCCCATCCCCACATACCCATTGGAAGCCTACACATCACTGCTCCTTGGCCAGAGCTGTGGTCCTCCTTCTACTCTTAACAGGTAATATACATCCTAACCCAGGCCCCACCCAAACCAGCCCACCATGTGGGTCCCCTAGTCTGAGCATTGCCTCCATGAATATATGCAGCCTATTGAAAAAATATGATACCCTCCAATGCTGGGTCATGCTGCACAAACCAGATGTTATTGCACTGGTGGAAACCTGGCTATCAAAGTCCACCCCTGACTCCTTTATCTCCCTCCGTAGCTACACCCTATACCTGGAGGATCATGTAGGCAAACATGAGGGTGGCTGTGCAATCTATACCAGGGATACACTCACTGGTCAAGCACTCCCTGCTCCAGCCCTTGCAAGCGGAGCACAGGCCCTTACCCTTAAACTTACCCCAGACCACTCCAGGGGCCCCCTTTATCTCACCACTGCCTACATTCCCCCAAAGAACCAAAACCTGACACTATTATCCGTAACTGATTATTTTGCCACTCTCCCTTACAAGGCAGAACAAGTCCTTGTGGGAGACCTTAACGTGAACTGGCTCTGCGCCGCCTCCTCCACCACCCGGGACTCCTTCGTGGCCATTGATCTGACACAACTCATTTCCCAACCCACAAGAGTAAACCCTAAGAAAGGTACCAGCATCCTCCTAGACGTTATCATCACCAACTTCCCCCCAAAAATCCCGGATATCCAAGTCCTCCCTGACTCACTCAGTGACCATTCCCCTATCCTGTTCTGCTGGGTGACCCCCTTGCCCCGACAAACAGCCCAGCCCACACTCCACCGGCATTTCAGACCAGGTGGGCTGAAAAACCTCAAGCATTTTCTTGCCCAGATAAACTGGTCCCTCATTCGCCACGCTCCTGACATAGATACTGCCCTTGCCTTCTTTTCCCAAACCTTTAACAAAGCCTGCAACCTCTTTGCACCCTTCACAGCTGCCCGAACCAAAAAACATAACGTGCCCTGGATTACTCATGCCCTATTACAATTGCTCAGGCTTAGGGATAACCTATGGCACCTTGCCACAGAAACAGGCTGGATGGCTGGCAGACAGGCCTACAATGCTGTGCTGAACAAGTGCACTTAGCCCATCCGAAAAGCCAAGGCCGACCACTACCAGGCCACGCTCACCTCCTCCTGGGGGTGTGCCCGAACTTTCTGGGATAATGTCAAACAACTAAATGGGAGTGCACTCTCCCCCCCCATCCCAGATCACCATTGACGGCACAACCGTTAGGGACCCAGCAAACATTGCAAACTACTTTAACACATCCTTTACTATCCTCAGCTCTGTCCTCCCCAGTAATTTCTTTGACTCACCACCCTCCCTACCTGCCCCAGTCCTCCAATGCCCTAGCTTCTACCTAAGTAGGGTTACTGCCCAGGAAGCCAGACCCCACCTGGTCAGAGTATTAAAGAGCAATAGTCCCGGCGACAACTCCCTGGACCCCAGCATTCTCCATGTGGTACTGGATCAGGTCCTAGCCCCACTCACCAGCCTTCTCAACAAATCCCTCTACCTGGGGCAATTCCCAACTGCTTGTAAAACCACCATTGTTACTCCCATTCACAAAGGTGGTGACAGGTCCTCTGCCGGGAACTACCGTCCTATCTCCATACTCCCACCCCTCTCCAAAGCCCTAGAAAAGCTAGTTGCCATGCAAATTACTGAATATCTGACCAAACACAACATCCTCTGCCCTGAACAGCACAGTTTCCGTGCAAGACACAGTACCGGCACTGCACTAGTTGAATTTTCAACTTTCCTACACTCCTCTCTGGACTCTGGCTCCCTAGACGGGGCAGTGTTCATCGACCTCTCAAAAGCTTTTGACACTGTCTCCCAACCCCTCCTGCTGGATGCCCTCTGCACACTGGCTTCTCTACTGGGCCTCTCGCCTGGTGCACCAGCTACCTATCTACCCACTCCCAATGTGTCAGAATTAATGGGACACTTTCCAAAACTTGTCCCATCCGCTCAGGGGTTCCTCAGGCCTCCATCCTGGGACCTCTACTCTTCTCACTCTACCTTAACACCCTTCCCAGTGTATGCAATGGAAAAATTCTGCTGTATGCAGATGACGCTGTCATCTTTGCCACCCACCATAACCCTATCTCCCTACAGGACTCCCTATAACTATCCTATAATGATGCTGAAACCTGGTTTAAAGAGCACAGACTGTTCATTAATCTCAAAAAACAAAAACAATGATCTTTGCCCACCCCCAAAACAAAGCCAGCAACTTCCCACTCCATATCCTCCCCTGTTTCAAAAAACCACTAGAGCAAGTCCACTCCTACAAGTACCTTGGGGTCTCCTTTGACTCAGCCCTCACCTACCGCACCCACATTGATGCACTTGCTTCAGCCACTAATGTGCAGCTAGGTATCTTATACTGCTATAAAAACTGTCTCCCCCCTGATGCCCTCCATCTAGCAGTTACATCCTCTATATTATCCCTTGTTGACTATGGCCTACCAGTATACAGTGCTGCTGACTCTTCCGCCCTCAATAAAATTAGTCTCATCCTAAATAAGGCATGCAGACTAATGACTGGGGCCCCCAGGCTCACGCATTCGTGCCAGCTCTATGACATGGCAATACTGCTGGATCTAGACAAATGTCTGCGATACCAAACCTGCCTGATTAAAAAAAAACACTTCTCGGGCTATCCTCACCCGGGCTGACAGCCTCCTTCCTCCAAGCACAACCTTTGGTCTGTACACAGACATCCTGCAAGGCCACTTTTCTGGTCCCCAGATCTAGGACCTCCCTTGGACAGAGGTCCTTCTGCTATAGAGCTCCATCATGGTATAACTCGCTCCCTGTCCCCATCTCAGATGCCCCCATGATCTCCAAATTCAAAACTGCACTTTGAAGCCAACTATTCAATACACGTAGCTGCACCTGTCTATAATTGAGGCATAGCTCTCTGTACCTTGACAATGCCCGCTGGGCGGCATCCACACCACACCTCTTTTAATCCTCACCCATTGCTGATTGAACTGCTATTACTCTGCTGCTTGCTCTTACCATCGTGCAAGAATGTGCCATTGTAACTAAACTGGCTTATCTGTTTAACTGTTGTAATCACATATGCTTGCTAACTATGTAACACATATGCTGTAATCTAAAGTCTGTTATGTATTTTGTCCTCAATGTGATGAGGTACCTTTGGAAATGAGCCTCTGGCTCAAAGGTTGTAAACCGATGTACAAATAAATAAATAAATAAAATAAAAGGTTTAAGGAATTTGCTAGATTCTGTAGGAGCAACACTGTTTTTCCTTCCATTTCCTTCTCTGAGGTGTTGCCAGTACCAAGAGCAAGCACACCCAGAAAGGAGAAGATAAGGGCATTAAACATCTGGCTACAAGATTGGTGCAGTTGGATGGGGTTCAGCTGAATAGGTGACTAGGGCTCTACATGGGAGGAGGAGGGGCTGTATGTCCAAGACAGCTTGCACCTGAGCTCTTCAGGGGCAGTTGCACTAAACAGTAAACTGGGGGACTTCATGGCAAGTAAGTTCAATTTAAACTAAATAAGGGGGGTGGCTAAGGATAAGGCCAGCCTTACGTGAGGCAGAACAGAGAGGCTATCAGTCTCCCCCCAAAACACAACACTCATCAAGGGAACACTTAGCAGCAGGGAAGGATGGGATGGGGCTACATGTTGGAGGGCTTTGGTTGCAAATGCCAGGAGCCTGGGGAACAAAATGGGAAAACTGGAGGCCACCATGATGGAGGAGAACCTAGACATTGTAGCAGTGAGTGAGACTTGGTGGAATGAGCACTACCCCTGGGAGACAGTGATCCCAGAGTATCAGTTGTTTAGGAAAGATCAGGAGGGGGAAGAGGGGAGAGGTGGCATTATATATCAGGAAAGGGACTGGGGCCATGGAAGGGCAGGATGAGAAGGGGGAAACAGAGATAATGTGGGTCACTCTAGACAGGGGGAAAATCTGCATGTTGGGGTAGTCTATAGGCCTCCTATGCAGGGGGAGGAAGGAGATAGACACTTTGTAGAATCAGTAGCAAGGATGGCACGGAAAGGGGAAATTGTGCTAGTTGGGGACTTAAACCTTCCAGACATCAACTGGGAGGCCCAGACAGCAATCTCTCTGCAAAGAGCAGGGGCATCTTAGAGGCTCTTCAGTGCACATTCCTGCAACAAAGGGTCAGTGAACCCACTAGGGGTGTAAACCTGTTGGATGTGGTCCTCACAAATGGGGACAGTGTGGAGGAGGTGGAGGTGGGGGAAGAGCTTAGCACCAGTGACCACAGGGCTGTCAGGTTCAGGGTGAGAGTGGGCAGGGAGAGGGTTAGGACAAGAACCAAGGTAATGGACTTCAGAAAGGCTGACTTTCATGGAATGAGGAAGGTAGTTGGGGAAGAAATGTTGAGGATAGGGGATGTGCAGGGGGTGGAGGAATTATGGGCAGCAATCAAGAGAGGGGTATTAAAAGCCATGGACTCATGTATAAGAAGGGTAAGGAAAAACAGAAGACAGAAAAGACCTCTATGGTTCACTAGAGAGGTGGCGTTAGGGGTCAAGGAGAAGACTAGAGCATTCAAGAGGTACAGGAGGTCACAAAAGGATGAGGACAGGGAAACCTACAGGGAAAAAAGAAAGAAGGCAGGGCAGAAGATAAGGAGGGCTAAGGAGGCCACGGAGGAGAGGATAGCGAAGCAGGCAAGGAGGGGGGACAAAACCTTCTTTATGTATGTTGGAGAAAGGAGGAGGGCACGGCATGGGATTGGAAGGATAAGGGGGGAAAGTGGAACAATACTGAAAGGGGACTTCAAAAAAGCAGAGGCATTAAACGTCTATTTAGCCTCAATCTTCACGGAGGAAAGGGAGGGTAGGGGACCAGGAAGGGGTTGGGAGGGTGACAGCCACAGGTGGGTGGCTATGGAAGAATTCACTGCTGAAGGAGTAAGGGTAGAGCCAGGTAGACTTAGGGTAGACAAGGCAATGGAGCCTGATGGAATACACCCAAGGGTTCTCAAGGAGGTGAAGGATGAACTGGCGCTGCATCTGGTGAGGCAGTTTAACTTGTCCTTGGTCACAGGACTGGAAGAGGGCAGAGGTGGTCGCACTACATAAGGGGGGAGTGGAAGGGCGGGGTCAAAAACTACCGTCCTGTTAGTCTTACCTCGGTGGTGGGCAAGGTAATGGAAACACTACTTAAGATCAGGTTGATAGAATACTTGGAGATGAATGGCATGCAGGATGACAAGCAGCATGGCTTCACCAAGGGAAGGTCCTGTCAGACTAACCTTATAGAATTTTTCAGTGGGGTGACACAGATAGTGGACCAGCGTGGAGCAGTGGACATGGCCTATCTGGATTTCAATAAGGCCTTCAACACTGTTCCACATGGTGGAATGGTACATAAGCTGGACAGACTAGGCGTGGACAACAGGATCATCAGGTGGGTGGAAAACTGGTTGAAGGGAAGGAGTCAGACGGTGGTGGTAAATTGGACACATTCCAGGGAATGGATGGTGACCAGTGGGGTGCCACAGGGGTCTGTGCTTGGACCAATACTCTTTAACATCTATGTTAGTGATCTAGCAGAGGGTCTGGAGGGATGGGTGTGCCTGTTCACAGATAATACAAAAGTCTGTAATAGGGTAAATTCACCTAGTGGGGTGCAAGCTATGAGGCGGGACCTGGAGAGGCTGGAGAGGTGGTCTGACACCTGGAAATTGAAGTTTAATACACAAAAGTGCTCAGTGATGCACCTGGGGAGGAAGACTAGGAGGGAAACTTACTTCCTTGGGGGGTTGGTGATTAAGGTGAAGGAAACAGAAAGGGACCTGGGGATTATGGCATTGCGTGACCTCAAGGTGGGCAGCCAGTGTAGCAGGGAGGTGGGAAAGGCAAATGGAATGTTGGCCTGCATTGCAAGGGGTTTTAATAGCAGGAAGAGGGAGGTGCTAATGCCATTATACAGAACCATGGTTAGGCCGCATCTGGAGTATGGGGTGCAGTTCTGGAGGCCTCACCTACGAAGAGATGTTGAGCTGATGGAGGGGATGCAGAGAAGGGCAACCAAAATGGTACGAGGGATGCAGAATGTACCCTATGAGAGAAGATTGAAAGGGCTAAATTTGTACCCTCTGGATACTAGGAGGGAGAGGGGGGACATGATTGAGACCTTTAAGTATCTGAAGGGAATAAATAAGGTAGACAGTAACAGCTTGTTCAAATTGAAGAAGGGAGGGAACACGAGGGGACATAGCCTCAAACTGGAAGATGGGCAATACAGAGGTAATGTCTGGGGGCAGTTTTTCAAGGATAGGGTGGTGGAGGCCTGGAACAAGCTGCCAGAGGAGGTAGTGGCAGCTGAAACAGAGGAGGGGTTTAAGAGGGCTTGGGATAGATTTAAAGGGTTGGGAAAAGAGGGTGGAAGCATAACAGAAGGGGGGAGGTAGGGTGTTAGGAAGACTAGATGGGCCGTAGAGCCTTTTTCTGCCATCACATTTCTGTGTATCTGTGTGTACCACCCGAGGGATATCACATGGGTGAAGCATCTGACTCTGCCTGATGGTCTTCCAGTGTTGGTCCATGCCTTTGTAAACTCCCGCCTTGACTACTGCAATGCCGTTTACCTAGGGCCACCGGGGATTGATACCTGCTGCTTGCAGTTAGTGAAAAATGCAGCAGCCAGGTTATTAACTGGTTCTTTTTTTTTTTTTTTTTTTTATTCATTTTATTTTATTGGCATATTCATTACATGTACCCTGAACAGGCATTGAGCTGGTAAGAATTTACAAAGCAATCACAGATACATTATGTATACTGATAACCAGCCAATACTATTAGTACATACATGCCTATAAGAATTATAAAACACCACTCCATAAACCACCAACCCCTCACCCATTTATTATGTATAACAGCATTCACATGCCTAAGAACCCATTCAATCCTCCTACCATGGGGATACCTCCTATAGGTGATTCCCAGAGCCCCACGCTGTCAGAGCTGCATCCAAAGGACCCCATTGGGAGTAGTAACTCTTGGCCCTATTATTCATTTTGGCAATATGGGATTCAACCTGTAGCGCTAGTATAACTTCTTTGTACCATTCGCCCATAGATGGAGCCGAGATATCTGTCCAGTGTCTCAAGATAGCAGCTTTTGCAGCAGCTGATATTAAAGCCATATACATTTTCTGCTGCTTAGTCATACCACTATAAAAATTGTTCAGCAAGCAAATTTCAGGTAAGAAAAAAACATCAAGACCTAATGGTTGTGATAGAGAATACGATTGCCCCAAAAGGGCAGAATCTTAGAACAATCCCACATTATATGATATATATCACTACCTTCCTTCCCACATCTGGTACATATAGATTATGCTACTTACCCATCCTATATAGTTTCGTGGGGTATAATACATTATGTATAATGTAGAACTGCTGAAGCCTGTATCTATCCTGTCTGATATTCCTATATGTACTAGACCATATACTTCCATGTGTCTCTATCCTCTGTTATTCCCAGCCTATATGTCCAGTAGCAGCTGACCCCATTTGGGAGGCTGTCATCAAACTGTTGCAATGCATTATAAACTCCGGAGATAGAATGCGGTTGCTCAGCTATCTTAATTAAGACTGTTAATTCAACTCTGTTATCTGTCTCTGTTTTTTTTTTACTCAGATGGGCTCTAATAGACCTGAAACTTGCCTGAATTTGAAATATTGCCCCTTTATTTCTGAGAACTTGGCACCCGCCTGCTCATATGACATTAACTTACCCTGAGGGGCCAAGTCTCCCAGCTTAAGGCCCTGTAAAATTCTCCAGAACCCAAGTGAAATTGGTGCCCGTTGTATTAGAAAATGAATATTCTGTGCCAACATTTGTTCTAATGAGCACTGCCAGTTGACCCTTAGAAGTTTTTGGGCCTGCTGTAAAGCCTTTAATGACCAACCGATAGGAGTGTCTTTTAGCATTCTAGGGAGAAGTTTAACAGTAGTATATGCCACTGTACTTAACGTTATCTTATGCTTTCTAGCTAGGTCTCTTTCAATAAAAAACCAAAGCGGTATATAGGGGTGCAATAACGAGAGTGTACTTGGTTTAAACCAATGGGCTACCTTACTTATGTGTGATGCCAAATAATACTTACAGAAGGATGGAAGAGAAAGTCCTCCTTTCACTCTTGGGCATGTAAGTTTCTGATATGCTCTCCTGATGGCTTTCCCTTTCCATAGATATGTACTAATCATCTTTCTTAAATTTACAAACCAGGCCTTGGGCAAATAACATCCCAACATGTTCAGGGGGTAAATAACCCTCGGCAATATATTCATTTTTATCATTTCTATTCTAGCCCATAGCGACAGGGGCAGAAAATTCCATCTATTTAGATCTTGTTTGATTGTCTTAAGGAGGTTGCCACAATTTTCCTTGACCGTTGACTTTATCCCTCTCATAATTTTGACACCAAGATATGTCAACATTTTAGATTCCCAAGCCAGGCCTAATTCCTTCGCTATATTGGGATAACATCTATTGTTCAGTGGGAAGAGTTTCGTCTTGGAAGGGTTGATTTTATAGTTAGATACTCTAGAGAATTTAGATATTTCCCTTAGTATTTCTGGTATACCAGTGTCCGGTTCTTCTAAATGTATCAAAAGATCGTCAGCATATGCTGAAACGAGATAACGCCTACTCTCCAATTCAACTCCTTTGATCCCTTGTGATGCCTGTAGTCTACGGATCAAGGGCTCGAGATATAAATTAAACAGAAGTGGGGACAGTGGGCATCCCTGCCTTGTACCACAATTTAAAGAGAAGGAAGATGACAAGATGCCATTGCACCAAACATGAGCCGTGGGAGCACTATATAGAATTCGAACCCACACCAGGAAATCCCTAGGTAATCCAAAATTATCCAGCACTGCGAAAAGAAAGTCCCAAGACACTCAATCGAATGCTTTTTCGGCATCTAGTGCCAATAGTGCCACTGGGTATTGTGCCCCTTGGGCATGTATGATTAGGTGGTGAATCTTACATAAATGATCACTGGATAGCCTTCCACTCATGAATCCCACTTGTTCATCACTAATCATACTACTCATGAGTGGACTCAGTCTATTTGCTAATATTTTAGCTAATATTTTAATATCAACATTCAGGAGCGATATCGGGCGATAACTGCCCATCAGCATAGGATCCCGATCAGGCTTAAGAATAAGGGTGATGAGTGCCTCCAAGAAGGACAAGTCCGAGATACCTTCAGTAAACCAAAAATTATAGACTTTAGTTATAATTCGGCAAATTATGTCCACATAAGCTTTAAAAAAATTAGTGGTCAGCCCATCCGGCCCAGGGGATTTATCTCCCGCCAGTTGTGAAACTGCAACTCTCACCTCTTCCTCTTGTATTGGGGCCCCTAATTGCTTCACTCTAGCACTCGATACTTTGGTTAGAAGAACAGAGCATAAGAACTCATAAATTCCTGCTGAGGTGGGTTTATTACCGGCATCGACTGAGTAAATTTGTTGAAAATAATTTCTAAAAACGACCACGATTTCTTTTGGATCCTTGACCACATTACCCTCACCTTCTTTCCTTATTGCAGCAATAGCTCGGTTGGAGTTTAACTGCTGTAATCTAAGTGCAAGTAGTTTACCTGCCGTCTCTCCAGACTCTAAATATTTTATCTTAGTTCTATGTAAAGCAAGCTCTGCCTTCTGCATCATCATTGCAGAATATTGAGCTTGTAACTGGTGTAACTTAATCCACTCGAGTTCATCCGAGTGCATTGTGATATTGTTCTCTGCTGTTCTAAAGGCCCTTATGGTTTCTTCCAGATGTATCTTGGATTTTCTAGCCCTAGTCGTCGATATCCGTATGCACTCCCCCCTAAGCCCACATTTCAAGGCTGCCCATACAATATCTATGTTCGAGACTGAGTCTAAATTACTCTCTAGAAACTGTGTCATAAACTTCTTTATTTGTTCCTGAATGAATATCGTCTGCAGTAATTGGTTATTAAACCTCCATCTAAAATCTCTGGCTATCCCATGCACCGGTAACCATTTAACGTAAACTGAGGAGTGGTCTGATATGACTCTGGCCTCAATTCTGGCCTCTAAAATCGAGGGGAGAATATTCATACTGATTAAGAAATAATCTATTCTGGAACATGTTTTATGCGGATTAGAAAAGAAAGTGTATTGCCTCATATCCCCATTCATCAACCTCCAGACATCTATCAAGCCTAAATTATCCATTACCTCTCTTAAGGCTCGCTGTGCCGGAGAGAAACCTGCACGCCTATCATCAGTCCGGTCTGAGTGTAACTGCGTTGTAATATTCCAATCCCCTCCTATTAATAAGGTAGAGGAAGTGAACTCGTTCAAAGCCTCAAGTATTTGCATAAAAAATTGTGGAGAGTCTATATTAGGACCGTATACTGATCCGATAACTACCTTTACTGAGGCCAAAGTTCCCACTAGGAAAATATATCGACCCTGTGTATCCCATATTTCCCTTTCTAGTTGGAAGGGAATCCTTCTATGAAATATTATGGCTACCCCACCCTTACTGGAGGAGAAGCCAGCTCCGAAAGCTTGGCCTACCCATTGTTTAATGAATAACTTGAACATCTTCTCTGGAAAGGTGTGTTTCCTGAAGGCATACAACCTCTGCTTTGAGAGTTGAGAGGTGCTTTAGTATGATCTGCCTCTTACATCTGTCTCTAGCACCCTTGATGTTCCAACTTACCAAATTAATAACACCTGTCATGATCCCTAGGATTTTACAAAAAAGGATATCCAGTCGTAAACTTCCCCCACTGCGTGACGCTCTGTTGGCCACCCATCCCCTACTAAACTATTGAGGTGTGTGAATGCTGTTACCCCCAGTCCCCTCCTACCCCCTAATTCCCAAAATACCCCCAGTCTCAAAAACTGCACTACTATCTCACTATGTCTTGTGATGATCATATCAACCCAGGCATCCACCAGCCCCATCCCCAAACCAGCCTTCCCTTTATTTCTATAGCCTGAACTCAAGTGGAGTATTCAATGAAATGAAAAAACTGTTCCACAGCAAGAAGAAAAAAAAAAGGGGGGGGAACCTCCCATTATTCGCCCTGATAATGGAGACAATTCAATGTCCCAATAAATTCAGTTTCTCTATTTTAAAGAGTCTCCATGTACTGATTAATTAACTAAATCAAAACTTTACCATGGTACACAGCCCCCTCTGGTGGGGAGGTACACCACTATTCAGGTTCCATTAACGAAATCAAGGAGAAACAGTCTCCTAATATAAAACCTATGTTACCCATTCAAAATTAACTCTGATCCAAGTACCCTGCATTATGTGTATTTTTCCTGCGATTATAGAATATAATAAGTCTCCATGTATTGATTAACTAACTGAACCCAAACTTTACCATGGTTTACCGCCCACTCTAATGGGGAGGTACACTTCTATACAGATTCCAATGACAAGATCAAGGAGAAACAGTCTCTTAGTATACAACCTATGCTACCCATTCAGATTTAGCTCTGATCCAGATACCCCATTCCATATGCACTTTTCCTATGGCTATAAAATATAAAAAAATAACATCGACAGTGTAGTCATTAGGCTTCTCGACTTTGATGTTAGTCGCATCTATTCCAAAGGCAGCAAGCTCTCACTGTTCTCCGATCTCAAATAACCATGTCGGAGACTCGCATTAAGGGTCCCGCAAATCTTTTACAGAACTGATCTCCACTTTCGGGAAAACTCTGCCATCCAGGTTATTTATATTAAGTGCAATTATCTCGATTTTTAACTCAAAATGGAAAAGTCATCAGAGACTTATCACCGCTCCCAATTAAAGCCTTCGAAATCTTGTTAGGCATACTGCTCCGAAATGGCCCCATACATCAGTCCAGCTAGGTGCTTCTACACCACGAAGAGTCCATAATCACTTCATTCAGCTCATCTTCCTCGATGACAAACCATGCACCAAATTAGAAGATACAAAGGATGTCTGCCCTCCTATTTACCAGCCCTTTTCCAAACCGAACTCTACTTCATGCTCCAAGCTAGTGCGCCAGCTATCTCCCATACTTATTTAAAGAGCTCCGGCATAATATTTTTAAGCTCTTCTCGAGCCGCTTCCACCGAGTCATAAGAATGCCATTGATCCCTGTTCTTGATCTGAAGCAAAGCTGGGTATCGAACTCGAAATGGCACTCCTGCTGCGACTAGCTTTGATACAATAGGGTGCAGACTCTGCCTTTTAAGGCATACCGAGAGCGGAAGATCGTGGGTGATTCTGATCTTTTTGCCCTCCCACGTGACATCTTGCAGCGATTTGACTTTATTTAAAATGTACTGTTTATCTAAAAAGTTCAGCAACTTGCAAATTAACGGATGCGAGGGGGGGGCTCCAGGGGCAGGAGGTGGACGAAGCGATCTGTGGGCTCTCTCTACAATGTAGCTTCCATTTGGCGGCTGGCCCGCTATTTTTTCGAAAAGCTTCTGGACAAACAAAATAGTCGTCGATCCCTCTTCTTTCTCAGGGATTCCCAGGATAATAAGATTGTTTCCTCTACTCCTGCCCTCGAGATCTTCGAGCTTCTCTTCCATTTTCTTGATTCTTTTACTGAGGGCGGCTCTTTCCAAATCATGTTTGTCCGTTCTAAGCTCTAGGAACTTAATTTTAATCTCGTTGTCTCCCACTCTCGTCTCAAGTGTTTCCAATGCAGTTTTAAATAAGTGTATTTCAGAATGGATCTCATCCACCGAAGATTGTAGCGGGGCAAAAATTTCCAAGAACCTTTCCTCTGTTAATGCAATTGGCCCCGAGCTAGATTTAGCAGAACCCTGACGTGGGCGCTTCTCGGCCTGCTCTTTCTCAGGAGAGGGAGGCGGTGTGTATTTCGCCGTTTGTTTTTTAACATAGGATTCCATTTTCAGGAGGCTATGTGATCTTCAGAGTTCACTCGGATCTTTCCCCCACAAATGTCTATCAAAGAATCTTAATTTACACCACTACAGTAGCGTTAAATGCCGATCGGGGATGGAGCTGGTCGGGAGCGCTGCTCTTCCTAGGCTGCCATCATGTGATCCCCAACTGGTTCTTTTAGGGCCAGTCATGTAACACTTGTGCTCCACGGACTGCACTGGCTGCCAATACAGTGGCAGATCACCTTCATGGTCGAGTTACTGACCTATAAAGCCCTACATGACTAGGGACCCCATCACCTGCAAGATCTCCTTCGCCCTTACCATGTCCTCCATCCTATCCGATACACCGATGAGGGATTGCTAGAGATTCCCAGGGTTCATCTAAAGACATCGAGGGCCCGATCCTTTGCTTTTGCTGCCCTGACCCTATGGAATTCTCTACCTCATCAGATAAGAGACTGCCTGACCATCCACAGTTTTAAGATGGCACTTAAAATATATTTATTTAATCTGGCATATCTAGATTAGTCTCTAATTCAGATATTGAGTCTGGCATATTCAGATTTTATTGAAGTTAATATTTATGGTATTGCAGTTTTATGTTTTTTAATATTTGATCATAATGTGTGTTTTAAACTGTTATTTTATTTGGTTTATGTATAGCTCCTTGGTTTTAGAAAAGCACTTTATAAATAAAGATTTCATTCATTTATGAAGCTCCCAATTCCTGACACTCTGGGTGCTGTACAATAAAACCATAAAACAAAAACAATTATTTAAAAACAACAAAAACACACATGTAATAAAATCCATATAAATACAGATTCCCATCTATCTATTCAGAGCAACCTCACGTTATAAAAGCTAGTTGGAACAGGTATGTTTTTAGTCCCCTTTTCAAGGCTTCCACAGAGGGCATCCCCATTAAATAATCAGGTAAGGAGTTCCACAGAGTTGGTGGGGCAACCACAAATGTTCTGTCACCTGAATGCTAACCCAGAAAATCCCAAGGAGGCCCTCCTCGGTGGAACAAAGCATCCAGACCAGACGATAAGGGTCAAGGAGATCCTGCAGATAGGTGGGATCCCCATCATGCAGGGTCCTATAGGTAAGGAGCCCTATCTTACAGACAATCCTCCACCTGACTGGCAGCCAGTACAGTCTGTGGAGGACTGGGGTAATATGCTCACACCTCCTTGCCCCAGTCAAAAGTCTCGCTGCCGCATTCTGCACCAGCTGCAGTCTGTGGAGATTGCCTCCAGATAACCCAAAGTACAGTGCATTACAGGCTGGAAGTTACAAAAGCATGCACCAGTGTGATCAGATCCTCAGGAAGAATCAGGGCTCAGATTCGGGTGATGTTCCTAAGATGATAGAAATCACTTTTGACCATGGCCGACATCTGAGCATCAAGTGTCAGACCATCATCTAGGATGAACCCCAAATCCTTCACCTGTCTAGAAGGGACAAGGGGAACACCCTCAACACTAGATTGGGGGCAATCCTCCATTCTCTCCTCCTCCACGACAACCCTGGCTCCACAACCAGTACCTAAATCTTGTCTGGGTTGAGTCTAAGCCAGTTTTGAGTCATCCACAACTGGATTTCCTTGAGGCAGCTGTTAATATGGAGTCTGACACCTGGACATTGGGTGCACATGACAGGTACAGTTGGGTGTCATCTACATAGCAGTGAAAACCTAATCCATACCACCTGATAATGTCCCTAATGGCAGCATGTACACCATGAACAATAAGGGCAACAAGACTGACCACTGCGCAAACCCACAGCTCAGAGACTTTGGGCTAGATGAGACAAGTCCCATTTTCATGCTCTGCACTCTGTCCGTCAGGTATAACCTGAACCAGCTGATGTCATTACTGGACAGGCCACATCAGAACTGCAGGCAGTCAAGCAGCGCCTCATGGTCCATGGCATCAAACACTGCAGAGAGGTCCAGGAGAACCAAGATGGTATGAGCTCTCCTGTCCCTTGCCATCAGGAGATCATTAAGCACCCTTACCAGGGCAGTGTCCATACTATGTCCTGCCTGTAACCCAGAAAGGAAAGACTAATAAGTAGAAGAAGATGCGAGATGTCTCTCAAGCTGAACGGCCACCACTTTCTCTATAACCTTCTCTAAAAATGGGAGGTTTGAGACTGGCCTGTAGTTGCTGAGGCAGTTTGGGTCCATACAGGGCATCTGTAAAAGGGGGCCTTACACAAGCCTCTTTCAAGGAAAATTGGAAGACCCCACTCCTCAAAGAAATCCAGACAACTTCAACAACCACAAATCCTATCAGGTTAGAACAACCAATAAAAAGATGGATCGGACCTGGGTCCAAATCACAATGTGTAGGCCATAGCTTTGAGATTATCACCAAACCCTCTCCACCCCAACCAGCTCAAACTCATCCCAGACAGGAGGAGTGTTTTGACACAACTCAGGCTGGACACTGCATCCCTTTTGAGAGATACTCAAGGATACCTCAGCCCTGATAGAGGATACCATGTAGGCAAAGAACAGAACCAACTCCTCGCACCTAGTGCTAGAACCTGCTCCTCTTGCACAGAGACCGAAAGGATATAAAAGTCTGTCTACTGTATGGAAGAACTGAGCTGGTCTGTTCCTTGCTGCAGCAATCTCCCTAGACTGAAATTCCTCTGTCTTTCAGGAGACAAAAAAGTCCCCACCCACTCCTGGGGTACGATAGAGCAGGATAACCCTGAAACCCACATCCACTTCTTCCCGGGTGACCACATATTCAAGGGACCATGTAGGACCTACAGTTAGCACCATGAGGTTCAAGCTGGATTTAAAATAAATGACCACCCCCCAACCCTGTGATCCACTCTCTCCAGAACCGCTGCCTCCAAAATAGAAGTAGCATTTTGATCCAGCCTGGTCTCTGTGGTGCAAGCCAGGTCGCCAAGGATATCATATCTGCCATTATGGCACTTTTGTTCCTCATTGACCTCGTGTTGCATAACACAATCCAAGTAGGATGAGGTGAGGTAGCTGTGCTCGTCATCTGCCCACCCTCTAAGGTGGAGCCCTTGGTTGTGTTAATTCAATAATGCTAACTGTAATTATTTGATCAAAATACACATCTTTTCCTGCATCTGTTTTCCATAGCCTGTCAAACAAGCAGTCCATAGGCTATCACACATCTCAGGCTAGGAAACGGCCATAGTGGGGGAGTCAGCTCATGAAGATGATCTCATCTTTGTGAGACAGTATGGTAAGTCATACTACAAGCAATTCATAATATGTATGAGTATGTAAGAAAAGTAATTGTACAAGCAAATTGATTGCCTTACGCATGACACTATCAGAAGAAATGCATTCTTAAACACAGAATAACATTTCTTAATAAAACTACCATTATACTGCACATAATTAACATTTATGTTAAATAGTTGTCAATCAACGATACAGCTGTGAAACAGATCAATTGTAATAAATAGTAACAGAGTCTGTGCACAAAAACTGTTCTACCAGCAAAGTTAGCACAAGTAATTGTAATGCAAGCAGGTAATATTTTTGTTTAACATGATGTTTAACAATCTGTATTGATAATTACAGCTTTCATACTGTGTCAGTGTTAAGAACCGTATTACTATTCCTGTCATGTAGTATTACATCTTGATAGTTACTATTGCTATACACATTACTATGTATACTTAGTATATTAAAATACTGTGTAATTTTGTACTACAATTGCAATAATAAAAACATTGTAGCACTAGATATATTATAAGATTATCTGTTTCAGAGCCCGGGGAGAAAGGACATGGCCTGCACCTGCCAGAACCTACTCTGTGGGTACCTGTCCAAGTCAAGCAAGAAGAGGAAGAGGGTAAGAGTGCTGCAGGTATGGCACATTATATTAGCAAATACTACACACTCCTCAGTGTAAAAAGTTTAACTTCAACCTTATATTCATGTTATCACAAGTAACTAATAAGACAGGTCTCAATTTTTTCAGTTAAAATGACATGGTATAATATCAGTAAAGGATAGTATCTTCGCTGACAATGAAGACATGTTTGCTTTGTGTGTCTGATCTCTTGTATTTTATAGGCTTAAAGTAGAGGACAGTGGCCCTGGACCTCTCATAATTTCTGATACTTTGTCAAATACTGCAGAAACTAACAGGATGGGGCCAGGTAAAATATGTTTGTATGAGTTAGCCATAATGCAGTGCCCCAACTGCTAATACTTTTAAAGTTAATCTCCAGCTGGATAGGTGTTATATATCCAGGCACAGAGTATTATCCTACTGCTTACCTGTCTAGTATATTCAGTTTGTTACAATTTGGCCAGCATGTTCTGTTCTCTGCTTCTAAAGACATATGTAACTGTCTGTAAGATCTTTGCAATGTATCCAACTGTTTTAATGTTTGTATTATTTTAATAAGTCAAATCAATAAAACTTATTAACCACAAAATAAAATGTAAGTAGCAGAGATTTGACAGGCTAGCAGCATGTGAATAAACAGTAACCATGTTAGACAGAAACTGCATACTTAATATGTAATTTAGATTCACTGAGGCATTAGGATAGATTACTGAACAGTACTAAGTCATTACACACTTAGGATCAGATGGCATCAAACATTCTTAGGCACATCTTCATGCTTATGATAGGGCATTCTAATTGAAGGTGGGCAAACTGGTACACATTTCCTCAGTTAATTCTGGTATATATAATAAGTGATATGGTGCTATAGTACAAATTGAGCATGGTATCAACAACAGAGTGTGCCAGCAAGTAGTAACTTCAGAATTATGCATAGAGAAAACTATAAGTAAGAGTATCTACACTATGATGTTAACAGTGACATATTTGTAATTGATGTAAAACATCTTATTTCAGTGGTGGTTTTGACAATGTACATATATTTATGACTATTTTTTTACTCTTTTCAGGTCTAAGCAACACCTGGCATTGAGAGATTTGTCAGCGCCTTGATGCACTGAAGCAATCTGTAAATGAGTGCATTGGCATCCTTAAAAAACAAGAACAAAGCAGTAGGATTATAGCTGTTCAACTGAAAAAGAACAACAAGGCGAGTGACGAGATGCATCAGTGCATCAGGGAGCTGACAATTGCCATACTACAACAGTATAGTGCAGCATCAGCTCCCACTCTGCCCGCAGTAGATTCCAGTCTCTCTGTGGCTCAGCCTTAGACTCCTCCTCTATGGACTAGGAATTTGCCCATGTCTGCGCAGCTTCCACTTTTCTATGATAGTTTGAAAGATAATTGGTCACTCCCTTTCCACTCTTATTAGCAACCCACTACCCACGGGTGGCACCTCTTGTAATTGAAATTGTGTCATTATAGTTTTGGGTTTCCTTATAATTTGTTTTGCTTTAGCAATAATGTATTTTTTTTTCTTTACGGTATGAAGATTTAAAATTATATATTTGATATTGTTAACAAATGAAAAAAGAATGAATATTTCCTTTATTCTTTATCTTTATGAAAGCATAATATATTTTATTTAAAACTTTATAAGCAATGAAAATAATTGTGTAATTTTAATAAAGAAATGTGTATTTTATTATTTGTAGTTTTATAAAAGCATAACATATTTTCTTGAATACTTTATATATAATGAAAATAATTCTGTAATTTATGTTTTGTAAAAAGTACAAAATTCGAAAAGTAAAAATAATATTATTAACAATCATGACATGTGCATTTCATTAACTCCATTTGTTTGTCATCATGGGTAAATGTACATGTGGGTAAAAAATGCAGAAAGAAATCTTAATGTGTGGCGGGGTTGGGAGGGAGTCATCAGTTTCATCTACCAATACAGCACAGTGGCATGTGTGGCATGAAAGGGCATATGGCTATAAACATGTACAGACCTTGCACTGCATGCAAATGTCAGTGTGAAATGATGACAGAGAGCATGGTCCTGAGGACCATGCACTATTGCCATCATTCCATGCGGACAGTTGCATCACAATACAGCCTATTATACCATGCCAGTGCCATAACTGTACTATTAGTGCCATCTGTTGTGCTGAAAGATAAATACAACTGAACAAACATTTCAGTATCCATTATGTGTGTGGATGGTGGTGGGGGAGAGGGTCATCAGTTTCATCTAACAATACAAGCTCAGTGGCATGGGCACATCGCTATAAACGTGTACAGACCTTGCACTGCATGCAGCTGTCAGTGTGACATCATTCCAGAGTGCATGGTCCAGCAGACCATGGACTTTGCCATCATTTCACTTTGACTGTTGCATCACAGTACAGCCTTTTTATACCATGCCAGTGCCATAACTGTACTATTGGTGCCATCTGTTGCGCTGAAAGCTAAATACAACTGAACAAACATTTCGGTTTCCATTATGTGTGTGGATGGTGATGGGGGAGAGGGTCATTAGTATCATCTACCAATACAAGCACAGTGGCATATATGTTGTCTGCGGGCACATGGCTATAAAGATGTACAGAAATTGCATTGCATGCAACTGTCAGCATGAAATGATGGCAGAGTGCATGGTCTGCTGTCATTTCATGCTGACAGTTGCATCACAACACAGCCTTTCATACCAAGCCAGTGCCATAACTGTACAATTAGCACCATCTGTTGGGCTAAAAGGTAAATACAACTGAATAAACATTTCAGTATACATTATGTGTGTGGATGGTGGGGGGCGGGGGGGTCATCACTATCATCTACCAATACAAGCACAGTGGCATATGTGGTGTCAAAAGGCACATGGCTATAAACATGTACAGACCTTGTATTGCATGCAACTGATAGAGTGAAGTGGTGTTGGAGCACATGATCTGCCCTTATTTCACACTGACTGTTGCATCACAATACAGCCTTTTATACCATGCCAGTACCATAACTGTATTATTAGCATCATCTGTTGTGCTGAAAGGTAAACAACTGAACAAACATTTCAGTATCCATTATGTGTGTGGATGATGGGGGTGGGGGAAGGGGAAGAGCGTCATCAATTTCATCTACCACAACAAGCACAGTGGCATTTGTTGCATCAAAGGGCACGTGGCTATGAACATGTACAGACCTTGTACTGCATGCAACAGCCAGTGTGAAAAGGATGGCAGAGTGTATAGTCCTGTAAATTATGCACTCTGCTGTCATTTCTCGCTGACAGTTGCATCACAATACAGCCTTTTTTACTATGCCATGCAATAACTATACTATTTGCCCCATCTGTTGGGTGGAAAGGTAAATACAACTGAACAAACATTTCAGTATCCATTATATGTGTAAATGGTGGTGGTGAGGGGGAAGGTTATTAGTTTCAGCTAACAATACAAGCACAGTGGCATATGTGTCATCAAAGGGCACATAGCTACAATCATGGACAGACCTTGCATTGCATGCATCGCATGCAACTGTCAGTGTGAAATGATGATAAAGCACATGGTCCATGCTGTCATTTCACCCTGACAGTTGCATCACAATACAGTCTTTTATATCATGTCAGTGCCATAATTGTACTATTAACACCATCTGTTAGGCTAAAATGTAAATACAACTGAACAAATGTTTCCATATCTATTATGTGTGTGAATAGTAGTTGAGGGGGGAGAGGGTCAGTATGTTGTGTCAAACTACACATGGCTATAAACATGTACAGATCTTGCTTTGCATGCAACTGTCAGTGTGAAACTCTGAGTGGGGCTGTGCAAGGTGCCAGAGTTCAATCATATGTCTGCTTGCTGTCAGAGAGGTTGGGCAGAAATGGGGAGGGGTTCAGTTGCACTGTGCTTGCTTGCTTAGGATAGAGCACTCAGGCTGTGTATGTGTGGGGGAATTCCCTGAGTGGGACCAAGAATCGGATGTGTATGTCAAAGTGGGCATTGCTATAAACATGCAAAATGGTATCCATATATGGGAGCGCAGGGCCCATCTACCCATAATTATAGAGACATAGCACAGGCCTAGAGCCATTTCAAGTAATCATTGTGCTGCAAATGTGGCAATATCTTAGTAACCATAGGAACTTTGGAAAAAATTCCACTGCAGTTGTAAATATGACTGGGCAACCTCCACTCTTGCTTAGCTGTTCTTAGTGAAAAATCCATATCTCGAACCATTTTCGAGATATAGCCACTAAAAAGTGTTGCGTACACCACAATGTCATCCTATGGGAAATTTCAAAACTTTGGAATGTTATAATTATGGAACCATTGTATATTTTTTCACCAAACCAGCAAAGGGCACATCTGTGGACACTGTTTTTTAGGAGAGTGTACCCCGTAAAAGTTCCATGGAAGTTTGTGAGAGTTTTGTAAATTTGTGAAAGTTTTGGGAAAACTTTTGCAAAAGTCCATGGAAGTTATATGAAACTTTCACAAATGTTCTGTGAATAAAATGGTGGAATATTTTAAAAATCATATTTCCGTGCATCCTATCGAAAAACTAATGCCATGGTCATATTCCTAGGGACCCGAATAAGTAAACCCAACTCTTGGTGTTTACCAAGCCAAGGCAAGGGCAAGGCAAAGTTTATTTAAAAGACACCCAATCCCGGAGGCTCTGGGAGCAGTGCAAGCATTAAAACAGGCATTTAGATATAGTAAATATAAACATTACACATAATAAATACAAATCTTACAGAAAATAAGCCATAACTATAAATATACATCTAAACATTAAATGCTTTAGAAAAGATAAAAGCTTTAAGCTGGGCCTTAAAAACATCCACTGATGAAGCTTCTCTGACCATAGTTGGTAAGGAGTTCCACAGAACAGGGGCCACGGCGCTAAATGCTCTGTCACCAGCGGATTTCAGCCTAGTTCTTGGAATGGTCAGGAGGCAGTATTATTTGAGATACTGTACATCGTTTTTTTCTGCATTGCTAACTGAAAACAAGATGGCAGCAGCATGAAAGTGCAAAATCCATTAGCAGCAGTCAAAAGTTCTTTAGCAAAATCAAAAAGTGTTTTCAAGGCCAACATATATTTTTTCCCATAGGCTATAATGGGAAATTTTGAACTTCAATAACTTTTAAATGGATTAATATTTTTTCACCAAACCCTAATACCCCACCCTCCCAAACCAGGCAGGAGAGCAGGTGTGGGGCGTGCCTTGGGATTCTCAAGCTGAATGCTCACCCCATTCTCATAAAGTTTACACTTCTGACCTTATCTACAGATGGAATGTGGTGAGCATTAGGCTAAAAGGTTAAAGGAAAAACAAATACATCAGGGACTGTTTTCTTTTTTGCAAGTGTGGATAAATAAAATTTTGTGGCACTGGGGGTGGGCTCCTCAGTGTCCCATACTACTTTGGGGGGTTAAATGCTGACATGGGGATTGGGCCTCCGATGTTGGCACATTAATAAAGCAATGGGCTGCGGGGAGGGGAGGGATCAACTGACACCGGGTTGGGCATCCCGGTGTGGGATTATATATTTGCAATTAGGAAAAAAAGGAGCAAGCTAAAAATAAGGGGGATGTTGACTGGAGAGTGAGGGGTGCCACTAGACACTAGGGCAATAGGGAAAATGGAATTGGCGACTGGGTGGGTGCCACTACACACGAGGTAACATCTTTTTTATGGGGACAGTGTGCAGGTGTGGGGTGGTTGCATTACCAAACACCAGGGAAATGGCAGGGTAGGTCACTGCTCACACTGCAGCTAGCAGCATCAGTTTAGCTGAAGCTACAGAAGTCAAGTAATTCTAGATGTTCTCAAACAGAGAACATGGGGGAAGCATTCTCTCTCTAAGCTGGGCACCTGGATTTTGCATGTCCAGAATTAGTATTCCTGACTCTAATTGTGAAAATTAAATATCAGAATCTAGCTAAACAGGGCCTGTTTAGCCAGATTCTGGTGTCTGATTTTTAAAATGACTACTTTTTTATGTATTTCAGTTGGTGAAAAAAGAAACATGATGGGGGTTCATGAAAAACGATTTTTTTCCTCACGAAAAAGGAATGGACCTTGTGAAACTAAATCTTTTTTTCATGAGATCAAATCCTTTGTCGAAATCAAGATATCTATCCTGAAAAATGAACTTCTCACAGGATATAATGGGAACTAAAAAACGGAATAACTTTGCAACAGTTTAACATTTTTGCACACAACTAACTATGGTAGTTCTGCTAACCAAGTTCTTTCTGCCATAAAAAAATCACGCCAAAATTCCACACTGTCTGGGCACAAGGCAATGAAGAAAAATCTGCAAAATGGGGTCTTTTTACTTTTTTCACTACTAAACTCAGAATACGCACATCTGACCAGAAAGAAAATTGTCATATCATGAGATCTACCCCATAGGAAAGCAAATACCAAATTTTGTGCAAATCTATCAATCGGTTGCAAAGTTATTAAAGTGCAAATTTTGAAGTTTAATATTAAACATGCTACTCAACCCTAACTATAGGAGCATGACTATGCCCCTATAATATATATTATAGGGGTGCAGTAACACCTGTATAGCTAGGGTTGTATAGACAGTTCTATGTTAAATTCAAAATTTTGTACCCTAATAACTTTTGCATTTTTGATGAACTTGCCTGAAATTTGGCATTCATGGTCAGCCTGTAAATATCTCAAGATGTGGACAGATTCGTGAAGGTATCTTTTATAGTTGTTGAGATATAAAGTGGTAAAAAAAGAAAACAACACTTTTTCTCCATTGGTTAAAATGGGATTTTTGCTCTCATCTACAGATCAGAGAATAACATTTTTCTTGATGTTTTCAGGGATGATGGTGGCAGTGCCAAGGGTGTGACTTTGGATTGTTTGGTGAAAAGAAATGTTACCATTTCTGAATTATAATGAATTTTGTGATAGCCACCAGATAGGCAGGTTATTGCAAAACCGTTTGAACTGTCAATTGTTAAGAATTTACTGGTCGAACCTCAGAGGAATACTATTTGTTTTTCCACAATTTTGATTTTTTTCTCCCTTTAAAAACTGGATTTCTAAAGAAGTCCTACATGGTTAGGGATGGCCAAGACCTGTATTTAGGTCTCCGCCCCATACTTAACAACAATAATTATTATTTAAACATTTCCAGGTTAAGTATGTGTTTGGGGGGCAAGAATCACATTGGCCATAACTTGCTTTGTAAGGAGTAATCAATTGGAAAATTACCGATCAAAGTTCTTTGCAGTTCAGACTTTACTGTTCGAACTGTAACGACTTCAAACAGTTAAAGAGTAGGTAGTTACTTAAATCAGGTGTGTTTCTGTTTGTTTTTTTATCCTGCTGTAATAAAACATGACATTGAAACTTGTATCCTGTGCGATTATTTTCCTTTTCTGAATGATAAGTCTGATATATGCGGAAGCTAGAGCTTGACAAAAAATAAATGCTGCTCTGATGCGCTTTGAAGCCTGTAAGCAAACTCGGGCTTCACATGCTAGACAGAAGTGAAGCTGCGCATCTTTAAATGTTTGCATTCCTGTGGTAGTCAAATGATCAGCTGTTCCTACTCTGTGACTCATACTTTCACGCTAGAGAAAATGCAGACTCTGGAACTGCTGACTGCTGGCTGGCTCCTGTCACAGTGTACCATGGGCCCGTCAGGTAGTTTATCTAAAAAGCACTACAGGCATGGCATTGTTTTGTTAATTCTTTCTCCACTCTCTTCCATCAATGCTTCATCCACTATGAAAAGTTATCTGTTAAAATTTTTGGTTAGGAATGCAATAGGATAGTTTATGGCAAGATGTCTAGACCCTGATTTAATTATCTGATGTTCCTGCTAAAAAAAAGTTTTGGTACCAGATTCTTATTTAAAAAAAACCCTCCTACCAAAAAATAATTTCAAGTTGTTTAGCACCTTCATCTTAGTCATATCAGTACTATGACCATTAAGTCCTGGTGTCTAGTGGCACCCCCCACCCTACGATTGTGGCCACCTTTGGATGTTACTATATTTATAAATTCCTAGTGTCTAGTGGCACCCCCCACCCTCCAGTCACAATCCTACTCCTTTGAATTTTATTTCCCTGATGTCTAGTGGCACTCCCTGCCCTCTGATTGCCATTACCTTTCTCCAATTTTATTTTCCTTGTGTCTAGTGGCACCCCCAACCTCCAATCAAGACCCCCCCTTGCTTTCCTTAGTATGCACTGTCTCCATTTTAAATAGAGTATGCAAGATGGCTCCCTCGAAGTTATTTGCAAAGCTGTAAAAAAGAAAATGGTCCCACCCCATTCAGACACCCCACCCCTACCACCAACTCAGCAGCTACCACCCCACACTCCCCAGTACACCCCACATACCCTCACTCACCTCAAGAGCTCCCAGGATTGAGATCCACTGTCTGATTGAAGACATGTCTTGTTGCTGGAACTGGGGACTGCAATTTGAAATTAAGGTAAACGCAGTTCAATGTATTTCAATGGGGGTATCAACTTTTATGCTTAACTTGGTCATTTTTTGACATTTTAATCCCACATTTTCAACATGGGCTTTTGGAGACCCCACCTCATGAAAAATATGACTGTCAGTATGCAACTTCCACCGAAAGGTAATTTCACAGTTTGCTTAGCGAATTCACCTTTCTGGTGGAATTTTTTTTTTTTTTTTAGATATGACTAGGTATCTATGGACAAAAGAAGGACAAGGTCCATCGAGAGGTGGGAAATTATACCCAGTGAATATTTTCAGCCACTTATCAATACCTTTGTTGAAGGAGCCTAATGTTTCACAGTCAACTAACTCTTGAGGTAGTCTATTCCAGAGTTATTTACATAATGACAGTCATATGGTTTATGAGGTGGGGTCATAAGAAGGCTATTTTGGATATTGGGGGGTCAAAATATGTAAAGATGGCAAAGTCATGACCATTTGTTGTAATTATGCTACGCACGCTCGTAACTTCAGAAATTGTTAATATTGTTACACCAAAATTGCAACATAGAGAGCTTATTACCCCACCTCATGTATGTTACAGCTGTAATTTTTTCAAATCCTTGCCAAGATGTGTTTTTTGCACCTATGGCAAAGAATGGCATTGCAGCTGTGCACAATCACATTTTGGCAGCGATTTGAAATTTTTTCTGTACTGGATATATGATGAGGTGATGTAACAAGAATTAAAATGACAAAGTTATGCCCATTCATTGTGATTTTGTTATGCACACTTGTAACTGGAAAAATGTTTTGACCCCAGATTTTCAATATTGCCTTTTTATTACCTTATATCATGTATGTCACAGCTGTCATTTTTCAGATCCTGGCCAAAATGTGTTTTCATAGCTGAGGCACAGAATGGCATTGCAGTTGTGCAGAATTATGTTTTGGCAGGGATTCAAATATTTACTACAACCGGTACATGAGGTGGGGTAATAAGATGGATGTGCTGACAATTTGGTCACAATTGTCCTAATAATGGAAGTGCAGGGCCCTCCACAGTGACATATATGGCAAACAAGGATACGATTTCTCTGTCTCAAAAACAATAGATTGGCAAGCCCTGTGCTCCCACAGGCAAATACAGCTACAATTATACTGTCTTTAAAAGTAAGGACATTCTTTGCAAAAAACTATGTTAATGCATCAGTTAGGGTTCAGGATAAAGTGACAAAAGTAGAGAAATATGACATTAGGGTTTCCAACCCTAACACCAAACCCACACACAGCAGTCAAAAAATCCGGTGAGAGGTGTACCATGAGGGTCTCAATCCTAACTCTCACCCAATTCTCATTTAGGGTACACATTAATGGCTATTTACTGATGGAATGGGGTGTGAGTTAGGCTTGAGACCCTCCTGTCACACCTTACTCCTCATTTTCTGACTCCAGTGTGGGATTTGGGTGTTAGGGTCAGAAACCATAACAATATATATATATATATATATATATATGTAATAGATAACCCATTTTTAGGCGTCCGGTCACTCTCTGATATACGTATGCCTTGGTGTGCGTTGCACACACGAGTCCACAGGCTGAGTGCGTCAACCACCCAAGGCATGCATATATCAGAGCACGACAGCATACTGTAGAGTGGGTTATCTCTCTTACAAAATGGCAAAATTGTTTTGGAGTGGGTAAAAGTGCAGGTGTACAGTCACGCTCTGATATGTCAGTGGCTCAGTAGATAGCAAACTCGCCTCTGAGGCCGGGAGATCACAGGGCTGTGGGTTCAGTTCCCACAAATGGCAATTGGGTTAATATCCCAGTGCTGACACTGTAGTGCAGCATGAGAGGGATGCTGCACTTCTGAGGTGCCATCTTTTGGATGAGACATTAAACTGAGGTCCCATCTGCTTGGATTGGTGGTAGTTCAGGTGGCTGTTAAAGATCCCATGGCACTTATCAAAAAGAGTAGGGGAATTTCCCTGGTGTCCAGGCCAAATTTCCCTCATTCACTAAAAATACCACCAACACCTTAATCTGGTTCAAGGTCAGTTGTCATTCATTTGTATCCCCCTCCCCCGGGTTGGGCCTGAAAATAGGCAGGATTTGTCTAGTGCACTTACCCAGTCAACAAAAAATAAATAAATAAAATAAATATGCACGGTCATGTGATGTGTTTCAATCAACCAAAGGATTCCTTTTTTCTTACCCATTTTGTATATATATATATATATATATATCCACACACAATGGGGTGGGTGATAAATGAGTGTAATAAAAACATGTATACTCACTTCATTGTATAAATATATCATGCCGTATGCACACAGCCTTACTCTTACATTTATATATACTCTATATACTCTGCATGTGTCATGACCACATTTATCAACACTCGGTATGTCAGACAGTTAAACCTATGAAACAAAACCATCAACCACTAAAAACAGTGTTAGAACTATTTTTCCCTATCAAAAGAACAGTAATGGAACCCACCTCAAATCGCAGCTGCTACTAAACACATTCGAGCTGCCCAGGGGAAACCAAAGACATCAACATAGAGCACAATTTGCAGCACCAAACCAACCTGCGAAAGAAATACGAATTAACACTGCAGAAAAACCTAAACATAAAATAGCAATTGCAGCAATGAACTCTACAAATCAACAAACCACAGAATGAATTAGCAAACTAAAACTAAAGAGAGTGGACAAATCAATTAACATTACAGAAGAAATCTACCTCAGGTGTAATCAATTTGAAATGGACAAAAGAACGCTTCTGGAACCTGAGATAGACACAGACAAGACAACAGAAAAATGAAAAGTCAATACTACAACTACTACAAAAATGACTGCAGAAATAGACAGTAACTATATTCAACAGTACATAAACTCCATGAAAAATGACAACACCAAACATAAAACTGAAATGTATATAACACACCAAGAAAGCTTCCTAAAAGAAGAAATAGGAATATTTCTACCTATTCATAAAATACGACCTCCTCAACTTGATAATTATTTTAGTTTAATATTTTATAACATGCCAAAAAAAAAGATGGCTCACAATATGAAAGGTTGAGCTTAAGAGAAAAGTTTCAAAGATTTGAAAGACACTTAAAAGATCAAGGGTACAACAAATCCCTTTCTCAATCCAGTACCTTCACAAAAAAAGACAAGTATTAATATCTAAACAAAAAATACTCAAAGTAGAATGCAAAGGCCACAAGCAGCAGATGAGCTCACCGATGACTTAATTAATGAACTGTACACCAAAAACATACTGGGACCTGATAACCCTCTCTCACTAATAAATACAAAGTGGCTTAATATTATCCTTTTCTTTGGAACAGAAGGAGCAACAGAAGCCAGAAACCTACAGTGGGGTGACATCCAACTAGTAACAGATGAAAGAAACACCAGATACATTGAATAAATGAAAGAAAGGCAAACAAAGACCCACACCAGATCCAATCCAAAAGATAACAGAATACTAAAACCTCGTGACTACAAAATTAAAGACACAAAACTTTGTCCTGTAGCTAACTACATATTATACAAAATGGAAAGACCATCCAAAAGCAATACTGACAGCACTCCATTCTTTCAGGCAGTAAATTACTCACTGAAGGCAACATACCCTATAAGTTGGTGTAAAAACCAACCACTAGGTATTAACATCTTTGGAAAAATTGTAAAGAATATGATAACTGCAGCAGACATACAAACAGAAAAGAAACTCATGAATCACTCAGTTCAAAAACATCTTGTGTAAAAACTATTAGACAGCAACGTCCCACTTAGAGAAGTTATACAGATATCTGGCCACAAAAAGTTACAATCCTTAAATACTTATCCATGTATAAATGAAATCAAAAAAACAAAACATATCACACTTACTAAGCAGCCACTCAGACCAACAATCAAGCACCTCAAAAATGAACTCCTTCACTGCACCTGAATGTCCAGAACTATCATCATGGCCACAGTGATCTACTTCTAAAGTGCATTACAATACTAAACCTGAAGTGCCTACAATCTCTCCTTGGCAAGAAAGCATATCTACATACTTCAACCACCACACAATTTCAGCAAAACACATCACATTTAACATCATCCAAGGTAAGTATTCAACACCACCATTACATACCTACAATACCTTTTACAATACAATAACTAAGTGCACATTTCTCTCTCCCCACAGGAAATAAATACGACAGTCCACCATGAAAACAAAGCAAACCTCTATCATCATACAGCAACACTGACTGAAGCAGAATTACCCTGAAAAACACAGAAAACAAATAAAAGTAACAAATAAACTTATCCCAAACACATACCCTGTAAAACACCAGTGAAATTAATCAGATAGATCCCCAAACTGCATTCTCACATGCTATGCATTTAGAACATGTACTTCAGTGAAATAACCCAGATAAATCATTGAATCAGATCAAAATATAAATAAAATAAATACCACACTGATGACATATGATTCCAAAATAAATACAAATAATGCTGAAATACTATCTTGAAGAACATGGAACTGCTACACAAGAGTTCCAAAATTAACTCTGCCCACAAACAAAACATAACGAATCACAACACTCATTCCATGTTCCTCATAACACATCCGCCAATCACATAACAAATTAAACAACCAGTCAGACCCACATGGAATACTACAAGAACCAGTAAACCATTACTGCACATCCTTTCATCAACCTAACCAATAGCAAAGACACTTTCCGAACCACTGCACACAAACACAGACAGAAGAAAGAACACCAGAAGAAACAAATAAAACTGAAACACAGACACCATAATTATGAAAAACATCACAAACTCCTGCCCTATTGCATAAATTGGACACATGATGGGCAGGAGTGTGATATGGGAAATATCACCACTCATGGCTAGTGACCTTAGAATACTTTCACTCGTGGCTGTGCTATGCTCTGTCACTCGTGAGTATCCTGAGGTCATTAGCCACTCATGGTGATAGTTCCCATGTCACACTCCTGCCCATCATGTTGCCACTATATATATATATATATATATATACACAATATATATGTATGTGTATATATATATATATATATATATAGATAGATAGATAGATAGATAGATATTAAATAGCTGGTATAACATAACAAAATGCTACGCAAATTAAAGGGAAATGCTATCCATTTTCTGAACTGCATAGCACTAGACTGGCAAACATTTTTTGACATTTTTATTCACTTCTACCCAGTCAATGTTCAATAAAAATTAAGCATTTTTAAATTTGCTAATACATTTTTGCCCAATGCTATGCATTTTCACAGCTGATTAGCACTTTCTTGCACAAAACTGCTAATCAATTCTTTCAGATTATTTAATACTATATATGTGTGTGTGTGTGTGTGTGTGTGTGTATGGATTAGCAGAAAAAGGCACCAAGTTAACAATTAACAAATCTAACTCTAATCTAAAATGTATAGTGTGGCTATTTGTCAAAAGTGGGAGGTCAAAAGATCACACACCATAAAATTATCTCATGTGCCTTAACCAGCATAGACACTAACGGCAAAATATCCCCACTCCACCAATTACCAGTAACATACTTGAAACATATAAATGATCAGATAGGTAACAATCATGGGAGGTCAAATGTTCAGGTCATGCACAACTTGACATATCAATAAAATAGATGCAATATCTTGGCTTCATATGTTAACTACCAGAACACTGCTGTATGAATAAAAACACCAATCAAAAAGGACAAAAGTTTACTCTTTATTCATAAAAATGAAAAGATAATGACATTAAACATTTAGTATTGACCTGAGCCACTTAACAGCCCTGCACCAGTAGTTGACAGAATACACAAAACCAGTAAAGTACCCATATGGAAGCCTTGGTTGCTTTGCAACAGTGTTACCAAGGCAGCACATGACAATGCAGCAAGTTGTCATGTGACTTCATATGGGTACAAGAGAGCTGCAGATTCAGTTCCTCAGTTGCTGCCCAAACCTCACACCACAGAACTGTTCTCATGAATGAAAAAGCTATAAAGAAAAGTAAGTTCTAAACATTATATTTAAGTTGAAGTGCATAATAGTAAGAAAAGCAAATAATAATGAATTAATGAATGTAAATGTAGATAAACAAAAACTGCATTTGAAAGCAAGCCATAATACACAGGGTAATCTCAGTGAAACAGAACAATATGGCTAGAAGGATGGCTTTGAGAAAAAGCATTGAATGTGGATATTTCTAAGTGGGTTGCAAAAGCAAAAAAACGGAATATAATTATATCATTAGCAACTTTAATGTAAGTAGTAAATCTATGACAGAGTTATAACAATGATCCTCTGTATATAAAGCTGTTAATACTGTGCTGATAAGCCAACTGTTATGCCAGAAAAACATGAGTTGTTTATCACTTTCAGAAATACAATTAAGCCACAGAAACATTGTGTGAACAACAAACTGAAAAGGACAAGACATAAGGAAAAGTTATTTGAATACTGTTTAAAGGCTAAGCAGCACAAAATACACAAACTGAAAGTACAATTAACACATGACTAACTAAAAAAAATGTAACCTCGCTGAACAAGGTTGTAACACAATAACATAAAACACTGAATAAAATTGAATGTATTGACATGTAAAAGAGTAAATCTCAAATAATCATGTGTACCTGCCAATGAAAGGTATAAGTTATATAAGGATTTAACAAACTTGAGTAAAAATTTGAAAGAGAACACAGAATAAAGAACAAATATGAAAATAAAATCACCTCTTTAAGTCTGCAGTGGGTGGAGCCCTGCAGTCCTATTGCTTTCAGAAAAAGGGGACTCTGCATTCTTTCCCCTCCTAATAGCAGTTGCATCACAGATCCTTACGCAGTCTGTGAAACCCTCTGCTGTGTCAATGCAGTCTTCTCATAGGCAGTGTTTTTTGTTATGTGGAATGGGGGTGTGGGGACAGTGCAGTTTGATTTCACACTGACTTATGTTACTATGATTCCTGGCTTTCTTTCATGCTTAGATGTCTGCTTCAGTGGGGGGTGGGGTAACTGGGCTGCTTTAGTGTGACATTACTCACCTTTCAGACATTCCCAGCTTTCTTATATCTTTGATGTCAAGTGTGTGTGTGTAGGGGGAAGGGAGTAATAACTATCTGATTTCAGTTTGGAAGGGTGGAGAAGTTTGGTGCTATTGTCATCTGTACTTGTAATGTGATCTATGGTTGCAATACTCAATACCATGCATTTATATACATAGGTAAAAACTGCCACAGTGTTCATTGACCTGGCCAAGGCTTTTGATTCAGTCTCACACCCTTCTTCTTAACTCACTTGAGGTTGCTGGATTTGCCCCTCCCACCTTAAACTGTTTCAAATATTACCTATAAGACCAGCAGCAATCAGTAAAGATAGCGAGCTACTCTTCTTCCTACCTTCCTATTCTATCTGGTGGCTGGTGTCCCCCAAGGCTTCATAGTCATCCATTACCATTCTCCATTTTCATAAATAACCTCCCATCTGCCTGCTTTGCAACTCTCATCCATATGTATGCGGGTGATACAATACTAGTCACATCCGGTCCTGACCTTGCTGCGATCCATCATACCCTACAGAAAGACTTTCACTCTGGTCAGTCCTGGTTCAACTCACAGCAACTCAAACTAAACACAACAAAAACAGTCTCCATGACATTTGGTACCTCTCAAAGGTTATTAAAGCACCTAAAGTCCCCACATCTCCCCCCTTGATGGCACCACACTTAAAGGAGTCCCCACCCCATTCAAATACCTGGGTGTCTGGTTAGATCTTCAATTAAGCTTCACAGTACATATTGACTATTTAACCTCTAAACTCCACCTAAGGCTTGAAATCCTGTACCAAAATAGGGACTCTGTACCCCTGCCTGTACGTCGGGAGCTCCTGACCAAGATGATTGTGCCAGTACTAGACTATGCCAGCACTGTGTACTGCACTGCTCCATCCTCCTCACTCTGTTGTCCATAGGTGCCAACTACAGAGGGGGGGCTGAGAAGCTGAAGCCGCCCCCAGGAAGTGAAAGTGGGGGCTCAGCCCCCCTGGCCACCTGGCCCTGGTGATGTGTATTTTTTTTTCTTTTGGTCTCTTGGCAGTGCTTGGCACTTCTGGCCTGGGCAATCAAACATATTTTTTTTCTTATTCTGGAGGCTGGAGCATGCACGCAGGGCGGGGCAGGGGGTCAGGTCACACTCTGTCAGTGGCTCTGCATTAATTTGTTTGGGAGCCTGGCATTTTCATTGGTGGAACACTGTCTGCCACCACACTGGTTGGAAGAAAGGACAGAAGTAATGCAGTGCAGCCTGCTCTCAAGCACAGATCATGTGTGGCACCCAGCATGAGCACCAGTAATGACACCAAGATGTCAGCGCCATCATCTACTGTTTGCTTTGCTTGGCTGGCTCATGCAGACTGTAGTACTCGAGGTCTGGGAACTGGTAGTATGGACGGTCGGTTGCTCATGCCACAGTTGGTCCACATCCGGGGGGGTCATCGGAGTTGAACACAGCGGTGTGTGCCAAGTGCAAGTGACACATCAGCAAGAATGGGCACTGTGAGAGAGACTCAAGAGAGAGTGTTAGTAAGGTCCAGAAAATGTTCCACGATCAGACAGACTCAAGAGCAATGAGGTTGGGACTTGGAGGACACCGGAGTGGAGACCACATCACCAGACTGTCAGCAGCAAGGGGTGAGGCCTGATCCTGGGTCCCTGACTCCCACATGGTAGTGATCTCAGGTCCAAAATGCAACCAGGCAAGGTAAGGGACTTTGCTTATTTCTTAAAGTATATGCATGAGAGACAGAGTTAGGGGTTTGAAGTGGGAGAAAGCAGTCTGTGGTTAAACTAGCTGGGCCAGTAGAAAAGTTAGGGGGAGCAGCGACCCCCCCCCCCAAGTCAGTAGCACCGCTTACTAGTGGCCATAAAACTTCAGTTTTCGACACCTGGAAATAAGATGCATGGATGTTGTATGGGATATGACATGAAAGGAACCTATTTCGGACAAGCTCAAGCATGTTTATATTTATTCTTCTGTCCCATACAGCCTGGCTTTGAAAGCTGTAAGTCACTAAGACCCGAGTCTGGTTTTAGAGACTGTCAGGGAAATACATTTTAACCATAACTGGCTGCCCTCCAAAAATACAGTATTTTATTCCCTTGAGGATAGTAAGACCCCATAACTCGAGAGACAAAGCAATCTCATTACACTAGCGGTGTGTGATATATATTATAGAGATATTCAGTACAGATGTGTGTGTGTGTGTGTGTGTGTGTGTTATATGGGTGAGCTTTCTAATTTAGTTCTTCAAGAAGTCTTTCATTTACAAATTCACAACAAGACTCCCTCCGGCCTATGGTATTCTAAATACATCAGAAGAACTAGCCTAGGATGGGATTATTTATTCTTTTTAGAACATGGGCAGGGACTCGGTTCAGGAAGGATGGATTAATAATGGGGCAAGGCCACAAGGGGCTGGGGGTTCAGACTCCATTCTATTTGGTCTGTAATCTCAAGAAATTACAGGCCAAACAGAATGGAGACTGAACCCAAACCCCTTGCAGCCTTTCCCTATTTATCTATTCTCCCTCCCTGAGTCTCAGCCCATGCTTTAAAAAGCATAATAAATATAATCATAGCCTAGGCTGGTTCTTAAATGTAATTATGACTTGGTGGACACCTGTGAAGAAGGGTCAGTTGTGAATGTTAGTGCAGAAATATTTTATGACAGAGGATATGCTGATGCATGTGCAAGCTAAAAAAAGGTGGACGAAAACGAAATGCATAGACAGTCGACAGTTATACTACTGGAAAGAGGAGATGGTTTAAAGAGGAAAAGAATGTTAAGCCAGAGCTTGTTTCCAGGTGCAACCTGGGAGCACAAGGAAGTTAAGTGACTTGCTCAGGATCACACAGGATGCAAGTGGGGGCTGTGGGTTTCAAACTCAGGTCTCCAAGTTTGCAGCTCAGAGCCCTAAAACATTGTGTTACATTACCTCCTTACTAATACCTAGAAGAAGACAGCCAAATTAGTTCCAAAGGAGTCCTAGTTGTGTGACTGTAACACACAGGCAAACAAGATATGAGAAAGATATTGACTTTAGAACTGGCATAGGGGAGGCAGTACAGCGCAGTGGGTTAAGGCACTGAGCTGCAGAGCTAGAGACCTGGGTTTGAATCCCACAGCTGCCTAGGTGCACTCTGTGTGATCCTGAGCAAGTCACTTAATCTGGAAACAAGCTTCGGCTTTGTGTGCTCCTCCTTCTTGAACAATGTTCCCTATATTATGGAGACCAAACGTGTTTTGAGAGACATCCCTAATGTAATACATTTATAAAGGGCTGAAACCTGGCATGCAATCTGGTGCATAGCCTAAACATCCATACATAAGAACAAACAAGGAATATTTTATCTCATGGGATATAGTAGGAACCATAATGTATGTGAAAACATTCAGGTGGAGAAGCTTTTATTGAACTGTAACATCCCCCCAACTGGCCTCCCTTGTTCAACTAGCAGGGCTGCTCCTCTCACAGATGGCTCCAAGTAGAGGGATGGGGGTTGTCACTATGAACAGTTCTGTTTACCAATATTTCTACTTCATAGCCTGCCATCCTCAGACAGGCAAACCAAGTGTGGCAACTACCTGGCTCACACCTGAGGGAACCATTTAGCATGGCCATCAACCTGGATCCCTGGGAGAAAACCTTTGCTCAGAATTATGCTAGGATTGTACTTCTGGTCAGGGACACCCAAGTAAATCCAGACACAATGGAAGCAATAACAGTACTGTCCAAATCAGGTTGGGATTCTGGAGTGTGGCTTTTATTCACATACACAGAGAATAATACAAAACGAAGATGGACCCCCACAGGGCTACTCCCACTGGTAATGCAGATTACTGCGGTACAGAGCACGCACGCAGCGAACCCTCGGGTTCTGAATGGAACTTGGCACACATGGCCCGAGCTGATACACTTCTATTGACTTGGCACCCTCGGCCAGTACTAGGAGACTTTCCCATATTTCATGAGGAATTCTTGGTGGCTCCCTAGACCATCAATGAGCACACTCAGACTCACAGTATTTTCTTCAGGCACTGGCCAAGTGCACTGAGAGAAAATAAAGGTGCCGAAACTGAACCCAGAGAGGTAAACATGATTACTCCAGATGGGGGAGTCTCCCACCTTTTGCTTCCAAATTTATACTCAGCCATTCATCTGGTTAACAACTCCAGTTTCTCAAAAAACTCTTGTAGATGCTATCTTGAAATGTCTTTCACCTTTAACATTCTACTTCTCACACCTCTGAGGTGTCATGAAATTAAAAGTTCTGTAATTGGCAATGTCTTTACACTAGACACCCACTATAGTAGATGCTTTTAAATCAGACACAGACTAAAAGTTCTGTACTTGGCAAGTCTCCCCCCCAGACCCCATAGTAGGCAGACACTTTTAACAGAAACAATCTTGGTGACAGGGTCCCTTTGTCAGAGAAAAACTCACCACAGGAATGCAGGTGCCCCAGGACTTTTTCCACACAAAAGTCTCAGGTACTTCCAGAACAAACGAATCTCAGGCAGCTTCACCACACTCCAGCTGTACCAGGGGATTGCCCAATAATCCTGGAATTCCCCCTATCCCTCCAGGGATGAGGCATAGGAAAACCCTTCAGTAATGGTCTCTACCACTTCACTCACTTGTCTTCTGTGTTCTTCTTCTAGAGTGAGAACACACTACCCAGTCTCCAGAGGTAGCTTTCTGACAGAACTAAAACAGTGGAGCTGCCTTCTGCAGCACTCCTCACTCTACAGACTCTTTTTCTCTCTCCAACTACCCACTCTAACCCAATATTCTACTGCTACCCCTTCAGCTAGCATTCCATTGTGGTTTATGCTGCTGTGAAAACTGTAAGGTGACAACATCACTCCAGCTCAGCTGAGACTGAAAACGGTGTGTGACAGTGTGAAATACATTTAACTGGCATCTCACAAGCTGCCTATCCCTGCCTGCCACTGATTCTAAGTGGGATTCTAGTCAGGGCTCCAGATAAGGTGTGTACAGGATGTATTTACGCTTGAAAATATGACATTTACACTCTGTTTTTAACATTAATAGCATATTAAATATACTTCTATGGTCCAGTTTGAGGTGCAGTTGCCGTCATTGCCACTAGGTTGCCACCACCAAAAATATCTGAATTGAGCTCCTGGATGCTCGACTACTGCCGAAAACTGCCGAAGTGAGCTCCGAATGTTCGCAAAGATCAAACAACGCGAGAGGAAGAGTTGCCGATGAGAAGAAGCTGGTAGTGAGAGAACATGAAGATCCCTGTCATCGCCATGAAGCCCCAGGTCACCAAGAGTCGTTGTGGTATCCGATCATGGTGTCGGAAATAGAGAGAGGCCAGGAGTTGAGTCTGGAGTGTGATCCAGGGGACAGAGCCCAGAAAAACAGAAGAGAAGCTAAAGTGACAGCCCCTGAATGTGAAGGCCTGGTAAGTGACTACTGAGGACTTGGGGGAATGTACTGTTCACAAGTGTCTGGCTAAGCTGATTATGATCCTCTGGATTCAGATCCTGCTGCTGGTGCTTGCGGCTTTGCAAGTTTGGCCTGTTACATAGGCTAAAAAGATGTTTAGTGGTGCCACAAAGGGTCTGGGTGGAGGACAAGCACAATAGTGGCTCAAAAAAAAAGAAACAAGCCGCAGCAAGGAGAGGAGAGGAGAGGGGGAAAGGCTTAGCACAACAAAACTGCAGAAAATTAATTATGACATCCAGATGTGTCTGCTGCATTTTTCTCCTCCCATCTCAAGTCAAAGTCTAAGCCCAAGTGTTGCTGCTGTGCTAAACAATGGGTGAGAGAGACTGCTAAAAAGATACTTAGTAGTGCCACAAGAGTTGTGGGTGTGGGCAAGCACAAGAAAGTGGGCAAGCACAACAGAGACTCAAAACAAAAAGATGCAAGTAGCAGCAAGGGGAGGGAGGAAGGCTTAGCACAAGAATGCAGAAAATTAATGGTGACAGCCAGATGTCTGTGCTGTGCTGCATTTTCTTCCTCCTTTCTCTTGTCAAAATGTAAGCCCAGGTGTTGCTGCTGCTGTGCTTAAAAATGTGTAAGAGAGACTGCAGACTATAGCAACAAATAGTAAAACCTGGACAGAAGCATAAAAGGCCAAGAGGCATTATTATTGTTTTACGGACCTGTCATGACAGTGAGCAGACTGGGTAGTCACTACCACCAGAGGCCTGGTCTGTAAAACAACAGTAATGCTTCTTAGTCTTTGCTGCAGTTGTCCAGGTTTTACTATTTGTTGCTATACTCTGCAGTCTCTCACACATTTAAGCACAGCAGCAACACCTGGGCTCACATGTTGACTTGAGAGAAGAGGAGGAAAATGCAGCATATGCTAATTTTCAAGAAATGTGCATTTTGATGAAGAGTACATAAAGTACTCTTCAGCAAAATGCACAGAGTCATTTGTACACATCTGAAATTGGTTTTAGTCACCTCATTTTAAAAATGAGGAGTAAAATACTCATGGATAAATTTTTTTATCTGGAGCCCTGATTCTAGTAACTCCTGGGAACAAAGTGGTTACACAACCTGTTATGGGGACAGAGTATAAGGGAAAGGATTGGCATTTCAAGTAATATGGACACAGTTGAATTCATAAGAGTGGGCAACTGTAACATTTTTTACGTAGACAAGCAAATTAGAAGGTTCAGAACAAGAATAACTGAACATACGTGCAGTATTTGACTAGCACACAGTGACAGTGTTTTAGCAGTGTGCACATCTAAAGAAATGATCCTGGACATACATTACAGTATAAATTGTGAACTCTTTCTCTTCCAGGTCTGAATGAATGTTTCCAATTATCTAAATTTTTAAAATGAAAGGAATAATTATTTCTCTCATATGGAACATGTATTGGTATAGTTTAAGTTTAATATACAGTATATATCTTTTCAGGAAGATTATAATATTAAATATCAATATTAGATTTAGTTGCAAAAAATGTATAGCTATTATGAATTTGATATAGCTATATTAATTTACATAGATGACTATCCTGTATCTTCTCGTCAAGTACTTACATTTTTATTCAGTATGATATATTTAATTGGAAGGTGAGGTGGTTGGGGTATGCAAAGTATAAGGTCCGAACTGAAGCTGAGCTGTGTTTTACTACTAGTTAAATGCCTCCCTCCATGGAGTCTGGGCACAGCTGTGGTAGTAATTTAAGTTGGTAACTAATGATTCATGAACAAAACAACAATCATCACAATTAAACAAACCGTACAACAAATTAGCAGCCGTAACCTCATGGAATTCCCCTCACCTGTACAGTGTTAGTGCTATGTATGTGGGTTTGAATTTTTAGCTGGAAGTTTGAAACTAGCATGCTGGTTTGAACAAGAGTTGGCAGATACTGAAGCTATGTGTAATTAAATACTGATGGAAGAAAGCACTACAGAAGGAATTTCTTTCCTGCAGGGCATTCTGAGTCAGAATACCCTGCAGAAAAGTAGGCAAATTTAGGTACTCTGCTATGATTTCAATTGTGTCTGTTTCTACTGTGCTATCTCTTCAGTATAACCCTCAAAATGCACCACAGAGCACAAAAAACCCCAGAGCTTCTGGGGGCCTTGGTGGCCCTCAGACCCCTGGCCATTTCTTGGGCCCCACCCAGGGAAAAATAAAAGTCATCTCCTATGCTCTTGTCTTGACTGTCTCTATTATACTTTCTGTCACATTGCACCTAATTTCCCTCACAGGACTCACCATTGCTGTCTACTCTCCAACCTGGATCTACCTTCGCTCAAGCAAAGGCATCTCATCCACTCCTTATCTTTCATCCATAAGTCCTGGTTTAACCTACTTCCATCTTATATCTCAGCCACCCTGTCCCCAGCCACTGATTCAAATTACTGTATACCCTCTAGGGACTCTTGCTCCTTCATACTCCATAGCCCATCTTCCAACATAGGCAAAGCTGCCTTTAACTACCACCTCCCCTTCCTGTGGAACTCTCAACCCTTCTCTCACACAACTCTGCCTCTCACTCCACTACCAAATCTCTCCTTTGCCTCCTTTCCCTCCCTGTGTGCTTACACAGCATTGCATAGCAACTGAGCTATTGTCGATTGTGTTTCTTATCTCCAGTCTTCTGTATATAGTGAACTTTGTGTAAACACTGGAAATGATGAACTCTGTTTATATTATGTAAACACCGTGTATGAAATGATTTCTTCAATTGTTACTTTGTGTAAATTCTGGAAATGATGTACTCTGTTTATACTATGTAAATGCTGTATATGACATTGATTGGCAGCATGGATTCACAGCAGGAAGGTCATGCCAGATGAATCTAATAGATTTCTTTGACTGGGTGACCAAAGTAATAGATTAGGGAGGGGCTGTGGACATGGCCTACCTAGACTTTAGGAAGGCATTTGACTCAGTCCCACACAAAAGATTAATATACAAGTTAGCCAGCCTGGGAGTGGGTCCCAAGATGATAGCCTGAGTAAAGAATTGGCTAGAGAATAGGACACAGAGGGTAACATAAATGGAGTCCACTCTGAAGAAAGGGGGGTTATTAGTGGGGTGCCGCAGGGTTCAGTATTAGGACCGGTCCTCTTCTATGTCTTTATAAGTGACATTGCAGAGGGACTGAAAAGAAAAGTATGTCTCTTTGCAGAGGACACAAAGATCTGCAACAGAGTTGATGCACAAGGTGGGTGGAAAGGATGAGAAGGACTTGGCAAGGTTAGAGGAATGGTCAAATGTATGGCAGCTTAGATTTAATGCTAAGAAGTGCAAGGTAATGCACCTGGGAAACAAAAACCCTGGGGAAGAGTACACAATGGGGGGTGGTGAGATACTAACAAAAACAAAAATGGAAAGCGACCTGGGGGTAGTCATATCAGATGACTTAAAGGTGGGCAAGAATGTGAGAGGGTAGTAAGGAGGGCTGGGGGGATACTGGGATGCATAGAGAGAGGCATTATCAGTAGAAAACAGGAAGTTGTTGTCCCTCTGTACAGACAGCTGGTGAGACCCCATCTGGAGTACTGTGTGCAGTTCTGGAGACCCAATCTCTGCAAGGATAGAGACAAGATGGAAGCTGTCCAGAAGAGGGCAACTAAAATGGTGCCGGGTCTGCACTGGAAGACATATGAAGAGAGACTGAAGAAGCTTAATATGAATAGCCTCGAGGAAAGAAGGGAGAGGGGGGACATGATAGAAACGTTCAAGTACCTCAAGGGAATCAACAAAGTCCAAGAGGGTAGCATCTTTCAAAAAAAGAGGTGTGCATGAACAAGGGGACACAATTTGAAGATAGATGGGGGGAGGCTCAGAGGCAATGTAAGGAAGTATCTTTCCACAGAGAGGGTTGTGGATGCATGGAATGGCCTCCCAGAGGAGGTTGTGGAGTCAAATCAGTGGTTGAATTCAAGCATGCATGGGACAGTCATAAGGCAATTCTAAGAGGTGGGGGTAGAAAGAAGTAGGCTGCTGGTTAACTAGGATCTGCAGCTATCCATTAAGTAGGGAAATGGGCAGACTGAGTGGGCCAAGAGGTCCTTATCTGCCATCAAATTCTATGTTTCTATTTTTTTGACTATTTACTCAGCTGTATTTGATTATCTGTTCCCATCTCCTGGGTCGCACCTGGAAACAAGCTTTCGCTCCGGGTGACTTTCCCGGTTACCAAATGTTTAAAAAAAAATAAAATAAAATACAAAAAAGTTTTTTTTTTAAAAAGAGAGCCATTACAAATGTTGACTTGGTGATAGATTCTATCACTGCTAGAAACTCTCATACTGTAGAGAAGCAGAAGTACAGTATGCATTTTCTGCATTCATTTTATCCTGGTGCATAAAATGTTTTTTAAATAGTTCCTACATCTCAAAGAATGGGAATGGTCCAGGTTAGATTAAGCCTACAAACATGCAACACCAGAGCACATGGATCTGCATCATTTTAAAATTCTGATCCTACAAGGGGCACAAGAAATGTGTTTGTTTATTGCATTGACATATTTATTCTGATTCCTTTCTAACTAATTGAATTCTTAAAGTAAACAATATATACTCTCAGAACTCACTTCCATTTTCATGTCCTTATGTTTGTTTAATGGAGATTTTCTTTGCCGGCCCACCCACTGGTGCAGCTGCAAGGCGTCTGCTTGAGGTGCCAGCATCCTGGGTTTGGTGATGGACTCGGGAGTCCTAGGGACAGCTGGAGGGAGGGAGAAGGACTGAACATCCTGATGACTGCTCTTCTTCTCTGGGGGGAAGGGAGGAAGAGTGTTTGATGCTTTACAGACTCCTGGCAGAGGATGGGGATACTGCTGCAGTTGGCACCATCACCTTAGGGGGTGGGGTGGATACTTCACATCATTGCACATCCCCACCCCAGGGATCCATCAATCAGAAAAGACAGCTGGCCGGTGGACATGATGCCCTGTCCTGCCACTGTCTCCACAGCCATCAATGTCTGCCTGGGGGTCCCGCTCCTGTGGCCCCAACCCAGAAGGTAAGTATGAGCTTGCCAGCAGTGTCTCTCAGAGGGGACCCGCCCTGCAGCCCCACCCAGCGGGTAAGCTTGGGCATGGGGGGATAGTAGGTAGGCCAGGGCTGAGCTCTGGTAAGGATCTGGGCCACCCCCCCAAAAAAGTTGAGGGTTTCTTCCCTTTCACTTCTTAATACATGTGTGCAGATGTTCTACTCCTTCTCACTTCATAAGCTGTGCCTGTTATGTTTGTTATAACAGTAAAATAATGGTCCTTAAATTAGTAATGTTCTAATATAACTATTCATAATAATATAAATGATTCAGTTAGTGATTAGCATGCCATTATTATTTTGTCGCTGTATGGCATCTTTAATATTGGTGGCCCGGTGTTGCTAGTATACTTCCCCTAAAGTAAAAATCAAATAACCTCATCAGACTGTATCAACATCACATCTGAAAGACTGCTGCATGCAAAGCAATAAAGATTCTAAAAGATACTTATATACTGTATCAAGGCCATTCAGTTACACTGGGTCCCCATTAGCCATGGGTGATACTACATGTTCTAGGCAATCCTCACTGCCTTCTTTTTAATGGAGGTGCCCACCCCTACCATGCTAAGTGAACAAATGATGCACCAGGCATCACCACATCACCTGGTGTGCCATGCTGTTACACAGAACATGATGACATCATACACTCCTGATGACAAAGTTGGCCATCCAATTGCTTGCAAAAGCCCGTAAAATCCCTCCCAGGTCAACACAGTTAGACCCGCAACAACCAAAACAAACATAATAGGAATGGCAGTGAAGTATTGAAGTGACACCAACCCCACCCCCCACCCTGTAGATAGCAACAGGCACTGAGGTGTGCCTTTGTGTCGTCAGCTATAACGCTCATGCCATTGTACCTTACCCTACCCTGTAGACACTGACAAGTGTTGGGTGTGGTTTGGGGTCTTTTGGCTTTATACTTATCACTTTCCATAAGGAAATACGCTGACATGGGTGCAGTATAGGGAGTGTGGGGTGAACTTTGTGGCTGAACAGTGCAAGGCACACCATGATGCCTGTCAGTAGCTGCAGGGTGGGGGTAGAATGGCGTGAGCATTACATCCGATGATCCCAAGTGACACCCCTGACACCTGTCAGTCTGTACCGGGTGGGGTGCTACAGTTGGAAACTTTAACACCATAGGCATGTGGTGGTAGTTTCACTCCACATTTTCAACATGGGCTGCTTGTCAGGTCACCTCATGAAAAGCGGCACAATCACTTTGTTCGCTGAAAGGTGATTTTGCGCAGCAGCTGTGCCATTTGGTGACAGGGGCATGAAAACACATTTTTGGGCAGGATGTGGAGAATGACAACTGTATTGTTCATGAGGAGGCATAAAAAAATGGCAACTTTGAAAATCTGGAGTGACAGTATAAAATATTGGTGAAGCAATGAGCATGCATACAAACTGCTCAACACACATCCATAACCCAATAATTTTGGGGAGTTTGTTAGCTACATTTTAACATAGGCATTTTGGGACCTCCCCTTATGAACAGTGGTGCTGTAATTTTGTTAATCTGTTCCAAAAGTTGATTTCCCACAGCTACCACGCAATTGTGCACCACAGGTGCGGAAACACATTTTGGGCAGGGTATGAAAAATGACAGCTGGACTCTTCATAAGGAGGTGTGAAAAAAATGCCAGTGTTGAAAATCTGGAATGGAAATATTGCAAATTTGCAAAGTTACACAGGTGCACTGAAACTGGTAGCGCATGCTAGCAATACAGTTATTTTATGGCTTTCGGCACCATATTTTCAATATAGGCATTTTAGGACCTCTGCTCATGAACAGTGTCACCGTCAATTCCTCAAACTGTCCCGAAAAGTGATTTTGCACAGCGGCTGTGCTATTCTGCACAGGACGTATGAAAATACATTTTGGCCAGGATATGTAAAATGACAGCTGTACTGTTCTTCAGGAGGTGTGGAATATGCCAATTTTGAAAATCTGGACTAAAAATATTACAAATTCATAAAATCATGAGCGTGCGTGGAAACAGTGCAACGCACATTCGTAAAACAGCCTTTTTTTTCCCACCAAATTTGCAACATAGGCTTTTTGACAGCCCCTCTCATGAACAGTGGCACTGTCATTTCATTAATAAGTCCTGAATGGTGATTCCACGCAGTGACTACAAAATCACCTTTCAAGGCGAATTAACGCCATGACAGTGCCAGAATTCATGAGGAGGGGTCCCAAAAACCCCATGTTGAAAATGTGGTGCCAAAATTCCAAAACATGCCTGAGATATGCATCAAAGTTGAAAAGAAAACTATTTATTCCATTATACAGCTTACCAGCATTTCCTCAGTTTGCGGGCGGCTTTGAAGAGTGCAGACGTGTTCCCAGTCCAACGAAGATCATCACGCCAGACTCCGGAGGTAAGTAAGGGGTGAAGAGGGTGTGAGGAGGCAGGGTGCGAAGTGGGTGGGCAAGGGAGGCGGGCAGGGAGACCATAAGGGACAGTTTTCTTTTTTACAGGTTAAAAAAAATAAATAAATAAACATCGGGGGCAGTTTTTTTTTTTTGCAGGGACTTTGCCATGCAGGGGTGGGCTTCCAGTGTGCCATCTAAGTGTTTTCTGGGGGGGACGCTGTAGCCGATGGGGGATTGGGCACCCCTGTTGGCACACAATGAAAGCAGGGGGCAAGAGCCAAGGGGGATTGGGCACGCCCTTCGGCACATAACAAATGGGGGGATGCATTATGCCAGCGGAGAGTGGGCTCCCCCACCAGCATATACATTGGGCCAGGGTATGCCAACAGGGGATTGAACACCCCCGAAGTCGACAGTATGCCACCATGTTAATTTTCTTTTTTTCACCAGCAGGGAAAGCACATCGGGAGGTCTGCTGTGTATGATGAGCTTAGCTCGCATTGCAGCGGACTTTTCATTTGATCCCATTGTCACATTAGGTATGCTCAGTGTGGCGCCGGCATGCAGGCTGATTGGGGAATGAGGGACCTACCTACTGATGCATGCCCTGCATTTGCCCAAATCTGCACTACCGCAAGATGTTGGCTGCACAAGCGCGCCAACACAAAAAAACAGGGTGGAGGGCCCTGGTATGATGAGAGGCTGCTTTCATTAATGTCAGCAGCCTGGACCTAAAAAATGAATAGCAGCACCAGCTAGCAAGCAATACAGTAATACTGTAGTATATCATAAAATGTTGCAGTACTCTGCAGGAAGCAATCCAGTTCAATGGCAATTAAAGCCCTTTCTACTGCAGTATTTATAAATATTCTTATAAGTCAATCATGCTGATTACTATGGCGATAAAAAAACAAGTAGCAAACTTGAGAACTAAATAAGATACTGATAAGCTGAGTATTTTAAAAGGTGCATAAGTGGGGAGGGGGAAATAGGATGGAGTCCATAACAATATCCAGTCATGGCATTTATGCAGTATATTGAACAGACCATGACTAGCCATAGCTTGCTATAACTCTGAATATCATTATGAATTTTAGTGACTACCACTACAACACTCATTGGTGTCACAATTCAAGGCACGAGTATTTCCAAGGCAGCTGCTTGTAATACTCCTATTTTCAGAAGTGATATTTCTACTGACAGGAGACATGAGAGAAACATTGCAAAGAAGAAATACTTGAAACTCAGTGCTTCAGAGAAACACTGCTACAAATGCGGTCCTGAAATCAGATAGTACACAATCAATGCATTTGAAAAATGATATCCCTTATAGTCAATTTTTAAGATTAAAAATAAATTGTGTCCAGCCAAGTAGCATGGAGGTCTCAGGCATCATGCCTTACCTCCTGCCACACTGGTGACCAATGTTCACGGTACAGACAGGTTGCCGGGGGTTGGCCGGGGAGGAGGAGGATCTAGCATCCCAAGGACATCTCTCTTCCTCCTCCGGGGAGGGGAGGGACCAGTGATTGGTGCTTGTCTAGCCCCTATTGGGGGGATGGCACACCGATGCTTAACAGGGTGGGTGGAGGCTGGGCAGATGCCTTGCATGCCACATATGGCAGCATGTGTGACACCGCAACTGGCATTGTTGCATGCCCTATCCTCCAAGAGAAAAAAAAGAGGAAACATGTCTCCAGCAGTTGGATGATCCCACTCCCTGACAAGCAGGGTGCTGACCTGAACTGGATCTGATCTTTGGTGGGGGCCTGGAGATCCCCCATCAACCTCATGGGGGGGGCAAGCCCTGGGGGAAGATGGTTGGCCCTGATGGTGGACGTCAGGAGGACAGGGCTAGGGCTCTCTCCTGAATGTGGCCTGCCAGAGACAGGGGGAGTAATAAAAAATAAAAGATTAAAAAGAAAATGTAGTTCATCTAAACTATTTGACTGACAGGCTAATGTACTTGAGATGAGATTTCTCAATAGGGGTTATAACAAAACATTACTGAGAAAGGCTAGAGATAAAGCTGATTTACTGAAAAAAAGAACAATGAAAAACCACTAGAAAATTTTTATTTATGAACATGGTCCTGTTACTTTTGTCAGTAAATTCAATTATTTGGCAGGTAAAATTGGAAATATAATTTATTGTAACTACCCTATCCTGCTTGGTGGCTTGGTGACAATGATTTGACTTCAGCAATGGGTGATACCCCATGCATTAGTTTAAGCAGAGCAAGCAGTCTGAGAGACAAGTTAGACCATAGCCAATTTGAGACAAATCAGGCAGTTATCATTAATAACCAATGGTTACCATACAAACCAAAAGGTTTCCTCAAATGCTACATACAATGTGTGCACATATGCACAGCCTGGTAAAGAGTTTGTACACCCCCTGAATGAAGATTTCAAGTTGGAGACATGAATTTATTAATTGCAGTACTGACTTTGTCACATATGTTCTGTGGTGTAACTGCAATAAGATATATGTGCGGAGAACAGTGCCCAGCTTGAAACCTAGCACACAAGACCATTGAGCAGTATTATTAATAGGAGACTTGACACCCCACTTGGTAGTCATTTGTTTGATTGCCATAACTCACCTCCTAGAGAATTAAATTTGATAAGCATTGAGAGAGTGGGCCCTTTGTTGGGCGGAGGATGAGAACGAGTGAATAAACTACTATGGAAAAAATCAACTTGGATTTATGAATTACAAAGCATTATACCTACTGGTTTAAACAAGCAATGGGATTTGAAATATTTTTTAAAAAGATTTACTAGCCACACCCCCAGAAGAAGACTCATTGAGAGTTGAAGTGCTTGAGCTCCAAACAGGCATACAGACATTTTTACCTATAGCCATACCATTATATCTAGCATTTACTGCATTTATCAGCTTTCTTGCTTGTACTGGATTACATTTGTACTCAATGTGTTTTGCAATATTACTGCCATTAAAGAATTGTCAGCATTCTGCTGTGCCTGGCTACTAGTTTCCTTTGTGAGTGCTCAGGACTTCTGGATTCTTTGCTTCTGCATTTAAGAGCTGGCGTCCCTACTTCCCTGAGCACCTGCCCTGCAACATGTATTATGCCTCTGTTTTTTGGAACCAGAAACATAGAAACAAAGAGATTGCTTGCAGATAAGGACTGTTTGCCCCTCCCTCCCAGTCTGCCCATTTTTCACTGCCTACAGTAACATGCTGATCCTACATCAGTTCTCCCTCCTCCTTTTCACTGAGATAGGAGGCAGTATAGAGCAGTGGTTTAAAGCTCTGTGCTATAAACCTGGAGACCTAGGTTTGAATCCCACAGAACCCACTTGCATACTGTGTGATCCTGAGCAAGTCACTTGACTTCCTTGTGCTCCCAGGTAGCACCTGTCAACAAGCTTCTACTTAGTGTGTCTCTCCAGGTAAATAATAATAAAAAAAAAAAAATATTCCCTTGTGCCTATCCCATGCATTCTGGAACCCCACCACTGTTTTTGCTCCTACCACCTTCAATGATATGCTGTTCTGGAAATCCACCACTCTCTCTTTGAAGAAGTACTTCCTCACATCTCTCCTGAACCCCCAGCTTCATATCAGGTCCCCTTGTTACTCAGTGCCCCTTTTTTCTCTAAAAATACATATATTATTTTGTATCTTTTTATAACAATGTTATGTTGAATATTTGGTGTAAAAATATAAAAAAATAACACATCTATGAGCCTACATTACATTTTGCAAATGCAGACTCCTAAATTTGATACATTTCAATATTTTTAACCCACATTCTTTACCTGCAGCCTATCGGCTCTGGCCAGATTTCATTTTATAAGAGCACAGCACAGAGTGTATTAATGCAAAGGCAGACAAAAGAGAATTGACAAGTCAGATTAAATGACAGGTGATATCTTAATGATACAAAGGTGAATACAGGAGGCTGGGAAAATGTATTGCAAATGAATGCATAATAAAGTATTAGTATATGAAAATGATGGTGCAGCATATGACATTTCACCTATCTGTAAGCACTGTTTGATTCTGGATTGCCACATTAAGAAAAAAATCTAGAACATGTATTTTAAAAATGTATATTGAACAATATTTCTTTTTTGATAAAGGTGTTTTTCCTCTTTTGACCTATGTGGCATGTCTCAGCCTTCTACCAGCCTCCAGTCACTATGCCATCCCAGTGCTCCAGACCCTTTATCCCCCACGGATTACCTCCCATGGCAGGATGGAAGGAGAGAGGGCTGTCCTCCCACCCTCCGGAGTGATATCTGGAGTGGGCCGAGACTGCTGGGAGGCCGCCGAGCTGGAGTACTGCAGGGGCTTCATTAAGCTGGCAGTCAATTTTTCCCTTTTCAGTGTCCCTTCCTCCGAGGCCAGGAGTGACTTGTGTGGAGGGGAGTGCATTCCCCAATGCCACTTTCCTGCATCTCCTGTTATTCAGCACTGCCCTCTATACTCCACCGGGGTAGCCAAGGAGCTGGACAATGGACCACCCTCCCCCAGGAGAGGAGAACTGTCATGGGACACTCAATCCTCTCCCTCCCCTGCCAACTCTGGGTGGCCCGAGCTCATTCCTGAACTCGGGTCACCAGTGAGGCGCAAAGTGTGGCATCCAGTGCCTCAACCCTCACTGCCACTGGGCTGGCTATGTTGTACAATATTTATTTTTATTCTTTAGTCCTGCAGATGAAGTCACTAGGTGAAATATTACGGCTGGTCAAAACATGACCACAAACACTTGCATTTCCAATATTGCAGAAAATGGTTCACTCCACCTGAAGACAAGAAAGAAAAAAGACTGTGCAATTATCATTGTGAACCCCCAATTTCACTCCATTCCATGAGCAAACAATATCACACATGATCTCCTTTCTTAATGCCGGGCCCAAAGGGTGAAGAAATGTACAACAAATTGTGTTGGCAACTTGTAGCGAGACATACAGTACTTCTCTACCTTTGAAGAGTATATCATTATGAGACAGTGACTTGGAGCTGTACTATGTGCTTCTGATTGTAGGCTAGGGGCTGGGAGGGTGAACATTAGGGTTAACAACTCCCAAGGAAGACCGCAACACTGATTCACCAAGATACCGGAGACTCAACCCCTAATTATTTTTATTTTGCTGTTTGGAGAGTTGGGGGTGGGGCGTTAGGGTTGGAAACTCTAATGCTGCATTTCACTACTTTTGTGGTGTTCAGTTACTCTAACTGGTGGATTAATAAAGTTTTTTGCAAATAACTTCCTTTCATTTTGAGCTAGTGAAATTGTATCCTCATTCATGCAAGTCCCTTCGGGACCTGTGTAAACAGATGCACATGCCCTGCATGAAGTAAAGACTCCATCCACCTAAAGAAGTGCAGGGCCCACAAATTATGGGCCATGCAGTTCTGTACAATGACAGATATGAGGAATTCACGGGACTGTCTTTTGGGCTATAGAAGTGCAGGGCCCTGCTGTCTCTACACGTCTATGTGGCCACAGCTACAGATGCATAGGGCAAAGAGTGCATCGGTCAGCCAATGCACAGGGCCCTCTGCCACTCAATGTGGGAGGGGCACAGGGCACTATGTCAATAGGACAGTTGTCTTTACTATATGGTGCCCAGGCCCATGTGGACAACCCTGTACCTTTCATTCCCTAGTGGGGGGTTGCATAACAGCACAATCCCCCCCCACCCTCACCCCATCCAGCTGGTCCTCTGAGCTCACCCTTGAATTCAGCTCACCAGCATGGGATCACAAGGAATACCCATTTTATGTCAAGAGTGACACTACACACTTAGTTTGTTAACATACAAACATATGAACATACAAAATGCCAGCAGAAACAGGCCTCACGGTCTATTGAGTCTGCCCTATTGTGCAGCTAGCCCCTCAACTTGCAGCTGGCCCACCCTTCCCTCCTATTACCTACCCCCCTCACTCTGTCCCACCCTCTCTTAAATCCTTTCACCATTCTACATGATACCAGCTCCTCAAGCAGAGTGTTCCACTTATCTACCACCCTTTCTGTGAAATAGTGCCTCCTGATTTCCCTGCAGAATCTCCCCCCCAATCTCAGCTGATGCCCTCTCATGTCCCTCTTCCATTTGATCTTAAGAATCCCTTCTGTATTAATCTTGTTAATGCCTTTTAGGTACTTGAAGATTTCAATCATATCCCTCCTATCACTCATCTCTTCCAGGGAATACATTTGCAGCTCTTCCAGCCTTTCCTCTTAGGAGTTACCTTCAAGTCCCTGTATCATCTTGGTTGCCCTATGCTGCACTCATTCCTGCAATCTGACATCCATCTTCAGGAATGGGCACCAGTACTGCATGCAGTATTCCAGGTGCGGCCTGACCAGTGACCTGTTCCCAAATGTTCAAGATATTTATTTTATGATTTGCTTTATAAACATGACATGTGACATTTATACTGTAGTATACTGGCCAAAGAGTCATTTCTCACCAGAAGTATAAAAACACATCTCATCCAGGATTTAAAAAAATGACATGTCATGTTTAAGAGGTGATGTGGAAAATGGCTATGTTGAATGTTTGGAGTCAAGATAGAGAAAATTAGTGAAGTTATAAGTAAATGTTAAAGTACTGTAGTGTTCACTCATAACCTGGGCATTTTACCAAGTCTGTACACAAAATTGTCAGCATAGCATTCTTATTACCCCATCTCATCTAGCCAGTAGTGAAATTTTTCAAATCCCCTATGAAATGTTATTCCATGGCATCGAAATGTCATTCTGCGCCACAGATGCAAAAACACATTTTGGCCAGGATTTGAAAAATGAGAGCTGTCGTGTTCATGAGGTGGTGTAGAAAAATGGTTATGTTGAAAATATGAGGTCAAAATATTTAAAATTACCAAAGTTATGAATGAGTGTTGTAACATTTTGACATATGTACATAACTTTGCCATTTCTGCATATCTTGAGCCCACATTTTCAACATAACTGTCTTAGGACCCCACCTTATGAGCAAGTGTGGTGAAAACATTCAAATCCCACCCAAAAGGTGATTTCACCAAGGAACTGCAAAATTGCCTTCTAGGCCAGATTTGCAAAATTCCACCACCATTGTTCATGAGGTGGGGGTCCCAAAAAGGCCATGCTGAAAATTTGGCCTCAAAATATGCAAAAATGACAAAGTTATACATCGAAGTTGAAAAACCCATTGAAATACATTGAACCGCACTTACCTCAGTTACTCATACTGCAGCTGGCAGTTCCAGCAAAAAGGCATGTCTTCCATCAGAGAGTGGATCTTCACCCCATGACCTGTTCAGTTGAGTGAGGGTGTTTGGGAGTGTAGTGGTGGGTGTGCGTTGGTGGATGCTGAGTGGATGGTGAGGGTGGTAGGTTATATCAGTGAGGGATAGTTCCTTTTTTTGCAGGTAAAAAAAAACATTGAGGGTCGGTTTTCTTTATTTCAGTCTGGAACAGCAATCAGAGGATGGGGGGCTTCCACTAGACACCAGGGAAAGAACAAAAACTAATGAAAATGGTGATCAGAGGGTGAGGATGCAACTAGACACCAGGAAAAGACCAAAAACTAATGGAGATGGCAATTCGAGGGCCGGGGTGCTATCAAGCACCAGGAAAAAAAAATCAATTCTGAGGATAATGATCAGAGGGTGAGGGGTGCCAATAGACACCAGGGAAAGATTAATCAATTACAGGGGTGGCAATCAGAGTGGGGAAGGTGCCACTAAACACAAAGGAAAGATCAATTATGGAGTACGGTGATTGGAGGGAGGGGTGCCACTAAACACAAGGGAAAGAACAATCAAGTATGGCAATGGTGATTGGAGGGTCAGGGATGCCACTAAACAACATGAAAAGCTCAACCAAGTACATGGATTGAGGGTGGGGGGGTGCTACTCGACACCAGGGAAATACAAATATATTAGAGGGATGACAAGTGAAGGGTGGGGGGGGTGCCACTAGACACTAGAGCAACATCACATACAGATGCAGACAATAAATTGCGGCACTCCAGTATCAAAAAAAAAATCACCAACTCCAGCCAGTATAATGCAAGGTGATTTATTTCAGGTTCACATCAGCTCAGCTCATACAGACAGTTTGGAAGACATGGTCCCTGTGCTTTCGGTCCCACACTGGGGCCTTCGTCAGGGTGTGTGTCTAACTTGATCACTATCACCCAATTTAAAGTGAAAATTTAAAGATATGGAGGTCACATGAAAAAGTCAATTACTGTAAAAATGCATTCTTTTTACAACTCACACTGATTGCAATTGCTCAACACAAAATTTCAAAAAATATAGTTTATTCTTATATATCCAACAGTGATATCTCCAAGGGGAATGGGGGGGATAGGGAAAGGCAATAGGTTTGTGGATGCTGGAAAAGAAGGGGAGTTGGGAAGGGAGATGGGGCAGTGGTGAGGTGATTTAGGATAAGATTTTATTCCTAAATCTTAAGTGTGGGCTGAATGGGCAATCTATACATAACAAATCTACTAGTGGAGTTCATGTTTAAACCAAGTAATGCAAACAAGGAGATCTACTAATGTCATAGTAAACTCCATTGTCTGCCTGAAATGAAAAACCCTATATGAGTGTCCCTGCCACTCCTTAAAGAAGGGTGGTGGGAATCAAAATGAGGTCTTGGCATGTAGAAGACTGACACTTGCAAGAGAATGAAAAAACATATAAGCACTGAAGGAAAACAAAACATGATACAGAATGTGAGAAAACTAACAATAAGGATCAGACACAGGAGATTTGTCACAGAGCAAAAATGGAATGGCCAATTCAATTGGATTCAAAACCGAAGAGTGCAACTGAGTAGTTGGACATATTCAGATCTACCAAGGCTGTATATTTAAACAATGTTTTCAATATCAAGTTAGTCTGCTTTTATATAGGGGGTAAAATCAACATCAACATCCTCATTTAGACCTAGTGGGTGTACTGTCTGTATGCAAGGAAACTATCCATCTAGTTTCTTTTTGAAGCAGCTTGTTCACTCTGTCTCTGCCTCTTTCTAGTGGGCCTACTGATTCCAGTGTTGTAAATCTGAGGTACAGTAAGTGGGGGCAGCATTGTGAAAGAGTGCCAAATGGATGCCAAGGGCACTTCCATCACTTCTATTAATTATAGCTCTACCGTGTTCCTGAATGCTGGTTTTGAGAGGTTTCGTTCTACCTACATAATGTTGCATGCAGGTACACCAAGCAGTTAAGAAAAAAGTAATGTAAACTACAAAAGTAGTGACACAGAAAGTGAAATTGGTAAGCCCCACCCTCCTGTTTGAATGAGGGATAGGCACCATTCACATGCATATTTACAAACATTGTAGTTCCCACATTTGAAAAAAAAGCCAGAGGGCTTTGGTGATACCCAGTTTGGCACCCACTGGGCTTTCCTGAGACGCATCTACCACCACCATATGTCAACATTACATACAGAAAGGGATGTGAAGGGGGTACATGATAGACAGCAGGGAAATGGTGGCTTACTGCTCTGACTGCAGCCCACAGGACGAGTTCCAGCTGCAGCAGCAGCAGAAGTGAACAAAGTCCTGATGTTCTCATACAAAGAATGTGGGTGAACAGCTCCTTTCGCTAAGCTGGGCACCTGGTATATATTTTTTTTTTATTTATTTGAATCTAGGATTAAAAGTACCTTTGAGCCAAGACTCTTTTTACAAAGGTTTGGATTAATTTCAGGATAACACCAACAGGCTAGTTTTCTCTTCAAATAGTTGCCCCTCACTGTTTATGTAGTAGATGGTGTGCCCCTAGCTCTTTGTAAAATCAGCTCCTGTCCAAAAGACAAATGCTGCTAACCCTATTGCATAGGACCTTGCAGGGATTGCTGCACTGGAACAGCAGAATCACAACTATTAATATGTACAGAATATCTGTTCACTTTGGATGCTTTGGAGAATCACTAAAAGGGATGAGTCGGTGGTCACCAGATGATTGCAGCAGTTTGTGGAGTTGTTTGTTGTATGATAGGCTGTGTGAACATGGCATTGGGATAGGGACCTCATGCCAAGAGAATATGGGAGGCAATTAAATAGCTAATTAGAAAATATCACTGCAAAGCAGATCCAGTGGCATGGAGGGCTGAAGCAGCAATGCCTTACCTCCTGTCATACTGGGGACCCGTGTTCATGGTGTGAACGGGTTATTGGGGACTGGCCAGGATGGGATAGGATCAAGCATCTATACAGCTCTCCTCTCTTTTGGAGGGTGGCTTGGAAGTCCTACTGAATGACCATCCCCAGATGGAGGTCAAGGGGTGATGAGGACTCCAATGTAAGGGAGGGTGCTGCGGGACCACCTATGTGCGAGCGCCTCCAAGCTTGTGCAGCGATGTACGTGCCCCGGCAATGGGGAGCAAGGGAGAAAAATGGAAAATGCCCGGTGGTGGCAGGATGAATGGTCAACCCCTTGCAGGCTCCACACCGGTGGCCGGGAGCTGATCCCACAAGCCAGGGACAGCGGAATGTAAGAGAACCCTGGGGGCCCATGCGATGGGACTGGGGGAGCCAGTCAAGAAGGAAAGCCACTGCTGAGGAGGAGACATAGAACAGTACAAAAAAAAAGAAAATATCATTACATATGTTTTATTCCCTTTACTAAACATGCTTTGACTCACTGCTGTCACAAAACCTCAGCTTTGCTGTCTGTTAACTAAATTCACAAGATAGCTCTCTTAAATCAGCTTACAGTATTGATAGATTGCTTCATGTCAACCTGTACAGTAGGTATAATTTCATAAATCTTATGTCTCAAAATCCATGCATCCCATCAAATACCGAATGCACCTGTATCCATAGATGAACCAAGATGGAGCCCCAATGACACCCATTTTGTAGGGGTTGCTGGCAAATACTTGAAAGGAGTGGTGCTGTTTCCTAGCACTGACCACCAGCTGTAATTTGAATGAGGGGGGTATTAGTTTGCTTGCCTTAAGAGCAAGCCCTATGTTTCTGAAAATAAAGAGATTGTGAAAGTATGAAATAACAGTACACTGAGTCTATAAACATTAAAATAGGCATTGTGCCAAAAAACAAAATGTTAGAAAACAAGCTCCTCATTCTAAGTGTGGTTACCTAAGTGCAATATTTATTAAATGGGCTCAAGAATCCTCAACTAATGTTTTCAAATCACAGTAAATAAATGAATTAAATAAAATAAATACAAATAAATATAGCAACAGAGGAAAATAAAGCTATTCCTGTCCCTTGAATGAGTGCCTGCCCCTTTGCACAGAGCTGTGTCAGTAGGTATGGTGGCCCTAAAAGACTGACTGTCTCATATAATCCAACTGATAAATAGAGGAAAACAGCATGGAGAGCCTTTTGTGAAGGGACATTCTCTGTCACACTCTATCTATCTATCTATCTATCTATCTATCTATCTATCTATCTATCTATCTATCCCTCCTGTCTGTCACAAAATGTGCACACTTTTTACCTGGTGAAGGCTGGAAGTTTGGAAGAAACTGAGGTTTTTGTATCACTGTATAATAAATATCCGAATGTTAAGTTAAAGGTTAATTCTTTTATCTGCACCTCTCTCTCTCTTTCTCTCTCTCTCTCTTTCTAAATTGTAGGGTCCCAGTTCGCTGTTAGGATATGCACTCAAATCATAGCAATATGAAGTGTTTGGATGGCTTATCAGGTGTGTGTGTGTGTGTGTGTGTGTGTGTGTGTGTGTGTGTGTGTAAAATGTGTAGTGTTTGGATGACTTTTCAGGAGTGTGTGTGTGTGTGTGTGCACGCGTGCATGCGCGCGTGTGTGTGTGTGTGTGTGTGTGTGTGTGTAAAACTTCTCACCGTCTTACAGGATACCATCTCCTCTGGCAGATTGTTCCATTTAGCCACAACCCTGTCCATGAAAAAATGTCTCCTCATCTCTCTCCTATATCTTCCCCCCCTTCAATCTGAGACCATGCTCCCTCATGTCCCTACCCTTCCCCAACTTAAAGACCCCTTCTGTACCTGTCTTGTTTATCCCCTTCAAGTATTTAAATGTCTCAATCATATCTCCCTGATTCCTCCTCTCCCCCAGGGTGTACATATTCAGCTCATTCAGCCTGTCCTCATAGGGTTTGTCCTCCAATCCCTGGATAATCTTTGTTGCCCTGTACTGTATCCCCTCCAGTAATTTGGTATACTTCTTCAAAAATGGACACCAATACTGCACACAGTACTCCAAACGTGGCCTAACTAGTGACCTGTATAGAGGCAGGAGCACCTCCCTATTTCTGGATGAGATTGCTCTCACAATACACCCCAGCATCCTGTTAGCTTTAGCTACCACTTTCCTGCACTAAGCTGAGTCATTCATATTCCCCATTAAAACCACCACTAGATCTTTCTCCTTCTCAGTGATACCTAACTGAACCCTTCCCAACTGGTAGCTCCTCCCTGGGTTCCTTCCTCAGAAGTGTAGAACCTTGCATTTCTTTGCATTGAAACCCAACTGCCATTTTTCTGACCACTCCTCCAGTTTAGTCAAGTCGTCCTGTAGCCCCTGCCACCCTACTATGTCATCCACCACCTGCCCCATCTTGGTATCATCAGCAAACAGAATGATTTTACTCCTGATGCCATGTGAGATATCTGCTATGAATATTCCAAACAGCACTGGGATCAGTACTGATCCCTGTGAAACCCCGTTCGTCACAGCCCTTGAGGATGAGAGTTCCCCACCATAACCCATTGCTGCCTCCCCTTCAGCCAGTTCATGATCTAGTTTACCATCTTAGCCTCCACCTCCACACATTCCAACTTTCAACCCAACCTCCTATGATGCACAGAATCAAAGGCCATGCTGTTTGTCAAATACAGGATATCCACTGCATGGCCCTTGTCCAGTTCCATTATCACCCAGTCATAATGCCCAACTGTATTGGTCTGGCAGGATCTTCCAGAGATGAGCCCATGTTGCTGACCGTCCTGGAGTTCATTGTCCTCCAAAAAGGCCACCAGCCTCTCTTTCAGGATTGTATCCATTAGTTTTCCTACAATGGATGTGAGACTTACTGGCCTGTAATTGCCTGGTTCATCCTTTGGGACACTTTTGCGGAGGAGCACCACATGAGCCATCCTCCAATCTTGTGGTATGCATCCAGTGTCCAGGAAAGTGTTGAACAGGTTCACCAGTGGCTCCACCAAGACCTCTGCCAGCTCTTTCATCACCATGGGGTGAATGCCATCTGGTCCCGGTGCCTTATCCACCCTCAGTGCCTTCAGACCCTCCAACACCCTACCCTCTGTAATTACCTCATCTGTTGCCCACTCCCGCTTTGCCCACCTTCTCCATCCCCTGAGGTAGCTTCCAGCCCTTCTCCTTCATGAACACAGAACAGAAGTACTCATTTAGTGCTTCTGACTCCTCCACCCCTTTATCCACTCACTCCCATCCTTCCTAATCCTCACTATTGGGTCTCTGCAGCTCATTCTCTTCCTGATGTACCTGAAAAAGTCATTTTCCTCTTTCTTCTTGGTCTGTGCCAACCTCAGCTCTCTGTAAGCCATGGCTACCATGACTTGTCTGGTTACCTCTTTGGACTTCTTCAAATACATTTCCCTGTCCTCCCCCCCCCCCCCCGAATTTCTTGAACGTCCTAAATGCTGCTTTTTCCCCTCTTCCAAGACCTCCTGATTCAATCAGCTTGGCTTTTTAGTCCTTCCCTTCTTGCTCCGTGTCTTGGTGCATGACCCAGTAGCATCCATCAGACCTAATTTGATAATTTCACATTTTTGGCTTGCATCCAAGCATGGATTAATTCCTGCAAGGTACCTTTCCAAAATTTCCCCCATCTTGCCAAAGTCAGCATGTCGGAAGACAGCTACCCTGGTTTATATTCTTACAGCTTCCTTACCCATACCGAGCGTGAGCCACATCGAGTGGTGGCCACTACCAGACAGTGGGCCCACCACCACCAGCTCCCTTACAGTCTCCCCATTAGACAGTACTAGGTCCAGAGTTTTAGCCAACTAAGTCAGCTTCTTAACCATCTGTGTCAAAAAGCTGTCCAGGAATGCTTCCAGGAGCGCTTGCTCCCTTGAATTTGAGGTGGCTGGGGTGCTCCAATCCACTCCTGGTAAACTGAAGTCCCCCATGTTTACAGTGTTCCCTTTCCCACAGAACCTCCTAATCTGCTCCACTAACATCCTTTCCAAGTTCTCATCTTGAGTTGGTGGCCCATACACCACTCCCATCCTCAGTGTCTTACTTTTTGAATCTTGAAATTGTATTCATATTGCCTCTGTTCTACCCTTCTTCCCCCTGCTCTAGTGCACCTTATCCCCATCCTTATGTAAATCACCACACTTCCCCATTTCCCCTTGCTCCTATCCTTTCTGTATATCCTATACCCCAGGATCACACAATCCCAGTCTTGGTATTGTGTGGCTCAAGTCTCCATGATGGCCGCAATGTCCACCAACCTCACTGCCAAGAGAGCCTGTAACTCAGCTGATTTGTTCCCCAGGCTTCTTGCTTTCAGGGAGACAACCCTCCAATGTGTTCCCTTCCCTTCCTTAACCCTTTTCTTCCCATCCTTAATCCCCACATGACTCTACCCTGGTACCATCCCTGCTAGCTTAGGGGGTAAGAACGTTCAGCTCCCTTCTTCAGTGGCCTTCATACCTGCTGCACACTTGCCTCCCCCCACACCTAGTTGAAATCCACCTTAGTTGCAAAGTATTCCCCCAGCCTCTGTTTCAAAACCCCATGTCCCACCTTATTTAGATGCAATCTGTCCTCTGCGAATAGGTCACTGTTGTCCCAGATGTTACCTGAGCCTCCCACTAACCCATACCCTTTGGTTCGAAACCATTCTCACAGCCAAGAGTTGAACTCCTCTATCCTTACTTTCCTCACCGTGCTTGCCCTGGGTACTTGGAGCACTTCTGAGAAGGCCAGTGATCTTCCTGCCTCCCCACACAACTTCACCTGTTCCTCGAACCTCTCCCTTACTAACTCAACAGTATTGCCCTCCAAGTCATTTGTGTCCAAGTGCACCACTATGTGCAGTTTCTTCCTTCCTCTCCTTAAACACCTGAGAATATACTGTCCCTCCCTACCCTCTGTCAATCCAGGTACTGATTCCACCCTTATTCAACTATGCTGCTCCCCTTTACTTCCCCATTTGACCCCTTTTAGGACTGAGTCTCCCAGCACTGAGACCCTGCCTCCCTTCTCATGTGCTATGCCCCCTCTCCTGCTTGCCGATCTGTCCCTTCTGCTATGCACCTGCCTCTATCCCAGTCGAGTCCCTTCTCCTATTACCTGCCTACCCCCAATCCTCTCCCAGCATTGTCACCCTCCTTCCTTCCTTGTTGAGCCCATTCTTCCCTTCTGCTTCCTCTGCCTTATCCCCCCCTTGCCCTTCCCTTTACCCATATTCCTTTTCCCCTTACAACCCACATCCCTGTCCTATTCTTCTGTCTGACTGTTTCCCCCTAGGCTTTCACTACCCCCTTTTCCTCCCACCCCCTCCTGGACAGCCCCTCTCCCATCATCCACCAATGAAGCCAGCACTGCAAATCTATTACCTGACCCTGAACTTCTACTGTTTGCTTCTCCCCTCATACTATCCTGAGGTTCCCCCTTACTGCTTCTCAAATTTTTTAGCCTGTTCCCTATCCTCTTCTTTTCCACTGGTTCTGCACCCCTGGATCCCTGAGGAGGTGTCTTCCTGCCCCACTGATCTCCCTCATTCCCCCCACTCCTTGCTAACTCCCTTCCTAGCCACTGTACTTCTGCCTCCAGATCCCTCATCCTATGACAAACAGGACACCCCCTAGCTTCCATAATGTGCCCATCCAGATAGTCACCCCACAACCATTGCAACTCACTATTCTTCCCATACTGGTATGTCTGCAGTCCCCTTGCCTCCTGTACCAGTCCCCCAACCCCTGCCACCAACCCCTTCCCTGCAGCCCTATTCCCCCTCTACTGCCACCTTCACTAGCATGCCACATTGTTGTTCTTCTAGTTCCCATGCTCAGTTAACTGAAATCTGATACATAACACAGAAATTACCTGAAACTGTTACAAAACCCAGAACCTAACTGAAGTTTAGCAGCAAAATAACTCCCAAAGTAGAACCTCAACAGCTTAAGGCAGGTGAAAAAAAGTTATGCAATCTCATCTCCTTACACTGACACAGAGATACTCTTTGCATTGTCTCAAATGCAAAAAAGTGTTGATTTATATTCAGTTATATAATTGTTTCTGATTCTCTCTCTCTCTCTCTCTCTCTCTCTCTCTCTCTCTCTCTTCTTTTGTGGTTCAAAAGACATCTTTGAAATGTTGGTTTCTGGGGATCTGGGGATGACTGGGCTGTGTTTGTAAAGGCTGCATTTTAAACAGAACATAAAATGGTATCCCAGTATGCAGCATTTTTCCTGTAACTTTTTCCAATCTTAGAATCTTTTTTAGTGGTGTTGAGGTGAGGTTAGATTGTCTTAGCAGCTCCCCAAATTCTATGTATTTAAAATCTAAGCTGATGGCCTCCTCTTTTGAAACCCTTCAATCCTGCATAGTAAAATTAGAGAAAAAGCAACCATTAATCCAAACAAAATCTTGCCTCTCATTTGACATTTGTCTTATCACCGCAATACTTTTCAAGCATTACCCCCAGCTTTTCTTTCACATACTCAAAATGAAATGCTCTACTGGGAGAAGGTGAGGGAGTGGTGCTTGGTGACAAATTCAGAACAGAAAATACTGACTTTAGTGTCAAAACATGGAAATGATTGGGGAGATGGAAGGAGGGTCATGTCTTGAAGGCTGGAACTATAATGAAGTTTGTTCCAACAAGGTACGGAATTTTCAGAGTTAAAATAGTACCTTCTTACTTGTCCTTTCTGGGTATTAGATGTCTCTTGAGTCAGACAGTTATTTTTGTCAGGGCGTTTGGGTGGATTGGGAGGAGCTGGGGATGTCCTCTCAGATGAGGTAAGTAACATGTGTGGCAACACAAAAGAGAAAAACGTTATTATAACATATACTTGTTGCCAACTGTCCACTCCCTGCAACAACCCAACCCCCAATAATTCCAGCACAGGGCCAGCAATACAGCATGGGGTTTCCACTACTATAGGGGCCCTGAACAGAAACAGCGTATGTTGGGGTAGGGGCACTAGACACCAGGGAATAAGGCAAAGTAAGTAACATTTTAACTGAAAAAAAAAATATTACTGAGAATTATGTGACATTATTACTCTGCCTTCATCATTCTGTACAACAGAACCAAAACCTACCTGATACAACATGCTGGCAAACATTTGGCATTGACAATGCTTGTTTATATTGCCGCCCTTTTTTGGTCAAAGCTGCATGATGATCCTCTGCTTTTCCTATCGCTGCTAGCATGCTTGTTTTTCATACAAGTGGTGCTTTCTGGGGCCCACACAAACCATACTAGGGCATGAATCCAGCATGTGGACCCAGCAGTAATAAGAAGAGGTTGAGGATCTTCCAACAGTATTGGACCAAAAATAGGTTCCTGTTAATATAAAACAAGAGTTGGCTAAAGCCAGCAATGGCTGGCTGGATATTAGCATGATGTGCAAGGTTTCATTTATTTGTTATATTATTGTGATGTACTGTAGGAGTGTTAAGTTATAGAAATCGAGAGATACTGTAGGATGAGTGCTACACACCACACTCATAGTACTGGTCAGTCCTCTATTTTACCCCATGCTTATAACACAACAATACAGTTAAATGAAAAAATATTTACACATCAACATACTGCTGAATATGTTTGCAAAGGCTTGATGTATACATTTTAGTTTTATTTGTTAAAAATGAAGTCTCTGTAAGTACAACAGGTTTTTACCAGTAAAACAGTATGGATTGATCATCTTAACTTGATATGTATATTATCAACTGCTTAAATGACACATATGTTGAAATGAACACACACAGGCATGCACCTGCATACACAGATGCACACACACACATTTACTTTAAGTGGGCAAATATCAAACCTTGCCTGTTGTGACCCATGTATCTCTGCAACAACTGTAATTTGAAAATAGGTGGCTAGAAGTTTATTGATATGCATCTTAAATTAATATTTTCCTAATGAAATTAAATATACAGTACAGTAAATCCTCATAGTAGAACACTATAGATATTCATTTAAGGTAAAGGATTCTAGAAATGCAATAAGTGCAGTTCCTGAGTTCCAATTTCCTGAGTTCCAATAAAAAAGACCTGTTTAACAATCCTGTATTTTAGTAGAGGTCTGTGGCATACAAGGGGCCAAGCAAGTGTATGCAAATAATTTTTTTTTCATTATTTTACCTGCCCTTATATGTACTCTAACCCTCCAGACTGAAGCTCCTGTTTCAAAACCTCAAGTCAAGTTCAAGTTTCAGTTTCTTTATTGGCTATTGCCATTACAATATGCTAAAAAAACAAAGGATAAAAGTTCCAGACAACTATGCCTCAGATGAAATATTAACCATCATGCATTGACTAAAGTAATATCATTATCATGTGTTACTTATCTTCAGTACCTTATGGATGCAATCTCATATCTGAGAACCATCCAAATGATAGCTAGAAAACTATTTCATACATAATCGCTGGTCAAATATGCTTTTCTATTAATAAAATACATTGAAAGTTTTCATATATTATGTATTAAAGCAGCATGAAAGATTAAAGCAGATGATTAAAAGTAAAAATCCTAAGACAGAGGATATAACATTTAAGAGAAATGCTTTTTAAGAATTATTAGTAGTGGTGGGCAAAGTGGCTGAAATTCACTCTGCAGAGTAACACGGAATCTGTGAAGTGCCAGCAACATGAAGTGGAGTACTTTGCATTATAATGAGGAATGCGAAGTCCATTGAAACCAATGATTTTGCATTATTCCACCGTCCCCAAACCACTTCTCCACTAATTTTAAGGTGAAGAACATTGAAATCAATGTACTTTGCATCACTTTGAATTGTAATTGAGCTCCAAGGTGAATTTTGCAGTGCTACATGCGATTGCAGGTCACATGGGCTCTAAATTGTTTTGCACAGCCTCAGTTCTGTTTAGTGTGTGTGTAGTGGAAGATGGAGACAGTTTCCTCTCAGAGCTCTGCGATTCAGATCCTCTAAAAGCTGTTAAAAAAGCCTTTTTGAGCCATGTTTTTGCTGAAAATTTAGTACACTGATTGTAGGAAACCCTCCTGTGCTCATATCGCGTGTTTATTGTTTGTGTTAATTTAGAACAGTCAGTCTGTGTACTGTGAAGTGTGCTTTGGGTGAGGGGCATCTGTGGTGTAGGTAAATTAACTGTGAGAAAAAAGCAGTCCTTCTGTTTTGGTTATATTTTTCTTGTATAACTGTTATTGTACACACCGTAATATTTTCAGTAATTCTTGACACTTTTTTGTTGATTATTGTGGTGCAGCAGTGTATAATTTCAGGTTATTTAAAACATTTGGTTATATTTCTAAAGAGTTTCAGTTTGCTATGCATTACTTGTAGTGTGTGTGTGTGTGTGTGTGTGTGTGTGTGTGTGTGTGTGTGTGTGTGTGTGTGCGTGCGATGACTGCCACTAAAATCAGACACCTTTTATTGTGCAACCGAGTAACTGCAGCAGTGTGAACCTACTATTCACCTCATCTACATGAATTTTTTATCATGCTTTGTGGTATCTTTACTGGTAGTGGACTGTTACTGCCATGCACTACCCCCACCCCCAGCAAAAGGTATTGTTTTCCAGATTTGGATTTGTGACTTATGAGTACTGGTTAGGTCTTATTGTGCCTTTATGTCTACATCTCTTGAGTGCGCAGCACAATCTTAATCTGTCTGTGCATTTGCACTTTGCAGTATACCATTAATTCTGGGAGACTTTGCATTTCTTGTTCACTCTCATTTCACTTCATCAGCATGGGGGAATTTTCTGGACACAAGACAGTAGCATTTTGGGGATACACATTAATTCTGGTGACTGTGTGTGATCACTGCACGCATGACTGAAAGCACCATTACTTCTGGGAGACTGAATTTCTTGTGCTGTCTTTTCACTTCATCAGCACTGGAGAATTTTCTGGACACAAGACAGTAGCATTTTGGGGATGCACAATAAGTCTAGTGACTCCATGTGACCACTGTACGCATGACTGAGTGCACCATTATTTTTGGGAGACTTTGCATTTCTTGTTGTGCTATCATTTCACTTCATTAGTGCTGGGGAATTTTCTGGACACAAGACAGTAGCATTTTGGGAATGACTGTGTGTGACCACTGCACTTATGACTGAGTGCAGCATTATTTCTGAGAGACTTTGCACTCTTGTTGTGCTGTCATTTCACTTCATTAGTGCTGAGGAATTTTCTGGACACAAGACAGTAGCATTTTTGGGATGCACATTAATTCTGGTGACTGTATGTGACCACTGCACACATGACAGAGTGCATCAGTAATTCTGGGAGACTTTACATTTCTTGTTGTGCTATCATTTCACTGCTTCAGCACTGGTGAATTTTCTGGGCACTAGACAGTAACATTTTGGAGAAGCACATTAATTCTGGTGACTGTGTGTGATCACTGAATGCATGGCTGAGTGCACTACTAATTCTGGGAGACTTTCCATTTCTTTTTCTGGACACAAGACAGTAGCATTTTGGGGATGCACATTAATTCTGGTGACTGTATGTGACCACTGCACACATGAATAAGTGCACCATTACATCTGGGAGACTTTGCATTTCTTGTGCTATCATTTCACTTTTTCAGCACTTGAGAATTTTCTGGACACAAGAGAGTAGTATTTTGGGGATGCACATTAATTCTGGTGTCAGTATGTGACCATTGCATGCATGATGAGTGCACGATTAATTCTGGGAGACTTTGAATTTCTTGTGCTAGCATTTCACTTCTTCAGCACTGGGGAATTTTCTGGACACAAGACAGTAGCATTTGGGGGATGCACATTAATTCCGGTGACTGTGTGTGACCAATGCATGCATGACTGAGTGCACCATTAATTCTGGGAGACTGCATTTTTTGTTGTGCTATCATTTCCCTTTGTCAGCACTGGGGAATTTTCTGGACACAAGACAATTGCATTTTGGGGATGCAACTTAATTCTGGTGACTGTGTGTGACCACTGCATACATGACTGAGTGCACCATTAATTCTGGGAGACTTTTCATGTCTTGTTGTGCTATCACTTCACTTCCTCAGCACTGTGGAGTTTTCTGGTCACAAGAGAGTAGCATTTTGGGGATGCACATTAATGCTGGTGACTAGGTGTGTGTGAGGGGCTGCCAGTATTTTTGTCACTCTGCCCTATTTCATGTTAAGGTGGAATAACAACTCAAAGTAATAGCGAAGTGACAATGTGAAGTAGCCACTTTGCATTCACTTCACCAGTAGAATTTACTTTCACTGCATCTCTAATTATTTGGGACACATTTTATCTGAGAAATGCTACCAGTCAGAAAAGCACATTGCAGCCTCCCATATATCAACTGGCTACACTCTCCAGCATCATTCACACAGAACAAGCCATCCCCAGGACTTGACCTAGAATGAAAATGATTCAATATGTTTAGGCCTCACTCTAGGTACAGGGTTAATTGGTGAAGGTACTATGTCACAACAATACTGAAAGAGGCTCAATTACTAGATCCACATTAGGTTATACTAAGCTGCCAGCAATACCCATCCTTTTGGAGAGTTACCAAGGAGCACCCTAGAAACATAGAAACATTAACTCCGACAGCAGATGAGAAATGCTTGGCCCACCTAGTCTGCCCATTTCCCTACCTATTGAATAATCTGCATATCCTAGTCAACCAGCAGCCTACTTCCTCCTTACCCCCTTTCTACCCCTCCTACCCCCACTATAATTGCCTTATGTCAGTCCCATGCATTCTTGAATTCCCCCACTGTTTTTGTACCCACAATCTCCTCTGGAAGGCTGTTCCATGAATCCACCACCATCTCCATGAAAAAATACTTCCTTGGCAGACTAAGTGGAATAAGTGGTCCTTATCTTCTGTCAAATTCTATGTTTCTCACATTGCCCCTGAGCCATCCCCCCATCTTCAAATTGTGCCCCCTTGTTCTTGTGCTTCTCTTTTTCTGAAATATGCTTCCCTCTTGGGCTTTGTAGATTCCCTTCAGGAATTTGAAGGTTTCTATAATGTCCCACCTCTCCCTCCTTTCCTCAAGGGTATAAATATTAAGCTCTTTTAGTCTCTCTTCATATGGCTTCTGGTGCAGACCCTGCACCATTTTGCTTGCCTTCCTCTGGACTGTCTCCATCCTGTCTATGTTCTTGCAGAGATGGAGTCTCCAGAACTGCATGCAGTTCTTCAGATGGGGTTTTACCAACTGTCTGTACAGAGGGATAACAACTTCCTGCTTTCTACTGGTGTTGCTTCTCCATATGCATCCCAGAATCCCCCAGCCCTCATTACTGCCTTCTCACAATGCTTGCCTACCTTAAGGTCATCTGATATAAGTACCCCCAGGTCCCTTTCCATTTATGTTGTTGTTAGTACTCCCCCATTGTGTACTATTCCCCTGAGTTTTTGTTTCCCAGGTGCATTATTTTGCACCTCTTTGCATTGAAACTAAGCTGCCATACTCTTGACCATTGCTCCAACATTGCCAAGTCCCTTTTCATTCTTTCCACCCCTGTTGCTGATCTATGTATCATCTGCAAAGAGGCATACCTTTCCTTCTAGCTCCTCTGCAATGTCACCTGTAAAGACATTAAAGAGTACTGGCCCCATTACTGATCCCTGTGGTGCCTCACTAGTAACTCCCCTTTCTCCAGAGTGTGGTCCATTCACTATTACCCTCTGTGTCCTGTTAGCCAGCCAATTTCTTTCCCAGGCTACTGCCCTGGGACCCACTACCAGGCTGGCTAACTTGTTTATTAATCTTTTGTGTGGTATTGTGTCAAATGCCTTGCTAAAGTCTAAGTAGACCATATCTTCAGCACCTCCCTGGTCTACTACTCTGGTCACCCAGTCAAAGAAATCTATTAGATTCATCTGACATGACCTTCCCATTGTGAATCCACTGCCATGGGTCATGTGACCCGCTAGCCTCTAGGTACATGACAATTCTTTATTTCAGAAGTGATTCCATCATTTTCCCTACCACTGAGGTTAAACTAAGAAGTCTGTAGTTTCCTGCCTCAGCTTTGCTTCCACTGTTGTGCAGGGGGAGCACATCCACCTTCCTTCAGTCCTTAGGTACCACATCATCCTCCTATGATTTGTTAAAAAAGGGTAGTCAGTGATGTCACTAGGTCTCCCCTTAGCTAGTTTAGAATTCTGGAGAGAATCCCATCAGGTCCCATTGCTTTGTCCACTTTGATTTTAAGAGTTCTTTTAGCACCCTTTCTTCTTTGAATGGAGTGATACTGACCCCCCCCCAACCAAAGTGCTTCTATTGTTTGGTTTAGGTACATCCCCCTCTTCTTCTTTTGTGAATATTGAGCAAAAGTATTTGTTTAGTATCTCTGCCTTTTCACTATTTCTCTCTGCCCACCTCCCATCCCCTTTATTGAGCCTCACTATCCCTCCCCTGATCTTTCTGCACTCCCTAATGTACCTATAAAAGATTTAACAGACTTGACCAAATACACATCTGCTTTCTCTGCCTTGAATTAACTGGGTCCTTCGTCTCCCTCCTGCCAAGCATCAAAAATCCCTTCCTTTTGCTTTAAGGCTGTTACTCATAGGGAAGTCACAAAACTCTTCAGAAAGATCTTGGACAGCACAGCCATTGGATTAAATGGTATTGAGCCCAGCCTGCTAAAAATTGCCACACCTCTCATTGCCGGACCCCTGGCTAGAATTTTTACACTCTCCTTATGTCATAGCAGAGTCCTGAACATTTGGAAAACAACAAGAGTCACCCTGTCTTCAAAAAAAGTGACCCTAAAGACCACTCTAATTACAGGTCCATAGCCATCCTGTCAGTTCTAAGCAAACTATTGGAAAAGCTAGTTGCCATGCAAACCATTGAATTCCTCCAAGACAATGACCTCCTAACTGCTGCACAACATGACTTTCGAAAAGGTCACAGCAGCACAACCGCCCTACTCTAATTTACTACAGACACCCTCATTGCCATGGACTCTGGGCTTCTCACAGGAGCGGTTTTCATTGATATGTCAAAAGCCTTTGACTTGGTAGTCCACCCACTTCTCCTCAACATACTCCACTCTATGGGCTTTGCTCCTAGTGTTGTCAGTTGGTTTACCACTTACCTGTCAAATAGGGCCCAAACCGTTAAATTCAATTCTATATGCTCCAATCTAAAGACGATGAATAGTGGAGTTCCCCAAAGCTCAATCCTTGGGCCACTTCTCTTCTCAATTTTTATCAACAACATCACCACTAATATCCTTGACACCTCATCTGTACTCTATGTGGATGACATAGTCATGTAGGCAAGTGCGAAAGATGTGTCCGATATCAACCTATGTCTTGCCTCTGATTTCCAACACACACAAGCCTGGCTATGGGACCACAAACTTGTTCTAAATGAAGCAAAAACACTCCATGCAATTTGGGACTCTTCTTAAACTCAAGTCATTCCAAGATAAGTTCAAGATCTCCTGCTTAGATGGCTCACTCATCACTCCTCTAACATTGTTTAAATATCTTGGGTAACCCTTGACCAATCTCTAAATTTTGAACTTCACATCATCAATGCATGCAAATCAGTCAATTACAAGATAGGCATGTCATACCAGACCAGCCACATGTTAACCCTACTGCTAGAGTGTCTATAGCACAGGGCATACTCCTACATACTCTGATCTATGGAGTGGCAACTTATGCTTCTTTAACAAAATCAGATCTTCAAAGATGGAATGTCACCTATAACAACATCTGCAGGTTCACCTCAGCCTCCCACAGACTAAAACATCATTATCTACTATACTCAGATCTAAACTGGTTGTCCTCTAATGATATTAGTCTTTACTCCATCGGCTCAACTGTCAACAGCATCATGAGATCTCATACCCGAACAACTCTTGTGGAGCTATTCACCTACCAGACCTCCAACTACGGCCGATGCTCAGGTGATAAATCCATTCTATGCATCCCCAAATGCAGTACCACCAAGGCTTTAGAGCCTTTGCTCACCATGCACCTCAATTATGGAACTCACTCCCTCTGGTTATCCGGCTAGCTCCTAAACAAAATGTTTTTTAAAAAGTGTTTTGCCAGCATCTCAGATCCACCAACCAATGCTTCTGTTTCAAACCTACTTAGTCCTCTGGGTATCCTTCCTATCCTGAAGCTCTTACCTTTTCTCCACAATACTCCACTTGTGGTACAGCCCAACCCAGCTCTCTCTCTCCTGACACTAGCCACCTGCAGCCATTCCTTTCTCTCTTTGCCAGCTCCTATCCTATACCCTACCTTTCCTTTTTCTGACCTGCTATTATCCCTACTGTTCGCAATCATGATATTCCCCTGCCCATTATCCATCTGCACTTGTCAGTATTTGACCACATTTTTATTTATCTATATCTGTTGTACTTTCTAAATCATATTTTCAGGACTACTAATGCAATACTCTTGCTACTGTATGGTTTTCATTATGCTATGACTGTAAAAATCTCTATGATCCTACCAGGACCACCCTGTATACTACCTGTGCTGCTTAGCCTATTGTTTAATGTTTCACAACACCTTGTTTATGTATTTTGATGTAATCTACTGTTTGTTATATCTGCAATGCCTGCCCTGTAACCTCCCGGGTCTTGCCTGGAAACAGTCAGCTTTATGGCTTTCACACCCACCCAGTAAACAAAAACTAAATAAACATAAATAAATAAATAAAAACGTTTTATACCCTTCTTAACTGAGCTGGCCATCTTATCCTCAGTTTGAGCCTTTGCTATCCTGACTGCCTTCCCCGCTTCCCTCTGCTTCAACTGATACAGTTCTCTGTCCTGCTCCTTCTGGGATTCCTTATACTACCTGGATGCTATCTTTTTCTCCCTATCCTTCCTTGTCACCTCTTTTGAGAACCATAGCATTTTTTTTCCCTTTATTTTGTTTTCTTTATTTGTTTCACATAAAGGCTTGTTGCCTCTATGATGGCGTTTTTGATTTTTCACCATTGTTCTTCTGCCCCCCTTCATGCTCATTTGCTAATGCATTCCTTAGACACTCTCCCATTTTGCCAAAGTCAGCCCTTCTAAATTCCAGTACCCTCACCTTTGTATGACTTGACTCCATGGTTATGTTTATCGTGAACCACACTGTGTGGTGGTTGCTTGTTCCCAGATGGCTACCCACTTCTAAATCTGAGATCCTCTCTCCATCCTTGTTTGAGAGTACCAGGTCCAAGATTGTTCCCTCTCGAGTGGGTTCCAATACTAGCTGTCTGAGGTATGCTCCCTGTAGGGCATCAAGAATGACCCTACTCTTGGATGTGGCTGCAGTAAATGTGCTCCAGTTAACATCTGGCATATTCAGGTCCCCCATCAACAATATCTCCTCTTTTTCTGCCATTCTGAGAATACCTTCTATCATTTCCTTGACCATTTCCTCACACTGAGACAGGGGTCTGTATACAACCCCTGTGCAGATTGTGGTGCAACTACTTGCTTCCAAGGTGACCCACTGTGCCTCCACTACTCCCCATTTACCCTTTAGTTCTGTTGATTTGATCTCTTCCCTTACATAGAGAATAGAGATGCAGTGAAGTAAATTTCTGACCGTGAAGTGGACGCGAAGTGGGCACTTCATGTTAGTATTCAGTTATGCAAAGTTCCAATTTTAAACCCTCACTTTGTCACGTTGCATTGTAATTATGACCAAGGCCCCTACTTTTCTGCGGCACATTGGGACCACGTTCTGCAGCAAGACTACCATTTGCTGTAGAACATCAGCAGTGGTGGTTTGCAATTTCTGTGGAAGTTCTGCAGCACTAATGAACCACCACATCACAGTGTCAGCTTGTCATCCTGACTTCACTTTCATGACAACTGTTATAGCAATCAGCATAGGGGAAGCACAGTAACACTAGTTCAAAAAACAACAGACTTACAGACATAATTTTATACCTAGAGAAGTAAAAAATGTATCTGTCCCTTAAGGTCCTAGCCAATTACATAAATGAAATACAAAGAGGGGACCTTATGTCATAAATACAGTATTTCTATACTCGTGCTATCTATACCACTCATGAGGTCCTCACTGTGTATTACTTACATGTTTAGATGCAATCTGTAACATACATTCAAATATATATGTAGTGTTGTCATATATGTATATCATGCGTAGTGTGTATATATATATATATATATATATATATATATATATATAGAGACAAAACACTCTATTTAATGCACCAGTTAGGGTTGTTCCACAGCAAAAAAAGTGAGGAAATTCAGTCTTAGGGTTGAAAGCTCACCTTGACTCCCCCAGCCCACCTCCCCAACCAGCATTCGGGTGCACATCGGGGTCATCAGCCCTAACTCTCACCCCATCACATGTGTAAAGAAGCAGAGGTATAGGAGAATGGGGTGAGAGTTAGGACCAATGATCTCAGCATGCATCCCGATGCCAGTTGGGGGGTGGGCTGGGGGGCTTAAGGGGGGCTTTCAACCCTAAGGCCGAATTTCCTCACTTTTTTCACTGTGGAACAACCCAATCGATGCATTAAACAGAGATTTCTCTAATTTCCTTCTTTTGAAAATGAGGATGATAAATAGTGAATGGAATACAGTGACGGAAGCGGGTGGTCCTTTGGGCCCTGTGCTCCCACCACATGATGTCTTGTTACTTAGTAACAGGAACTGCAAAGCAAATGCAAGCAGCAATGGTAACGCACATGGCAAAGCAAACATAAATGGTAAAGCAAAAGTTAATAGAAATGCAAGCATAAAGTGACACCGAAGCAAACAGTTACATAAACAGAGACATCAAATAGAAGTGCATACAGAACTCAACTGGTAACACATTCATGGTACCGCAATTGAAAACACAAATGATAACAGTAACAGCAACAATAACGCCAAAGTAAAAGGAAAAGCAAGCATGTACAAAAACACAAACTGTAACGCACACACTCACAGAACCACAATTGTAAATGCAAATGGTTATGGTAACAGCAAAAATAAAACCAAAAGAAACAGAAACGCAAGTACATACAAAAATGCAAACCATAACGTGCATGGGCACTGTACCGCAATTGCAAATGCAAATGGTAACAGTAACAACAAGAGTAACGTGAAACAAAATGGAAATGCAAGTTCAAATGAAAAAGCAAACTGTACAGCACAAAACGGCGTAGATGGGAATGGTGATGCGAACGGTAACAGAAGCGCAAGTGGAAAAGCTAACTGACACAGTAACAAAAGGGCACACCCTTCTTTTCCCCAAAAACTGTATTGAAAAAACAAAATGAAAACAAAGAATGTATGCATTATAATTGACTTCAGAGCAGAAAATTATGACTTGGAATACTAAATTGCTTATATCTCGGGAACCGTACGACTCAGGAAAAAAATTAAATTTTGTATGAATTATTACTTTCTTGTCTAGTTTTGTGCTTAGCCCCCATGTGGGGGGCTAAGCAATTTTTTGACAGAAAGTCTGTATCTTGCACCGTTTCTGAGATACGGGCCTTGAAAAATGCAACGGACGTCATAATGTTACCCTATGGCAAACAGTGTCAACTTCAGAGTGCCGACACTTTGCCACCCTGTAATATTATTTCACCAAACCACCAAAAGACACATCTGTGGGATGTTGGCTTTCTTCCCTCTAAATTTCAGCCCAAACGACATAAGTGTTATTTTGCAGCAGAGCTGCAGAGAATTCCTGTAATGCAGCAAATGCCATAATGTTATTCTACGGGAAAAAATGTCGGCTTCGTAAGGCTATAACTTTGCTGACCAGTACTATTTCTTGACCAAGCCACCAAAAGGCACATCTGTGGGATATAGCCTTTCTTCCCTCCAAATTTCAAGTCAAAAGACTAAACTGTTCCCAAGATGTTCAATATCAAAGTTTACTAAAATTGCCCTATTTATTCCATTATAAAAAATCTGGCCATCTTGTCCCTCCCTCACGATCAAAGATGACTATCAAAGAATCTCATGACCAAAGAATTTGCAGGCTCACGATCAAAGAATTTGCATGCCCATGAACAAAAATTTAAAAACCTTATAAATCAAAAAATAGAAGGAATAGCAGTAAACCACCACAATGATTTGACAGCACGAAGCCCCCTGAGTAAAACTTACCCTCATTTGACTTCCTACGACATCCCTGGGCTGAGAAAATTTATTTTTAAATTGGGTCATCTCATCCCTCACTCACGATGCACAATTGTGATCAAAGAATCTCGCAATCAAAGAATTTGCAGGCTCACGATCAAAGAATTTGCAGGGTCACAATCAAAAAATTTAAACTCTTGAAATTTACAAACTATACATAATCACAGTAAATCACAACCATGGTTCACCAGAACAAAGCCCCCTGAGTAAAACCCACCCTTGTTTGACTTCCTATGAAACCCCTATGCTTAGAAAATAGATTTTTCCATCTGCCTTTCCTGTCCCTCGCTCGCGATGCATGATCGCGATCAAAGAATCTTGCGGTCAAAGTATTTGCAAGCTCATGATCAAAGAAATTGCCTGCTCACGATTAAAAAGTGAGGGACGAGATGGCCAGATTTAAAAATTGATTTTCTCAGTCCAGGGGTGCCCTAGATTGTAAAATATGGGTGCATTTTACTCAGGGGGATTTATTCTGCCCTATCTTGTATGCCCAAAATAATGTTATAACTATCCCTGGTAGTCTAGTGCCCCCCTCAACAAAACATTTACATCCCTGGTAGTCTAGTGGCCCCCCAATAAAATGTATCAATTAAGTTGTGCCCTGGTAGTCTAGTGCCCCCAGCCCCTGTTTTTTTTCAGATCCCTGGTAATCTAGTGGCCCCCAAGCTGTATTGTCTTATTATATGTAAATGTTTATCTCCCTGGTAGTCTAGTGGCCCCCCCCAGCATAATGAAATAACTAATGATTTTTATTATAACTGGTAGTCTAGCGGTCCCCCAGCTTCTCCACCCATCCACCGCAGCCACCCAGCATCCCCCACGTTCCCCCAGCTGGTGACTAGGCATATCTCACCTCCACAGTCAGCCATCGACTGTTCTGCATTATGAGCTAGTGATGCAAAGAGGCACTCTGAAAATATTTTCAGAGTGCCTCTTTGCATTACAGCTCGTAATGCAGACAGTCGTCAGCTGGCCGTGGAGGTGAGAGGAGGGCTGTGCCAGTCGCCGACTGGCGAAGGGTAGGGTGGGTGCTGTATGGGCTTGGATGGATGCGTGGGGAGCCACTAGACTACCAGGTATAATATGAAATCATTATTTATTTCACATTATGCTGGGGGGGCCGCTAGACTACCAGGAATATAAACATTTACATATAATAAGACAATACAGCTCTGGGGGCCACCAGACTAGCAGGGATCTGAAAAAAACAGGAGGTGGGGGTACCAGACTACCAGGGCACTACTTATTTGATGTATTTTATTGGGGGGCCACTAGACTACCAGGGATGTAAATAATTTATTGGGGGGGGCAATAGACTACTAGGGATAGTTATAACATTATTTTGGACATGCAGATTGGGCAGAACAAAGCCCCCTGGGCAAAATGCACCTTCATTTTACAGTCAAGGGCACCCCTGGGTTGAGAAAATCCATTTTTAAATCTGGCCATCTCGTTCCTCGCTCGCAATGCATGATCGCGATCAAAGATTCTCGCGATCAAAGAATTTGTTTGTGATAAAAGATCATTAGCGAGCCGTGAACGAATAATTTAAAAGCTAATAGCTCTATTTTTGGACCAATTTGGATGGAACCAAAGACATTGCTCGATCGACCAGGGTCTCCTGAGTAAAACCCATCTAAGTTTTACTTCAGAAGTGACCCCTGAACCAAGATATTTGTGTCTGTGCAATCAGAAAACTGAAAACAAGATGGCGGACCTTGCAGTCAAAGAATTTTTTAAATTCCTTAGGATCAAATATATTCTTGAACCACAAGGCTGCAAATTCTTTCACCGCCAGGTGGGGCGAGATGGCCAGAACCCCCATTCTTTGATCGCAAGATATACATATAATTTTTCCCATTGACTTATAATGGGAACTTAAAAGTGTCATAACTTTTGAATGCCTCAATATTTTTTCACCAAACAAAATGCAGCATATTCAACTACCAAAGCTCTTTCTAACTATCTATCTTGCAGAGCAGCATGCTACACAACAGCTGTGCAGGACCACATTAAAAATGCCAAAAGATGCCTCCAAAAATGGATAATTTTGCATTTTTCAACACTTTCGCACACAAAGACTGGCTCTCTGATAGAAAAGAAATGTGGCAAATCAAGAGATCTAGAGCACTCCAAAACATGTACCAAATTTCAGGCAAATCATTTGAACGGGTCCAAAGTTATTAACGTCCAAACTTTTGACTTTAGTATGTAACTGACCGCTCAACCCTAACTATAGTGGCGTGACTGTGCCACTATGATATATATATATATATATATATATATATATATATATATATATGGTGCTAGGTAGTGCTACCATAATTAGGTTGAGCCATTTCTATGTTAAACCCCAAAACTTTGCACCTTAATAACTGCAACTGTTTCACAGATTTGGCTGAAATTAATACATGATCAAGAACCATAGGCCTTCAGATCTGCCAAGTTTCATTTTGGTCAGATATACAGCTGAGGAGTTATTAAGCGTGATCTGTGCGTGCATTTATGCTTTTTCTGGAATTCTACGGTCGCGCCTACAGGTCGTACGGTTTGCGCGACTGGCCCAAAATATTCAGGGAACGTGTGGACGGGGTTCCCAATGTGTCTTTTGAAGATTTCGTGAAAAAATATTAAACGGTTCAAAAGTTATTCAAAAAACAGTTTCCCATTATAAGTCAATGGGAAAAGTTAACAAAGGTTCGACAGTGTCGCAAATGCATTTTACTTTCGCAAATGGGCCTGTTACTTTTGCTGATCATATTTTGTTTTCAGTTGGTGATCAGAAAATGGTTGGCATTTAAATTTGGGACCCTCTAGCAACCTCATTCTTTTGTATTCACCTAGTCGAACCTGAGGATGCTAGCCTATGTCTTTATTTTGGGTAAAACACCCCAGAAATATGTTTTTCACATTTCTGGAAAGTACTGTAAAATACTTTCGGGCTTGCGACACTGTCGAATGAATTTGCGAAAGCTTTCTCAAATTGCGACAGCAGTTTTCCATCTTTGGGAAAGTGACAGCGATTCTTTGGCACTGTGCTGCAAAAGAACTGTTGGGAGCTTTGGGCTGAAATTTGGAGGGAACGGAGCCCACATCTCACGGATGTGCCTTTCAGTGTTGTATTGAAAAAATATTACATGGTGGCAAAGTTACGGCACTCCAAATTTGATGGTTTTTCCCATAGGATAACATTACGGCTCCCGATGCATTACAGAAATCCTTTGGATCCCTGCTGCAAAATAACGGTTTGGTCTTTTTTCCTGAAATTTGGAGGGAAGACAGCCAACAGCCCACAGATGTGCCTTTCAGTAGTTTAGTGAAAAAATATTACAGGGAGGCAAAGTATTGGTGCTCGAACTTCTCTTTTTCCCATAGGATAACATCCTGCGTGTTACATGCGCCTTTCAGGGCCTGTATCTCGGAAACGTCAGCGATATACGGACTTTCATTGAAAATTCTTAGCCCCCTGTTAGGGGCTAAGCACAAACTAGCCAGGACAGTCATAAATCATATGACTTTTACATTTTTTTCACGTCATACGGTTCCTGAGATATAACTTATTTAGTATTCCAAGTCCTCATTTTCGCTCGATACCCATTATTATGCATACATTCTTTGTACTCACTGTCTTTCTCTATTCAGCTTTTGGGAAAACCAGCCTGTGTGCTTACATTACTGTCACCATTGCCTTTCGCTTATGGTTCCATGCCCGCTTCACTTACCATTGACATCTACGCCACCACGTGCGTCATCCTTTGCGTTTTCATTTGCACTTGCGTTTCTGTTACTTTTTTGCCATTTTTGTCTACCGTACTGTTTCTCTTTCTGTTTCACTTTGTGTCACCATGCCCATTGACATTTCCATTTACAGGCACCATGTTACTATGTGACAAGACATCACGTGGCACACCGTTCCTGTCTACGTCACCGTGTTCATTACCCTTTCCGTTCTCATTCTCGCTTGCATTACCTTGTGCACCACTGTTAGCCATTCTGTTTGCATTGCTGTTCCTGTTACTATGCCACAAGACATCATGTGGTGGAGTGGGGCCCTTTATCTTCGTGCTCCTGCCTGTATCAGCGCGGAGCGGGTCCAAATGTGCATTATCCTTTGTATTTTCATTTGTGCTTTGCGTTTCTGTTATTTTTTGCCATTTGTATCTACAGTACTGTTTCTCTTTCTGTTTCACTTTGCGTCACCATGCCCATTGACATTTCTGTTTGCAGACACCATGTTACTATGTGACAACACATCACGTGGCAGACTGTTCCCGTCTATGCCATGTGCACTGCCCTTTCTGTTGTCATTTGCGCTTGCGTTACCATGTGCGCCACTGTTAGCGCTTCTGTTTGCATTGCTCTTCCTGTTACTATGCCACAAGACATCACGTGGCGGGAGTGCGGGGCTCTTTGGGCCCCGCTGGGCCCTCGCTGCTGCATACGTGCCGGAGCGGAGCATATGCGTTATCCTTTGTGTATTCATTTGCGCTATGCTTCTGTTATTTTTGCCATTTGTGTCTACAGTACTGTTTCTCTTTCTGTTTCACTTTGCGTCACCATGCCCATTGACATTTCCATTTGCAGGCACCATGTTACTATGTGACAACACATCATGTGGCAGACCGCTCCGCCTACGCACCACTGCAATACCTCTTTTGTTCTCATTCGCACTTGTGTTACCATGTGTGCCACTGTTAGCATTTCTGTTTGAATTGCTGCTCCTGTTACTATGCCACAAGACATCAGGCCCCGCGCTCCCGCCACCGCATTACATTCACTATTTCTCGTTATCATTCTCAAAAAGAAGGGAAATTAGAGGCAAAAAACTCCGTTTAATGCATTAGTTAGGGTTGTTCCACAGTGACAAAAGTGAGGAAATTCGCTGTTAGGGTTGAAAACACTAACTCCGAATTCACCCCCCCCAGCACCACACACACACAGACACACACACACACACACATTCAAGTATGGGGGAGGAACAAGTCAACACAACCAATGACAGACATCCAGCAGCAGGTGACAGAAATAACAAACAATTGTCTAAATGTACTACGAGACATCCCCACCCACCTGACCAGGTACTGCATGCTCAGTGGAGATCAACAGCAAAACTGAGGCCATGTACACCAAACATACACATTCCTGATTGCAGCTGCACACAATGTACCACACTGTCAGAGTGGCACAATTCCGCACCTTTTGACATTTAACACACACAACAACTGAAAACTACATCCATGACACGAAGGCTAGGTATCCTATCAATTTCAAGCCACCACCACAAGAAAAACGTTGTCTACAGAACGTAAACTGCAGCACTCCATATCTGCACCCAGAAAATATTTTCTGACATGGAAACACTGCAGTTTTTATCCACATGACATGCTGACAACACCCTCCAAATTTTAAATGAAAAGACCAAATCGTGCCTGAGATATAATATTTTAACATATGAGATTTTCATTCATTCATCAGACTGGCACAGTACTTTACCTGTTGACATTTAACACACACAGCTGAAAACTACATCCATCACACCAAAGTTAGGTATCCTATCAATTTCAAGCCACCACCACAAGTAAAACACTGTCTGCAACATATAAAGTGCATCATGCAATATCTCCACAAAATAAATTTTCTCTGACACATAGACACCATAATTTGTATCTACAGTACATGATGTAAACACCCTACAAATTTCAAGTAAAAAGACCAAGCCATTGCTGAGATATTCAATATGAAAGATTACTAAAATTTCCCTATCTATTCCATTATAAAATATCTGGCCATCTTGTCCCTCCCTCATGATCAAAGATGGTGATCAAAGAATCTCATGATCAAAGAATTTGCAGGCTCATGATCAAAGAATTTGCAGCTCATAAACAAAGATTTAAAAACCTTATAAATCAAAATATTGAAGGAATTGCCATAAACCAGCACTATGGTTTGAATGAACGAAGCCCCATGAGTAAAACCTACCCTCATTTGACTTCCTACGACACCCCTGGGCTGAGAAAATAGATTTTTTATTTGGGCCATCTCATCCCTTGCTCACAATGTACGATCACGATCAAAGAATCTCTCGATCAAAGAATTTGTAGGGTCAGGATCAAAGAATTAAAACTCTTGAAATTCACAAAATATACAGAATTGTGGCAAATCAATGCAATGGTTCATCAGAATGAAGCCCCCTGAGTAAAACCCACCCTCATTTGACTTTCTACGACACACCCCTAGGCTGAGAAAATTGATTTTTTCATCTGGCCATCTCGTCCCTCGGTCGCGATGCATGATCACGATCAAAGAATCTCACGGTCAACGTATTTGCATGCTTGCAATCAAAGAAATTGCTCGCTTCTGAATAAATAGCAAGGGATGAGATGGTCAGATTTCTAAATACTGCTGTGTAGCCCTGGGGTGCCCTAGACTGTAAAAAAAAGGTGGGTTCTGCTCAGGGAGCTTCGTTGTGCCCCATCTGCATACCCAAAATAATGTTAGAGCTATCCCTGGTAGTCTAGTGCCCCATCAATAAAATATTAACATCCCTGGTAGTCTAGTGGACCCCAATAAAATATTTTATCCTATGTAGTGCCATGGTAATCTAATGCCCCCCACCGCCTGTATTTTTCCAGATCCCTGGTAGTCTAGTGCCCCCGATCTGTATTTTTTTAATTATTATTAAATGTTTATATCCCTGGTAGTCTAGCGCCCCCCCAGCATAATGAAATAGACTTAATATTATACCTGGAAGTCTACTGGCTCCCACCCATCCATCCAAGCCCACCCAGCATCCCTCTACAGTTCACTAAGCCGGGCGACAAGAGCCTCACCTCCACGGCCAGTCATCGACTGTCTGCATTATGAGATGTAATGCAAAGAGGTGCTCAGAAATATTTTCAAGTGCCTCTTTGCATTACCGCTCATAATGCAGACAGTCAGCAGCTGGCTGTGGAGGTGAGAGGTGGGCTGTGCCAGTCGCTGGCTGGCGAATGGTGATGGTGTGCTGGGTGGTCTGCGACGGATCAGTGGGGAGGGGGGGGCCACTAGTCTACAAGGTATAATAAAAATCATTATTTATGTCATTATGCTGGGGGGCCACTAGACTACCAGGGATATAAACATTTACATACAATAAGACAATACAGCCTGGGGGCCACTAGACTACCAGAGATTTGAAAAATACTGGGTTTGGGGGGCACTAGACTACCAGGACACTACATAGGGTAAAATATTTTATTGGGGGGCCACTAGACTACCAGGAATGTGAATATTTTATTAGGGGGGCACTAGACTATCAGGTATAGTTATAACATTATTTTGGGTATGCAGATAGGGCACAACGAAGGCCCCTGAGCAAAACCCACCATGATTTAACACTCTAGGGCACCCCTGGGCTGCAAATTAATGTGTTTTAATCAGGCCATCTTGTCCATCTCTCGCGATGCATGATCGCGATCAAAGATTTTTGCGATCAAAGAATTTATTGGCTCGCGATAAAAGATCGTTAGGAAGCCGCAAATGAAAAATTTAAAAGCTAATAACTCTATTTTTGGACCAATTTGGATGGAACTAAAGCCATGGCTCGATAGATTGGGGTCCCCTGAGTAAAACCCATTGAAGTTTTACTTCAGAGGTGACCCCTGAGCCGAGATATTTGTGTTTGAGCTATCGGAAAGCTGAAAACAAGATAGTGGACCTCGCGGTCAAAGAATTTTTTAATTCCTCGGGAACAAAGATTCTTGAACCACCATGCTGCAAATTATTTGACCGCCAGGTGGGACAAGATGGCCAGAACCCCATTCTTTGATTGCAAATGATAGATATAAATGTTCCCTTTGGCTTATAATGAGAACTTAAAAGTGCTATAACTTTTGAATGCCTTAATATTTTTTCATCAAACAAAAAGTGACATGTTTGGACTCCAACGATCTTTCAGAAAAGCCATTTCACAGACCAGCATGCCACACAATGGCTGTGCAAGACCACATTTAGAATGCCAAAAGGTGCCTCCAAAAATGTATAATTTTGCATTATTCAGCACTTTCGTACACAAAAACCACTTCACCGACCGAAACACAATTTGGCAAATCAAGAGATCTATCATGCCCCAATGCATATACCAAATTTCAAGCAAATCCATTTGAACGAGTCCAAAGTTATTAAAGCCCAAACTTTTGACTTTAGTATGTAACTGACCACTCAACCCTAACTATAGCGTGTGAATGCACCACTATGATATAGATATGTACATATATATATATATATATATATATATATTGAGAGATAGTGCATGATGTAAGCATGATATATATATATATATATATATATATATATATATATGCATTATTATATATATATATATATATATATATATATATATATATATAATGCAAAAACTTCATTAATGCATCAGGGTTCTTCTACAGTGACAAAAGTGAGGAAATTCTATTTTAGGGTTCCCACCCCTTGTATCGCACCCCAGTCCACCCCCACCAACAGGCATCGGGGAGTGTGATGCGGTCCTTGGGCCTAACTCTCACCCCATCCAATGTGTGAACTAGTTGAGGTGCTGCAGTGTAGGAGAATGGGGTGAGAGTTAGGGCCAAGGACCCCAACACTCACCCCGGTGCTTGTTGGTGGGGGTGGGCTGGGGTGAGGTGCAAGTGGTGGGAACCGTAAAATCGAATTTCCTCACTTTTTTGCTGTGGAAGAACCCTAGCTGATGCATTAACAAAGTTTTTTGCATAGAATTTCCTTACTTTTTAAGAACGAATTGAAATGTAGAAAGTTGCTCATGTTGGTGGGAGTGAGGAACCCTTTGGGCCCCGCACTCCCACCAACTTGTAAGTGTCAGGCAACATTACACACCCAGTGACTAAAAAGCACATTCACAACAGCAAGGCCAGCCACCAAACAAATGTTAATGTAGCAGAACAATAGAAAATGCTGTCCACAAAACGTTAACTGCGCCACACAATATGTCCATAAAAAATATATTGTCTGGCATGTAAACACCTCTATTAACATCTACAGGACATGCCAACAACACGCTCCAAATTTCAAGTAAAAAGACCAAACCATGTGCAAGACATGACTTATCAAAATTTGAAATTTTCATTCATCAGAGTGGCACAGCTCCGAACCTGTTGACATTTAACACACACAACAACTGAAAACTACATCCATGACACTAAGGCTAGATATCCTATCAATTTCAAGCCATCACCACAAGCAAAGCATTGTCTATGGAACGTAAACTGAACCACGCCATATCTGCACCCAAAAAATATTTTCTGACATGGAAACACTGTATTTTTCATCCACATGATATGCTGTCAACACCCTGCAAATTTCAAAAGAAAAGACCAAATAGTGTCTGAGATATAACATTTTAACATATGAGATTTTCATTCATCAGACTGGCACAGCTCTGCACCTGTTGACATTTAACACACACAACTGAAAATTACATCCATCGCACCAAAGCTAGGTATCCAAATCAATTTCAAGCCACCACCACAAGTAACACTGTCTGCAACACATAAAGTGCATCACGCAATATCTCCACAAAATAATTTTTTTCTGACACGAAGACACCATAATTTACATCTACAGGACATGATGTAAACGCCCTACAAATTTCAAGTAAAAAGACCAAGCCATTGCTGAGATATTCAGTATGAAAGATTACTAAAATTTCCCTATCTATTCCATTATAAAAAAATCTGGCCATCTTGTCCCTCCCTCATGATCAAAGATGGTGATCAAAGAATCTCATGATCAAAGAATTTGCAGGCTCATGATCAAAGAATTTGCAGCTGATGAACAAAGATTTAAAAACCTTATAAAACAAAAAATTGAAGGAATTGCAGTATACCAGCACTATGGTTTGAATGAACGAAGCCCCATGAGTAAAACCTACCCTCATTTGACTTCCTATGGCACCCCTGGGCTGACAAAATATATTTTTTAATTGGGCCATCTCGTCCCTCACTCATGATGCATGATTGCGATCAAAGATTCTAGCGATCAAAGAATTTGTAGGGTCAGGATCAAAGAATTAAAAATCTTGAAATTCACAAAATATACAGAATCGTGGTAAATCACTGCAATGGTTCATCAGAACGAAACCCCCTGAGTAAAACCCACCCTCATTTGACTTCCTACGACACCCCTGGGCTGAGGAAATTAATTTTTTCATCTGGCCATCTCGTCCCCCGCTCTCGATGCACGATCACTATCAAAGAATCTCACGGTCAAAGTATTTGCATGCTCGAATCAAAGAAATTGCTCGCTCGCCGAATAAAGAGCGAGATGAGATGACAGATTTCTAACAGCGTTGTGGGGTCAGGAGGTGCCCTAGACTGTAAAATAAAGGTGAAGTTTTGATCAGTGCCGCGAGCTTGATGGCCACCCAAATAATGTTAGAGTTATTCTCTTAGTTCAGTGCCCCTCAATAACATTAATATCCTCGATAGTTAGTGGCTCTCAATAAAATATTTTATCCTATGTATTCCCTGGTATCTACTGCTCCCCCACCCCTGTATTCTCCAGATCCCATGGCCCAGTGCCCCGATCTGTATTATTTTATTATTAATAAATGCTTAGATCCCTGTAGCTCCAGCGCCCCCAGCATAATGAAATTAATGATTACGATTATACCTGAGTCTACTGGCTCCCCCACCATCAGCCCACCCAGCACCCCCACAGTTCACCAGCCGGGCGACTGGCACAGCCCTCCTCCTCACCTCCATGGTTGCTGTCGATTATGAGTGGTAATGCAAAGAGGCGCTCAGAAATATTTTCAAGTGCCTCTTTTCATTACCGCTCATAATGCAGACAGTCAGCAGCTGGCCGTGGAGGTGAGAGGTGGGCTGTGTCAGTCACAGACTGGCGTATGGTGAGGGGATGCTGGGTGGTCTGCGACGGATCAATGGGGAGGGTGGGGGGCCACTAGACTACCAGGTATAATAAAAATCATTATCTATGTCATTATGCTGGGGGTTCACTAGACTACCCGGAATATAAACATTTACATATAATAAGACAATACAGCTCAGGGGGGCCACTAGACTACCAGGGATCTGAAAAAATACTGGGGTTGGGGGGCACTAGACTACCAGGGCACTACGTAGAACAAAATATTTTATTGAGGGGCCACTAGACTACCAGGGATGTTAATGTTTTATTAGGGGGGCACTAGACTACCAGGTATAGTTATAATATTATTTTGGGTATGCAGATATGGCACAACAAAGCCCCCTGAGCAAAAACTTACCATGATTTAACACTCTAGGGCACCCCTTGGCTACAAAATAGTATGTTTTAATCTGGCCATCTTGTCCGTAGGTCGCGATGCACGATTGCGATCAAAGATTTTTGCGATCAAAGAATTTATCGGCTCGCGATCAAAGATCTTTAGGAAGCCGCGAATTAAAAATTTAAAAGCTAATAACTATTTGTGGACCAGTTGGGATGGAACCAAAGCCATGGCTCAATAGATTTGGGTCTTCCGAGTAAAACCCATTGAAGTTTTACTGCAGAAGTGACCCCTGAGCCGAGATATTTGCGTTTGTGCGATCGGAAAGCTGAAAACAAGATGGTGGACCTCGCGGTCAAAGAATTTTTTAAATTCCTCGGGAACAAAGATTCTTGAACCACCATGCTGCAAATTATTTGACCACCAGGTGGGACCAGATGGCCAGAACCCCATTCTTTGATTGCAAATTACACATATAAATTTTCCCTTTGACTTATAATGGGAACTTAAAAGTGCTATAACTTTTGAATGCCTTAATATTTTTTCATCAAACAAAAAATGACATGTTTGGACACCAAAGCTCTTTTAGAAAAGCTATCTCACAGACTAGCACACCACATAATGGCTGTGCGAAACCACATTTAGAATGCCAAAAGGTGCCTCCAAAAATGTATAATTTTGCATTATTCAGTTCTTTCGTACACAAAAACTACCACACTGACCGAAACACAATTTGGCAAATCAAGAGATCTATCATTCCCCAATGCATGTACCAAATTTCAAGCATATCCTTTGAACAAGTCCAAAGTTATTAACGCCCAAACTTTTGACTTTAGTAGTAAATGACCGCTCAACCCTAACTATAGTGGTGTGACGGTGCCACTATAATATACACACACATATATATATATATATACACACACACACATATATAGATAGATATTGATATATATTTGTTTCTTTTAATTTCCATGAAATTGTATCCTCATTCATACAAGTCCCTTTGGAAATAGAATAAACAGAATAAAGGAGATATTGTAAAACTATTTTTTTATGCCAACCTGCTTCTCCTGATATGCTACATAACACCATCAGGCCATGACATGCATTTTATTTATTTATTTATTTAGATTTTGTTAACCAAGGTAAGCCCACTGAGACCAAAGGTCCCTTTTTCAGGGGCGACCCGGGGTTAAGAAAACCAACCACTTTACATTAGTTAAGCACAAAATAACACAGTATAAGAGTACATTCATAGTCAGGGGGTACATTAGACAATTACAGTTTCATAACATAAGGGCTACAACATTAATTGGATTTTTGCCTCTGGGCAGTCAAAAGGAGAGAGAGAGAGATGTTAGTCCTTTGTCATAGGGAGGGGTATGTGGTTGAGGACATGAACTAGTGGTTGTAGCCGCAGAGGCTCAGCTCAATGAGGTATGCTTTAAGACCTGCTTTAAACGAGGATTGGGAGGGTCTGTCTAGCAAGCTTGTGGGGAGCGAGTTCCAGAGGTGGGGGGCCATGAACTGAAAGGAGCGTTTACCTCGGTTAGTCCGTATGCGAGGGATGTTCAATAGTCGACTTGTGGTGGACCGGAGGTTATGGAGGGAGACTTTGGGGGTGAGCAGGTTACTCAGGTGAGGCGGGTGGCCAAGGGAGGTGAGTTTATATGTGAGACAAGCAGAGGCATAGGTTAGTTTATGCTGTAGGGTTGGCCAGCGTAGGTCATTGAGGGCCTCGCAGTGATGCCTCCTAGGGCAGGAGTTTGTTCCAAAGCGAGCGATGCAGTGCTAAAGGGTAATGAGTTTGTTAAGCTCTGCCTCCCTGAGCGACAGGAATGGGGGGAGCCATATAGCATTGAGGGAATGAGGTTGCGGTTTGCAATGGCTCGTCATGCTTCTCCAGAAAGAGCGTTGCCCATGCGGTATAAGAGGCCAAGCCTCTGGTGTATGGATCTAGTTAAGGCCTCAAAATGAGGTTTGTAGGCTAACTCCTGGTCAAGAAGTACCCCAAGGTACCTGAACTGATCAGTGACTTCAACAGGCCTTCCAAGGGCTGACGAGAGTTGGAGTAACCCACTACGGTCTTTGCCCAGCCGTCAGGTCCCGAAGAGGACTGCCTTTGTCTTTTCCTCATTAAGTTTTAGGTGATTGGTAGTGAACCAGAGTTCGAACATTGAGAGGCTGGCCTGAAGTTTGGCGGTGATAACTGAGGGTTGGGGGTCACTGTAATAGATTACAGTGTCATCCGCATAGAGGATAAGGTTGCATGGTGAACAAGCTCCTTCAAGGTCATTTAGAAATAGCGAGAATAGTAGGGGGCCCAGGATGGAGCCCTGGGGTACACCGGAGGTCACGGGTCTCGGGTTAGAGTGTGCTCCTTGCCAGCGGACGCTTTGGGATCTGTTTGTAAGGTAGCTAGAGATCTAGGAGAGTGCGAGCTGATCAAGGCTGAGGCAGAGAAGTTTGGTAAGGAGAAGCTCATGGTTGACCAAGTCAAAGGCCTTGGATAGGTCAATAAATAGAGCGCCCGTTGAGGTGCCTAGGTCCATGGCGTGGAGTATGTCTGATGTTAGCCGGATGAGAGCGGTGTTGGTGCCATGACCTTTCCGAAAGCCATGCTGTACTTTGGAGAGGAGCAAGTGTTGTTCCAGGTAGGCTTGAAGTTGGTCATAGACAAGTCTTTCCTGAATTTTATCCAGGGGGCAAAGAATAGAGATAGGCCTGTAGTGCTCCACTCTGTCCCGAGTTCCTTTTTTGTGGACTGGAACAATGGTCGCAACTTTCCATTTAGAGGGGACCATCCCTTCTTGGAGGGATCTATTGATGAGCAGGGTGACGGGGTAGGTGATGGCTGGAGCTGCGACTCTCAGCAACCAGGGCTCCAGGAGGTCATTGCCAGGAGAGGACTCGGGTTTTATTTTGCACAGGAGGGGCAGTACTGTGTTGGGTTCAACTAGTTTCAGGTGGAATAAGGGGTGTGGCGGCACGCAGTCTGAGAGGGGGAGGGAAGGTGTCACAGGCACTGTTGGGAGGTGGCCGCTGGGGTTTGCAAAGGATGCACTGAAGGCTTCAGCCACTTTAGAAGGGTCATTGGAGACTGACTCCCCAATTTGGAGCGGGGCATCATGTTCCATTGAGGAGCCCTTAAGGAGAGCATTTATGTGGCCCCAGAATTTCTTTGGGTCACTTAGGTGGCCAGTTTGGAGGTCCCTGAGGTATTTTGATTTGGCCTGTTTAGCATCTTTTTTACATTGGTTCCTTAGGCACCGGTACTTCTCCCAATCAGATTTGCATCCAGAGGATTTGTAGTGACCTCATGCCTTGTCCCGGAGATGCATGGTGTGTTTAAGTTTAGGGTTTAGCCACTTGTGGCAGTTACCCTGCACTCTGAGTTTTTTCCAGGGGGCATGTTGGTTAGCGATAGAGAGGTAACAATTGATGAAATAGTCTAGGGCCTCGTCAATTGTGGGGAGGGAGACAATGGGGCCCCAGTCTACCTTCAGCAGATCAGAGCAGAGATCAGCAGGTACAAAGCGGCTGAAGTTCTTAGCTTCAATCACTCTGGGGGCTGACTTGGGGGGTTTATTGGACCAGGTACAGAAAATAAGGGAGTGGTCGCTTAGGGAGTCAGACATGATCCCTGCAGTCAGTATCCGATCAGGGTGGGAGGCAAGCGCTCAGTCAAGTAGGGAGTGGTTGCCCGATTTGGTGTTGAGCCAGGTGGGCAAATTGATCAGTTGGGTAAGTGACACATCTAGTATTAGGTTCTTGGTTCTGGAAGTATTTAGGGAGAGCCAGTTTAGGTTGAAGTCCCCGAGGAGGATGGTCTCACCCAGAGGGAGATTGTGAATGGCACTTATGAGGGTTTCAAGGGAGGCTGCGGCAGTTTGAGGTGGGAGATAGGTACACCCAATAACGAGAGGTTTGGTGCTACCAAGGAGTAGCTTCACTAGTACTACTTCACCCAGGGATCCGTTAGGAGTGGGGAGATCAACCAGGGTAGCATTTAGCGAGGAGTTCAGGTAGATAAGAACCCCCTCCTTTCTTTCCTGTTATATCCTTTCTTATGGTCTGATAGCCGGCCAGTTCGATTTCATGAGGGAGGATGTGGGGCTTTAGCCATGTCTCAGTGACTGCTAGTACATCAGGTTTGTAGAGCTGGGTCCAAGCCTCGAGGTCCGGCATTTTCTGCCTTAGGCTTCCAATATTCATGTGGACCAGTTTAAGCCCACTAGTATTCGCCCAGAGGGGGTTAGTATGGTCACTAAGCATAAGGTTAGGAGAGAAAGGTCCAGGGTTGGTTTCAATGCCCCCCCCAAGTATTAGCCTAAGCCTGGATGAGGGTCCCATGGGGTAAGGAGGAGGGGGGGTGAGTGGGACAGGGACACTCCATCGTGGGGGGTCATCAAGAGTGGAGGTAAAAAGGAGGCATTGTAGTGAGGTAGTGAGGGGCTTGAGACGCCTCGGGTGCTTGGGACAGTTTTTCGCATGCATGTGAACCCATTGCGAGATAAAGCTCTCAAGCCTATCACAATGTGTCCCCTGTGTCACAGAACACTGCGCCATACTTTCCCAGGCTCAGAACAGTGATATGTTCCCCCAATCCTTGTGCTGCCTGGCCATCTCCCAGAGCTCATCTCTGAACCTGAGAAGCAAGCATGAGAACACAACATGCTACTCTCTGGCCCAGCAGCTAACCCTGCACACAACATTTCTCCATAATTTTTAGGTGATTATATCAACCAATGACAATATGTAATCAATAACCCTGGAAAAAATGTGTACCGCACAATTATTTATGTAACAGGTCTATTCTTTCAGCAGGTCTACACATTATTGTATTCCACTTTTCTGGACATAATTACTTTATTTTTCTTAAATATTACAGGGTAATTCATTTTACCAGTTATTCATTTCAGATGGCATCTCTATACCTTAAAGGCAAAAACAAAGTATGAACAAGGTAAGGTTTGAACTTAAAAAGTCTATGCTTTTGTCAAGGTTTTGTTTAAGTTGGCCCTAGTGTAATAATGTAAGACAGAAAATTGTATTAGGCTGTAGTGCAGATTGAGCAAATATCACTCTGCCTGATGTGCTGTGCCACTTCCACTGCCTCTGGCAGTGGGAGCTGTGGTAGATAAGTGACTATTCATTTCTGTGGCCTAATGCAGTAATTTCATTAGCTAATGTATGATGTTATAACATTATTAACATCACATTCTGAGCATTGAGGGGTTTTGGATATAAAAAGAGAAGAAGAAAACCAGATTCTATGGATAAATGGAAATATTAATAAAGAATCACTAAGAACAGTGAATTCTGAGGCACTGCTGAAGTTCTGTGGTAGGTTGCAAGTTCTGCACAAAATTCTGCAGCCACAGAAATATAGGGGCCTTGATTATGACTTCACTTTGTGCACTCTATCTTATTCCGCTTTAAGGAAGAGTAAGAATTCACAGGCAACCCATACACATCACATTGCTTACACAGTGTAGGTCATATGCTTCAGGCAGGCAGAAGATTATGGGCAAAAACACTCTCCAACATGGACTGACTTACATGTTTTGCATGGGGTATGACAAATAGCTCTGCTCTGTGAATGGCCGGGGGCGGGGGGTTGACATGTGATGAAGAGGGATGCACAGGTGACAAGTCCACAAATGAAGTTATTTTCCCCGTTTTACGTACAGGGGTTGATGTACCACTTGCACTAAACATACTGCATTGACCACCACAACCACCACTGCTACTCTGACCACCACTTGATGAGATTTCTAAATCATAATCCTCCCTCTCATCATACCTGTAGTAATCATCTGGTGTTATTTCATCGCTACTGCAGACATTCCTACTTGATCTTACTCTCATGGAAGGGTATAACATGCTCAGTAAGGTTGATGATGAGGGTGAATGCCCCACTACGGCATTAGCTGTCATCTGTTGCCGGGTCCACAGTGCAATGTGCCTGTTCTTAAGATGAGCATGTTGGTTCCCCCTTGTCAAGGTGACTCCCCTCTTTACGTCAATTCACACACACATGGCAAAGCTTGCAGACTGCAACTGACTCATCATTTGCATCTTGGACAAAAAAATCCCAAACAAGGGATTGTGATCCGCTACTTTTAACATGTTTCTGATGCTGCTTATTGGACTCTAGTTTTTTAACCCCTGAAATGGGGGGTGTGCTATACGATTTTTCAGGCTGGACACACTTGGACTCCAACTGACCATCATGACTGCCTATGATTATTACTGAGTCACCATCGTTATCATCAACAGGAACCGCTAAATTACAACTTTATTGAGGAGGGGGGGATTTAACACCAACAGATCCAGACACAACCACCTTGACTTTCTTTTTCTCCGGTTCCCAACAGGGGTCACTGACATCATCATCATATTCATCAACATTATCCACATCCACATTTTCATCTTGGATGCTGTCATGTGGAGTACATGTTACAACCACAGCATCATCATCACCTGATATTTTTGCCCCACACTTTGAATCATTGGATGGCAAAGACTTGATCTCAACAGTGCTGGAAGAAATGTGACATTGTGAGTTATTGTCGTCAGGATCAGAATCATGGTCAACTGCCACGGGGATGTTAATGGGGAGTATGACATCATCTACACTGTCAGTCACGGTTAACTAGTTAGAAGTGGAACTTGAGGCAGCAATACTTGTGCCAGCAGAAACTGCACGCACACCACCAGCTGGGACAACATCATCTCCTCCAGCTATGAGTAAAGCTACAGATTGCACTATAAAAAACATTGATGGAGAAATTCCTTTACTGACATAAGCTATGCACTTCTGCATACTCCCACTTCCATGGCCAATCTTGCCACTGGCAGTAGTGCCATGGCCAGAAACAGCTTTGCTTGCATGTCTCATTGCAGACATTTTGGGGGATCACCAAGAAAATTCTAAACAAATTTAGATTTCTGAACTTTCAGTCTGTGCCGGTGGATGCGAAGGCAAAAAACAACAACAACTGTGGCTTGCAGATGGAGCTTGGGAACTAAACAGATGCAAAGGCACAGACAGATTAAGACTGCACTGCACAATCAAGAAGAGATGCAGACGCAAAGTCACAACAACATCTCAACCAGTGCTCATCAGTCACAATCCAATCTGGAATACCTTTTTCCGGGTTGGGGGGGTGCAGTGCACTACAGTAACAGTCCAAAACCAAGCTACCACAAAGCAGTACAAAATCACGCAGGTACAGTGGATAGCAGGTTCACACTGCTGCAATTACTCTGTGTTACAATAAAATGTGTCAGATTTGATGGCACATGTCGCACACACACTCACACACACACACGCACACACACACTACAAGTAATGCATAGCAAATTGAAAACTTCAGTAATATAACAAAATATTTTAGACAAACTGAAATTATGCTCTGCTGCACCACAACAATCAGCAAAAAAAATAGTCAAGAATTACTGAAAATATTACTGTGTACATTAACACAGGTATACAAGAAAAATATAAACAAAACAGAAAGACTACATTTTTCTCCCAGTTAATCTACCTCCACCAAAGCACACTTCAAGTGTCTGTCAGAATACAGACTGAATGTTCTAAACTAACATTCAAAATCCACACACAAACAATAAACACTCGATGATATGAGCACAGGAGGGTGTCTTACAATCGATGTACTAAATTTTGAGATAAAAATGTCTCAAAAATACTTTTTTTAACAGCTTTTAGAGGGTTTGAATCATAGAGTTCTGAGATCAAACTGTCTCCAGCTACCACTACACACACTACACAGAACTGAAGCTGTGCAGAACAATCTAGAGCCCATGTAACCTGCAATCCCATGAATCACTGCAAAATTTGCCTTGGAGCTCAATAACAAGGTGAATTGATGTGAAGTACATTGATTTATTTGTACTACGCATTAAAATTGGTGCAGAAGTGGTTGGGGAAGATGGAGTAATACAAAGTTATTGTTATCAATTGACTTTAAGTTCCTCATTATGATACAAAGTACTCCGCTTCTCATTGCGGATTACTTCACGGATTCTGTGTTACTCTGCAAATTGCTTCATGGAGTGAAATTTGGCCACTTCGCCCACCTCTAGTAGAGAGCTCCTCCTCCTCCTTTACCCTCCCTGTCCCTCCTGTAGATTGTGTACCATGGTATGTTGACATCCCAGTCATGGTTCTCCATGTACCATGTTTCTGTGACTGCTGTGTTGTACAGGCTCTGAAGTTCCATGCCCCTACTGTCCCTTACTGTCCCCTGGGTGTGATGGGAATTATATGGTGGCTACTATTTGTAACCACTTATGAGTCTCTATGGTCTGAGCCTACCCTCAAAAGTCCACACATTTCACTCCTCTTTCAGACCCATCAACCATCTAGCAGAGCCCTGCTATGGCTAGCTATTCAAGCCTTAGTGGAGCATCAGGGAAGCTCCCCTAGGAAGCACATTGAAAAATTCACCAGTAGACTCCCAGGTCTACCGCCTCCCACCTAGGAGTGAAGTCGTTTTACTGGGTGACTTCAATGTCAACTGGCTGTCAGCTGCCTCATCCCACAGCAAAGACTCAGCCTTAGCTTGTGACCTCACCCAGGTCATTAACTCCCCAACCAGACTGTACACTAGAACGGGGACCTCAACCCTCATTGACCTTATGTTCACCAACAGGCCTAAGAACATCTTCCAAGTCTCTGTACTCCCAGACTCGATTAGTGATTATTCCACTGTAAACTACCTATGGTCCAACCCCCCCCCCCAAAATATCACTATGCATAGATGCCTTAAAAAAGGAACCCTAGCATGTTTCAAGTCTCACTTTGCCTCCTGCGACTGGTCCCTGATTCACACAGCCCAGTCACTGGACGCTGCACTCACTTACTTTATTGCCATTTTCAATAAGGCCTGCAACATTTTCGCAACCTTCTCCAAACAAATATTGAAGAAAAGAAACACCCCTTGGATCTCCCAAGCTCTACTTGATCAAATGCTCCTGAGGGATAACCTATGGCACAAGGCCCTTGACTCACAGCTCCCGAAGGATCAGCAACGGAACAGGGAGGCCCATAGCAAGTGCACGTGGGCCATCAAGCAATCTAAAACTGCGTACTATAAACAAACCCTCACCACATCTTGGGGCTCTTGGAAAAAATTCTGGAGCAATATAAAGGATCTCTGTGGGAAAATGGTTTCCCCTATCCTGGCTCAACTTACAGTAAACGGGGCTACCACTCATGACCCCATTGCTAATCGCCGATGCCCTCAAAACCTCCTTCTCTGACCTCTCTCATATTTTCCGACCTCACTTCTCTGATCCTAATACCCACTCCCCCTACATCTCATCGATCACCTACATCCCTATCCCCTTCAGGCTAAGAGTCATCTCTTGTAAAGGGCAAAACGCTATCTCACCAAAGCTCTGGCAAGCTATCGTTACAGCAGTGATTCCCTTGATCTCCAACTCATTCGGCTTTCTCTGGATGTGACACTACCTCATCTCACAAAAATCCTCAACCTGTCCTTATGCCTCAGCCAGTTCAACTCAGCTTGGAAGAGAGCAATAATCAAGCCCATCCTGAAGAATGGAGACCCCACTGCCGCTAGCAATTATAGGCCTATATCTATCCTGCCTCCCCTCTCTAAGACCCTTGTAAAAAATAGTATTGGATCAACTAACTACCTACCTACCTACCTATCCAAGCACAACCTGCTCTGCCATGAACAACATGGTTTCCAGAGGGGCCACAACACCTCCACAGCACTCATTGAACTCACTACCTTTATTCCTGAGGCCCTAGAGCAAGGTTCTGAGGCAGGGGCTATTTACGTTGAGTTGGCCAAAGCATTTGATACCATCAGTCACAATCTCCTACTCCACACCCTTCCATCCCTTAACTTTGCTCTGGAAGTCACTGCCTGGTTCAAAGATTACCTCTCTAATCAGACATAACAAGTCAAAATAAATACTTCTATCTCCATTTGCAAACCGGTTAGCACTGGTGTCCCACAGGGGTCTATACTTGGTCCACTACTCTTCACCCTCTTCCTCAACTCCCTCTCTAAATCCTGCAGTGGTCGCATGATGCTATATGCTGACAATGCAGTAGTTTTTTGGAAACAACCACATCCCGACTCCCTTCGATCAGCTCTACAGGGCCACTTTAGGGAGATAGAAACTTGGTTCTCCGAACACCATCTTATAATCAACTACAAGAAAACAAAGACCATGATCTTTGCTCACCACAAAAGCCCCCACTGTCACACACCTCTAGTTGTAAAAAATACACATGGCTCCACTCTAGAGCAGGTTCCATCTTTCAAATATCTTGGAGTCACCTTAGACACCTCCCTCTCCTACCACATTCACATACAACAGGTCTCCTTCTCTGTTAACACTAGATTAGAGATCCTTTACGGCATAAACACTGCCTACCCCCCCAGGCCATGTATCTCACTGTGACCTCATCTGTTCTATTCTTGGTGGACTATGGAATAATCATATATGGATCAGAGGATCAAACTGCCCTACGCAGCATCAACCTCACCCATAGCAAAGCTTGCTGACTAGTCTCGGGATGTGACAGGTTAACACACACGTGAGCTTTATAATCAGATTGGCTGGCTAAATTTCCAAGGCAGACTTAAATACTTTACCTGCCTCCTCGCCAGACAGATACAGCTAAAGCAAGCCCCCATCGGCTTACACCCACGTATCCAAACAGACCCCCATAGCAGGACCCAAAGACACACAGCTAATTCTACCTTATTAGTTCCTCATTGTAGAACCTCACTTGGACAATGATCCTTCTGCTACCGGGCTCCCCTATGGCTGAACAGCCTACCATCCTCCATCTCCTCGACCCATAGTCTCGGCCTATTTAAATCTAGCCTCAAAACCCTGCTCCTTGACTCAGCAAACTGTGACTGTATTTAGTCCCACATACATACTATTCCTGCCCTCCCACCATCACTTCAGAGACATATGCTACACAGCACTATCCTATAACATATGGTTAGTCTTGTACCACCCCATCTCCTATGTCCCCCTGTCCAGATATTATGACTCTGGGTCCTTCATGATCCTACGTTACTGTATCCTGTCTTAGCATTAGCACAGACATTCTGTATGCTCCCAGTTGAAGTAATCACCGATATTAGCTAAGTCCAAGTCTATCTGACCTTGTATTATTACAATACAACTGTATAGTAGTGATACCTGTATAGACATTTTTTTCTTTGTTGGCATATATTTACTCTGTATCTTTGCTTTTAATCTGTATGTTTACTTTTATTGTACATGGAGCATTTGCAAACAAGTCTATGACTCAAAGGATTATAATTCCGATTGTATTCAATAAATAAATAAATTTAGGTCCACATCCAGGGCCCATCTGACTCACAACACCCCCACATTCAAGTGAATTCTCCTTATATTTCATAATGAACTATAGAACAAAAGCACAGTCATCTGTAATATTTACAAGGAGAATGAACAGATCATTATTTCCCTAATCCAGGATCAAATAACAAACAAGTATAAACAGTTTGTTACCAATCCCAGTTATATTCAGCACAATGGCCTGCTCCTAGAAGGAGTTCAATTTCAGTATACAAAATACTTTAAACATTTAAATATTTTGCATCCATAAAATGCGTATTGACTCTTAGGAATCCACTCTGCTAAAGTGCCATCCCTTCAGTGATTCAAATCATATTAGAAAACCTTTCAGAGGCTTTATTCTGTTTTAACTAAAATTCTTGAAATAGTATAAGTTTGAATGACAAACAGTTACATATAATAAAGGCTCTGTTTGGACACTGGAGTCCCAATTGTTGACACTTCACTGAAGCAGAATTTATAAGAAATTGGCAATGAATATCAAATGAAAATGAATATTGAAAAGGCTCCATTTGAATGCTGGAGTCCCAGTTGTAGGCACTTCACTATAACAGTGTTTATGAGAAACTGGCTGAAAGAATTTATTAAATTGAAAGAGCCATCTTTTATTTAAGGTGTAACAGGAGTTCAAGTTCCAGGTTAATAAAAAATAAAGCTGTGCCAAAACACACTGGGGACTGGTGCTTAACCTGGAGTGATGCAGGCCTATACTGGTGTGATGGTTTGCATCTGTCCAGGGGGGACCAGGATCCTAGGTGATAGGTTTAAATGCTTCATTGGCAAGCATTTAAACTAGCCAAGGAGGGTGGCACTGGAAAGAAGCAGAGAAATCCAAGCCGCTCCCAAAAAAAATCAGGGTAGTAAGTGAGGTAAACACCAAGATAAAGACATCGATAGGTAGAAGGGCAGAGGCAAATTGAGAAAATGACAAAGGCAATAAGGACAGAGATAGGGCAAATGTGGTAAGGCCATCAAGAAATGCAGGGTAATGAGTACCAATGACCATAGTCTGGGCAACAAGCTCCTTGAACTGGTGGCCTTGATGGAAGAGGGATGCCTGGATATCATGGCAGTCACAGAAACATGGTACACATAGACCCATGACTGGGATGTTAATATACCAGGGTACACAACCTACAGGAGAGACAGGAGGAGTAGAAGAGGAGGAGGAGGAGTAGCTCTCTATGAAAGGGAAGGGATAAAAGCAACAGAACAAAAGAGTAAACAGGGAGGACAGGAGGCACTGTGGGTCACCTAAGAGATTGGAAATGGCACTACAATCCACACAGGGGTTGTATAGTGAACCCCATCTCAGGGGGAAGGAATGGACAAGGATATGATAGAAGCAACCTTAGGATGGCAGAGAAAGGGGAGGTACTGTTGATGGGGGACCTGAATATACCAGATGCTAACTGGAGCACCTTTGCTGCAGTCACCTCCAAGAGCAGGGCCATTCTTGATGCCCTACAGGGGGCATGCCTCAGACAGCTAATGTTGGAACCCACTTGGGAAGGAGAAATCTTAGACCTCATACTTTCAAATGGGGACAGTGAGAGGATCTCAGATCTAGAAGTGGATAGCCATCTGGGAACAAGTGACCACCTAACAGTGTGGTTCACAATACACTCAGTTGCAGAGTCAAGTCATACAAAAGTGAAGGTGCTGGACTTAAGATGGGCTGACTTTGGCAAGATGGGAGAGTGCCTTAGAAAAGCACTAGCAAACAGGTAAGAAGGAGGGGTGGAGCAACAAAGGTGATGCATCAAAACTGCCATCACAGAGGCAACAAGCCTTTGTGTGAAGCAAATAAATTAAAACAAAAGAAAAAGTCACTATGGTTCTCAAAAGAGGTAGCAGGGAAGGTTGGGGAGAAAAAGATAGCAATTAGGAAGTATAAGGAAACATAGAAGGAGAAGGACAGATAACTGTACCAGTTAAGGCAGAAGGAAGTAGGGAAGGCAGTCAGAATAGAAAAGGCCCAAAGTGAGGAAAAAATAGCCAACTCAGTTAAGAAGGGGGATAAGACTTTTTATAGGTACATTAGGGAGTGTAGAAAGACAAAGGAATGGATAGTGAGGCTGAATACAATGGAAGGTGGGTGGGCAGAGAGGAACAATGAAAAAGCAGGGATACTGAATGAATACTTCTGCTCAGGACTCAAAAAAGAGGAGGACGGGGAGGTACCTAATCCAGTTAACAGAAGCACTCTGGATAGGGGGGTCAATCACAGTCCTTACACAAAAGAAAGGGTTCTGAAAGAACTCCTAAAACTGAAGGTGGACAAAACAATGGTGCCTGATGGGATTCACCCAGAATTCTTAAAGAATTAAGCGGACAATTAGTGATACCACTGACTACCCTTTTTAACAAATCATAGGAGGATGCTGTGGTATCTGAGGACTGGAATAGGGCAGATGTGATTCCCCTTCACAAAACCAGGAACAAGACAAAGGCAGGAAACTACAGACCTGTCAGTTTGACCTCTGTGGTAGGAAAAGTGATGGAATCACTTCTGAAGGAAAGAATTGTTGAGTACCTAAAGGCCAGTGGGGCACAGAACCCAAGGCAGCATGGGTTCACAGCAGGAAGATCATGTCAAATAAATCTAATCAATTTCTTTGACTGGGTGACCAATGTAGTAGACCAGGGAAAGGCTGTGGACTTAGCCTACCTAGACTTCAGCAAGGCATTTGACACTGTCCCACACAAAATATTAATAAACACATTAGCCAGTCTGGGAGTGTGTCCCAGGGTGGTAGCCTGGGTAAAACATTGGCTGGACAACAGGACACAGAAGGTGACAGTAAACAGAGTCCACTCTGAAGAAAGGGGGGTTACTAGTGGGGTACCACAGGGTTCAGTACTGGGTTCAGTCCTTTTTAATGTCTTTATAAGTAACGTTGCAGAGGGACTGGAAGGAAAAGCATACCTCTTTATAGGTGACACAAAGATCTGCAACAGGGTTGATGCACAAGGAGTTGTGGAAAGGATGAAAAGGGATTGGCAAGGTTGGAGGAATGGTCAGAAGTATGGCAGCTTGGATTCAATGCAAAGAAGTGCAGAATAATGCACCTGGGAATCAAAAATCCAGGAGAAGATTACACAATGGGGGAGGTGTAGTAACAACAACAAAAATGGAAAGAGACCTAGAGGTAATCATATCAGATTACCTTAAGGTTGGCAAGCAATGTGAGAAGGCAGTAGGGAGGGCTGGGGAGATACTGGGATGTATAAGCAGAGGCATCACCAGCAGAAAACAGGACATTGTTATCCCTCTGTACTGACAGTTGGTGAGACATCATCTGGTGTACTACATCCCATTCTGGAGACCCCCTCTCTGCAAGGACATAGTCAGGATGGAGGCAGTCTAGAGGAGGGCAACTAAAATGGTGCAGGGTCTGCAAGAGAAGTCATACGAGGTGAGACTAAAGGAGCTTAATATGTACTGTATACCCTTGAGGAAAGGAGGGAAAGGGAGGACATGACAGAAACTTTTAGGTACATCAGTGGAATCAATAAAGTCCAGGAGGGTAGCATCTTTCAGAAAAAGAGATGTGCAAGAACAAGGGGACACAATTGGAAGATAGAGGAGGGATGGCTCAGGGGTAATGTGAGGAAGTATTTTTTCACAGAAAGGGTCATGGATACATGGAGCAGCCTTCCTGAGGAGGTTGTGGGGTCTAAAACAGTGGGAGAATTCAAAAATGCATGGGACAGACATAAGGCAATTCTTGTGGGGAATAGGAAGAAATAAGCTGTTGGTTAACTATGGATCTGCAGCTTATCCAGTAGGTATGGAAGTTGACAAACTAGGTGGGGCAAGCTGTCGTTATCTGCCTTTAAAGTCCATGTTTCTATGTAACCCAGTTACCTTGAGTCAATGGTCCACCTGGGTATTAAATCAACAGCTGATACAAAGTGTAAATCAGATATCCCATAAGGGGAAATTTCCCAATGCCCAATGTTCACCTGTCACTGCACCTATCACTGCTCCAGCATATTTGTAAAATTTGCCCAGAAGGAGCACTGAGGTGGTAAAAGATTAGCTCCCTTCAGTTAACCAAGGGTCCGGGGGTCCAATCTACAGATGGACCTCTCCCAATCACTCAACCACTTGTTGCTCAGTTATTCTTTCAGCATAAGTCTTTGTCCTCCAGATATCTGTTATGGAACCTGTTGGAATAAAAAAAACCCTCTCCTCTGAGTGAAGTAGGCTTCTCAACAGTGGAAATACAGAGACCCCCCCCCCGACCCAGGGAATGCTAGCATATCTTTAGTTAAATAAATAGAGCATGTCAGAACATTTTAAATATCATAATGGTCTGTCTCACAATGAGCCACCTCTGTTCTTCTTGGGAAGGGGGAAGAATGCCAGAATCAACTGCACTGAATCTCTCCAAATGCAGAGGTAGCAAAATCAGCTGCACTGTTTAAGATAAGGGAGTGGGCGTTAAAAGCTCCAAATGCTCACATCAAATCTGATTGCCCCAAGTTTGCATCCAATGTGTGTGGCCATTCAAAATACCAAGACTCAAAAAAACCTTTAAAACACTCCCATATACTGCAAGCTGCCATAGTTTAAAATGGCAAAAAGCAGAAGAAGAAGAAGAAGAAGAAGAAGAAGAAGAAAACCTCTTAATAAAACAAGGGTCAAGGTGGAGTGGTGTGGAGCAGCAGCACGGCCATCTTGCTGCCCTCCCCCTACCCATAGTGAAACTCATTGGCAGGCAATGCAACAAGGCAGCTGGGAAAGCTAGTAGATTGCAAAGCCTAATTTAATTTTGCATTTGTGCTGTGAAAAGAGCCAAGTATATCCACTGATGCAGACAGGTAAGTAGCTCACTTGTGAGATACTGGGTTTCCTCTGGACCTGCAGAAGGAGAAGTCAGCATTTTGCTAAAGTTGCTCTTAGTTCTGTCCTCCCAGGGACATCACCTCATAAACACAAGAGCTCTCTTTCTCTTTCCATCACTCTCTGTTCATCTAAAATGCTTTGTGCTGATCAGCTTCAGTCAGGCATGTAGGCAACAAAATTTAGTTTTGTACACATTGTCCAAAATGCAGTTCCCCCATGGTAGTAGTCTATTCACATCCTGTCCCCCATTCCATTATGCCATACAAAGGACAATAATATAATTCAAGTTTTGGCAACATTTATGCAGTTGACATGCTCACAGTCCAAATTCACTTTTTTACTCACCTATTGTAACAATGCTACATGACAAAGAGAACTTTTCTTCAGAGATATTGGCCCCTACAGCCTCCGTTATTCCCACCACATCTTAGGAAGCAGAATCCCTACATTCAACATTAACCTTTGCCAGTTTATGTTAGACAAAATGCACTGTAATTGTTATTGATTGTTGCTATCTTATTTGTACTATTGTTCTTCTGTTTCACCTCTGTTTATTGTTTTCAATATTGTTGTTACAACTGGTCACTTTTGAAACCAGGCTACATAGCTCATCTAAATAAAATGAAAGGAAATTAAATTTAATTTTTACAGGAATATAGGGAAGATCATCCATGAAAGGGCTAGCACCACAGAGTCACAGAAAACACATCTCCATGATGCAGGTGTAACATCTTTTATTAATTGGGGCCCAAATCAAATATTTAGGAAAGCCTGAGACTACCATGAAAAGCACTACAGTAAAAATACAGCAGAGCTTAATCACCACCATTGCTGGACAGATGGTTTGAATGCATGTGCCCAATCCAATCAGACAGACTTGGAAGTCGGAGACTAGCACCTGCCAAGGCAAACAGAGTGCTGACATGCACAATCTATAGAAAAATTCCAGTGTATAAAACTCTATGGAGTGCAGCTATAAAGTTAGAAGTGCTTTCTAAAGTAGCAAGAGGCACTGCTGGTGCAAATCTGTAAAAAGAAATGATAGAAAATTAGAATAATTTTACAGATGTGCACCAGCAGCGTATCTTGCTGACTGTTTTACCAAAAAAACTTGAGCGATCTTTTCTGGCTTTTTGTAACTGCATTAAGTTTGACTCTATAAGACATGCTGTTTATTTATGATTTATTTAGCTTTTGTTCACCGGGTTAGTGCACTACACAAATTCTGCCTATTTTCAGGCATGACCCTGGGGAAGGGAATACAGATGAATGACAACTGACCTTGAACCAGATTAAGCTGTTGGTGGTGTTTTTAGTGAATGGGGGGAAATCTGGCCAGGGCACGGGGGAAATTCCCCTACTCTGCCTGTAGGGGGACCATCTGACCATCTGGAGAGATGGCCACTCAGTAACAGACAGCACAGAGTGCTGATGTGCGGAAGTCAGAGGAACTGGTCTTTTCCCCTACCTCTGGAATACGTGAGACCCATGAAATGGTTGAGATTAACTTTTCACTGTGATTTCAGTATAGCCAGATGGTAATAAATCTGGAAAAGGAAAATGAAATCCAAATGGAGGTAGAAATCCCTACCGAAACAGCTTTGGATGAAATGCCCCGATTGGATCAGGACTCAGTTAATGTTGTGGTCTCTGCATTTCCCAAGAATGTGAGCGGACACAAGACAGACCTGAATGCAATGAATCAGAGGCAGAATAAGAATTAAAATGAGCACTAGAACTGAAAAAAGCATACCTGCTTCAACAAATCTCTGAAGAGGATAAGAAATACCTGACAGCCACGAGGCAGCTGTATGCAGCTATCACACTCGGAAGAAAGACATGCGCTGATGTAGCAAACCTAGATCCTCTGGACATAGAACAACACATCGAGACAAACAATCAAGGAACCAAGCAAGTGAGTGCCTTAACGCAGTGGAAAACTTTAGGACAGCTGCACAAGAGAATGAAAAGCAGCACAGAGATGACACCTCAAGAAGAAAACATGTAATCAGAATGGACAACAAAAACGGCACTACAAAGGGCAGACTGGATAGCTGACAAAGACGACACCTGGATCCCGGACCCCTCGGATCCAGCAGTGGCCTACTTTGAAAATATTATGAGACAAAAACAGGTAAAATGATTTCTTTATCTACAACAAATAGTAACTGTAAAGAAATAATTCAAACTAAAATACCACAAGACATTACTGTATCTATAGAAAAAAATTTGGTAAATGATTTTGAAACAGGCCTAACATCACAAACTCCAGGGATTACTGAATTAAATAAAATGTAATAATTGAACCTTCTAACACCATAGTACATGGGAAAACAGTATAGAACCTAAAGAACCCACAGAATAAGGGGAGAGTGCAACAAACAGGAGAGGAAGTGGCAGTTCTACAGGAACCAAATCCCACAGGAATAACCTAAGACCTACCAGCTGAATCTCCTATGGCAGTAGAGCTAGGGATGGAAAATCTTCAAGACCCATCCAAAAAAACAGCATTTCAAACCTTTCTTGTGGATGCCAGACTTATTTAAAAATAAAGGGTAACTAGCACCACGAAGGAATGCCATTTGGCTGTTATACAAAGAAGGATTAGAAAATCCCCCTGACAGAGTTTATGTGGGATGGACGCTATTTAAAAACTCAATAAAATGTTATGCCTCAGAAGAATTTGCCCTAATCCATACAGACTAATTTAATTATGATGTAAGTTTCAAGACAGTAGAAGCATTGGATATATTTTGGGTAAAGTATAACTCTTTAAAAGATACACTCATATGGATACCACTTTTAACCGTCCTAATCAAAAAATCTACAGTCAGAACAATAACTATTTTATTTAAAAACAAAGGAGGGGTGGCCCGTCGGTGCAGTGGTTGTATCTCCGCTTGTGATGCCAGTGACCCGGTTTTGGGAAAGGACTCGGGTGCTGGAGGGCAGGCCGGGTAGAGAAGGCTTGACCGTCGGCTCGCCTTCTCTCAGTGGTAGGGCTGGGATGCGACCTGGTGATTGCTGACCCTTAGTGAAGGCTGGGGGAATGGCAGTGCTCCAGGTCCCATTCACCAAGGGGGCATGGTGAACACTGGCATCAGCCTTACGTTAGTGGATACCACGCCCCCGGGGAGCAAATGGGAAAAAAGCCCCATAGCCAACCGCATGACAGTCACCAGCTCCCATTGTTGCAAGTCCGAGGACAGTGCACGCACCATCCCAGCAGCACCTGGGGCAAGTGTTACACTGGCCACCCCACCAGTGCCTTCCGCCTTGGAGGAGAGGGACCCACCCAGCAAAGATTACATCCAGGGGTTACCCAGTGTGCTGCAATATGGGGTGAAGAGGTGGCTGATCTGAGGAAGTGAATCACGGAGGGCATAAGTGGCCTGAAGGAGAGACTGTCCTGAAGCTGGGAGGAAGCAAAAAAATAAAAAATAAAAATAAAAAAACAAAGAATTGCATGTAGCAGATATTTTGTTTTGGCTTAGAAAGAGGTGTGAGGTCTTTGAGCATCCCTCCCTGATGATTGACTCAGAACAAATCTCGACAGGTGGTTGGAGGGTTAAATGTAAACTGTATATGTCTAACCAGGAAATTATACATCTACCAGGCTGTTTTTACCTAGGAAGGGACAGATGATCGCTTTTCCATCCAGGCCAACCTAAATCTTGACATAAATGCGGTTCTAGAATGCATCTCAGTAATGCATACCAAAATGTATTCACTGCTTGGAAAAAGGACAACTGGCTGCTGCTTGTGTGAACCTTTTTAAGTGCAATCTTCTATGAAGAGAAGGACATTCCTATGTTAGATGCCCATGGGCTTCACAAAATGGTGAAGATGACTCGACTCATGAAGCCTTAGTTACCCAGGCACACAAATAAGGCTGCGCAATGGCACCAGAAAGAAGGATGCAAGTAATTCATGAACAAAAAGAAAAGAAAAAGAGAAAGAAAAAACCCAAGAAATGATGGAAGAAACAAGAATAGAATTACAGACCCATCCCATAAACCAAGAAGCTGAGAACATGAAGAATGCAAAAAACCAACCAGCGAGGCAAAATGAAGACTTAATCCAGAGTGAAACAAAAGCACAGAATGGGAAATGGAAGTTGTGGATGGTTCAAATATAACAGAACAAAATCCAATAGCAGAGACCTCAATGAGTGTTGAAACCATGCCCCCATGGTGGATCCAAACTTTCAGACAGTAATTCATAAGAAAAGACCGAGAGTAAAAGTGGAGAAAAAAGTGGAACTGAAAGGGAAGGAAAGGAAAAATCATAAAAGGGAAACAAAAATGGACCACAGCAAACCAGTACAAGATATTACAAACTGTGCAGAGTGGAGACAATTCGGATGGAGAAAATATACAATCAGATTCTTCCTCCATAAAGAACAATCATCTAGGATGGAAAACACTGGCCAAGGAGACAAAGTAAAGTAGAAATGGGCAACAAGGTCACAACAATAAAGAATCTAGGATGAGCCAGAATCTTATTTTTCTCATAATATGCATGGTGTTCATTCAGACTTTAACTTTAAATGTAAACAGAATGAAAAATAATAAAACATGCCTGACAATTCTTACAGAATTGCAACAGCATAAAGTAGACATCAGATGCCTACAAGGTGCAAGACTAAAAACCCTGGCAGAAATTGCCAATACATCAAAACTTTGGACAAAAGGGGTCACTTTCTGGCCACCAGGAGTAGAAGTGGGTGATGGAATATGAATATTATTTTTAAATTCTGAGTTAAAAGTCAAAATACTGATTAGGAACCAGGAAGGGCACTTATTTTAGATATCCAGTACATGAACATTAAAATGTGGTTAATACATATGCCCCACAGTGTAAAATGAAAAGAATAGAATTATTCAAAAAGATCCAACATTACCTACACACAGCCAGGTTGATAGTTTTGGGAGGAGATTTTAATTGCAGTTTGCACCAACAAGATAAAAGATTCCAGACTAATAATCTATATTGTGACACTAACACATTAATTGATATCCTATCAACCTCCAAACTAAAAGATTCCTGTAGAACAAACCGCAAAAGGGAGGATTTACATAAATTAGAGGTCAGCATTCTACAAGAATAGATTTTTTTAATATCACAAAATGTGGAAATATCAAAAGGTATACTTCATGATATACCTTTCTCAGATCATAGAGCACTAGAAATAGAAATAAAATGGGATATAACACCATCATGTGGGACATGTCCATAGAAACTTAAAACTGAACTTCTAAAATCAGATCAGATAACAAGAGAATGGGAAAGGTTATGGGTAGCCCAATGATCAGTATTATCTATGTATGATACATGCATGGAATGGTGGGAAGACTCAAAAACTAATTTCAAATCCCTCTTTCAGAAATTAACCAGCAAAGGGGCAGTGACCACATACTTTAAGTATTTAGACCTTCGAAAACAGCTACACCTCTTACTATCAAAAACTGAATCCTTAAAAACAGATTACAGTCAACAAATAGCAACAATTAGACATGAAAGGCTGGATATTCAAACTGCGCCCAAAAAAGTGCGCAATAGCAGGAGCAAGCACAAGTCCATTGCGTCCATGCGCAATAGATGTGATATTCAAAAAAGGAGCAAGCCAAATTGTGCCAACAGCTAACATCTGAATATTGCACAACCTGCGCCATAACACAACTAGGGAGGGGAAGCTGAGCAGATACGATGCGCTATGGCGCAACAAAAGATGTCCAGCTGAGCAGCCCAGAGGCACCATAGCACAATCAGGGAGCCCCCCAGCAGCAAAGCAATGTAACTGCACAACCAGGGAGGTAGGGGCCCACCAACCATGCCACATATGGGCACAGGAACACACAGCAGAACTGACATGGCCCCCACACCCCAAGCACAGCACAACTGGGGGAGGGCTGGAATATCCACCGGCCCATGGGGATAAGCAAACAATGCACAGCTGGGCCATGGTGCCCCAGCACACCCACCGGCAAGCTGAGACTGCCACACAAGGAGGGCAGGCCACCCCGTGCCACACCAGCCCCCCCAGTGTACAGCACACCCTGCACCGTGACCCCCAGACACCCCACATGAGCAGTGACCACCACTGCAGGAAACCCCATGCATACCACCACCCCCACTGTCACACTGCAACCTCGTGTACCACAGAACCATACAAGCCAGCCCCACCATGAGCACCCAGCAGTGGGTGGCAGCACACGGCAATGTAACAATGGCAGACACAGTGCCAACATGCACAATCCCCTGAGGCACAGCTGAGAGACCAACCATGCATCGGCACAAGAGGTGCCCCACACGGGAAAGGGCGTGCCCCTGACACCACCACCATTGATACAGCACCCTGCACAGTAGACAGGTGACACATCCTGACCCACCACTAGCCACAACAGCCAGCACAGACACCCACAGTGGTGCGTGAAAGCATGCATCACACCGGATGTAACACAGTGCAGGGGCAAACACACACCCATACCCAAGGGGACAATAACACAGGGACGCAGTAGTGTGGCAACCAAGCCCCCAGTGTGGGCCCATGAAAACTGAGCACACACAGCCTGCAGTCCTCCATGGCACAGGAGTGACACCCACCCTGTGCAGGCACTGTGGACCCGTAGCCACCATCATATGCCTGGAGCACAAGTCACAGACAGTTGTGCACAGCCCCTGCAACACACACAAGCCACAGCATGGAGGTGGGACAACAACTGCGTAGGCCACAGTGTCACCCAAGGCAAACATGCACCACACCAGTGACAGGAGGCAACCCAGCATTGTGACAGTTACAGTGGATGACCTGCATGGACAGCCACCACTGACATGGCAGCAGACCTTGCAGGCCACAGACATGCAAGGGTGTCAGCTGCACAGGCCAAGGACGGGTTGACAGGGGCACAATGGACACAGAGCAAGCACCATGGACCACTGCACACAGTCATCCAATGCACAGGGAACAACGCACACACCGCAGACACCGACTGATAGCTACTTCCACACCATACACACTTCCACATGCACATATACACATACCCATGACTGCAACACCCCAGATGCCATACACACCACTGCAGCTGAGCACCTATAGCCAGCTGCAAATCAGAGACCACCACAGTATTCATATCAAAATAATTATATTGCAACATATTAAACAAAACTATATACAGAACTATGTACATATGGGGAGGAAGAAACAAGGTGGGGGTGGGTAAGGGGCAGGGGTGAACATATGGGAGAGGGAAGACGGGGTGTGAGGGTGGGTCAAAGGGGGGAAGATGTCATTCGGCTCATGGGGACATCAATGGCCAGCCTGGTCCTCCTCCTCTTGGCGCTGTCGTCTTGGCCTCCTCCTCCTCCTGACCCCATGTTTGTGCATGTCCCGCAAGATCTGCAGGGACTCCCCCGCTACCCACGGCAGCTCCTGAATAGCCTGCTGTATCTGCAGGAGTCACTGGTCACCTAGGATGAGGGATCAGAGTCAATAGGTGTGACTGTCCATACTCCTGTAGCCCACCAATTGTGCATGGCATACAGCCATGTGCCACGCCCCTATGATGGTGTGCGCCCACCCACAGTGACCGTGTCCACAAGACCTGCCCATCCAGGCAGCAACAGCCATGTGGACCACTGCACACACCCACTGCCCATGTCCTGCACAGCACCACCAAGGCCATACAGTAACATGGCTATGCGGTGTGCAGGCAGTGCCACAGCCATGTGCCCAGTGCACACATGGACCACCACTGACGCACTCTCAGACATGCAGTGCCACTGGACAGTGCTGACTGTCACAAGTCACATGCATGGCAGTGGTGTCCATGGATGGTGGCCATGCCCTGCTTCCCACCCTGTTACACAGCATGCAGTAGTAATCATGGTGTCATGGCACTTACCCTCATCGGGCCGGCAATGTCGGCGGTGCTGGTCCCTGACTCTCCTGGGCGCTGCGTCCTCCTCCCTCCACTGCTGCTCCCCCAGCCAATATCGCTCCTCCATGCCTGTGGGGGAAACAAGGAGAGAAAAACATCAGTACAATCCCAAAGCAAAGTCCCCCTGCCCCAATGTGTGTGCCCACCCACCCAGCCAGATCCACCCACCCCATACCCTGTAAACACCACCACAGCCAACCCTAGACTATCCCTCCCCATGTGCTGGACACATAGACAGTGTTACCCATATGAATAATACAAGTGTGTAGACGTATCACCCACCTGGATGAGGCACCATGCCCCTCCTGGCACGCGACCGCAGATGGGAAGTAGCTCTGGCTCCCTCCTCCTGAGGTCCCCATAATGGTGCCTGCACTGCTCTGTGGTCCTCCTCCTTCCAGTGGCATCAACAAGGTCAGTGGCCACCTCCTGCCAGACCTGGGTCCTGGACCTGCCCAGTGGCTCCTCCCCAAACAGAGCCCCATAGTGTGGCTCCACAAGTGCCACAAGGTTCGCCAGCTCAATGGCAGTCCACTGCGGGGCTCTCCTGTGCACCATCCCAAACAGTATAGTAGGCAATATGGCGCACTGCAGTGCGGCACCCCAAGTGGAAATGCTGCGCGGTACAGTGCCGCCATTTCCTACTGTGATGTTACCGAACAGTGCGATAGAGGTGCAGCCATGCTGGATGCATGGCACCAAGGGGGCAAAGGTCGGGCACAGGGTCAGGGGTCTCTGGCGCAAGGCCATGCACAGCGCCATCATATGACTATGCATCTAGCGCGATTGGTTGCCTATGTGCCAGCGCCACAGTGGACTATCGCGCAGTTGTGCCATTGTGCCTATGAAGGCCCATTGCCACAGCACCATGTAGTGACCCTCACTATAGTGCCACTGGCATAATGGTGGCCGTGCTCTGCATTGCCTACCATGCACAGCACGTCATCAGCATGGCAGACGCCTGCGTAAGCTACCTGGGCATGCACAGTGAGGTGTACTACACATGCCACAGAACTGCGCCATTGGCTCAGCACGTTCAACACAATTGTGCAAAGCACAACGGCGCGATATTCAGCCGTCATATGATAATCATCCGATTAGCCATTCAATGGCGCAGCATGATTTGCATCTAATTAAAGTTGCTCCTCACCTAATTTGCATGGATTGCACTATATAGGTGTGACAATGTTCTGCAGTGGCCATATTCGGTTACTGCTGTTTATTGGTGAGTTGCATGCATTGTGGGTGTCTGGACTGTGGTATCAGGGACATGCTTTGTACTGCACAGTCACAGGTAACCACTGTCATCTTTACAGGCTGAATAATGACCGAGAGAGGTCTGGGTGAGGAGGACTATGATGGTGGGCCGAAATGGAGGCACTCTTCGATGCCTACCTTGATCAGGAGCCACTGCTCAGTGGATGGCGGGGCACCCCTCAGGCCCGTACTGCTGCATGGGAGGAGGTGGCACGTGCCATCAACCTGCACGGCAGCCAACAGCGCTCCATGCAGGAGTGTAAGAAGAAGATGGGTACTGACAGGAGGAGGGTGAAGGAGAAGGTGACTGCAATCAGGGCAGCACGTGCTGCAACAGGCGGGGGCCAACCAGAGGTGGTGCAGCTCACACTGGCAGAGGACAGGCTTACTGCAAGCATGCACCACAGTGCCATAGAGGGAGTTCCAGGAGGTGGCTTCCAGATGGGTGGTGGCCCATCACTGCATGGTAAGTCATGGTCTGTCTATGGGGGGGCAGGGTAGGTCACATGCAGTAACGTGACTTTTCTGTCTGTTACAGATTCTGCGTGTCTGCAGGAGTCAGTGGTGGAGGGCCTGTCCACTGCGGACAGTCATCTGGAGTTGGAGGAGGGACCATCCACCTCCACAGGTATAGGTCGAGCATTGCAACAGTGGGGCCGCCTGGCTGTCCACACTGATGTCGCTGAGACAGGTGTGGGGGAAGCCCTTACTGTGTCTCAGTGTTCTGGCATCCAAGGATGTCAGCACGCTGTGGCTGTGGCTGTGGCTGGGGTGGAGACCTGCACCAATGATGAAGACACGACCGTCATGGGCAGTGACACATGTGTGCCACAGAATGGACACACAGCAGGTCAGCTCATGCCCATGGACCTGGCTGGTGTCAACATGTGTGCCAGCGTGTCAACACAGTCCAAGGCTGTGCCTGTCAGCACCAATGGGGCAGCACCAGTGGCTGGTCAGGACAGTGGGACTGTTGCAGCCACAGCGGCCGAACAACTGATCCCTTGGGCACAGCAGGCAGAGGGGCAGCAGAAGCAGTCACCCACTGGGACTGGGGGGGTCAGGGTTCAGCGGTGATGTCTGTGCACCACCTGTGGACTTGCCCATACCTGGTCCTGGTGAGCAGCGCCCACCCTCAAGGGGTGCTGAACATCAGGCCCTTGCATACCCTGAGGGATGGGATGCCGAGGTGGCAGACGACCTCTTTGACGAGCACACCCGCCTACTGCAGGCATCGGTCCAGCAGCAGATGCAGCTTGCAACGTCCATGGAGGCACTGTGTGTGGCTCTGGAGCAGGCCGAGGAGAGACACAGCATGGACAACGATAGGATCCTGTCAGGGATTGACCATTTGCGGGAGGATGTGCCCGCTGCCATTGACAGGCAAGCACAGGCGTTCATTGCTGTCATGGCCACAATGGGCACACAGTCAGGTGCCCATGCATTGCTCACACCGCGCAGTTTGCTATCCACTCCCCATTCCCAGCATCGTGCGACACCCACCCTGTCGACGCTGGGTTCAGCTGTGGGCATCCCGAGCACTCCTGGTGCAGGAATCTTCGGTGTGCTGCAGACCCGTGTGTGGGCACGGTTGCGTTCACGCAATGGAACCCCTGGTGGACCATCGGTGCCACCCCATGAGGCCTGTGGTCAGCCTGCCAGTGCTGCTGGGTCTCGCAGAGCCGCCCACGCATCCGAGGTGGACGTGGCACTGTGCCACAAAACTGATCTGTCTCCCAGTGCAGACACTGTCTGGTGCTGCCCTGTGTGCATTGTGTGTTTCAGTGGGCAGTGCATGGGTTGGTGCCTGGCCCTGCACGCAGACACACGGTCCACCTGCACACCCTCCCGGCTGCTGTCCACAGGTATGTGTGCATGATGATGCCTGCATTGCGTTGTACACCAAACTGCGATGGTGCCCAGCATCTGACACATGCACATGGACAGTCAGTGGATGTGGTGGCCTGTGGACATGTGTGTTGCTAGTGTTTGCGTTCCATCTCGGCTTTGCACCTGACCCCTGTGCACATTTTGTGCCTATTGTGTGTGCATGTGTGTGTGCCCGTCCATGTGGCATGTTACTGTTCACCCCTCCCTGGTTGTGTGTGTGTGTGCTTCTGTGCCCTGCCACATCCCTTGCCAGCATGCACCCCTGATCTGTTTCCATGCATGTCTGTGGGTTGTGCCCTAGCCACTGGTAGTTGCACATGGCACCATGACTTACCTGTGTTGGCTGAAGTGCTCCTCTGTGATGGTGTCCCAGTGCAGCTGTGCCAGCTGGATCAGTTGGGGGTCCCGTTGGCCAAGGGGGGGCTGCCCATCCCCATAGTCACCGGTGTCACCGTCGTCCCCATCGCTGTGCCCATCTTCGATTTGTATGGCTATCCCACAGTCTTTGGCCATGTTGTGCAGGATGCAACAGGCCAGGAATATCCCACAGGCCTTTGAGGGGCTATAATGTAAGGCACCACCAGAGGTGTCCAGGCAACGGAAACGTGCCTTCAGCATCCCAAACACCTGCTCAATGACATTGTGTGTGGTGGCATGTGCCTCATTGTAGCGTTGCTGTGATGGGGTCGTGGGCCGCTGGTAGGGTATGAGCAGCCAGGGATGGAGTGGGTATCCACTGACACCTGTGTGAAGATAGTGGAGGTTAGTGTCGTGTTCAGCTTCAGACTGCCCCAAGCCCTGTGGGCCACACCCATGGCACCTCTGGCCATACCCCCCCATGCCCATGATATGTCAATTCTATATACATACTCACCCACTAGATGACCTGTGGGGATGTCCCCACTCTCAAATCGGTGGCACAGTGCCAACTGGTGCCAGATGAAAGAATCATGTGCTCCTCCAGGGTGTGTGGCACAGACGATGATGCGTCCACTGGCATCGCACACCACCTGGCAGTTGACACTGGAATATCCCTTGCAGTTCATGTAGGTGGCACCCTCGGGGCCAGGTGGTGTGCGTATGGCCACATGGGTGCAGTCTGCCGCCCCTAGCGCGCCAGGCATATGTGCTACCCAGTGGAACTCCTGTATGTTTGCTGTGCGCTCCGCCGCAGTGCTGGGGAAATGGATGTACTCCACAACATGTGGCAACAGTGCGCTGAGGAATTGGGTGAGGATGCATGATGTGGCCAACTGTGTTATGCCTGTGGTGTCCCCTGTTGGTCTCTGGAAGGTACCCATGGTGAGCAAGCACATGCAGGCTGTCACCTTTGTCTCCACTGACAGAGCATGACTCCGTCGTGTGGGTGCCTGCATCACATCACTGCACAGCTCACAGAGACACCTCAGTATTGCCCTGTTCAGGTGGTACCGGCCCTCAATCTCGATATCTGTATACTGCTCAAAGCTGGTGCAGGCTCGGTACTGCCTGTTGGGGGCATACCGCCGACGGGCCCTTCCACGGCCACGTCCCCCTGCCACATGCCTTCTCACCCCCCTCATTATGGCATCTATGTTGAAGGTGGCACTGGCCATGTCCCTGGCTTGCATTCCCCCCCACAGCAGCTGTTGCATTGTTCCCCCCACTGTCCTGACTGCTACCTCCCCTGTACCGGGTACACCTACTGGCCTCTGCTTTGTGTGGCCCCACACATCTTCCTGTGCCCCTCTTCTGTGGTGTGGTTTCCCTGGCCTGCCCTCTTTCATGCTGCTTAACTGTGCCTGTCTCTCCCCCTGCCTCATGTGGCTTCTCTGTAGCGTTCTTGCGCCTCTTCCTTGTTCCTTTTTATTTTGGCTCATTTCCGATATGGCGCAACTTCTGCCTGCTCCACTGTTGCGCATTGTGCAAGTCTTTGAACATTGCACTGTGCCATTTATGCATGGTTCCTCCCCCTTCAGTTGCACATGCCTTCAGTATCATTGCACTGTTGCTCAGCATGTTTTCAGTGGCGCAACTGCCTCCTGCTGAATATCGCAGAATGGCACATTTTCTGACTTGCGCTGGTGCAACCCTATTGCGCATGGCGCAACTCTTTTGAATATCCAGCCCTCAATGTATAGCATACAGTATAATAGGGCTAAAACCCTACAACAAGAACTTCATTTTGGGATGGACAGTAAAAGACAAACATTTGAACCTTATTTGGGATAACAAAAAAAGAACAGATAATAAAATAATTTTACAACTAAGTGATGATACTGGCAAAATTCAAACACTGAAAGAAGAAAAATTGTCTCGGACCAGGTGCGTAACCTTGGTGTAATTTTTGACTCGGGCCTGATCTTGAAGGCTCAGGTGTCGGCCATAGTCAAATCTTCCTTTTACCATCTTAGGAATTTAGCTAGGGTGAAACACCTGGTTCTGACTGAAGATCTTCCTACTCTGGTCCATGCCTTTGACCTCATTAGTCTTGATTACTGTAACGCCCTCTACCTAGGGTTGACATCCACCGCTTGCAGTTAGTGCAGAACATGCCAGCAAGGTTGTTAACTGGAGCCCTAGATCCAGACTCATAACACCTGTGCTGTGTGAACTGCACTGGCTGTCAGTACAGTGGCAGATAACCTTCAAGGTCATATTGTTGACATATAAAGCCCTACATGACCAGGGACCGAAATACCTGCAAGATCTCCAGCTCCACTACTGCCCTTCCCACCCACTCTGATCCTCTGATGAGGGGTTGCTGGAGATTCCCGGGGTCCATTTGAGGACATCTGGAGGAAAAGCTTTTGCTTTTATGGCTCTGACCCTGTGGAATTCTCTACCTTGTTGGATACAAGATAGCCTGACCATAGAGAGCTTTTAAACAGCTTAAAAAACCCATCTATTCACCCAGGCCTTTTCTGGCCTATAATATTAAAAACCTTTGTTAGGCAGTCGCTTATAGGATTTATGATTTGTAATGAATTTTATGAATATTTTAATTATATATAAAGCCATGAATATGTGTTCATGTGGCTATATCATTTTATGTTTTAAATTGTAAGGGTGCCCTGAGCTCTGGAAGGGCACTTTTAAAAAAATTAAACAATGATGAAATACTAAAGATTATAGATAACTATGTAAAAATTACTTTCAGCACTCCCCCTTCCTACACAGACAAACCAGAACCATATCTATTTAACTTACAAGTACCAGATTTAACAGAAATACAGGTAAAGGACTTAGAAAAAACAATTATGGAAGAAGTGAAAATGGCAATCATATCCCTTTGAAATAATACAGCCCCAGATGAAGATGGATTAACGCCAGAATTTTATAAAACATTCATGAATGAGTTAACACCAGATTTGATAGAATTATATAATGAAATTTTAGTTTCACAAAAAGTTTCCAAGTTAATGGCTGCAGCAGTCCTCATATTTTTATATAAAAAGGAAACAAGGACATACTAACAAACTGGAGACCTATTAGTCTTCTGAACATAGATTTCACAATTTTAGGTAAAATTCTAACAAAATGATTAGGAAAAGTGCCAGAGTCTCTAATCAGTATAGCCCAGACTTGCTCAGTTCCCAAGAGGGGAATACAGGACAATCTAATCATATAAAGTTATCTTTTTTATAAATGTCAGGCAGAAAAAGAAGGGTTCTTATTAAGCTTGGATCAGCAAAACGTTTTTGATTCTATTTCACTTGAATACATGTTTTTGACCTTAAACACCTATAGAATACCCCCAGAATTTATAGATTGGATAAAAGGTCTATATACGATAGCTACAGTGACACCCGAAATTAATGGATGGAAAGGAATCATCACTTAGATCAGAAGAGGAGTGAGACAAGGATGCCCAATAAGCCCCCTCCTATACACCTTGGCCCAGATATTCAAACTGCTCCCAAAATGTGAGCTACAGAAGGAGCAAGCACAATTCAATTGCGCATATGTGCAACAGATGCGATATTCAAACATGGAGCAAAACAAATTCTGCAGCAAGCAGCGAACTGAATATCGCACAAACTGAGCCATAGCAGAACCAGGAAGGGGAAGCTGAATAGAAAGGTTGGCTCCATGAGCGCAACAAGGCTAGCCCAGCTAGCAGTCCAGAGGTGCCATAGCGCAAGCAGACCCCCACCCCCAGCAGAGCAATGGAACTGCACAACCAGGGAGGCAGGCTGGAGCCCACCGCCAGCCATGCCACACATGGGCACAGGAACACACTGCAGAACCAAGACACCCGCACACCCCAAGCACAGCATCACTGGGGGTGGGACGGATGATCCACTGGCCATGGGGACAAGCCAACAAAGCACAGCAGGGCCATGACGCCCCAGCACAACCACTGGCAGGCTGAGACTGCCACACACAGGGGGTTGACAACCACAGTGCACATCAGCCCCCCGTCTGCACAGCACACCCCGCACCGTGACCCCAAGACACCACCCATGTGCAGTGACTGTCACTGCAGTATACACCATGCATCCCCCCCAGCACACGTCAACCTCATGTAGCATAGAACCACACAAGCCAGACCCACCCTGAGCACCCAGCAGTGGGCGGCAGCAGATGGAAAGACCGACAGAAAGTCACTGCCACACTGGAGACACCTCCCCATGCACGCACACACACACACGCACACACACACATACCCAGAACCATACCACCCCAGATGGCATGCACACCACTGCAACTGAGCAACCATAGCCAGCTGCAAATCAGAGACCACCACAGTATTCATAACAAAATATATATATATATATATATATTTAAAAATAGAAAGTAGAACAACAAGAACAATAACAAAACTATTTACAAGAGCGGGGGGGTAGGGGTACAAGGTAGGGGTGGGCAAGGGGTAGGGGTGAACAACTGGGAGAGGGAAGGCAGGGTGGGAGGGATGGGTGAGGTGGGAAGGGGAAGCCTGTCTAAGGCCTAGCAGGCTGGTCCTCTGCCGCCTGGTGCCGTCTCGGTTGTCTGTGCCGTCGCCGGAGCCCACGGCGCTGGATGTCCTGGAGGATGTCACGGTTCTCAAGGGACACCTGGGTCAGCTGGTGGAGGGCACGCTCAATCCTGCATAGGATAATGAGGCCTAGGAAAAGGGAACACAGTCAATGGCTGTGACTGTCCACAACCCTGAACACCACCCAACCTGCAAGGCATATAGCCCAATGTCCTGCACCTGTGATGGTATGCACCCACCCACAGTGACCATGCACATGACATGCCCAACCAGGCGGCACCAGCTATGTGCACCACTGCACACACACACTGCCCATGTCCATCACAGCACAAACAAGGCTGTCAAGTGACGTGGCAATGTGGTGGGATGCCAGTTCCACAGCCATGTGCCCAGTGCATGCATGGACCACCAGTGACGCACACATAGATGTGCAGTGACACTGGACAGTGATGACTGTTGCCTGTGTCGTGCATGGTTGTGTTGTCCATGGCTGGTGGTCATGCCCACCCCCTCCAGCATGCAATAGCATCCATAATGTAATGATACTCACACTCAGCAAGCGGCTGTGGCTGCTGCTGCTGCTGCTGCTGTGGCCTACCCCTCACATCACCACCGTCCGCCACCTGGGCCCTGCCACGGCCCTCCTCAGCCCGTGCCTGCATCCTCTCTGCTAGGCCTGTGGGAGACAAATGTTGAGAAAAACATCAGTGTGACTCCAAGGCAGACTGCCCCCTGCCCCAGTGAGTGTGCGTGCCCACACAGCCAGACCCATACATCTCACACCTGCACACACTGACACAGCCAACCATGGCAGAGCCATCCCCCGTGCACAGCCACCAAAACACACTCACACCCCTAAGGAGAATACAGGTGCATAGATGGTACACCCACCTGGCCTAGGCACAACGCCCCTCCTGGCACGTGACCGTAGGCATTGCAGCACATCTGGCTCCCTCCTGCGGAGGTCACTGAACCTGTGCCGGCACTGCTCTGCAGACCGGTGCCACCCTGTGACCCTCACCAGGTCAGTGGCCACCTGCAGCCAGACCTGGGTGCAAGCCATGGTGAGGGGCTCCTCCCCATACAGTGCCCCATAGTGGGGCTCAACCAGGGCCACCAGATTGGCCACCTCCACTGGGCTCCATTGGGGCACTCTCCTGCGTGCCATAGTTGGAGTTTTACAGCAGGCAATATGGCACCCCACAGCGCGGCAACCCCAAGTGGAAATGTTGCGCAATAGACCACCATAGGTTCCAATCGCGCTGTTCTTACAGCGCCGTCAGTTCACATAGCGCTGTCACCAAACAGCGCAATAGGGCCGTACACATGGCAGCCGAACAGCGCCAGGGGGCAAAGGTCAGACACCAGGTCAGGGGTCTATGACGCAAGGTCACGCACAGTGCCATCTGACGTCTACGCATCCTGCGCGACCGACCACCTGCATGCCAGTGCCACAGTGGACTATTGTGCAGTAGTGCCACAGCGCCATATGGTGCCCAGTGCTGTAGCGCCACTGGCACAATGGTGGCCATGGCCTGAATTGCCAATCGCGCACAGCACGTCATCAGCGCGGCAGACTCCTGCGTAAGCTACCTGGGCATGCGCAATGCAGTGTACCACACAGTCACAGATCTGCACCATTGGCTCAGCCAGCTCAACCAGACATGAAAAGCGCAATGGCGTGATATTCAGCCGACATGCAAATCATCTGATCAGCCATTCAAAGGTGCAGGGCGTGATTTTCATCTCATTACAGTTGCTCCACCTTAATTTGCATGCATTGCACTAAAATATAAGGCATTGGGCTCGCTGGCCAGATTCGGTTACTGCAGGTGAGAGGTGGGTTGCATGCTGTGGGATGTTCTGGACAATGGGCATGGGATAACACTGTAGACTGTACAGTGACAGGTGTCCACTTCCACCCATACAGATCGCCATGACCGAGCAGAGCCAAGGTGAGGGTGAGGATGGTGGGCGAAGGAGGAGGAGGCCCAACTTCACCACGGCAGAGACAGAGGCCCTCTTCCAGGCCTACCTGGAGGAGGAGTCACTACTGAGTGGACGGCGGGGCATCCCTCAGGCCCGTGCAGCTGCATGGGAGGGGGTAGCTCGAGCAGTGAACCTGCACGGAAGCCACCAGCGCTCCATGCAGGAATGCAAAAAGAAGATTGGGACAGACCGCAGGAGGGTGAAGGAGAAGGTGGCAGCCCTCAGGGCGGCACATGCTGGCACTGGCAGGGGCCAGCCAGCCGTGGAAGAGCTGACCCCAGCTGAGGACTGACTGGCTGCATCAATGCAGCACAGTGCTATTGAGGGCGTACCAGGAAGTGGATTCCAGACAGGTGGAAGCCCATCACTGCATGGTATGACATGGTGGTGGTGTTGGGGGGGAAGGTTGTTCACATGCACTCACATGTCCTCTCTTTCTGTTACAGATCCTGTTCGTCTTCAGGGGACAGTGGTGGTGGGTCCAGGCAATGAGGAAGACCTGCTGGACATGGAGGAGGGTCCATCCACCTCTGTCACCAGCCAGCATGCACTGCACCAGCATGCACGCTGGCCTGCCAACTCTGGTGTCGGTGAGTCGGGTGTGGGGGGTGCACAGCCTGTGACTCAGCAGTCTGGCATGCAAGCATGCCAGCACGCTCTGACTGTGGCTGTAGCATGTACCTGCACCATTGATGATGCAAGGACTGCAATGGGCAGTGACATGTGTGTGTCCCATGACGGACACACAGCAGGCCAGCACGGGCCCCTGTGCCTAGCTGGTTCCAACGTGTGTGCCAGCATGTCGGCACAGTCCCAGGCTGTGCCTGTCAGCACCGGTGGGGCAGCACCGGTGGCTGTGCAGGTGTCTGGCACTGTTGTGGCCACAGCAGTGGAACGAGTGGTCCCTGGGGCACAGCGGTTGGAGGGGCAGCAGCAGCAGTCACCCACCAGGTCTGGGGGTACAGTGTCCAGCGGTGGCACATGCCCACCAGCCTTTGATACACCCATTCCTGGTCCTGGTGAGCAGCGCCCATCCTCAAGGGGTGTTGAGCATCAGGACCTTCCACACCCTGGGGGACAGGATGCCGTTGTGGCAGAGTACCCATTTGAAGAGCACACCCGCCTGCTGCGGGAATCAGTACAGCAGCAAAGGTGGGTTGCAACGTCTGTGGAGGCACCGTGTGCAGCTGTAGAGTGGCACAGCAGGGACTGTGCTCTGGACCATGCAGAGATGGTCCATATGTGGATGGATGTGACCACCGCCATTGACAGGCAGACCCAGGCATTGGTCGCTGTCGTGGCTGCATTGGGCACACAAGCAGGTGCTCCTGTACCACGCACCCCACACAGTACGCACTCCACTCCCCATTCCCGGTGTCATGCGACACCAAGCCTGTCGACGCCGGGTTCTGCTGTGGGTATCCCAAGCACCCCTGGTGCAGGTATGTTTGGCATCCTACAGACCCCACTGCGGACAAGGTCGTGATCGCGTAGTGGGACACCTGGTGGTCCATCAGTGCCACCCCATGTGGCCCCTGCTCAGCCTGCCATTGCTGTTGGGTCACGGCGAGGCCGCCCATGCATCCGCAGTGGCTGTAGAACGGTGCAACATGACCGACCTGTCTCCCAGTGCGGGCCCTGTCTGGTGCTGCCCTGTGTGCACTGTGCATCATGGTGGGCAGTGCACTGGTGGGTGCCCTGCCCATCACGCCGACATACGGACCACCTGCACACCATCCCGACTGCTGTCCACAGGTGCGTGTGCATGATGATGCCTGCATTGTACTGTACACCAAGGCAAGGTGCCCAGCATCTGACACACTTGCTTGGACAGTACAGGTGGTGGGTGTGGTCTGTGGATCTGTGTGTTTGCCATGTCTGTTCCTGGTCTGCTGTGCACCGCCCATGTACGCTTGTGCCTGGTGTGTTTGTGTGTGTGTGTGTCCATATGACTGTTCGCCCTCCCTGATGGTGTGTTTGTGTGCCTGGTCCCTTCCACCCCTTTCGTCATGCACCCCTGGTGTGTTACTCTGTGTGCCTGTGGGTTGCGCCAGGACAGTGTTGTTTGCACATGGCCCCTTGACTTACCTGTGTTGTGCATAATGCTCCTCCATGATGGTGTCCCGGTGCAGCTGGGCCTGCGGATCAGTCGGGGGTCCCGCCCGTCCAGGGGGCTGCTCATCACCATCAACACCCGGCGCTGGCGTCCCCATCGCTGTCCCCCTCTTCAACCTGTACAGCTATCCCACAGTCATTGGCCATGTTGTGCAGGATACAACAGGCCAGGAATATCCCACAAGCCTTTGAGGGGCTGTACTGTAGGGCACCTCCGGAGGTGTCTAGGCATCAGAAGTGTGCCTTGAGCATCCCAAACACCAGCTCAATGATGTTGCATGTGGCGGCATGTGCCTCATTATAGCGTTGCTGCGATGGGGTCATGGGGTGCCGGTACGGTGTGAGCAGCCAGGGATGGAGTGGGTATCCGCTGTCACCTGTGTGGAGATAGTGGAGATCAGTCTCATGTTCAGGTCCATATTGCCTATATCCCTGTGTGCCACTACCATGGCACCTGTGGCATTCCCACCCTTGCCCCGAGTTTGCATTTCCTACATGCGTACTCACCCACTAGATGGCCTGTGGGGATGTCCCCACTCTCAAATCGATGGCACAGTGCGGACTGATGCCATATGAAGGCATCATGTGCTCTGCCAGGGTGTGTTGCACAGACATTGATTATATGCCCAGTGGCATCACACACCACCTGGCAGTTGACACTGGAGAAGCCCTTTCTATTCCTATATGCTGCCCCATCGGGGCCAGGTGGCATGCGAATGACCACATGGGTGCAGTCTATGGCCCCTAGCACACCAGGCATATGTGCTACCCTGTGGAATGCCTGCATGTTTGCTGTATGCTCTGCCGCGGTGCTGGGGAAATGGATGTGCTCCGCAGCATGTGGCAGCAGTGCGCTGAGGAATTGGGTGAGGATGCGTGATGTGGCCGACTGTGTGATGCCTGTGGTGTCCCCTGTTGGCCTCTGGAAGGTGCCCATGGTGAGCAGGCACATGCAGGCTGTCACCTTGGTCTTCACTGACAGAGCATGACTCCGTCATGAGGGTGCCTGCATCACATCACTGCACAGCTCACAGATCCGCCTCAGTATTGCCCTGTTCAGGTGGTACCAGCCCACGATCTCTACATCTGTGTACAGCTCAAAGCTGATGCGGGCACGGTACTGCCTGTTGGGGGTGTACCGCTGACGGGCACATCCACGACCACGTGCCCCTGCACCTTGCATTCTCACCCCCCTCATTACAGCTTCCATGTGGAATCTGCCACTGTCCATCTCCCTGGCTTGTGACCCCCCCTGGCTGATGTTGCTCTGTTACCCCTGCTGTCCTGACTGCTACTTCCACTGCACCGGGCACCCCCTGCTGGCCTCTGCAGCCTATGGCCCACACTGCTTCCCTTGCCTGCCCTGGCCTGTCACTGTCTGTCTTTCTCTCTCTCTCTTCCCCACTTGGCATCCCTGTGGCATTCTTGCACCTCTTCCTTGAACCTTTTATTTTGGCTCATTTCGCTGGGGCTTAACTTCCGTTGTTCCGCTTGTTATGCATTATGTAGTCTTTGATATTGCATTGCGCTCTTTATGCATGGATCCACCCCCTTCGGTTGTGCATGCCATCATTTGCATTGCGCTGTTGCTCAGCATGTTTTCGGTGGCGCAACTGGCTCCTGCTGAATATCGCAGAATGGCGCACTTTTGGACTTGCGCAGGTGCAACCCTATTGCGCATGGCGCAACCCTTTTGAATATCCATCCCCTTTTGTATAGACCCCCTTTTACGGACAATAATGAGTTCAACCCAACTTAAAGGAATTAGGTTAACTTCAGCAAGCATGACAATAAAAACCCTTGCATATGCAGATGATGTAGTGACAGTGGTAGAAAAAAGCACAAAAGAAGAAGATGTTACACAACAGTTAGATGCATACTCTAAAGTCTCAGGATCAAGAATTAATATAGAGAAACAAGTAGGGATCTAAGTGGGAAAAGAACTGCAAACCCAGACAACCTATGCTATAATAAACTTAACTCAAGGCCTCATTTCGATATTAAGTATTGTATTTGGAGCAGGAGATTTAGCTTTGCTGAACTGAGAAGCAAACATTTCCAAAGCAGAAAGAATGTCACAAATATGGATGTACAAACAGATATCTAAAAGAAAAAGAATCTTGCTGATAAAGAACCTAATCATACCAATATTTTTGTACGTTAGTTTTTTGTTCCCAACCCCATTAGAAACAAAAACATGAATATTTAGCATTTTCATTAGGGCACTCCGGGTAAGCCAATTAAATCCAGTGAAAAGAGAAATTACATATAGAACAGTAAAAGAAGGTGGGCTGGCAATGGTGAACTCATTGGCATTCTACTATAGCACATTTTTATACTACAGTATTGTGACATGGCACATCCAAATAGACGACCATGGCACAGTATGATTACAGAATGTGTTAGCATTTGTACATCAGCATGGGTTCAAGAGTAAAGTAGACTTTTGAACAGAACAAGCACTGTACCGACACATATCAAGACCAGAGATGCAGCAAAATAAAATTGCGCCAGCAGAATTGCGGCAAAATTGGCAATTTTACCATGCAAAATGATTAACAAAATTGCTGTGCAATTTCACAATTTTGCCATCCACCGCCAACCACTGCAAATGACAGTAAGCACCCTCCCACACACACACAAATCAACCTCCACTCCCTGATGTCTAGTGGTCCCCCACACCACCAATCACCGGCCATAATTTACTTAGATAAGCACCACCCCAATTTACCTTGGACCCAGCCATTTCTTTTAATTTAAAAAAACCCACAAAATTCAACCCCAACTCCCTGGTGTCTACATGTACCCCCCCGGGCCGATCATCGGACTTGATTTAATTAGATAGGCACCCCCCCAAGTTACTTTGGCCCCTGGCCATTTGTCTTATTAGAAAATAATTCAACCCCAACTCCCTGGTGTCTAGTGGATCCCCCAACCCCACCTCCACTCCATCATTACCTAGCATTACCTAGGCACTCATTCATTCAACCGCTCATTCATGCTCAGTCAAGCTGCTGGCCGTGGAGGTGAGTGGGGGCTGTGCCGGTGGCCCAATTGGGGTACTGGGAGGGGAGCTGGGTGGAAGCTGCTAGGTAATGATGGGGTGGAGGGGTGAGGGGATCTGCTAGACACTAGGGAGTTGGGGTTAAATTTTTTTTTTTAATAAAACAAATGGCCGGGGACAGGGTTACTTGGGGGTGTGCCTATCTAATTCAATTATGGCCATGATCAGCTGGGGGAGTCACTGGACATCAGGGAAAAAACATTTGGCCCAGTGAGTGGTCAGGGGGGCAGAGGGGACCACTAGACACTAGGGAGAACTTTGGGAAGTAGCCAGTGGCCACTAAATTTCACAGCAGAAGGTGAAATTACTCCAGCAGGAGGCAGAAGTTTAACATGGGTGGTGAAATTTCACCCAAGGGTGGTGAAATTTTGCCTGCGAGCAAAATTCCACTGGCTTGGGGGTGAAAGTTTGCTTGCAACAGAGGGTGATATTTCGCTTTTTGCCCAGCAAAATATTTAGCAAAATGCGCTAATTGCATGAAATATTTCGTTGGGTGAAATTTTCCAATTTCGCACATCTCTTATCAAGACTATGTTCCAAAAACTCATAAAATGGAAAGTACCCAGTCAAATAGCTATAACAAGTTCCAGAATAGGCCTGTATGATTTAATGCTACAAACACAATGCACTTAACCACTGATTCTACCAAACTGCCCAGCAACACAAACTAAGATAGCTTTATCACAACTAACTAATAAATGCATCCCTGATTTTGCTTGGGACTTAATCTAGCCAACCATATGTGGTAGATTAAATGTAAATAACAACAATAAGCATAAACTGGTAACTGAACGATACTGTCCCAGACCTGAATGTCATTTAATTTTTGAAACATAAGAACACTTATTTCTTAAATGTACATATGTGAAAACATTTTGGGATGAAGTTGCATACGGATGGGGTATACAAAGGTTCCAGACCATGGTTTTATTTAACTCTAAAAATTGATTTGCGTTTTGCTCATAAAAGTGCTAAACATTGCGAAAATGCATAGCACTTGTCTCACTGTGTTTAACAAACATAACACTTCTAGAAAACCTATATAAATACCCTCTGTACAGTCAGTATTGTCCCAAGAAAAAAACTGCTAATCAATTATTTAAAACCCTGCAGACTTTGACATATGCAGAATTGATATTAATGACATCTATACAAAGATGGTCACAATTTCATATGGGAACCTTGCAAGTAATCTTTTCCATTTTGAAATATTGTATGTGGCAGTCTAGATGTAAGTGGGCATTGCAACAACAAATAATGTCACAGGAAATGCTACTGAAAAATGCAATGTTCTCAATCAAGCAAGTTTATGACTCAGATACAAAGAAAGGGATGGGACACAAATTACAGTTATTTTGGAAATCGTGATCAAATCATAAAATGGAAAAAATGATGATGAAATGATGAGTGCAGAAAAGTATAAAGGATGACATAGTTAAGTCATCTATATAATATCTCTCAAGAACAGTCTCGCACTCACCGTTCCCAAATAATGCTGCTGACAGTATGTTGGTGTGCAAAAGGCTTTAATGAAAGACACATCTTGATGCATTTTGGGATGACTCGCTTTATCAAAATGCCCTCTTCAGGCTCAGACCACCAAACCTAACCAGGATAAATTTTTCCCTGCATAATAAGCTAAGTGTAACCCTGACTAGCCACACAACCTCCATATGAAATGTGGTATACAAGGAGGGATGAGGCAAACACATTTTTATTGTACTTATGTGATAAGAACCTGACTATATTTAGTTTGGGTGTTGAGAATTGATTAACTTATTATTTGTGTTTTTATATTGACACTTGCACTTTAAGAGATCTGTGAACTTAAGATAGGGAGTTTTGTCACCATTACTGCTTTTGAGAAAGCACGTGAGTGCAAAACATGTCAGGTGACAATGTGGTGATGTAGATGTGATGTATTTTGGGAGCTGAGAGGAAATATTGACTACCATTGTTTTCTTATAGCTTGTGGATTTTACTCTGCTGGATTTTGCACAATGTGTTTAGTTTAGTTCAGTTTATTGTGTAAGAATAGCTTCCATTGAGCATGCTCATTCACAGGGAGGTCCCTGTTACAAAGTACTAAACATCACAGACAATCAGTGCAAGGATACGTTATAGTAACACAGCAGGTACTGCATATCATGGTACATAGAGTAGATTGGCTGTAACAAATACGTAGAGGCAAAAGCATCACATGAGAGTAAGTTTATCACCACCTAACAAAAATCATCACAGACAATCAATAGAAGCAGTACATCATAAAAAAACAGCTGGGATATCATGGTAAGTAGAGTAGGTTGGTTATAGCAATACATAGAGGTAAATTAGAGGCATCACTTAACAGTAAGTTTACCACACCTAATAAATATGGGAGATAACAACTTAGGTAAAATGGACAGGAAGGAAGGAAGGAAGGAAGATGTATGCCAGTATACACAGGAATCTACAAAGACAATAGGATAGGGATGGGGAGAAGGTAGACCCATGAGGGAAGCTAAGTACAGTTGCAGTAATAAAGAAGAAACTTTCATTATACTGAGCCAAGCATTCAGTGAGTCTTTACAGGAGTTTTTCTACTGACTATAGGTGTCAGCACTCTGTTTGCCTCGGCAGATGCCGGTCTCTGACATTCCAAGTCTGTCTGATTGTGCTGTTTTGACCATGGAACAGACTTTTCCCAGGTGTAGTTGTACCCCTCTCTCCCAAATTGATTTGCCCAATCTCTCTTACAGAGATGCCAAGGGCCATGTTATGTAGCTAGTGGTGGTTCTGGTCACTGTATGTTCTTCTGCATTTCTAGTGTTACACACTTCATGTTCCTCTGCTGGTATTCCTACAGCCTCCTCCTCCTGCCCCCTCCTCCAGTTTAAGAGTTTTGTGTTAATGTCCCAGGCAGCCTCTTGATTAAAGGGGGACTCAGCTCTCCTTGAAAAATGCTGAGGGACCTTGAGGTCCAGGTTAAGCAATTTGCAATAAAAATATATTTTTAACAACTTACTCTGGCATAGTTGTAATTTTATCTAGTTGATACAGTTAAACCCCACCTGCCATGACCGAGTATTGTAATACCTGCAGAATAAGTGTGATTATGTGCTCTATCAAACTAATCTTCTTTTAATAGATGTTTCAGTACATGGAGGTCCCCTATAGCTAAGCCCATTGGTCATGTCATTATATGGCTGGTTGGGGGGGGCGCTTGGAATTATAGTAGTCACAGCAGGCATGGGGCTGCACGGTTAACCAGATTTAAAAATAATTCAGCTACTTTACACAATAGTAAGTTATCTGAACATTATTTTTTATTCTAAATTGCTTAATTGGGACCTCAAAGTCCCTCAGCATTTCTTCAGCAAGCTGAGAGTTCCCTTTAATGCACAGGCAACTTAAGAGCTGAACACATCCAGGACTGATTGAGGTGAGTGGGTTTTACTTGTTTTAAAACACAAAAGGGGCTTCAAGGGTATCATGGACTTCATCCTTGGCCTGTCCTCTAACTCTGAGACCATCTTACTATGTGTCTTTAAAGTCAACTGGCTTTCACCTGATGTAGGCACATACAGGGACAATATCTCTGCAGTCCACCTCAAACAGCTTGTCTCCTCCCCCACCAGGGTTAATTACAAAATGGGCACCAGCACCCTGCTAGACTGGATACTTTCAAGCAATCCAGAATAACTCACCAATGTGACAGTGCAGCCAGATGCAATTAGTGACCACTCCCCAGTCTCCTGCAGCTGGACAAACAAATTCCTCAAGCCACCTCCCCGCTTCATCTTTAGCAGGGTACTAAAGCATGGGCATCTTGAGTCCCTGAAACATGATCTTGTCAACACTAACTGGTCACAAATTGACCATGCTACCAATGTCAGTATTGCCTTGGAATACTTTATCAAACAGTTCACGAAAGTCTGTGACTTGCATGCACCCCTTCAAAAAGGTCCAAGCACGGGGGTCAGTTAACCCATGGTTATCATCAGACCTCATAATCAGATTGAAGAAGCGTGATCACCTATGGCACCTAGCCATAGAGTCTGGTAAACCCTCAGCCATACTGGCCTACAAGCAAGCCAGAAATGCCTGCACTCGGGAAATATGCCAGGCTAAATCAAATCACCCCATGGAGTCACTTACTGCCTCCTGGGGTGATGGAAAACATTTCTGGACCAACCTGAAGGAAGTCTTAGGGAAGGCTGTAAAGTTGTCACCGAACCTGATCAACATTCAGGGTACCCCTACCCAGGACCCTCAAATTTTAGCCAACGCCTTCAATGAAGTATTCTTGGACCTCTCCGGGACACTCCCCCCAGACTTCTTTGAGGACTCACCACATTCCAACACCTCTACTACTGATGCTCGCCATCAGTCTTCCCCCCTTTTTACTTCAAGAAGCTAACCCCCTCGCACTGGACAGTGGCAAGGGAACCTCCCCCATCCAGGGAGCACCACAGCCACCACCACTACCTCAGAGGTTGCGAAGAAAGCACAGCAGTTGGACCACAGTGTGCTCAGGGAGGGTAAGGGTGGTGGAACAGAGGCACACCCAGTCAGTTGTTACACTCCACAATCCATACACCATTCTGGGGGAGCATAGTTCCTCTATGGATGTACCCACAGAGGAGACTAAGGAGGGTGCAGACAACTGTCACAAGGGAGGCCAGCAGGAAGGAGGCATAGGGCACCACAGGGAAAGAAAGCAGCTCCTGGTGGGGGACTCAATTATTAGGGGGATAGAACTAGGGGGAGCAGGGAAAACTGAAGTAAGGTGCCTGCCTGGTGCCATGGCTTGGAGGGACAGGAAGCACATCCTTAGGATCACGAGAACAGTTGCACGGGAGTCTGAGCTGGACACCATTGTCCACCTAGGGACAAATGACTTGGCTCATCATGAGATTAGAGCAATGCAAAAGGACTTTGTAGAGTTGGGGAGGGGCTTAAGACAATTAGCACACACAGTATCCTTCTCAGAGGTGCTGCCTGTCAGTGGCATGAGGAGGCGAGGGTACTTGCACCATGCAGTTTAACAAATGGTTGAAAAATGGTGTGGAGCACAGGGTTTGGCTTCATTGGGGACTGGGGTTCCACCTGGAGGACACCAGCCTGGCAGGATGGTCTGCATCTGTCCAGGAGGGAACAAGTCTTTTGGGCAATCGGTTTAAATGCTTCATTGGCAAGCCTTTAAACTAGTCAAGGGGGGAGGCACTGATAAGCAGAAGGAAAATCCCAGCCTCCCCCTACAAAACAGGATACTAAATGAGAAAAAGACTAAGGTAGAAAGGTCAGTGGGGGTTGCCGCTACAGAAGGTAAAGCCATCAAAAAATGGAGAGCAATGAGTACCAATGCCCGTAGTATGGGTAACAAGCTTTCTGAATTAGTGGCCTTGATGGAGGAGGAACATCTGGATATTGTGGCAGTCACAGAAACATGGTACACACAGAACCATGACTGGGACGTAAACATACCAGGATACACTATCTACAGAAGGGACAGGGAGGGTAAAAGAGGAGGAGTAGCTCTCTACATAAGAGAAGAAATCAAAGCAACAGAACAAAAGGGTAAACAGGGAGGAGAAGAAGCATTGTGGGTCAATTTGGAGGCAGGCAATGGCACCACAATCTGCAGAGGGGTTAGATACAGACCCCCCTCTCAGGGGGAGGAAATGGAGAAGGAAATGATAGAAAGTATACTTAGAATGGCAGATAAAGGGGAGATATTGCTGGTGGGTGATCTGAACATGCCAGATGTTAACTGGAGTGCAGTTGCAGCAGACACTTGAAGAGTGGGGTTATTCTAGATGCCCTACAGGGGGCATGCCTTAGACAACTAGTGTTGGAGCCCACTCGAGATGGAGCAATCTTAGACCTGGTTCTCTCAAATGGAGATGAAGAGAGGATCACAGATGTAGAAGTGGGTAGCCATCTGGAACTAGCAACCATCGAACAGTATGGTTCACAATAAACACAGCAATAGAGTCAAGCCATACAAAGACAAAGGTACTGGATTTTAGGAGGGCTGACTTTGCCAAAATGGGTGAGTGCCTAAGGAATGCACTAGCAAATGGGCAGGAAGGAGGGGTGGAAGAACAATGGGGAGTAATAAAAACTGCCATCACAGAGGTAACAAGCCTTTGTGTAAAGCAAATAAACAAAATGAAACGAGGTAAGAAACCACTATGGTTCTCAAAGGAAGTGGCAGTGAAGGTTCAAGAGAAAAAGAAAGCATTCAGGAAGTACAAGGAATCACAGAAGGAACAGGACAGAGAACTGTATCAGTTAAAGCAAAGGAAGCTGGAAAGGCAGTCAGAACAGCAAAGGTCCAAACCAAGGAAAAGATAGCCACACTTAGTTAGAAGGGGATAAAACCTTTTATAGGTACATCCGGGGCGAAGGAAGACCAAGGAGGGATAGTGAGGCTTAATAAAGGGAGGGAGGGTGGGCAGAGGGTGACTGTGAAAAGGCAGAGATACTAAACAAATATTTTGCTCAGTATTTACAAAGGAAGAGGGGAGGTACCTAAAACAAACAGTAGAAACACTCTGGATACAGAAGTTGATACCAGCCCATTTACAGAAGAAAGAGTTCTGAAAGAGCTTTTAACTCTGAAGGTGGACAAAGCAATGGGGCCCGATGGGATTCATCCCAGAATTCTAAAAGAACTAAGGATAGAACTAGTGACTCCACTGACTACCCTCTTTAACAAATCATGGGAGGATGGGGTGGTACCTGAGGACTGGAGGAGGGCAGATGTGATTCCCCTTCACAAAAGTGGGAGCAAGGCAGAAGCAGGAAACTACAGACCTGTTAGTTTAACCTCAGTGGTAGGGAAAATGATGGAATCACTCTGAAGGAAAGAATTGTTGTGTATCTAGAGGCCAGAGGGCACAGGACCCAAGGCAGCATGGATTCACAGTGGGAAGGTCATTCCAGACAAATCTGATAGGTTTCTTTGACTGGGTGACCAAAGTAGTTGATCAGGGAGGGCTGTGGACATGGCCTACCTAGACTTTGCAAGGCATTTGACACAGTCCACACAAAGATTAATATACAGTTAGCCAGCCTGGGAGTGGGTCCCAAGATGACAGCCTGGGTAAAGAATTGGCTGGAGAATAGGACACAGAGAGTAATAGTAAATGGAATCCACTCTGAAAAAGGGGTTAGTAGTGGGGTACCGCAGGGTTCAGTATTAGGACGGGTCGTCTTCAATGTCTTTATAAGCGACATTGCAGAGGGACTGGAAGGAAAAGTATGTCTCTTTGCAGATGACACAAAGATCTGCAACAGAGTTGATGCACAAGGTGGGATGGAAAGGATGAGAAGGGACTTGCAAGGTTAGAGGAATGGTCAAATGTATGGCAGCTTAGATTCAACGCTAAGAAGTGTAAGGTAATGCACCTGGGAAACAAAAACCCAGAGGAAGAGTACACAATGGGGGGTGAGATACTAACAACAACAAAAATGGAAAGGGACCTTGGGGTAGTCATATCAGATGACCTAAAGGTGGGCAAGCAATGAGAGGGCAGCAAGGAGGGTTGGGGGATACTGGGATGCATAGGAGAGGCATCACCAGTAGAAAACAAGAAGTTATTATCCTCTGTACAGACAGCTGGTGAGACCACATCTGAGTACTGTGTGCAGTTCTGGAGACCCAATCTCCGCAAAGACATAGACAGGATGGAAGCTGTCCAGAGGAGGGCACTAAAATGGTGCAGGGTCTGCACTGGAAGACATATGAAGAGAGACTTAAGGAGCTTAATATGTATAGCCTTGAGGAAAGGAGGGAGAGGGGGACATGATAGAAACTTTCAAGTACCTCAAGGAATCAACAAAGTCCAAGAGGGTAGCATCTTTCAAAAAAGAGGTGCAAGAACAAGGGGTACATTTGAAGATAGAAGGGGGTGGCTCAGAGGTAATTTAAGGTAGTATTTTTCACAGAGAGGGTTGTGGATGTATGGAACAGCCTTCCAGAGGAGGTTGTGGAGTCAAAACAGTGGTGGAATTCAAGCATGCATGGGACAGTCATAAGGCAATTCTAGGGGGTGGGGATAGGAAGAAGTAGGCTGCTGGTTAACTAGGATCTGCAGCTTATCCATCAGGTAGGGAAATGGGCAGACTGGGTGGGCCAAGCGGTCCTTATCTGCCGTCAAATTCTATGTTTCTATGCTAGTCAGAAAATACCTTCACAAAATTCTTGGGAAATCATGACAAAGTGCAGACACACTGGACCTCAAACTTGTTGTACTTACTGTTGAAGAAGTTCTCCTTCCCATAACTAAAATCCTGAACCTGTCACTCTGTCAATCACAATTCCCACAGGTGTGGAAATCAGCCATTGTGACTCCTGTGCACAAGAATGGTGACAGGGCATCGTTGACAAACTACCGGCCCATCTCAATTTTGCCACCGCTCTCCAAAGCACTAGAATGTATAGTGGCTGACCAGTTGGTCGAATACCTTGTAAAATACTTATTCCAATGACCTGAGCAGCATGGCTTCCATAAAGGATATAGTACCTCCACAGCACTACTGGAACTCACTGGTTTTATTCACCAGTTATTGGACCAAGGAACCCTAGCAGGGGCAGTATTCACTGACCTCTCTAAAGCCTTTGATACTGTCCACCATCCCCTCCTCCTAATCTAATTAACCTCAGTTGGCCTGTCCACAAAATCAACTCTCTGGTTCAAAAGCTACCTAGGACAACATACACAAAGGGTGAAAATCAACAATGTCCTCTCCAACCAGCTGCCTGTAAGATCTGGTGCCCCCCAAGGCTACATTTTGGGACTGCTCCTTTTCAGCATTTTTTTCAACAATCTACCATGCCACTGCCCACAACAGATGCTACTCTATGCAGATGGTGCAGTAATCTTCACAAGTTGCCCAGACCCAGAGGAACTTGAGGGCAATCTGCAGCATAGCTTTGGGATTGTTGAGGAATGGTTCCAAAACCATAAATTAGTCCTAAACAGCAAAAAAAACAAAACCATAATGTTCTGCAGCAATCGGAAAAAGCACAAGTCCCATGATCTCAACATCAGTACCCAATCTAGAGCTCTGCTCAAACAAACCCAGCACTTTAAATATCTTGGGGTCACACTTGACAGCTGTCTGGCTTATGACCAGCACATCAGCAATGTTTATAGGACTGTCAACTACAAAATGGGTCTCCTCCACAGGCACAAGAACTGTCTCACTTTGGACACCCTTAGACTAGCCATCAACAGCTCCATCCTTTCTGTCGTAGACTATGGCTTGGTTATCTATGGTGCTGTTTGCCACATCTCTCTCCGCAGAATATCAGTTGCACTGAACAAGGCCTGCAGACGGCTCACAGGGGCTAAATGTCTTACCCATACCTGTGACCTCTATGCTCAAATGGGCTGGTTCCAACTCAATGGGAGGTTACACTACCAAACCTGTTTGCTGGCCAGAAAGGCTCTACTTGATATCCTTCCCCATGGCACAGCTAACTTACTTCAACCACACAGCAGCAACTCGCAAAGGACAAGAAGCACCAGCACTCACCTCTTCCATGTTCCTCATCTTCAAATGACACAGGGTCAATGCTCCTTCACCTGCAGAGCACCCCTCTGGTTTAATGCCCTCAGCCGGGACATCTCCAACCAACCTACTCTGGGCCCTTTCAAGAGACTGCTATGCCAACATCTTTCCACATCCAGCACCTGTGACTTTTGCCAGTAGGCTCTACCCTGCCTCTTAGCGACTCCCTGCATTGGCATGGTCCCTTGCCACCTCTACCCTCCCCTCACTCCCTCCCACCCCTAGTGCCCTGCCACCTAGTGGCTCACTGCTCTGGCTTATCCACTAACCACCTTCTACCCACCCCCACTCCCCCACACCCTCTCACTTTGACAATGTCTTTGACTGCTGCCATTCTCTTCTCACCTCACCTAACTTCCTCCCCACCTACTGCCACCTTGCCCCTCTCTAACTCCTTTTTTCCTACCTCCAACTATTCTCTCTACTAACTTACTATATATGCAAACTGAGGTATCTTACCTTCTATTGTTATGTTTCGTGTATATATATATATATATATATATATATATATATATATATATATATACCTGCTTGTATAAACCACTGTAATTATTGTCCATGTTTTATATCCTCTGTTGTATAATATTTTGTAATACTGTCTTCCCTCCCACTGAAGCAGAACCTTTGTAAACGAGCTCCCAAATCAAAGGTGTTTAATCCTAGTTCTCAATAAATAAATAAATAAATAAAATAAAAATAAATAAAACCATGAAAGGAGAAAGTGCTGTTAGGGAGCAAGTTGCAGTCCTTATGGAGTTAAGCACAAGAAGTGACTGTGGATGGGGTTGGGAGTTTGCCAACGTGATGGGTAAGCTTTAGAGGCTGCAGGAGGTAAATGTGAATTATAAAAAAACAAAAAAGGGGGAAGCTAAGTAAACAAAATTGTAAGGGCAGTAAAGAATGATAAAATGCTGAATAGACAGCTGAAATTAAAAAAAAATAATGAAGCCAATGTAGGAACAGTCTAGAGATGCCCTGTGGAAGAAGGCCCATAAAACTAAGTTAGTGTCCAACTGGTCTGCATTTAGTGCAGCCAGAAAACACTGTACAAAACTCGTAAGGTCCGCTAAACAGAGTATTTTCAAATGGCAATGGATTCCTCCAAAAATAATGTTGCCATATTCTGGCAAATTTTAAGGGAAATTGAAGGGCGTAGTTCATCTCCATCCCTGCCCAGCAAGACTGTCTCTTGTGAAGACACTTTTACAAACAAACATCACATTTTAGAACAGCTAAATAACCACTTTGCCACCACATGGCTTGTCTTTGACACATGTCCTACGAACGGTCTTCTCATTTAGCCCCTCCCCCCAGCCAACTTCCCAGGCATACATCAACCCCAAAGTATAGCTTCAGCTCTATCTCATTAAAACAGGTTGAGGATCTTTTAATAGCATTAGACACTAAAAGAAGTACCAGTGCTGACCAGCTTGAACCCCTATTCTTTAAACTGGGACATCACTTCCTAACAGCACCCATCACGCCCCTATTCAACATGTCTCTCACACAAGGGGTCCTTCCCTCCTCCTGGAAAATAGCACACAAAATCCCTCTTTTTAAGTCTGGCAATCCCTACAACCTTAATAACTACCAGCCCATATAATTGCTACCCATTTTATCTAAACTACTCAAAAATTAGTTAATTCACAACTACGACAGCATTTGAATACCTATAACTTTCTCAATCCCCTACAATCTAGTTTTAGGCTAAAACACAGCATGTTATCTGCTCTGGCCAAGGTGACTAATGACTGACAAACTGTGCTTGACACTAAAAATCATATCAGTGCAGTCTTCTTGCATCTGAGTATGGCTTTTGACACCGTGGATCACACAATACTATTACAAAAATTAAAAGACATCAGTCTTGATGCCTCTCCTGAGCAATGGTTTTCGTGCTACCTCACAGGTAGACAGCAATAAGTAAAAGTGCAAGGTGACCTCTCCCCCCTTAAAACCCTGCCAAGCGGAGCACCACAGGGATCCATACTGGGGCCCTAACTATTTGTAATCTTCATCAATAATACTGACTCTAATATCAGGACAGAAAATGTCCATTTCTTTGCTGACGACACAGTATTATATGTCGCCAGGCCTTCCCTTCAGCTTGCCAGCATAAACCTGCAACAGGACTTTAACTTACACCAGAATAACCTCTTTCATCTGAAATTATTGCTTAATGCAAAAAAAGAACAAAGGTCATGCTTCTATCCCCTCATGCCCAAGCCGCAAACATGATTACCCCCAGTCCAAAATATCAGATAATGACCCTTGTTGGTGAGCCACTTGAGGCAGTGGACAAATTTAAATATCTGGGGTTCTGGCTTTATTATCGATTATCCTTCATAGCTCATATTGAGGAATTGTCCAAAAAACTAAGACAGAGACTGTGACTCTTTTTTAGAATTAAGCATTTACTTAACCAAGGAGCAAAAATAAGGCTGGTCCACACCACTTTCCTCCCCTTGCTGACTATGCTGACTTCCTGTACAGTCACTGTCCAAAAGCAGCCTTGTCAAATTGAACACCCTATATCACAGAGCACTCAAATTTATCACTAATGCCCCTTTTAGAACTCATCACTGTTCTCTTTATGCCCAACTTGACTGGACCTCGGTCCACACCAGGAGATTAAAAAAATGACACGTTACGGACCTACAAAGCCATCACAAACAAACTCCCTCCCTATATCACAAAGATCTTTAAGTGTACAACGGGCACTTACTCACTTATAAAATATTCTTACATTTTGCTAGACACACCTAGGCTAACATCCCACTATGGTGAGTCAGAGTCAGCCATGCCATACCAACTGTATAGAATACCAATCAAAGATCTTTGAAACTTACTAAAGTTTTTGATTTGCAGACCTTTAAATCCCTGTTCGTCCATTCCTTGCAGGAGATTTGCAGTTGTTCCTCATAACATGTATTCAAATGTATTCACTTCTTCCTGTATGATGTCTGCTCTGTATTGCATTGTCTCTACAGTACTTGATGATCTGTGCCCAGTATGTTGTAATATGTTATGTATTATGTTTTGCATAGCTTACTGATTGTTATTGTATATACCTACCTGTACAGTTATTTTTTGCATATACCTTTATGTACTGTTATTTTTTATCGTGTATTTCAGAACTTCCCTGTTAGTAATGGCACTACTACCACACTCAATCTATGTATGTATTGAAGTGCCCTTTCCTCTGTTGTGTTCATCCAGGACCACCTTGTAAATGAGCCTACTCAGTGGTGTTATTCCTGGTAAAATAAAAACTTGATTGATTGAATGATTGATTGATTGTGAAATGCCAAAACTAATAGTTATTGATGCAAAATATGTAGTAGTAGTAGTAGTAAAATGTTTCTTTTTATACAGGTAGCAGTGTTAAACATTGTTAGGTCAGAGACCCTTTTATAAGATGGACCTGTAACAATTTACATGTAAAACTAATAGACATCTTGCACAAATTTCAGACTTATACCTTGTACATCATAGCAACAATAATCCATTTTAAGTTTAAATTCATCCTTTACTACATTATTACACTCACTCAGAGGTCTAAGACCTGACTAATAGACAAAATACATAACTTAGCTAAAAACTTTAGCATTCAGCCAAATTTTCTAAAATTAAGAATGCTTCTCTACACTCGTCATATACACTATAGTCAGTCCATCCATTGAGTAGACACTTCAACCATAACACATGCATTTCATTCTTAAGTCATAACCAATAACTTTCATAAAATGTTTTGATTGTTGTATTTGTTTTGTCTCTTCATCTATTGAGGCCCGCAGCTTAGTTACTTTTGTTCCAAAGGTTATGTCCCCAAATCTATTATGTAGTTTAGGTATAACACATTTATTTCCCCCATGAACTCTAAGATTATGGTTATGTTTATATGTCACATATGACATTTTGTCTACAAGGTATCTAGGGTTCTGATTGTGTACCACCCTATGAATCTGTTTTAGCAATTTTTGTTCTCTTTTTTGCTCTAAGTGAGGCCATTGTAGTAAAGTAAACATCTCACAGTGGTGAATATAATACTCACAGTTTAGTACAAATCTGGCCAAATTATTATATAACACTTAAATAGCTCTTAAGTGTGTCTTACTGGCCATGCCATAGACATGGCTTCCATAGTCAATACAGGGTATAATCATTTGGTTTATAATATCCCCTCTCATTTTCTCATTTAAACAGTATTTTGACCTCTGAAAAGCTCCTAATTTGTTATTGGTTTTACTTACTAAATTTGTTATGTGAATGTCAAATTTTAAATTTTGATCCATGAATACCACAGATACCTGTAGAATCTGACCAGATTTAATGTTTCATTTTTTACCTTTTTATAGACATTCTATGATGAGTACTAGTAACTTTCTGTTTACTCGCAAAAATCATTGAGGTATTTTTTTTTTTACTGTTTAAAACAAGTTTTGACTCACACAACTATGGCTCCATCCAACTAAAATCTTTTTGGAGACATTTCTCCATCTCCTGAATTGAGTTTCCATATGCTAATATAACTGTGTCATCTACGTACATTCTCAAAACAGAATGTTCAACTACCTTTGGCAACTCATTCACATAAATTATGAATAATAAAGGGCCCAATATCAAGCCTTGGGGGACTCCTCTTTTGGTGACAACTGGTTTGGATAAGACTTCCCCAACCTGCATTTGCTGGACTATTTCAGTTAAATATGACTGGAACCAGGGGAGAGTTTCATTACCTATCCCCAGCCCCAACAGTTTGACAAACAGTATTGCATGATCTATGGTGTCGAAGGCCTTGGAGAGATCCACGAACACTGCGCCCACCGACCTGCCACTATTTAAATGAGTGGCAATATTATCTACCAGATAGGTGAGCATAGTGTCCATGAAGTGGCCCTTTCAAAAGTAAACTAAATAAGAGAAGAAACAAATTGAAAACTCCCCCTGCCTATTCGCTCATCACCCACACATCTAGCTTTTAAGCATGCCATGAAAGCATCCCTTTTCTCGTCTGCAGTCTGCCACTGTTCCTAACTGCAGGGATACTGTATTGGATTTCTCCTCTGACCTAAGCGCTTGGTCTATACCTGCATCCCTGACAGAATTTCAACCCCATTGCTCCTTTTCCCCACTATAACTCCCCCTTTTCCTCCTGCCCCTCCCTTGCCTTCACCCCTTCTACTACCCCCCTTTTTGTTTCCTCTTATTTTATAGAATCTGTGCTGGTTGCTGTTTCAGTTTACTTACTCAATGTTTTTTTTATCTCTGCCTGTATTGTGACTCAGCCCTTGCTATTTACTCAGCAGTGAACCTAATCTATTTGCTGCTTGTACCCTGTTACAACCCGATATTGCTGTATCAGTTCTACCTTGTACATTTGTATCTTATGTATTGCTTGAACCTCTCTGTTATACCTGTATTTTTGGCTGCTGCATTTCTGTGGCCTGGGTCATGACTGAAAACGGTCCTCTGGATCAGTGCACCTATCCGGTTATTAAAGACATAAAGGCATAAATAAATAAGTAAATAAATATAGTGAACAAATCAGAATGACACTGTGGGTGATGCATTTTTAAATGGTTTTGTATGCATATATTTCTTTTTTTTTTTGAGAAAAATATTCGTTATTGAGATTGACATAAAGCATCAACATACAGAGTATAAATTGACAATCTACACAATTACTATGACATGCTGTACAGAGGTTACAGATCATCAGGTTGCATTTGGAACAGATGTGTTTAGAGACATTCATATCAGTGGTATCACTGGCATTGGTTCGGGTTTGAGTGCATATTACCCCGGTACCAATCTCTCTCTCTCCAACTGCGTGCCCCTTCATGATTTCACATTATTGCAGAGGAGAAACAGGTAGGTGGGGTTTAGGGTGTCAGGAGGTCAGTAGTATTGCCTCTAGTGGGCCCCAACTTCGGCTGTATGTATGAGGGGTATGTCTGATGGAGTCTATAATTTTCTCCATCCAGATGGCTTCCAGTGTTGTGTTGTGCCACTCCTAAAACAAAATCTGGTCAGATCCACCATGGCTGCATAATGAAGTTAGTGAAGTTGTGTGGAATTGTTAAGGATGTATGGAAAAACAACACAATGATTTGTAAGTAGTAAGATTTGTTTTAGTTTCTATTCTAAGGAGGGCATACACATTTTTAGGAAAATATATGGAGGTGTACATTTTTAATGGAAGGAATAGGAAGAAATATAGGTTTACAAAAGAACCCCAGAGCAAATGCTACTGAGGTATGTGATGATATTGGCTGGACAGCCACATTTTAAAGAAAACACAATTGCACATACCCCAATAATGCAAAGCATCATGGGAAACATATGCAAATTCCCATGATGGTGCAGAAGGTGGCAGTGCATGAAAAAGTAATGACTGGCATATGTTCCGCCTTGTGATTATTTACATTTTTTTTTAGAGAAACAGGGTTTATGTCCATGAGGTGATGTAAGTTATATTTATGCAATGTGTTGATGTCAGAAAGTCAGGTTTAATGATGGACTGTTAGCAGAGAAAATGTGATAGTAACTTTTAGCGGGGGTCACTTTTGATAAGGGCAAGGTAATTACGCTTGTGAGAATGGGAATATTAGGAAAGTCTGAGGTCTATGCAGAAGTGGAGTATAAATATGCACAGTTTCATAAGTATGTGCTCAGAGTGCAGGCAAATGTGATATGCAGGTTTGTTCTAGAAATAGGTAAAAACAGCGATATATGCAATTGATAGAAAGATAGATAATTATATAGACATATATATATAAAATACAAAATCAAACATGCTCACACAATGCAAAGCATCATGGGCTGCATATGCAAATCACCACAAAATGTTATGCTGGTTCAACTTTAAGTAGAATTGCATGGTGCCGAATTATATATGTATAGAGAGAGAGACAGACAGACAGACAGGCAGAATACGAATGGTAGCGAAGTACTGAAGTGATGACAACCCCACCCCCACTCTACAGAGATGGACAGGAATTGGGGTATGTCTTTGGGTCATTGGCATAACTCTCATGCCATTTCACCTCACCCTACCCTGCAGACACAGGCAAGTGTTGAGGTGTGCCTTGGGTGTTCAAACTTTACACTCACCCATTCCATAAGGAAATACACTGAAACGGGTACAGTATAAGAGAATGGAGTGAACTTTGGGGCTGAAGAGTCAAAGGCACACCTCCATACCTATCACTGGCTTCAGAGTGGAGATGCCGTGGAATGGCACACCCCTGATGCCTGTCAGTCCCTACAGGGCAGGGTGTTATGGTCAGAAACCCTAATGCCCTGGGCATCAGGTATTTTGTATTGATATTTTCACTCCAAGTTTTCAGCATGGGCTTTTTGTGACCCCACTGCATGGACAGTGACACTATCAGTTCATTAGCCAAAAGGTGATTTTGCACAGCGACTATGCCATTTGGCACCACAGGTGCAAAAACACATTTTGAACAGGATGTAAAAAATGACAGCTGTACTGTTTATGAGGAGGTATAAAAAATGGTAATGTTGAAAATCTGGAGTGAAACTATAAAAAAATTGCTGAAGTCATGACACTGCTCCTGCTAATGTATACTTTTTTTCAAATTCCTATGCATCTCATCGTTTTCGTCTCTATTGCTGTTATGTGACTTCTTAACCTAGCAACAGCAGTTAATGCATTACATTATAAGGGCAAGTAAATCATTTTTGAATACATTTACAGACAGTTACATAAACTTAATTTCCTTCATAGAATAATTTAAATTTACCAACAGTGGTAGTACAAAGTAATTACTCAGACAACTTGAAAACTATAAACCTATTTTATATTGTACATTGACACCCCATATGGACATCCTTGAAATTGAGATGCAAATGTCACACATTTATCAGTTTTCAAACAGGAATATTTTACTATCCTAAATACATTCATTGCTTCAGTAACTGCTCAGCACATCTATTGCATGACCTACTTATTGACATTTTACACCTGCTATGCAATGTACTTCTGCTTACTACACCAACATCATGGACCATAAAACTGAAGACTGCCATAACTAGGGAGGCAGTATAGCACAGTGGTTTAAGGCTCTGAGCTGCAAATCTGGAGATCAGGGCTTGAATTCCACAGCCCCCACTTGCATACTGGGTGACCCTGAGCAAGTCACTTAACTTCCATGTAGTCCCAGGTTGCCCCTGTAAACAAGCTTTCAGCTTAGTGTGCCACTCCAGGTTAAACAATTGAAAGAAAAAAAAAACACAATATATTATGTTTCTTGCTTTATTTTGCTACTACAAGCTTTGACTGATACAACCATCCTTAAATGTACTTTTTGCAGCTTATGTGTCTGTGACCTAGACATAACTACACTTAGGGTCAGATATTCAAAGCATAGTGCGGCGTACAAACCAATAGCTTGGCAAAAGCATGGGAATAGCATGGAGCTGCCATATTCAAAGGACCAGTTAGCGCACACTAACAGCATTAGTGTGGGGCAAACCACTAATGTATGCAAGGGCAAAAGGAAGGGGGGTGAGGAGAGACACGCAAGGGGATATTCAAAGGCCCAGTGCCACGCTAGGGTACATAGCATGACACATAGTGTGGCGCTAGTTACCGCCTATAAAAGGCTGGTCTTAACCCAGGGCAAAACACAGAGGAGGAGGGACCACCACAGGAAGTGGGAATGTGTGCAGTGCCAGTAGCAGTGATGCTGCCATTGATGGCAGCTGTAGTGGAGGAGGAGGAGGAGAGGGAGCAGGCACAACATGGGTCACAACACAGGCCAAGGAGACAGTATGCTGCAAACAGGTGGTACTGGCCAAGGATCTCCTTCGAGACCCTGCCTGATGACCACATCATTGGCCGGTACAGGATGAACAGGGGAATGTTGCGGCAGCTCTGTGAACTCCTGCATGAGCAGCTGCACTCAAATACCAGACACAGCCATGCCATGACAGTGGAGGAGAAGGTGACAGCAGCGATGTGCTTCCTTACCACAGGGACGTTCCAACAACCAACAGGGGACACCATTGGGGTAATGCAGAATGCCACCTCACGCCTCCTGACCCAGTTCTTAGAGGCTTTCCTGCCACATGCTGGGGAGTTCATAGTATTCCCCAGCACAGCAGCAGAGCACAGAGAAACAATGCAGCAGTTCCATCAAGTTGTGCACCTACCATCCATACTGGGTACCATTGACTGCGCCCATGTCCCCATCCATTCACCACCTGGTGATGGCAGTGATGTGTATGTGACATACGCCTATAAAAGGCTGGTCTTAACCCAGGGCAAAACACAGAGGAGGAGGGACCACCACAGGAAGTGGGAATGTGTGCAGTGCCAGTAGCAATGATGCTGCCATTGATGGCAGCTGTAGTGGAGGAGGAGAGGGAGCAGGTACAACATGGGCCACAACACAGGCCAAGGAGACGGTATGCTGCAAACAGGTGGTACTGGCCCAGGGTCTCCTTCGAGACCCTGCCTGATGACCACATCATTGGCCGGTACAGGATGAACTGGGGAATGTTGAGGAAGCTCTGTGAACTCCTGCATAAGCAGCTGCGCTCAAATACCAGACACAGCCATGCCATGACAGTGGAGAAGAAGGTGACAGCAGCTATGTGCTTCCTTACCACAGGGACGTTCCAACGACCAACAGGGGACACCATTGGGGTAATGCAGAATGCCACCTCAAGCCTCCTGACCCAGTTCCTAGAGACTTTCCTGCCACATGCTGGGGAGTTCATAGTATTTCCCAGCATGGCAGCAGAGCACAGAGAAACAATGCAGCAGTTCCATCAAGTTGTGCACCTACCATCCATACTGGGTGCCATTGACTGCGCCCATGTCCCCATCCGTGCACCACCTGGCAATGGCAGTGACGTGTATGTTAACAGGAAGGGGTACCACTCCATCAACTGCCAGGTGGTGTGTGATGCGGCTGGGTGCATCAGCAATGTCTATGCACAGTACCCCGGCAGTGCCCACGACATCTTCATCTGGCACCAGTCCCAGCTGTGCCAGACTTTTGAGGAGGGCAGGATACCCAGTGGGAAACTAGTCGGTGAATAGTAGCATACAAGGCATACACACAACAGCATGGATGGGGGCAGGCATTGCAGGCCAGGGAAGGGGTGTGGGAGGGCTACACAGAGGTGCAGGACAGCATCTGACAGACTGCAGTACGGCACTAACAGGTATACATCTCTTGACAGGGGACAGTGCCTATCCCCTGTGACCCTGGCTGCTGACACCAGTACTTAGACCGGCCACAGTGGCCAAGGAAATGTACAAAACGAGGCACATGCCAGCACAAGGAACATCTTAGAGATGGTGTTTGGCATCCTGAAGATGTGATTCAGATGACTAGACACATCAGGCGGTGCCCTACAGTATACACCTCAGAAGGTATGCCGTATCTTCCTAGCCTGTTGTATGCTGCACAACATGGCAATGAACCATGGGATACAGGCACCTGAACCTGAGGGACAGTCTGACAGTGAGCCAGAGCCAGCGGTCAGGGGGATAGTGGAGCAACTCAAGAGGAGGGACCCTCGCATGGCACACAGGGCCATACAGCACAGGGACAACATCGTCAGGACACTGCTACAGACAAGAGGGTAAGTACAGACAGCACAACAACTTGAAAGAGTACAATTAATAATCTATTTAATGTGCACAAAGAAACAGAACAGTGACACCAGCAATCACACCAGTAAACCAACACAGTGGATCAGACAACATGTGTGCATGTGGTGTGAGGTCGGGAGCACGCAGGACACACGTGGGGGGGACAGGCAGAAACGGTGTAGTGTCGGTGGGGAAGTGTGATGTGTGCTGTGAGGGTAAGGGTGCAACTATGGCAGTGGAAGTGTGTGTGTGTGCGCAAGTCTGCATGTGCATGTGGGTGTGCCAATGTTGCAAAGGGAAGTGATGACTGCGCAGTGCCGCAGACTGATTGTGGGCATCACCGATGCCTACCTCCATGCATGCGCTGTGCATCTATACCGTGGGACACAGTCCCTGGGGTGCTCTGAGCAGAGGACAACACTGAAGAGAAAGGTGAGGCAGGCAGAGTTGGCCTCCTGTGCCCCCGGGAGATGGTGGAGCCTGACAGGGTGGGTGGACGACCACAGCGGCGCTGGGTTTCAGATGGAGTGTGTGATGCTGTGGAACTGGAACCACTGGCAGCCCTGAGGCCTCTGTTTGCACGCCTGTGTGCCTCTGTGCTGTCTGCACCATGGCCAAGCATCCCATGCCGGCGAGCACCATGCACACCACACAGCACATTCCTTATGTCAACCACAGCAGCTGTTAGACCAGAAAAACCATGGTCAATGGCACCCACCAGGAGGCCCAACCTGTCCTCCGCCCACTGTTCAGGATGGGCAAAGCCCACTGAGATGGACTCTCTGATCTGTTCCAGCTCATGTCGCAGCTCCCTCCATATGCCATGCAGGTCCATATGGGCCTCCTGCTGGGAGGTGACAGCAGCCTGCAGGAGTGGGCAGGCACCATGGCCATCCTGCCCCAGGGGCACAGAACCATCAGCTGCAGCTGGCAGAGGTGCCTGTGGTGCAGGAGCAACTGGATGCTGTTGCACACCAGGCACGTCCTGCTGCTGGCGACTACTGGTGGTGGTCTGTGGCACGGTATGGACATGGACCCCAATACGTGTTGGACACTGCACGTCCTGTGGTTCTCCGATGTTCCCCACACTGGCCACCACTGTGCGCCCAGGTACAGCCACACTGGTGATGCTGAATACACCACTGGCACCCGTACCATGGCCTGCAAGCAGCCTCACCCCTGCATCCCCCTGCACTGGAATGGCCAGGTGTTGTGAAAACTCTGAGACATCAGTGTCATCGCCACTGGTAACAGTGACCAGTAGGATCTCCCCTACACCAACATCCTCCATCTGTGCAGCATCCAGGTAGCCAGTGTATCCCAAGCCCCCTACTGAGGTGTGACCCCCTCCCCAGGCAGTTGCACCCCCTGTCCATGTGATTGCCACACATGCATAGTGTCTGTGTGGCCATGAGCTTCACAAAGCCCGGATGTTGATGGGCATTCTCCATCCTCCTCCTCCTCCACGACTTCTGGAACCTGGCTGTACACATATCTCTCAACCTCCAAGGCCGCAAATCAGGGACACTACCCTTTAAAATCAGGGACAAATACTCAAAATCAGGGACACCGTTTTTCGAGCCACGTAAAGTGCTGCGTCACAGGGTTCGCATCTTTAAAATGCATGAAATTCACAGTTATTGAATACTACATTAGGAATACAACATAAAGCCTGATAGTTTTACTTTTAAAAACTTTTTTCTGAGCTATTTATAGGGTAATATTACATACATTTAATGACATATTGCAACAAACAGATTAAATGAAAACATACATACCTATATACAGTATTGTACATGCTATCTAGTCTATGCACTTAACTAAAATTGAAAACCCATCTACACACATTTTACTTATCATTTGTACGGTACCCTATACTAAAAAACATGCTACAATAGTTTACACTAAAAACAAACACGTAATATTTTATTTCATCTAAACTAAAAAAGGAACACACACACACAATATTTTATATATCTACTCTATATCATATACATGCTATTGTATACTAAAATGAAAATCATGCTATCTACTGTACACTACAAATTTAAACCTATGTACCTATACACAAACAGTTGGTTTGGAAGAGTCATTTGTCTTTTGCTGCAAGGTGCTCTCGGTTGTAAAGCACAGTTGCTTTCCTGCAGCCTCTAAGACTCCCTTGTATGAGTTACCTCATAGCAGTGTCTTTCTTCATTCATCTTGATAGCGTATAATGGAGTTCAAAGTCTTTACATTCAGTGACTGTCTTAGCTCAGTCTTCACTTTTCGCACCATACTGAAGGCCCGCTCTGGCTCTGCATTGGAGTGAGGGAGGCATAAGACTGTCTCCATCAGATGCCTGAATAGGGGCAGATCGTCACCACTGGTGCATAGCTGGGAGAGCATCATGCCCCAATACTTTAGTGCAGAACTGTTCGTTTCAAAGGACTGGGCAGATCCAGTTTCTGCAAACTGGTATGTCCCAAACTCATCCAAAAGCTGGTCACACTCAGAGTGTGAACTGCATACGCCAAGTTCCTTGGCAAGGTTCACCACAGAGCTTCCACTTACATGTAGTTTTAGTGCTGGGTTCAGCAACGTGGAAACCTGCTTCAGGACACTGCATTTCAGTGGGAGCTTTGTTAACATTTTTTGCAGCACAGCACAGTAAAAGGATTTGGCCTTTTTATAAATACTTAGTTCCACTGATGTCCCTACCATATCATCATTGCTTGCAATGAATTCTTGCACTTCAGGGCCAACACGTACATCTTTTAGTGCAAGAAAGTTTGCCTCGCTCTTTAGGTCCAAAATATCTTCTTTGTACAAGGCAACTACAGCCTGAGGTTGCAAAACCCTGCTGGCATACAACTGTATGACTTTGCTGATGTCACCCTGCAGAGTCATCAGCTGACTCTCTCTGCTCTGAAGTTTCATATTAAAATTGCACAGTGGCTCAAGGGCATATTTTAGAAAGAGAAAGGTCATTTGAATTTCTTGGGTGCCCAGGCGGTCACATATTAGTTTGACTTTGGCACCTCTGGGTTCCACAGACCTAAAATAAGACAGCAGAGTGGGCCACATGTCAGTTATTCATTTAACAACTTTACTCAAACTGAGCCATCTTGTGGGTGCATGCTTAATGATTTTTAATGGGTCAATATCAACAAAGAGAGCAAACTCTTTCAGCTGTTGTTGCCGTAATGAGCTGGAAGAGAAATGGCAATAAATGTCAGAAATTAGTTCCTCAACAGGCGAGGACAAGGCCTTGACCCCTGATTTGGAGCACAGGTCTAGCAGATGGCACAAGCATCCCATATTTCTGAGGTTTGGGTTCACTCTTCAATCTGGAAAACACAGAGTTGTGTTTTCCAATCATTGCTGCAGCATTGTCAGATGAAAATGCCACAAGGTTTTTTACAGGGATGTCCATCTGCTCCAGAGTTTTCATCATGCAGTCAAACACTGCTTGTCCAGTCCATGAAGTGCATGCCGGCATGTCAAGAAACTGTATGACATTTTTTCCCTGTCGAATGTCATAGCAACCTGCAAGGATGACCAAAAGTTTCTCATCCCCCATGTCCATGCTTTGGTCAACATAGAGACAAAATGGCACTCGATGGCAAAGGGAAGCTGCAGTCTCCTGGTAGCTGGGACCAAGCACATCTCTGGCAATGCAGGTGGATTTGGTTGCTCCACAGCTCATCTTCTTGACTACCTCTGGATCTGTGCAGTACTTCTTCATAAATTTCAGGGAGGCGGTCTGCACAAGAAAATGACAAGTTGTGCTCCGCCAACATGTTCACAAATGCCACCTCTGCCTCCAAAACTTTTGAGGTACTCTGTGCTTGGAAGAATTGGGTCAGCTTCTTCCCTTCTGCATGCTTCCTACTCTGGAGATGCTTCTGTGAAGATTCGTGTCTCTGTATGTCGTTTCGTCCTCCATGGCTGATGCTGATGTCACATCCACAGGACTTGCAGAATGCATACAGTGGCCCTTTCTTGCTCTGTGCGATCCACTTCAAAGGAAGTCTTCCAGAAACTTTGAAGACTGAATTCTCTTCTTCTGGTTGGTGTGGAGACGGAGTTACCACTGGTACTGTAAGCTCGCATTTGAAGCATCTGTTTGCAATCCATCTCCTATTGAGGACGGCAATCTAGAAAAATATGTAACACTGACTTCAGGCAAGATGGACGGGTAGTCCATAACATTTCTTTGGCAGAGGCAAAGAGGTAGAGCAGCATCAGTTCTAGATCGCTGGATAACACCTTCAGTGTCCACGGTCCACCTTTGAGATGCATTACCAAGTATACCTAAGCAGTAATTAATGAGTCCAAATCAAGCTTAAGCTGTCCCCATTATTTTTATATATTTTTTTTTTTTTTACATATGTCCTACAAATTCTACCCGGTACACATAATGAGCTGCTAATGTATCCTCATCTATATGCATGTTTTCCATCTTGCCTGGCTCCGACAAATTCTCACTCTCAGGCACACATAAAGAGCTGCTAATGAGTCATTACTTAGCTGAATCATGCTTCTGTAAAAATCTCCCTGCCAGATCTAGCTTAATGGTTTGGGTCATGAACCACACTTTTGTAAAAGTCCTCCTGCCAAGTCTCAAACAGTTTAAGCATGCTATTTTAAAAGTTCTCCCACCAGGTCTGAAACTTCTAGACCTTGTCAACCACAGCAAGCATAAGGCAGACAAAACAAGCAATATACATTTGTATTTTAACCAGTGCCCACAGGGGAGGGCTTTGTCGTAGCAGCACTGCTTTTAACCAACGCTCCCCTACCCAGTTCACAATCACAGGATCTGAGTGAGAGTTCTCTCCTCTACTCCAGGCCTGGCCAACATATTACATTTTAAATGAGCTGCTGTACTGTGGAGTGAACAGGTGTGTCATGTGTATATTATATATATATATATATATATATATATATACACACACACACACACACACACACACACACACACACACACACACACACACTCTCTCTCTCTCTCTCCCCTTTCAGCCTGATGAGTCATAATATCCCTTTTCAGATGTAGTATGTAGGTTAAACATACGAAAATCAAAGAGTCTGTATTTTTGTCTATTGCTACTAGCTGGATGGTGTTGTGACAACTCCATCCAGACAGTAGCAAATAGCAATAGACAGAAATAAAGACAGTGTCCAAGTTTCAGTGACTCAGGTAGTACACTGGCCTCTGAGCCCAGGAGATTACAGGTCTATGGGTTCAGTTCCCACATATACAGCATGAGGATGGGGTGCTGCACTCCTGAGGTGCCGTCTTTCAGATGAGACATTAAACCAAGGTCCCAACTGCCTGGACTGGTAGAATTTCAGGTGGATGTTAAAAAGAGTAGGGGAATTTCCCCAGTGCCCTGGCCAAATTTCCCTCATTCACTAAAAATACCACCTACAGCTTAATCTGGTTCAAGGTCGGTTGCTTATCATCTGTATCCCCCCTCCCCCCAGTTACCCCTGAAAAAGGGACTTCTAGGCCCAGTGGGCTTACTGGGTCAATAAGTTCCGATTTATAGGCACGGCAGTAGAAGAAAAATAGGACAGTAGTACCACCTCTCTTTTTTGGTTCTCTTCAGTTACATGGAGGTTCTGCCCCCAATTTTACAAAACAGAAGTTTAAACTATTTTTTTAAATTTCACAATACAAAAATTAGCTTTCCCTGGAGTGGAGCAGGACAGAACCTACATATAAATGACTAAGACACTTCTGTTCTGAGTTCGGACTGTCCCACCCAGACAAAGTGTGGACAGAAGAGAACACAGAACCAACTGCATACAAAAACTTAAAGAAACATTTCTGTATACTGTATTAATAGTTTTACAACATAGGCATTCATCAAATCACCACCTCAATTTGTCCTGCCAATACCATCTCTTTTGGTTCTCTTACTCAGTTACATGAAGGTTCTGCCCCCATTTTACGAAACAGAAGTTTGAACTATTTTTTTAATTTCACAATACAAAAATTAGCTTTCCCCGGAGCGGAGCAGGACAGAACCTACATATAAATGACTAAGTGATGGCAGTGTGTAAGAATTTATCCACCATGCTATTCTCCCCTCTGGCAGACTGGCACTTTCACTTGGAGCTCACCAATATTATTTCTTAAGCTCATAGCAGTTAGGCAGACCCCCATCCACCCATCCTTCTTGATCCCCCTTTTAGTTCTTGAATACCATCCTTTGCCTGAACCTTTTCTTCCTTATGTCATCCTTTCCCCATTGTCTTCCCAAACCCCCTCCTGCTCCTGACCCCCCCGTCCAGTCTGCCTCCTGCCTATGCAGTCTCTAGTTCCTTCATACCTCCTGCCTATTTCTGGCAGAGTACTAGCTAGGCTTCCCCTTTAGTTATGCAGACATCAAACTGCTGTCCAAGAGCACTTGTTCCCTCATTTCCCTTCTCCTATCCCCCTGTTTACACACACACAGTGACTGGCACTGCACTGGTCTGTGTCGGATAATGGCAGTACTACAGTTGGCATTTGGCATTAAGTTGGCATTCATGATATTACTTACCTTAAGCCAAGGCAGGCACTGGTGTAGTGGACCTGGTAGTCTCTGTAGCAGTTTCAGGCACTGGCTGGCACACAGAGTCAGTCTCAGGATGTCGTTGTCCTTGGGGCTCGTCGTGCTGTGCTTGGCTGCTCCCTCTGTGCTGCTGAGCTGCTCTTCAAGTTGCTGTGCTGGTGCTGGCAGTCGGTACCTGCTGGCTGCTGCCGGCACTGATGCTGCTGCAGTGCTGCTTAGTTCTTTTATCAAGCTTTTAAATGATTTAGCAGCAAGTAGCAGCTAACAGCACTGCAGAATTCTGGCAATCCGTGTGTCCCAACCTAAGCAGCTCTCTCTGCAAATCAGCGGGCAGCACGGCAGTTGGTTGGCACTGTTCACTTGTTGTCCGGCCCGGGTCCCCTGTTGTCTCCCTGGTGCTCCAGTCCCGACCTAGGCAGCTCTCTCTCTCTCTGGTCTGAGTGGTCGCGACAGTCTCTGACTCCAGCGACGATCACGCAATTGCTTCCCTTCCCTGGCACTCTGGAACTCTTCTTGGGCTCAGTGAGTTCAGAGCGCCGGAGTGGTCCTTATATGCTGCTCAATCGGACCTGAGGGGGGACACAAAAATCAGGTCCATGTGGGCGGGGGTGCTAAAAACAGCAATGGACCGCAAGAAGTCATGCGATTGGCTGCAAGGGCAGGAAATGAGCTGCTATGTCACAGCGTCACTGCTGCAGCTTGAATATGGGGACATGGGGATTTTTGTAGCGAGCAGCAAGAGCGAGAGCGAGACAATGGTGAGGGCGTAAGGCAACTCGAGTCGGCGGCGAAGTTGGCATGGGCCACATGGGCTACCAGGAAATCGTGCAGATGGCCAGTGAGTTCGGGACGGCGGGACAAATGGCAGGAAAACGGGATTTCCCGGAAAATCTGGGACAGTTGAGAGGTATGGCTGTACATCCTTGGCACCTCCTATTGTGCTGCAGGCCTGGCAGACACCACTGTGGAGACAATAGGGACAGGGTCAGTCACCCGTATATGGACGCTGTGCCCAAACACCACCACCACTACCACCACCACACCATGCAGACTTCAGGACACGTACCCCCCTTCACACAAGCCCATGACGACAGTGCACCCTGTGCAGGACACCAACAGCATGACCATGCACCCATGCCATCACAACATAAAGGATATACACATGTGAATACAGACCTGTCCTTGGCAGTGCGAGAGGTGTCTCACATCCACCACCTGGTACACCTGTGACTGCCACCGTCCTCAGATTCAATGCCACCACAGCCATGTGTGGCTCCTCCACCAGCTGCTGATGTTCAGGTGGTCCACCACCGGTCCTCATTCTGTCCCTCAGTCACTGTGCCTCTTCCTCCTTCGCACATTGCAGAAGGTCATTCCATCGCTTGTGCACAGCCTCTGTTGTTCAGCCATGTCCTCCCACAGCATTTACAGCTGCAGTCACCTCCTCCCAAGCTTGGCGCACCACTGCATCAGTGGCCCTGTGTGTGCGTAGCACCTGCTCCCTCTCCTTAACAGCATGTACAAGGGTGTTCAACTCCTCTTGTGAGAACTTGTGGGCATGGATGCACTCATGGTGTGCAGCCAAACCTATGGGATAGTTGAAAGGGGACATGTGTCATCAGCCATGTCAGTGCTGCATTGCATTACACATAGACATCACGATGCCACCCCCTACAGTGCCACAGGCCACATGGACATATCAGATTGCTGCATGTGCATGTACGGTGCACACGGCCACATAGTCACTGTCCGTCCATGTCTGGACAGCGAGCCCTGTACACACATGTGCACTGCTGTCGCCTGTGGATGCTATGTGCTCCCATGACTGGGCCCACCCCTATGCTAACCACCTTGCACTGTACTCTGCACCTCTTGAGCACTACAGTGGTTGCAGGGACAAGTGCACTAGCAAAGTCGGGACACCATGTTGCATGGGACGGCACGTCACTGGGACACTGTGTACGTCCTGCAGGGGGGCCACAGCATACCACGCCACACATCCAGGGAGTCATGTCAGTGGGCCAAGTTGTGCACAGAGACAGGCGCTGGGGGGAGGTAGAGACTGCTAGCCTAGTGCAGCTCATGATGAAATGCCATAGGAGGCTGTTTGGGGAGGTGAGGGAAGGGTACCTCCCAAGGATGCAAGTGTGGGACACGGTGGCAAGGAAACTTACTGCCCATACTGGCATAGCCCGCAATGCCTAAAAGTGCTATCACAGGTACACAGACCTGAGACACAGGCAGAGGCAGCAGCTTGAGCGCTACAAGTGCAAGGTGCGTGATGGCACTATGCCTGTGCCTGGTGAGTGGAGTTACAGGTAGAGTGTACCAACATGGAAGGCTTTGAGTGTGTGGGTGTGGGTGTGGGTGTGCGGAGGGGGTGGAGGTGTGGGGGTTTTTGGTGTGGGTGACTGGGTGTGTGGGTGTACAAAGGATGTGGTGGTGGGGGGTTGTGGTTTGGGTGTGGGCGTGTGGGTGTGTGGGTATGTGTGTATGTGCACAGGTGTGCGTAACGATGCATGGTGTTGTTACACACTGTGTACAGGTGGAGTGGCACATGTATGCCACATAGGGGCACGGTACATGCTGCGACCATTGCTGTGGGAGGAGGGTTATGTCATGCTGTTCTGCAAGTCCTGGGGCATCACCAGCCTGGGGACTGCTCCACCGTGTTGCAGGAAACATGCTCGTGGTGTACTGTCGACGTACACGCACAGGTCTGCGGATGTTCGCATGGGAGCTGCAACGGCCACTGTCACAGTACTGTGGCGCCATTGATCACTGATGTGTGTGCCTGATGAATGCACCATGGCCACTGCCACTCTCTGTGTGTGGATCCTCCCTGTTCACTCCATGTGTGTGCATTGTGGTTGGGGTTGCATGTGCATCTTGCTGTACTTGATGTTGTGTATGCTGTGTCATGCTCTAACACCATTTTCTCATCTGTCCACTGCAGAGTGGATCGAGCAGCCCATGGCTGCAGGAGGGAGTCAGCTCAGGCAACAGGAGCAGAGACAGGGAAGCCCAAGGGTGCCATCCCTTCCACAGTGGGTGCAGGAGAGCAGCCCTGAAAGTGGTGGCATGTTGCGTGAGTATCTGTTTCATTGCTTTGTGATCTGTTCCCTTTCTGTGTGTGCGTCACATCTGGGTGTCCAGCCACTGACTTGTCTGGTGGCATTTATGCAACGGGCAGTGGGACAGTGTGGTGTAGCAGTGTGCTGTACGGTACACCTGTTTTTCACACCACAGCTGAGTGCTGTCAGTCTTGCCTGGGGAGGCTGTCAGCTTGCATTGCTGTGCGGGTGACTGATGGTGTTGGTTGCTCAGGTGGCGAGAGTTCCATGGGGATGGCTGACCTTCTCACTGCTGTGGTCCATCCATATTACCACGCACAGGGCGTCCTCAATTGCACGGGTGGTGGTTCCTTGCTGTGCATGCAGGACAGCACGCACCATGCCTTGCGGCCTTACCTCTCCCTCTTCTGGCTACCAGCTGTGGAGCACTGCCTGTCACACTGTGCTACATCCTGGCACTGTGCCGTACTCATTGTGGAGTCCTTCCATGTGTACCTCATTGCGAGGTTACTGTGTTGCAGTTTAGTTGCAGGGTAGTATTATCACTGTGCTATTACATTATGTTCATCGTTGCCTGCCAATGATGACCGTGGCTGTAGAAGTAGTAATCACTGTGTGGAGGAGGGGGGGTCCTGTTATGTGGTTTGGGGATACTGCCATGTACCATGTCTCAGTTGGGTGGTATGCTTTTGGTGGAATTGCCTGGTGGCATGTGAAGGCTCTTCACTGACAGCATCTGTGCCCTGGCTGACAGTTATCCCCAGCCTGGGTCAGTCATTGGCAGGCCACTGTCATGGTTCATTGATGCTCCTGCATGCCTGTTGTTATTGTTTGTTCTGTGCTCTGCATTACTGTACATTTCCATGTGTGGGTGGGCAGCATGTCCCAATGTGTGGATGCCCTTGTGCATCTCCTGGTGTGTCCCTTGCCCTCAACTCTCCAGGTTTCCAGCTGTGTGTCTGCCGTGTCTCGCGGTGTGCTGTATCATGGTGGGTGGTGTCACATGTTCCCTGCTGCTGTCAGGATCTCTGTCAGCATCTGTGTTGGGTTTTGTGTTGGTGCCTGTGTTGCACTGTGCTGCTTTGTGGGAAGCGTCCATGTTGTCCTACCACTGCAGAACTCAACACCGCCAGGGATAGCCCATTGGGACATGCTGTCCATCTCTGTATGGCAAAGGCTGGCTGCTGGTTGCCTCCTGTCCGGTGTACCATTCTCATAGTCTCACCCTTCCTCTTGTAGGTCCACTCTGGGCAATGCTGTGGACAACGAGGCCAAAGAATCAGAGGGCACAGAGGACCTGCTGCGCAGAATTGTGAGGTAGCAGGGAACATTGATTGAACAGTAGGCCATTATTATAACAGAGACCTGAAGGGTGGCGAATATCCTGGACGCTCGTCTCCCTGATCCAGCGGGCAACTAGTTCTGCCCTGTTATTTTGACACCTTCCCTCACCACACCCCCTCACTGGACTTAATTATCCCTTCCTTGCCTATTGTCATCTGTCCCTGTGTGCGTCCTCCTCCGCTTTGCACCCTTGTCCTGTGTCTTCCCATCCCTCCATCTGTTGTCATCCTTATGTTTTCCTTTGTGTGTCTTTTTATGCCGATTGTGCTTGACTTTTTTTTTCATGTAGTGGGCATTTGGGGTTGTGTGTTGGGGGGGCTTGGTGGATATCTTTTGGTTCTGTCTCTGTGTTGTGGGGAGGGTTGTACAGTGGTGGGTGGGGCATTTTGTAATCTGGGGTTTGTTAATTGTTTTGTTCTGTATTTTATTCACTGTTGTGTTTCCATTTGCTTTACTCTTCATTATTGTTAATTACACTGGTTTACAACATTTTACTGTGTCCTGTGTCATTCTTGGGTGCTGGGGTTCCACATGCTTTGTACTGTTGCTGGAATTCTCCACGTGGGTCTGGATTGTTTCTGGACATTCCCGTGCATGTGTGGCATCCTCATGGGTGAGCACTGTGGTGTGCTCCTGATACCTCATTCCGGCATGTGTTCCCTTGCATGTGTCCCAGGGTCAGGCTGTCTCTGCACTGTGTTCCATTGTGTGTTTGCACTGCCTGCCTGGGGCTATATTCAGTGCTGTCTTGTGTTATATATTCGGTGCTGTCTTATTCCTGGGCTTCTTTTGCCCTGCACTCCTGGCCCTGTTTGCCCGGCTTCCTTTGCTTGCTATATTCAGCTGGTTTTGCCCTGGGCTATTTATTTTGAATATGGTTTGCATTTTGCTCCAGGCTAAGTTTGCACGCCAGGCAGTGCTAATCACTGCCAGGGGCTAACCTTTGAATATCGAGCCCTTAAAATCTTACACATTAACAAATTAATCATCAGAATAGCATTTATTTCAGTAGTATCTCCTTCCTTTTCAGGTGCCCATAACACTATGCTTATGTATATATATATATATATATATATATATATATATATATATATATATATAGTTTAACTTCAAAGCACTAAACCTATTCAAATACACAAAACATAAGACTTTATTCTCTTCACACATTACTGTTAAACTTCAGGTCTCAGAATGACCAAGAAACAGTTGTTAAACTTCACTCTTGCATGCCACTGTCAAGCCCACTTCTCATGCAAACAACAATCAATTAGACAAACCCTTTCATTTGTGTGCTATGCACGCTTACATCAGAGAGACATAAATCTTACAGAACTGCTAAAAAATCAAATTTATTAAGACTGGAATTCTGAAATAAAACTTGTATTTTTCATTACCTACATAAATAATAGTTTACTGGCTACAAACAATGATACAGACATGACAATAACAACATTTCTGTTTTACATGGAAAACATCCATATAATGAACTTGTCATATAGGATTTGTGACCTTCTGTCTGCATGTATCTGACAAAGTAAAAGGCACCTGCTTGATCCTTTTTTTCTATTTTATTTTTATGCCCAACTTGCCCATACTGTTAGAGTCAAATATTGACATGCTTAGAGTTAAAAAAAAATCATGATGTCTATGTGTGTGTGTGGAGGGGGGGTGATATGCCTAGGTGCAGTTTCAGGCACTCCTTATTTACATCCCCAGGCAGCTGTGATAGTCAGTTATTCCAACATGATAGATCCAACTTATACCCCTTCCTTAAGAACCAAAAAAAAGGTGGGGTGGATCTTTAGAAGCTTCTTGGGTGGAAGTGGGAGTGGATCTTACTCCCCCCCAAAAATTAATGCTGCCTCCCACTATTCAGGTTCCAGTTCTTGTACCTCCCACTTAAGAAAGAAAATAGTGCCCTGCAACCATTGACTAACATGAAAGCATATTTATTTGAGGGTAGAAAACATTTCTTGGAGGAGGGTAAGGCAGAGGAGATTATTTACACCTTCAGTCAGTTCCACAGACAGAAAACATGACATCAGCCCTTTTGTACATGCAAAACATCTGCAGGCTCTGCCCACTGCAACTGTAATGAGGGGATGTTATCATCTAGCCAGTGTTTTAGTATTATTTTCTTGGCCATTGCTGCTATGAGTCAAATGTACTGTCCTCTATTCCTATACAGGGAGGGAAGATTTATTCCCAGAAGGCAAAACTGATGAGAAAAGGCCCCCTCCATTTCCTGGATTGGGTTGATTCTATTTTGTAGTTCTTCCCACTGTGGACAGCTCTTGGGGCAGTCCCATAAGATATGTTTCAGTGTGCCTACATCTATACCACACCTGGTGCTTAAGTTGGAATCTAGTACTCTCATCTTGTGTAGCTTGCAGAGTGTATAGAAGGCATTACATTGGGTGAGGTGGAGCTTGTCAAACTTTAAGTATTTATACATATTTTCCCATGCTTCTCTCCAGGAGTCCCCATTGGCAAGTGTGCTAAAATCTTTGTTCCAGTATGCCCACTGGGTTTCTCTGGTAGTAGTAGTCAAGAAGTCAGATAGGATCGTGTATATTTTGAAGACTGCATGACCCTGTTCTGCCCTGAGCTGTAGTGTGTTCCATACGTTGAAACCCCAGGCGTCCCAGGGTATGGGCCCTAACATTTGACCAAGCATGTGTTGCAACTGCAAGTAGGGGTAGGCCTTTATCTTGATATTGGGGCATGTTTGTATAAAGTGTGCATAGGGGAGGATGTGGCCATCTTTCAAAGAGGTTCCTAGCATAAGTCTGTCTGTGTTTCCTGTTAGAGAAGCTGGTATCAGTTTCACTTGTATCTTAAAGTTAGTGTTGTGTTTTAGTGATTGTGCTAGATCTAGGATGGGAGTAGTTCTAAGTCTCTTGTACAGGCTCTTGCCAGCCAATGAAGAGGTGCCTACTGGAGTTTGTCTAAGGGCAGCTGGCATCTTGTGTACTGGTATAAACAGGAGGATTGAGGTGTCAATTTTATAGGAGAGGCAAAGTTCCAGTTCTATTGTTTTCCACTGAGGGAGATAACCTGTTGCTGATGGTGTTGGGCACCCAGTTCTCCACTAGAGAAATTGACTGGCGTGCATTTCCAGGTGGTATCTGCCAAAGTCAGGCAACTGGAGGCCCCCATTATATTTTGCGTATGTGAGTACTCTATGAGCTATTCTTGTTTTTTTGCCAGCCCGTAAGAAAAAGGTAATTGTTGCCTACAGTTTGGAGAACCAACCTTGTGGTATGTATGCACCTATCATACTCATTGGGTAGAGAAACCTGGGCAGGATGTTCATTTTTGTGATATTAATTCTTGACCGCAATGTCAGTGGCAGAGTAGACTATCTAAGAAGGTCTTGTTTTATTTGTTGCAGTACTGGATTTAGGTTTCAATTGGCAAGGTGGTGCTTGATCCTATGGATATTGATGCCAAGGTATCTCAGCCCAACTGCCACCCAGTTCCCACCCTATTGTAGTACCAGGGTCCTGAAAGTGTCTTTGTTTAGTGACATTATGTTGATTTTGGATATGTTCAGTTTGTAACCTAACACTTCTCCAAATTGTCTTATTACTCTTCTGTCTGTTGGGACAGAGACCTCTCATTTGGCCAGGTGGAGAAGGATGTCATCTACATTTCTTGAGATTTTGTACCTGCTGTTGCCCACCTGGATGCATTTGATTTCTTGGGTTAGTAGAAGATGTCTGGTGAGTGGTTCTAAATAGAGGTTGAATTGGTACGGTGACAAGGGGCATCCCTGGCAAATACCCTTTTGGAGAGGGTATCAGTCAGACAGGCTCTCATTGCAGATTTTTGCAGAGGAGTTGGAATGGCGTAAATGTACCCATGAGGTGAAGCCCAACGGGAAGCCAAACTTTTCCAGGGTGGTGTAGAGGTATGGTCACAAGACCCTGTCAAAGGCCTTTTCTGCATCAAATGACATTAAGACTGAAGGTAGGCCTGTGTCTCTAGCTCACTCATTATGTCTCTGAGCTTTCATAGTTTTGGGTTGACACAATTAAATGATCTGGGTAAAGCATCCTACATCTGATGTTTGCTTTCTGCAAAGCTTTCTTTATTAATTTTTCTTTATTTTTTAAGGTCTCGGATTAACACCTTTGAACTCAAGCACTCATTTACAAAGGTTCCACATCGGTGGAAAGGGAAATACATACATTGGTGGAGGACGAACAGAATAAATTCTCAAAAAATACAATAAAACAACAAGTTTACACTTATGTACAGGTAAAGTCATGTTTAGGTATACACAATTAAGATTGCGAATGGAGGAGAATAGGGTTAAAGTGACAGTAGAGCAGGAGGAGATTAGAAGGAAGGTAGAGGGGTGCAGCCAGAGGTCTTGTCCAGTTAAGCTCCAGGAGAGGGAAAGTAGGCAGAGGGACCAGAGGAGTATAGGAAGAAAGGGTGGGGCATAAGGGCTTAGGTAAGCTGACTTACTGGAGTAAATGAAGAAGGTGTGGTGTCACAAATGGGGCAAGGTTGTGCTAAATTAGGGTGTTGAAGAGTGGGAGAAGGAAAGGGGAGGTAAATGTAGCAATGAAAAAAGGACGGGTTGGGAGTGGGGGATGATAGAGGGGAAGGAAGCACAGGAAAAATATGTGAAGGGTAGCAGCTAGGTGGGGATAGTGTGGTAGTAAAAGGGGAAGATGGGAGGGTAGATACAAGATCAGTTACCCCAGAAATCTGATGGATATGTGTAGAAGATGTTATACGAAGCAGTCACAGGTGCTGTAAGAAACAAGATACTGTTTGAGCTGCGTCTGGAAGATGCCCAGTTTTTGTGGGGTTGAGCCATTAAGGACCAGGGAATTGTACCGTAGAGGAGCTCTGCATATGAAAGATCACTGGCCTTGAGTTGTATGGCATCTGGGGACAAGGAGAGGCTGATTAACAGATGCACGGGTGATCTTAGGGCTGCAGGAAGGGCTCAGTAATGCCATAGTCCCAGGTGGTAATAAGTTTAGGAGTGCTTTTTTCGCAGTTAGGCAGGTCTGGTACTTGATCCTGTTTCCAAGCTGTAGCCATCCTGTCTGTTCATATAGTTTACAGGTGATCAATGCCTGTAAGGAGTGCAAGCTTTATTTAGAGTCACCTTTAACATACACAGTGAGGAGTGGGAGGCTGATCCATAAATTGCTGGACCATAATCAATGGTTGAGAGAATGGAAATGTGTACAGCAAGTTTGAGCACTTCTGGGGTTAAGTTACACCTTAGCCAATATAGCATCCCCAGTTTTATATTTATAGCCTTAGCAACAGACTCTATGTGCCGTAAATATGAAAAGTGATTATCCATGGTCACACCTAAATACTTGAAATGATCCATAACTTCAAGAGAGACACCCAGCTGGATTTTGATACTGAGGGTTTGTGCTTTAAACTTGCTTCGATTAGTGCTGAACATCATTATTTTTGTTTTTTATAGTTCAGAACTAGCTTCTGGGTTGAGAACCATTTTTCCATATCTTCAAAACCACTTTGGAGATGTTGCTCAAGAAGGGTGGGGTTGGCCTGGCTTGAAAAGATGACAGCATCATCTGCATACAATAGCATAAGCTGGTGACAGTGGAGGGGAAGGTTGTTTACAAAGATACCGAAAAAGAGTGGGCCAAGGATGGATCCTTGTGGTTTGCCAGAGCAAACACTCTGCCGGTCAGAGATGATATTTGCAATTTTTACACATTGAGAACGTCCCTCCAGATAATCTTTGAACCAGAGCATTGCTTCATTAGACAGGTCAGTGTGTGTAAGTTGTTGTAATAGCAGAGGGTGACTGACAGTATCAAATGCCTTCATTAAATCTATGAAGGCTGCACTGACATGATTCCCTTGATCAAGTGCCTGTTGAATGAACCCAGTAAATTCTAGGAGGGCAGTGGTGGGGCTGTGACCTTTCCAAAAACTGTGCTGTTCAGTGCTTTATAAAAAGTATTTTTCCAGGTAATCTATTAATTGATCTGCAACTATGCACTCCAGGACTTTGGAAAGTGGGGGGAGGACAGAGATGGGTCAATAGTTGGTATGTAAGGTACGATCACCAGAATTGTAAATTGAGGTAACTTGTGCTGACTTCCAGAGAAGAGAGAATTGAGAAAGCCTTAGTGAAAGGTTAAAAATCCTTGTGATGGGAATTACTATTTTGTCCAGAGTAAGAGCAAGGAGTTTTAGGTCAAGTGAGTCACTGCTATGCCGTGTCTTACCCAGGATCTTGCACATGTGTCTCCTAACAAGGGAAACACTTACATTCTTAAAGGGTCAATGCATGAAAAAGGGCTACCAAATTGTGACATTTGTGACATTTTTTAAAATGCTTAACTAATACATAATTGATCTGCAACTATGCACTCCAGGACTTTGGAAAGTGGGGGGAGGACAGAGATGGGTCAATAGTTGGTATGTAAGGTACGATCACCAGAATTGTAAATTGAGGTAACTTGTGCTGACTTCCAGAGAAGAGAGAATTGAGAAAGCCTTAGTGAAAGGTTAAAAATCCTTGTGATGGGAATTACTATTTTGTCCAGAGTAAGAGCAAGGAGTTTTAGGTCAAGTGAGTCACTGCTATGCCGTGTCTTACCCAGGATCTTGCACATGTGTCTCCTAACAAGGGAAACACTTACATTCTTAAAGGGTCAATGCATGAAAAAGGGCTACCAAATTGTGACATTTGTGACATTTTTTAAAATGCTTAACTAATACATAATTTTTTATTGTTTTTGTATGCTGTTACCTACCTAATGAATTTTTATTATGTTACGGAATAAATCACTCACCATGTCCAGAGAAAAAACATTAAAAAAAAATACGCATGTAACAGGGACATAATACTCTGGATGTGCATGTAACTGGGGAAATAATACTCCGAATGCACATGAAAATGGGGACGTAATACTCTGGGTGTGCATGGGACAGGGGCCATTTATTTAATGTTGCGCTGCAACAAAGACCCTTGAATTAGCACTGCACATGGAATAAGAGATGGAAAACAGCAGCTGAAGTTCCAGAAAGTTTTTTTACTGTACATTTTTTTTATTTTATTTTTTTTAATGTATTTTATTTTATTTCAGCTAGGATTACAATACCTTTGAGCCAAGGCTCTTTTACAAAGGTTCCACGTCAGCGTGTGCAACAGTCATCATTTTTGGTTACAAACATATAGTCATTGACTTACAGACATGTAATAACCAGTACAAAGACTTGAGCTATGAGCACGACAAGGGAAGGGCGGGTGGTGGGGAAGTGAGGGTAGGAGATCGAGGAGGGAGGAGATGCAGGGGTAAGGGGAGTATGGGAGGTGGTTGGGGCAGGGGCAGGAGTGGAGATACGGGAGGGGAGGTGGGTGAGGGTGGGAGACAGTGCAGCCAAGGGGCCTTGTCGAGGGAATTTAAATACAAAAAAATACAATTTACAAAACCTAAAGTATTATACCTAAACACCACTGACTAAAGCCAAACTGTAAACTAAAATATCTTTATATTCACATATTTACATCTTTATCAGAAGTATGAAATTTAAAAAAGCATTTTTGGAAGTCCATTGTCTTTGACTACAGATGGAAGTATACAACCTAAGCTATAAGACTTACTACAGAATACACTATGACAACAGTAAAAGCATACACTATGGCCCAGATATTCAAAGGGATGTGCCTGGCTCAACTTGGTTGTGCCAGGCACAAACCCATAATGCACCCCATCGCAATATTCAAAAGGGGCATTTGAGCAGTGCAAATTCCAATGCACCAGGGCGTACTGCAATTGTATGCGGTGCATCTGAAGGGGGAGTGCCCATGAATATTCTGCACATCCCGATATTCAGCCCGGGGTGTGCAGTGCATATGCTGGCATAACCCCCAGATGCGCCACAAACCTGGGCACAAAGTTGTGCCAGAAAAAAACAGGAACAACTGCTGGGTGCAACACAGTGGCTGCCAGCCTTGGGTGGCTACCCGCCCACCCAGAAGACCATCCACAAGCACCCATAACATCCCTGGTAGTCTAGTGGTACCCCCCTCCCTCCCGTTGTCTCTATCACCAGTAAATAGTAAGTCCTACATTACCTGATAGTCTAGTGGCACCCCCTCCCTACCATTGCCGCGATCACTGGTACATTGTCATATCCACATTCCCTGGTAGTCCAGTGGCCCTAGCCCTGATCTCTGGTACAATGATGTAAATACATTCCCTGGTGATCCAGTGGCAACCCTCACCCCTCCCACCCACATAGGACCCCTTGCCCACCCCACCCCCCATCATCGTTGGGGGGCTGCAACCCTCCCACATACCACCCGGCTGCCTGACGAATGACAGCTTACAGTATGGGCTGTAAGTATATTGGTCCGCACTGTGGACCAATGGGCTGCGTGGCATACTGTGATAGACAGTCACAAATATGAATGAAATCATTCACATAATTGTGACTGTCTAATATAGTATGCCCTGAACCCATTGGTCCAGCAACGCGACCAATGAGCTTACATCCCATACCGTAAGCTGTCATTCAGCAGGCAGCCAGGGCATGGGTGTTTTGCAGATGCCCACCAATGATGGGGGAGAGCAGGGTGGCCAAGGGTCTTGTATGGGTGGGAGGGTGGTGTGCCACTGGATCACCAGTGAATGTATTTGATGCCAGTACTGGCAATCAGGGTTGGGGGCGGGGGAACCACTGGACTACCAGGGAATGTGGATATGACAATATACTGGTGATCGCAGCAATGGGAGGGAAGAGGGTGCCACTAGACTACCAGGGAATGTGGATGTGACAATATACTGGCAATTGCAGCAATGGGAGGGAGGGGGTGCCACTAGACTACCAGGGAATGTGGATATGACAATATACCGGTGATTGTGGCAATGGGAGGGAAGAGGGTGCCACTAGATTAGCAGGGTATGTGGATATGACATTATACTGGCAATCGCAGCAACGGGAAGGAGGGGAGTGCCACTAGACTACTAGGGAATGTAGATATGACAATATACCAGCAATCACAGCAAAAGGGAGGGAAGGGTTGCCACTAGACTACCAGGGAATGTAGGATTTATTATTTACCGGTGATCACGGCAACAGGAGGGAGGGGGTACCACTAGACTTCCAGGGATTTTGTTATACTGCCAAATACCCACGATCAGGCTATGGGAAGGGGGCTGGCTCAGGACCACCACTGTCCACACGTCAATCTGCGGAGGGTGCCAGGTGCAAGTCACCAGGTTGCCCTGCACAATGCATGCAAATGGGGCCATAATGACATGGAAATGGCCCCATTTGTGCTTTGCATATATTATGGCCTAATTTGCATGCCATCTGCTGAATATCGAGGGTGCTTTGCCCAGTGCAACTGTGTTTGTGCTCAGGCATCCTCATGCTCCTGATCTGTGACTTGCACCGGCACAGTGCCACTGCACCGTGCACAGTGCCACTGCACTGTGTGCAGTCCATGCCATATTTAACAGCACTGCGCCATGGTGCATCACAATTGAATATCATCTGGTCTTGGCCCCAGCACAACCCAGGTGCACTGTGTCCATGCTTACACCATTGCCAGACACAGTGTGAATATCCTGGCCTATAGCTACAGACTACACTATCACTACAGACAACACCATAACTGCGGACTATAACTACGAATTAAACTCTAACTACGGATTACTATGGTTAAACTATTAACTATGGACTAAACTATTAACTACAGACTAAACTATTACTAGGTATTTAATGCACATTAATTACAAAAACGAATGAAGGTTTTCTCCAAAGTCCACCTTATCATTATAGGGTCACAACAGCATAGTAGAAAATCCTTAATTCCATCTCTTTTGAATCTTGATAAATTTTTCAGAGATAATTTATAATTCATCTGATTTGATCACATACTTCTCATCTTCTCCATCAAATTTTATTGGTCCATGAAAAATTATTTTTCTTGTCATACGGTCACTGTCCTGCCTTTGCGGCCAAGTGAAAAAACGTTCACGCTTTTGAAGGAACTTCAAGGAGTACAATTTTTTCATTTCATCTACTGCAGTTAATTTCCCAATGTAAAATTCTTTGGAATAGTACACCTTATAGTAACTGTTCATCTCAAGTTCTGTGTCTAACAAGGCTATTTTCTTTTTAGGAGCTGTGGTGATGCTGGTTGATGGAGAAAATTGTGGAGCTGGGCACTGAGTTTATGTGCAAGCATCATTTCCCATACCTGTGTCTCGCAATGTTTCTGAATTTTTGGTCATGGTGGCTGCCATTGTGTTGTTAGGAGCTGAAGGAGCACTGGAAGCACTATCACCAGGACAAGGGTTGGTATGGGAAGCTGTGGAGTGTGCCCATCCTGATACAACATTCACAGCTGTAGAGTCAACAGAAGCTTCAGTGGGCACTATGGTGCTGAGCAGATCTTCAATGGCTGGCACCAATGCAGCTGAATATATTAACGTTTTTGTTCTCCAGTCCTCAACATGACTGGTTTTCACAGGGCCCATCTTCCTTAATGCAGCTTATGCAAAAGCATGTCAAGTTTCTTGTGGCCACCACATCATCCACCACTGCCTTTATGCTTTGTACAGGCATGCCCCAGGCACTGCTTTTATATCTCGTCTTGCCTCTCTTTTTACATCATTTTTACCCACCCAGAAAAATGTTCACCTAAAGTGAGTGCACCCAGCAGTTTCAGGCTGTTTTGTCAGTGCATTACGGCAGTATTTATTTTATTATTTATTAAGGTCTAGGATTACAATTACCTTTGAGCTAAGGCTCTTTTATAAAGGTTGCATGTCAGAGAAATACAGATTGAGAAAAACTGCAAGTCAGAACTAACAACAATGTGGTGATAACAGACAGTTTGCATACTGAAACATTGGGAATAAAATGAAAGGAACAAAGCAGCCAGAGGCAATTGTCAGTACAACAGACATTAGTTAAGCGCTATAGTTGGGGGCAAGGGGTAGGATAGGTAGGGGGTAGAGAGGTAGGAGATGTAGGGTGGGGGAATGGGGGAAGGAAAAGTGCAGCAAGGGGCACACAGTAATGTGGCAGGTGAGTATGGTGAGAGGTCCACAGGAGCTGGTGGAGAACAAAGAATCTAAGGTTGCGTGGGGCAATCACAGGAGCTGTTGGCAGTGAGATGGTCTGGTTTTGAACATACCTAGTGTTGGGACAGAGGAGATGGTGGGGCTGAGGTCTTTAAACCAGAGCGGTGCTTTATATGCAAAATTGCATTGTCCCTGGGTAGTGCGACAGCGGGAGACTTTCAGAAGCTGCCTATCAGATCTCCTTAGGCATCGACTATTGGAGCTGTGGTGTAATAGGGCTAAGACACTGGGGGTGCAAGGCAAAGGAAAGTTTTTTTCGCCATGGTACAGGTGAGATACTTGATGCAGTTAGACAGTTGGAGCCAGCCAGTCACAGTGTACAGGTCACATGTGTGGGCACCAGTAATGAGCTGACATGCCTTGTTTAAGGCAATTGATATACATCTCAGGGTCGTGATTGTGGCAGAGCCATGAATGATGAGACTATAGTCAATAACCGAGATCACAGAGCTCTGAACAACAATCTTCAGTGCATCCAGGGTAAGATGTTGTCTGTGTTTGTAAAGAAGACCAATACTTGTATTTGCAGCTCTAGCAACATTGTCCACATGAGCTCCAAAGGAGAGATTAGGGTCAAGCAGTAGTCCTAGATATTTGAAGTACACCTGTGAAGTGGAGATGGCCAAGTGATGTAGCTTGTGCATATTATGAGAGCTGCAGAATAGCACAGATTTAGTTTTCTTGTGATTGAGGACCTATTTATGATTATAAAACCATGACTCTACAGTGCTGAATCCAAGCTGGAGGCTGCGTTGTAGTGACATGGGGTCTTTGTGAGAGGAGAATACAACAGCATCGTCGACGTACAGAATGATTTGTTCAGATCAGGATTGAGGAAGGGAGTTTAAGAAGAGGCTGAAAAGGAGGGGACCCAGTATGGACTCCTGTGGGACACCAGAGAGAACAGGCAAGGTATAAGAAAGAGCATCTGCAATTTTTACTCTCTCTGTCCAATTTGGTAGCTTTTAAACCAAAAGGCAGAGTCTGATGAAAGACTGGCATTCAGTAGTTGGTCAATAAGAAGCCCATGGTGTACAGTATCGAATGCCTTGGAGAGGTCGATGAAGACGGCCCCGGTGAGTAGGCCGTTGTCGAGGGAGTTGTGCACTGCTCCAGTGAACTCAAGAAGGGCAGTGGTAGTGCTGTGTCCTTTCCGGAAGCTGTATTGCTGTGCACATAGTATATTGTATTTATCCAGGTGGTCGGTAAGTTGGTCTGCCATGCTATGCTCGAGAGCTTTAGAGAGTGGGGGCAGTATGGAGACAGGGAGGTAGTTTGAGTGACTGGTTTTATCACCATTTTTGTGGACAGGTGTCATGATGGCTGTTTTCCAAATGTCTGGGAATTTACCACTGCAGGGTAAGTGACAGTAGCTTAAGGTCCGGGTGTCGCCACTAGATATGGATTTAGAGATTGCAGCGGCAATATAGTGGTGGGCTTCATTCAACCTTACCTCCCTAAAGTAGAAGAGAGGATGGCTTGACTGTGGACGAGAGGGGTTAGGGGAGGTGATGCTGTTTTCTAAAAGTGAGGAGGGAGAACAGCACTGAGGCCTGAAAAAGCCACGTTAAAGGTGTTAGCGATGACCATAGGGTCGAGGGAGGTGGATCCATCGACTATTAACATGGTCAGAGAGGTTTTAGACTGCTTCCCCGTAATTATCCCAAAATACTCATCCATACCCCAGGTGTTGGTGTGAGTGTCCTTGTAATAGGAGGTTTTCATAAGCAGATGGCTTTAGTGCAGGCATTTCGGGCTTGTTTTGTATAGTTGGATGTCAGATTGATTGCCAGTAGCTTTGGATACAGCCCAGAGGTGGTCCCTTAATTTCAGCTGAGAAAGAAGTCCTGCAGTGATCCAGGGGTAGCATAGAGATTTTGCTTTGCATTTTTCAACAGGGACAAAGAGGTCGCAAGCCCTGAAATAAAGATGAAATAATCAAGAGCCAAGTTAACATCTGTTGCCTTGTAAATAGGAAGCCAGTTTTGTAGTTTCAGGTGGTGTTTGAGATGGAAAGTTTTCCATGAGAGAGGACCCTGCTGGAGATGATTTTGGGAAGGGGCTTGAGGAATTTGTTAGACCATTCACAAATGACTGGTGAGTGGTTGCTGAGAAAGTCCGGAAGAATGGTGGTACAAAAGATCCTGGTAGGATGGCTGGTGAGTACCCAGTCCAGGAGGGTACTGGTGCCAGTCTTGTAGTTATTCCTAGTAGGGGAGGTAACCATTTGTGTGAGGCTGGCAGTTATGATGGAATCTGTGAGCACTTGCATCCGATGCTAACCAGTTTATTTTGAAATCACCGAATAGAATAAAATTGGTGTCAGGAGGTTGGGTGTTGATAAAGTTAAGAACATCGTTGAGGCCATGTTTTTGATCCCTAGGTGGAATGTATATGGAGACAATAATCAGGGCCTTATGGTTAGGTCCTAGGATGATTTTTATAGGCAGGATCTGGGCCGAGGTAGCAGGTGAGGGAGTTGCTACAGGGTGCCACATCAGGGTGTCTTTGATATAGATTACACAGCCACCACCTTTTTTAGAGACCTGGTCCAGTCTGTGAACATTGTTGCCCTGTAAGGTGAATGCCAGGTGAGGAACTTTTGAGGTCTGCCAGGTTTCAACCACAGCAAGGATGTCCGGGTTGTGTTGGCATATGAATGCTTGAAGGGCATCAAGTTTTGGCAGTAGGTTGCAGATGTTATTGGTTGCAAGAATAAGAGTATTGGTACAGTTCTTTCACCTTCCTAATAACAGCTTGTTGTGATTGTACTGCTCTGCTTGCAGCAGACTTCACCGTTGCACTTTCACCATCCGACGGTCCCTTTCCATGTCATGACCAAAAAAAGCATGCTCCACTTTGAAGTCACACTCTCTGTTGGTCAAGAAAATGTCATAAAAGACCCATTTGGACTTGTACTGGGCCCCACATCAATCAGTGAAGTGCACTTGCTAAATGACATTTAACTCTTGTACATTAATGAGGTGTGAGATTGCAATTTTCACAAAATGTCATATGGCATAGTGATCGTTCTTCAGATAACTGGAGACAAACACCAGTGACTTCGTGACAGTGGTTTCACAGTGTTCACAACAGAAGTATGTCACCACAGGATAAACTGTTGCCTGCTCATGATGCCAGTGTGCTAACTGGACCTCATCCTGTAGTTTACAGGTGTAGTTCTCCGCAAAGTCTAGCACCATCATAACCCAACCCTTGGGTGTGAATTCTTTAATCATTCTCAGCTGATGCTGCTGCCATGCTGCCACAAGCAAGTGCCAGCCCAGAATCAAAAGACCTTCTTTTATTACTTCTACTAGCGGGCGTACTTTGGAGTGTTTATTTTTTAAAACTTTCCGTGACTGTTGCACTTGTATCCCATTAACAGTGTGCTGTACTTTGATGGTGCCCCATTCCTGCCACGTTGTTTCTTCTTCTTCTAGTTGCTGGAGTAACTCCACCACTGTTTTAACAAAATTGTCTGTGCTGCATTTTTTGCAAGATTTTTCTATGCACTTCAACCAGTAGAACTTTCCAAATGGTGCTTTTGGACACATGGTTAATTCTATTGCCCTATAAACATCTGGGATTTTACAGCCTGTTAATTGATGTCTGACGGCAATATGATTTAATGCCTAATGCTTCAGTAAAGTATTTATACAATGCTCACACACATTGATCAAGTTTTTGCTCTGCTGCCAGTTTAATGTGCCTTGGCCTTAGTGTTCCAAACTGCCTTGCTACTAGTGGTGTGTCAGGGTTCTGCTGTACAGATTCCTTGTGAAGACAATTAATTGTTTTATCCAGGTATGATCGTGTTTTGCCTGTCCATTTAGAGAAAGCCTTTTTGTGTTGCAGGGGTGTGGCACAGTCTTCAAAGAATTTTTCCACTCTACTCACAGTTTCCTGTGGCAGTGCAGACTTGTGCCATTTGTTCATTGCACTATCATCATGAGATAGCCTCATGAGCCTCTTCCAACTCACCCCTAATGTTGAGTTTGCAGTCTTAAGCAGCTTGTATTTCTTTAATACAACCGCTGTCTGTAAGAATTCCTTACTTATCTGACGGTCTTGGTTTTGTTTCTGATCTCGACCACCTTTTGTGGGACTACAGATATAATTTTGTCTTCCAGTTTGCTTCTTTGACACATACCGTGCTTGGACAGGGCAGCTTTCTTAGGTAGCGAACGGTGATGCATGACTCTCTGAATTGTGACTGAAAATTTATTTGGTTATTTAGGCAATGCTTTACGTGCACGTTGAATAGCCTTTCTTAGAGAAGGGTGGTATTGCACTGTTGGGGTCAAACATTGCTCTTTTTCTGGTATGACTACTGGTGAGGTGGTGGTGGTGATGGTGGTCACTGTTAAGGTGGTTTTGGCAGCAGTAGTGGCAGCTCATTTCTCATGACAATGTCTTAATTGCTTCTCATTTATTTGTCTTCTTTTTTTGGTTACTCATGATTGGCTCATTGTTGCCTTTTTTCCTCCCTCCCTCCAGTACTCCATCTGTGCCTTTTCTGTTCTTCCTGTCTTGCTTTTTTTGATGGGCCACTTTCAACCGTTGACTGTTTCCTTAGTTTCTGCACTGCCCTGTACCTTTTCATTCTCTCCTTTCCATCTCATTGTAATAACTGTGCTACTCATTATTCATGTTCTGTCAGTATTTGCATGCACATGGGGCATTTTTCTCCAAATATGCTGTATAGCATGCAGCATCCATCATAATGATGTCTTGGTACAGCTGACTCTTTTCCTTTTTGTACAGAGCAGGAGCAGTATTGTGTGGCATCTCATTGAGCAATGCCGCAGCAGACATACAGGGCCTTCTTCTTGATTCCATTCTTGAATGCTTGGTTCTCAAAATGTCTGTAGGAACACAAGCTTATTTAAAAATAAAGGGTTACAAGAGTGCATCTGTCATTGGACTTCAAATGACATGATGGAAAACACATGTCCTGACAGAAATGATTAATGGCACTACAGCCAAGACATACCCTTATGACATGGTAAATGGCACTATTGCCAAGACATATAATGCGTTAAGTAGTTAACGGCATGATGGCCAAGACATGTACTTAAGAAAAGGTTAATGGTGCGATGTCCAAGACATATGATGCACAACGTGGTTAACGGCACAATGGAAAAGACATCTACTTAAGAAAAGGTTAATGGGGCTATGGCCAAGATACAAGTACAACACAAGAAGTGCAAACAAGATGGAGGCAGGCATCCACCCTCTTGCAAACAAAATGGAGGCACACAACCACCAACCTGCAAACCAAATGGAGTGACGCATCCACCTGCCTGCAAACTAAATGGAGGCACATATAAAACCACTTGCAAACAAAATAGAGGCACACAACCACCCACCTGCAAACACAATGGAGTGATGCATCCACCTGCCTGCGAACAAAATGGAGGCACATATACACCCACTTGCAAACAAAATGGAGGCCTGCAACCACCCACCTGCAAACAAATTGAAGGCACGCACCCACCTGCAAACAAAATGGAGGCATGCATCCACCCGCCTGTAAACAAAATGGAGTGACGCATCACCTGCCTGTAAACAAAATGGAGGAACACAGCCACCCACCTGCAAACAAAATGGAGTGACGCATCCACCTGCCTGCAAACAAAATGGATGCACATATACACCCACTTGCAAACAAAATGGAAACCTGCAAGTACCCACCTGCAAACAAATTGAAGGCATGAACCTACCCACATGCAAACAAAATGGAGGCATGCACCCACCTACCTGCAAACAAAATGGAGGCCTGCAAACACCCGCCTGATAACAAAATGGAGCCACGCATTCACCCGATTGCAAACAAAATGGAGGCCTGCAATCAACAGCCTACAAACAAAATGGAGGCATGCAACCACACACCTGCAAACAAAATGGAGGCCTACAACCTCCCGCTTGCAAACAAAATGGAGGCCTGCAACAAACTGCCTGCAAACAAAATCAGGACAGGCATCCACCAACTTGCAAACAAAATAGAGGCAAACAACCACCCACCTGCAAACAAAATGTAAGCCTGCAACCACCCACTTGCAAACAAAATGGGGGACTGCAACCAACAGCCTGCAAACAAAATGGAGGCACGCATCCACCCACTTGCAAACAAAATGGAGGCACACAAGCACCCACCTGCAAACAAAATGAACACCTGCAACAACCCACTTGCAAACAAAATGGAGGCATGCAACCAACTGCCTGCAAACAAAATAGAAGCACGAACCCACACACCTGCAAACAAAATGGAGGTATGCATTCACCTGTATGCAAACAAAATGGATGCACACAACCACCCACCTGCAAACAAAATGAAAGCCTGCAACCACCCACTAGCAAACAAAACGGAGGCATGCAACCAACCAACTTCCTGCAAACAAAATGGAGGCATGTATCCACCTGCTTGCAAACAAAATGGGGGCACACAACCACCCGCCTGCAAACAAAATGAAAGCCTGCAACCACCTGCTTGCAAACAAAATGGAGGCCTGCAACCAACTGCCTGCAAACAACATGAAGACATGCATCCACCAGCTTGCAAACAAAATGGAGGCCAGCAACCAACAGCCTGCAAACAAAATGCAGGCACGCATCCACCCACTTGCAAACAAAATGGAGGCATACAACCACCCACCTGCAAACAAAATGAACGCCTGCAACCACCTACTTGCAAACAAGATGGAGGCATGCAACCAACTGCTGCAAACTAAACAGAGGCAAGCATCTACCGCTTGCAAACAAAATGGAGGCACACAACCACCCACCTGCTAACAAAATGGAAGCCTGCAACCACCCACTTGCAAAGAAAATGGAGGCCTGCAACCAACTGCATGCAAACAAAATTGAGGCACACACTCACCCACCTGCAAACAAAATGGAGGCCTGCAACCACCCACCTGCAAACAAAATGGAGGCCTGCAACCAACTGCCTATAAACAAAATGGAAGCACGTACCCCCACAACTGCAAACAAAATGGAGGCCTGCACCCACCTGCCTGCAAACAAAATAGTGACATGCACCCACCCACCAGCAAACAAAATGGAAACATGCATTCACCTGCTTGCAAACAAAAATGGATGCACACAACCACCCATGTGCAAACAAAATGAAAGCCTGCAACCATCCGCTTTCAAACAAAATGGAAGCCTGCAACCAACAGCCTGCAAACAAAATGAAGGCACGCATCCACCCACTTGCAAACAAAATGGAGGCACACAACCACCCAACTTCAAACAAAATGAATGCCTGCAACCGGCATTCAACCAACTGCGTACAAACAAAATGGAGGCATGCACCCTCCTGCTTGCAAACAAAATGGAGGCACACTACCACCCGCCTGCAAACAAAATGAAACCCTGCAACCACCTACTTGCAAACAAAATGGAGGCCTGTAACCAACTGCATGCAAACAAAATGGAGACCTGCAACCAACTGCCTACAAACAAAATGGAAGCACACACCCACACACCTGCAAGCAAAATGGATACCTGCAACCACCTGCCTGCAAACAAAATGGTGACATGCACCCACCCACCTGCAAACAAAATGGAGGCATGCATTCACCTGCTTGCAAACAAAATGAATGCACACAACCACCCACCTGCAAACAAAATGAAAGCCTGCAACCACCCACTTGCAAACAAAATGGATGCATGCAACTAAATGCCTGCAAACATAATGGAGGCATGCATCCACCTGCTTGCAAACAGAATGGAGGCACACAACCACCCGCCTGCAAACAAACTGAAAGCCTGCAACTACCTGCTTGCAAACAAAATGGAGGTCTGCAACCAACTGCCTGCAAACAACATGGAGACACGCATCAACCAGCTTGCAAACAAAATGGAGGGCAGCAACCAACAGCCTGCAAGCAAAATGGAGACACGCATCCACCCACTTGCAAACAAAATGGAGACATTCAACCACCCACCTGCAAACAAAATGAACGCCTGCAACCACCCACTTGCAAACAAAATGGAGGCACGCAACCAACTGCTGCAAACAAAACAGAGGCGAGCATCCACCACTTGCAAACAAAATGGAGGCACACGACCACATGCCTGCAAACAAAATGAAAGCCTGCAACCACCCACTTGCAAACAAAATGGAGGCCTGCAACCAACTGCATGCTAACAAAATCGAGGCACACACTCACCCGCTTGCAAACAAAATGGAGGCCTGCAACCATCCACCTGCAAACAAAATGGAGGCCTACAACAACTGGCCTGCAAACAAAATGGAGGCCTGCAACCAACTGCCTACAAACAAAATGGAGGCACGCACCCCCACAACTGCAAACAAAATGGAGGCCTGCACCCACCTGCCTGCAAACAAAATAGTGACATGCACCCACCCACCAGCAAACAAAATGGAAACATGCATTCACCTGCTTGCAAAGAAAATGGATGCACACAACCACCCATGTGCAAACAAAATGAAAGCTTGCAACCATCCACTTGCAAACAAAATGGAAGCCTGCAACCAACAGCCTGCAAACAAAATGGAGGCACACTACTACCCACCTGCAAACAAAATGAAAGCCTGCAACCACCCAATTGCAAACAAAATGGAGGCCTGCAACCAACTGCATGCAAACAAAATGGAGACCTGCAACCACCTGCCTGCAAACAAAATGGTGACGTGCACCCACCCACCTGCAAACAAAATGGAGGCATGCATTCACCTGCTTGCAAACAAAATGAATGCACACAACCACCCATCTGCAAACAAAATGAAAGCCTGCAACCACCTGCTTGCAAACAAAATGGAAGCCTGCAACCAACTGCCTGCAAACAAAATGGAGGCACACATCCACCTGCTTGCAAACAAAAGAGAGGCACACAACCATCCACCTGCAAACAAAATGAAAGCCTGCAAACACCCACCTGCAAACAAAATGAATGCCTGCAACCACCCACTTCCAAACAAAATGGAGGCACACAACCACATGCCTACAAACAAAATGAAAGCCTGCAACCTCCTGCTTTCAAACAAAATGGAGGCCTGCAACCAACTGCCTGCAAACAACATGGAGACATGCATCAACCAGCTTGCAAACAAAATGGAGGCCAGCAACCAACAGCCTGCAAACAAAATGGAGGCACGCATCCACCCACTTGCAAACAAAATGGAGGCATTCAACCACCCACCTGCAAACAAAATGAACGCCTGCAACCACCCACTTGCAAAAAAAATGGAGGCACGCAACCAACTGCTGCAAACAAAATAGAGGTGTGCATCCACCACTTGCAAACAAAATGGAGGCACACGACCACATGCCTGCAAACAAAATGAAAGCCTGCAACCAACTGCATGCAAACAAAATCGAGGCACACACTCACCCGCTTGCAAACAAAATGGAGGCCTGCAACCATCCACCTGCAAACAAAATGGAGGCCTACAACAACTGGCCTGCAAACAAAATGGAGGCCTGCAACCAACTGCCTACAAACAAAATGGAGGCACGCACCCCCACAACTGCAAACAAAATGGAGGCCTGCAACCACCTGCCTGCAAACAAAATGGTGACATGCACCCACCCACCTGCAAACAAAATGACGGCATGCATTCACCTGCTTGCAAACAAAATGGATGCACACAACCACCCATGTGCAAACAAAATGAAAGCCTGCAACCACCTGCTTGCAAACAAAATGGAAGCCTGCAACCAACTGCCTGCAAACAAAATGGAGGCACACATCCACCTGCTTGCAAACAAAAGAGAGGCACACAACCACCCACCTGCAAACAAAATGAAAGCCTGCAACCACCCACTTGCAAACAAAATGGAGGCATGCAACCAACTGCCTGCAAACAAAATGGAGGCATGCATCCACCTGCTTGCAAACAGAATGGAGGCACACAACCACCCGCCTGCAAACAAAATGAAAGCCTGCAACCACCTGCTTGCAAACAAAATGGAGGCCTGCAACCAACTGCCTGCAAACAACATGGAGACACGCATCAACCAGCTTGCAAACAAAATGGAGGGCAGCAACCAACAGCCTGTAAACAAAATGGAGGCACGCATCCACCCACTTGCAAACAAAATGGAGACATTCAACCACCCACCTGCAAACAAAATAAATGCCTGCAACCACCCACTTGCAAACAAAATGGAGGCACGCAAGCAACTGCTGCAAACAAAATAGAGGCGTGCATCCACTGCTTGCAAACAAAATGGAGGCACACAACCACCCGCCTGCAAGCAAAATGAAAGCCTGCAACCACCCACCTGCAAACAAAATGAACGCCTGCAACCACCCACTTCCAAACAAAATGGAGGCACACAACCACATGCCTACAAACAAAATTAAAGCCTGCAACCTCCTGCTTTCAAACAAAATGGAGGCCTGCAACCAACTGCCTGCAAACAACATGGAGACATGCATCCACCAGCTTGCAAACAAAATGGAGGCCTGTAACCAACTGCTTGCAAACAACATGGAGACACACATCCACCCACTTGCAAACAAAATGGAGGCCTGTGACCAACTACCTGCAAGCAATCATACAAGTATGAAAAACTGTTCAGAATTCCGACTATTAAATGGGCCTTATTTCATATGTTACAAGTACCTCTTAGTTTGTTAGTTCCAAACACAGAAACAACACTGCAAGTCTCCCCTAAAGAAGTACTCTGTCAGATTGACATCCAAAAACATCAGGCTGCATGACATATGCCTTTGTTTGGAAGCCTGCGGCAGTGTGTAGGCCTCAACCAGACCATTTGGAACCCAGAAGTGAACCTTTCGATTTCCAAATGGTCCGGTCGAGGCAGACACACCACAGCAGGCTTCCAAACAAAGGTCCAGGCCTTGTGGCATGCACCCCCACCAACAACAACAAGAAAAGCAGCATCATTTAAAATACATTCTGAGCCACAAACATACAAGGAAACACAATGTTGACTACAACTTGTACCAGGTCTGATCCCAAACATACCAGGCTGCATGGCATGTGCCTTTGTTTGGAAGCCTGTTGTGATGTGTAGGCCTCGACCAGACCATTTGGAACCCAGAAGTGAACCTTTTGGTTTCCAAATGGTTCAGTCAAGGCGAACACACCACAGCAGGCTTCCAAACAAAGACCAAGGACATGCGGTATGCCCTCCCCAACAACAACAACAACAAGAAAAGCAACATCATTTAAAATGCATTCTGAACCAGAAACATACATGGAAACACAATGTACAACTTGTACCAGGTCTGATCCCAAACACTTCAGGCTCATACCTCTCAACTGTACCACTTTACGAGGAACGTTCCTCATTTTACTTCACAAAAGTTCCCTGTTCCACATTGTGAGGACTTGTTCCACATTCAGTATTAATATTTTAAAGCAAAAATCTATAGTAAATGATGCAAAAAATGTATTATTCAATTAATAACCGACATTCTGAATATAAATGCAAACATTTTAACAGTATTCTGAGCCTCCTAGGTAAAGATTTGATTAAGTGTTCCACATTTTGCTCATTTGTTCCACATTTTGAGAGGCAATGTTCCACATTTGTGGGACAAAAGGTTGAGAGGTATGATCAGGCTGCATAGCATGTGCCTTTGCTAGGAAGCCTGCTGTGGTGTGTAGGCCTCAACCAGACCATTTGGAACCCAGAAGTGAACCTTTCAGTTTCCAAATGGTCCGATTGAGGCCAACATGCCACAGAAGGCTTCCAAACAAAGGCCCAGGCCATGTGGTATGCCCCCCCCCCACCAACAACAACAACAACAAGAAAAGAAAAGCAGCATCATTTAAAATACATTCTGAGCCACAAACGTACATGGAAGCACAATGTACAACTTGTACCAGGTCTGATCCCAAACACATCAGGCCGCATGGCATGTGCCTTTGTTTGGAAGCCTGCTGTGGTGTGTAGGCCTCGACTAGACCATTTGGAACCAGAAGTGAACCTTTCCATTTCCAGATGGTCCGATTGAGAGTAATACACCACAGCAGGCTTCCAAACAAGGACCCAGGCCATGCGGCATGCACCCCCCCACCACCAACAACAAGAAAAGAAAAGCAGCATAATTTAAAATACATTCTAAGCCACAAACGTACATGGAAGCATGATGTACAACTTGTACCAGGTCTGATCCCAAACACATCAGGCCACATGGCATGTGCCTTTGTTTGGAAGACTGTTGTGGTGTGTAGGCCTCGACTAGACCATTTGGAACCCAGAAGTGAACCTTTCAGTTTACAAATGCTCCGATCGAGGCCAACACAACACAGCAGGCTTCCAAACAAAGGATCAGGCCTTGTGGCATGCACCCTTCCCAACTAAAAACAACAATAAGAACCAGAAAAGAAATGCAGCATCATTTAAAACACAATCTAAGCCACAAACTTACCCAGACACAGATCTGGCATCAGACATCTTTGTGCTGGATCAGGTCCCCAAGCCAGAAAAGCATCAGAATCCTGACTAAACAAAAATGGCTGGCACAAACCATGCAGCCTTCAGGGCCATGGCTTTGGATCCTGTGCCCAATGCCCCTTAAACATTTCTGCATCATTTAACTGCCACAATCTGTCACAATCAATAGTCCAAGCCATATGCCCCAACACAGACCATGCTGTTACATGGAGGGGGTTGTAGCCACATCTTTTTTGTTTTCCTTGCTCAACATTAACCCTATCTACCAGGTTGATTTAGCACCCAATGATAAGCCTCCCTGAACAAGCTGTTTGGCTCAATAAGCTAGCACACTTTTGGCCCAAAACTCACCCCCTTTACATAATTTGTCTAAATAACTCACTTACTCCCACGTTGCAGATTACTAGCACAATGCTCACCCCCACCACTGAAAATGCTCCACATAAACTAAATTCTGCCCACATAAAAAAAAAAAACATCCTGAACTGGAGCTGAAAATCTCAAATGGTAGCAAAACGCTATGCTATGGGAGCAAAACAAAGCCAACAAAGAAAAAAACATTTCTTGCCCAGCTCCCATGCTATGGCCAAAAGAACGTAGTTATGTGACTTACCTGGTGTTGAAGGGGATCTGCCACGTAACTGTTTGGAGGAGGGATTGCCACGCAACAAGGGATGTGCAGAGGACAAAAAAATCTTTCTTTAACACTGGTTGGCAAAAGAAAGGGGCTTGCGACTGCGGAAATGCTCATTTTAAAGTATCCTAAGCCACAAACTTACCCAGACACAGATCTGGCATCAGTCGTTTGTTTCTGGTTCTTATTGTTATTTTTAGTAGGGGAGGGTGAATGCCGGATGGCCTGGGCCTTTGTTTGGAAGCCTGCTGTGTTGTGTCAGCCTCGATCGGAGCATTTGTAAACTGAAAGGTTCACTTCTGGGTTCCAAATGGTCTGGTCAAGGACTACACACCACAGCAGTCTTCCAAACAAAGGCACATGCCATGTGGTCTGATGTGTTTGGGATCAGACCTGGTACAAGCTGTAGCCAACATTGTATTTCCTCGTATGTCTGTGGCTAAGAATATATTTTAATGATGCTGCAGACTAAAAATGTTTATTTGTTTATTTGATTCTAGGATTACAATTAGTTTTGAGTCAAGCTTTTCACAACTACCATTTGGGATTTTCAGCTCCAGTGTAGGATGTTTTTTTTTTTTTATGTGGGTAGAATTTAGGTTGTGTGGAGCATTTTCAGCGGTGGGGGTGAGCATTGTGCTAGTAATCTGCAACGTGGGAGTGACTGAGTTATTTAGACAAATTAGGTAAAGGGGGTGAGTTTTGGGCTAAAAGTGTGTTAGCTCATTGAGCCAAACAGCTTTTCACAACTTCACCGGAACGCACCGGTATGGGAGGCCACTCACCCATCTCCCCGGGAGACTCGTATGAAGATCCCGGGGGGATGGACATAAGGAGGTCATCAGTGTTAACTGATGCTATCTTGAGAGTCATGTGGGAAAGGGAGGAACACTAAGGGGATATAGCATGGGTTCGTGAACAAACAAATCAAGCCTGCCACACAGAAATATTTAATAAAAAAACATTAATATCAAGCTTTAAGGGGGAGAGGTGAACATAACGCAGTTGGACTAAATGCGTTACATTCAAGTCCTAATTGTTGGGGCCACCAAGGGGGAATGGGTGGGTGCTGCAGCAGACTAAAAATGTATGTGAAATAAAACAGCAGACTAAAAATGTTTATTTGCTTATTTGATTCTAGGATTAGAATTAGCCTTGAGCCAAGGCTCTTTTACAAAGGTTCCATGTCACATGTTACAATAGACTACATAAAGCTGCAAAAGAAACATTGAGATTGAATTAGAGACACAAAACAAATCAAAGCTCTAAACTGGGAAGGGGAGTAAGAGATTATAAGAAGAGGCAGGATGGGGAAAAAGAAAAGGGGAGTGGTAGCAGGAGGTAAGAGAAGGAACAGGGAGGAGATGGGGTGAGGGAAGGAGGGAAGGGAAAGGAGATATGGTGAGGTGGCGTCAGGGAAGGGGGGGAAGCAGCCAAAGTGGCGTTGTCCGGGGCATAAGAGCAGGAGAAAATGGGGCCCTGGGAGGGCAAGTGCGGGAGGCCAAGGGCCCTGCAACAGCAGGCACAGGTGGAGGGGTGCTGAATTGTTAGCCAAGGCAGTCACAGGTGCTGGAGGCAATGAGGATGTTTCAGAGCCTGGATTTGAAAGCACCAAGCAAGGTGTTAGAAGTAGTGTCATTAGCAAGACCATTTAGCCAGGTGGGGGCCCTATAGGTGAAAGATCTTTGGCCTTGGGTTGTGCAGCAGCGAGGAATTTGAAACAGCAGTGGCTTTGATCCCCTGGTGATTCGACTGTTGGTTTTTGGTAGAAGGAGGGTACGGACTCCAGGGGGGGCAAGCCTCATCTGGATTTTCTTTGCAACAACACAGGTTTGGTACTTACAGTAATTCTATTTTCAAGTTGCAGCCAATTTGTTTGAGTTAGAGGTCACATGTGTGAGTGAGACATTTTGCACCAGTGATGAGTCGACAGGCCTTGTTTAGGGTGGTGGTTACCCGTCTGAGTGCTGTGGCAGTGGCGGAGCTGTAGATGACAAGGCTATAGTTAATCTGGGAGATGATGGAGCTCTGGAGAGCAGCTGCTAGGGCCTCTTTGATTAGGTATCGCTGGAGGCGATAGAGCAGGACCAGTCTGGAGTTTGCAGATTTGGCAATATTATTTATGTGGGCAGCGTAGGATAGGTGGGTATCTAGGGTGATCCCAAGATATTTGAAGGATTGGACCTGATCCAATGGGCCACCTTGGCTGTTGTTTATGGAGAGATGGAGATGCTTATGTTTGTTATGGGAGCAGGTGAAAATCATGGCCTTGTTTTTTTTCTGGTTAAGGATCAACTTATGTTTTTTGAACCAGTTCTCAACTGAGGTGAATCCATGCTGAAGGTTCAGTTGTAGGTGGTTAGGGTACTGATGGGAGGCAAGGATGACAGCATCATCCATGTAGAGTATAATTTGTTGAGCACAGGAGTCAGGGAGTGAGTTGAGGAACAGGCTGAAAAGTAGTGGGCCCAAGATGGAGCCCTGGGGAACGCCAGAGCAGACCTCTAGTATCGGAGAGCACATCCACAATTTTCACACATTGGGTCCGGTTTCCAAGGTAGCTTTTGAACCAGGCAACAGAGTCAGTGGAGAGCCCTGCGTTCTGTAGTTGACCAAGTAGGAGACGATGGTGGATGGTATCAAAAGCCTTGGTCAGGTCTATAAATATTGCTCCAGTTAAGAGACTGTTGTCCAGAGAGTTGTGGATGGCACCAGTGAACTCAAGAAGGGCAGTAGCAGTGCTGTGTCCTTGTCTAAAACCATATTGCTGCTGGCAGAGGATGTTATATTTGTCCAGATAGTCAGTGACCTGTTCTGCTACTATCCATTCCAGGGCCTTAAAGAGAGGTGGAAGGATAGAGATAGGGCGGTAATTCCCATGTGCAGTCCTATCACCACTTTTATGGATTGGAGTGACTGTAGCTGACTTCCATTTGTCTGGGAACTGGCTGACAGAGAGGGAGAGATTACAAATCCTGGTGAGAGGACCCAGGACTTCTTCAAGTGTGAGAGACAGAAGCTTGAGGTCAAGTGTATCAGCGCTTGCTCTGGTGTTGCAGATGGCTTTAGAGATGTACCTTCGGACTTCATTCCTACTTACTGCTTTGAAGGGGGAGTTGTTGGGTGGAGTCTGATAGGTGGAGAAAGGAGTGTCACTAACATTGAAAAAGTCAGGGGGGAGAACGCTGCTAAGGTCTGTGAAAGCGTAGTTGAAGGTGTCAGCAATAATTTTATGGTCCAGTGTAACACTCTCATTTACCTGGAGCACGGTCGGGGGTGATTTGGATGCTTCCCACTGACATCTTTTATGTTATTCCAGAAAGCTCTCCCATTTCCCCATGAGTCAGACAGTGCTTTCTTGAAGTAGTCCTGTTTCTGTTGGTGAATGGATTTAGTGCAATCATTCCATGCGCTTTTATATTTTTGGTTGTCAGTTTGCTTCCCGGTGGGTCTAGCCAGTTCCCAGAGATGGTTCCTGTGTTTTAACTTCTTTACGAGGGCACCAGCTAGCCACAGGTTGCAGAGAGATTTAACTTTGCTCTTTTTTAGCAGGGCATAGGTGTTACAGGCTTCATTAAAGATGAGGATGAATTGGTCCAGGGTGGTATTTCTGTCAGTGTCCCAGTAGATGGGAGGCCAGTCCTGATGGAGTAGGTGTGTTTTTAGGTGGGTTAGATGACCACAAGTTAGGACTCTGCTGAGGATGATTTTTGTCAGGGGTTTACAGAAATTGTTTGATCAAGTACAACTGTTGGGGGAGTGGTCGCTGAGTGAGTCGGGCAGGATGGTGAGTTCGTGATCCGAATGAGGTGGCTAGTCAGGATCCAGTCCAGTAGGGTACTGGTTCCAGTTTTATAGTTCCTTCTGGTTGGGGAGTCCAGCATCTGGGTAAGATTTGCCGATATGACAGAATCCCTGGCAGCCCCTGCCTCAGCTCTCAGCCAGTTTATGCTGAAATCACCAAGTAGGACAGTTTTGGAGTCAGGTGGTAGTGCTTTGATGTAGTCCAGCACAGTGTGGAAGCTAGGTCCCTGTTCTTTTGGCGGGATATAAACGGTAATGACCGTGAGGGCTTTATTCTGGGCACCAAGTAGGATTTTGATGCGCAGTAGTTGAACAGAGGATGTCGGTAGGCCCATGTAGACAAGGTGTCCCATCAGATTGTCTTTTAGGTACAGTGCACATCCTCCCCTCTTTTAGACTTATGATTGAGCCTAAAGATATTATAGCCTGGGAGGGAGATTGCTTGATCTGGCACTGAGGGGGTGAGCCAGGTTTCTACCACTGCCAAAATATCAGGATGGTGAAAGCTTGCTAAGGCTTGCAGTTGGTCAAGCTGAGGTAGTAAACTGCAGATGTTCAGGCATATAAATTGAGAGAGTGCCTGTGTGCTTGATTTGGGTGGAGACCCTTGCTGACTTCGGGCATGGGTTGGGGTGAACATTTCCTGATAGTAGCAGGAGGAGGAGGAGTAAGAGTTTCAGGGTGGCCTGTTGTAATTCCCTGTGGGAGAGCTTGCAATTCTTTTTTGTGAAGGAGCATGCCGAGGTGTGGTTGCAGGGGTACAGCAGGAGCGTTGTGAGCTGGGATGACAGCGGGGCCCAGCGCACACTTGCAAGAAGGTGTAGATTTGTAGTGAGGGGGTGACCCCTATGGGCATGATTAGCTTTGTACTGTAATGAAGAGTGCCAGTGTGGAAATAGGAGTAATTCAGCTTGTAGCTTTGGAGAGGGGAGGGGAAACAGGTTGCAGGAAAATGGAGCAGAGGGGGAGGGCAAAGAGGAGGAGGAGGAGTAGGTAGAACATAGAGGGGGTGATACGTATATTTAACAGAGGTAGAAAAAAGGCAGCAGGGCCCGGTGGCACTGAGGGTTGAGGTGCTGGACGCCACACCTCGCTCCACGCCAGCAACCCGGGTTTGGGAACAAGCCTGGGCCATCCGGGTTCGGCAGGTGAAGAGAGGGATTGAGCGCCCAACAGTGGCTCTCCCTCTCAGGGAAGGGTTACATGTCTGTCCCGCTACTATATTGCCACCTCCTAGGTGAACCCGGAAATGGCGATGTTAGTCAGGACGTACAATGGGAGGGGCAGTGCTAGCCAAGAGCCTGGGGAGGAGCAGCATCTATACGCGTGCCTCCTCATTGGCTCTCCCAGTGTGCCAGCAACTGCAGGGGATAGAGCAGAACAGGAGATAATGGAGACCATCACTTCTAGGTGACAACACCTCCAATGCCAGTCCGCGTCACTGGTGCTCACCAGGGCAGACTCCAATGTGTACCGCCCACTCCACTATTACTAGGGGGTGGTCCCTTCCCCTGCCCCACCTGGGGGAGGAATACAAGGATACCTGAGGATGCACTGAGTGAGTGAACACTCTAGGAGCAGACTCCTGGGGGTGCCATGGGATGTGTGGAAGGCAGATTGAAGGTGTCTGATTGAGTGGAAGGATGGTGCAGTAAGGAGAATAAATATAAGGTTAAAAAAAACAGAAAATAGGCAGCAGGAGTAGCAGCAGGCAGGATGAGCAGAGGAGGAGGAGGAGGAGGGGAGCGGAGTGAGAGAAAGGCGGAGAAGACAGTACCCAATAGAGAGCAAAAAAGGGAGGTACAACACCAGAGGACATAGTGAGAGGTCTATTTAATAAAGGTTGGAGTTGGGGGGGTGAAAAAATTCTGCAAAATTCCACTAAAGTTAATGGGCACAACGGCCCTGAGACAATACAGAGAAGCAGCAGGAGGTGCAGCCAATAAGGGCTCAGTGGAAAAGGCAGGGTCCAATCAGGGTTGAGCATGGTGCACACTGGGCCGATGGTGGCACTCATGGCTTCCCTGGACAGTGGAGGAATTCTTACCTGACTCTGTGGATCTGAGATATGGCCAGGAGGCAAGCGGAGGAGTGGCAGGTTCCGTAGCCACAGCCGCGGCTTCAAAGGCAGGTGCAGCCCAGTCAGAGGCTTGGATCTAGAAAAGGGAGGGAGGAGAAGGGAGAGGTAATAATGAAGAAGAGCTGGGACACAAGGGCAGTGACACAGTAGAAAAACAAATATGGGGGTGTGGAGCAGGCAAGCAAGAGACTGGGGAGGGGTGACAGCTACCAGCTACAAGTGCTAAGCAGGGAACTTGACCTGGCACTTGGGGGTGGGGAGTGGAGAGGTAGAGTGAGGCAGTAGAAATTACAGCAAATGAAAAACACAAAGGGGGGGATGGAGCAAGAAGAAAGAGAGGACTAAGCAGGAGAGGGGAGTAGTTCAGGCCCCAGAGTAGAGAGAGTAGGGTTGTAGAACCCACTGAGGTTCTGGGTTCTGGTTCTAGTCTAGAACTTTTAAAAACATTCTGTGGTTCTAATCTTTTTTAGAACCTATTAGAACTCGAACCCCATTTCTTTTACTTGTGTTGCAAATAGTGAAGATACTATTGAAATACATATCACGAAATTGTGAATAAAAAGAAATAAGATCTGTTCATTATAAGGGGAAGGAGAGATGATTGTGTGTGACTTGGAAATGGCTACAGCAAGGGTTATATGTGCTTTCTTCTGTTTGCTAAAGCCAGCCACTGAAAGGTGCTAACAGGGCCACCCATACATTAAACGTTGTTCTACTGCAGCTGGATTAGATTTCTTGAGTGCAAAAAAACAAAAAACAAAAAAATCAACAACTACATTTATTTATTCACTTGAAGATTATATACTCACCAACTTTCTTCAATGAAGCATGAATGAAAACATTTATTTACATTAGCCAACCTCAGCTACTTGCTGCTGTCACTTTTAAATAAGTAACTCAAAAGTTTCTATGTGTCAAACTTTCTATACTTAAAGGAAAACTCTGGCTTGCAGGGTCTCCCGCCTCTGCAAACCTTACCCTCCGGTTTAGGTTTAGTGGAAAAAGCGGCTTTTTTTTCTGCAGCGGCAAAGTTCATTCATTTTTAAAAGTCCACTGCCCAGAAGTATGGTGGGCACTTAGGCAGCTCCATTTACTATAAAGGTGTGGCCCTGCACTGTGCACTTGCATTGAAGTGCATGGTACAGAGCTGCACCTTTACAGGTGCAGCTTTAACAACTTAATAAAGTCATGGTACTGCAGTCTACTGATATTTCTCTCCTCCCCGAGTCCCGACAACCAAACTATTTCTGGGATTTATTTATCTCCCCTGTCACCCACAGTATTTCTGGGATTTGTTCCATACAATGAGTGTTGGGTGGCAAATGGTCACACACTTGATACAGTGCAGTCAAAGGGAGCACAGCATAAATGATGGCCAATAAACCGCATAGGTGTCACAAATATTTTTAAATGAATGTGGGATTTTTGTCTCCTCCCCAAGTCCTGTCACCCAAAATATTTCTGTGATATATTTAAAGGGGAACTTGCATGTGCCAAAGCCCCAACCCTCACTCTGAGGTAGCTCGATTGGCAGATTCACATAGTAAGTACAATTTTTACCTTAGTGGCTTCTTATGGATTTGTACATTATCTGGTTGATCCTGCAGTCCCACCTGCCAGCATGTTCACTGTCACTGTTGATCTTTACTTGGTCAAAGTATAATACCCGGACCTGTACATCTCAAACTAGAGCTATTACTAGGTCCAGTCACACAGCTATAGTATACACTCTCCTTTGGCTGCTTCCTGGCTCACACATCAAACTTGGGACAGCCACAGGAGGCTGTGGGACATGCATCTATTGATACTCAGTTCAATATGCCAGCAGGAGGGACTTTTATTTTTTGTTAGATATGGCAGAATCAACCAGATAAAGTACAAAACTATAAGCCACTAAGGTAAAAATTATATTCATTATCCCAAACTGCTAATTGGGGTGGATATGTGTGGCTTTGGCACATGGCTGTTTCTCTTTCAAGATATCACACAATGAGTGCCAGGCAGCACATGGTTACACACTAGGTACAGTGCAACTAAAAGGAGTGCAGCAGGAACGATGGCCAATATACTACACGGGAGTCACAGATATTTTTAAACTAAAAAAAATTGTTTTTCTGTCCTCCCCGAGTCCTATCTTCACCCAAAATATTTCTAGTACAGGAAGGAAACGACGACTTCCCCCAGACTCCCACCTCGGTTTATGCCAGTGTGCTGCTTGTCCCACCAGGCACTTCTAAAATCCCAATCCCTGGTTTAATTTTCTTTTAATTTAAAATAAATATATTCTATTATTCTAGCCCATGGAGTGGAGGACACTTTTTAAATTGTGTTAGGCTATTTTTTCCTTCATATTCCAGGGCCTGGGACCACTTCTATGTATTCTTATTTCTTTCCATTGTGATGTAATTTCTAAGAGTAGGCAGTGGCCAATAAAGTACCAAAACATCTAAATTGTCAGCAGATACAAAGAAAGACTCTGCCTTCAAATCAATGTTTAATTTATTTTCTGATTTTAGTCAAAGTTCTCTTAGATATATATTTTTTAACCTAAGACTATCCCAACTGCAGCAAATACAATTTGTCCATGTGCATTGGGGGCTGCCTGTAATAGTAAAGGAAGGTGCTTAAAAGTGACCAACTTGATTTTCTTTTTGGGGGACACTAAATTTCAAATTTAATACAGTTCACTATGATCTTAATCCCGAGTACCCAACATAACCTCCCTTGCCCTACAGCTCAGTGGGGTCATTTTAAATAAAATATTCAGTCAATGACATTCACTCTTTTTAGGTACAGCACAACCTTCAATCAAATATAACTCTCCCCCATTCTGTATTTTTTTTTTCCAAAAGTGTTCATTTTCTCATTTTCCATGTGCCTGTACTTCAATTTTGAGCAACAAAGCATGTAATTTTCAATTGTCTGACCTGCTCCCTCCTCATAATATACTGCCTGTCCCAAGCCAAATGTACAGGTGGTGGGTGATTTGATCTGGAGAGGTCGGGAGAATGGAGCTTGCCACCACTGGTGAGGTTGCAGGATCAAACATGTCTAATAATCACCCAACGCCAATGACCTCAAAAATAAAGAAAAGAAAACTGAAGGGACCACCAACTGAGTCCTCAGCAAAAGAAAACTAAAGAGACCACTGACCAAGTCCTCAACTGCCAGCCATGTGCTTCTGCAAACTGTTTCAATACAGTCTGATCCCTTCCACTGCCAGTACGCAGGAGAGGAGAACACCAATGAGTTACTTATTCTGCTCGTTCTTCATCCAGTCAAAATTCTTTGATTTTTGAGTTGTTCCACTTCCTATAGTCTCTCAATTTAAACTCTCAACAGGTGAGTGCTAGTCACACCTCTGCCTTCAGGGCAGTCAATTAGAATTACTGCGGTCCTAAATAACCTCTCTTTCTGTGACTCACCACCACCACTGCAGAGCTTCCTGCTCTTGGTGCCCTCTTTTCTTCTTCCCACTCACTTGCTGCTATGCCAGGTTAGCTAAGAAATCAGCCAAAAAAAAAAAATCAAACCCTTATGTGAACCCTCTAGTGTTCGAGTTCTAATTTAGAACTCGAACACCAGAGTTTGAGCATGGTTCAAATCTTCCTAGAACTAGTTCTGACAACCCTAACAGAGAGGGTCAGAGATAGGGAGAAACAAAGGAGGGCAGTTACACAGCACACATTTTCTTATCGGAATCAGCTTTTTAAACAAGTCACAGTCTTTAGTTTGCATCAGAATTGGCTTTACTGCAAGCAAAACAGAATAACAGTTTGAAAATGTATGTGAAATAAAAACAGGAGACCAGACTGTGCATCACAAATGTTTATTCAGGGACAGATTACAATTCAGTAATATAAAACACAGTCCCATGCAGCCTCCATTACAATGTCACAAATATGGGAAACATAAATGATGGATTTTGTCCAGAAAAAGTGAACTTTCCATGGCACACCAAGCATGTATTACCATAATTTGTTTTTATTTATTAGCTTTCATGAGGCACAATAACATAATACATCACCCACTGCATAGTAGCAATTGCCCTATGTTTGTCATGCTGTAGAAGTTGGCCAGTCCAGTGGTAACCCCTTTTTTATGCACTGAGCTTAAAGTAGAAGGAAGGGATGGGGTTATGGCTTTCCAAATGATCACAAGTGGCAGATTCTGTAGATGGGTCAGAGGCAGGAGTTGAATGACTAAAGAAGTCCTGAGGGAGTACATCACTCAGATTGGAGAAGGAATTGTTGAAAATATTAACAATTGTGAGAGGGTCCATAAAGGGATTCCATCAATGTTGATCATTGTGGGTGCAACCTTTTGGTACCTTAGCAGTGACATCTTTGATTTTCTGCTGTCACCCCATGATCTGGCAAGCAATTCTCTGTGATCTTTACTTTTCACTTGCCGAATGTCCCCAGTACCCAAGTTCCTAGCAGTCTTATATGCTTGGGTATCGGCAGGGCTTCCTGAGGCTTTTGCTCAGTGCCACAGGTGATCCCGTAGCTTCATCTTGTATAGAATATCCCCAGTAATAGGGGAGTTAGATGCGCCATGAATTTTCCTCCTTTTCATAGGACATGTATGTCACAAGCCTCATTAAAGCATGAGACAAAGTGCTGAAGAGCATGATTTACATCCGTGGAGGTGTCAATGGCTGACTAATCAACAGAGAGTAGGTGTTGCTTTAGGTGTTCTAGGTGCCCATGTTTGAGAACTCAGCTTTTGATAGTTTGTGGTGGCGTCTTAGGAAATTTATTTGTCTATGAGCAAGAGACTAGGGAGTGGTCACTAAGGGAGTCAGAATGGACAACCACATTAGTAATGTGCTCAGGTCAGTTTGTTAGTATCCAGTCTAACAAGGTGCTGGTCCCGATTCTATAGTTGTGCCTGGTTGGTGAGTTTACCAGTTGCATGAGGAGGACAGTTGATAGGGCATCTTTGGTTGGCCCGAGTCCAGAAGCGATCCAGTTATGGTTGAAATCAGCCAAAACAATTACTTTGGAAGAGAAAGGGTTCCTTTGGATGTAATCCAAGAGGCTAAGAAGGCCTTCTTCATGTTTAGTAGTCAGCACCTAGACTGAAAAAACTGTCAAAGATTTGTTATGGGCACCAAGGAGTATTTTAATGGCAAGTGCCTGTGCATGATGCTCAAGGTTGGGCATAGGTAGAGCATGTCCCATTATAGTATCTTTTAGGTAGATAGCACAGCCTCTGTCTCTTTTATCCTGCTTGTCCAACCTGAAAATGGTGTATCCAGGGAGTGTGACAGCAGTGTCAGGAACAGAAGGGGATAGCCAGGTTTCAACAACCAAAAAAACATCTGGTTTATGTAGAGAAACCCAAGCCTTTAAGGTGACAAGTTTGGAGAGTCAGCTGCAGATATTTATCGATGCCATAGAGATAGTCCCCATCCTTCTCATGGCATGGTTAGATATGTTTCCAGCAGGGTCAGGATTTGGATGTATATTGCTAGAAAGAAGTAGTAGCAGGAGAATGAGAAGGAGAGGAGCTATTTTTAGAAGCTTTGGCAGCAGTTGTACTGTGCACTTTTTTAACCGTCTCAAATTTTTTTTCCGATGATTAGGAGGGATTGACCAGTGGAAAAGGCTGGCTGGCAGAAGGGAGGATGCTGATATTATCCAGCACCCTGTAGCTTCATGGCAGTAGCCATGATGGTGACCAGGTACCATTTGTTAGGATGAAAAAATTACCAGTAGCAAAACCTTGGTCATACTGCATATGCTTAACGATTTCAACTTGCTTGCAGAGATGTGTTTTTACCAGGTGTATTGAACTGCTACTTAGGATTACTGATAGTAACACCAGTAGAATTATGGAGAGTAGGGAGTACATCTTCATGTAGGAAAAAGATCCTAAGAGCAGGGAATAGTTTAATTTAGGGAGGAGTTTGTGAACCTAGGGGCAGGGTAGTCTGTCCAAAGTAGCAATCAGCTGTTTGTGAGAAGGGGCTGAGAGCTGTGAGGGAGCTAGGCAAGGAAAGTAAAAAAGGAGATAGGTAAACCAGGCAGAGCAATAGGCCCAGATAAGCTGTTTAAGTGATCAGTGCTTAGGGCAGAGATTAAGCCTAACACAGAAGTCGAAGTTATTAGTCAGAGATACAAATTCCCACTAGTGGCCATAAAATATAACCAGCAAATGGGTAATCATGTGATCTGCATTAGCTATATATTAAAATGCCCAGAAAGGGTGGGTGGCAGGGGGGTAGGCGGGGTTTATTCCCTGTCAGGAGCTTCAGTGCAGCCACTAGGTTTGCGGCTGTAGTCCATGGGCTTCGGGCTTGGTTCTGGGAAAGTGGGGGGCACAGCCGAGGAGCGCCTAGCCACGGCAGCCCACACAGGCTGTTTTGGAAAGAGGTGGGGAGAGAGGGTGTTAGTTAAGTGGTGGGCTGGATGCTAGAAGCATTGGGGAAGCAGTGGGGATAGTTACAATAAAATGCATAGAATCGATGGGAGATGCAGGGTAGAGGTGAGAGGTGAGAGAAGACAGGGATTAGCAAGACAAAAGGAGAAAATTGCAGGAGAGATAAATGGCCAGTCTAACACTTAACTACAGTCTACTTCCTGGTCATGCTAATGTTGAGAGTTTAAATATACAATTCAACACTATATAGACTTTGCTTCTAATACTGAGGTTTAAAACACAGCCTTTACAAGTGATAACAGGAGTTTTTTGCATAAAATGTTCAGGAGCGTTGTAAACAAAATATTCCTAAAAGTGCTGTAATCCTTAACCAGGCCATAGAGTCTAAGTTAGTACTAAGAGAAGGATTCAGAGTTTTAATAAATCATGGGAGGATGGTGTGCTACCTGAGGACCGGAGGGGGATGGATGTGATTCCCCTTCACAAAAGTGGGAGCAAGACAGAGGCAGGAAACTACAGACCTGTCAGTTTAACCTCAGTGGTAGGGAAAATGATGGAATCACTTCTGAAGGAAAGAATTGTTCGGTACCTAGAGGCCAGTGGGGCACAGGACCAAAGGCAGCATGGATTCACAGCAGGAAGGTCATGTCAGACAAATCTAATTGATTTCTTTTACTCGGTGGCCAAGATAGTAGACCTGAGAGGGGCTCTGGACATAGCCTACCTAGACTTTAGCAAGGCATTTGACACAGTCCCACACAAAAGATTAATAAACAAATTAGCCATTCTGGGAGTGGGTTCCAGGGTGGTAGCCTAAGTAAAACAAAAGCTGGACAACAGGACACAGTGGGTAATAGTACATAGAGTACACAGTGAAGAAAGCGGGGTTACTAGTAGGGTATTGCAGGGTTCAGTACTGGGGCCGGTCCTTTTTAATGTCTTTATAAGTGATATTGCAGACGGACTGGGAGGGAAAGTATGTGTCTTTGCAGATGACACAAAGATCTGCAATGGGGCTGATATGCAAGGTGGAGTGGAAAGGATGAAAACGGACTTGACAAGGTTGGAGGAATGGTCAAATGTATGGCAGCTTAGATTCAGTGCAAAAAAGTGCAAAATAATGTACCTGGGAAACAAAAACCCAGAGGAAGAGTACACAATGGGGGGTGAGATATTGACAACAACAAAAATAGAAAGGGACCTGGGGGTAGTCATATCAGATGGTGGGCCAGCAATGTGAGAAGGCAGTGAGGAGGGCTGGGGGGATACTAGGATACATAAGGAGAGGCCTCACCAGTACAAAACAGGAAGTTGTTGGCCTTCTGTACAAACAGTTGGTAAGACATCTGGAGTACTGTGTACAGTTCTGGAGACCCCATCTCTGCAAAGACTTATACAGGGTGGAGGCTGTCCAGAGGAGCTGACCACACTCTAACAACCATGCTGACTGGACAGGGATCCAGGGGAGCCAGGCCCTCAAGTAGCATCTGGTTTGCCCTCCCTGCACATGTTCGGGACCCCCAGGTAGTGTTTGCAACATAGAAACATAGAAACATAGACTTTTACGGCAGATAAGGACCGCTAGGCCCATCTAGTCTGCCCATTTCCCTACCTACAGGATAGGCCACAGATCCTGGTTAACCAACAGCCTATATCTTCCTGCCCCCCACAAGAATTGCCTTATGTCTGTCCCATGCATTCTTGATTTCTCCCACAGTTTTAGACCCCACAACTTCCTCAGGAAGGCTGTTCCATACATCCACTACCCTCTCTGTGAAATAATACTTCCTCACATTGCCCTGAACCGCCCTCCTTCTATCTTTAAATTGTGTCCCCTTGTTCTTGCAAGTCTCTTTTCTGAAAGATGCTACCCTCTTGGACTTTGTTGATTCCCTTGAGGTACTTGAAAGTTTCTATCATGTCCCCCCTCTCCCTTCTTTCCTCAAGGGTATACATATTAAGCTCCTTTAGTCTCTCCTCATATGGCTTCTCTTGCAGACCCTGCACCATTTTAGTTGCCCTCCTCTGTACTTCCTCTATCCTGTCTATGTCCTTGCGGAGATGGGGTCTCCAGAACTGGACACAGTATTCCAGACGGGTCTCACCAACTGTCTGTACAGAGGGATAACAACTTCCTGTTTTCTGCTGCTGATGCCTCTCCTATACATCCCAGTATACCCCTGCCATCCTACTGCCTTCTCACATTGCTTGCTAACCTTAAGGTCATCTGATATGATTACCCCAGGTCCCTTTCCTGTTTTGTTGTTGTTACTACCTCCCACCCATTGTGTATTCTTCCCTGGGTTCTTGTTTCCCAGGTGCATTATTTGCACTTTTGCATTGAATCCTAGCTGCCATATGTCTGACCATTCCTCCAACCTTGCCAAGTCCCTTTTCATCCTTTCCATGCCTCCTTGTGTATCAACCCTGTTGCAGATCTTTGTGTCATCTGCAAAAGGCATACTTTTCCTTCCAGTCCCTCTGCAATGTCACTGATGAAGACATTAAAAGGACTGGACCCAATACTGAACCTCTGCGGTACCCCACTAGTAACCGCCCTTTCTTCAGAGTGACTCCATTTACAATTACCTTCTGTGTCCTGTTGTCCAGCCAATGTTTTACCAGGCTACCACCCTGGGACCCACTCCCAGGCTGGTTAATTTGACTAATAATCTTTGTGTGGGACTGTGTCAAATGCCTTGCTAAAGTCTAGGTAGGCCATGTCCACAGCCCCTCCCTGGTCTACTACTTTGGTCACCCAGTCAAAGAAATCTATTAGATTCGTCTGACATGACCTTCCACTGTGAACCCATGCTGCCTTGGATCCTGTGCTCCACCGACCTCTAGGTACTCAACTATTCTTTCCTTCAAGTGACTCCATCACTTTCCCTACCACAGAGTCAGACTGACAGGTCTGTAGTTTCCTGCCTCTGTCTTGGTCCCACTTTTGTGAAGGGAATCACATCCGCCTTCCTCCAGTCCTCGGGTACCACACCATCCTCCATGATTTATTAAAAAGAGTAGCCAGTGGTTTCACTAGTTCCTTCCTTAATTCTTTTAGAATTCTGGGGTGAATTCCATCAGGACCCATTGCTTTGTCCACCTTCAGTTTTAGGAGTTCTTGCAGAACCCTTTCTTCTGTGAAAGGACTAGGATCGACCCCTATCAAGAGTGCTTCTGTTAATTGGATTAGGCACTTCCCCTCCTCTTTGTGAATACTGAGCAGAAATATTCGTTCAGTATTCCTGCTTTTTCACTGTCCCCCTCTGCCCACCCACCGTTCATTCTATTCAGCCTCACTATCCCTCCCTTTGTCTTTCTACGCTCGCTGATGTACCTATAAAAGGTTTTATCCCCCTTCTTAACTGAGTTGGCTATCTTTTCCTCAGTTTGGGCCTTTGCTATTCTGACTTCCCTCCCTGCTTCTTTCTGCCTTAACTGGTACAGCTCTCTGTCCTGCTCCTTCTGTGTTTCCTTATACTTCCGGAATGCTATCTTTTTCTTCCTGACTTTCACAGCCACCTCTCTTGAGAACCATAGTGGTTTTTTCTTTCGTTTTGATTTGTTTATTTGCTTCACACAAAGGCTTGTTGCCTCTGTGATGGCAGTTTTGATAATTCCCCATTGTTGCTCCACACCTCCTTCTAGCCTGTTTGCTAGTGCTTTTCTGAGGCACTCTCCCATCTTGCCAACATTGGGAGTCCTGTGCAGTAGCCTTATAGAAACCTCTGCTCCATGACAAGACTAGCAGCATGCTGGGTACTTGAGATGCCAGCCGTTCTATTACAGATGCAAGCTGGGTGACTAGATAGAAGTTGACGGCAGATAAGGACCGCAAGGCCCATCCAGTCTGCCCATTTCTTTTTCTACCTTATAAATGTGCCATTGGCCTTTGCTCTGTCAGTGGCCTATCTATTCATACTCATTTGTATTGCTCCCTTACACCTATCCCATGTCTGTTTGAAGCCCTGCACTGTATTCATAGTCACCACTTCTTGAGGTAGGCCATTCCATGCATCCACCACCCTTTCTGTGATAAAGAATTTCCTCACATTCCCCCTTAATCGGCCTCCCTCTAATATCATGCTATGTCCTCTTGTCCTGCTATTTTTCTTATATCTAAACATGTTAGACTCTTTCACCTTGTTAATGCCCTTAAGGTGTTTGAATGCCTCGATCATATCACCTCTCTTCCTCCTTTGCTCAAGGGTATACATATTGAGCTCTGTTAATCTGTCCTCATATGTCTTCTGATGCAGTCCCTGCACCATTTTGGTTGCCCTTCTCTGGACTGCCTCAATTTGGTTAATGTCCTTGTGATGGTGTGGCCTCCAATACTGCATGCAGTACTCCAGATGGGGCCTAACCAGTGTCTTGTAAAGAGGGATTATTACCTCCCTCTTACGACTTGTGATACCCTACTAATACACCCTAACGCCCCCCCCTAGCCTTACCTACTGCTTTAGAGGTCTGCTTGGATGATTTCAGGTCATCAGTGATGATGATGCCCAAGTCTCTTTCTTCCTTTGTGACTGCTAGCAACTCCCCTCCCAGCCTATAGGTGGCTTCAGGGTTTCTCTTCCCTATGTGCATGATTTAGCACTTCTTTGCATTAAATCCCAGTTGCCACTCTTCTGACCATTTTGCTAGTTTATCCAGATCTCTTCTCATTCTGCCCACCCCATCTGGATAATCTACTCTGTTGCAGATCTTGGTGTCATCTGCAAACAGACAAGCCTTACCCTCTAGTCCATCTGCAAGGTCACTAATGAAGATGTTGAAGAGGACTGGCCCCAGGACTGATCCCTGAGGTACCCCACTTGTGACTTGCATCTCTTCTGACTGTATACCATTTACCACCACTCTCTGTTTTCTGCCCATCAACCAGTTTGCCACCCAGTTGACCAACTTCTGACCCACCCCAAGCCTACCCAGCTTATTTATCAATCTTCTATGTGGAACAGTGTCAAAAGCTTTGCTGAAGTCAAGGTAGGCGACATCAACTGCTCCCCTTTGGTCCACCACTCTGGTTGCCCAATCAAAGAAATCTATGAGATTAGTTAGATAAGCCTTACAGGTTGCAGGGGCCAAAAATACATGTTCATTTGTGCGCAGGAGCCACTTTAACAAATATTACCTGGCATTATGCTGGCTGGAAGTGCTGAGGCTGCTCTGAGGACTGGGGCTGCTTTTCCTGGCTGGCAAGGCACTGTCAGCAGCATCATGGCTCCTCTGATTTTCCCAGATGGTCAGGCAGTGATCGTAGCTGCTTTTCCCCTTTATTTTGCCATTTGGCAATTTCCTGCCATGCCAGAGACTTCTCTTACTGGCGCTGCAACTCTCAAAAACATTACTGAGACTGCCACCATCTTTACACTGAGTCTCACTCTTGGAGAGCAAGATAGTGGCTCTCATGAGACTTAAAGGGTTCACGATAGCCTGAGGAAATGTGCACGAGAAAACAAACGGCTTGGGGACACCGGGGCTGCTGCCCCATAGCCTGGCCTGACTGGTGGCCACAACATGTTGGAGGGGGTTATCTTATCCCTGGAAAAGAGGCACAGCTAGTAGCTATGAGCCAAATCTCATGAGAGGGAAGCCTCATGAGATTTTAGCTGGAGGAGACACCAGGTCTCGTGGAATCTCGTGAGAAAGGTGGCCATCTTGGTACTGCTCCTGGATGGCCACCATGTTAAGGGTGCAATTAAGGAGGGAATGATCCCACTAGATCTGGTACTTATTAAATGGTAACCTGGCAAATGCAGGTGGCCATTTTGTGTAGGTCACCCCAGGCACAGAGCCTTAAACAGACAGGACTCCATAATGCTGGGACGAGGCCCAGTCCTGAGAAAAGCTATATTTTGGCAGGGCTTTTCTAATGAAAAATGTTTCTGACACAGTTTTTTTTTCTGTCTGGCCACTACAGATCAGCCAGCTCACAAAGATTCACCGCCCTGCCTGCATGCCTGGAATGTGGCATGGAACTCCTGCAGTCCCATGTGGGGCAGACCCTATGTGTGGTCTGCACAATGGAGGAGTCAGGGGTACCTCAGACTCCCAGCCTGAATATAGTATCGGCCCTTGAAGAGAAATCAGACCCCAAGGCACCACTGATGTTAAACACAAGACAAGAAAGTCTTCTGTTCCAGTGGCTAGAGAAGTTACAAGCCCAACAGCCAGAAAACGCTTCTCAGGAAGCCTCTAAGAAATGTTTGGGGTCAACGTAGACACAGAAACCACAGAAGAAAAGGTGCAGGCAGGCAGGCAGGCAGGCAGAAGATTCAGCCAAATCATCTGGGGAAGAAGAGGTGGAACAAGATTCACGCGAGATCTCAGGCAAACTGTACTCACAGGAGGATGTAGCCTAGCTGGTGTGGCTAATAGAAGATGCCCTGCAGGTCCCAGAGGAGCCAGAAGAGCCCCACCCCTCAACAGATTCCCTCCTTGCCATTGCAGCAACATTTCCCCACCTTTATAGCCCTCAATGCCATTCTGGCTCATGAACAGGAGGCACTGGAGCCAGCCAGGATCCTGGAAAAATGAACCATGGGAAAATGTTACCCTCTCCCTGACTCCTTCAGAATAGTCTGGTATACGGCCCCTAAGTTGGACACCCTGGTATCCATGCTCAGCAGATGTATGGTCATACCAGTTGAGAGCACCACAGCTCTGTAAGATCCTATGGACAAGAAAGTGGAAGAATTGCTGAAAAAGATTCATGAAGTGACGGGCCTGGCCTTATCAGCAGACATAGCAATGTGATATGCCAGCAGAGCTTGGTTGCAGTGAGCAGAGGCTATTGCTGATGGCCTCTCTTCAGATTCCCAACTCACAGGTCAGGCTGACTGTGCCATGCAGACTGCACGATATATCGTGAATACATCCTCAGATATTGTAAAGTTTGGAGCCAGGGCCACCATCCTGACTAATCCAGCCAGGAGCGCCCTATGGCTCAAGCTGTGGCAGGAAAATGCAGAGTCCAAGGCAACTCTGATGAAGCTCCTCTGTAAGGGGGGACCTCTGTTTGGGATGCCCTGACACCATTCCTCAGAGATTGCATTGGGGCCAAATGGATGGTGGAAAAGAAGGACCATTACTTTCCATCAGTTCACTCTTTTTGTCCAACATTTAAAGGCACTAGGGGCCAAACAAAGTCAGCACAAAACCAGAACCAAAAGAGGGTGTGCAGGAGGCCTTGGTTCCAGTCCAGGTCTGCACAATCCAAATACAGTACACAGGCAACTTTGTAAAATAGGGTAGTTTCAATGCCAACCGCTCCGGTGTTGGCTCAGCAGGAAAAAAAAAAACAATGACTTAAGGGAGGCCCAGGTGGACAGTCTCCCAGCGGGGGGGGGGGGTTACCTGCAATTATTGGCCAACCAATGGGCACAAACAACCACAGAAATGTGGATCAGGGAGCTTGTCTCTCAAGGTTACGCCATAGAGTTTACTAGGTTTGTGTGGACATTAGAATGCACAATGCCCATCATGAATGGCCACCATACCAGTGGATCAGAATTATACCAGTATGTACTTGTTGTAATAACTATCGTTCAGGAATTTTTTGAAGGCATTAAAATCCTTGATATCTACAATGAATGAAGGTAGTCTGTTCCATACCTTAGTAATTCTAACAGTCCAAAAGTTGTCTCTTTTATTAATTGTAGCATGAGGTACTACTAACTTTCTATTGTGGTATCTTGTATTACTCATAGCAGTACTATACGAAAAACCACAGATGCTAGTAAGATCCTGTCTCTGCAGGATCTTATGCAAGTGCAATAAATCACCTACTTGACATCTGATTTGGAGGAAGTGAAGTTCAATTGTAAAAAATCTGTCGGGGTATGTCATGTTGTTTAATCTAGCAATAGTTTTAGTAATCGACCTTTGAACTCTTTCCACCCTATCAATATCTTTAACTAGGTGAGGAGACCAGAATTTTAACACATAGTCCAAGTGTGGATCTACATAACTCCAGTATAGAGGGATGATGCATTGCTCGGTTCTTGTAATAAAGGAGAGTTTAATCCTTGAAATCAGCCCCACTGCTGTTTTTGAAGCAGCTGTACAATGATTAGACAAATTTAATTTACTGTCCACTGGAACCCCAAGGTCTCTTTCTAGGTTTGAGTTTTTTTAGAATTGTTTGGTTCAGTACATAAAAGTGATTGGGGTATTTGTGTCCAAAATGCATGACAATGCATTTATTGGTGTTACAGATCATTCCATTTCTCATCGCCCATGATTCTAGTTTCCCTAAGACTTCTACTAATGAAAAATGATGTGAAAGACTATTAACTTGACCTCCCAACTTGGCATCATCTGCAAACTTTATTATACTGTTTTTTAAGTCTCTGCCCATATCAGATATAAAGAGGTTAAATAATATTGGGCTGAACACACACCCCTGGGGATGCCACTACTGTCTTCTCGCTGGTTAGACAAGGAATTGCTGATACGAACACATGAATAACAGTCAGTAATCCAACAGTGTATCCACCTAACCAAGCAGTGGTTGATGCCCTGATCTGATAATTTAGCTATTAGGGTATTGTGTGACACCTTATCTAAGGCTTTGGAGAAGTCTTGAAAAATAACATCTGAAGGAACTCCATTATCCAGATTTGAACTGATGTTGTTGTACAAGATAATCAAGCTGATACAGCAGGACCTACCCTTTGTAAAACCATGTTGCTTCAAGTCACACATATCATCATTTAAGAATACTTATTATTATTTTTTTATTAATTTCTCCATAACCTTACAGCAATGGGATGTCAAGCTGATAGACCTATAATTCTCTAACTGCCCCCATTGCCTTTTTTAAAAATTGGGACAATTGCTGTCCACCAATCCTGAGGAACATATCCTTCCTTCAGTGAAAAACTGTAGATTATAGATATGGGTTGTGCTACTATATACAAACATATGAAATTTGCCAGCAGATAAAGCCCTAGAGGTCTATCAAGTCTGCTCAAATATGCAGCTAGCACCTCTTATTCTGCAGCTGTCCCTGAGCAGTACATTTCAGAAATAAGGAGCTGATATTGTCTGGTCAAGGACTGGACCTGATATTAAGTTTAATTCAGAATAAACATCATCATAACTTATTAAATATATATTGTTTGCATCTGTGTTAATATGGAGCAAATGATCTACTTTAGAGGAGAAGACTGAACAGAAATATTCATTGAAACTGTCAGCTATAGATTTGTCATCATTCAGTAAAGTATTATCCTTGTGAATAGGCCCAATAGTCTTTATGGGTATCCTAGAGTTGGAATTGATGTAGGCATAATTAAGTTTTGCATTCTTATGATGAGCAGTTTTGAATTCGATATTAACCTTGGCTTGCTTTATGAGATTTTTTAATAGGCTAAGTGCTTTTTTATAGGTTAATTTATTGGCCGCAGATTGATTGCTTTAAAGTCTTTTAAAGGCTTTTTGTTTAATTCTAATCTGTCTTTTTATGCTTGCATTCAATCAAATAGGTAACCTACCATTGTTATTGAATTTTTCCTTGATAGGGACAAATTAATTTTCAATTGTACAAATAATCGCACTAAATTTTATCCAAGCAGATTCAATAAAGACCATGAAATATGTAGTCCCAGTCTATATTCTTTAACTGATGAGTAATAGCATCAAAGTCAGCAATATTATAGTCTCCGATAGTGGTAGAATGATTGGTTGTGTCATGAGTTGATTCCAAACACCCCAAGACCACATGGGCTCTGCTACCTGAAGTATTGACTACATTGATGTAGGAGAAACTTTTGTGACTATTGGTAAGAAGTAAATCCAAGATATTTTTATTATGGGTGGGTTCAGCTACAAGCTGTTCAAGTCCATTCTCTGCACATAATTCAGCAAATGATTGCTCAAGTAAGGTAATGCCTTTGAAGTTTGACCAGGTTATACCCAGTAGGTTAAAATCTCCTAGGATAATCATGTCCTCATACTCTGCAACTGTAATAACTTCTCAAAGTAGGGCACTGTTATATGATTCAATAGATACAGGGGGTCTATAACAACAACCTAAAAGTAGTTTGGTCCTACCTGGAAATGATAGTTTGACCCATACAGGCTCAAACTCAACCTCTATATTTACACTTAATTCATGGGATACTGCAGTAATGGTATTGTTTACATAAAGGCATACTCCTTCTCCAGACCTAGAATCTCTGTTTTTGTAAAAAGCGAATAACCTTGAATTGCTCTAAACCATTCAGAGGACTGATCCCACCATGTTTCCATTATTGCCATCACATCTATATTGTGTAAATTTACAATAGGCTTCTACTTCTGCTACCTATACACAGTTTAAACTTTGCATGTTAGGTAAGAGAATTTTATATTCTTTTTGGTTACTAGCAAGTGTAAGTCTGATTTGAGTATTACCCATATTGCCTGTATTAGTAACCCCCACCCTCTCCCAGCAATTCAGTTTAAAGTTTTATTAATAAAACTCTCAATCCTTTTACCTAACAGAGAACTTCCATATTTACCCAGATGGAGACCATCCAAGGAAAATAAGTTGGAACGGTCCTGGAAGTCCTCCCAGTGTGTAATACAGTGGTAACCTTTGACCAGGCACCAGCTACTCAGCCAATTATTAACCTGTTTGATTTTATTAGTAATAGTAGCTGTTGCTCTCGGAACTGGAAGAATTTCTGGAAAACAGACCTGAGCATTATTCGCAGTTAGCATTTCACCAAGGACAATTTACTCTTTCTTAATGTCCTCAAGTCTGTATTGACTCACATTACTGGTGCTGGCATGGATTATAACAAGAGGGAAGTCACCTGCACTACAGAGAATGGAGTTTACCATAGTGGAAATATCAGATGTAGTCACCCCCTTAAAACTGTTACAGGTCTTATTGGACTTATTGGGGTTACAGCTAATTCGATCAATATGTTTAATGATAGTCACCTAAAACATATGTTTGGTGTTGTTGAAGTGTTTGAGGTACAGATTCATCTACTGTCCCTTCTGTTGTTGTGGGGACACAAGGTCAGATTTCCTGCTCTTGTCTTAAAACATGTGTACAAGGTGCAGGTTGAGTATTATCATTAATATCAGTCATCTGTTCAGAACCAGCTGGGTTAATATTAGCTATGGGCTCAGCCGCAGTACAATCATGGGCATGAGCGGTATCTACACTAGCATGATTAGTATCTGTCTTTTGGTCTGATTCATTGGAAGTCTCAATATACAGTACATATATTTATGTAATACTTGTTCTGCACTTGCCCCACTAGTACCTGGAATTTCTAGTGTAGGGTATATACCGGCTTGAGTGCTCAACAATGGGGCAGATTCGGTGACTACATTTTCACACTTGAGGCATGAAAATCCTTTCTCAGTTGTGATTGTAAAGTTCATAGCTCTATGGCCCTTTTTATTTTTATTTCCTACAATTGTGGTCCAATGATCTTCCATATTATCTGATTCATCAGGTTCTCTCACTCTTCTTTTACAAGCTCTAGTATCTAGAGTGGTCTTAAAAATGTCTGCTGTGGCTTGTGAGGATATACTGAATATACTATAATTTGTAGCAACTGGGGGCTGCGTAGTAAGTGAAACCTGATTATTATAAATATTTCTAATCCTCTTCTCAATATCTAGTTGATTTTCAATGATGGTGTCTAACTTTGCTTTGTAAGTTTAGATTTCTTTCTCAAGTTTAATGGGCTGGCAGTATAGCCTAGAGGTTAGAGGAACAAGGTGTGAACGAGCTTGATGCATCCAGCAGACCAGACCTAAGTATGATTCTCACAACCTCCACTTGCATACTGTGTGACTCTGAACAAGTCAGTTAACCACCCAGTGCTCCCAGGTCACCCCTGAAAACAGGCACTTGTGCCTAGTGGGCCTTACCCAGTTACTAAAGACAAAAAAAAAATTAAAGACATTTTTTGCACTTGTATTCAGTCTCAGGCAAAGCTGTGTCTGATACAGTGTACACAGAACATGAATGACATGTGTGACCATAATCCTCATCCAAAGTTTTAATTAAGTTTGCCATTGTTCTCAAATGCAGCAGAGGAAGTGAATACTCAGCAATGTAAATAATTTATTTATTTATTAAATTTTGATAACCGGGTAAGCCCGCTGGGCTCCGAAGGTCCCTTTTTCAGGGGCGACCCGGGGATTACATGGAATAATACATGGGATTGCATACAGCACAGGTACAATACATAAAACAGAGAGGAACATAATACATAGTAGGTTTTCAACAGGTTACATTTCCTAGGTAATACGTAGTGATGGAGTAAAGTAAAATGAGGGCCCAGTAGTTGAGTTTAAGACTGTATTAAACTACATTCACCACCAGTTAGGTCATACACTTTGCTGCCTAACAATGTTTTGCTTAGGGCTACAGTAACTGGATTACTCAGATAAAACTCTTCTTACTGGGTGAGTTGGTCCTACACTCTGCTTCACCTGTATGCACCACTGACACCACACTCACCTGCATGCTCTCGCTCCACTCGTGGAGCGTATAATGAAATAGTGTCTGGACCTGGAAGTAGCAAGGTTCACATTACTAACAGCTCCAATGAGTCTCAAGTTCTAAAAACATCCTTAAAATAAATGCAGCAGAACAGGTGGTAGAAGTACTCACTATGTGAGTACTGCACTGCTGTATTGTTACAATGAAACACCCTAGAGAAGACTACTGTGGTTACACATATGCTAGATAGCCTCCATCTGATATTCCATCATCTACTCATCCTCAAACCCTGAGACCCATGTTGCCCTAGCTATCCATGTGACCCACTCTTCATGCACCCAATCTTCATAACCAGCATAAAATGCCACCCAAATGTCCATCATTCGGTCGTGCTAGACCTCCTAACCTCCATAACTTCCCTTGCTAGCTCTGGGAAATTATTCATCCTAGGTGACTTCAGTATAAATTGGTTGTCACCTAAAACTACCAAAACTAAAAATGAAATCAGAGCCCTAAACCTCTCACAACTGATCTCAGAACCCACCCACCCAAACCACAAGATACAACAACACTCCCTACACGACTGGGCCATTACCTCCCACCCCCACTGAGTCATCACCTCTGGCATCCTCCCTGATGCTCTCAGTGACCATAACCCAATATTCATAGTTAGAAAATTCCACAGAACTAAATCACCACACAAAATCATACAGCTATGCTCTTTCAAGTCTCTTGATCTTGAACCTCTCCTGAGTAACCTTGCCACTTCTGACTGGTCCCCCATAACCTCCCTCCCCTTGGTTGATAAGGCCCTTGCCTACTTCAAAGAAATCTTTCTTGTAAACTTGAACGCCTTTGCCCTACTCAAACAAACCAGAGTCAGAGGTAGGCACTTACCTTCGATAACCCCTGAACTTCTGGCCTGTCTCAGGGCTAAAGAATGAGCCTGGAAGCATCATAAATCTATCCAGCATCCTAGTAACCTCATGATCTACCGCATGCTCTGAAACACTTGCACCAGGGCTACAAGGTTAGTCAAGTCTGAATATTTCAAATCTGCCATCATCACCAACATAACTCCCCTTCAAAGTTCTGGAAGGTGGTCCATGCCCTTTTTGGCCCCTCATCTTGCCAACCACCTCAGTACTTAAACTTAATAGCTCACTAGTGTCCAACCCACCAGCTGTAGCTGTGGAATTTAACTCCTACTGTATCTCTTATGCCACTGATCTACTGAAATCCCTCCTCCTCTCCTACCCATTCCCCTCCCCACCCTTTACCAGTGTGCACCCTCCACCACCCTTCCACCTTCCCTTTTCTTTCACTACGGTAACTCCAAATGATGCCCTAAGTGCCTTCCTCACCATCAACCCCTCTAAAGGTGCCACCCCTGATGGCCTCGACCCAAGTCTAATTTCCCTCTCCACTTCAGCCATTGCCTACCCACTCTCAATAATCCTAAATCTCTCATTCTCTACTGCCTTGGTCCCCTCTTCATGGAAACATGCAGTGGTCCTCCCTCCACTGAAAGGGGGTGCCCCTCATCCCCTAGCAACTATCACCCCATTTCTCTCCTCTCTATCCTTGCCAAACTTCAATAACATATTGCCCTCTCCCAACTCACCTCTTTTCTATCTTACACCTTCTTTTTCATCCCTTTCCAGTGTGGTTTCAGGAAAAAACACTCAACAACCACCTCTCTCCTATGGCTCACAGACTTCATCCTAACTGGGATGGACAATGGCCAAATTTTTTCTGCCATTTTTGTCAACCTGGCCAAGGCCTTCGACACCATCTCTCACTTCCTTCTCCTCGACTCACTCCGAGCAGCTGGCATATCTCCCTCCAGCACAAACTCATTCAAGGCATACCTTAGTGGCAGAAGCCAATCAGTTAAGATCTTGGAAGCCACTACCCCTCCTCTCATGACTAGCACTGGCATCCCCCAGGGCTCTGTATTAGGGCCCCTCCTAGTCTCCATCTTCTTAAATGACCTTCCCTCTGTTTGCTCCCCCTCCTCTGCTATACATATGTATGATGATGATACAGTCCTGTATGCATCTAGCTCCTGTCCTGCTGAGGATACAGCCAGCTTACAGGAAGATTTCGACAAGGTTCAGCTCTGGTTTGCTAACCATCAACTTTTCCTTAATGCCAAGAAGACTGTCTCCATGACCTTTGGCACAAGGCAGAGACTCTCTAGGCTTCCCACCCTACCCACTTTCCACATGCTTGATGGGACTTTTCTTGAGGATACATCTTTCTTCAGGTACTTAGGTGTTTGGTTGGACCAACACCTAAACATCTCTGGACATAATGATGCCATCCAGGAAAAACTATGCCCCAAGCTTGGTACCCTGTTCAGGAATTGTAGTTGCATCCCTCCTATGGCTAGGCATGAACTTGCTCAGATGATGATACTGCCCATTTTTGACTACTGTGACATAGTCTATGACGATGTCCCTAAGTCCTCCCTGGCCAGAGTGGACACTCTCTTCAATTCCTTCTACCGCTTTGCCCTGGATGCCCCCCTTGCACCCACCACTGCAATCTTTATCATGCCCTATCCTTCCCTTCTCTTACAAATAGGTGGCTCCCCCACTGTGCAAATTTCACCTCCAAGCACTGGTTGGGTGAGCTCCCTTCCTACCTCACCTCCTCCTTTACAACACCCCCCATACTCCCATTCCCCTAGATCAACTGACTTCTGCACCCTGGCAGTCCCCCACAGATCCACCCAAATCAGCCAATTTGGTTACTCTCACCGCCTCCCAAAAATGTGGAATTCCCTCCACCCTCACATCATCCGGCCCTCATCCTCGACCTACTCCATCAGCTCTGCCATCAATAATTACCTTGCATCTAGCTGCTCCTGCCATGTCCATCCCTAATTCCCTCCTCTAAGCCCTGGACAAACCCTACCCCTCTATCATCACCTTCATTTTACCCTGTGCCCCCCACTCCCCAAATTTCTAGCTCTCCTCCCCTTCCCCCAAATTGCTGCCCCTTACTGGCCTCCCTTGATCTCTCACAGAATGTAAGGGATCCTGAATGCTCTCCATGAGTCCCTCTCCTACCACCTCAAGGGGCTTGTATCTCTCATCTACTCCCTTCCACCATGATCCCTCCTATCTCTCTAGACATACAGTCCTCTTTCAGGGTTCTTAGTATCCAGAAGGGGTCCTACTGCATATAGGTTTGTCTCATATCCTTCCCCTTCCCATTTTACCTTTTCTCCCTAGCCTTTGCAGTCCAATTGAAGGGTTCTCAGCATCCTGAAGGGGCCCTACTGCACCTAGGCATGTCTTCTCTCCTTCCCCTCCCCCATTCTACCTTTTCTCTCTAGCCTTCACAGTCCCCTTGGAGGGTTCTCAGCATCCTGAAGGGGTCCTACTGGGCCTAGGCTTGTCTCCTGTCCTTCCCCTCCCCATCTACCTTTCTCCCTAGACTTTGCAGTCCCCCTTGCAGGGTTTTCAGCATCCTGAGGGGGTCCTACTGCACCTAGTCTTGTCTACTCTCCTTCCCCAACCCATGGAGAGAGGATCACAAATTTAGAAGTCAGTAGACATCTGGGAACAAGTGACCACTGCACAGTGTGCTTCACAATGAGCACAACCATGCAGATAAGCCATACAAAGTAGTAAAGTAAGTAAGTAAGTAAGTAAGTAAAATGTATTGTTTAAGCGCTTTTCAAAGCCAAAGCGCTGTACAGATAAAACAATTAAAATACATACATATAACATAAAAACAACAGTAGCAATATAATCACAATAAAATCACTCTCCATATGCCTGTTTAAATAAATAAGTCAAAAATAAGGATATTGGACTTTAGAAGCACTGACTTTGGCAAAATGGGTGAATACCTGAAGAATGCACTAGCAAATGGCCAAAAAGGAGGGATGGAAGAACAATGGAGAAAAATCAAAACTGCCATCATTGAGGCAACAAGCCTTTGTGTGAAACAAATAAAGAAAACAAAGCGGAGTAAAAAACCACTATGGTTCTCAAAAGAGGTGGCAGGGAAGGTTAAGGAAAAAAGGCTGCATTCAAAAAGTATAAGGAATCATAGAAAGAGCACGACAGAGAACTGTATCAATTAAAGCAGAAAGAAGTGGGGAAGGCAGTCAGAATAGCAAAGTCCCAAACCAAGTTAAAAATAGCTAACTCAGTTAAGAAGGGGGATAAAACCTTTTATAGGTATGTTAGGGAGCATAGAAAGGTTAAGGGAGGGATAGTGAAGATTAATAAAGGAGAGGGGAGGTGGGCAGAGGGAGACAGTGAAAAGGCAGAGATACTGAATGAATACTTTTTCTCAGTATTCACAAAAGAAGAAGAGGATGAGTTATCTAAACCAGACAATAGAAGGACTCTGGGTAGGGGGGTTGACACCAGTCCATTCACAGAAGAAAGAGTGCTGAAAGAACTCCTAAAACTCAAGGTGGACAAAGCAATGGGGCCTGATGGGATTCACCCCAGAATCCTAAAAGAACTAAGGAAGGACCTAGTGACACCACTGACCACGATTTTTAACAAATCATGGGAGGATGGGGTGGTACCTGAGGACTAGAGGAGGGCAGATGTGATTCCCCTTCACAAAAGTGGGAGCAAGGCAGAAGCAGGAAACTATAGACTTGTAAGTTTGACCTCAGTGGTAGGGAAAATGATGGAATGACTTCTGAAAGAAAGAACTGTTGAGTACCTAGAGGCCAGCAGGGCACAGGACCCAAAGCAGCATGGATTTACAGCAGGAAGGTCATTTCAGATGAATCTAATTAATTTATTTGACTGGGTGACCAAAGTAATAGACCAGAGAGGGGCTGTGGATATGGCCTACGTAGACTTTAGCAAGGTATTTGACACAGTCCTGCACAAAAGATTAATAATCAAGTTAGCCAGCCTGGGAGTGGGTCCCAGGGTGGTAGCCTGGGTAGCAGAGTGGCTGCACAACAGGACACAGAAAGTAACAGTGAATGGAACACATTCCAAAGAAAGGGGTGTCACTAGTGGAGTACCTTTATAGGTGACATTGCAGAGGGTCTGGAGGGAAAGGTATGCCTCTTTGCAGATGACGCAAATATCTGTAACAGAGTTGATACACAAGAGGGGGTAGAAAAGATGAGAAGGGACTTGGCAAGGTTGGAGGAATGGTCAGACATATGGCAACTTAGATTCAATGCAAAGAAGTGCAAAGTAATGCACCTGGGAAACAAAAACCCAGGAGAAGAGTACACAATAGCAGAGGAGGTACTAACAACAACAAAAATGGAGAGGGACCTGGGGGTAGTCATATCAGATGACCTAAAGGTGGGTAAGCAATGTGAAAAGTCAGTAAGGAGAGCCGGGGGATACTGGGATGCATAGGAAGGGGCATCACAAGTAGAAAAAGGGAAGTGATTATCTCTCTATACAGACAATTGGTGAGACCCCATCTGGAGTACAGTCTGCAGTTTTGGAGACCTCATCTATGCAAGGACATAGACAGGATGGAAGCAGTCCAGAAGAGGACTGGAGAGAGTGGTGGATACATAGAACCGCCTTCCTGAGGAGGTCGTTGGGTCTGAAACAGTGGGGAAATTCAAACATGCATGGGACAGACATAAGGCAATTATAGTGGGGGGTTGCAGGAAGTAGACTGTTGTTTAATTAGAATCTGAAGCTTATCCAGTAGGTAGGGAAATGGGCAGACTGGGTGGGCCAAGTGGTCCTTATCTACCGTCAAAGTCTATGTTTCTATGTCTATGTTTCTATCTACCTTTCTCTCTGCCCATCACAGGCCCCTTGCAGGGTTCTCAGCATCCTGAAGGTCAAACTGAGCCTAAGCATATCTTCTCTATTCTATCTAGCCACTATCTTGGCTTTCCATGACTACTACCATGGTCCAATGCATCCTGATGGACTATTGATTAGGCCCCATCCCCTCCAAAGGTGTGAATTCTCTTCCCCTCAAGGGTTCAATTCTCATTCCCTCCCTCTCCTATCACTTTCTTAATCCCTATCTGCTGACCTTCCCCAACCCACTTGTAGGGTACCCCACATCCTGAAAGGTTCTCTCTTGAGTAAGGTCCAATTTCTCCCTCCTACCATTAAGTCACACCTCCTCCTTCTCTCTCCTCCCTCTTTAAATCTTTAAAGCCTTATCCCCTTTCTATCTAGCCCCAGAGCCCCCTTGCAGGGTTCCCCACATCCTGAAGGAGTCTGTTTGGGACACTGCCTTATCCCGTTCTCACTGGTCCCACCCCCAGTACCCATGCAGAATTCCTCGCATCCTGAAGGGGTCTCCAGGGACACCTCTCTTCCCCCTCCCCCCATCTAACCCCTTCCTCTCCTTTCGTACATTCTTTCATGTAAGCACTTGTTTACTTAGCAAACTGTCACCTATTATTGTCCACTCTTTCTAGCTATTATGCGCAACACTGTTTGTAACACCTGCCTTACAACTGTATGTTAGTTTTGATATTGTAACTTGAATGTTTACTGTCTCATTCCTATTGTACTCCTTCCCCCAAGGTTGCAATAGGAGATGAGCGACTTATCTCTTAGTTTGCCTTCCTGGTGAAACATTTCAATAAATAAATAAATGTACTTCTGGTAGGATATGATGAAAAATACAGCTCTCATTACTTCCTGACTGTTCATCCCTCACACAGTAGCAATAGCAATACTGTTCAAAGCCCATGCTCAGGAGGATCTCATTGCCTCTGCCAGTACTGTCTCACCATTTCAAAAGTGGTCTCACAGCTTGTGGACAGTGGTAATGACTCGATCGCTAGTGGAGTTTGCAATGAAATAGTGTCCAGACCCAGAAGTACCATGGGTAATATGACTGACAGCCCAGAGGAGTCTCAAGGTCTAAAAACCCCCTTAAAATAAATGCAGCAGAACAGGTGGTAGAACTACTCACTAGGTGAGTTCTGCACATAGAAACATAAACACAGAAACATAGAATTTGATCGCAGGTAAGGACTGCTTGCGCACCTAGTCTGCCCATTTTCCTACCTAATGGATAAGCTGCAGATCCTAGTTAACCAACAGCCTACATCCTCCTACCCCCCACTAGAATTGCCTTATATCTGTCTCATGCATTCTTGAATTCCTCACTGTTTTTGACTCCATGAGCTCCTCAGGAAGGCTGTTCCATGCATCCACAACCCTCTCCGTGAAAAAATACGTCCTCACATTACCTCTGAGCCATCCCCCCTCAGTCTTCAAATTGTGTCCCCTTGTTCTTTCACATCTCTTTTTCTGAAAGATACTACCCTCTTGGACTTTGCTGATTCCCTTGAAGTACTTAAAAGTTTCTATCATTTCCCCCCTCTCCTTTCCTTGAGGGTATGCATATTAAGCTCCTTTAGTCTCTCCTAAGATGTCTTTTAGTGCAGACCCTGAACCATTTTGGTTGCCCTCCTCTTGACAGCCTCCACCCTGTCTATGACTTTGCAGAGATGGGGTCTCCAGAACTGCATGCAGTACTCCAGGAGGGGTCTTACCAACTGTCTGTACAGAGGGATAACAACTTCCTGTTTTCTACTGGTGATGCCTTTCCCTATACATCCCAGTATCCCCCAGCCCTCCTTACTGCCTTCTCACATTGCTTGCCCACCTTTAGGTCATCTGATATAACTACTCCCAGGTCCCTTTCCATTTTAGTTGTTGTCAGTATCTCACCCCCATTGTGTACTCTTCCCCTGGGTTTTTGTTTCCCAGGTGCATTACTTTGCATTTGTACAGACAGTTGGTCAGACCCCATCTGGAGTACTGTGTGCAGTTTTGGAGACCTCATCTACACAAGGACATAGACAGGATGGAAGCAGTCCAGAAGAGGGCAACTAAAATGGTGCAGGGTCTGCATCAGAAATCATATGAAGAGAGACTGAGAGAACTTAATATGTGTAGCCTTGATGAAAGAAGGGATGGGGCGACATGATAGAAACATTCAAGTACCTCAAGGGAATTAGCAAAGTCCAGGAGGGTAGCATCTTTCAGGAAAAAGAGATGTGTAAGAACAAGGGGTCACAATTTAAAGATAGAGGGGGGATGGCTCAGGGGTAATGTGAGGAAATGTTTTTTCACAGAGTGCTGGATACATGGAACCGCCTTCCTGGGGAGGTTCTTGGGTCTGAAACAGTGGGGGAATTCAAACATGCATGGGACAGTCATAAGGCAATTGTAGTGGGGGGTGTCAGGAAGTAGGCTGTTGGTTAACTAGAATCTGAAGCTTATCCAGTAGGTAGGGAAATGGGCTGACTGGGTGGGCCAAGTGGTCCTTAGCTGCTGTCAAAGTCTATGTTTCTATGTTTCTATGTTTCTGTGTTTATATTTCTTTGCATTGAATTTAAGCCACCATACATTTGACCATTCCTCCAACCTTGCCAAGTCCCTTCTCTTCCTACCCACCCCACCTTGTTTATCAACCCTGTTGCAGATATTTGTGTTGTCAACAAAGAGGCATACTTTTCCTTCCAGTCCCTCTGCAATGTCACTTATAAAGATATTAAAAAGGACCAGACCCAATACTGAACCCTGCTGTACCTCACTAGTAACCCCCTTTCTTCACTGTGGACTCTGTTTACTATTACCCTCTTTGTCCTGTTTTCCAGCCAATGTTACACCCAAGCTACCACTCTGGGACCCACTCCCAGGCTGGCTAATTTTTTATTAATCTTTTGTGTGGGACTGTGTCAAATGCCTTGCTAAAGTCTAGGTAGGCCATGCCCACTACTGTATTGTTACAATAAAACACCCTAGAGAAGTCCACTGTGGTCACACTCACGCTAGACAGGAAGATATAGTTCTGGGAGAATATGCTGAAAACTACAGCTCCCAGACTACTTCTTGACTGTTCAGCCCTTACAAAGTAGCAATAGCAATAGATTCCACACAGACTGATTATATCCCCTATGTCCAGAGACCCTTTGAAATTAGCAGAGATTCAACAAGATCTCTGTAATCTTTCCAAGAACAGGAGATGGACATGGGGGTATACTCTAGTTCTTTATAGTCCCCAAGAAAACTGAGGGCCTCCATCCAGTTCTTGACCTAAAGTTTTTCAACAAGTTTGTGGTCTACAAAAAAATCCAAAATGGAGACTCTCCAATCAACACTGATGGCACTCCAACCAAGCAATCTCCAGGCCTCCATAGACCTGAAAGATGCCAATCTGCACATTCCGATTCACCCCAGTCACCACAGTTTTCTCACGTTCCAGATCAATGACCATCATTTCCAGTACACTTGTCTCCCCTTCAGCCTGGCATCAGCCCCAAGAGTGCTCACAAAAACCTTGATAGTCATTGCTGTGGCACTCCACCAATGGGGGGTACATGTCATCTCATATGTAGATGATTGGCTCATTTGGGCAAGATCTTCAGAACAAGCCCCGAGAGAGACACAAAGACAGTGGTGCACTGCCTACAACAACTCGGATGGGTCATAAACTGGGACAAGAGTCAGTGCCTAGATCAACATGATCTCGGGCTGGGTCTTCTCCATGGTGGACAAAGTAACCAACCTGATCAGGCTTCTGGACTTCACACGAACACAACTTTACAGGCCTGTGTGCATGTATCTCCAGTTACTGGGGCTGATGGCATCAGTGATAGCCATGGTGCCTTGGATTTACCTGCACATATGCCAGCTCCAGTGGTACATGCTAGACACTTGAGATCAGTCGACCCAGGACTCTGAGTACAAACTCGATCCCAAGCCAGACATTCTGCAAAGTCTCTTTTGGTGGATGGACCGGTGCAACCTGACAAAGAGTGTCATGTTATCAATGTTGCCAGGAGTGACAATCACCACAGAGGCCACTCTGCTTAGATGGGGAGCCATGATGGGTCATCATGTTGCCCAAGACAAATATTCTCCATCAGAAGTCTGGCTTCCCATCAATATTTTGGAGATGAGGGCAGTCTACAGGTCCCTATTGTTCTTTGCCCCTCAAGTTGTGAGTCAGCCAGTACTGGTCAGAACTGACAATCAGGTCACTATAGTGTACAAAAACAAACAGTGTGGGACCAGAAGCAGAGCAATGCTCAGGGAAGCTATGCAGGTCTTACGTACAGCAGAGCAGCATCTGCTGATAATATCTGCCACATATCTGGTGGGGAAAAAAAACTCACAGGCAGATTGGCTCAGTCAAGTTACTCTAAGCCAGGCAAAGTGGCAGCTGCACCTCTAGGTATTCCAGATGTTACACCACAGATGGGGACCATTCCAATTATACCTCATGGCGTCCAGACACAACAACCTGCTGTACCACTTTCATTCATGTTTTCCTGACAAGGCTGTGGAGACAAACACAATGGCAGTGGCCTGGAAGTTCACAAAGGCTTACATTGTTCTGCCTTTACCAATGGTTGCCAAGGTACTTCTCAAAATCAGGGCCACTAGAGCAACAGTACTAATGGTGGCCCTATACCGGCTGAGGAGGTCATAATATTCTCTGCTCAGAGTGAGTTATTTATTTATTTATTTATTGAGTTCTATGATTACAAATACCTTTGAACCAGGGGTTCTTTTACAAAGGTTTCGCTTCAGATACAGTTTTGTAACAGAACAACAAAAATGAAACAAAATGTGAAAAGTGAGTTACATATAGGAATGATACAATCATGGGAACAAATAAGAAACATACATCACATTATTAGAAGTAAAGGGAGGGAGAGATTGTAGAGGGATAAGAAGCATTCATAACTGAGACTTTGTCATTATCAATGATGATTGATACTCCGTTGCACCTGCTGCAACAACTGGATTTCATGATTCTGGGTCCAATCCTATACGACAGCCACCATGTTCTCTGCCTGAAGGCATGGATGCTGAAAGGACTCAGTTGCTGAAGCTGTGATACCTCTCTGGGGTGGTTGGACCTCCATCAATTTGACTTACCAGAGACATTGGCAGATTTTCTGTAAATAGCATGCAGCAAAAGGTTTGTCCCCATCTATGGTGGGTCTACCCCAAATTCTTGATTTCCTTAATGATGGGGATGAAAAATGTTTGGCTTACTCCTCTCTGAGAGTGCAGGCATTGGCCATCTCAGCAATCAGGGGATCACTCCCAAAGGCAGGGCAAATAGGGTCACATCCTGATGTGGTTAGACTACTACGGGAAGTACAAATCACATCTCCCTGTGTTTGGTCTACATGTCCACTGTGGCAGCTGCATTTGGTATTGGAGTGTCTACACACACCTGCATTTGTTACCCAGTCCCCCTACTGGGCAACACTGAAGATGGTGTTCCTCATGGCCATGTGTACAGCTAGATGAGTGGGTGAGCTTCGGGAGCCGTTTCTGACTTTTCATGATGACAGGGTTCCCTTATCACTGTCCCATCCTTTACTCCAAAGGTGATTCCCCCTTCCACTTCGAGCAGGCCATTCATTTGCCAGTAGAGATGCAGCAAATTTTTAATCCACCAGTGAAGGGGACGTGAAGTGGCTACTTCTCGTCCACAGAGCACAACGCGAAGTGGGCACTGCAAGGTGTTCACTTCGCGTCATTATTATTACCAATTTGCATTGCCATTATGCCTTAATGCAAAGTGAGAAGAGAATAGGCAGTCCCCCACACATCACATGGCTTACAGTACCATAAGCCACATGCTTTAGCCAGGCAGGAAGGAACTGAGTCAGAGAAGAAGTTTCACTTTCTCCTTTGCATTTGTAGAGGGAGAAAGCATTGTGAGAGGAGACTAGGAGTTAAAGTGCTTTATTGCCTTGCCACTTGCATTTCAGAAGAAAACCAACAGCTTTTTTAAAAGCTGTATCTTTATTTAGTTTTCGTATCATATTTGTGATTTTTTTTTGTTAGTGAATTTTTTTGTAGAAGTCTTGTTTTGTGTGTGTGACTGACTGTGAGCATCAGTGAGTGTCAGTCTGTGTGTGTGTGTGTGTGCGTGTGTCAGCCCAGGGACTTGTTGTGTGTGTCAGGATGGACCCAGGAGAAGGCAAGTCACTGGCCCGTGGGCACGGTCGGAGGGGAGTGCAGACCCGTGGAGGGCGGGGCGGTCATGTCATGTTGGACCATTCCCAACTCCTGTGTGTTGCTTCCCCCATCTTCAAGCAACAGGAGCAGCAGCAGCACCACCAGTGCCACAAGTGGCTGCTCTGTGTCTACCTTCTCTGCCACTATGACCACCACTGGTAGCAGCAGCTGTAGGGGCTCCAGCAGCACCCCATCCACCACCTCCACAGCCATAGGAGGTGGTCCTGGAAACTGTAGAAGGTGGGACTCATGAGAGGATTGTGTCTGGTCCCCCCCCCCCACAGCTCCCCAGCGTGGGAGTTTTTTAACTCTGTGGGGAAGACAGCACAGTGGTGGTGTGCCATGTGTGTGGTGTGGTGGTTCGCCGTGGCCCCCATGGGACACATTTGGGGACCGGTGGCCTGCTCACCCACATGCTGAACCACCACAGGGCAGAGTGACAGGCTTCCACAGAAGGGGCCAGGCATCCACCTGCTGGCCCTTCTGTGGCAGTGGCCGAGGGTGCTGCTGGGGTGGGAGTTGTGCCTCATCACCACCGTAGCAGGAGGCGGGCTAGTACAGCAGCTGCTCTACCACCACCACTGCCACCAGCACCACCCTCTCCACCATAACCCCCACTACCTGGATTCCTTGCTGCAGTGGACGCCGGCACAGTCCCTGCAACACAGTCTGACATTGCCCTGGTGTGGGCAGCTCTTGAAGAAAACAATGAGTGGTTCGGTGCTTTGTAGCAGCAGGTGAACAGAATAGAAAAACAGCAGCAGCAAATAGTTTCAATGCTGCACCTGCTGCTGGACCACCATGGCATCCCATGGCCACAGTAAGTTAGGGGATTGTTTTCTGCCCACCCTACCCCACTACTCTGTTGTACTGTTTTTGTGTGTTTTTTCTTTGTTGTTGTTTAATCATACATAGAAACATAGAAACATAGAATTTGGCGGCAGATAAGGACCGCTTGGCCCACCCAGTCTGCCCATTTCCCTACCTAATGGATAAGCTGCAGATCCTAGTTAACCAGCAGCTTCCCTTCCAGGGGAATCTTTCATGCACCACATAGTGCAATACAGTTGTGTGAAAAACACCCATAATTTCATTACAGTGTGTCACATGACAGAGGAATTCCTGTTCTGAAAATCTGCCCCCATTCTGCCTCCCTTCTCAGCAATGTTAGGACGTGATGGCAGGGAGAGCGCCTATGCATGCTCCTTACAGTGAATATCTGATAGTCCTGCAGCTTTCCGAATGTTTCTTTATGTTCTAATGGTCAGTTTGTGGTGAAACATGTGGGCACGTTTCCAGTAAGAAGAACCTTGTTAGTGGAAACATTCCCACATTTCACCACAAAGTCAATCTTATAACCAGGGCCACTGGGAAATTGTGGAATTGTTTAGCAGATTTTGTGAGGATTTTGCTGGACTTTTTTCTCCCAAATTCTGTGGGGATTTTGCTGGACTTTGCATGTATTTTGTGGTGATTTTGCGGGCTTCTGGGCACACGTTTTCCTTTGTGAGGTACAAGTACGGGGTTTTCAATTTCAATTGCTTTGTGATGCATATCAAAGTCAACCATCAGAATGGTATAGGTTTTTGTGGGAAAAAAAAAGACACACACAAAAGGTACAACTTTTTATTAAAACACCCACGACTGATCAAAAAATAATATACATTATAATAGTAACATCATTGTCAAAGCAGTACCACCACCACCTCTAATAATTCAAAAAAACAACATTATTAGTATTCTACAGTAAAAGTATAGTACCACCACCACCACCCCAGATCGTCAAGAAAGGATTTTTACATCGTAGAATGAGCAGCAATGGTTATCCAACAAAGACCTTTAAAATTTCTTATTGTACTTCTACATAAGAAGTAGTCTAGTGTTGTCATTTGTCAGACCTTGCCGAATGTCTTTTAAAAGGTCTGTGTACAGCGAAAAAGTCCATTCAATGTCTGCTGTGCTTATGGGAAGCCAGATATACCTTTTTGCCGCAGCCACAAGATGTGGAAGTGTATCCCTTTGTGCTTCCCACCACTCAGAAATATTAAAATAGTCACTGGGTACTGACTGGGCGAAAGTTCTGTACCCATGCCATACAAAGTTTGAAACACCAGCCAGAGATGGTAGCTCCTGGGTGTGTTTTAATTTTTCCTTGTCCAGTGTTGGCAGCTGCTTTGGGTCAAAGATTTGGGCAGCTTTGAATGTGCCGACTGAGGGATGAGATTTTAAAATTTTGTCCAGTTTCTCACTGCTGTCCAACATAACCTTCTGAAAAAGGTTCACACAGTTTTGATTTTCATGTAAGTGACAGCGGCACAACATTTCTACTGTATTTGGTCTGTATTCAGTTTCCCCTGCAGTGGTACAGAAGTTCAAAAACATGTGCACATTTTGCACCCTTCCAAATATGGAGTTTCCCTGTGGCTGGCTGCTTGACTGCAATTGTAGAATAAGGTTGACAAGTTCAGAAGAGTGTTCCACAACAAAAGTGGCTTGTGTTACCAGCTTTGCCTTTCAATAAGAACTTCAGGTGATTCAAGATTGCTGCATCAGATTGTAGCATTTCAACAAATTCTGTTAACACGGGCAAAAAGTCTGCCAAATACTGAACAGCGTTAACCCAGGAGCACCACCGAGTTACCACTGCATATACTGGCATCTTGGGTACAATGCCCTGCTTGGATTTCATGAAGGCAAAGTACTGATGCCTACGCATTGGACTCTGGCAAAATATTTTTTTAACAAGGGAAACAGCAGTGTTTAGTTGTCCAGTGTGTCTGCCCATGCTTCCAAGGCCAAATTAAGGAGGTGGGCAACGCAAGTGACATGCACTGCATTTAGTAGGACACAGGACAGCACAGTTTCAAAAGCCTTGTGCATATACTGTAACTTGCACTGTCCGTGACAATGGCAAAGACTTTATTGAAGTTCACCCCATTGGTGTTTAGCACTTTTAGTAGAGCTTGGGATACTGTGGTGTTGTTCACATGGTGCAAAAACTCAACACCAATTAGGAATGGCTGCTCCCCAACATTAAGCAATGGTTGGGCCAAAATAGCCAACATGCTATGCCCACAGGCATCTGTTGTCTCATCCAGAAAAATGAAGACATCTTGATCCTCCACCGCCTCTTTCAGGGACTGTTCGTGATCAGGTCAAAGTTCTTGGAGGTATGTGCTCCGAAGCTGTGCTTGTCCCGGAAGACTACAGCCTTGTTTTGTGTGCTTCTTTAAGAACTCTTGAAAGCCAGTGGTATGTCTATACGGGTCAAACAGCGGACGAAGTCCAGAACAAATTCCTTCCGTTCAATGGAAGATTCCATTGCTCGACTGAAACACGAAGTCAGCGACTGCTGTCGTAGAGGTGTGCCTAAAAAAAACACACAAAAAAAAACAAGAATTAATATGTTACAGGGGAAAATAAACTGTGCCTGGAAAACAAAACAAAAGCAAACAAGATTTAATATTTTACAGGGAAAAAACAAACTGTAGGCTAGGCCAGCCCAGTGTCAAGGAGGGTTGAGGAGCTGGGAGCTTTACCTCCTGCCACACTGGCAACCTGTTTGAGAACAACATCAGGTCGATGGGGAGGGGAAGGGAGATGATCAAGTGTCAATTGGCTGCTCTCCTGTCCTGAGTGGAGGTGGGAATCTGCTGTCTTGCTCTTAGAGGCCAGGTGGTAGTTTTGAACTCTAGCAGCAAGGAAGGGGGATGCAGGAACAAGGCACATGTGCACTTGGGGGGGGAGAAATTGGGTTCCACGGTGCCAGAGAGAGAGAGAGAGATGAGATGGACTTGGTAGGCAGGGACAGAGCAGATACCAGTCACCTAAGTGGAAAAACAAACCGACTATGTAAAAAATAAAATAACTGCAAACATCTGTGCGACTAGTACTTACTTTGCATGTTTTTCTTTGCAGCTTCTTTTCTTTCTAGATGTTTCTGCGACTTCATGTGCATGTCAACTGTATGCTTCTGCACGAAGTCGATTGTGTGGGTACAAGCACGACAAAACAGCAGGTCTCCATCCTCATAAAGATCCTCTGGATATAACGTAACCTGATTCTGGGCACGCACAAGATACAAGACATGATGGTCCTTGGCCTCTTCACGAGAAAGACGGAAGCACTTTGGTGGTGGTGTAGACATGGTGTAATTTAACTAAACCAAAAAAAAAAAAAATCAAGACTTGAATGAGAGCATCAGTGCATAGAGGGAGGAGAACTTTCCTTGGCATGCTTGATCCTCCAATATCACTCCACTAGTTTGTATCCCACAATGTTCTAAGCTGGGCAGATTGGTTTCAAAACCTCAGCTCCTGGAGTTGCCTTGTCATGGCGCTGAGCTTGCCCATAGACTTACTAGTATCTATGGAACAAAAGACTCCAGAAATGCAATTTTCTTGCTACCTTTCATACTGGCCAGGCACACCCCTCCACATCAGCGAGTCAAGGAGACACCACAGGAGGGAGGGATGGACCCAGGTGACTGCCATACATGAAGGAAAACAATTGTTCTGTGCCACTCTGGTCACCCAACCCACCCTGCTCGCACACCAGAGGCCAGAACAATTTTTTTTGCCATGTGTGCCAGTCCGCCAGGTCCACCCTTCCACTCCCATCTCCGAGGAACCACAGCAGCGATCAAGAACACACCATGGGAGGGAGGGATGGACCCAGGCGGCTGCCATACATGAAGGAAAAAAATTGTTCTGTGCCACTCTGGTCACCCGCTCCACCCTGCTCGCTCACCAGATGCCATAACAATTTTTTTTGCCATGTGTTCCAGTCCACCAGGCCCACCCCTCCACTCCCATCTCTGAGAAACCACAGCAGTGATCAAGAACACACCATGGGAGGGAGGGACGGACCCAGAGACTGCCATACATGAATGAAAAAAACAGTTCTGTGCCACTCTGGTTGCCCACCCCACCCTGTTCGCTCACCAGAGGCTAGAACAATTTTTTTGCCATGTGTGCCAGTCTGCCAGACCCAACCCTCCACTCCCATCTCTGAGGAACCACAGCAGTGATCAAGAACACACCATGGGAGGGAGGGATGGACCCAGGCGACTGCCATACATAAAGGAAAAAAATAGTTCTGTGCCACTCTGGTCACCCGCTCCACCCTGCTCGCTCACCAGAGGCCAGAACAATTTTTTTTTGCCATGTGTGCCAGTCCGCCCGGCCCACCCCTCCACTCCTATCTCTGAGGAACCACAGCAATTGTACATTTAAAACACTATACATTTCTTCTCCCTCCTTCAGTCTGGACTCCCTCTGAGGAAGACACAAAATTATTTAGCAGCTGCCCCCTAGCTGGGCCCTCCTGGTCTGGTCACTCTCACTACCTCCCTCCAAGAGGGACACAATTTTAAAGAAATGCCACCTCCAAGGCTCCCTCCCTCCCATCCTCTGAGGGGGACACAAAATGATTAGAGCAGCTGGACCCTCCTGGTCTCCCACCCTCCCTCCGAGAGGCACAATCTTTTTAAAAGAAATGCCTCCTCCCATCAGGCCCTCCCTCCCTCCTCCCTCCAAGGGGACACACAAATGTTTCACGGCAGCTGCCCTCTAGCTGAACCCTCCCTGCAGAAAATAGAACATCATATACATACCTGGTAGTATAGTTCAGGTCCACAGCAACAGTAGCAGTCTCCACAAATAAGCTGGCAGCACAGAAAGCAAATTGGCAGCCAAGGATACAGCTCTTTTTATGAAATGTAGAGGCTAGCCAGCAGTCAGCAGTCAGTACCTCTCCCTCTGCTCCACGTTCTGCTGTGTTGTTCCCCTCTTCTGCATGTCTTCTGTTTTTGCTCCAGGTTCTCTTGTTCTGTCCCTCAACTGGCTGGCTACTCCTCATGGCTGGTCCTCCCATGTGCTTGCTCCGCTTGCTTCTCTTGCTTCTCTGCTCCTCTTGCTTCTCTCAGGTAGCTCTCCCTCACCTGTCCACATTCTTTTACATGGTTTTGGCATACCTGACGGAAAGAAAAGTGCTTTAAAAGAGCACCAATGTCTGACTTGTGCAATTGGCCCCAGCTGGTGTGACGCGCTTCCCGGTGACATCACTAAGCATGTCACACACACCAGAAAACCCAGTCTGCAGGCTATGGAGGCACATCTGGGCACATCAGGAGAGATTCTGCAGTGGGTTCTCTACACAGGACATAGATGGACTTTCCTTTGGAGTGCAGATGGGTGGGCAATGTAATTTTGGACTTGCTGGTGGGTGTTGTGGACTTTGATGGTGTGTGGGTACTTTGTTGGTGTGTGGGCAAGCTATAAAAGATCAGAAGTGTGTTTGAAGTGTGTTTTTTGTGGGAAGTGCAATTTTTTGCAGGGGGCCCAAAAACTGCACTTTCTGCAATATAATCGTGGCCGCAATTTTCCAGTGGCCCTGCTTATAACATAAGGAAACATTGGGATAGCTGCCAGACATTCACTACAGTGGAGCATGCACTTGCACTCCCCCTGGTATCATGTCCTAATGTTGCTGAGAAAGGGGGGCAGAATGTGGGTGGCTTTTCTGATCGGTAATTCCTCTGTCACATGACACATTGTAAAGAAATTAAGGGCGGTTTTCACAGAAATATATTGCACTCTGTGGAGCAAGAAATATTCCAGTGGGAGTAATGCCTCCACATATTAGTTTATGTGTATCACTAGAACTATGTAATGTGGTGAATCTCTGTAAAGTAGCAGCACAACAATCTGTTGAGAACTCTGACCTATATTTTTTAATGTTATGTTACAACTTCCTTTACTTACATCCTGACTGACTGGAATGATACGTGAATTTGCAGTAGTTGAGTCTGCTGTACTACCTTTGTATGTTGGCGTGCTTGCTCAACCACCATCTTGCAGTGGTGGAGATTTTGAGGCGCGATCACTGTTGGGTGAATGCAGGGCATACACCAGTAGGTGTGCCCTCATTCCCCAATCAGCCTGCATGCTCGTGCCACACCATGCATATATAATATGGTGAACACATCTAAGGAAAGGTCCGCTGCAATGTGAGCAAAGCTCGTCACACGCAGCAGACTTTTCTACGTGCTTCGCCAGTTACAAACATGGTGGCACAGTTGCAGCTAAACTGCCTACTTTGGGGGTCCCCAATCCCCCGGTCGGCTTACCCTACCCCTCATGTATGTGCCGATGGGGGATCCCACTCCCTGTCAGCAAAATATGGTCCCCTCTTCTTTTTTTGCTTGCTGAGGGTGTGCCTAATCCCCCTTGGCTCATGCACCCCCCGCGTTCGTTGTTTGCCATTGGGGGTGCCCAATCCCTGTCAGCATCCATCCCCCCTTCCCACTTTATTGTGCCAATGGGGGAGCCCACTCCCCAGCGGCATGATATCCCCCTTCTTTTGTGCTGAGGGTGTGCCCAACCCCCCTCAACTAGTGTTCCCCACTCCCTATGTGCTGACGGGGGTGCCTAATCCCCCGTTGGCTACTGTATCCCCCCAAAAAACACCTGTAAAAAAAGAAAACCATCCGCAATATTTTTTTTAACACCTGTAAAAAGAAAATGGTCCCTCGTAGTCTCCCTACCCCCTCCTATCACCCGCACCCACCCACTGCACACCCTGCCTCCCCATAACCCTCTCTCCCCATGCTTACCTTCGGAGCTTGGCGCAATGATCTTCGGTGGACCAGGAACATGTCTGCACTCTTCAAAGCTGACCGCAAACTGAGGAAATGCCAGTAAGCTGTACAGTGGAATAAACAGTTTTTTTCAACTTTGATGCACATCTCGGACATTTTTTGGATTTTTTCCACAAAATTTTCAACATGAGTTCTTTGGGACCCCTCCTCATGAATTCTGGCACTGTTATGACGTTAATCGGTCCCAAAAGGTGATTTCACAGTGACTGTGCAGAATCACCTTTTGGGACTGATTAATGCAAGGACAGTGGCAGTGTGCATGAGGTGGGCTCTCAAAAAGCCTAAGTTGCAAATTTGGTGAAACAAATAAAAAAAATGGCTGTTTTATGAGCGTGTGTTGTGCAGTTGCTACGCATGCTCGTAACTTCTCGAATTCACAATATTTTCATGCCAGATTTTCAACATTGTCATTTTTCTATACCTCCTTGTGAACAGTACAGCTGTCATTTTTCACATCCTGGCCAAAATGTGTTTCCACACTTCCACCGCACAATAGCGCGGTCTCTGTGGAAAATCAGTGTTCAGGGCACATTACGAAAATGGCAGTGACACTGTTCATGAGCAGAGGTTCTAAAATGCCAATGTTAATAATTTGGTGACAATACTCCATAAAATGTCTGTGTTACGAGCGTTCGTTGCACAGTTTGCATGCATGCTCGTAACATTGTGCATTTGTAATATTTTCACTCTGGATTTTCACCATTGGCATTTTTCCACACCTTCTGATGAACAGTACAGCTGTCATTTTACATATCCTGCTCGAAATGTGTTTTTGCATGCCCAGCACAGAATAGTGCGGTCGCTGTGTGAAATCACTTTTTCGGACAGTTTGAGGAAATGACAGAGACACTGTACATTAGCAGAGATGCTAAAATGCCTATGTTGAACATTTGGTGCCGAAAGTCCATAAAATGACTATGTTATAAGCATGCATTGAACATTTCCCACGCACCCCTGTAACTTCGCAAATTTGCAATATTTACATGCCTCATTTTCAACACTGCCATTTTTTTACACCCCCTTATGAACAGTACAGCTGTCATTTTTCACATCCTGCCCAAAATGTGTTTCCTCACTGCACTACCAAAGCCAATGCCAGTGCGACAACATTAGGCATTGACAAATGCTTGTTTCATGTATGAAATAATGAAAGGAACATTCCTTTTAAATTGGTGCTGACCAGGACTTTGTCATTGTTTTCCTCTGTTTTTCTCCATCACATCAATTAGTTGTTATATATCACTTCTGTTGTTAATTAACAGTTATGCAGTAGGCAATGTTTTATGTCATCATGGAACAATAGTTATTGAAAAGCAGCTTCACATAAATACAAACCTGGTCCGAACAATATTGGAAGGTGTGCTCATTTTTTTTCATACATGAAAAAAAGTAGTGAAGTAAGTAAAGCAGACATAAATTGTGAAAAGAATCGTATCATTCAAGTCACAACTCAGAGGTAACTAGTGGTGGCCGTGGCAATGTAAAGTAGCATAAAAAAGTACAGTACAAAACTGTCAGGACATTCTTGCAATGCTGCTTTAATTGTAAAAATTTCAGTATGACATCATGAGCTCAAAGAAACAATCACAGAACACACAAAAGTGGCACAGAGTCCCCAGATTTTTTCTGCAGGCCCAAAATGCATCCTGCTTGTGTGCAGAATATTGACAAGTGTCAACACAATGGAATGAGAGTGTTTCAGCAGATACAAAGTCCCCCAGAATTAATGGCGCACTCAGTCATGCGCTCAGTGGTGTCACAGAGTCCCAGATTTTTTCTGCCAGCCCAAAATGCATCCTGCTTGTGTGCAGAAAACTGACAAGTGTTAACACAGAGGAATGAGAGTGTTTCAGCACATACCCCAGTATAAAATGATGACTGTAAGCGTTGTGTTGTTAGTCCAATGTGTTCTTCAAGACGATTTGAGCAAATGCAATGTGTTTATCTCTACTTGATTGAAAGGTTCCCTTTGGCTGTACACTAATAATAGCCTTGGTGAGTAGACATATATATATATAGATATATGGTTGTGTATTTTGTAGGTGAGGAGGGGGGGTTGACATAGATAAGTATTCATGGTATTGTTCTGCATCACAGGTCACACAGAAACTGTTGGTGTGCACATTCTAGTGCTCAATGAGAATTTTTTGCATTGAAATTGGAAATGGATAACTCTGAAGCACATGAAGGTAAGTATTTTTTGGGGGGGCTGGTGGGAATCATATTTGTAGGTTTGTCTGTAATGGTTTATTATTTTGTTACTTCTTCACAGATTTCATCAGCATCCTTCTGGAGTCCGGTTGTTAGGATGCTCATGGTCATCTAATGAAATGACTTCTGCGTGTTGCATGTGTGCCCAAGCTTGGGGGAGGGGAGTGCCTGATGTTAAAGAACGTTTTTGGATAAGGCCACTTTGACAGAACAACAAAACATCTAGAAGTTTCCTAAAAAAGAAATGAATGACTTCTTACAACTTAATCGTTATGTGTCCCTCCATGGTTCTCAAATCTCAGTCTAAAGTCAAGTTACATTTCAAATCCACATCTTGTCAACTAACACAACCTGTGTGCAATATTTGCTGCAGTCTTTCTAAAACAATGAAATGGATGAAATAAAATCTTCATACTTACCAGAATGGATTTCACATGGATATTACATCGCTTCCTCTCTGTACGGTACAGCTATAGTACCATTCCCAATGAGTTTTAGCGATGGAGCCTTTTTTTGTTACCCTGTAACAGAAACAAAATAAGTGTACCATATGTGTTTTACCATTGCAGCTCTGAAAAGCTACAGAAAACAAAACATACAACTAAAGGAAGTGAAGCAGCATTTCAAACATGAGCACACATACTCTCTTTATGGTTAAAATATTAAGAAGCTTTGTGTCAGTGGCTGATGGATGTGGTGGTCTGGAAAGACTCAGACTCAGTGGTGTAGTGGCTAACATCAGTCCCGGTGGTGGTGGTCCGGGATGGTGGACAGACTAGGCTCAGTGGTGGCAGTGGCTAACATCAGTCTCAGTGGTGGTGGTCTGGGGTGGCGGACAGACTCAGGCTTAGTGGTGGCAATGGCTAACATAAGTCCCATTAGTGGTGGTCCGAGGTGGGGCAAACTGCCTTTGAAAAACTTCAGTTAAAACCTGCAAACATTAACCACATCATCATCCTCATAAAGAAAGCTGTCCTCACAGTCATCGATGTCTGAAGTCTGACCACTGGGAAATTCTTTCTCCATTGTGTCATCATCAACATCAGTGGTGGGCCGTTTCAGGCAGCCACTGCCAGTGCCACCAGGATACTCCATTTCCACATCAGCAAGACCACCATGACTAGGTCAGGGTACGAATACCGAGGTTGCAGTCTGTGCTAGTATGTGCCTCTCATCCATTTTAATGAATGTTAGCAAACTAACATTTACAGGAGACAGGTTTGTCCGATGATCCCTGACTGTTGCACCTGCTGAGCTGAATACCCTCTCAACACTTACACTGGAGGGTGGGCATGTGAGGTACGTCAGTGCCACTGCAGTCAGCTCTGGCCATTCACTGACCTTTCCATTCCAGTACAAAATAGGATCTTCAATTATTGTCAGATGCCTGTTTTCAGACAAATATGGCTCAACCATTCTCTGTGCCTCACTAAGTCCAGTTGTTGATGCATCATCCTGTTCTCCTAAATCATTTATTTCACAAATACCCACTTGGGACAAAGCTTCCCAAAGTGGGTTGATGCCAGCCACTTTGGATGACAGACCACCTGGAACTGCAGTCCCCTTCCCCTTGCAGGATATGCTTGATGATCCTCCAGGTACACCTTCAGCTGGATTATGCTGCTGAGGTTTGCTGACCTTGGCACGTGACTTCTGTGCCCCATAAACCAAGCGCACCAGTTTACCACTGATATTTTTTACCTGTTCAGGCCCTCCCTCCAGTACTGATGCAATTCCACATTTGTATCATGGCTCCAGCATTGTTGTTATGGAAAAGTTGTCACTACAATGTAAGAAGGCAGTAGGGGGTATACTGGGATGCATAGGGAGAGGCATCAGCAGCAGAAAACAGGAAGTTGTTATCACTCTGTACAGACAGTTGGTGAGACCCCATCTGGAGCACTGTGTCCAGTTCTGGAGACCCCATCTCCGCAAGGACATAGACAGGATAGAGGCAGTCCAGAGGAGGGCAAATAAAATGGTGCGGGGTCTGCAAGAGAAGCCATATGAGGAGAGACTAAAGGATCTTAATATGTATACCCTTGAGGAAAGAAGGGAGAGGGGCGACATGATAGAAACTTTTAAGTACCTCAGTGGAATCAACAAAGTCCAAGAGGGTAGCATCTTTCAGAAAAAGAGACGTGCAAGAACAAGGGGACACAATTTAAAGATGGGGGAGTGGTTCAGGGGCAATGTGAGGAAGTATTATTTCACAGAGAGGGTAGTGGATGCATGGAACAGCCTTCCTGAGGAGGTTGTGGGGTCTAAAACTGTGGGAGAATTCAAGAATGCATGGGACAGACATAAGGCAATTCTTGTGGGGGGTAGGAAGAAATAGGCTGTTGGTTAACTAGGATCTGCGGCCTATCCTGTAGGTAGGGAAATGGGCAGACTAGATGGGACAAGTGGTCCTTATCTGCCGTCAAAGTCTATGTTTCTATGTTTCTACGCTGAATGCTCACAACGTGACAATTCTGGTCGAATACTGTCAGCATGTGTTGCAGCAACATACTGCTACCACCGTCTCCAGCAACATCAAGGCTATGCTGTACATTTACCAATGTCTGCCTCAGCCCCTGCAGCAGTGGAATTGATTGGCTAATGGAAGCAGACTTGCCACTTACTGCCTGTGTGGCATGTTCAAAGGGCCGCAAAATTGTTATTACGGAGTCCATGAGGCACCACTGTTGAGTTGTCATAGACATGGAGGCCCCGGAACTGCCACGACTAGTGTGCATAACAAGATATTCTGAGATGGCTTTGTATTGTTCATACAACCTCTCTGCCATGTATAAAATGGAGTTCATTTGGGTGACAACTTCCACCTTCAAGAGGTGCTGAGGCAGGCTGTTTTGTCTCTGAAACTGCCACAGTTGGTCACGGGCCTCTCCAGATCTTGAAAAGTGAGAGCAGATATGTCATGCAACAGTCAGCATTTCCTTTATATCAGGGTGCTGCAGAAACTCCTGAACCACAAGATTTAAACAGTGGGCCATGCATGGAACAGGAAAAAAAACACCATTCATGATGCATTTCACCACATTTGACCCATTGTCACTTGCTATGAACCCAGCTGTCAGGGACAGAGGGTTTAGCCATCTGTCAATTTCAGTCAGTACCACGTCCAACATGTTCTCACCAGTGCGTGAACAAGTCACATTGCACATATCAATCGTTGCATGCTGTCAAATTCCTGGAAGATTGCTACCATGACAATCCACCTTACTGCACTGATTATTCACACTAGCAACATCACAAACAACCCCTGGCACCTGTGCCCAGTGTGCAGTTATACACAAATATGAACTCCCCGCTGTTTTGTCACTTGTCCCCATATCCATACTTAAATGGATGAATGGAGAGGAGGAATGTTGAAGGGCATGTCTAACTGAGCTAGACACAGTGCGGAACAACTCAGGGACAGCACGGGTAGAAAAGTATGTCCTGGATGGGACTTTCCATTTTGGACAGGCACATGCAGCAAACCATCGGAACCCAGAATTCTCCACAAAGGAGAAGGGCAAAAGATCAATTGCCAGCATGTCCGCTACAGCAGCATTAAGTTCATGTGACACTGTATGATTCGGAGGGTACTTCAGCTTATGCGCAAAAACACTCTGTAAAATGGGGCAGACTTAAACGTTTTACACGGGGTGTGTTGATCACAAATGGTTTTGCTCTGTGATGAATGGCATTGGCAGGGGGTGGAGTGTGGACATTTAAGGAAGACAGTTGCACAGGTGATGATGACAAACCCAGAAATGCTGTTATTTTGCCAGATTTGCCAACCGAGGTTGATGTACCACTTGCACTAGACATACTGCATTCACCACCACCACCACCACAAAAACTGCTACTCTCACCAGCACTGGACAACATTTCAAAGTCATTATGGTCCTCCACCTCATCATGCCTGTAGTAATCCTCTGGTCTTATTATCGCACTACTGCACATGTTTAGTTTCCTACTGGGCCTAACAGTCATGGAAGGGGATAACATGAGGGCTATGGTTGCCGGTGACTAGGGTGAACGCCCCACTGTGGCATTAGCTGCCAGCTCATGCTGGGTTCACAGTGCCAAGTACCTATTCTTAAGATGTGTATGCTGTCCTTCAGTGCCCAGATGGCTTCCCTTTTTACCTCAACTCACACGCACATGGCAAACCTGGCAGATTGCAACTGACTCATCATTTGCATCTTGAACAAAAAAATCCCAAACAAGGGATTGTGATGCTCTGCTTTTAACATGTCCATGATGTGGCATATTTAAGTCAGTTATTTTAAGCACTGAAGTGGGGGTGGGCATGTGATGTTTCGGGCACTGCACATCTGGACTGCAACTGACCACCACGACTACCTATCATATTGATTACTGGGTCATCATCATCAACTAAAACTGGTAGATCACAAGTTTTTACAGGGGGGGATTAATACAAACAGACTCAGACACAGCCACTTTGAATTTCTTTTTCTCTGGTTCCCAACTGGGGTCAATTACATCATTATCATTTTCATCAACGTCACACACATCAATATCTTCTGCTTGGATGCTAGCATGTGGACTGCATGTTTCAACAACAGCAACATCATCATCATCACTTTCATCATCTGCATCTACACCATCATCACCTGATATTTTTTCACCACACTGTGAATCACTGCATGGAAAATGCATGGTGTTAAGTGCCACGGTGGATGGAATATCACATTGTATGCTATCGTTGACATGATTATCAGAATCCTCAGGTTCAGTTAATGGGATGTTACTGGGATCTATGACATCATCTACACTGCCAATCACTTGCACTGCTTCACACTCAATATTTTTGGATATGGTACACTGATCAGAATTAGAACCTGATGCAACAATACTAATACTACCTTCACCACCACTAACACCAGTAACACTAACACTACCAGCTGGGAAAACATCATCTCCTCCAACTATGAGTAAAGCTACTGATTGGGCTGTAAAAAACATTGCAGGAGAAATACCTTTCCTCACATCAGCAATGCACTTCTGCATCTGCGTACTACTACCACACCCACAGACCATATTACTGCCAACATTGCCATGGTGAGAAACAGCTTTGCTTGCACTTCTCTTTGCAGGCATTTTGGTTGATCAACCACAATATTATAACCAAATTCAGATTTTGATATGTTCGCTCTCTGATTGGAGGGACGCTGGATGTGAAGCCAAATAAACAACTGTGGCTTCAGCAACAGATAAGAAACTACTCTGAGACTGTCATGCAATTAAAACAACTTCAGTAACTAGTGGTGCTGATGAGGTCACAAAAACAATCCAATCTGGTAAAAAATACCTTTTGAATGTGGGGGTTGGGGGAGCACTGAATGTAAATAGTGCAGATTTTTACCACACTACAAGCAGCAAAACTAAGAACAGAAACCCTGATCACAGTACAAAATCAGGCAGCTGCAGTGGATAGCAGGTTCACACTGCTGCACCTGCAATTACGCTAGTCTGTAGCACAATAAAATGTGTATTATTTGATGCGCACAGCACTGCACACACACTCACATGCAGAACAGTTTGTGTATATGCTGAACAAGGAATGTGTAGCAAATGCAAAAGTTTAGTACTATGCCACGTTACATATTTTAAATTTGCAATGTAAACAACCTGAACTTATGAACTGCTGCTTCAAATCCACACAACAAACAGCAAGAAAATTTCTACTATTACTGACAATATTACTGTGTGTACATTAACACAGTCAGTTATAAAACAAAAATATAACCAAATAAACAAAGAAATCACTATTTCTCCAACATAAATCTACCTACACCACAGATACGCCCCTTCCCCAAAACACACTTTCAATGTCTTTCACCACACACATTCAATGTTGTCATTTAACATTCAAAATCCACACAAAAACAAAAACGCTCGATGATATCAGCACAGGAGGGTTTCCTACAATCGATGAACTAAAGTTTGATCCAAAAAAAAAACAACACAAAAATGCTTTTTGAACAGCTTTTACAAGATTCCTATTACAGACAGCTATCAGAGCACACTGTCTCCTACTCCTTCCTACTCATACTACCCCAAACTGAGGCTGTGCAGATCAACATAGAGCCCATGTGACCTGAAATCCCATGAATCACTGCAAAATTCACCTTCGGAGCTCAAAAACAAGATGAAGTGAGGCGAAGTGCACTGCCTGCAATGCACTTCGCCTTAAGTTTGGCAGAGTAGTGGTCTGGGGAGGCGAAGTAATGTGAAGTCATTGTTTCCAATGCACTTTGTGTTCCTCATTATAATGTGAAGTACTCTACTTCGCGTTGAGGAGCACTAAGTGAATCTGCCTTTGCTCCACGAATCACTTCACGGAGCAGATTGAGCCCACCTCACCCACTGCTATTTGCCAGCCATGTTGGAAGACAATGAGAGTCCAGATGGGGAACCTCACCCTCTGGATATGGTATCTGTGCTAACGGACTACTTGGCTATGTCTGAGAGCTTTTGCAAGTCAGATAGGTTGTTTGTGTTCTTTTCAGGTGCAAGTCAAGTGGCATCAAAGGAAGCCATTACCTGCTGGATACGGGGGGGGGCTATAATTGCCACATATCAAGGGGTAGATCAGGATCCCCCTAAAGGCATTAGAGCACTTTCTACCAGAGCACTATTGGCCTCTTGTGTGGAGAGGGGAGTGGCCTCTGTTCCGTGGCTACCTGGTCCTCAGTTCTTACATTTGTCCACCACTACAGACTGGATGTATCTTCTGTGGATAGAGCCACATTTGGCAGGGCTGTGCTTCAGGTTGCTGCAAGCATGGGCTGATTGAGGGGTTCGCTTCCCCACCTGTGTGTCCTGGGTACTGCTACAAAGTCCATTATGTGATGATCTCTGAGCACTATAAAGGTTGCAGGAGATAATTATATTTACTCACCTGGTAAAGGTGGTTATATATGCAACATTATTGTGCTCAGAGTCCCTCCCTACATGGATGAGCCAGATGCTGCAGCAGCCAGAATCATATGCGGTGCCATCCTGGTTCAGGGTTACTGGATTCTGCTCTTGTTCTCTCTGGGGATGCTAGCTGATGTACTGTAGCCCATGCAGCTTCAGGGTCTTGTATGTATTGTTACTTTTATGTATTTCCTGCTAATATTGCTATTGCAGACTTTACTAACCAGAGCACATACTGTATGCTCCATGTATCAAGTGTATTTGTCAGTGTTTATGTTAATTTCTCAGTAAATGACACTTTTTTCACTGCAAACCAATGTGGGTGTTTTATCATTTTGTATATTGTCTTTTGCCTGTGTTTTGGTTATCTTTTTCCTTCTCTCTGCTGGGAAAGTTTCCTACTGGATTTTCTGGTCATAGCAGGGAGATTGTCCGCTGGCAGCCATAAAAGAATTATGCTTGTGCATCAGCCAATAGGACAGATTAAGGATAACCCATATGTTTTTTTTTATAATTAAGCTTTATTAAATTTTCATAGAGAGAGTGGGTACAAGAAAGTAAGATCCAATATCCAAATAGATTGTGTAAAAGGGGAACAGTGTAAAATACCATAGCAGATAAAAACAATACAATACATTTTACAATACCCCTAGTCAATAGATAACCTACACACAGTCCTAGAAGAATAAAAACTACAAAACAGAACAAAAATAATTATACCTAAGAGTAACAAAGTCCTCAATAATATAAGCTATACCTGATCACATTATGTGTCTAAAATATAGAACTGAATTAGAGAAACACAGGTAGAGGAATGAGTTAACAGCAAGAAGGGAGGGTAAATTCCCTTTTATGGGACAAATGAAGGAGAGACCACCAATTGACAATTAAGCCATGGCCTCCACATATCTTCACAAACGGCCTCATTGTTTAAATACCTATATGCAGCCTTCTCCAATCCAGAATGATAATTAACCATATCAGACCAGTTCTATTGATCTGGAATGTGCGGACTATGCCATAATTTAGTTAAAGCTTTTTTCGCGCAAACAGTTAAGACCAGAAATAGTTTCTGTTGATGCACAGTGAACTTTGGAGTACATGGAGGAATATGGAGAAGAACAATTTTTGAATAAAGAATAAATGCTGTGTCAAAGACTTGAGAGAGAACAGAGGATACCTCCTACCAAAAAAGGGCTAAAGGTGGACAAGTCCAAAATATATGTGCTTGGTCGGCCATAGCTTCTCCACAATTTTGCCAGCATCTCCCCGCTTGCATGCCTTTATATTTAGCTACCCAAATGGACGTTAAAAAAAATCTTGATTTACATTGCCATGAGAACCCTCTAATGTAAGGAGAAATAGGTAAAGAAAAACTAATCAGCGCTGAGCTTTCCCATTCTTCTCAGGTATGAGGAACATTCAATTCTAAAAGCCACTTTGTATAAATCGACTGGGACATCCCAGACTTAAGTTCTCTAATACTTGAATATAGGGCAGCTATCAAGTGAGCCTGCTGAGAGCCCTGTTGGGCAGCAATGAACACCTGGACCCCCGAGGCACTCAACCATTCCTGAACTAATGAAAGAAAATGCAAAGTCTGCAAATACAAGCTAAGTTGCAGATATCTATAAAGATCCAAATTGGGTAGGCCATAGTAAACTTGAAGTATGGCAAAGCTTAGGTGACCCCTGGCATCAAACAACTGATGGTAGTAATCCTGTCCCAACTTAGCCCACCTTTGAAGAAATACGTGTGATTTATGAAGTAGATTATGCTCATCCCAAACAAGGGCAGTGACAAGAAGTCTATCTAATGTAGAGAGCAAATGAAGATATTTACACCATACTGTCACTACCTCTCTAGTGAAATCGTAAAAATGTGACAATGGTACCCAAAGCTAGGAAGTAGCAAAACACACCAGATCACTATTGTAAAGATCATTCAGAGCAATCTCAATATTCTTCCAGTACACATGATAGAGGGGAATTGGTCCAGCAGCAAAGAATCTGGAGTTCGGATGGCTGAACATACCATTCAAAATTGGGGAGGCCTAGGCCCCCCCAACCCTAGGCATATACAGTATAGAAGCTTTTATCCTATTTTTTTTTCCTGCTCCAAACAAAATTAATAATAAGCTGCCAACAGTTCTTCAGAAACGCTTGTGATGGACATACAGGAAGAGATTGTAGAAAAAGAGAACCTTAGGCAATATAAGCATATGAATAACTTCAATATGGTGCATAAAAGATCATGACAGAGTGGACCAGAGTTGAAGATCGACCTTAATAGATTGAGTAAGAGGTTCTAGATTCATTGAAGCTACAAGATCTAGGGATTTAGTAAGCACAATCCCCTAAATATTTAATAAGCAATCTGGTCCACCTGACTGGATAAAGATGCTGCACCTCATCTAGGGTGAATAATGGTATGCTATAACTTCAGTTTTCAATTTGTTAAGACAAAATCTTGAAAGCACCTCAGATTCCTCAAGAAGGTTGGCAACTGCCTTTAGAGAGTGAGTTGGATTAGTTAGTGTCAACAAAATATCATCTGCAAAGAGTACTTTCCTGTAATCCCTCCTCCCATCAAAACCCCTTCAATACTATCAGACTGATGAATATGGGCCACTAAAGGCTCTACATAAAGAATAAACAGAAGAGGGAAAGAAGAAAAGCTTGTCGAGTTCCTCTATGAAGATTAAACAGAGAGGAAAAATGGCCAATAATCCTTACAAAAGTAGACGAGTTCTTGTAGAGGACTTTCAACATATTAATGAAGGTTAAAGGGAAACCAAAAGCTTGCACGGATGCCCACAAAAAAGACCAGGAGACATGATCAAAGGCCTTCTCCACATCCAAGCTAGCCAGGACCAGGGGAATATATCTCTTAGTAACATACTCTAAAAGAAAAAAGGTTCTTCAAACATTATCTTGAACCTGCCACCTATGCACAAATCCAGCCTGGTCCTGGTCCACTAAGGATGGGAGAAGGCCCTTGAGTCTGGCCACTTAGATAGAGGTAATAAACGTATAATCTGAATTCAACATCGATATAGGCCTATATGACTCCGCTTTGGTAGAATCCTCATCTGGTTTCAATAATGCAGCTATGATCATATAGTTCCAAGAAGGGGGCAGAGATTCCCCATTCTCAACTTCCTGCATCACCCGCAAAAGTAGGGGACTAAGCTGCTGTTGAAGTTGCAGAACCTTATAAAAATATGAAGGAATATCATCCAGCCACTAGGCTTTTCACAGACCTCACCCACTGTATTGCACTTTGCAGCTTGGCCATTGTAATTGGTTGTTGTAAAAATGCACCTGTGCAGGCCTCAAAGTTGGCAAATTTGCCCTTGTCAAAAAGGATGTCACCCTGACTTTGACTGGAGATCCTCGCTCTGGGATATAAAGGGATGAATAATATGAATGAAAAATCCTTAAAATATCCCTCTTATGAGTTATCTTCCCCATGGTTGGCTCTCTCATTCTTACTGTAGCACTGTTGCTGAGGTCCAGTGGGATCTAAGGTGGTGAGCTAAGTGCCTCACCCCCAGCTCCCCCACTTGACACTGCTGTCTTAAATAAGATTAAGCCATTTCTGTTTTCTGATCAATATACTTCTGTATTTCTGCCTGCACAAGATGAATCTCTTGACAAACTGCCCTGTCTCCACTCTTTTACTGCACTTGGAAAGTTTGAAGTTCCTGGTAGAGAACATTTAACTTTTTCCCCCACTCCTTATGCTTGGCAGAAGCATAGGAAATAAGCCTACATCTCAAGACAGCCATCAATGCATCCCATGAAATACATGAAGACAACTTCCCCCATCATCGTGCTCGAGGTAGGTCTTAACCTGGTCAACTAAATCTGCTATCAATGATTGGTCTCTCAAATAGGCTAGATTTAGGCATCAAAAGGAGCTCTTTACCATCTTAGGCAAAGAGAAAATGACCACAACCGAGGAATGGTCAGAATGGAAAATTGGACCAGAAACAACTGAACTCAGATCCCCCACATGTTCTGAGCTAGAAAAAATAATAATCAGTTCTAGCAGAGCTGCTGTGATGAGCTGAGTAATGAGTATATGCCCTGTCTCTAGGATGAACAAAAGGCCAAAGATCAATAAGGCCTAAATGTTGTAGCATACATCTGACATATCTAGAGACCTCAGAATAGCAAAATGATTTTGGGTATGAGGAACCCAAGAAGGGATGTGTGAAACTATGAAAATTTTTTACGCAAAATATTTCATAAAATTTGGGCATTTTGCATAATATTTCGTGGGTGCAAAATTTCACCCATGGAACACAAAATTACACTTGCAAAATGTGAAATTTTGCTGTGGAACACTGAAATTTTGTCCAAGAGTGGGTGACATTTTGCTGATTCATGTGAAATTGTGCATTTCACAGCAAAATTCTGCACTCCACAGGTGAAATTTTGCAACTTCACACCCGGTGAAAAATTTCGCGTTAACGGCAGAATTTCATGAAATGTTTTATGCAGCAAAATTTAATTTCACAACAGCTCTAAATCCAAGTCAGGATTAAGGGTCAAATTTAAATCATCCCCTCCATAAAAGCCAACCTTTCAGAGACATAGTTAAAGGAGTAGAACATTTAACAAAAGTGGCCTTCTTTGTTGCTGGGGGAAAATATGTATTCAGCGAGGTTTTTCCTGTCCATTCAAAACTCCACTCACCACAATGAATCTACCATTAGGGTCAACTTCTGTAGTATAAGAATCAAAGCTGAGCTCTTTGTGACATAATATAAGTACATTTCTATGCCTCCCTGATGGATTTGATGCATGAAAAACTTTTTCAAAGCCAAATTTTAAACATTTCTCATGATCCGCAAAAGTCAAATGGGTTTCCTGAAGAAATATTAAATCTACTATCTGCTGTCTATAGTATTGTAACAACCTAAAATGCTTAACTGGGTTAGAAACCCCATTAACATTAAAGGATATGATCCTAAGAACTTGAGGCTTGTCCATTTTCAAAGAGGCGAATGCTAGTGACTGAAATTATGTAACCTAATACCAAAGTGATGCAGATACTTGCAGAGAAACTACCTCATAAAAAAAGACCCTTTACCGCCCAAAAAATAAAGAGGTGAACCGGGGGAAAATAAAATGTGAAGGAAGTCAAATTCTTCTAAAAAACAAAATAAAGCAAAAACTTATTGACACTTACTATGTAAATAAAACCATCCGTCTTAACCTGTAATATGTCTAGGCAATACAAAAAATTTATATAATATCCAATAAGTGTATGATACCAACATAGACCTTCTAGGATAGCACTTATTAAATTTATCATTAAAGTATCCCTCCTCCTCCTAAAGTGACAACTGTATACAGACAATAGATAATATGTTAAGCTAATACACTATAATAGATAAAGCATTAACATATAACTTGAGTGTGACCATTTCCAATTTAGTTCTATTAAAGGCTCGACTGTTAAAAAACAGTAACTAATAAGATAAATAACAAGTGACCAGTGAAATAAAAGATTCTATCACATTGTCTCCTGTATCACAAAATTGTACTCATTATCAGTGCAACAAAAGTAGTTCCCTGCAGCAAAGCGTAGAGAGAGAAAACTAATGTTACCATACCACACAATAAAGAGGATAACCCATATGTGATAATTCTCTGAGCACTATAAAGGTTGCTGGTATAATCACCTTTACCAGGTAAGTAAATATCATTCCTTAGTAACTACAGAACTGCTTCAAGCCAACAAGTAATTATTTAAATGAACGACTCTTATTGTATAAGTAAACAGTGTAGTTGTATAGCAATTAGCAATATTAGATTGCATCTTTATTTATTTATTTGTTTATTTAGTTAGTTTTGGTGGGCCACACAGTATACAGCTGGTGGATCTGGGATTCAAACCCATTTCTCCTGGTTTGTAGCTCAGTTCACTATGCTATAATGCAGCAAGTTCATGAGGGAATGATTTCTGAAGGATAACATACATCAGAACTACAGCATTGACATTTGATCAGTGTAAGTGTAGTTACCAGCAATTACAATTTAGTCATAACATAGATACCCTTCTTCTTATACTTTAAGTGTCATTTGCTGCATATTTACTTTGCAACTACATGTTTGTTAGGCATTAACTGTGGAAACAATGCCACATAACAGCACATTCCTTAGTAACTACAGCACTGTTACAAGACAATAAGTAATTATGGAAATTAATTATTTTAATTGTATAAGTAAACACTGTAGTTGTATAGCAATTAACAATATTAGATTCCAGGTTTATTTTTTTTTTGTGGGGGTTACACACTATACAAGTGGTGGCTGTGGAATGCAAACCCAGTTCTCCAGGTTTACAGCGCCATGCTCTTAACCATTATGCTACACTGCTTTAAGTTCATGAGGGAATGATTTCTGAAGGACAACATACATAAGAACTGCAACACTGATATTTGATCCATGTAAGTGTACTTGTCAGCAGTTACAGTGTAGTCAAAACATAGTTACCCTTCCCCTTGCACATTTAACTATACCATTAGGGCTGGTGGCACAGCAGGGAACACAGCCAATTCAGTAAGTCCCCTTAATGGAAACAGCAGTAGTGGGAGAACCAGCCATATCCCACAATTTCCCACTCCAGACAGAGTTCAGGGTCTAGTCTGCTGGTGAAGGGGCTATATAATTGGATGGTTGCAGTTGATTTCTGGGCCTGGATATGCACATTTGGCACTTTACCAACTGTTCATGTGAATAGGGTCCAATATTAGATTGCATGCATATTAAACAGTAAGTTTATGAGGAACTGATGTCTGAATGAGAAATTACATCACAACTACAATATTGACATTTAATAAAGGTAAATGTGTGCACTTGCAAATGCATGCTACATAGCCATTAACTTTGAAAACAATACCATTATTTCTTAGGTAGAGGTACTGTTACAATGTCAGTTAGTAATTATGCAAATTAAATATTTTTGTGTACAGTTATATATCAGTTCACAACATTAGACTGCTTGTTGATTGACCTGTAAATTCATGAGCAACTAGATTACAGACATAGATCATAATCTAAAGAGCTGCCAGTCAGAATATTTAAGTGTAGCAGATGGAAGTTACATTGTAATTGTATTTTAGTTACCATTCTGATTACACAGTAAGTTTTTTTCTGTGATTACCTTTTAAAAGAAGTCATATAGACATAGACTGTTGAAACAATGCACAAGACCTGCATTCATATGTTGTTACATTGCCGCTGAGCTTGACCAAACTGTCTCACAGAACTTTAACGTCCTGCTGCAGAATTTATGTCTGCAGTCCCATGGGGAAAAGGAGGCCTTGACCTCAGTCTCCAGGCTGCTGCACTCCAACCATTGCATTACACCACTCCCATCATCCTTAGTCACCTCCTTGGAGAACTACAGTGGCCTGTTTCTCCTCTTACCTTTGCTTACTACCTTCAAACAGCTTGCTCTTACCTTAGTGATCCCCTCCTTTATTCTTTCCCATAGTGCATTCACTTGGTTCTATGTTATAATAGCGAGGGGAAAACCATGGACAATAGCATGGTCACAAAGGTCGACTGTGAGAACCGAGTGATCATCAAAAGGGTAACAACAATGGTACAGTGACTTTCTGCAGGGGGGCTTCCCCCCCACATCCCTTACTATATATAGCAAACCTCGTGGGGACAGAACTCGGGGAGTGGGAAAATCCATAGGTCACCATTTCGGCGATTGCTGGTTTCACAGATGCCCTTTGTGGCAGTACTATTTTCCTACATTGTTTTGTCCACGTGGTTTTTATCATCACTGTCTTCATGGGATACCACCCAGCTATCCCTCCCTCAATGTATTTCCTAAGGCAGTTATCCATTTCTTTAAAATCTGCTCTCTTGAAGTCAAGGACTCTTGTCCTAGTCTGTTTTTTTTCCCTGTCAAATTTGTGTGCCAAACCACATTGTATTATGATCACTTGTACCCACAGGGCTATTTACTGTGACATCTGCAGTGTTGTCCCTGTTCATAAATGCAAGATCCAGCACTGCCCCATCTCTACTGGGATCTGTAACCAGCTGCCTGAGAAATGCCCCTTGCATGGAGTCTAGGATGACCCTGCCCCTAGTTACAGCAGTGGCCAGGATGTTCCAGTCTACATTTACATATTTTGACAATATGTACCTTTTAGACCCTTTTTATAATTTATACTTAATTATCACCTCTCAGTCTAATCAGACAATATCTAGTTTTATTTAAACCACTGTTTTCTTACCATTTGCAATGCCATGATACTGGATGCTGCACTCTCACAGTCAAACATAGAAACATAGAAACACAGATTTTGACAGCAGATAAGGACCGCTTGGCCCACCCAGTCTGCCCATTTCCCTACCTATTGGATAAGCTGCAGATCCTAGTTAACCAGCAGCCTACTTCTTCCTACCCCCATCCCCTAGAATTGCCTTATGACTGTCCCATGCATGCTTGAATTCCACCACTGTTTTGACTCCACAACCTCCTCTGAAGGCCATTTCATGCATCCACAACCCTCTCTGTGAAAAAATACTTCCGCAAATTACCTCTGAGCTGCCCCCTTCTATCTTCAAATTGCCCTTATGTTCTTGCACACCTCTTTTTGAAAGATGCTACCTTCTTGGACTTTGTTGATTCCTTGAGATACTTGAAGTTTCTATCATGTCCTCCTCTCTCCCTTTCCTCGAGGCTATATATTCAGCTCCTTAAGTTCTCTTCATAGTCTTCCTGTGCAGACCCTGCACCATTTTAGTTGCCCTCCTCGGACAGCCTCCATCCTGTCTGTGTCCTTGCAGAGATTGGGTCTCCAGAACTGCACACAGTACTCCAGATGGGGTCTCACCAACTGTCTGTACAGAGGGATAATAACTTCCTGTTTTCTGCTGGTGATACCTCTCCCTATGCATCCCAGTAGCCCCCCAGCCCTCCTTGCTGCCCTCTCACATTGCTTGCCCACCTTTAGGTCATCTGATATGACTACCCCCAGGTCCCTTTCCATTTTTGTTGTTGTTAGTATCTCACCCCCCATTGTGTACTCTTCCCCTGGGTTTTTGTTTCCCAGGTGCATTACCTTGCACTTCTTAGCATTGAATCTAAGCTGCCATACATTTGACCATTCCTCTAACCTTGCCAAGTCCCTTCTCATCCTTTTCACCCCACCTCATGTATCAACTCTATTGCAGATCTTTGTGTCATCTGCAAAGAGACATACTTTTCCTTCCAGTCCCTCTGCAATATCGCTTATAAAGACATTGAAGAGGACTGGTCCTCATATTGAACCCTGCGGTACCCCACTAGTAACCCCCCTTTCTTCAGAGTGTACTCCATTTACTATTACTCTCTGTGTCCTATTCTCCAGCCAATTCTTTACCCAGGCTGTCATCTTGGGACCCACTCCCAGGCTGGCTAACTTGTATATTAATCTTTTGTGTGGGACTGTGTCAAATGCCTTGCTAAAGTCTAGGTAGGCCATGTCCACAGCCCCTCCCTGATCTACTACTTTGGTCACCCAGTCAAAGAAATCTATCAGATTTGTCTGGCATTACCTTCCCACTGTGAATCCATGCTGCCTTGGGTCCTGAGCCCCTCTGGCTTCTAGATACTCAACAATTCTTTCCTTCAGAAGTGATTCCATCATTTTCCCTACCACTGAGGTTAAACTAACAGGTCTGTAGTTTTCTGCTTCTGCCTTGCTCCCACTTTTGTGAAGGGGAATCACATCCGCCCTTCTCCAGTTGTCGGGTACCACCCCATCCTCCCATGATTTGTTAAAGAGGGTAGTCAGTAGTGTCACTAGTTCTACCCTTAGTTCTTTTAGAATTCTGGGATGAATCCCATCAGGCCCCGTTGCTTTGTCCACTTTCAGTTTTAAGAGTTCTTTCAGAACCCTTTCTTCTGTAAATGGGCTGGTATCAACTTCTGTATCCAGAGTGTTTCTACTGTTTGTTTTAGATACCTCCCCCACTTCCTTTGTAAATACTGAGCAAAAATATTTGTTTAGTATCTCTGCCTTTTCACAGTCACCCTCTGCCCACCCTCCATCTTCTTTATTAAGCCTCACTAGCCCTCCCTTGGTCTTCCTTCACTCCCTGATGTACCTATAAAAGGTTTTATCCCCCTTCTTAACAGAGTTGGCTATCTTTTCCTCAGTTTGGGCCTTTGCTGTTCTGACTGCCTTCCCAGCTTCCTGTTGCTTTAACTGATACAGTTCCCTGTCCTGCTCCTTCTGTGATTCCTTGTACTTCCTGAATGCTTTCTTTTTCTCTTGAACCTTCACTGCCACTTCCTTTGAGAACCATAGTGGTTTCTTACATTGTTTCATTTTGTTAATTTGCTTCACACAAACAAATCTCATACTTCACATGTACCCAAATTAACTTAAATATCAAGGCTGGTTTTGGTGTCACACTTAGGGTGCAGAGTCTACTGCCAACCACCACCCCATGCTGACACCCACAGTCTGATGCAATTAAGGTATGGAACTTTAGCTAATGGACCACAGCAGAGAACCATTAGACTGAAGCTCAGAAGTACGTAGTTATCAGTGATAGCTCCCGATTGGAGCAAAAGGGCTAGGGGGCTGAGTCCCTGTCAGGATACCTGCAACCAGCAGACCACAGCAGCAGAGTTAATGCAGGCAGCAAGTCTCTTGATTTTTTTTTTATATTCCTGCTACATGGCTCAAATAGACTCATCTCCCACAAAGAACAGGAACAGCTTGACTGATATGTGTGACTCAATTCAAGTTTTTGTCTCTAAGTACATCATGATGGTAGAATATGAATTAAACCTTATGCCAATTCTTTTATCCTTATTCACAAATGTTTTATCAATATTCTGGAAAAACACATGATGTGCTCCAAGAACAATTGTCTGGATCACAATAGCACTGTGCTATTGAAAACTGGAATATTACTCCCTTTTTTATTTTACTGCACTGTGCACTTATAGGGCCAAATTCTCAAAGCAGGCTTGGACTGGAACAAGCTGCATCAATCAGCAGCTTGACGCCAAAGACCAGTGCACCAGCAACCCTGCACCCAATTCTCTAACAGGCAGGATCCTGACAGCTAAGTCCCTAGACTTGCAGCAAGCCAGACTGTGCACCAAACACATAGTGTCTGTGTGCCTGTCCAGCATTGCCCTTGGTGGTGTATGCCCCCGCCCAATATGCCCATGCAAATAACAGGAAGGGGTAAAATTTATCATGCCCTCTCCTAGATCATGCCATTACCAGGCAGGTGCAAACATCATGTAAACATCATGCTCCCTTCCCGAATGTGCCAGTAACAGGAATGTGTAATACATATCATGCTCCCTCCCTGAATGTGCCATTAACGGTACAATTACAACATTATCACACACACACCCATCCCTGATGCCACCGTTGTCACTTTAGGAATGATGACCCCTGTTACCTGGTGATCTAGTGTCCCCCCACCCCCCACTCCAGCAGGTAGTGCCCACCACCATCCAGGCCCCCCCATCCTGTAGTAGAACCAGCACCGGCACAGCTCTTCTCTCATCTCCACAGCCAGTGCTGGCTGCACTTTTTAATACAATCACAGTACTGTACAGTGTACGCTCAATGCATACACTGTGCAGTACAGCAATCGGAAGGAATGACAGTTCAGTCAACACCAGCCATGTATGTGAGAGGAGGGCTGTGCCAATGCTGGCTCTAGTACAGGATGGGGGCTGGGTGGTGGTGGGCACTACTTGCTGGGGTGGGGGGCCACTAGATCACCAGGTGAAAGGGGTCATCATTCCTAAAGTGACAACTGTGGCACCGGGGATGAAAGGGGGGCATGTTTATGATGTAACAGCACTGTGACTAACACATTTGGGAGGGGGCATGATGGTGATTATGCATTGAGGTTAATGGCACATATGGGGAGGGGGCACGATAATGTTTCACTATAACTGTTAATGGAACATTCAGGGTTGAGGGAGATGGGCACAATGCCCCATGTGGATCAGCTTTCCCAGAGGATACTTGTCTATCTACCCTTAGACCAGCCCTAGCTGATCTAAAGGTACATATAATTTTGCCCTCTGGGTGAGATTTGTGAATACTGGTTGTGGCACTGTGGCAGCCTGCCTCTGACACAAGCAACTAGCCCCATGTCACAGCCCATTGCTGGGTGCCAGGATGATGCAAGCCCTGTTTGGGGCAGACAGCCTGTAGTTGATGCAGGCTGCCTTTTGAGAATCACTTCTGATGTATATGTCGGTGCAAGGTGCACCTTGCACCATTCTTTGTGGTGCAAGCAACTTGCGCCATGCCAGAGGCTTTGAGAATCGGGCCCATAATGTATAAACTAATTTGCACATTATACCAGATTGATTTCCAAATGTTAAATGTTACTTAGAATTACTACCCCCTACCTTGCACCGTATTGGCTAAAAATAAGGCTGAGGGGCCTGGGATTGTTATATGCCTCAGTGTGGGGGCTTCATTCCAGAAAACAGTAGAAAGTTGTGTCCACCCCAAAAAGGATAAATGGGACAGGTCAGTTGTTCAATACAGCCCCGCTTTGGTGCTGTACCAACCCACCTCCCCACAAGTTGTGGACACTACCTGAGATCAAGAAATAGCAATACTTAATTCTGGCAAGAAAGCAGTTTGATGTACTACTATCATGACCATTAATAGTGTGCTGATGCACAAAATTTAAAACAATAGCAACATAACTTTAATAATGCTAGCAAGTCCTGTAAATTAAAAGAATGGTTAAGCAATGTGCAGTAGTGTCAGTTGTTAACAACTTCAACCCCACTGATGGGAACAGGGCCTAACCCTCATCACATACGGTATCTCTTATGCTAACAGCACTGTTAGCTCCTATTATCCACAGCAATGGAGTCCCATAGTATTACTCAAATCCCAGCAACTGGACTTAACTTTTAAGAATACTTTAATAACTGCAGTTCTAACAGTTAGTGGTTACCCAGGCTAAACTGACAGTTAGTGGCCCTGATGTCAAGGTGCCAGGGATCTTACGTTGGTGCAATTTAAAATTTACTGCAGCTGGCCAATCAATACAGCAGTAGTGCTATAGCTTGCAAACCCAGTAACCTGGGATTGGGAGAGAACTCTGGTTGTTGACGGCTAGCTGGAGGAGGATTGAGCATCCCAGAGGATGCTTTCCTCATTTTGAGAGGCAGGGATGATGCCTCCACCACAACACTGCCACTTGTATAACCACAGGTGGCCGTACAGCTGGAAGTACATTCAGTGAGGAGGCAGGTGCAGACATCAAAGCAGCATGCAAATGTATATGTGTCATGATGTCATTGACCCATGTCACCTTGGCACCTAGAGATACAGAAAATTAGAAAAAAAAACCCTGTGGTGTGAGGGTTGAGGTGCTGGACACACCTTGCTCCATGCTGGCAACCCATGTTCAGGAACAAGCACGGGACACTGGGAGTCAGCCGTGGAGGGAGAGGATCAAGCATCACAGGGACTGGTCTCCTCTCCAGTGGAAAGAGGTCTCCTGGCTCCAATGACTGAATGCTGCATGGTGGAGGACTGGTGGTAGTGCAGGATGGGAGAAGCAGGGACATTGGGAGGTGCTGAGGTTTCTTAAGCTTGTGCATGACTAAATGTATGCTGATGTGTACACCTCAGCAATGCTGGTCAGGAAGAAAAATAGGGGGAAAATGGCAGCAGATGAGGTATTAAAGAAGCCTGCCCACTAATCTCTCACCCACCTTGCCACCGGGACATCAAAGGCCAGGAACTGTATACTTGGACTCAGGGCATTGGGAGGATGGTCTTCCCTTGTGACCTCACCCTGCTGGGGGGGGGTGCCAGTAGGGGAAGATGGGCTGACCAGTAAGTCCTGGGGAGATTGGTGGCCAGTGGGGGTCAGTGGAGCAGGATGGAGGGGAGCCTAACCTGTCCCACTGCAGGAGGCTATAAATCTGTATACAAAAAAAAAGAATGAGGAAAAGCAGGGCCCTGGCACCAAGGGCTAGTAGTAGCTCTGGTATATCTGATCCCCAGCTTCAACCACGGTCATTTTCCAAGGGCAAAACACACACATTCTGTTGGGGAGCCTTCTGCCCCTGACCCCATCTGGGTGGTAATAAGGTGGCTGAAGATGACCCTTAGGTAAGTGGTAATATGGATCTGATGCCACAGTAAGAGGCTGCATAAACAGGATGAAAAAAGAATAACATTTACTGCAAGCCTGCAACAATTAACCCAGCCTGACTTTTTGATAGCAATTTATGAAACCAGGTATCTGTAATTTAAACGGAATTGTAATCCAACAGCAACAACTTGTAATCCAAAAGGGAAAACTTTACCCTTGAAGTATTATTTGAATTTCTGGTTGGGTAGACAAGTACTCATACATCCGATGGCCAGTTCTCCAGGCTGGCACATGAACAGCAGAGTGGATCTCTGATGGATAACTTCACGAGCATACTAGCACTGAAGGGCAAAGCAGGCTGGTTCCTTGATAAAGGGCCTAATCACTCTCTGGCAGTTCACTACTGGCTCAGCAGTCACAGCAGCATGGCAGTGGTCAGTTTGAAAGTGAGGCTTGGGCCAGGGTGATCCCTCATCTCTCTTTCTAGGGTGCACACTTGACTGGGGTGCCTGGGTACCTGGAGTCTGACCTTCTGACCTCACCCTTCACTCAGTCATGCCAAGCAGAGGTAAGAAGGGCTGATCTCCTGTCTCTAAGCTCAAGCAGCAGTTCCTGGAAAATGCTCTACAACAGCACTTCTCAACAGCAATCAACAGGAGTTATCTTCAGCAAGACGCTTCAGCAAATCCAGATAGGACTTCATCGCTCTCCTCTCAGCACATCTGACTCCTGCAGATTCCAGAGCAGGACAACATGGAAGCCCTTCCTAGCTTGTAGGAAGGTTACAGTACAGGCCCCAGACAGTCTGACTTCACATTGGCTCTGTTGGCTGTCAATCACTCCTAGCAGCAGTACTTGACTTAGGAATGTTACAGAAAGGGCACCAACCACACTCCCCATATGAACTCCAGATTACTTCAGCATTTCCTCTGTGAAACTCAGGCTTCTGTTGACTTGTTCTGGGATAAAGGGCCATCATGATGGTAGCACCTAAGCTAATGCAGGCACTTAGTTGTAGAATTACCTGTTTTTTATGGTTTCGTGTCTGAACCACTGGCGATCAGTTTGTTGTTGTTGTTAGCCTTCCTACAGTATACATTATAAGCATAATACATTGAAGCTGCCCACCCTGACACCCAGAAGTGGTGCTCCTTTTATAGGGACTGCAGGAAACAATCAGTGGAGTTTTGTATCTCCACCATGTGACTGCCTTGGTTTACACAGTCCCCCTCCTCCAATCATAGCTCACCTGGTACAGTCCTGCACTTGCACACTGAACATGAGGAGCCAGCCCAGCTGGTACAGATTAACCGAGTTCTTTCAAGCAAATTCCTTTGTCGCCTCCCAATCACAGACCCAGCTAACCTCCACACCCACAGCTCAAGTAAAATGAGTCCACTGCTGGTACCTTGACTGGGATGGCACTCTGCTTTGGGGTTTCTATATTTATGTCATCTATGGGCAAATTAGTTTAATGCATTCTTAGCGATTGTGTATTGCTTTCATTTATATCTGTATTGCAATTTGTTGTGCGTTGTTAACCAGATCTTTTATATTAATTAATTCACTTACTGCAAGCAATTTAGTGTGATTCCTAAACATTTGAGATGCTATTAGTTTCATGCAATGCAAGCTATTTACTGGGCTTCTAACTAAAGCTGCAATATTAATTTCATATACCGCAAATCACTTACTGTGCTCCTAATCCAGAGCTGTAACTGAATCTATATACTTAAAGGAGAAGTCCGCTTTTTTTTGCCTTGTGGAAGCTATCTTTGCAGTAAAGCCACTTGTCGGTGCCTTGTGATGTCCTTTATCAATCCATTGATTGATGTTTGCATATGTTCAATAGAATAAGGTGTGATTTGCTCCGTAAGAAACATTCTCCTCATTTCTCTGATTGAATAGCCCACGCCATGTTAGACTCGCGCATGCACAGTGACACAGAGTGAAATAGTGGTACTACGTCATGAGCGCAACATAGAAAGGGATACCAGGGCATTGTCTACGATAATACAAAAGGGAGTCTGTCAATCCCTTACTTATGTGCTCCTTAGGAATGCAGCAACCTGTCTTCTCTCACTGTAACAGTTATTGTGGTGCCATAGATATCATTAGCCTGAAGGCAGTCCCCACAAAAGTTATTAATATTTGTCTTACTTTATGACACCCAGAAGTCACCGTGGACAGCTCTGCTCATCTGCTAAGGAAGGCAAAGCATGCTCACAATTGTATGTGCTGTTGAGGCTCATGCGCAGACCAACTCACCTGAGTTCTACAAAATAAGTTTCCATGTAGTAAAAAGAAGGCTGAACACGGCAAACTAGTTTGTTCTTGAAAATGGCAGTCAAAAATTACATTAATCATGCACGCTCTGAAACTGAGTTAGGATACTGGCATAAAGCATGCATATTCACATGAATATGCATTTGCGCATGCCCAGTACATGGCTCCACTCTTTGAGCATCAGTAACATACTTTTTGACAGCTGTTTTCAAAAATAAACTAGTCTGCTGAGACTGCTGAGCCAGTAGTGAACTGCCAGAGTACTTTTCCACCACCCTCCAAAACAATATTAACCACTCCTCAAAGTTTTGTAAGGTCATCCACTCTCTCTTCTCCCACCATACCCAGTCCTCTGTCCCAGTCCTCAAGATAGGTGGTGCCACCATCTCAGACCCCTCTGGTGTTGCAGCTGAATTTAATGACTGCTTTACCTCCTGTACCTCTTCTCTCCTCTTCTCTCCTCTCCTCGCCTCTCCCTCTTATGCCCCCCACTGTCCCCCCACCCTCCATATCCTCCCCTTTCTCCTTCTCCCCAGTCTTAAGAGTTGCCACTCTCAAGGCCTTCATGGCTCTAAGCCCTCTTAAGGGCAAGAGTCCAGATGGGCTGAACCCAAAACTCCTTCATCTCTCTGCTCCTGCCATCTTCCTCTCTCTCATGTCCCTCCTTAACGTCTCCTTCTCCCTGGCCTCCATACCACTTTCATGGAAGCATTCCACAGTAATGCCACTCCCTAAAGATGGTGGTTCCTCTGTTCCTTTGAACTATCACCCTATCTCTCTACTTCCTACCCTCGCTAAACTTCAAGAACATGTGATTCTTTCTCAACTTTCTCCTTTTCTTGTCTCATCCTCTTGCCTCATCCCTTTCCAGTCAGTATTTCTCAAATTCCACTCCACCTCCACCTCAATGCTCAGGCTGACTGACTCCATTCTATCCACCATGGATCAGGGCCTGATCACCTCTGCAATTTTTGTCGACCTGGCCAAAGCCTTCGACACCATAGCCCACCCACTCCTCCTTGCAAAGCTCTCTGCTGCAGGACTTTCCCCAAAAACTACAGAATGGTTCTGTTCATACCTTCTGAGCAGAACTCAATCGGTTAAAATTGGCAACTCCCTCTGCCCCCTTTCCCTATCGGCACTGGCGTCCCCCAAGGATTTGTTCTAGGTCCCATTTTCTTCTCCTATTTTCTAAATAGACTCCCCTCTGCCTGTACATCTGCATCCATACAAATGTATGCAGATGATACTGTCATGTTTGCCTCTGACTCCTCCCCCACTGATCTGATGGCCACCCTACAGCTGGATTTCAACAACATCCAGCTCTGGTTCCACTCTAATCAGCTGTCCCACAATGCAAAGATAATGGTCTCTATGACTTTCAGAACCAGTCAAAAGCTCTCTAGACTTCCAGCCCTCCCCTCATTCCACAGCCTAGATGAGTCCATCCTTTAAGACATCCCTTCTTTCAAGTACCTTGGGTTGAGGCTTGACTGGCACCTAGATTTCTCTGCTTAGGTGCACTCTATCATCAAAAAGCTCCACCCAAAACTAGGTGCCTTGTACTGAAACAGAGGGTATAACCCCCTGCCAATGCTCAGAACCATTTTACAGAGTATGATTCTCTCCATATTTGACTATGAAGACACCATCTATGCCAGTGCCCCAAAGTCTACCCTAGCTAGACTGGACCCCCTCTATCACTCCTTCTTCTCATTTGCTTTTGACTGCTCTCCTCTAACTCATCACTGCTCCCTCTACACCTCACTCAGTCTTCTCTCTCTTGAAGCCAGATGGCTTGCACATGCCTCCACCCTTATTGCCATGTACTGGCTGAGCTCACTTCCATCCTACCTCACATCTCTACTCTCCACTTCCACTCACTCCTCCCATTCCCTTTGTAGTGCTGGCTACCAGGCTCGAGCACTCCTATCTACGTCATCCTCTTACAGTCAAGCTGTGTTAAATATTGGCTGAGCTCACTCCCATCCTACCTCACATCTCTACTCTCTGCTCCCACACACTCCACCCATTCTTTTTGTAGCACTGGCTGTCAGACCCTAGCACTCTTATCTACTGTAGGTCATCCTCTTACACCAAGCTGTGTTCTCCTTCACTTCCCTACACTCTGGAATACCCTTTTCCTCCCCTTCCCCATCCACACTGCCACCTCCTTCCACTCCCTCTCTTGTCTTCTTCAGGACTTCACTTCTCCTTCTTGAAACTGCACCTGAACTCTCCACCCCTACTCCACTACTCTGTCTACTTCCCTCCTTCTCCCTAACCCTCCTTTTCTTCCATTACCTCTTCCATTACCTCCTGGTCTCCTCATGTAAACCCAACCTCAATCCCTACCTACTATATTCCTCTCCCTTCTTCAGTGCTTATCTTTCCATTGTCTTCGCCTTTTGTCTGGCCTTTTCATGTGGTTCGTATGCTGACCTAGATATGCATACTATAATACTGCTAAAGACAAGAACAAGTGCAAAAGCACCAAGGCAGGTTACTAAAGAACATAGCAAGAAAGTCAAGTTTCAAAGAAACACAAAATCACACATACCCCCATATTACAAAGTGTCATGGGATGTATATGCAAATCATTATGAAACCAGCCTTAAATGTCATGGTGATGTGCATATGCATACCATGATGCTTTGCATTATGGAGGTATGTGTGAATTTGTATTTCTTTGAAGCTTGACTTTCTTGCCAATGCCCTTTGGGGTAACCTTTGCCTCAGTGCTTTTGCACTGTGGTTCTTTGTCTTTTAGTTTTTGGGGGGGAGGTGCTCACCATGACCCAAACTCATAAGACCAAAATAGGCCAGTTCATTTCTCCTGGGGTGTGATACAGATGAGCCACACTGATGAGTCCTGGTTAGGACAAAACACTTGTCTGTGTCTTCTGTTTGCACCCTTTGCAAATTGTGTCAGAGGCCCTTTTGGCACCATGCATTCCTGCTTAAAGCTGAAATGGCCGAAAATGTCATGGTGAATTGCATTATGGGGGTATGTGTGATTTTATATTTCTTTGAAAACCGTTTTTTTTTGCCAGTGCCCTTTGGGGTAACCCTTGCCTCAGTGCTTTTGCACTGTGATTCTTTGTCTTTTAGTTTGTTTTTAGTTTTTGTGGGGGCTCACCAGGACCCAAACTCATAAGACTAACATAGGGCCAGTTCATTTCCTCTGGGATGTGATAGAGACAAGGCACACTGATAAGTCCTAGATAGGACAAAACACATGTCTGTGGCTTGTTTTTGTACCCTTTGCAAATTGCATGAGAGGCCCTTTGGTACCATATATTCCAGCTTAAAACTGAACTGGCCTAAAATTTCATGGTGATTTGCATATACATCCCATCATGCTTTGCATTTTGGGGTATGTGCTATTTTGCATTTCTATACTACTGCTGCTGCTAAGCTCTGACTACCATGCACAGTAATGATCTATGTCAATTCATTGTACAATCTATCTGACTATGTACTATAAATACTATGCTTATTTTATTGCTCATCCTATCCTGTTATGGTCTGTAAATATTATGAATATCTAAATTTATTGCAAAAAACTTTGTTAATGCATCAGTTAGGGTTTAAGCAACAAAAGTAGGGAAATGAGGCATTAGGGTTTCGAACCCTAATACCCCTCCCCCAACCCTACCACTCCAGCCACTCCCTCCATACACCAAAAGGTACTGGGGTGTGTCTTGGGTTTGTCTGCCCTACATCTCACCCCATTCCATGTTTAAGGAAGCTGAGATGGGACGGTATAGAAGAATGGGGTGAGAGTTAGGCCTGATAACCCCTAGGCACACCCCAACACCTGTTGGTGTGCAGAAGGTGGGGTGGTAGGGGTGAGGGGGTTTTAGGCTTCGAAGCCCAAATGCCTCATTTCCTTACTTTTGCTGCTTCAACCCTAACTGAGCCGTTAATGACATTTTTTGCAATGAATTTCCTTATCTTTTGAGACAGTGTAATCTTATCCTTATATGTTTTTGGAAGCGCAGGGCCCCCTGGGTTCTGTGCTTCCATCATTCTATAGTGTCTTGTGATTGTACAGTGCTCTCCATCTTGTGCTCCTATGTAACCATAAGTGCATAGACATTGTACTCAGCCCTCATCTTGCTGTGGGAATGCAGGGCACTCTGGGCCCTGTGCTTCCACCAGTACATATTGGAGGCTCCTGCACACCCAGTACTGCATATTGCTATCCATGATTGTAAAGATGCAGCGCAAGCCTACAGACATTCCAAGTAACTCTTCTACTGCAAATGATGCAATATCTCCATTACCATAGGAACACTGAAAAAAAATTCTGCTGCAGTTGTAATCATGGCCTGGCATCCAGCATGTATGCTTAGTGCACCTAAAGGTGTACTAAGCTATGTTTAGTGAAACATCTGCATCTCAAACTGTTTGCGAGATATGGGCACCGAAAGGTACTGCATCCACCACTATGTTATCTTACGGGAAATTTCTAAACTTCAAAATGTTATAAGCACGGAAGCAATGTAAATGTTATCAACAAACCAGCAAAAGTCACATAGCTGGGGCAAACCCTTTGTACCTTGAAAATTTCAGCCCAAAAGTCCTAACCATTTCTTTGCAGTAACGTGACAAAGAACAGTAAACTTTAAAAATCATTTTTGTGAGATATCAAAATCCCATCTTATGAGGCCTAAATCCCTTTTCATAGAAACATAGAAACATAGAAGTTGATGGCAGATAAGGACCACGAGACCCATCCAGTCTGCCTATTTCTTTTTCTACCTTATAAATGTGCCATCGGCCTTTGCTCTGTCAATGGCCTACCTATTCACACTCATCTGTATTGATCCCTTATGCCTATCCCATGCCTGTTTGAAGCCCTGCACTGTATTCATAGCCACCACTTCCTGAAGTAGACCGTTCCATGTATCCACCACCCTTTCTGTGAAAAATAATTTCTTCACATTTCCCCTTAATCAGCCTCCCTCTAATCTCTTGCTGTGTCCTCTTGTCCTGCTATTTTATTTATATTTAAACATATTAGACTCTTTCACCTTGTTAATGTCCTTAAGGTGTTTCAATCATATCACCTCTCTCCCTCCTTTGCTCAAAGGTATACAAATTGAGCTCTGTTAATCTGTCCTCATATGTCTTCTGATGCAGTCTCTGCACCATTTTAGTTGCCCTTCTCTGGACTGCCTCAATTTGGTTAATGTCCTTGTGAAGGTGTGGCCTCCAGTACTACACGCAGTACTTCAGATGGGGCCTAACCAGTGTCATGTAAAGAGGGATTATTACCTCCCTCTTATGACTTGTGATACCCCTACTAATACACCCTAACATCCCCCTAGCCTTACCTACTGCTTTAGAGGTCTGCTTGGATGATTTCAGGTCATCGTTGATGATGATGCTCAAGTCTCTTTCTTCCTTTGAGCCTGCTAGTAACTCCCCTCCCAGCCTATAGGTGACTTCTGGGTTTCTCTTCCCTATGTGCATGATCTTACACTTCTTTGCATTAAATCCCAGTTGCCACTTTTCTGACCATTTTGCTAGTTTATACAGATCTCTTCTCATTCTGCCCACCCCATCTGGATCATCTATTCTGTTGCAGATCTTGGTGTCATCTGCAAACAGACAAGCCTTACCCTCCAGTCCATCTCCAATGTTGCAAATGAAGATACTGAAGATGACTGGCCACGGGACTGATCCCTGAGGTACCCCACTTGTGACTTGCATCTCTTCTGACTGTATACCATTTACTACCACTCTCTGTTTTCTGCCCGTCAACCAGTTTGCCACCCAGTTGACCAACTTCTGACCCATCCCAAGCCTACCCAGCTTATTTATCAATCTTCTATGTGGAACAGTGTCGAAAGCTTTGCTGAAGTCAAGGTAGGCGACATCAGCTGCTCCTCCTTGGTCCACCACTCTGGTTACCCAGTCAAAGAAATCTATGAGATTAGTTTGACAGGACTTTCCTTTTGTAAACCCATGCTGTCTTGGATCTGGTGCCCCTATGGATTCCAGGTGTTGCACTATCCTTTCCTTAAGGAGTGCCTCCATAATCTTGCCCAATACAGAGGTAAGACTGACTGGTCTGTAGTTCCCTGCATCTTCCCTGCTACCACTCTTGTGGAGCGGGATCACATGAGCCCATCTCCAGTCTTCTGGGACCTCTCCTGTGCTCAGAGACTCACTAAACAGTTCTGATAATGGCTCTGCTAGTTCCACCCATAGCTCCTTAAGTACCCTGGGATGCATGCCATCAGGTCCCATTGCCTTGTCCACCCTGGGCTTAGCGAGCTCTTGTAGGACCCTTTCTTTTGTGAAGGGTGTAGTGCTCACCTCCCTCCCCCCTGTGTCCATGGTGCTGAGCTGGGCACTGCCCTACCTTCTCTTCAGTAAATACGGAGCAAAAGTGTCTATTTAGGATAGATGCTTTTACAGGGTCCTCCTCCTCACATGCCCCCTTTTCTCCTTTGATCTTAGCGATACCCCCTCTGGACTTTCTCCTTTCACTAATGTATCTATAGAAAGTCTTGTCACCTTCTTTTACTGTTCGTGCTAGTGTTTCCTCAGTTTGGGACTTTGCCTCCCTTACTGCCTTCTCTGCTTCTCTTAGGGCAGTTTGGTATGCCTCCCTATCTTCTTCCCGCTGTGTTCCCTTATATTTCCTGAAGGCCAGCCTTTTGGCTCTTACCTTTTCTGCTACTGTATTTGAGAACCAAAGTGGTTACCTTCTTCTTTTGCACTTCCTTTTCTGTCTAACACAATGGGATGTTGCTTCAAGTATTGCATCCTTAATGCATGCCCACTTCACCTGTACCCCCTCACCTGTGTTTCTTTTTGCCAGGGCTAGCTTAACTCTGTTGGCCAGCTTAGCAAAGTCAGCTCCTCTGAAGTCCCATATTTTTGCCTTGGAATGGGATAATTTAGATGTAGTGGCCAAATTGAACCATACCATGTGATGGTCACTGGCCCCTAGGTGACCTTCTACCTGGAGATCTGTGATCCTTGCCCTGTTAGTCAGTACTAGATCTAGGATAGCCCTGTCTCTTGTGGGTTATTGTACCAGTTGTTTGAGGCCCTCCCCCTTCAGTGAATCCACCATGTGTCTAGTTCTGGCAGATGTTCCTGCTGGTATTGACCATTCTGTATCCGCATGTTGAAGTCTCCATTATCAGAACCTCCCTTTAGCTGTCATGTTTTGTACATCTTCTAACAGTAATGTGTCTATGTCCTCCCCTGATTTGGGGCCTGTAGACAACCCCAGTTCTTATGGCTGTCCCATTTCCTGTTTCTGGGTGACCCACAGTTCTTCTGGCTCCTTATGTGTATTCTGAATTTCTGCAGCTTTGATATTTTCATTGACATACAGGGCAACTCCACCCACCTTTTTGCACCTTGCTCTCTTCTGAACAGTACATAGCCAGGTACTGAAGTCTTCCAAGTGTGGTTACTTGTAAACCATGTCTCACTAATTGCTACTATGTCCAGTTTAGCCTCTGACATTATTGCCTGCAGGTCTATGATCTTATTTCCCAGGCTGCGAGCATTTGTGTACATGATTTTCCATTGGCCAGATTTTGGTGTATTAGTTGTAGGGTGAGGTTTGGCATTTCCCCTGTGTGTCGTATGGGGAGACGGACCTTTTTTCTTACCTGGTGATGCAAATGAACTGTAAACATGCTGAATCCCTGTTTGACCACTAGCTGAGGGGGGAAGGGTGTTCTTCCCATTCGATGTATGGGGTGCTGCACCCCTCTCCCCATTTGCTAGTTTAAATATTCTGCAAAGATGTCAAACTTCTGCCCCAATGCACTGACTCCCTCCTTAGTCAGATGCAGTCCATCAAATTTAAAGAACTTTCACTCCCAGAACTGTTGCCAGTTCCCTACAAATCTGTGTCCTTTTTCCTGGCACCAGCCCTTGAGCCACATGTTTAGCTCCCCTATCTCCCCTTCTCTGACCTTCCATCCATCTGCCCCCCTCTCCCAGACCGGCAGGATCTCAGAGAAGGAGCTGTCGGATGAAATGGATGATAGTTTGCCACCCAGCCTGGTCAGGTGTTCCTTCGTGTCCACAACTGACTGTCTGGCGAGATCATTAGTCCCTATGTGTACCAGGACGTCAATGTTTTCTCCTGCTTTCTGAACAATTTTAACAATGTGGTCAGTGTCTCTCCACGTTGATGTACCTGGGCGACATCTGACCATTACCCCTGGCTGGAGATGAATATCAATTCCCTGAATCATGGAGTCTCCTATGATCAGAAGTTTTTTGGATTTCTTTTTGCTTTTTTTGTTTTGGTTCCTGATTTGGGAGAGTTTTGTTGTGCTAGCTCCTGTGCTGCAGTGTCCTGCTCTGCAGTGTCCTCTGCCCCTTTGTTTGATTTCGGAGATAGAAGCAGATACCTGTTTGTAGTGTTTATATGGTTTTTAGAGGTACTGTAATATGTTGGAGAGCACAGAGTGATGGAACACCTCATTTGCCCCTCCTAACCACCTGCCAACCTCCTGGACCAACTACCCTCTGCGGTCAAAGTTCTTCTGTTGGATGTTGGGGAAATGGCAGGTGGTTCTTATAATGTATTTCCTCTTGAATATGAAATTTGAGGCACTCAATCTCTACCCATGCTACCCGGAGCTGAGCCCTGAGATCTCCAATGGCCCAGCATGTAGGACAGTGTCCTAAATCCTGTAAGACTGTCCTTCTGAAAAGTGTTCCACAGTACCTGCAGTTAATGATATCTATTCCAGATAAACTGCTGGGTTTATAACCTGGTCAGAGTAATTAGAAGGAAGAAAATGTGAGTAATGGTTTGATTTTGTGTTTTTTTTTGTATAACTTGTTATAACAAGTTAAATTACTAGTGCCCCTGTAAATGAGCTCACCTTTTGGATGCCCCACTGATCCGCCCCTTCCTGCTTTGCTACAGAAAATGTCACAGCTGTGGTACCCTATAAAAGGAGTGTAGTGTGGGGTGGTTGGGGATGGGGGTAGGTGTCTGGGCCCTTCCCCTGCCAAAAAAGAAGAACCACGGATGAAACAACAAGGAGGTAAGAGCAGAAACAATCAGTCAACAACAAATGCAGTAACCCTGAAAGTTTATCCTATGTTAGATAAAACTGTAAAACCTGTAAAGCACCACCGTACCATGCAGCTATCCAAAAGCCTGAACTGAGCATGCTCAGAACATGAATTTTCAAAATTGAATACCTTTGGAGCGGATTAATATTTTTTAACCAAACCAGTGCTGGCTTTTTCTTAGGGACAAGCTCATTCTGCCCTGGAAACATCAGAACAAAATTCCAAATGGTGTGGCTGCAGCGTGATGAGGAATAAACAGCCAAAAAGGCAGGAAAAAACAACTTTTACAGTTTTTTCACTATATGCAGCTTGATATCTGCAAATCTGATCAAAACAAAACTTGATAAATCAAGGAGACCTGTCCCACGGGACAGCGCATATCAAATTTTGTGCAAATCCAGTGAACGGTTCCAAAGTTATTAAAGTGAAAAATTGGAGGTTTAACATTAAACTGCTTACCAACCTAAACTATAATGGTGCTATTACACCACTATGCTATACAGTATATATATATATATATATATATATATATATATATATATATATATGTGTGTGTATATGTGTATATATATATATATATATATATATATATATATATATAAAATGGGTAGGAAAAATGAAGCTCATCTGCAATTAAAACACCATCCGGAGACAGTGCGTATAGCAGAGCACGACTGCACACCTACACTTTTAGCCCCCTTAAAATCAATTTTGCCATTTTATAAGATAGATAACCCACTTTAGGATGTGCGGTCGCACTCTGATATACGCATACCTTGGGTGGTTGACGTACTCGGCAGAGCGCGACCACACACCTAAGAATGGGTTAGTACATATATATATATATTAGCAGCACTGTAGTGCAGCTATAGTTAGGAATGTCAGGCCACGTCTATGTTAAACCCTACAGTTTGCAATTTAATAACTTTACAACCATTTGTCTAATATGCCTGAAAGTTTGCATGCGCAGTATCCAACCACGTATCTCTGGATCTGGAAAGTTTTGTTCCCGTCAGATGTATGGTAGTGGAGCTGCGGAGTGTCAAAAATGTGAATAATCCTCACCTTTTGCGCAATTCTTTTTCCGGCTCCAGAGAGCTAACAATGTGTGTCTGGCTTCAAATGTGCATTTGTATATGTGGTCCGGGTCAGGGTGGTGCCTTTTGGAGATTTGGTGAAAAAATATTATTCCGTTCAACAGTTATGGAAGTTTTTCATGTCCAGTTTTAGCCTATGGGAAAATTTATATTGGCTACATGAAAACTTTCATGAAATCATTTTTGTTTTCATGCTCCTGCTTTTTGTTTTCATACTGCCACCATCTTGTTTTCATAGAAATGTAGAAACATAGAATTTGATGGCAGATAAGGATCACTTGGCCCACCTAGTCTGCCCATTTTCCTACCTGATGGATAAGCTGCAGATTCTAGTTAATCAACAGCTTACTTCTTCCTACCTGCAATTGGAATTGCTTTATGTCTGCACCATGCATTCATGAATTCTCCCACTGTTCTTGACTCCACAACCTCCTCAGGAAGGCTGTTCCATGCATCCACAACCCTCTCTATGAAAAAAATACTTTCTAGCATTACCTCTGAGTCATCCCCCTCTATCTTAAAATTGTGCCCCCTTGTTCTTGCACATCCCTTCTTCTGAAAGATGTTACCCTCTTGTACTTGGTTAATTCCTTTGAGATACTTGAAAGTTTCTATCATGTCCGCCCACTCCCTCCTTTCCTCAAGAGTATACATATTAAGCTGCTTTAGTCTCTCCCTGTATGTCTTCTGGTGTAGACCCTGAACTATTTTGGTTGCCCTCCTCTGAACAGCCTCCACTCTGTCTATGTCTTTGTGAAGATGGGGTCTCCGGGATTGCACGCAGTACTCCAGATGGGGTCTTACCAAGTGTCTGTACAGAGGGATAACAACTTCCTGATTTCTACTGTTGATGCCTCTCCCTATGCATCCCAGTATCCCCCCAGCCCTCCTTACTGCCTTCTCACATTGCTTGCCCACCTTTAGGTCATATGATATAATTATTCCTAGGTCTCTTTTGATTTTTGTTGTTCATATTATCTCACCCCCCCATTGTGTACTCTTTCCCTTGGTTTTTCTTTCCCAGATGCATTACCTTGCACTTCTTTGCCTTGAATATGAACTGCCATATACTTAACCATTCCTCCAACCTTTGCCAAGTACCTTTTCATCCTTTCCACCCCACCTTGTGTATCAACCCTGTTGCAGATCTTTGTGTCATCTGCAAAGAGACATACTTTTCCTTCCAGGTGCTCTTCAATGTCACTTAGTATATAAAGACATTAAAGAGGACCGGTCCCAGTACCGACCTCTGCGGTACCCCGCTAGTTACCCTCCTTTCTTCACCACGGACTCCATTTACTATTACCCTTTGTGTCCTGTTGCCCAGCAAGTTTTTTATCCAGGCTACCACCTTGGGACACAGTCCAAGGCCAGCTAACTTGTATATTAATCTTTTTGTGTGAGACTGTGTCAAATGCCTTGTTAAAATCTAGGTAGGCCATATAAACAGTCCCTCCCTGGTATACTACTTTGGTCATCCAGTCAAAGAAATCTATTAGGTTCATCTGACATGACCTTCCTGCTGTGAAACCATACTGCCTTGGATCCTGTGCCCCACTGGCCTCTAGGTACTCAACAATTCTTTCCTTCAGAAGTGATCCCATCATTTTCCCTACCACTGAGGTCAAACTAACTGGTTTGTAGTTTCCTGCCTCTGCCCTGCTCCCACTCTTGTGAAGTGGAATCACATTTGCCCTCCTCCAGTCCTCAGGTGCCACCCCATCCTCTCATGATTTGTTAAAGAGAGTAATTAGTGGTGTTAGTAGTTCTACCCTTAGTTCTTTTAGAATTCTTGTGTGAATCCCATCAGGTCTCATTGCTTTGTCCACCCTCAGTTTTAAGAGTTTTTTTTCAAAACCCTTTCTTCTGTGAATGGGCTGGTATTGACCCACCCCCATTCAGAGTGTTTCTCTCATTTGGTTTGGGTACCTCCCCCATTTCTTCTGTTGTGAATACTGAGCAGAAATATTCGTTCAGTATTCCTGCTTTTTCACTGTCACCCTCTGCCCACATTCCCTCCCCTTTATTAAGTCTCTGTATCCCTTCCTTGGTCTTTCTTCACTCCCTAATGTACCTATAAAAGGTTTTATTCCCCTTCTAAACAGAGTTGGCTATCTTTTTCTCTGTTTGTGCCTTTGCTATTCTGACTGCCTTCCCTGCCTCCTTCTGCTTTAACTGATAAAGTTCTCTGTTAGTGAGTTAGTGAGAGACAAAAAAACATTGTAAATTGAAAAATAGTGCCTTTTGCTAAATACCAACACTTGTGTTTATCTATTCAGGCCTTGAGGAACTTGCTTTGGCATCGTTTTTTATGGAGGCAGTCAGAAAATATGTTTTATAAAACTTTTCCACCATTTTGGCATTTTGTTTTTGTGAAAACATTTTTTGTGTGTATGACAATGATTGCACACAAAATAAACTGTGGCTTGACAACATTTTTTGTGCACGAAAAGTTTTTATTACAACATATGGAGTGCCACGAAAACTTTATTGTTTTCTTGAAAATAATGCTCAAAAACATTGTCCCATGGGTTATTTTCTTTGTCACTTCATTGTGCCAAGGTGGATTGTGCTTTTGGGCTGAAATTTGAAGGGTGGCAAGCCCTGGTCCCACAGATATGTGTTTTGGTGGTTTAGTCCCAAAACATTCAATAGGTCCATTGTTACAGTGTTCCAAAGCTGAGAAATGTCCCAAAGGATAACACTGCAGCATCTGTGGTGCCTTTTAGTGCCCATATCTTGAAAACGATTCAAGATATAGATTTTTCGTTACCTGCAGCTTAAGCACACATGGAGGTTGTAATGTCATGACAACAGCTGGAGTACAATTTTGTCAGACTTGCTACAGTTACTGAGATATTGCCAGATAAGTGTTGTGAAGGATTCTTTTCAGTACTATGGGGTTGCTGTGTGGATCCGTACTTATATGTAAGTGGGAGTGCAGGGCCCAGAGGGCCCATGCTCCCACAGACACATGCCATTACCCAAAAAATGGGCAATGTGAAGGAAGCACAGTGCCCCGAGGGCCCACCCTCCCACAAACCCATGCCAGCCACCAGTTACATTACACTTTCTCAAAAAGAAAGGAAATTCATTGCAAAAAAGTTGTTAATGCATCAGTTATGGTTAATAGCAAAACAACAAAAGTATGGAAATGTAATGCTATGGTTAATCCCCTACCCTCCTACTCCCCATCCCCTCACCCTCCATACACCAACAGACATTGGGATGTGCCATGGGGTCTTCAGTCCTAACTCTAACCCCATGCTCCTGTACTGTAGCATGTCAGCTTGCTTACACACATGGAATGGGGTGAGAGTTGGGCCTGATGACTCCATAGCATATCCCCAATGTCTATTGATGTGTGGAGGATGGGGGGTGGTAACCTGATATCACATTTCTATACTTTTGTCACTGTGCTATCAACCCTAACTGATACATTAATGAATTTTTGCAATATGTGTATATATATATATATATTGAGATATATATATATATATATATATATATATATATATACACATATATATATGATATATATATATATATATATATATATATATATATATACATATTTTATATATATATATATATATATATATATCAATATAAGCTATACAATGGTGAACTGTCAGATAAATGATTTATCTACACAAGTGCTGTTTGACCTTGAGTAACCTTATCATTGGTGTAAGCCACGAGTGAGATGTCTGCGGTCAAACATCACAAGTGCAGATAAATAATTTATCTGACAGCTCACCATTGTATATTTCATTTATGCAATAGGGATGCTTTCTGTCAGTGCAGAGACATTTGCTTTTGATTGTTTATCTTTTTTTGCATATGTTTGTCAAAAAAGTAAATACAAAATTGCATTTTCTGCTCTTTTTTACTAATTATAAAAACAATCTATAAGGGATCTATAAATGAATCACCACTCATTTTGTAGATAATTTTGTGCTGAACAACATTTATGCTCACAGTACCATGCTATATTTTTTCATTTTAAAGTTATTCACATTTGAATATGGTTAGTACTGCTACTGAGGCCATTATGGAGTAACTTCCATGGGGAGCGGAGAGGAGGGTTAATCACAATGTCTCTACACTTATGATTAGATGGGAGTGCAGGTCCCAGAGGGACCTGTGCTTTCTTGTGAAAATCAGGGACAATCACAATATGCATGCATGGGAGTCCAGGGCAAAGAGGGCCCTGTGCTCCCACATCACACTATGAAGTGATGCTCCCACAACCAAATAAGGGTAAGATTGAACTGCCTCAAAAAGTAAGGAAATTAATTGCAAAAAATGTTGTTAATGCATTAGTTAGGGTGAGTACTATAGTGACAAAAGGAGGGAAATGAGGCATTAGGGTTTACAACCCTAACGCCTCACCCCTACCCCACCCTGCAGAGACTAACAGATGTGGGTGGAGTGCCTTGTGGTCTTTGGCAATAATGCTTATGCCCTTCCACCCCACCCTGCAGATACTAACAAGCATCAATGTGTGCCTTAGCATCATCTTCCCTAATGCTCACCCCATTCCATAAGTAAATAAGGTGAGATGGGTACAGTATAGGGGAATGGGGTGAGCATTAGGGTGGATGACCCCAAGGCACACCTCAATGCCTGTCAGTGTCTGCAGGGTGTGGTGTGGTGGAAGGGCCACAAGGCACACCTCCCATATCTTTCAGTCTCTGCAGATTGTGGCATTAGGACTGAAACCCTAAAACCTAATTTCCCTCCTTTTTTCACCATAGTACTCATCCTAACGGATACATTAAAAAAGTTTTTTGCAATGATATATGTAAGCAATAATACCTGACAGGGTGGGCATTATTGGAAAATACCGGACCGCCCTTGGGCGTAATGAGGCCCAACTCGCAGGGTGGAGGGCCTTATAGCCCCTGGAAGGTCCGGTATTTCCCAACAATGTCCACCCTGTCGGGTATTATTATGCTTAGAAAATGGCCATCTTAGTAAATATTTGGGAAGTGATAAAATAAGAGAGCAATTTAGTGTCAAAAAATCTCTATAAGTATTAGAAAACACTTTATTGAGAAAGTAGTGTATAGGCTGTTCCAGATCCTGTTCCTCCTCCCTTCCATCTAGAGAGCCATTCTGGTGGAGTTGACCCCCCCCCCAATACACCCACTTGCAGACTGAAGAAAAAAAGTAGTGTGGATTTAAAAAAAATTGATGTTACATTGTTTGGACAGTTTGTAGTTATTTTTATTTGTTCAGTTTTTTTTTTAATTTATATGTGGTTGCCAGTGGGAACTCTGAAGGTGTGTGTTGAGGTTGTGACATTTGAACGTAGAAATGGGATCCTGTATTTGATATGAGGGAAACTTGAGAGGTATGTTTATGTATTTTTTTAAAAGAAGAGAGTGTGGTTTAAAATGACTGGTTTTCTATAATTACTGGTTTCCTGGTTTGCAGCATGAAGGATGAAGCCGATGCGACTGACGGCTTTGTTGTGTTTGCAGTGAGTTGGCATCGAGATAGCGTGGTCAGGAGAGTGGTGCTGTTTTACAAGAAAACTGTTTACACTCTTCTGACCACGAAGTTACCAGAATGTCTGTTCTTTTTTTTTAATTTATTTACTGCTGCCTGCTACAGAGGGATAGCGTATGGGGGGGAGGGGGCAGTAGTCTCTCACTAAGCGAGAGAAAAACATGGTAGTGATTTTAAATTCTTTCAGGTGTCTTCAGCCAATGAGAAAGTGGGCTGGGCAGCAGGGTATAAGGGTAGCTTGTGAAGTGGCACTTGGACTGGCTCTTATTTTTAGCTGGGCATCGATTGAAAAATAAATGCCCAACTTGAAGCCTGTCTCAGCCAATCAGGTATGAGAATTTATTCTTGCCATTTTCTAAATATATATATATATATATATTGCAAAAAGCTGTGTAAATGAATCAGTTAGGGTAAAAGTGACAAAAGTAGGGAAATGTGGCATTAGGATTTCCAACCCTAACACTCAATTCCCACCCTGTACAGACAGACAGGCAGGGGGAGGCTCTGTCTTGGGGCCCATGGACCCTAACTCTCACCCCATTCAGCTATGCTGTACCCATGTCACCAAATTTTGTACTGGAATGGGTTATGCTTTGGGATCACAAGCCCCAAGACAAATCCTCCCTGCTTGTGTCTCTGTGCAGGGTGGACAATGGGGTGTTAGGATTTTAAACCCTAATGCCACATTTCCCTACTTTTGTGGCTTTGACCCTAACTAATGCATTAATAAAGTTTTTTGCAATTTATTTCCTTAATTTTTGAGATAGTATAATAGTATGCCTATTTAATGATAGGACCATATACTCCCATCCCTCCATTGACATAGTATAGCAGAATCTGGATGCTACAATGGGAGTGCATGGTCTTTTGACCGTGCGCTCCCATCCCTCCATTGGCATAGTATAAAAGTATGCATATTTACGGTGTCAGCATAGTGTTCTTCAGGACCCTGTGCTTCTATCCATCCTTGACATAGTATAACAGTATGCATATGTTACAGTAGGAGTGCAGGGTCCTTTGGACTCTATGCTCCCATTCCTCCATTGAGATAGCATAACAGGATCCTTATTTGACCCCAAATTTTTAACACAGCCCTTTTATGACCTCACCATGTATACCCAACACAGAAAATTATCAAATCCCTGCCAAAATGTAATTCTGTGCAACCACAATGCCATTCAATGCCACAGGCACAAAACCATATTTCAGGCAGGCTTTCAGAAATGGCAGCTGTGACACATATCAGGTGGGGAAATAAGAAGAGTATGTTGAAAAGGATATGCTATGTTTGGCCAAAATGCATTGGCCTGAGTTTTGCAAGCCCAACCCCATCTGCTCGAAACACAGTTGCTTGATATCAGTATTTCACATTCAACAAGTGTTTCAGGGGACTTTGCCCCCCCCACACCCTCCCACTTAAGGATCCTAACTCCAGTGGGGGGTGAAATCCTGATGTCGGGCAACCATGTTTCAGGCACCTAGGGTCAGGATTGTGAAACTCAGGCTGATAGATTTTTGCCAAACAAATGGATCCCATTGAAAATATGGGGTGAAAATATTGAAAATGTATTAAGTTATGAGCGTGCATAGCGAGATTGCACCAAATTCACATAACACAGCCATTTTTCAAAATGTTGACCCCAAAATTCCAACAAAGCTTTCTATGACCCCCCGATGGGCAATGTGACTGTCATTACACAAATCCCACCAGAAAGGTGATTTTGCTAAGTGACTGCAAAATCACATTTCCAGCAAGAATTGCCTAATAACAGTCATATTGTTCAGGAGGTGGGTCCTCAGGACTCCATGTTGTAAATCTGTGACCAAAATGTTAAACAATGGCTGAGTTAAGTCAGAAAGTTGCCCCCCATTGAAGTACATAGGACTGCATTCACGTTAGTTCAGATTGCAGTCACCGGTTCCAGCAGCAAGACATGTCTTCGATCACTAGAGCGGGTGTTAAACCATGGACCTCCTCAGGTGAGTGGCAGTCTGGGGGGATGTCACTGGGGTGTGGGGAGGGTGCACAGTGGGGGTTGGGTGGGGGTACAGTAGTGATCGACAATGCACGTTTTTCTTATTCTGAGAGAAAAGGCTGCAAAAGAAAATGAAGGATGGTTTTCTACTTTTTACAGGAAAAAAACAAAAAATAAAAGGCACAGAAATGGGACCCACTGCCACCAATGAGAACTGGAGCAATGGAGAGTAGGGGCACCACTGTACACTAGAGAGACATGGCAAGAAAGACACAAAAATAATAAAAAACCCATACACAATGAATTAAAAAACATTTAAAAAATATATACAGCACATAAAACAAATATTACTACTCAAAAAAAATTCAGAGGGGGTTGGGGGTACCACTAGCCACCAGGGATAATGGACAAAAAACAGGAATAAAAAACTGAAAATCCTTGTTTGTCGAGACATTTCCTTGCCAGCTGGTCTTTGTCCATTATGAAAGACAAGGGAAATAACAGATCGGCAAGCATTCCTGGTCTTGCCATCTGGTCGTGAAATTTCCATGACCAGATGGCCACACGGGAATCCTTGTCCATCAGAAAAATTCCTTGTCCATCAGCCTTTGTCCATCATGGAAGACCAGGCAATCAGCATATGGACAAAGATTCCCAGTCTGGCCATCTGGAAGTCCAAATTCCATGACCAGATGGCCAGACCAGGAATCCTTGTCTGTCAGCTATTTTCCTTGTTTGTCAAGGCAGACAAAGACTGATGGACAAGAAAGTTAGTGAATGATGAACAAGGATTTAAATAATTAAAAATAAAGGTTTCTTAGGTCATAAACATGCCACAAAGCACATAGCATAGCTCATCAACTCCTGATGAGCACAAATCACACTTTGATATGTGACACACAGGTCCCTGGGCAGAGTTATGGCACTTTTTTCAGGACAAAATCAAAAAAACAAATATGTCAGCTCAAGGACAAAGAAATGTTTGTGATGAGCAAGAATTATTATCTGACGGGCAAGGATTGCCCTCTCACAGGCAAGGATCCTTGCCTGTACCTGCAGCTATCCTAAAAAATAAAAATCCAATTGAAACTAATAGGAAGTTAAAAATGCTTTCACTTTTGAATGGATTAATGTTTTTTTACAAAATAAACACTGGTCTGTTCTGTGACCCAAGCTCTTTCTACCATAAAAATGTCAGACCACAAGTCCACACTGTCTCTGCGAAGTGCAATGAGAAACAAACTGTGAAAAGTGGCAAATTCTACGTTTTTATTTTCACTATCCACGTCTCAGAATCTGCAAATCCAACCAGACCAATACTTGGCATATCAAGAGATCTACCCCAAGAGACCATGCACGCAACACTTCATGCAAATCCATTGAACAGTTGCAAAGTTATTAACGTGCAAAATTTGAGGTTTAACTTAGAAACTGCTTCTCATCCCTTAATATAGGGGTGTGACCATGCCCCTATAATACTATGTATATGTATATTTCTCCCATGACCCTTTCCCCCAGGATGCATCTGGAAATGATCTGTTACTCAGCTCAATATGCCTTTCCTGGTGAAACCTTTGAAATAAATAAATAAATAAATATGTCTGACATCTGTAGCGTAGGTAATGGGGACAGTAGTCTGGTCAAGCATCCAAGAAATCATCCTTTTCAAGGGCAGGGGAACTCCTGTTGACAGTGGCATGGAACATGGGAGATTATATGCTCTGCTGTCCCCTTTACTACCTGATCCCCAACACCAGATCCAGTCAGAAAACTCGGGTAGCAAGGCTGGACTCACCCTGAGCCTCTGCTGGTCCAAAGGCAAAGCCCACGATGATGCAGAGGGTTACACACAAAAACACTAAACATTTTTAAAAACATACTTGGCCTCTGTCTGCCCAGGTACTTAATAAGGGAATGCATAAAGGGTTGCAGAAGGATAACATATTTATCACCAGTAGTGAGTGATAAGACTCATACCCCATCAGTGCTGTCACTAAGTTAGTCATGAAGGTCTTATCACTTACATGTGGACATAAATGCATTCACTACTACCAATTATGTATTTAAGATACAGTATACCATACAATTTTTGTGTTCTCATTTAGTGTTATACCTTGTTTTTCCTTAAATCTACCTTTTTCCATTGTAAGCTATCTGACTCATTATTCTATGTGTTCTATTTCCAAATTATAAATGTAAATAACATCTTTGAAGGGAAATGGCATGTGTTCTAAGTGATAGCATTTATCCCAAAATACAGTAATATTATTTATTTACTTATGAATTCACCACTGGTTTGGTATATTTATTGTATTATATAATATCATGCTGGAATCTTTTTATCAGTATATAAAGGCTGAAAACTTTATTACATTTCTGAGTTCAGCTAATAATCAGTATAGTAGTTTAGAGTCAGCTTTCATGCTTTAGCTATGGTTAGCCTGATGTAAGTAATTTCTAGTCCTTGTTACATCACACTTTCCATCTGGCTTTGTAAATAAAAAATATGGAATTGAAATGTAGCAACAATTTTGGCAGGCTTTGTGGTGTACGCATTCTACACTTACAGAACTCTCTGAAAATGCTTTTTGATCTTGGAAGCAAAAAGGATAGTCTTTGATCTTTGAAGCAAAATAGGAATTGTGAACTGAAAGAAAAACAACAAACTGTTTTCTTTTGACCTACTTCCTCCTCATTTTGTTCTTACAGAAAGCTGGAATCAGTTCATTTATGCAACATTGTCAGATGCCAGAGATGAGTCACTGTACGCTGTTTATTTTACTGGATCCTCCTAATGGCATGGGTACAAATATAACAAACAACAAAAGCAGCAGAGCAGCTTGGCTAGCCCTTTCTTCCCCCCTGGTCTCAGTGAAAAAGGCTACTTGGAAATAGTGTTCAATTATCTTTAAGAAAGTGTTTGAAGCAGCTTAATGTCAAGGCTCCAGCTAAAAGGAAACCTATTAAAAAATGGCATTACGTTCATCTGAGGAAGATTATCAGAGGGTATTTTCATTCAGGTGATGTGACATATTGCACAGAGCCTCTGAAATGTCATTTTAACCTCTAATGAAAAGATCAGCGGTGTATGGGGAAAGAGTGGATTTTGCTACTGTAGAATTACAACTGTGATTATATAAAATGAGGTCCTACCACTCAAGATATAGACTGTTTCACAAAATGGATGTTCCTTCAGTAACTCTAGGAGAGATAGTAAAAATAGAATGCTTCTCACTTGTTTGTCATTTCAAGGTGTGGTACTCATGTAAGATCCTCTGACTGTAACAGCTACATTAGCCTGGTGCAGAGTGTAGAGTACATCAAAGAGCTTTAAGCATTTATTTGTTGCTTATTCTGAGAAGTTTCACACTTCCTTAATACACTTTCCAAACATATTTTCTACTGCACATTTTGAAAGAAAACGGTTCATGACTACACTGTTGAAGTGAGCAAATGTAAGACCAATGATGCTTTGAGTCAGTCTACCTGTTATTCTAATATTAGTAATCTGGGATAGTATAATGTATTTATCTACAGTATTTGACAGGGCACTGAGATGAAGCAACTAATTTCTAGGCATGTCCTGGCAGAAAGGGTACATAACTATAGGTTTTAGATACAGTTGCAGAGATCAAGTAGAATGAATGCACTGTGACTGAAAATAAATTAAAAGTAACTTTATATAAAAATATGAATAATAAATGGATATGCCTGGCAAAGGCTATATCTATGGCCCTTAACAGATGATTACATTTCAGAGGATTCCTAATATGGCAGGCAGCTTGCCATACAACTATAACTAGGCATAGGCAGTTCATACAGTTGCCTCTGAGGACCATCCAATAGAAGGGAAAGAGGATTTAATTTAGGTAGGATGATTGTTTCACATAGTGAGAATCATCCAGAGAAGTCAGTCTAGTCAGCACCATGGTGATATCTTAGGGTGAGGAAAGAACCTTGGTTGACTTTATTTAGGGAGTATGAAAAAAGAGTAGTGGGAATAAGCAGAGATGATAAAGAGTCAGATAGAAATTAGACAATAATTTAAAAATAAACAATCTACTGTGTGTGAGCCTCCTCCCTACCTGAGATGGTCAGTATAGTCTATTGTATATCACAGTAATAGCATGGAGTGAAAAGTCAAGGGTAAATTAGAAAAATTAGGAGATGGACCAGCCAACCTAGATAGGTTTGGGGAGCATCATAAAAAATCACCATAATCTAAAACTGGAATTGTCCTTTTGTTAACCATCTCCTGTCTAACAACAGTAGTGAGCATGGCCTTATTAAAGGGGAGGCTACTGAGTCCAGGGAAAAGTTAAGTAAAAACAGAATTAATATGAGCATTGATCTCAAGGGGCTGATCAAGCGAAGCCCCTAAGTATTTGAAGGACATGACCTGTTTCAAATGGAAGCCATTTAGGTTCTAAAGGATGGGAATGGAAGAGTGTTTGCCTGAGTAGCTTTGGTTTCAATTGTCATGGTTGCAATTTTTATAACAATTGGGGTAAACTAGATTGAGTAACAGCTCATTTTGATTAAGAGATTCAAATGCAGTGACATCTAGATTATTACTCAAAGCACTGTACCATGTACACATGGGATACAGGCAGACTGAAGATCTAAGATAGGCACAAGGACAGAGTCAAGTGGGACATCTACCTCAGTGTTAAAGGGCAGGAAGATAGAAACAACTATGTGTAATACTTGAGACTATTTGAACTAGTAGGTACTGGACTGCTCAATTACTCACTCAAGCAAACCAGCACAGGGCAGATTTATGAGGAGAAGTGGGTGAAAGACTGCTTAAAGCTTCAGTATGATCAACAAAAATGTTATTGGTAAAGAGGTTTTGGTCTCTCTATGTCAGGATAGAATCTATGAGCCATAGCAGGGAAAACATATATGGAATTATATATGCAGAAGCCACATAGGTAAAAACTCTACAAGGAGGAGGCATCAGGGAAGGAAGAGAGCTGAGCATGGATCATGTACTCTTGGATTTTGTCTAGGGCAGAGAGCAGAAATATTGGTTGGCAGTTAAACAGTGCAGAGGCAAATGTTGTCAGTGTCTATAGGAGCTTGCTGTAAGGATTGAAGGGGTCAACGATTAGGACAGAAGAGGTTGTTCTCTAAAGTATAGTAATCTGATAAAAATCCCAGATCAACCAATGAGCTATTAATGAGTCTTGGAGAACACAATAAAATATTTAATAAGCATAAATTAACCAAATATTTCAAACCACAGTTTTCTCATAAATGAAATGCATTATTAATCAGGGACCACCATCTCTTCAAGAAGTGGTTCATAGTGGTCCATGGATCAAAAGGAAAATGGGATCCAAAACAAGGTGGCCAAATTGTGAAGTCAGACTTCATAAAGTTTTCTGGGTGACTGGAGTATTATTCACATTACAGTACTTCCACCAATTTTTCCAAAGGAATTCTGCAAATGGAATCCAAAGTCTGCCCCTGGGTTTATATAAATCTCAGCTTGGGAATTCGGAGTTAAAATTCTGTCTGGTGGAAAGTGTAACCCAATACAGTTCTGTTGGCAGCAAAAGTCTGATGACTTGCATTACTCTTTTATATTGTAACTGTGTCATTTATTATTTTGATAGTAAAAATAAATTGTAGCTGTATCTGTACTTGAAAAACAGGAGTCACTAGGTGGTTAAATACCTCTCCTTGGACTAACATACGTTGTGTACAAACATGATCTAGTAAACAAGCTTTCAGGCCACACAGGTCCCTTTATCAGGTGAATTTAACCTATTGCACCTGATGTACTGTAGGAACCAGTTTGGTTTTAAATGATTTTATATTATATCATCTTTGTACAATACTTACAATATGTTGGCCCAATAAAAAGTATCAAACTATGGAGTGATTATTGCTTTGACAGAAAATGCTTGGTATGCCACAGACTGCAGATTAAAAGCCCAAGAAACACAGATTGTAGTCCTCCAAATGTTACCAGTTTTAAGAATATAGATAAACAATGGTTGTACATGCTTTAAATAGAGAATAAAGTGTGGGTCAGTGTGTGTAAGGAGAAGATTACACACACCTGAGGGGTTAGATGCTACATAAACCCTGAGAGTGAAGCTCGAGGGGTTTATTAAAAGCACCTAACCCCGAGGGTGTGTGTAAACTTTGGGTTTACACACACTGACCCGTGTTTTATTTTATATAATTACTGGGTTTGCCTTTTTCACCTCAGCAATTATATAAAATGAATGCAGGTTGCTACCCAGCCCACCTGGTTAGATTTGAGCATCCAGTCTGTGACTCACGGTGCCATTTTTAATTGATTTAAAACTTTTTTGGGGGGGGGGTGAACAGTAGAAACAGGTTCTCTTTCCCATTGCAGATTCTGTTTAAAAAATAAACTTGCCACTGAATCTGATTCTAAGTGAAGGTTCAGTCTTCCAGGGGAAAACATGTGGCGAGCATTCTGAAGGGACACGCTGCAGTCGGGCATGTGCAGAGTGAGAGAAACCGTGAATGTGTTTGCTGTTATAAATACTCTTTTATAACAGCAAATCATGCCATGGTTTCCCTATGAGAAAAAGGCCAAGCCAGTTATTACATCATGGTTAAAAATGGTCAGCCACAATGGTCATTTATCATTTGTCCACTACAGTTGGTTGTCTGCAAAACCTGGATGATCCTCACAATGTCCATGATGTCTGGCTGGCCAAAGTTGGACCAGACAAACCAGGTGCTTGCAACCTCCCACCAACCTCCACAATCCCCTGGACCTGATGGTGGCAGTGTTATCTGCGAAAAATTTAGCAATCTCGTCAAACCTTTTTTGTGACAAGTCTTCACCTGCCTGCACACAGATTGGATTGCACAATCTGTCTACAGTCTGGAAGAGCTGAGCTGGTTGATTTTGCATGGCAGCAATCTCCCTGGACAGAATTCTGCCTTCTTAAAACATATTAGTACCAACCATAAAGAGGTTACTACTGAAGTAGAGGCAGGCGGGGTTCCATATGTACAACTACCACACTAGCTCCTAAACTGCAGGCAAAGGAAAATGTTGGACAGTTCTGCCTAGTCTGCACATCCATTTCCAGTAGGGGGAAAGCTGATTCACTACTTCCAAGAATGAGTAAAAATTGATGCACAACACACAAAGGCAGTGTTGTCCTCCCTGCACCAGTAAAAGAAAATAGACTTCCGGGAGGGATCAAACTCCAAACAACCTAGAGTAAATCAGAACAGGAATGGAGATAAATGACATGTTCACCAGCATGAAGCTTTAGTCATTTCCATTTTCTGTAATTACCAATTAGCAGCATTCATTAAGACCAGTGTTTCATCGTGATTCCACTTGGGATCGCCCTTCCCCAAAGTCATCAGAACATTTTTCTGCCAATATATGGTTAAAAATTATAAAAAAAATTTTAAAGAATAAATTATTTTCACTTGTATATACACACATGCAGCTGCTCTGTGGTATACTAAACTTGTTAAATATTGTAAGTCTCAATTATACAAGAACTACCTACCTTGCTGTTAGTAGAGCACTGTTCAAACAATTGTATTTTCTTGCTAGAAAGTATTCATTACTGTTTGCCTGAATCAAAATACATAATATTTATAACTAAATTAACACTAGTGCTGTTCAGGGGCCAGGCATTATTTCCCAAAAACCATGAATAATAGGGCTCCAGAATATACAGCAGCCCTTCCCAAATAAGTTGGTTCACTGACTACTTGTCCAACCGGTCCCAAAAGGTGAAAATCAACTCCACCACCTCAAGCCCACTCCCTGTCAGCTCTGGAGTACCACAAGGCACCATATTAGGTCCCCTTCTTGACAGCCTCTTCCTAAATTCTCTCCCCTAAGCCTCTACTGGAAAGACACTGCTGTACGCTGATGACGCTGTTCCTATGCATCTAACCTAAACACAACCCAACTTGAACTCTCCCTCCAAACCTCCTTTATGGAAGCAGAGTCCTGGTTCACCAAACGCAAACTCGTGCTTAACCCAAAAAATCAAAGGCTATGCTCTTTGCCCACCACCAGAACAAATTAAAGCATACCCCACTAAAAATCTGCATGTCCATCACTCTGCCCCTTGAGCATGTCCACTCATTTAAATACCTCGGTATAACATTCGATCCTGCCCTTACTTTCCATAACCATATACAACAGTTCTACTCCAATCTGAACTCCTGTATAGGTCTCCTCTACCATCATCGGCAATGTCTCCCCCCCGAAGCCCTCCAACTCGCCATCTCCTCCTCGGTACTATCGGTGTTTGATTATTGCATTGTCATCTATGGGGTGGCCGACAACACTGCCCTAACAAGGGTCAAAGTGTCACTCAACAAAGCCTGCTGTCTCTCGCTGGGCTGCCCCAGTACCACCCACATCTGCTCCCTCTATCACCAAACAAACTGGCTGGACTTTGATGACAGACTGCAATACCACACCTGCCTGGTAGCCAAAAAATTCTCCGCTAGGCTCATGGCCCCTTGCCTTTCCACACTCCTGCAACTGACCCCACATGCAAGGAACACCAGGAGCTCCCTCAAATCATCCTATCAGGTGCCAAGACAAAAAAACTCCCTGGGACAGCACTCCTTTATCTACCGTGCCCCAGCTTCGCTAAACTCACTCCCACCACACATTGTCGAGGAACTGAAGCTTGGCCTCTTTAAATTCCTACTGCAATCCCACCTTCAAGCCTCACACTCCTGTACCTGTTCCTAATTCCCTCTACCTAGGACAACTACTTTGTCCTACCTTCCAGCCTTATTCCCTCCGGCTGAAATATGGACGTCTATCCCTCCTCCCCCCCCGCTCTCTCTTCTTGCCCATCTTTCAGACAGTGGACTCCGTCTAGCCTCTGACTTCTATCCAACCTATGTGCCACCCTATCTTTTTTCCCCACCCATCCCCTAGTTCCCTCCCCAAGCCACCATACAATCCCTGATCTTGGCTCAGGTACCATGGTTCTAACCATGGCCTGCCTATGCCATGCCATCCCTCCCCCCAAATCTGAACCTAAGATAGTACCTAGCAATGCCTATAATGCCATGATTCTAGACCATGCTGTTGTATGCAATGTAACACAGTCTGCACAAATCTGAACCGAAGATAGTACCTAGCAATGCCTCTAATGCTATGATTCTAGACCATGCTGTTGTATACAATGTAACACAATCTGCACAGTGTGTATATTTATTTATTTATTTATTTATTTTATGTATTTATTTATTTAGACAGCAGTTTGGAAAACCTTTGAGCCATAGGCTCATTTACAATGGTACCTTGTCACAGTAAGACAAACGAAAATACACAGTGTAACAGTATAACACAGTATAACAGTGACTTAAGACATAGATACAAACAAGCTGGTACAGGTAGGATTGATGCAAACAATACCAGAGTTATGTTGTCCTTAGCAGCTTAGTAGTAAGCTTTGTCATAAGTATTGAGTACGGCTTTGACTAGTGGCAATTACAGCTTCTGGTGTTAACAAGGTGGTTCCGTAAGGAAGTTTTAGCTATGATATAGTTGGAGCTCGGAGGATGGAGGGGGGCAGTGAGTTGAATCGGGGGGGCCCTAAAGCTGAAGGCTCTTTGGCCGTGAGAGGTCCTAGCTCTAGGGATAACAAGAGAGGTTTTCCCAGAGGTCTGAGTATGAACTAGTGGGACAGAGCGGCGGATGGAGGTGGTCAATCCTGACGGGGTAGCCCAAGGAGGGTATTTTTTGTAAGGGTACAGGTCAGATATTTGAGGCGCTAGTCAAGATCAAGTACCAGCGCTTTAGCGTACAGTAGACAGGTGTGTGTTAGTCTAGGTGCCCCAGTAATTAACCTGCAGGCCTTATTCAGAGTAGTGCGAATTTTATGGAGTGCAGTCAGATCTGCAGCACCATACACCGGCAGTTCATAGTCCACTAGGGACAGGATAGAGGAGGTGACTGTGAGTCGAAGAGCCTCCGGGGGGGGCAGTGTTTATACCGATGTAAGATGCCCAATCGGATATTAGTGGCAGTGGCTAGGGCAGCGATGTGTCCATGGAAGGAGAGGGAGGGGTCAAAATGGATCCCTAGGTATTTATAAGAGCAAACTTGTTTGAGTGGGAAAGAGGACCCAGAGTGAATGAGGAGTTTGAAGTTGCAGGACTTGTTTTGAGGATGAGTGAAAAACATGTTTTTTGTTTTTTTTAAGATTTATCACCAATCTATGTTCCTTGAACCAGCCCTCGGCTTCGGCGAAGGACTTCTGCAGCGAGTCCTGGCGGTCAATAGGGTTACGACTTGAGGCAAAGATGACTGCATCATCAGCGTACAATAGAATGTTCCCCAAGCAAGAGCGTGGAAGGGTGTTAAGGTAAAGGGAGAATAGTAAGGGGCCCAGAATGGAGCCCTGGGGAACCCCAGAAAAGATGGGACAGATGTCTGAGTAGGTCCCATTAATTTTTACACACTGTGAGCGGTCAGACAGATAACTGGTGTACCAGGAGATAGGCCCAGCAGCAAAACCAGAGAGACTAAGGGCATCAAGAAGGAGAGGGTGGGAGACAGTATCGAAAGCTTTAGAGAGGTCAATGAAGACCGCACCAGCCAGAGAACCAGTGTCTAAGGAGGAGTGGAGAAAGTTGGAGAAGTCTAGGAGGGCTGTGTTGGTACTGTGGCCTGCTCGGAAACAATGCTGCTCAGGACATAGGACATAGTAGGTGGAGAGGTAGTCAGATATTTGAGAGGCCACCACTTTTTCCAGGGCCTTGGAGAGAGGAGAGAGAATGGAGATTGGCCGATAGTTTCCAGCCACAGTCCTATCACCACCTTTAAAGACAGGGATGACAGTGGCAACTTTCCAGGCAGTTGGAACCTTCCCCAGGCAAAGCGAGTGGTTGATGAGGCACGTGATTGGGGTAAGGACTGTGTCTAAGACCAGCCGTAGGATACACGGATCCAGGGTGTCACTGCCTGTACTATTACTCTTGAGGGCAGTGACAAGGTGCGGCCTAAGTTCTTGGGCAGAAACACAGTGGAGGAGAAAATAAGGGTGAGAAAGATTTATGGCAGGTGCTGGGGGAGGAGGGTCAAAAAAATTTGTAGGGAGGATAGGGCTAAGGTCAGTGAATGAGGTGTTGAGGTGGTTGGCTATGAGGGCTTGGTCTGAGGAGATCACGCCATTAATGTTGATCTGGGTGGATGGGGGGGAGTGTGCACTCCCATTTAACTGTTTAATGTTATCCCAGAAGGTTCCGGGGTTCCCCCATGAGGCAGTGAATGAGGACCGATAGTGCTCAGACTTGGCCTTTCTGATGGCCCGAGTGCACTTGTTTCAGGTGGGAGCATATAACTGCCTGTCACTGGGCCGGCCAGTCTCAATGGCACGGTGCCATAGGTTGTCCCTGTATTTGAGTTGGTGGATCAAAGCTGGGGTTACCCAGGGGCATTCTTCCTTTTAGAACGGCAGGTCGACATTGGGGCAAAGATATCACAGGCATTATTAAAAGTTCGGGTAAAGAAGGAGAGATCTGTGTCGATGTCAGGAGTTGCCTGTATAGGAGACCAGTCAATTAGGGACAGAAGTTCCTTAAGTTTTATCAGTCCACCAGTGGACTGTGCTATCGGTTTGGGGACTGAGGATGACCAGTGGAATAGAATGGGGGAGTGATCACTGAGAGAGTCTGGGAGGACTTGTACATTGGGGATCCGATTAGGGCGGTTGGTGAGTACCACATCAAGCAGGGTACTGGAGCCTCTCTTGGGGTTAGTCCTGGTAGGGTGGGTAACAAGTTGCGTTAGGTCTATTGCAGAAAAGGAGTCATGGGTAGAGGAGGAGGAGGGGCTGAGCCAGTTGACATTTAAGTCACCCACCAGAATTTGATCAGCAGAAGGAGGTAGTGAGGAAAGGTATTCTGTAAGAGAGGCAATGGCCTGTGTTTGGTCCCTTGGGGGCATGTATGCAGTAGTCAGATAAAGGAGTCTCTTTAAAGGGTCAGGTGTTAGTTTCAGAGTAAGCGCCTGGGCCCTGGAGTCAAGGATGGGAGCAGACAGGGCTAGTACGGGGAGAGATTCCTTGACATAAATAGCGCAGCTGCCACCCCGTCTCCCAACACGGTCGGACCGGAAGAGGGTGAAACCAGGAAGGGAGACTAGGGAGTCAGGGGAGGATTTCGACAGCCAAGTCTCAACCAGAGTGATGACATCAGGGTTAATTGATGTGACCAGGCATTGTAGTGAGTCAAACTTTTTTAGGAGGCTACAGATATTCATGGAGACCATGCATAGGCCTGTGGTGCTAGTCGGGGAGCTCCTGGGAACCAGGCCAGGGTTTGGATGAATTTTCCCTGACAAGAGTAGTAGCATGACTAACACCCTGGCTGGGAGATGGTGAGAGGTTTTCCTACGATTGACATGAAAGGGGAGGGAGGCTAAGGAAGCAGGGGTGGGCAGGGTGGTACAGGAAGGGAAGGCAAGAATAAGAAGACATCCAGATGTGGCTGAGGTGAGGAGGAAGCTAAGGGGAAGGCAGGGAGGACCGAGACACACAGAGGTATCAAGGGGCCAGAGAGCAGGTTCAGGAGCAAGGGGAGGGAGGGGTGCCAGGGGCACAGTGCGGGCAACAGATGGGTAAGTGGGCAAGTGCACTGCTAGTGGGGATAGGCACAGGCAGAGCGTGAGTCAGGGCCAACACATTGTGGTGAGCAAGATCCAAGGGAAGTAGTACTGTACAGGTAGGAGAAGTAGCAGGGAGCATAGGTCCTCTAGTGGCCAGCAGGTATAACCTGCAAATGGGAAAGTGGGGAGATAGGTTCTGGGCAACAGGACGTGATGTCACTGGATGTGGATGTCAGGGGTGGATCCTTAAATTGACAGCTGCCCTGGGTGGGTGGGTGGTTGGGGTGGGCGGGCATTTCGCGCGAAGCGCTGGCTGGGTTAGCACCCCTGCAGGCATCCAGTAGACGAAGAGAAAAGGCTCTCTTTACCTCGAAAGTTATCAGGCTGGAAATTCAGCTTCTTCAGCTCCTCAGGTGAGCTGCTTGTGTTGCTTGTTTGTCCAGAGTGCCTGCCGCGGTCGGCAGTGAGCTTGGGTGGGGGGGGTGCTGCCTATGTAGTGGAGAAAACAAGGCCTCTCATTACTATGCAGCGGGAGAAAATGTTGTGACTTACACAAAGGGGCTCCACTCTAAGCAAACAGGGCTATTCCAAAATGAGGTCACACTAGGACCCAGCTATCCTAATACCTTCAGTTACAAGCACAGTTAGATCCAATACCACAAGATTAAACAAGTCTGCTCTATATTGGCTGCTTAGTATATCTGGCTTTAAGGTATAATCAGCAATTAGATCCAATACCACAATATTAAACAAGTCTGCTCTATATTAGCTGCTTAGTATATCTGGCTTTAAGGTATAATCAGCAAGGCAACTCTAGGGCACCCAGTGAATCCCTAGCTTTACACTTCAGCATTAGTAGCACAAAGAGAAGCAAATTACAAGCCCACCCAGCGGTGAACAGGGAACAAAGTTCAGAAAATATAAGTGTTCATCAGGTAGCACCGCCCTGCAGGCATCCAGACGAAGAGAAGAGGCTCTCTTTACCTCGAAAGTTATCAGGCTGGAAATTCGGCTTCTTCAGCTCCTCAGGTGAGCTGCTTGTGTTGCTTGTTTGTCCAGAGTGCCTGCCGCGGTCGGCAGTGAGCTTGGGGTGGGGCTGCCTCGAAAGTTATCAGGCTGGAAATTCAGCTTCTTCAGCTCCTCAGGTGAGCTGCTTGTGTTGCTTGTTTGTCCAGAGTGCCTGCTGTGGTTGGCAGTGAGCTTGGGGGTGGGGGGCTGCCTTGAAAGTTATCAGGCTGGAAATTCGGCTTTTTCAGCTCCTCAGGTGAGCTGCTTGTGTTGCTTGTTTGTCCAAAGTGCCTGCCGCGGTCAGAACTGTACCTTTCTTAAACACCTGTTTCAGTCTGTTATATGTACTGTATTCATCTCTGTAATTGACATGGAGCCTTTGAAAAGGAGTCTTTGACTCCAAAGGGTTGTAATTCGGAACAGCCAAATAAATGAATAAATAAATAGGGGACTAGTAATATTAGGGAAATTATTCGGCCATGTGCAACCAAAAAAAAAATGAAAAAAGAAACAGTCCCCTAACTTCTCTCCCAGCCTGCCCAACCAGGTAAAATGCAACCCCCATTGCCCAGCCTCCATCAAAAGCACAATCCTTCCCCCTGGCATCACCATTTTTTTTAATACAGTTAATAAAACTAGACCCCCCCAGATGTGTGACCGGCTCAACCCACCCACCTCCACAGCTGGCCATGTCTTAATATAAAGCACTATTTGCACTTAAAAAAAGTATAAGTTTCATCCCCACCCCCACTCCACACAGCACCTGACTCTACTCCCACCCTCCAGCACCCAGTTCTCAGAACTACAACGAGAAGGTGACTGGCACAACACTCCCTCTTCTTAGCTGGCCACCTTCTCATAAAAAGTGCTTAACATTTTCCTATAGTAAAACCAGCTGATCAGATGGTTTTACTATAGCAGCGCAAGCACTTATTCATGAGAAGTCAGCTGGCCATGGAGGAGAAGGTGCTGGGTGGGGAGGAGGGGGGATGAGGGTTACATTTTATCTGGCTGGGCTGAGAGAGGAAGGAGAGCGTTGTTTTTTTTTCTTAGTTTTTTAAGGGCCAAATAATTTCCCGCATACTGAATACCCAAAGATATGGCTGCCAAAAAAGGAATATTTGGCCGACTATTAGGGAAAAGGTATTCGCACAGCCCTGATTAATACTCAGTACTCATATATTTTAGTTTATATAGTGCTCAACTACTAATAAGTTCTCACATAGCCCTCCACCATTTTCCTAGAGATATGGGGCATGATTTTCAAAGCATGATGGAGGCCTTGCAACCATCCCTGCACCATTGTACTTAGGTTCTGGCAGTGTGTCAAACCCATTCACTGCAACAGCACCGGATTTTGCAATTTCAGGTGCAATTGTGACAGTTTCCACCGTTAACAGCAGCTTGCACCACATATCTTGTGCAAGCTCCATAAAAAATCTCCTCAGAATTGCTGCAAGCTTGACCACAAAAATGTGGTTTAGCCTACAGCAACTGCTGCACAGGACAGAAAATTCCGATTTCCAGTGGGTGAATGCCACAAGCTCTGTGCATCGTATATGTGGCACACCCAGGGCTTATGGCATTCACAAAGGTTTGAAAATCCTGCCTATGGTGTTTGATATTTACATGCAGTCTCTAGAATGCACCCAAAAACAGAAAAGTGTAAAAGTATTCCAACCATTGTTAAACTTTCAAAAACATTGCAAGCTTATGATATCTGGACTTACTTCATGAAGCCACTAGCTTCTTCACTGCCCACACTGTCTTATATATCTATAAATGAGAAATACCATACATCTCAGAACAACACTGAGAGAGTGCAGATTTTTAATTTCATTATTTTCATCTCATTTAAGGCATTTGCTCTTTTTTTGCATACAATCTAAATACATTCTGACCCCATTAGTCACTACCTGCTTGATATATCAGTCAGTTTCATTTATTTTACCACTAATAAAGACCTATCCCTCCGTATATGTTTTACAAATAAATACACTAGCACTCTATTATAGCCCCATATAGGGAAAATACTATTATTAATATTTCATGTACATGTCTTTCTAATAATTTTGACTCTGGTACTATCCAATAAAACAGTTATCAGACCACAGACAGAACTCTGACCTTTTACTGTTCCAAATTCATTAAACTTCCATACTGTATTTCTACAGCCAAACTTTAACAACTGGGACCAGCTCTTACTACTGATTTCCATCCTTGCAATGCAGTTGGAACTCCAGCCTTTTACTATTTAGTAAAATTGCTCTCTGAGACTCCGTACTTAACTTACTGGTATATACTGTATATTAAAAATGCTACCTAAGGCACCATGAGAACTATGCTGCTCTGAAACAATGTCAGAAAACTAAGCAACAGCAGTCACCTTGTCTACTGGCATCTTCTCTTTTGTATGGGAGCTGGCTGTTGCCTGCCACTCCCTTATAATTGGCAGTGGTCACTGAGGCAAACAGAAACCATGCCAAAATTCTGCACATGCATGGTATGCTGATTTCAACACTTAGGCTCTGTCAGAAATAAAATGGCAGCAACCAATACATGTATTATTGCTCACTTATTCTTCTTTATTTAAATATATCAGTGGCACTGGCTTCTAGATAAATCTGTAAAAGTCCCAGACAGAACCAGAACTTGTTCTGATGTTCGACTTTATAAGTACAGCACTGGATACCATACAGGTGAACATTTTCTCCTAAAGAAATGGTAGAAAACCTGATTGCTACTGCAGAATACATCACACTGGGCATGCTAAGGCCCATGAGGGATTTCCTCCAGTTTCTGGGTCACATGGCATCATCCACAGCAGTGGTGCCATGGGATTCCCGATGAGGGAAATCCAGTATGACATTAGAGACTACTGGTCTCAAAGTTGGGACCCGCTGTCCATCCTACTGCAAGTCACAAAGACATTTGTGTCCACACTACAGGGGTGATAGGAGGAAAGCAACCTCAGAGAGGGCATTCCCTTCCTCCAGCAATGCCCAGCACGTGATCCCACAACAGAAGTCTCACTCCTAGGGTGGGTGTCCACCTTTGGGAATGTATAGTGTCATCTGGAAGCAAAAGGATACTTAGGAACACATCATCCTCCTAGAGCTCTGAGCAGCATTGCTGGCAATGCAGTCATTCTCCTCCCAGCTACAGGGCCAGTCTGTTAAGATTTGAACAGCAATACCACAACAATGTATTACATAAACAAGCAGGGAGGAACAAGATCCTGAAAACTGTTCATAGAAGCCATGATGGTCTAGGATATAGCTTACTCTCTAAATGCAAGGAGTCATGCTGTATATCTGCATGACAAGGACAATATCCTTGCAGATGCCCTAAGCAGAATCTGCCAGAAAAATCATGAGTGAGGGCCCTGAGCCAGCATGTGCTGGCCTCAGTCCTCAGGAGATGGGGCAATTTAGAAACAGGTCTGTTTGTTTCTTAGGAGAACAGTCTGCTCCCACAGTTTTGTTGCAGACCTCCAGCAAGGGGCATACTACCAGAGAACATCCTAATTCTGGACTGGGCAAACAGGGTCGTGTATGCCTTTCCTCCATTTCCTCACATATAGAGTGCTCATAAAGCTCAGGAGAAAGCCAGCAACAACAATCCTGTTAGTCCCACACTGATACAGACAAGACTGGTACTCAATGATCCTGATCCTGTCCAGCAGTACTTATACTGACCTACAGTACAACTAAGATACAGCCTGCTGATTTGGTCTCGTGGCACAATAACTTTTCCAGACTCCAGAACATTATGCCTGTGGGCACAGTTCTTTAGGAGCTAGAATTCTGTCATCGAGGCTTGTCATAGGAGGTGCTGAGAGTACTGAAGATTTCAAGAAAAACAGGTACAACAAAAGCATACTCCTCCAAGTGGAAAAGATTCTTACAATGGTGTGCATACAGGAAGATAATTTCAATGCAGGTAGAGCTGTCTACAGTTCTTGACTATCTAGCACCATTACAGTCTCTAGGTCTGAGACCCTCAACCTTGAAGATACATCTGGCAGCAGTGTCAGCCTACATATCAGTCACAGCCTGGTTTTGAAAGGTTCTTTAAAGGCCTCATTCATCCGTATCCACCTGTATTATAACCAGTCTCTCTATGGGACTTGAATATTTGCCTTGCCCACCTGAGAGAGGCTTCCTTTGAGCCTAAGATACTGCTGACTTAAAATATGTCACATGAAAAACAGTTTTCCTGATTGCCATGACATCTGACAGGAGGGCAAGTGAGCTGTAAGCCCTCTGTAGAAATCCAAACCACATAAGCTTCCATGTGGATAGGGTGGTCCTTGGGACCCAGAGGAAGCTCCTACATTAGGTGGTGTTGGAATTCCTCATGAACAAGACAGTTACCATTCCTGTGCTCTACCCTAAACATTCCATTACAGGTGAACAGAAAACACAATGTCTGGATGTAAAAACAGCACTAGGTCACTACCTGGACCAGGCAAAGGATGTCAGGTCCCTAGTTATGCGTGTGGGACAGCAGTTTTTGTGTCAATGAAATGTGGGGTGTATTTCATGATTTCTGATGTTGTGCACACTTGGACTTTGACTGAACATCACAGTCTATGACTATTACTTCAGGGTTATCAACAGACACAGCTATATCAGAACTTTCAGGAAGAGGTGATTGACCAACAGACTGTTTACAAGCAACCACCTTCACTTTCTTTTTGTTCAGTTCCCAAATGGGGATGTTAGCATCATCATCATAATCATCATCCACTAATTCACTTTGGATGCTGTTCTGTAGAGACATTCCAGCCACAGCCTCAATATGATCATCCACACTTTTTTCATTAACTTCTGAATGTTTGGGTGGCCTAACCTCAAGATCAGTGAAAAAATGAGACTGCGAGTCATCATCATGATCAGAATCATGTTCTATTACTGCGGGAAGTGGGACATCAACTACACTCAGATCTGCAGACTCAACAAAATTGTTCCACCTGATAACTTTGCCAGGGTTCAACATGTAGCAACATTTATGCTGTTATCAACCATTCCATCACTAACTTTACTACAAGCAGGGACAACTGCATTGCCAACCAGCATTGTCGCAACTGATTTAACTGTGCAAAACATAGTTAGAGAAATCCCTTTATGTGCAGCAACTACTACCTGTGCCTTCTGCTGCACACTAACCCAGCCATGGCCATGACTACTTTTAACACTGCTAGACTTGCTAGCCCCTGATGACCCTGCCTCATCATCACAAGAGCTTCCACTGCTAATAGTCTTCTTGGCAGTTGTATCACAGCCAGAAACAGCTTTGCATGACCATCACTTCACATGCATTTTTTATGATTACACAGAAAATGAACATTTTATATTTCTGCAGTTTTTGGTGGATGGGAAACAAAAAAGGAAAGAGACAGCCACACAGATACAACAAGACCTTAACCAGTCTTCATAAATCCAATAGTCCAAAAACCATAACTTGTTTTGTTGGGGAGGGGGACACCAGTAGCTACACTGAAGCAGGGAAAAATATTGCACACAGGCTGAGAAATTCAGAGTACTGTTATTGCATGTCCGCAATAAAATGCATATGAATTGACAGCACACAAACAGATTAAAGGTCAGGTGCAGAAACTTTAACTGTTCAGTAAACTACAACACAGATAGTCTTTTAAACAACTGATAAAATGCCCAGCAAACAGCAAAAACTTATAAAAAATTGTTATAAGTATTATTGTGTGTACCTGAACACAAATACTAAAACACTAGCCAAGAACACTTTGAAAGACTGCCTTTTTCACTGTGGTCTGTGACTCTCCCTTCTATACCTCAGATCCATCCCTCCTCTGAAGCACACATCTACTGTGTCTGTCAGTAAAGAGTCTGAATGTACTAAATTAACATTTAATATTAACACCGAATCAATAAATACTTGAAGATATAAACTGCAATCTACAATTAATGAACTAAATGTTTAGACAAAATTTAGTCACAAAAATGCATTTTAAAGATTTTAAAATGGTTTGATTATCAGAGGTCTGGGATCAAAATGTCTCCAGCTTTCCACTACACTCACTATGCTGAACTGATGCTGTGCAAGAAATCACCTGCATGTAGAAGACATTCACAAGATTTTCAGATAGTAGGCAATTGGTTAGTAAACAAACAAAATATTAATGGGACAAATATTGATGCCTGGGGCACCCCAAAATAAACAGAGGAAACAGAAGAAGCAGTAGATCCAATAGAAACAAATTGTATATGATTGGATAGGTAATTGCTACATCAATCTACAACTAATTTAGAAAAACCAAGTAGTTCCAACTTCTTAACCAGTAGATCATGTTCTATAAGATTGAATGCCTTGGTCAAGTCCACAAAAACCACCCGTCATTAGACCTCTGTCAAATCCCATTAGGGTGGCATTTGTTAACCTGACCAAGGCAGTCTATGCCCCATGGCCCTTCTGGAAACCATGTTGCTGTACAGCCAAAACATCACATTTCTCCAGATATTCAGTGAATTGATTGGCCAGTATTTTTTCAAGAATCTTGCTAACTGGATTCAAAATCGAAATAGGCCACAAATCTTCAGAAATTAAAGTATTGTGTTTCTTTGGTATGGGAATCAATCTAGTACATTTCCATAATGAAGGAAATTGACCTGAAGTTAAACAAAGATTAAATATTGTGCTAAGTGTATTCGCAACATAGGAAGCTGCCAGTTTTAAGAAATTACCATCTAACCCTTCACCACAATCACTAAATTTATCCATAAGGGACTTCAGTGATCTCTCAACCTCCTGTCTTGTCACTCTTCTAAAATAGAAAGTTAGTCTATCAATCAAGTTGGATTCCAATTCAAGCACTTTTGAAGATGAGCTGTTTTGGTTCTTCTTATAACATTAAAAATCAGAAAAAGTATCATTGAGCAGATTGGCAATATCCACGGGATTTAAAATGTCCCTGTTGTTCATTACTAGATTTTTAATTGAAGCTTTTTCCTTTACAGATAACAAATCCTTAATTGAATTTCAAAACTTACAGGGATCTGAAAAACTAGCTTTCAGATGATTTTGCAAAAACTCTTGATTGGCAGTTTTAACTAAATGATTAACCTCGTTTCATGATAATCTATATGCATTCATCAAAGCAGTTGAAGGAGCCTGCTTATAATTAGACCAAGCATTATCTCTCCTCTTAATCCAATCTTGCATTTCTTTAGTGAACCATCTATTGTGAATACCACCAGCTCTAAAAGATCGTAATGGAAACAACTTATTTTGAACTTCCAGCAGCTATTTACAAAAAAAAAAATCAATTGCATAATCAGGTTGAGGAATAGATTCAAGAAAGGACCAATTAATAGCAGTTAGATGTGTTTGTAAAGTTAGATTGTCCACCGGCCTAAAATTGCAAAACTGGATGAACTGAGGCAGTGGGGGCTGTAGCCCGTTTAAAGTTTGGGATGCAGTAAGTGGCCTGATTGTCAAAAACTGAGTCAGATAAAACACCAACTTGACACACTGCATCCAGCCTATTAACCACTACCCATCCAATAAAGAGTGGTTCCCAGACTGAACATTTAACCTAGTGGGGTCCTTAATTAACAGATGTAAATTGTAGGACTGCAGTAGAGATTCCAACCCATTTCCATTTGACAGTAACCAATTTAAATTGATGTCTCCTAACAATATAATGTCAAACCCTGATATTTAAGAATTTGAAAGATTCAAAAAATCCATCAAACCCTGAACCCCAACTTGAGGAGGGTTGTAAAGACAACCCACAGTAACATACTTTTTAACCCCCAAAATTAAACAGAGAAGTAACCAATCAACTAAAGATTCAGTACACACACTTGACCTAAGTAAGGATACCTCCAAATGATCATGATAATAGAGAGCTACCCCTTTTTTTCCACAGTCAATCTGCTCTTAGTATTTTATAATCAGAGATATTGCACAAAGAATCAGGAACTGATAGTTTAAGCCAAGTTTCTGAATAGTTCTGGCTTAGATGAATGAGCAATAATTTCAACTTAACCTATTTTGGGTATCAAACTTCTCACATTCAAATGCATAAATTTCACCTCATGAGATGTAAACCAGGAGTTGGAGTGACATCTTATACCACTATGTCCTGAAACAGAAGGACCAGGATTAAGTTCCACATCACCAGACAAAAAAAATTAAATAAAATAGCACTAAAGAATGAAACCCAAAGCTAGCCCTACCCAAACTCAGTAAACACTTAAGCTGTGTTGTGTCAAATAAAAGAAAGCCACTGTTCCATAAAGCATGTTTTTCCATGACTAATAGATTATATGTATGAAGATAAGTGTGTTTAGCTATTAAACAATGTGGCATGGAATAATCTTCATGAGCTATCTTGCCTATATAATCTGGAGATGGAATACTCATGATAATAGTGTTACACACAACCAGGCTGCAAACTAACATACCAATCCAAGTCCAGGTGCAACGCCATTATGATATGCCTCAGGTAACCCTATAACTAAACCAATTTACAGTACTTATGACTACTGCTCAAGCAATAAGTACCACCAGACTCCATGGCTCCCTGAGACTCCCCCTGCACTTGACCACACTTAGCTGCACAGCTGCCGCTAAAAATGTGCTGACCTTTGAATCCCTCAACCCTGCTAACTGGGCTGCAACCAGCAATCAGGGGGAAGGGGGGCATCAGGCAACAAGACATGGGCTGTGTACTGTTGGCGCAGTGTCACAGAGAAGACTGAGAACTCCAATGATTGAAATACCCAACAAATCACTTGAGCAATGAATAAAGTGATAAAAATAAATGCCAGCTTAAAACTCGGTTAGTGAACAAAAATGGCCACAGTTAATTTTACACACCTCTTCAGCACTTATGCAGCATTTACCTTGATTCTTGAGTTCATGGTTTAGTTTTGAAGAGTGCAGAGTTGTCCCGGTCCACAGAAAATGACACCCAATGACCTCCGTTGGTAAGTATAGAACAAAGGGAGTGTGTAGGGTGGTTGTTGCTTGGTGAGAGGGTCAGGATGGGGGAGGGTGATGGGGGAATTATGAGGAACTGTTTCCTTTTGCTCAGGATTTACAAAGAAATTACTTTTTTTTTCCATTGGAACACTTGCAGTAATATTTCAGAACACTATGGGTGGGCTCCCCAGTGTCCCACAGTACTGCAGGGATGACATAACTGAGGACACTGGGAGTGAGCTACCCAGTGTTCCATACTGGTGGGGGATGGGGATTCTTGTGCCAACATGGGAATTGGGCACCCCAATGTCTGCAAAAACATTTTTTTAGATATACATACTTTGGGACACTAGAAGTAGGCTACCCAATGTCACACACTGGTAGGGTGGTGGGAAGCATCTTGGAACAGTGGGAGTGGGCTTCCCAGTATCCCACACTGGCAGGGGGGCAAGGAGCATCTATCTGGGATACTAGGAGTGGGCTCCCCAGTGTCTCGCACTGGCAGGAGGGATACTTCTACCACCAACACGGGGACTGGGCACCCTGATGTCGGCTAAACATTTTTTGGAAAAATTGTGTATAGCAACTGGAGAGTGGCAAAAAATTCATTTTTCATGAGCTCAATAAAAAGGATTCTTTTTTTGCAAACCGGTTCCTTTTTTGCAAGTCAATTCCTTTTTTGCCATCTCATGAAAAAAGAATCAGCTAATGAAAAAGGAAACAGCTTGTGAAAAAAGAAGTAAGTGAATCACGAAAAAGGAATATAAATGCATAAAAAAACCCTCTAAGGTTTCTGTTCCATAAAACTACTTCAGAATCCATCTAAGGGCATACCAATGAACAAGATACATGTGCTGGTGTTGCTATTTCACTATAATTTTGTGAGTTTTCAAATAAAAAAACAGAAAACAAGATGGCGGCTCACGGAAAAATGCTTTTTCCTCACAAAAAAAGGATTTTCGCTCTTACAAAAGAAGAAAGGTCTCACAAGAATAAATCCTTATTCATGAGAGCAAATTCCTTCTTCAGTTTTTCTCCCTCTATCCTGAAAAGTGCTCTTCCCTTTGGAAACAATGGGAAATGAAAAAGTGTTATAACTTTGCAATAGATTAATAATTTTTTTTCACAAAGCTTGCTAGCCTGTTCTGTTACCCAAGCTGGCTCTACCATGAAAAACTTATTCCAAAATTCCACACCATCTGGGCACAGGGTGATGAGGAAAAAACTGCAAAAATCCCTGACTTTATGACTTTTTGCACTGTCTGGATCTCAGAATCCACACATCCAGCTGAAATGAAACAACACTTTCCACATCATGTGATCTACACCATGGGACAGCACATACTGATTTGTTTGCAAATCCATTGATTAGTTGCAAAGTTCTTAAAGTAAAAAATTTGAAGTTTAACATTAAACATGCTACTCAACCCTAACTATAGGGGCATGACTACACTCCTATAATAAATATAACATATATTTATATTCTATACAAAATCATTTTAGCCATTTTATAAGATAGATAACCCACTGTAGGATGTGAAGTCACGATCTGATATACGCATGCCTTGGGTGGTTGAGCACACACCAAGGTGTGCATATATCAGGGCATGCCCGCACACCTTATAGTGGGTTATCTATTACACACACACACATATATATATATATATATATATATATATATATATATATTCTATGCAAAAATCTTTATTAATGCATCATTTAGGTTTAAAACACAAAATGTCAGGAAATCAGACCTTTAGGGTTGTCCCTCCACCCTTGTGGACCCGCCCATCATCCCGAGATTGACAACTGATGGGGTGTGTCATTGGAGCTGTGAGGACTAAATTCACCCCATTCCATGTGTAATCATATTGACAAGCCACAGCAAACAAGAATGGGGTGACATTTAGGACTCACAACCCCAATGACACACCCCATCAGCTGTCAATCTTGGGATGATGGGCAGGTCCACTGGAGGGGAAGGGGCAACCCTAAAGGTTTAATTTCCTAAACTTTTTGTGTTTTAACCCTAAAATATGTATTAACAAAGTTCTTTGCATAGAATTTCCTTACTTTTTGAGAAAGAATAGAAGAGTACAAAGTTGCAAAAGTTGGTAGGAGCGTGGACCCTTTAGGCTCCATGCTTCCACCAACTTGTAAATTTCTGCATAAGATAAGACTACAACTACTGAATATCATATGTATTGCTGGGAGAGCATATGGGTGGGGAAAGAAAGCAAAGTTTCAGTCATCAGAGTGGCATAATTCAACACCTGTTTACATGTCAGACATGTAACCCCTGGAAATTACCTCCATGGCAGTAATACTAGCATCCTATAGATGTGAAGCTAGTACCACAATGTAAAAAGCCATATGCAAAACATAAAGTGTGTCATACAATATGTCTGCAGCAAATTAATTTTCCAACACCTAAACACCATAATTCACATGTACAGGACATCTTCTGAAGACCTTCCAAATTTCTATGTAAAAGAAGAAACCGTTTCCGAGATACGTGTGAAAGTCTGAGATTTTCATTTGTTGGAATGGCAGAGTTCTGCACCTGTTAAGATGTTAGATACCTAATGACTGAAAAGTACATCCACGGCAGTAAGGCTTGTTGCCATATAAATTTCAATCCAGTACGAGAATGGAAAAAGCTGTCCACCAAATGTAAATTGTGCCACACAATATCTACGCAGGAAATGTGTTCTCCGACACGTATACACCGTAATTCACATCTATAGGACATGCCATCAACACCCACCAAATTTAAAGTTAAAAGACCAAACCATTTCTGAAATATTACCTTTTAAAAATAGTTAAAATTGAGCTATCTGGTGCCTTCAAATCTGGCCCCCTAGTCCCTACCTCATGATCAAACATCACGATCAAATAATCTCATGATCAAAGAATTTGCAGTCTCACAATCAAAGAATTTGCAGGCTCATGATCAAAGAATAAAAAATAGTAAAACTCAATTTTTAGGTACAAATACATGACATCACCACCATGCCTTGATAGAACGAAGGCCCATGAGCAAAACCCACCCTCATTTGCCTTAATAAGCCACCCCTGAGCTGAGAAAATGTATTTTTTCTAGTCTCACCCTCACGATCAAAGATTGTGGTCAAAGAATCTTGCGATCAAAGAATTTGCAGGCTGATGATCAAAGATCATTAGCGAGCCATGTTCAAAGAATAAAAAAGTTTGAAATTCTATTTTTTTACCATTTTGAAAGAAACCAAGACATGGCTCAATAGAGCGAAGCCCCCTGAGCAAAACCCATCCAAATTTTACTTTAGAAACCACTCCTGAGTCGAGATACTTGAGTTTTTACTGACTGGAAACTTAAAACAAGATGACGGCAGTCGCAATCAAAGAATTTCTCAGGGTCAAAGATTCTTTGATCGTGAGCCTGCAAATTCTTTGATTATGAGGAGGGGTGGGTCAGAAGCTGGTCAACTGGGTGGCAAACTGGTTGACGGGCAGAAAACAGAGAGTGGTGGCAAATGGTATACAGTCAGAAGAGATGCAAGCCACAAGTGGGGTACCTCAGGGATTAGTCCAGGGGCCAGTCCTCTTCAACATCTTCATTAGTGACCTTGCAGATGGACTAGAGGGTAAGGCTTGTCTGTTTGCAGATGACACCAAGATCTGCAACAGAGTAGATGATCCAGATGGTGTGGGCAGAATGAGAAGAGATCTGGATAAACTAGCAAAATGGTCAGAAGAGTGGCAACTGGGATTTAATGCAAAGAAGTGCAAAATCATGCACATAGGGAAGAGAAACCCTGAAGCCAACTATAGGCTGGGAGGGGAGTTGCTAGCAGTCACAAAGGAAGAAAGAGACTTGGGCATCATCATCATCATCACTGATGACCTGAAATCATCCAAGCAGACCTCTAAAGCAGTAGGTAAGGCTAGGGGGGTGTTAGGGTGTATTAGTAGGGGTATCACAAGTCATAAGAGGGAGGTAATAATCCCTCTTTACAAGACACTGGTTAGGCCCCATCTGGAGTACTGCGTCCAGTATTGGAGGCCACACCTTCACAAGGATATTAACCAAATTGAGGCAGTCCAGAGAAGGGCAACCAAAATGGTGCAGGGACTGCATCAGAAGACATATGAGGACAGATTAACAGAGCTCAGTATGTCTACCCTTGAGCAAAGGAGGGAGAGAGGTGATAGGTGATATGATCGAGAGAGGTGATATGATCGAGGCATTCAAACACCTTAAGGGCATTAACAAGGTGAAAGAGTCTTACATGTTTAAATATAAGAAAAATAGCAGGACAAGAGGACACAGCATGAGATTAGAGGGGGGCTGATTAAAGGGGAATGTGAGGAAATTCTTTTTCACAGAAAGGGTGGTGGATGCATGGAATGGCTTACCACAAGAAGTGGTGACTATGAATACAGTGCAGGGCTTCAAACAGGCATGGGATAGGCATAAGGGAGCAATACAAATGTCTGAATAGATAGGCCACTGACAGAGCAAAGGCCGATTGCACATTTATAAGGTAGAAAAAGAAATGAGCAGACTGGATGGGCCTTGAGGTCCTTATCTGCCATCAACTTCTATGTTTCTATGTTTCTATGACCAGGTGGCCAAACCTCCATTCTTCTTAAACAAAATAACCATATAAATTTTCCCATTGACTTATAATGGGAAATTAAAAGTTTAATAACTTTTGAATGGATTAATATTTTTTCACCAAATGAAAAGTGGCACGTTCCTTGACCCAAGCTCTGTCAGATGAGCTAAGTCACAGAGTAGCACACCACACAAATGCTGTGCAGTGCCATGGACAAAATCTGAAAAACTGCCCACATAACTGGTGAAAAGTGTATTTTTCAGTGTTTTGGTGCTCAAAAACCGTATGTCCAACTGAAACAAAATTTGTCAAACCAAGAGATGTACCATGCCCCACTGTGCATACCAAATTTTATGCAAATCTGTTGAATGGGCAAAAAGTTATTAACACACCGGCCTGGTGTCACTGAGGGCTGAGGTGCTAGATGCCACACCTCGCGCCAAGCCGGTGACCCATGTTCGGGAGCAAACATGGGTTGCTGGGGGCTGGAAGGGGTGGAGAGGGATTGAGCATCCAATGGACAGCTCTCCCTCTCCGGGGAGGGGGGTTCACAATGGTTGGCACCTGACTGCCCCCTGGCGGAGGCTGGGGGTTGGGGACGCATGCCATACACTGGGGTTGCGTCGGGGGCAGACGCCTGGATGGGGATGCATGCAGATGTGTGCATGGTCATGCCTGATGGCATCACTGCATGCCTCTGACTTAGGGGAGTAGAACAGGGAAAACAGTGGCACCCAGCATAGCTTGATGGTCATCTGTGAGTGTTCGCTGGGGCGCTGGCACCCAAACTGGATCTGTAGTGGTGGGGAGTTAGGGGGCTCCCTGCCACTCCACTGCAGGGGGTAAGTTGCAGGGGTTACTGGGTGCCAGTGGTCCCGATTGAGATTAACGGCAGCTGGATTCCCCAATGGTAGGATGCGAGGCTACGGGGATGCTTAAGGTGGCCACATGAGGATAAATACCACAGCAAAAAAAAAAGTTATTAATGCACAGAATTTCAAATTAAACATAGACGTGCCTACTCATCCCCAAATACTGGGGTGCGACCGTGTCCCTATAATATATAGATTACATATATATATATCTATATATCTGTATTCTATATATATATATATATATATATATATATATATATATATATATATCACATATATGTATCTTCCATGTAATGCAAGGAAGGGTAATTTTAATATTATTGTTTTATTTGTATTGGTTGGGTTTTTTATTATTTTTTGGGGAGGTCTCTTTATGCCTGGGGCCTGTGTTTTGTGTATTTGATCTTGGTCTGTCTGTGGAATGTGTAGGCTTCCTCCCAGTTGTGCACTATTCATCCTATGCCCTCCATGCCATTCGCCCTTCCCCCAGCCGTTGACGTTGTCAACTTAACAGCGCTGTCAAAAGCTTGGTATTGTTTGCAGGAGGGGGGTGGGGGTGGGGGCCATGGACTTCAGAGGACCAATGAATGGGTCTGTCGCATCAGGGTAGATAGGCCTAGAAGAAGCCTAGGGGCAAAAATGGTGCCTGGAACGTGGTTCGCCATGTCTAGTTCCCATACCCAAGGGCACCACCTCTTCTGGTGGGCAAGCAGCCAGGGCGGCTTCGGAAACCCATCCAACTCGAGCGGTGTTATGCAATGCCAGATCTGTTAAGAATAAGACCACAATTATTGCTGATATAATTGAAATAACTGATCTGGCTTGCATCACCGAGACCTGGCTGGATGAAAATGCAGACCCCACGTTGGAAGCTGCAATTCCAGCTGGGTTCTCGGTGATACACCACCCGAGATTGGATCGGGGGGGCAGCAGTCTGTTTTAACACTGAGTTGGGCATCTCGAGTGTACCAGTTAAGGAGGCCAAATCTTTTGAATGTACCATGGAAGCAGGTGCAGGCTGTAGGATAGCTCTTGTCTACCATCCACCCTGGGACAAGAGGTGATTCCTACAGGAAGTAGTGGACTTCGTTATCAACATGACATTTGAGTCACCCAGACTGATGGTTCTGGGTGACTTTAACACCTGGGTTGATGATGAATTCTTGAAATTTGGACAGCACTTCCTCCAGCTGATGATATCACTGGGCTTCACACAGATTGTTACCTCTGTTACCCATATACATGGTCACCATCTTGATTTGTTCTTCCTCCTGAGGAATGAAGCCTCTAATTTGGGGGAGGAACTTGTTGGATGTTCCGATCACTACACGGTGAGGTTCAACTTTCTTGTCCCACTATGTAGACCTGCCCTGTAAAGATGGTTAGTTACCACCCTTTACTGGATGTGAGCCCTGAAGGCCTAGCAGCAGGGATTGACCTCTCAGAATTTCCTGTGGCCAGCTCGAGTCCAGAGGTTTTGGTCTTGGCCTATAACAAGGCCATCTCTATGGCCCTGTACCCACTTGCTTCTATCCGTGTTCATCCTCTCCTCCTTCATCCTCGGGCCCTTTAGTTTGAAGGGTCCTTGAGGGAGCTGCAGTGACTAGGATGATGGTTAGAGTGGCGCTGGTGGAAATCCGCCCTGGAGGACGACCACATTAGATTGGTAGAGCATTATCGGACCTACCAATCAGTGATCTCCCATAAGAAGGCAGAATTCCTGTCCAGGGAGATTGTTGCCACTCAGAACCAACCAGCTCAGCTTTTCTGAACTGTGGACAGGCTGTGCAACCCAGCCTGTGTGCAGTTCCGAAGAGCTTTGTTGGAAATGGTGTGTGATGAGCTTGCTCGATTCTTTGCAAATACGGTGGCAGACATCAGGTTGGAGATCCTCTTGACTAGTTCTGTGGGGGATGCTGTTGATCGGTGCTCAGTCACCTCACCTCATGCTTCCTGGTGTACCTTTGACCTGCTGGAGTTCGTGGATGTCATGCGGATTGTCCAGAGTATGCGCCTTACATGCAGTAGTTTTAATCTGGGCCCAACTTCTCTGATTACAGTTTGTTGTGATATTATTGGTCCAGTCCTGATTCAGATAGTTCAGTGCTCCCTTGATTCAGGTAAGTTTCCCAACTCCCTGAAGGAGGCAGTGGTAACACATATCCTGAAGTAAGTTTCTTTGGACCTGGACTCTCTGGCCATCTGCAGACCTATCTTAAACCTTCCCTTCATAGGGAAGGCTGTTGAGAAAGTAGTGGTGATGTAGTTGGAGGACCACTTGACCATCCATAACATCTATGAACCTCTGCAGTCCGGTTTTTGAAAGAGGCATAGTAATGAGACAGTGCTGGTTTGGTTGCTCAATGATCTCCTGATGGCAAGAGATCGGAGAAGCCATTCTATTCTGGTGCTCCTTGATCTCTCTTCAGCCTTTGACACTATGGACCATGGGGTGCTGCTTTGGTGCTTGAGATCCATTCATGTCCTGACGTGTATGGTCCTCAAATGGTTTACATATTTCCTCACTGGCAGAATGCAGAGAGTGGTGTCCAGGATTTTTTCTTCGGACCTACTCCCTCTGACATGTGGGGTGCCTCAGGGCTCAGTGCTGTCCCCCATGTTGTTTGCAGAGTATGTGCTGCCCCTTGGAGACATTGTAAGACAGTATGGGCTGACGTTGCACTGCTATGCTGATGATACCCAGCTCTATCTGTCTTTTGCACCTGACCAGAATAGTGCTCTCTCAATATTTAACAACTGCCTCACTGAAATCCAGGAGTGGATGAGTTTGAGATGGTTAAAGTTGAATGCCGGAAAGACCAAAGTGATGGTTGTGAACCTGGGTCACCGGATAGAGGGGATAAGGGCTGGTCAGCCCTCAGGACTCTTTCTGGGAAGCTCCAAGATCCTTTCCTCTGAACAGGTGTGAGACCTGGGGGTGGTGCTTGATAACAGGCTGACTTTATGATCTCAAGTGTCGGTGGTCATCAAATCCTCCTTTTACCATCTTAAGAACATCACCAGGATCAAGCACCTTGTTCTGTCCAGGGACCTGTCTACACTGGTCCATGTGTTTGTGACCTTGCACCTTGATTACTGCAACTCCCTATGCCTAGGGCTACCTGGGATTGACATCCACTGCCTGCAGCTAGTGTAGAAAGCTGGAGCATGTTTGCTGATGGGGACATCTCATTCCTCTCATATTATGCCTGTACTTCGTGAGCTGCACTGGCTGCCGATTTAGTGGCGGATCACATTTAAAGTTGGTTTATTGACTTACAAAGCCCTACACAAACTTGGCCCTGACTACTTGAAAGAGCTTCTCGTATCTTTCTGCCCTGAGCGACAGCTCCATTCGGCTGATGAGGAGTTGCTGGAGATTCTGAGGGTGTCTTTAAAATCTTCTGGAGCCCGTGCATTTAGCTATGCACTCCTTCCCTCTGGAATTCTCTACCCTGTCAGCTTCGTCAGTGCGCAACTGTGGGGGGGCTTCAAACAGGGGTTGAAGACTTTTTTGTGGTGGCAGGCCTTTTCTGGTATTGTATAGTGGGAACTGTCAGTCTGTATTTATTATTTTATCATTATCTGTGTTGATTTTATTATTGTTGTTTGATTTTATTGTGAAGTGCCTTGATATTTTGAAAGGCACTTAACAAAATAAAGCTTATTATTATACAACCACCATATTTACAGTTGATCTGGGGTGTCAATGCAAAACTCGAGATTTTGCAGTTTAATATCTTGGCAACCGTTCAATGGATTTGCATGGAATTTTGCATGCATGGTCATAAGTGTTTGATCTCTAGATGTGTTAAATTTTATTCTGGTCAGATGTGTGATTTCTGAGCTCTGGATAGTGACAAAAGTTTTTTTTTTAGCAGTTTTTCCCATTGGTTTAAATGGGATTTCTTTAAATTTGACTGAAGCCCAAACAGTTTGGAATTATTGTCTGAAATGTTAGGGGTAGAAGGGGGCTAGACCACAGATGTGCCATTTGCTGGTTTGGTAAAAAAATATTAATCCATTTCAATGTTATTTAATTTTGAAAATTTTAAGAATTGGTTCTGAGCATACTCAGTAAGGACTTAAAATAGCTGTATGAACTGAAAAAATAATTCTTGTTTTGTACTGATGTCATATTTTTCATGAATGGAAAATGATTATTTTGTTTGCCGCCATCTTGTTGTCTGTTTTTCCACAAAATTCAAATCTGAAAACCTACAAAAATAACAATTCTGAGAGGGACCAACACATGTAGCTTGCTTATCGGGATCCCCTTAGCTGGATTCTGCACTTATCTGTTCCAGAAATGCCCTTAAAATATGCTGTTTTTAACATTATAAGTCTTTCTTTGTATCGCACGATATGAAAAAAGATTCTTGTTTTGCCACATGATACCTAGTAAAGGATGCCTAGTAGAGGAGGGCAGGATTGGGAGGGGGGAAAGGGTGGAAAGTGGTTACCCTTAATGCTAGGAGCCTTGGGAGGAAAACTGCAGAATTACAGGTGCTCATGGCAGAGGGAGAGGTGGACTTTGCAGCCATCACAGAAACATGGGCCACCCAATACAATGACTGGGACGTGTCTGTACCAAGGTACAGGTTATTTTGTAGGGACAGGGTGATTGGGAAACGAGGGGTGTGGCACTATATGTGAAGGAAGGGCTGAAATGTGTAAGGGAGGAAGGGGAGGAGGGTAGCATGGAGTCAATTTGGATGCAAATCCAGGATTCCAAGAATAGGATTCTTAGAATGGGAGTGGTGTACAGGCCACCATCTCAGATGGAGGAGTTAGACAGGGAACTAGCTGTACAGGTTAGGAGGATCTGCAAGAAGGGTAGTGTGGTGATTGTGGGGGAGTTCAACATGCCAGGAGTGGACTGGAGTACTCCAACAACCAGGAACAGAAGGGAACAGGTACTGCTGGATGCCTTCCAGGACAGCTTCCTGTTGCAAATGGTCACTGAACCAACCAGGTTAGGGAATACCCTTGACCTTGTGCTGGCAAATGGGGTCTTTGTGAGAGAACTTACAGTGGAGGAACCACTGTCAGGGAGTGACCACCACTCAGTATGGCTCACATTGGATATGGGAAAGGAAGGAGTGGAATCTGGTACCAGAGTGCTGGACTTCAGGAGGGCCTACTTTGGGAGAAAGGGGGAAGTGGTAAAAGGGTACCTGGCCAGAATTCAATCTAGTATGGACACTAACCAGAGGTGGGAGCTCATAAAGCAGGGGATAGTGGAGGCATCCAAAACCTGCTGTAAGGCCCAGAGCAAGAAGGCTAGGGCTAAGAAACAAGGCTGGTTGAGCCTGGAGGTCATGGAAAGGTAAGGAGGAAAAGAGCTGCCTTTAGGAAGTACAAGAAAACAGGGAGAGGGGAGGACAAAGAGGAGTACTTGACAGAATCGAAGGAGGTGACAAGGGCAGTAAGGGGAGCCAAGGCATCTATGGAACTCAGGCTGGCACAAGGCATTAAGAAGGGGGAGAAGGAATTATTTAGGTACATCAGGGAGAAAAGGAGCTGTAAGGACCACATAGTAAGGATTAGGAAGGAGAGAGGATTGGGTGGAAGCAGGGTGCGATAAGGCAGAAGCACTAAATGAGTACTTCTTCTTAGTATTTACTAAAGGGAAGAGGGGGGTGACATCCAAGGGGGGAGACATGGTGGAAACAGGAGTGGAGGGGGTGACAGATGGGGAAATCTGGAGGTCATAGTTCGGGAGGGTTTGAAGGCACTAAGGGTGGATAAGGCACCAGGCCCAGATGGCATCCACCCCAGGTTACTGAAGGAACTGGCAGAGGTCCTTGCAGGACCTTTGGCAGACCTATTTAATGCCTCACTACATTTAGGGTATGTACCTCAGGACTGGAGGATGGCTCATGTGGTGCCCTTCCACAAGAGTGGCCACAAAGGATGAACCAGGAAACTACAGACCAGTGAGCCTCACATCCATCATGGGTAAGCTAATGGAGACTATCTTGAAGCAAAGGCTGGTGGCCCTCCTAGAGGCCAAAGGACTACAGGACAACAGACAGCATGGCTTTATACATCGCAGATCCTGCCAAACCAACCTGGTGGAGTTCTATGACTGGGTAACTAGGCAACTGGACAGGGGCCATGCAGTGGATGTCCTGTAGCTGGACTTCAGTAAGGCATTTGACTCGGTGCTGCATGGAAGGCTGGGAAGTAAGTTAGTAGGCACAGAGGCAGGTGCAAAGCTGGTGAGATGGGTAGAGAACTGGCTTCAGGGAAGGCAACAGAGGGTGGTGGGTGGGGAGCTCTCACACCTGAGGGTAGTGATGAGTAGTGTTCCACAGGGCTCGGTGTTGGGACCAGTGTTGTTTGGGATATTCATTGCAGACATATCACTGGACATCAAGAGCAAGATCAGTCTGTTTGCTGATGATACTAAGGTAGTAGCAGTGATGGATGACCTAGGGGGATGGCAGGGGTTGCAGGATGATCTGGAAAAGCTTGAAACCTGGTCAGACACCTGGCAACTTGGGTTTAATGCCAAAAAGTGCAAGGTGTTGCACTTTGGGATGAAGAACCAAAGGAAGAGTTACCAGCTGGGGGGAGGGCAGCTAGCCCAGACAGAGGAGGAGAAGGATCAGGGGCTGCTCATTACAGGGTCAATGAACAACTTGGCACAATGTAGGAAGGCAGCTGCAAAGGCTAACAAAATGCTGGGTTGTATTGCAAGGGGTTTATCCTCAAGGAGGGAGGAAGTGATTCTGCCACTGTATAGGTCATTAGTTAGACCACACCGAGTACTGCATGCAGTACTGGTGCCTGTATCTGAAGAGGGACATTAAGTTACTGGAGGGGGTGGAGCGCAGGGTGACAAAGATGATCAAGGTGCTGGGGGACTTATCATATGAGAGGAGGTTGAGAGAGTTGAACATGTACTCACTGGAGGAGAGGAGGGACGGGGACATGATTGAAACCTTTAAGTACATGAAAGGAATAAACAAGACAGGCACAGGGGGCTGTTCAAAGTAAGGGAGGTGAGGGACACCAGGGGCCATGATATGAGACTGGAGGGAGGAAGGTTCAGGAGGGAGATGAGGAGACACTTTTTTACAGAAAGGGTGGTGGCTGGGTGGAATGCGTTACTTGCAGTAGTGGTATTCAGTAGAACAGTGGACTGCTTCAAAAGGGATGGGACAGGACAAGGGGGAGGGTCAATGAAGAGGAAGGGTAGAAGGAAGGGGCAGCTGCAGAATAAGGGGTGCTAGCTGCACATTCGAGCAGATTTGATAGACCTCTAGGCCTTTATCTGCTGGCAAATTTTGTATGTTCGCATGTTTGTATACAAAAAAGATTCTTGTTTCATACGGCGAGTCACAAAAAAAGATCCTGTTTTGTGAGGGAAATCAATGTGTTTCAATGAGGTTTTCAACTTTTGTGCAGAATTTTGCCATTTTTTAATATTTTTGCACCAGATTTTCAACATGGCGTTTTTGAGACCCACTTCATTAACAATGTCAGTGGAATTACACAAATCCAGCCAGAAAGTCATTTTTATGGTCACTTGGTGAAATCACCTCTCAGGCAGAACTTGAAAATGTTCACCACCCTTGTTCATCAGGTGGTGTCATAAGAAGACTATGCTGAAATTTTGGGGTTAAAATATATAAAAATGCCAGGGTTATGCACATACATTGAAATATTGATACACTCACTCATAACTTTGGCAATTTTCAATATTTTGACTCAGAATTCTCAATATAAACATGTTTTTACATCACCTCATGAATGTGCCAGCTGTCATTTTTCAAACCCTGGCCAAACTGCATTTTCACACATGTGGTGTGCAATAGTGTTGCTGTGACGCTGAATCATATTTTGCTGCGGATTTCAAAATTTTCATTATTGGGTTCATGAGGTGGGGTAATAAAAAGGCTATGCTGACAATTTTATCCCTGTTTTGCATTATTTGTTTTTCCCCCCTTCTTGCTCAGATGCTGCCACTCCTTTGGGTGTTCCTGGGACCCCTCCTACCCTCTGCACTCCCCTCTCAAGTTCTGACTCCCTCTGCAGGTCTCACATAGCAGGCTACCTTATGGTATCCTGGCATTTCCCTTCACCGGATGGGTCCCTGTCCTCTGAGGGTGAATGCGCCAGTGGAGGGGTGACACCAGCAGTTCTTTTTCCTAGGCCATGAGGCACTGCTGAGGCCTTCGGGGAGCGGCTCCCTGGAGGAAGGAGACAGGCAGAGGATCTGGAGGCTGACATCTGGCAAGCATCCAGCCATTTTCCTCCTTATGTTGAGGAGGGCAGCATAGTGACATCAAGGCATATGCCAGTGTCCGCTCCTCCCTCCTGTTGCAAGTTGTTCTGTGCATCCTGCATTGCTCCCAGCCTCCGGTAGGAGCCAGCAGGCACCAGAGCTATCCCACACCCTGCCCCCCAGAGAGGGAGAGCTGTCCATTGGATGCTATATCCTCCTCCCCCAGCTGGCCCTGCAGTATCCCTGGCTCATTCCCGAACCCAGGTCGCTGGATATCGCAAGTGGAAATCCAACCACTGCACCGATGGGCCAGCCTCATCCCTGTTTTAATACAAATAGAAGTGTAGGACCCTCTGAGCCCTGGCATCTACAGCAACATATGTGTATGCATCTAAGGAGGGATAGGAGCACAGGGCCTTCTGACCCCTGCGGTCCCACAGACAAATGTGGATAAAATTATACTGTCTCAAAAAGTAATGAAATTCTTTGCAAAAAATTAATTAATGCATTTGATGGGGTTGAAACAACAAAAGTAGGGAAAAGTAGTGTTAGGGTTCCCAACCCTTGCACACCACCCCCAACCACCAGACAGCAACAGGAAAAAAAACTACTTTTTTACCTCTCCTGTGTTTTATCTAACCAGGAATGGGTTGTGCCTTGGGGTTGCAAGCCCTAATACTCACACCATTTTCATATACTCTACACATCTCAGCTTCTTTCATTGTCGAATGTTGTGAGCATTATGGTTGACAACCCCAAGGCACACTCCATGCCTGAGTAGCAAAGACACAGGAGAGGTGAAACAGTAATGGAATTTCCTGTTTCTGTTTGGTGAGTGGGAGTGGGGTTGATGAGGTGTTAGGGTTGGAAACCTTAATGCCACATTTCCCTTTGCTTGCCACTGCAACTATAACTAGTGAATTAAATATGTTTTTGAAAGAATATATATATATATATATATATATATATATATATATATGTATATGTATGTATATATAGGAGAGAGAGAGAGACAGAGAGAGAGAGAGATACACACATGCACAGAATATGTTCTTGCTTGGTCCTGTAGTGTTCTTGTACATTGTTAAATGCTCTGAATGTTCAGAATGGTGTTCTAGAAATAAAGTTCTTACTGCCTACCAACCTATCTATGTACGTACCTACCTACCAGCCTACTTATTTACCTAAAGAAGTGCACTGTTTCTGAATGAATTCATATACAGAACTCAAATTCAGTAAATGATCTTGACAGAGTGAATTCCCAAATCAAGTATTATGATAAAGGTTCTTCTCTTTAGGTACTGTATCATGCTTTCTTCTCCAAAGGTATCATCCTGGAAATTATGTTCCAGTTTTTATTTCTTTTGTCTTTCTTGTTGGATTTTTTGAGCAAATCTTAAAGTTGATGTGCATCATTGAAGATATATTTTCATTCTTATAGTTCATATTGCATTTTGCTGTAAAAGGCATAGCAAAGGTTGATATGATTTCTAGTAGTGTACACATTTTTCCTTTAGAACACATTTCATACTCCTCACATGATTAAGAAACAACTGAATAAATATTAATATGTGTGTGACTTGAAAAAGAGAGTGACTTTTCACTGATATTGCATTTTCATTGGACAGATTGAATTAATATATCTCTTTCTGTAACAACTACCATGGTCATAAGAATAGCTAAGCATGGAACTAATATTTTTGTCACATTTTTGGTTTCTTTTGTTTTTTGCATATTAGAAATAGGCTGAGTCAGTTCCTCAGAGGAAGTCTTTACATTCTTTTATGTTCCTTGTTTTATTTGACTGATTTTCATGGGAATACAGTATGCTCTTGAGATAAACATCAAGTTTTCCTCAGGCTACTCATTTTCAAAGTTATTTTTGTTAACAGAGTAAAACATATACCATTAAAATTCATATTATGTGACACAAAAGTACATTCCGAAAGTTTTTCAAAAAGTGACCTTATTTAAACTATTGTATATAGAGCACAAAAATGTTTTCATTCATTTTTTGGGACATTAAAAAGAAAATATTAAATATAGCAAGCATTTTCCTAGAGTTCAAAAACAGCCACATTTTATATAAACATACATTTAAAGTGTTTAATGCTTAAGCCTCCTATTGATACAGAATATATCAAAGCACACATATAGGCCCCACACTAGGCTAAGTACATCAAATTTCCAACTCAACAGAAAAGAAGAAAATATCACAGTAGGAATTCTGCTGATCTAGAACTCAACAAACAGATTTACTGATCCTAAAACATTGCCAAGTAATGTCAGGCATGAGTAAATATCAATTAGATTTTCCAGGAATAATAGGAATATTCTTTCCTAAAAACTTAGTTAATGCACCAATTAGGACAACTTAATACTATAGAAGAGGTGGAATGTTGTGTTCGGGTTTCTAACTCTAACTCCATACTCCCACACTCCAAGCAGTAGAAGGAAAATACCATAAGTGTTTTGGGTCTTCTGGGTCTTGGTGAATCAGTGGTGTGGTCTTTCTTGGGGTTGTGAACCCTAATGCCCACCCCGTTCCCTATGTAAACATTGTCACACAGGATGTCCTTTCTTTATGCAGGGCCCACAGGTCCCTGCATGAGGAAAACTGCAACAAACTGTGTTGGCAACATATGGTGAGACATACTTGTCTACCACTGAAGAGTGTATCACTATGAGGCAGTGAACTGAATCAGTACTTTGTGATTTGTACTGAGGGCTACAAGCAGGGGGAGGGGTGAGCATTAGTGTTGACAATGCCAAGGTAGACCCACCACTGATTCATCAATGCTCTGGAAACCCAAAACCCCAGTATTTTTTACTTTTCCTGCTTTGGGGTTGGGTTGGTAGTTAAGGTTGGAAACCCTAATGCCACATTTCCCTACTTTTGTGGTATTGAGTTACCCTAATCAGTGCATCAACAAAGTCTGAAGCAAAGAATGTCCATTCTTTTTGAGATAGTGTAATCATATCCTCATTCATGCAGATCCCTCTGTAGCCATGTGCCAAGGGAACACACAATTTGCCTACAGAAGTGCAGGGCTCTGCTGACCCTGCCCTTCAGTGAAGACTCAGATGTCAAAAGTTACCAAACTTATGAATGTGCATAGAAAAATATCAATGTACTTTCATAACTATGTTGTTTTTCTTAATATTTTGACCACAGATTTTCAAGATAGCCTTGTTAGGAGCAAACATCATGAATTTGGCATGTGAAAATGTTCAAATCTCGGATGAAATGTCAATCCGTGGTATAGGTACAAAAACACATTTCAGCCAAATTTTGAAAAATGACAGTTGTTATGTTCATGAGATGATGTGAAAAAATGGCAATGTTGAAAATTTAAGGTTAAATTAAATGTACAAAAGCTATGAACGAGTGTTGATAAATTTGTCAGTGTCAGTGGCTTAGCAGGTAGCACACTCACCTCTGAGCCCGGGAGATCAGTAGGCTGTGGGTTCTATCCCCACACCTGGCACTTGGGTTAATATCCCAATACTGACACTGTAGTGTAGCATGAGGGAGGTGCTGGACTCCTGAGGTGCTGTCTTTTGGATGAGATGTTAAACCAAGGCTCCATCTGCCTGTTCTGGTGGTAATTCAGGTGGATGTTAAAGATCCCATGGCACTTCTCGAAAAGAGAAGGGGAGTTTTTATTGACATGAATAATATAGACATAAACAATTTCAAAAGAAAACATCGTCCATACAGGCAGTACAAAACAACTTAAACAGTGCAATTAGCCTCAGCAAATGAATAAAAATGGTGAAAGTAAACCTACTACATATGCGATGTCTAATCCAATACACTAACACAAATAAATGGAGGCAGATAAAATAAAATATGCAATAAATACCCTGCTATAAGTCATTATGATTAATCTCACCTTATTTAAACTTAATAAAGTGGAGAAAGCCTTTCCACCATTTGAGCAGTGTCCCTGGCACTACTCTTGATGCATCCTGAGTATAAATTTGTAAAAGTTCCTTTACAATCAACATACTAACACAGGAATAAGACATTTCCTTTGATAAAGAACCCATTGAACCTAGCTTGCCATAAATAATATCTTAAACACCCAGAAATAAAGGTAATGTCCCTTCATGAAAACCAGATAGGTTAACCGGGTAACATCCTAGGATCAGTATTTCATATGACATACCGTTTAACCACTTGAAACCCCATGAATTCGCTAAATAAGCCCATAAACCTTTAGCATAAGAACATCTGAGAAATAAAATGTTCCATAGACTCTTCCACAATTATACAGTCCAAGTATGGACACTGTCTTTCCTGTAATGCCTTGTACTTAGCACTGCCCCGAACATTCAGGCGACCATAAAAAATTAACCATTGAGTTTCCCATTGTTTATGAGGCATCCTGTGATTGTTTAACTGAGCCAAAACAATAGAATTTAGAGCCGAAGGGCAATTTTTAAAACCGGGCTCAGAGGGAACTAACTGTGACATTAAATAGTGATAGAGTCCTTTCATACTGTGACTCAGGATTATTTGCTTCTGCATTTTCCATTTAAATAATTTCTGTGCAGCAGACCTAAAATACAATGGGATATACAGATGATGATTTAATTTTGAGGCAAAATTGTGCCAATTCTTAAAATATTTACCCATTGACCTTAAATTCCAAGAATCCTCTGCCCTTAACTCAGCTACTCATCCGTCTTTAATCGAATTTATAATAAATAAAGAATGTACAAAAACTACTGGGTCAATCATTCCCAGACCACCCAAATTCTTTTGCAGATACGTATAACCCTGCTTCACAGGATTTAATCGGTTTCCCCAAAGCATCTGAAAAAACAAACTGTACATTCTAGTCTCCAAAGGGACCGGGAGAGGGAAAATCATAGCCACATACTGTACACAAGGGAGAAGAAACTGTTTGATCACCTGTACACGTTTTAATTTTGACAATTTCCACTGTTTCCACCTATGCACCTTAAACTCTACCTTTTGAAGAACACCTTCCCAGTTTTCACTTGGCATATTTTGGGGACCAAACTTAATCCCCAAAATTTTAAGCGGATTCCTGGAAAAATGAATGCCAGCCTGCCACACCTCCTCAAGGCCTGTTGCACCAATAAATAATCCCTTGGTCTTGAGTAAATTTAATTTCGCATTCGAGACCTTAGAGTAGGCATTAAAAGCTGTCACAAAGCTGGTTACAGAAGTAGTGTCTTCAAAATACAATACTAAATCATCTGCAAAGGCTTGTATCACTAAATGTGAATCCATACGTACATTGACTGGGATACCCTTCCATTTCTGTGAAAAAATTACTGTTTGCAAAAAGGGGTCTATAGCAAAAGTGTAAAGAAGAGGGCTAAGAGGGCACCTCTGATGAACTCCTGTAAATAAATGAAAACCTTCTGCCTTACAACCTTTCAAATATGGAAACACCATATAGCTCTCATATAATTTCTCTATTATCTTCACCATTTGCTTTGGAACCCCATAATGTACTAGAGTTAAGAAAAGAAAGGGCAAATACACTCTGTCAAAGGCTTTGTCCAAATCTGCTGCTATCAAACACCTTGTCACCCCTATGTCGGTGAGATGTTCAATGACATCTCGTATTAACATAAGAGCTGATTGCACTCGTCTGTCCGGTAGGCCACTGAATTGATAAGGTGAGATAACCCCTCTAGCATAGTTTTTCAACCGATTATTTAAAATACAAGTAAAGATTTTGTATTCTGAGTTAAAAAGGGTAATTGGCCTCCAATTAGCAATATTTTGTTTATCCCAGATTTAAATATATAAATTAACAACCCTTCTGAAAAAGAGGGAAAAATAACAACTTTGTCCAAGAAAAACTGAAATAAAATACACAAGCATTGGCTCAATTCTTCTGAAAAACTTTTGTACAAATTATTGGAAAGGCCATCTATTCCAGGGGAAATATTCATTTTCAGTTTCCCAATGGTACCTAAAATTTCCACTTGCGAAATTGGGCCCCACAACTCTGACACTCCTGCTAGTTTAACCGGGACTACAATCTCATTCAAATAGGAGATCATAGCTGTGTTTGAAATTGAAACTAGGGGATCAAGAGACCGGAAATGCTCCACTATAACCTCATGAAGTTGTACCACAGAAGTAGCCAATGTATTGTCCGATTTCTGTAGTACATCCATCATCATGGAGTCCCATAGATGCTTGCACATTTCAAAAGGATCACCAATAGGCGATTTTTTAATTCCATTAGTAAGGATGGCTTGCATAGTTTCACCTCTATTATATTGAAATGCTCTCATTTTCTCTTTTAGAATAGTAATTTGCTTAGAGTAGTCCAATCTAGAGGTATAAGCTATGGTCATGAGTCTCTGCAATTGTTGCCTAAGACCTAAATAGTGCAGAAATTTGTAATTTTTTGTTCTAACTCCTTGTTTCTTAAACCAATTCCTTAAATCAGCTTTTGTCTCTAACCACCAATCCCCTAAGTCTGAATATAAAAAGGCCACTGATAATCTTGCTTTTAAAAGGTATTTAACCCCAGATTGTATATAAGGTAGTTCTAGAGAGGAGTTATTGAGCTTCCACCTAATTTGTCTGTTATCTTGTGTGCCTGCAAGGCAAAAAGTACAGTGCAAAAAAGAATGATCTGAGAATTCACATGGAAAAATTTTAAAAGAATCCACTTGCATATTTGGTGAAACTAACATATGATCAATCAAGGTGAAACATTTCCCCTTTTTGAATGAAAATCTAGATCCTGCAGATAGAGAGCTGTTACAATTCAAGAGACCAGCGTCTTTGATGATTTTACCCAATGCGTTGGAGTCACAATATATTTTTTTGTTGTGAGAGAAGACCGGAATGGAACAATTAAAGTCTCCTCCCCACATTACCCTGACTGTTGTTAGCAGAAAAGGTTGTATAGCTTTCAGGCAATTTACTCTGCCTGCTTTCGTTTGAGGGTTATAGATGTTAATGAACCAAAAACATAAACCTTGCCACTTCCTGTCCACAATCAGTACCCTTCCTGGTATCAGGTCAATCAAATTGTGCAGCTGAAAAGCATATGAGTTAAACACAATACCTATGCCATCTGCAGTATCCTCACCAAATGACCAAAAAGAAGGACCCCATACCCAATCCCTTTTGAAAGATGCAAGCTGCTCTATGGAATGCATCCATGTCTCCTGTAAAAAACATACAGACAAATGTTGTTCATGAATATAATAAAAAAGGGCTTGTCTCTTAGTCACATTCAAAAGGCTATGCGTGTTCAATGAGCCCCAAACCAACCGCATATCAGTTCAGTATTCAAACAATATACCATTATTTTTTCCTCTTTTTCTTCTTTTTCTCTTTATAGCTATCCACTGGCTGTGACCTAGTCGATAGGGAGGATTTTTGTGAATCTGAATCCCCCATATCTTGCTCTGTATCCTCCCATGGGGCAAAAAGGGCAGCATAGGAATTACTGGTTTCCATTAAAGCCACCTGAGGGGGGTTTGGGGTGCAATTTCCTAGAGGATCTTCTTTGGGGCAAAACTGTCATAGGGCCAATTACCTTAGGGTTGATACCAGCCCCCTCTGTGGCCTCTTCCGTATAACATACCGGGAGAAACTGTAAAGGATCAGGGGGTCCCATGCTAACCTTTGGCGGTATAACTAAGCCTGAGGCAAGACCTTGCATATCCTTATTAATCACCGGTATAGGCTTACTGTTAACCAGGACCTTGTCCTTTGTCTCCCCTTCTATTCCGGTTTGTTTTCTAACTGGGGGAAGTTTTAACTGAATAGTAGCAGAAGGAGGAGGGGGACAAGCGGGAGGAAGGGGTGCCAGAACTATGGCTTCCTGTGCTTTCTGAATAAGCAAATCGGAATTAGAACAGGAGGATTTGTTTTTGGCCGCCCAAGGGCATACCTTAAACACATGACCTTTTGCTTCACACAGATCACAACAAGATTGGTTATTACAAAACATGGTCAAATGCCCTACTGCCCCACAATTATCACAGTGAGGTTGGTCACATACACTAGAAAGATGAGTCCTGGCACCACACTTGTAGCATGCATGGGGTTGCCCGCTATAGAAACATACACCCCTATCCCTTCCCAGCAAAAAGGAGTTAGGTATGTGCTCAATCCCTGCCTCAGATTGCCTTAGTTTCATTTTGTACTTCCAACCCCCCCATCCAGAATTGTTCTGAATCCAGAATGGGTTCCGGCTCACTCTACAGCTCACATTTTTGGATCAACCAAAAGGTGATATCCTCTACCCGAATCCCCTCATTCCGAAACATGACCGTAACAAATTTAATCAAAGGTTTGGAAAGAGGGATGACAAAAAAAGGGGTCCACACAGGAGAAAACTTAAACTGACCATACCTTACCCAAAATAGATCTAAAGCATGTTGAGTACGAAAACTTATGTCAAAATTATCCTCCCCTGAAATATTTATAAAGGCATAAACATCATGCAGAGTAAAATGCAATGACTCTTTTAGCAGTGTTTTCCCCACGTAGTGCCTGTCTGGTCTAACCTCCAACCCTCCTTTATACCTCAGCTGCACAGAATTACGTCTGGAAGCTGCTTCCCTATTGGAATTACAGAAAAGCTCTGACATCAAGGGCTTCTGGGTTGGAGGGGGGGATGTAGAATAGCTGTATTTTGTCCCTTATGTAAAATCTCCGGAGGTTGTTTATCCAGGCTTGAATGTGGTAACAAAGTTACGGGGGAATGATTGTCCGACCCCAAAGTTTCCAAGGGGAGATGTAAACCTTCCTTCTCAGCCTGTTCGCTATTCAGGTTATCCTTCCCTTTATGCTGCTGACTGGCTGGTTTCCACTCAGGAGAGTGCTGTGAGAGAGTTAAATCAGAATCCCATGCTGGATCAGGCTTCCATACACCCATTTCTGCCTGCTTCCAGCCAGCCTCACATAGAACTTTATGAGGAGACCAAGATTCTCGAATGTTATCCTCCTGAAAATGAGGAGGTTCAGTCTTCCGAGAGTGCATGTCTAAGGTCAGTGTTTGTTTGGAGCTGTTTTGCTAGGAAAATAGAAATCTGTAACCCCAAGTTGTGAGTTCTCAGATGATTGGTAAATCACCTCAGATAGGGCCAATGTTTCTTCCTGCATCTTATGTTTAAATACAAAACCAGCAACCTTGTTCAAGGGAGCCGCCTCATTCTGGGCAAAAGTAGCAGTAGGCATATTCATAGAAACAGCGTTTTGACTTATATTAGCAACAGCACCTCGCTTTAAGTTATCAGGAGCCAAAACAGGCTGTAGGCACTTGCTATTCTCAGCGCTGAGATTGACAGCCTGTAAAGAAGACAAAAACCCCAAAGGCGTCCCAGGGTTAGCAACAGAGTTGTGCGGTTCAGAGCTTTGCCCCACGGGACCTTCAGCGCTTCTGAGGTCTACCGGGGAATTGACAATGCTCTCATCACAGCCGTCACTGCGGTAAACACTGTAATTGGGTGACTCAGTGCAAGGCTGTGAAACTGCGGGATGCAGCGAAAAAGTTTTCGATGTTTGGGCTGTTTCTTTTGTTGCAAACTCCAACCCGCCTGAATTAACATATAAGGGAGTCACTGTTCCTGTAGAACTTGCAGTCGCCTTCTCCAGAGACGCCATCCGGCCAACACTATGCTCTGTCACCTTTCCGAGTCCTCTTGTTGCAGTTTGAAGCTGCATAACGCTGTCGCACCCCTCGGGCCCTCCCGAGGGAGCTAAGTCTTTCATAAAGGCAGGATAACTAGTCACAACACTCTAGCGGAATGGGCAACCACTATGCAACTCAATATTCACCTCTTCTGTATCCAGCATTGAGACTGCTCCAGACATGTCGGTTTCCACCTCAGACACTGTTCCGTGTAGAAAAAGCATTTTCATTTTTAATTACAGTTGGCACTGAATGCTCCCAGTTCACTGCTGCATCGTGGAATTCCACATCAGAATCAATTTCAGCCATAACTAGGGCTGGAGCCTACATAATACCCAGAGCAGGAGCTGAGGCTAGCTCTCCCACTCTGCAGACTTCCTCCTCCTTCGGTAGTCCACTTCGAGTGGCCATCTTGGCAATGGCCTGTCCCCCTACTGGCAGCAATGCAGCATCCGAGTAGGGGAATTTCCCCGGTGCAATGACCAAATTCCCTCCATTCATGAAAAATATCACCAACAGCTTAATCTGGTTCATGGTCAGTTGGAATTCATTTGTATCCCCCTCCCCCGGGTCTTGCCTGAAAATAGGCAGGATTTGTCTAGTGCACTTACCTGGTCAACAAAAAATAAATAAATAAAAATAAAATTTCAACATACAGAACACTCATGACTTTTTTGCTTAATAATATTTGTACCCCACATTTTCAGCATTGATTTCCTTTGAGCCCACCTTATTAACAAGGGTGGGGAACATTTTTTAAACACACACAAAAGGTGCTTTTGCACATTGACAGTGTCACTACATGGCACAGGTGCGAAAACACATTTTGGTCAAGATTTGAAAAATGACAGTTGTCATGTTCATGAGGTGATGTAAACAAATGGCTATGTTGAAAGATTAGGGTCAAAATTGTTAAAATTACCTAAGTTATGAACGTGCATTGTTAAATTTCAACATACACTCATACCTTTGCCATTTTTAAATATTTTGAGCTCAAATTTAAAAACATAGGGCTGGATATTCAAAAGGGTTGCGCCATGCACAATAGGGTTGTGCCTGCGCAAGTCCAAAATTGCACCATTCTGCCATATTCAGCAGGAGGCAGTTGCGCCCCCCAAGGCAAGCTGAGCAACAGCGTAATGCAAATGAATGCATGCTGAACTGGAGGGGGAGGAACCATGCATAAACTGCACAGCCCAATATTCAGCGGGCAGTGCAGAGTTGTGCAGGGGCAACCCCCAACCTGTGCCTGCACAACTTTGAGCCAAAAAAAAAGGAGTAAGTTGAGGGCCACCCACAGGTGAGCTGCCGCACTGCAGGCGCCAGCTTAGCAGCTGCCACCTGTGGCTGGCCTCAACCTGCTACCTGGCCCTCTGCAGCCTGATGTGGGCAAAGTGTAAAAATCCCCCACTCGACTGGCCCGATATGGCATAAGCTTAAATAAACCCCCCAACCAGCCCGATCAAGGGCAGCACAGAGTCCAACCCCAAGGACATATCCCTGGTGGTCCAGTGGACTGCTAAGCCCGATCGCAGGCTGCAAAGTGATGAACCACACACCCCAAGAACTGACCCTGGTGGTCCAGTGGACCACTAAGCCTGATCGCAGGCGTGAAGTGATGAAAGCTCCCCTCAAGACCATAGCCCTGGTGATCTAGTGTCCCCACCCCACCTACCCATGGAGCCCCACCTTACTCGCTCCCTGGCAGCCGGCAGAGTGGCATCCACCCGCCTGTCAGTTATTATCGAGTTGATAGCCCAGTAGGCTGCACACCCATTGGCTTGCTCTGCACCACTGGGCATGCCTCTACTGGGCAGTCAGTCTGTGGGCGGTGGGGTGGCAGGCGGTGGGATGCTGCCACCCACCGGCCGCTGGGGGAGCGGGGTGGTGGCCGAGGTGGGTGGGGTGGGGGGACACCAGATCACCAGGGCTATGGTCTTGGGGAGCTTTCATCACTTTGCAGCCCGCGATCAGGCTTAGGTCCACTGACCACCAGGGATCAGTTCTTGGGGGCTGGATTCATCACTTTGCAGCCCACGATCGGGCTTAGCGTCCACTGGACCACCAGGGATATGTCCTTGGGGGTTGGACTCTGTGCTGCCTGCGATTGGGCTGGTGGGGGTTTATTTAACCTAATGCCAGTGATCAGGCCAGTTGGGTGGAGGGGGGATTTTCACACTTTTGCCCGCGATTGGGCTGCAGAGAGCGTCGGTCCCCTACGGCTGCTGCCTGGCAGGGCGCCAGGTGCAAGTCCTCGGGGATCGGCGCACCTGCATGCTAATGGCATGCAAATGGGGCCATAAATAGATGCAAATGGCCCCCCCTGCACCTTGCATGAATTATGGCCCTATTTGCATGTCACCTTTTGAATATCGGAAATTTGCCCATGGCGCATTGGTACTTGCGCCACCGCAACTTGAATGCTCCACTCTGACCACTTGCGGTGGCACAAGTTCCACTGCGCCATGCACAGTGGCTGTGGCCGGGGGGTGATATTCAAAGGAGTTGCTCAATCAGCGCAACTCCTTTGAATATCGCCCCGGCCACACCCCTGCGCAACTATTTTGTGCAGTGCAAGGGCTTGTGCCACAAAATAGCACAGTTTGAATATCCAGCCCATAGCCTTTTTATGACCCCACCTCATGAACAAAGGTAGTAAAATTTTCAAATCCCATGCAAAAGGTAATTTTGCCAAGCAACCACAAAGTCATCTTTCAGGCCAGATTTGCATAATTTCACCAACTTTGGTCATGAGGTTGGGTCCCAAAAACGCCATGTTGAAAATTTGGGGTCCAAATATGCAAAAGTGTCAAACTTATCTATCAAACTTCAAAACCTCTTTGAAATACATTTAACCACACTTACCTTGGTTTCTCATGTTGCAGTTGCTGGTTCCAGCAGCAAGATGTGTCTTTGATCAGAGAGTGCTGTATGCCATGGGACATGTTCAGGTGAGTGAGGGTGTTTATGGGGTGAGGGGGGTGTGGGATGCTGGGTGCTGAGTGGGAGGGTGGGTGGGGGTCAGATTATTGAGGAACCATTTTCTTTTATAGGGAATGTTCTGACACTGGGATTGGACACTGCAGTGTTGGGTGACTGTTCATTGACACCAATGGTGGGCACCCCAGTGCCACCACTACAAAATGGGAAGGGGGCAGGCATCCTGGAGGGGAGAAGAACAAGTAGCACTGGGGCTATGCACCCTAGTCTGCTTACAATATAGATATAGATATAGATATAGATATAGATATAGATATAGATATAGATATAGATATAGATATAGATATAGATATAGATATGAAGAAATCTTTGGGAAGGGTAGATGAGCTAGCAACCTGAAAGGGTGGGGAGAAAGAAGTGGTACTAGGAATGGGCACCACTGTCCACTTAATAAATAAGAAAGTATATAGATAGATAGGTAGGTAGGTAGACAGACAGACAGATATAGACAGGGAGTCAGACAGACAGACAGACAGATGGACAGTCAGAGAGATATAGTGAGAGAGAGGGAGATAAATAGATAGATAGATAGATAGATAGATAGATAGATAGATAGATAGATAGATAGATAGATAGATAAAAATAATTTGGGGGATGGGAAGGATGACAGTTTTTATCTTGGTTTCCAATCCCTGGTTGTACATGTGGGTGAAAGATGAGATCTGTATGTTTTCCCATTCAGCAGTGCTGCTGCACAAATAGACAACTTTGCATACGATGAGTCAGAAAAGTAACAGATAATGGCATTGGGTGACAGTGTGAACTTGTTTTCTATGCAAAAATAGATGCCATTTCTGTCACTAAAATAAGTCTCACCTTAGATTATCTGCTGCTTTCCAATAATGCTTTCCAATAATGTCTATGGTCACAGACCGGAATGTTGTAATAAAAAAAAAATCATGCACTCGGCACTAACTTTGTAACTAAACAACGAATGCATAAGTCCTGCCTGTAACATCTCTGGACCTGTTGTTTCACCCCTTTCTGTGTCTTTTGTACCTGATGTCTATACCATTATGTACCTGTTTGAAGGCACCATTGCCTATGTACCTATGTACTTTAGCAATTTAATGTAATGTAACTCCAGGTCGCATCTGGAAACGAGTGGATTCCCGCTCAGTATGCTTATCTGGTAAATCTCTTTAATAAATAAATAAATTAATAAATAAATAAGCAGTGTAACTTGCAAGAACAGCACTGCTGAACTGCTGAAAGAGAATTTTACTTTATTGATTCCTATTTAACAGAACTGAAACTTTTGGGCATACTTTGTGTATGAGTACGTTATCTCCAGTTCATTAAATTAGCCTGACTCAGTAGTGCCAAAACCCAATTTTTCAAATGTGTTATGTATACAGTATATATGTTAAAAAGTACATTACTCTGAAACATCATTCCTGACCAATGACCACAACCATACAAAATTTCACTGTTTAAAGATGTATGCTTTTTTTTCTACACAACAGCAAAAATCCAGAATAAAAACACCATTGAAGTGAATGAAAAAATACATTTTGTCACACTTTAATATCTCAAAAAATATGAAATTGATTTACATAAAGCTGTCAGGGACCTTTAGATTCTGCCATGTACAACAAATTATAAACATACGAACATACAAAAATTGCCAGCAGCAAAAGGCCATCATTGTCTATCTAGGCTGCTCATGAATGCAGCTAGCTCCCTGTTCAGCAGCTGCCCCACCCCCCTCCACTTATCTCCATTTACCCTTCCCTTTGCCCTGTCCCACCCCTTCTTGAAGCATTCCTCTGTGGTACATGCCACGATTTCAGCTGGTAGTGTGTTCCACTTTGCCACCACTCTCTCTCCATAAAGAATTCCATACTCACCTCCCTCCTAAATCTACCTCCCTCCAACCTCATGTTATGGCTCCTAGTGTATCTCTCCACCTTTCTCCTGAATAGACCCTCTGTGTCCATTTTGATTATCCCTTTCATGTATTTGAAGGTCTCAATCGTATCCCCCTGTCCCTCCTCTCCTCCAGTGTGCACATGTTTAACTTGCTTAGTCTGACCTCATATGGCAGTTCCCCCAGGCCCTGAATCATCTTTGTTGCCCTATGCTGCAACCCCTCCAGCAGCCTAATGTCCCTTTAGCAGGTACGGGTGCCAGTAATGTACGCAGCATTTCAGGTGGTGTCTAACCAATGATCTTTACAATGGTAGAATAACCTACCTTCTTCTCAAGGTAATTCCCCTTGCAATGCACCCCATCATTTTGCTGCCCATTGTTCCTGCCTTTCCGCATTGTATGGAGTTGTTCATTGTTGCCATGATGAGCACCCCCAGATCCTTCTCCTCTTCTGTTGCCTCCAGCTGCACTCCCCCCAGATGGTAGCTTCTTAGATTTTTTGTTCAAAGTGCACCACCTTGCATTTTTTTGTATTGAACCCCAGCTGCCATCTGTCAGACCATGTCTCCAGCCTTGCCATATCTCCTGTAGCCCCCTCCACCCCTCCAGTAGTCCACCACTGCTCCCATCTTGGTGTAATCTGCAAATAGGCTGATTTTGCTGCTGATGCTCTCTGAGATGTCTGCAATAAATATGCCAAACAGCACTGGGCCCAACACCGAACCCTGTGGAACACCACTTGTCACAGGCTTAGGGGATGAGTATTCCCCTCCTACCACCACCCTCAGCTGCCTATGTTTTAGTCAGTTCTCCACCCACCCCACCAGTTTTGCTCCCACCCCTGTGCCTTGTAGCTTGAGTCCAAGTCTCCCATGTAGTACTGAATCAAAGGTCTTACTGAAGTCTAGGAACAGGACATCCACTGCATGGCCCCTGTGAATTTGTCTAGTCACCCAGTCATAGTATTCCACCAGGTTGGTTGGGCATGACCTGTCTTTGACGAAGCCATGCTGCCTTCCGTCCCTGACCTCATTCACCACCAGTAGGGCCACTAGCCTACCCTTTAGGATGGTCTCCATTAGCTTCCCTACTATGGACGTTAGACTTACTGGCCTATAGCTCCCTGGTTCATCCTTGGATACACTGTTATGGAGAGGAACCAAGAAAGCCAGTATCCAGTTCTGCGGTATGCACCCTGTGTCTAGAGATGAATTAAGTAAGTCTGCCAAGAGTCCTGCCAGGACCCCAGCCAGCTCCTTCAGCAATCTTAGATGTACTCCATCTGGTCCCAGAACCTTGTCTGCCCTCAATGCTCTTATCCCCTTCAGCACCCTCCTCACTGTGATTACTCCATCTGTTACCCAACCATCTGTTTCTATTCTCCCTCCTACTATGGGTAGCGCCCCTTCCTTCTCCTTTGCAAAGACTGAACAAAAGTAGTCATTGAGCACTTCTGCCTTTTCACTCCCTTCCTCCGCCCATCCCCCATTTTCTTAATTCTTAAAATTTGGTCCTTACAGCTTCTTTTCTCCATGATGTACCTAAAGAAGTCTTTCTCCCCTTTTTTATGCCCTGCAAAAGCCTGAGTTCTCTTGCTACCTTGGCTGCCCTTACCCGCCTGGTCACTTATTTCAGGTATTTCTCCCTATTGTCCTCCCACCCCGATTTTCTGTATCTCCTGTAAGCTGCCCTTTTCTTCCTCACCCTGTCTAGCATCCCTTTACTTATCCAGCTTGGTTTCTTCCCCCAAGCCTTCTTAGTCTTGGCCCTGCTGCAAGTTTCTGTTGCCTCCACTATCCCCTGTCTTATCAGTTCCCACCTTTGCTGTGAGTCCATTCCTGGTTGAATTTTGCACAGGAACCCTTGTACCACTTTCCTTATCATCTTAAAGTTGGCATTCCTGAAATCCAGCAACCTTGTGCTGGATGCCATCCTCTCTTCAGCCATCTGTAACTGGAACCATACCAGCTGGTGGTCACTCCCCCCAGTGGTTCCTTCACCCTCACATCCCTCACCCACTCTCCGTTCATAAGTATGAGGTCAAGGGTGTTCCTTTTCCTAGTTGGTTCCTTGACCAACTGTACTAGAAAGCTTTCCTGAAAGGCATCCAGCATTACCTGCTCCCTTCTGCTCTTTGTGGTAGGTGTGTCCCACTCCACCCCAGCAGGTTGAATTCTCCTACTAACACCACCCCCCCTTCCCACAGTTCCTCCTGATCTGTTCTGCCAGTACCCTATCCATTCTTTTAGTTTGAGAGGTTGGCCTGTACACCACCCCCAGTCTTAGTGATCTATTTTTGGGACCCAGTAGTTGCACCCACAGTGCTTTTGTATCTCTATCATCTCCCTCCTCCATTACACATTTTAATCCCTCCTTTATGTACAGCACCACCCCCTCTCCTTCCCCTTTTCCTTATCCTTCTGGTGCAATTTGTAGCCCAGAATCGTCATGTCCCAGTCATGGATTTGGGTGGCCCCTGTCTAGGTTATGGCTGCCAAGTCCATACCCCCCTACTCCAAGAGAGCCCGTAGTTCCACCCCTTTATTCACCAGACTCCTAGCATTTAGTGTTACCACCCACCAAACTTTGTCTCTACCTTCCCTCATCTCTCTCCCTTTATGTCCGCTCCCTTAGTAGTTGCCTTCCTCCTTACCTTGCCATCACAGGGGGTAAGCCCATTTGGTTTCACATCACTAGAACTCTGAACACCACTATCCCTCCTGCTACCCCCCCTCCTAGTTTAAGTGCTCCTCAATGTGCTCCCCTGTCCTTACCTTCAGTACATTTTTTCCTTTCCTCATTTAGGTGCAGTCTATCTTTTTCATACAGACTGCTGTTCTCCCCGGTCCCCCCACCCTCCTACCATCTCATACCCCTTTTCCAGACACCAGGCCCCCAGCCATTCATTAAACTTTTGAATTCTCCTTTTTCTTGCCATGCTTGCCCTAGGAATGGAAGGTGACAGATCTACCAGCTCTCCTCACTCAGAGGTCCCAGTTCCTCAGACTTCTTCTTAACCTCCCCTACCATCCCATCAGTCAGATCATTCATCACCAGGTGTATTATTCAGTGAGGTCTTTTGCTTCCCCTGCTTGCATACCTTAGCATGGATTGCCCCACCCTTTCCACCTTTATCCCTGACATGGCTTCCACACAAATTCTACAGTGCCTCTCCCCTTTGCTTCCCCAACTGACCCCTCTTAGTATTGCATCCCCAAGACAAGACACCTCCCTTCTCCCCTTCCCTCCCCATTGTCCCCTTCTCCTCTCCTTCTTCCTCCTGCACAATGTTCCTTCCTATTGTTTCTGTTTCTCCTGCTGTGTTCTCCACTGTATTCAATCATTTTTGCCCCAATTCACCTATTTCTCCATTTCTCTCCTCAGTTGTTATGTTCTTTGTACCAATGGACTGTGCTTCCCCTTCCTCCTTCCTCCCCTTTGACTCCTGTAAAAGGTCTGCTCCATTTGAGCTCCCAGAGTTACCAACTCCCTGTACTTCTTCTCCTATTCTCCTTTCATGTTTGTCTCCCATACCTGTGTCACTCCCAATGGCCCCTTGTCCTGACCACCCTGTCCCTCTTATTTCTCCCATCTTTTTTTCTTTTCCTGGATGTCTTTTGTGCTTTCCATATCCCCTTCTCCTTCCAACCTAATATGCACCTTCACCATCTTTGAAACTCCCCCCTTAGCCTTAGTACTTCCTTCTGTAGCCTCCCCAGCCTTATACAGATGGGGCACCCCCTGTCCTCCACAGGGTATCCAAAAATACTGCCCCTCTACAGTTGTTACACCCCTTGATACTTCCTCATCTGTGACTTCTGTTCCCCCTTTCCCAGAAGCCTTTGCCCCCTCCCCTCCACTGACACTCATTCTGGCCTGCCCCATCACCTTGTCCCCTTCCCAGACTGCCCCAAGCCATTGCCATTGCCCATTACCCCTTCCTATTCTTTGTTTCCTCTGCTCCATTCTTTCTCTCGTGGTCTCTCTTCTTTCTATCTTGACCCGGGCCTGTCTGTTGGCAGCACTACTTTCCAGCTCCTCAAGCACCTCCCTCACAGCCTTCAAGCCCATCCCCCAGTGTCTTTTCAGTATTTAAGAAAGGCTGGTTGAGGGGGAGGGTAGCGGGGGCTTTTTCAACCACCAAACCTATCACAGTGCTCAGCCAGCTGCTGTAAACTATGGATTTAAGCTAAAAAAACACCACCAAAACATACTAAATAACTCAGAGATAAATAAGCTCTCAGGAAAAACTCACCTCTTATTCCAAACTTCCCTCAAACAAACTGTCTCAGTGAACAACTAAAGACAAATTTCAAACTGAAATCCACACAATTTTGACTGGCTAGTCTGTTACTTGGGAAAATGACCCCTCCCCCACAGTGCTTAGATAGCCAGCAACAGCTATCGTGAAAAATGCAATACAGATTTAAGCTTTTTTTTTTTAAATCCCAACCACCAAACCTAGCACAAATGCTCAGCCAGCAATAAATAAGCTCTCAGGATAGGGTTGCCACCTTTGCATGAGATGAAAACCGAATACTAAACCACACCCCCAAACTCCACCCCTAACCCCGCCCCTTTTATGACTAATGAGGGCATTGTTTGGACTCTGATTCACTTGATTTATTCAAAATTCCTACTGATATAACATTGTGTACAATTTCTTTAAATTACATCATGATTATTATTTTTGGTTTGTTTGATTTAGATTTGACTATTTTAAACTTCAATGTGTGTTAACATTTGGTGGGGTCAGAGAGTGGGTTCAGGGGTCTTTCCATCCTATGTACGCAGCTTAGCTGACACATCGAGTGACTACAGGGACATCTCTGACAACCTGCTATTTTGGATCAGGTGACCTTTTCTGGTAAAACTCTTTCAATAAATAAATCAATAAATTGCACCAGAAATGGTGGACAAGATGTAATTACAAATGTCATCTACCATTTTAAAATGTGCTACTTTTCCCACCCATTGTTCCTACTGTAAAGTTATTTGCAATGTCAAAGAGGTTTTTAAAAGTGGTAGGAACTATTCTGTGCTGTTAAATACCTTATTTGTTTCCATGTTAGTCATATATAGCAGATGGCATGATATGTGATATGTAGAGTGGAGACAGTATAGCACAGTGTTTTAAAGCTCTGAGCTGCAATTCAGGAGACCAGGGTTTGAATCCTACAGCCCAAATGTGCATACTGTGTGACCCTACACAAATCACTTAATTCCCTTGTGCTCCAAGGTTGCACCTGTAAATAAGTTTTAGCTTAGTGTGTCTCTTCTGGTAAAAAAAAAAATGTTTTGAGAAATTTCTGATAAATTGCCTAAATTTGCACTGCCACCAAATCTAGATTGCGTTCCTGTCACCTCATCAGCTACTGCTCTCTCTCTCTCTTTCTCTCTCTCTTTCTTCCTTTTCTCATTTCTGTGGCTTAGCATGGCATTAGCCACATTATTCTGTGCTGTTCACTTGAGAGGCCTGAAATGGTCTTCCTGGAATATCCACGTAGTATGAAAATTGACAGCAATAAACTACTGAGGAGAGAGAGGTGTAGTATTGCTAGAAATGAAATAAACTATTAGATTATTAATTTAACAACAAAAGGGGGTAACAAATATTAAAATATAGGACAGACCCTAAAAGAAAAAATGGTGAGCATTTAAAGGTATAAAAGTATTCCTTGTCACAGCAGTCAAAAGGTGATTTTACACACAGGTTTTTAAAATGAAATGAGCGTTACCTGTGGCGCTGTTGTGCTCTGTTGCGTTTTTAGGATCCCTTTACACTCTGCGAGTTTTCTGGCAGCTCCCACCTCCAATTGTGTTTCGGCACCCCCACAGAGCTTGCTGCTCTATTCCTGTTTGTGCAACGCTTCGTAATAGCTGTTTTACACAGCCCAATGAAACAGAACACAACGGTGCAAACCGCAAAAAGCAGAGATTGCAGTTTGGATGAACGTTCGCCTATGGAACGAAACAGATGCACTTTACACACAAGGGATGTAACGGAATTCTGTTTCCATAAGAGTTATTCTGTTACATAAACCTGTGTGTAAAAGTGCCTAAAGACCATACTCACAATGCAGCCTGGAAAGGATTAGGTTGATTCGCTGCTAATGGTCTTAATGGCCCTACTTTACACCTCTCAGACTGACTGGTATACAAACAAAGGTCTGCATGACATCAGACTTTGTTTGTAATCTGAACATGCAAGTAAAATGGTGAAGGATTTAACAGAATCTGTTTCACAAGTATGTGAACATTCAAAATGACTGAAAAAGTACTACCTCTGAATAAAACTGGATTAGCAGGTAAAGTTTCTGAAACACATTGTACAGTCCATACTGGGACAGGAAGTTACCCTAATGTGGTGCCTATCTGGTTTCATAAAAATGAAGGTGTTAATTAAAGTGGTATTGTTTAACCTTCCCATGAATAATCTTCCAATTTGCTGGTGTGAAGTTAGAGGTGACAACTGAGTAGACAGGGACACATTTGGCTCTTAAGTGCCTTGCTGTTGAAGGCACTTTCTGATTAGCATGCACTGCAATCAAGCAAGCACACTAAAATGTCACACACTTGCTTAAAGTCAGATGAGAAGAAAATGAAACAGTTAGTGGGGAATCTCACAGGTGCTGCTTGACCCACCATAAAAACCAAATTTGCGATGGTAAAAATAGGAGGACCAAATGTGGACCTAGAAAACTGAACCCATTCAGTCAAAAACCGAGTAGGTGGTAACCTTATCTCAAAAAAAACCTCACCTCTTATTCCAAACTCCCCTCAAACAAACTGCCTCAGTGAGCAACTAAAGACAGACTTCAAACTGAAATCCACACAATCTTGATTGGCTACTTTGTTACTTGGGGAAATGTCCCCTTCCCCACAGTGCTTAGCCAGCCAGCCAGCCAGCAACAGCTACTGTGAAAAATGCAATATAGATTTAAGGTTTTTTTTTATCCCAACCACCAAACCTAGCACAGTGCTCAGCCAGCAGCTATAAACTACAAATTTAAGCTAACAAACACTGCCAAACCTTACAAAATATCTCAGAGATAAATAAGCTGTCAGAAAAAAACTCACCTCTCATTCCAAACAAGCTGCATCAGTGAACAAATCTGAAAGTTTCATGTAAATCTGTAAATCTGTCTATCTGCAAGCAACAAACAAATGAAAATTAAGTTTAATATAGACATCACCAGCACCTCTAACTATAGAGGCACTACTGCATTCCTTTAATAGTTGACTTGGTCAACTATATCTTCCTTGATATCTTGACCCAACTCGATAGGGAGTTGGATATTCGTTTTCAAAAATGCTCTGGCATGCCCATGGTCTTTGAAGAAAGCATATTTGCACTGAACGATAACCTTCAATGTGGCAGAAGTGAGAAGCACAACAGGAGCTCCTGCTTCTTTAAACTCTGACATGATGGTTGAAAACCTTCTGTATTGTGCTGGCAAGAAAAAGACAAGATAAATATGGAGGCATACCCCAGCAAATGAAAAGCATTTGCTTTTGCCTAGAAAATTACAGGATTTTATTTCTTGCTGGCAAGGATCCTAAAGAAGAGGAGTAAGTGCTTGGGTGAGCAGCGGGTGCCTAGTGGGAGTCGAGGACTAGGAAAGAGCTGCATTTGTGGCTTGAGAGTGTGGTAGGAGCCACTTGAGTTGGGAGCAATGTTGGGGCAGCGTGGAATGGAAGCCAGAGAGAGTCGGGGACAGTGCAGCTTAAACCCATATGAAGAAACAGAGGATTTTGTACCATCCACGCACCCTGTCCCTGACCTCTATTAAATGATTGAAGTGGGAGGAGCCAGAGTCACTGATCAGCACGGAGCCAAGGGTTGGAGAGCAGCAGAAGGCCCTGCCTTCTAGGGGAAGGAACATACATAGGAGGGGGCCAGGAAGGAGCTGAACACTACCTGGACTTTGAGGACTCTGGCTGAATGCAGATGGTGAGTCAGTCTGGCACTGTTTTGTCTACAGTGGGTGAGGGTGAGAGAGTTGCATCTTAAGCTGTGTTTTGGCATATGACACAGTATTTGTAAAGTACGTCACCTTAGAGAGAAGGTATCTTAGGCAGGGACTAGGAAAGAAAAAAAGGTAGTACTGCATTCCTTTTTTTGTACTGTCCTGTAAGCTTATTTTTGAAGGGTGGGACTAGTTAATAACGCACAGACAGTACTGGTTAAAAAAACCAAACAAAACAAAAACTTATTGGTAATACAGTACAGTACTGTATTCCTTTTGCATTATCCTTTCCTGTTAATTAAGTACTGCTTAAACATAGGTAGAATAGTGGGCTAAAATGGATGTGGGGTGGCAGTTTGGATGAACATTTTGTGGAAGCATGGAGGGTGTCCAATCTGTCACAGGCTAAGAAGGCTCGAGGAAGAGGTGATGTGGCTTGGTAGGGAGTTGGAGTGGATGGGAAGAGGGGAGAGCTGCTGGGGCAAGTGGGCTACCTCCAGAGGGTAACATGAGGGCACCACATGGGAGGAGCATCTGGTCAAGAGAGGGATGGGGAGGGGGTGTGGGAGCAAATAGAACAGGAGACCAGGCACTGTAGGGAGGACCATTGTCAGGAGGGAAGAGCCAACACACCGTAAGGCAATGGTGGCAGATAATTGGCTTGTGGTCCTGGTGACATTGATGGGGGGGGGAGATCACTGAGATGGGGAGGAGGGGGAAGGGAGGGGAAGGAACAAGGGATGGAAGTAGGTTGGAGGAGGGAGCTATGTGTAAATGGGGGAGGGCACAGCTGGAAGGATGGCTGAAGAGAGCAGAGAGGAAGGAGAGAGGAACAGGGATGAGAGAGAGGATGGGATAGGTGGGGGGGTCCAGGGAGGTTGGGAGGGAAGTGTAGGATAGAGATGGAGCAGGGAGGAAGAGGGGGGACAGATCAAGGGTGAGGGGAGGGAGCTTTAGGGGGGAAGGTGGCAGACTCCAGAGATCAGTACTTTGGTAGTAGGGTGAGAACAGGAATGAGGAATGATGAGGGGCTTATACTAGTGCTGGGAGATTCCATACTAAAAGGGATAAGATGGAGCAGTAAAGGGGAAGCACAGTCATATATGTGTGGAGTCCATACCTGGGATAATGGCTGGCAGAGTGGAGCAGTCAATTCTGAAGTGTGCAAGGAGGGGTAGGAGGAAGCCACATCTTGTGGTACACGTGGGTACTAATGACCTGGTGGGGGAGATGGTGGAAGCTGTGAGGGAGATGTTCGAGGAACTGGGTAGGGTGTGTAAGGAACTGGGGGAATCGGTGGTCTACTCAGAGGTCATCCCAGTGCCATGCATGAGTATGGTGAGAAAAGGGAGGATTAGAGAGTTGAACTCATGGCTGGGAGAACAGTGTTGATCCAAGGGATATGAATTAGTGGGGAGATGGGGAGGAACCTGGGACAACAACTATCTATACACAGAAGATAGGCTACACTTGATGGGGAGGGGAGAGGAACATTAAAACAGGGGATAGAGGGGTACCTTACAGCAAAGGTGAATTTAAACTAGGTGGGGTGTGGGGAGTGGACAGCTGGTAGGCAAAGAACCCAGAGAGGGGGAGCCCAATAATCATACCCCCAAAGATAACAAGGGAGGAGTCAGGGTAGAAACACGGGAGGGGGGACGGGGGAAACACAGTGTAAGGCAAGGAAGGAAATGGGGTGGAGTGTGGTAATGTTGAATGTGAGAAGCCTAGGTAATAAATTATCTGAGTTGCAGGCTCTCTTGGTAGTGAGGAGGGTAGTCATTGCGGCCATCACAGAAATGCGGGCTACCCAGTACCAGGACTAGAATATGATGATCCCAGTGTATATTCAGGAATGATAGGGCTAAGGGGAGGGTGGCAATCTATGTACAAGAAGGGATAAGGTGTATAAGGGAGGAGGGGCCGGAAGGCAGAACAGAGGGCCCTATGGATGCAGTTTCAGGACTTGAGAGGTAAACACTGAGGATGGGGATAGTATACAGACCAGCAGCTCAAGGGAAGGACCTGGACAGAGAGCTAGCTGAGCAAATCTGAGAACACAGTGGTGGTGGGAGACCTCAACCTACCTGGGGTGGATTGGAGCACTCCAGCCACCATGAGTGTGAGGGTGCAGGTCATGCTAGAGACAATTCAGGACAGCTTCCTGGTCCAGTTGGTACATGAGCCAACTAGATTGGAGAGGACTCTGGACCTCGTACTTTCAAATGGGGGTGCTGTAAGAGATCTGGATGCGGAGGACCCTCTGGCTGGGAGTGGCCACCACTCAGTGTGGTTCACGCTCAGTATGGGTAGGGAAACAGGGGGAACGGGAACCAGGGTGATTGACTTTAAAGGAGCAGGCTTTAATAGGATGGGGGATATGTTGAGTAAGTATCTGGCAGGCATGCGTCAGGACATGGATGCTAGTCAAAAGTGGAATATTATTAAAAGAGGTCTGGCAGAGGCCACTGGGATGTGTACAAAGACACAGAGTAAGAAGGGAAGGGCAAAGAAGACCAGTTGGTTGATTTGCGAGATTATGAAGGGATAAGGGCCAAAAGAAAGGTAATTCCAAAACTAAAGAAATGGGAGGGGAGGGATTGATAAGGATGAGTATACGAAGAAGTCCAGGGAGATTACCAGGCTAGTCAGAGTGGCCAAGGCCTCAAAAGAACCGAGGCTGGTACAGGGTATTAAGGAAGGAGAAAAGGACTTCTTCAGATACATTAGAGAAAGAAGGAAGACAAAGACCAGATTGTGAGGATTAGGAAGGATGGAGGGTGGGTGGAGGGGGACAGGCAGAGGCATTAATTGAATACTTCTGTTCTGTGTTTATGAAGGAGAAAGGGGGCAGATACACCAAGAGGGGTTGGGGGTAGGGGAGGGGGTGACTGACATAGGGATTGCAGAAAACAGGGTTCTGAAAGGATTGAGGGCACTAAGGGTAGATAACGCACCAGGACCAGATGGCATTCACCCTAGGGTACTGAGAGAGCTTGCGGAGATCCTGGCAGAGCCACTAACTGACCAGTTTAATACCTGCCTGGATACAGAATGTGTACTACAAGACTGGAGGATAGCCCATGTGGTGCCCATTCACAAAAGTGGCCCCAGTGATGAGCCAGGTAACTACAGGCTAATGAGCCTCACATCGATTGTGGGGAAGCTCATGGAGACAATCCTAAAGGAGAGGCTGGTGACCTTGGAGGACAATGGTCTCCAGGACTGTCATCAACATGAGTTTGTCTCTGGCAGATCCTGCCAGAAAAATCTAATTGAGTAGTACTACTGGGTGATCAGGAAACTGGACAGGGGCCACACGATGGATGTCCTGTATTTGGACTTCAGCAAGGCCATTGATTCTGTGCCACATGGGAGGCTGGGGGGGAAGCTGGAAGGGATCCGTACGATTGCCCGGCATGAGGTTTCCCGACATATGGTTTACCGACACTACTTTCCCGTCATTACTTTTCCCGACTAAATTATTTCCCGTTGACAGTTTCCCGACTATAAGCAAAATTAAAACTTCAACTAGAACAAACAGAATCTTTAGTGGCAGCACAATGGAACAAACAGTTGCAAAGAACATTTCAAGCCCCACTTCTACACTCCTCTCCTCACTGTTCCTTACCTACCCTGCATCCTATTTTTTACCGCAACTTCTTGGTTTTTGGTTTTAAAACAAACTCTGCTCCGAAATCACCACCACTCAGCATCCCCCCCCCCACACCCTGCCGTGCTCACACAGTGTCCAGCCATCTACAAGCAACAGTGGCATATGACAACCTCCAGTACTCAGTATAGAAAAACATGTTTATTTTACCTGCTAACCAGACTCAGACTCCCATTCAAAAAAATGAAACTGCCGACTATAAGTGTTTTACTATGACCGTATTAGCGTAATGCCATCTTAAGTTAACACCAAGCACAGGTTACCCCTGCACTTGTCTTTTAAAAATGCACAGTGTGGACAGTTTGCAGAAATGTGGGCAAGGATGACATGTTCAGAGGTGCAAATCCAGTCCGTCCATGACACATGTATAAACCTATTGTGGGTCTTCCTGGGGTTTACAAAACACATTTACCTGTTAAGACTGATAACAGCATTTTTTAGTTACTAAGAACTGTCAGGCATCATTGATGTCAGTTTGAGTGAAGGAGCAAGCATTTGGGCACCCTAGGAGCCCCTGCCCCACACACTACATGGATATATTTCATTTAAAAAATATGTATTGTAGATAGATAGATGAAGAGAGAGAGAGAGAATTTTCTATCAAATTAATCATTTGTTAAATGCACGCTAGATTCAGGTTAAATTTTCTTCACTTTAAAATGGTATTGTTGGAATCTAGACATTGTCTGACACCATGGGTGCTTTGTACTGCCAGAGGGAAAAGAGTACAAAATAGTCTATCTGCTATTATTATAATGATAGATTGATGACGCCTGGAAAATTGGGTGAAAAAAATGGCTTGACTTTGCTTTGACCACAGTTGAAGGTTTTCATGGACCAGATGTGTTGCAACCAATAACTATAAAACATTTTTATTTTATCCTTTCCCATGAGTCAGTGAATATTTATTAGTCTGGACACTGGACCATGCAACAGAATTTGAGAAAACTACTGTACATGAAAGGAAGTCCCAGATATCCTAGTTCACTGGCCGCAGCATACTGCGAGTGAGAGGCATATCTAAGCTGAGAGGATACACTCCTGGCCAGCATGTGATAACATAACTGCAGCACTTTGTAGCATTTTTCGATCAAACAGTATTCGGGCAAAGATCGCGCCGGGAAATCCAGTGACGGGAAAATAGGTCATGGGAAATACAGAGTTGGGAAAATGAATGACGGGCAACCATACTAGACCCAAGCTGGAATACGTAGGGGTGGGAACTAAGATGGTCAAATGGATCACCATCTGGCTGAATGGAAGGCAGCAAAGGGTGGTGGTGGGGGAACTCTCATCACCAAGGAAAGTGACAAGCGGAGTGCCTCAGTGATCGGTACTGGGATCAGTGTTGTTTGGGATATTCATAGCTGATATCTCACATGGGGTCCAGAGTAAGATCAGTCTGCTCACTGACGATACGAAGATGGAAGCTGTGGTAGATGACATCGAAGGGTGGGAGGACCTGAACAAACTACAAGAGTGGTCAGAAACATGGCAACTGAGGTTCAACACCAAGAAGTGCAAGGTACTGCACTTCGGAGCTAGAAACCAGGGTAGGAGCTATCAGCTGGGAGGGATTCAAGCTGGAAAGTAATGAGGAGGAAAAGGATCTGGGGGTGCTTATAATGGGCAACATGAACAACTTGACTCAGTGCAGGAAGGCGGCAGCAAATGCCAATAGGATGCTGGGGTGTATAGCGAGGGGAATCTCCTCCAGGAATAGGGAGGTGATCCTTCCCCTGTACAGATCTCTGGTCAGGCCTCACCTGGAATACTGCGTGCAGTACTAGTGCCCATTCCTGAAGAAGGACATCAAGTTGTTGGAGGGGGTGCAACGTAGGGTGACAAAGATGACCCAGGGATTTCAGGGAAGATCCTATGAGGAAAGATTAGCCAAATTGAACATGTAGTCACTGGAGGAGAGGAGGGATAGGGAGAGATATGACTGAAAGCTTTAAATACCTCAAGGGGATAAATAAGGTTAATACAGAAGGAATTTACCAGCTTAGAAGAGTGAGAAATATGAGAGGAAATCAGTTGATGTTGGAGGGGGGGAAGATTCAGGAAGGAAATAAGGAGACATTTTTTCATGGGAAGAGTGGTAGACAGGTGGAATGCTATGCCCAAGAGGGTGGTCTCTTATAGAATGGTGGGTGGCTTGAAGAGGGGTTGGGACAGGGTGAGGGGGAGTGTTATGATGAAGAGGAGTTGGGAGGGTGGGGAAGCTGCAAGCTGAGGGGCTAGTCACTCAATCTAGCAGACTTGATAGACCATGAGGCCTGCTTCTGCTGGCGTTTTCATATGTTCATAAGACAATATAAAGTATCTTGGATCTTTGACCTGGCCAGCACTCATAAGCCCTTTATTAGTTTTAGTCACTCCAGCTCCTTGTCACTCCAGCACCTTTTCTTCATGATGTAGGGACAAAAACAGAATCCAGTTCAAGGGGAGGATCCAAAGAAAAAAATGGCAGTGAAGGATGTTTTAATTTCTCCTCGAAGGTCCTCAACTGTGGTAGATACTGGGAAACCAGTAAGTCTGAAGTTCTTTAGATGTAACTTATTTTCCAGCCTTTCTACACTGGGTAATTGCACTATCTGTTTGTGAAGTGTAGCATTAAGTGCACCTTCCGTGGTTAATGTAAGAACATTCAAAGCTTTGATTTCTAGCACCTTTGTCCTGACTGCATTTTTCTGTGGTGTCAGCTCTTATCTTCTTTGTAACACTCCATTTTATTCACCACTGTTTGAGATGAGGACCTGACTCCTGACTGGAACTCCTCCATAAGTTTCTCAATGAACAGTAAGGTTTGGTTGGCTATTTTGAGCTTTGTGCTTTTGGCTGAGTATGTTGCTGCTGGTTAGCTCCCTGGTCTGACTCTGATTGCTATGAGGGTGTTTGCAGGCCCCCAGATCAGAGCATCTCTCCTGGCAGATAACATGGAAACCAGCTTTTCAGGGTTCAGACCAAAAGTCTTTTCACTTGCTAGAAAGTTTAAAGACTCTTACATACCACCCTAGTGGTGGGGGCAGTTACATAAAAGAATGTAAATTACTTTTAAAATATCTTCCGGCAAAGCTCTTCTCACATGTCAAACCATGGCAGTTTTGGCAGCGTCCACAGGTAGCTCTAAAGATATTTAAAATTCTATTCAATTTCAATTCAATTCAATTTTTATTTTACCAGGAATTACACTGTTAAGAGAACTCTTTAACAAGGTGGTCCTGGATGGGCTGGTAGAAGGATCAGGATAACAATCAATATGAGTACATAATATATCACAATGCACCAACAAGTACAGGATATTAGTCAATACACAAGGCAATAAGTACACAATTTTTTACATTCAATAGGGTCTGCCAAAACAATCTACATCAAATAAAGATGACAAGCAATGATTCAGAAAATAGTAGAAAGCTAATCAGGTGTAGGGCCTGGAGGAACTGCAGGACAGAGGTGGTGGAGAGGAAGGAGGGAAGGTAGTATGGAATGATGTAAAGGAGGGAGGTAAGGTAAAATGATACAGGAGTAGGTGGAAAAAAGGGGGGAGCATATAGGTAGGAGAAAAATGTGATTAAGTGATAAAAAAGTAGAAGCTAAATGTGTAGAATTCTTAGAAAAGTGAGAATAATTATGCATATCAGTGACAATCATCCATTGTGTAGCATCTTAGGAGAGCCTTAAAATGGGGTATCCCAGTCCAGTGGGACAGTTTTAAGGAATGTTGGAGAATATTCCATAGAGCTGGTATGGTATGACTCAAGGATGATGCGCCAAACTGAAATCTAATCTTGGGAACATCGAGTGTGATGTATGCATATTTTCTAAGGGGGTAGGCACAGGGGGTGCATTTGAAGAAGAGCAGAGATATAGGTAGGGAGTTTGTTAGAGATGGCTCTATATACCCAGAGCAAGGCATTCAGTGTCCTCCTCATGTTGAGAGAGGTCTAGCCTAGAAGAGACTAAAGAAAGCAGTGGTATTTTCACAGATCGCTACCATTCGTCCCTGTAAAGGTCATTCCTGACAAAGAGGGTAGGTTTGTCTTAGTGGTTGGGAAGTTATATAGAAAAGAGGTTTTGCTAGGGGCAGTCTATGGGCCTAATTCTGACAGCCAGGAGTTCATGACAAGTTTACTCAAGGTATTGTTACCTTTTAACCACCTTCCCATGATTATAGGGGGGGATTTCAACTTAGCTCTAGACCCTTTGCTAGATAGGTCCTCAGGTCCACACATGCACTCTACACCGGCCATTTTGGCCCTAACAGATCTAATGGACCGTGTAGGCCTGGCAGATGTTTGGAGGGTTTTCCATCCACAAGCAAAGAAATATACCTTTTTTTCTCCAATGCATAAGTCAGGCTCGAGAATTGACTATGTTTTTATTTCTCGTGCTTTGCTCATGGGGGTTACCCACTCTGAGATAGTGGCAGCCCCTCTGTCAGATCATTCGGTGGTGGAGGTTGAGCTCTCTTTTCCCTCTGTGTTGGGTAAGGGATGGAGGTGGAAAGTGAACAATCAACTTCTCAGAGTGCCCAAGTTAGTTCAGAACCTGGCTGCGCAAATGGAGGAATTTATTTCCTTTAATGAGAGGGATGGAACCAGACCAGATATCCTCTGGTCAGCGTTAAAGGTGTACATGAGGGGTCTCCTAATAAGTCAGGCCACTAGGAGGAAAAAGGTGAGGAATGCCTCTATGATAGAGTTATTGAGGCAGATTAAGGAATTGCAGGCAGCACTAATCTCTAACCCACTTGAGGAGACTGAGCTTAAACTGATTAAGACTAGGGATGCGTATCTTAAAGTATTGGGGATCAGGCCGAATTGGCTATTATTAAAACCAAAGCCATTTATGCTGATCAAGGGAGAAACCCGAAAGCTTCTGGCCAGGCTTGGCACAGCTAGAAGCATCCCGTTAATGAAGGGGTTTGGTCGGAGGAGGAAGGGACCATTAAGACAACCCCGCAGGATATTGCCCTTGTCTTTCGGAATTATTATGAGTTGCTGTATAGTGGTATGCAGTCTCCACCTCAGTTAAAGGATATTCAGGAATATCTTGATCGGATACCACTCCCCAAACTGGAGGAGGCAGACTGCAATTCCCTTATTGCTGAAATTACTTATACAGAGGTAGAGGCTGCTATCAAAGCCTTGCCTATCAATAAGACGCCTGGCCCCGACGGCTTTTCGCCAAATTTTTTATAAAACCTTCTCTTCCCAGTTGATACCCTTGTTAGCCAATTTATATCGACATATTCTATCTGGGGCTGATACGGATAAGTATTTGTTCGAAGCTTTAATTGTGCTAATACCTAAGCCCAATAAACCCCCGGAGAACCCAGGTAGCTACCGGCCCATATCCCTGTTAAATTATGATATAAAAATATTAGCTAAAGTGCTGGCAGAGAGAATCAGTAATTTGATGCCATATTTAATAGGCCCGGAACAAGTTGGATTTATGAAGGGTAGATCCTCATCGGATCATTTTAGGACGCTGTCTCATGTCTTCTCGGCATCCGAAGAGGCTGGTCTCCCTTTGGCGCTGATTTCTCTGGATGCCGAGAAGGCATTCGATAGGGTCCATTGGGCCTTCTTATTCCAGACGATGGAGAAGGTAGGTTTCCCGGAGAAGTCTGTGGGGTGGATTAGGGCCATTTACTCAAATCCATCGGCAAGAGTTGCATGTAATGGGGCTATTTAGCGCCTTTCATTTTGCAGGTTGGGACGAGGCAGGATGTCTCTCTATCCCCCTGCTCTTTAATCTTTATTTAGAACCTCTGATTAGGCATATAGTATTTAATTATAGGATTATGGGATCAACATCAGGGCCAGGTAGTCAAGGTCACTGCTATTGCAGATGACCTGCTGATTTATGTGTCGAATCCAGCTCTTCAGTTCCAGTTTTATTGGATGCAATTAAGGAGTTTAGTACATTAGCCAACTATAAGCTGAACCAGGAGAAATCAGTGGTTTTTCCCCTGAATAGTAGAGTTTTCAAGAAAGATATTGTTGGTCTGGGGCTGGGTTGGAATTCCAAATCCCTCAATTATCTGGGCCTTATTTTAACAAACAACCCGGTTCGCCTTCGTCAGCTTAATCTAGATGTTCTAATTCGAAATATAGATGTAGATATGAAAAGATGGGCACAACTCCCCTTATCACTCTGGGGCAGGATAAATGTGGTTAAAATGAATATTTTTCCCAGGCTTTTTTATCCACTATCCATGCTAAATATCTGGATTCCTCTGGCATGGTTCAATAGACTGCATAAGATAATTGCCTACTTTATATGGAATTTTAAGAAAGCGAGAATGTCGTATGTCAAATTAGCGGCACCCAAAGTTCAAGGGGGATTGAAGCTGCCACATTTTGCTCTTTACTATTGGGCGTCTCAGATTAACAAATATGGTAGATGGGCCGGCTCACTTATATCTGCGAATAGTAAGGATTATGTCCCGCTCTGGTTTAACCTGGAGACTACTTTAATTAAAAAAGTGGGTCTTAACCCTGAGGCCTTGCTTTTTATTCCTCCTAAGCGATCCCCTTTTTCAAAGGACTCTCCGATAGGTGTCTCTTTAAGGATACATAACCAACTCTGCAGTTACTTGAAATATGATTATTGCAAAGATGGTTACCAACCAATGATGGGTAACCCTCATTGGCTGATAGGAATGAAAACTTTAGCTAAAAACTGGTTACCTAACTTTGGGAATGTAGGTTAAAAGACCTCTTAGATGAGGAGGAGGCAAGCCGGGTCCACTCAGCAGATACTCAGTAACTTAACTACCCTCAAAGAGGGCTTTAAGGTGTATCAGTTGCGTCACCTTCTAATTCAGACAATAGGTATTAATAGGATCACCCGTCTAGTATTGACTTTTGGGGAGATGTAAAACCTTTAATAGGTACCCTCATGCGTTTCAAGAATCTATCAGGTGTTGCTGCATTGGGCCCTTACCGACAATTTTGTCCCTCATCTTATTGGATCAGGGCCTTTCCTAATGTAAATTTGGATTGGTTATATTTGGAACAATTGTCATAAAATGTTTAAAGCAGGACTCTCTCAAATTGGCACAGTTTAAGATTTTTGCAATATTTATTATTCTTCTCAAAAGTTAACTGATTTAAAGATGATGCTTGAACCCAAGTGCTATAGGTGTGGCCAAGGGAAGGGATTTGTTTCATATCTTTTGAAATGTCCGAAAGTTGCTCCTCTATGGGCTGATATTAAGGATAAGTCTAGCCCTTTATTGGGTCTAGAAGAGATGTTTAGCCCAGAGGTTTGTCTTCTAGGAATCATGTCTGATTTCCGGTTACTCTGAGAAAATATCACATGTCATTGATCTCTATTACAGTCAAGAGGCTTGTCTTAAAACATTGGAAGGATTCCATTAGATTTCCTATCCAGAATGGCTATCAGAACTATTAGCTTCTCTCAGGATAGAAAGAAGGATAGCTATTCTGCATGACCAATTGCCTCGCCAGAAAATCTGGTCCCCACTTTCCATTGTTTATTCATGATCACTGAGGCCATAGATCCCAGTTTAACTGATCATTGCAAACCACCTTGTGTCTGGGGGTTGTTTTAGGGTGTGGGGGTTTGGGGAGGAGGCCTTAGGGGGTGGGGGGATGGGGTTGCGGAGGCATATGTTTAAGGTGTGAATTCTTCTGTATACTTTTTATGGACAATAAGTAGTTGCACACCATGTGATGTCTCTCATGTTTTATATTCCACCTCTGTGTTTCTGTTTTATTAAACTCAATAAAAAGTGAATGGAAAAAAAAAAGAAAGCAGTGGTATTGTAAGGGGCATTGGAAATTAATCTAAGGGCTCTATGATACAGTGTGTCCAGCTTTGCAAGTGCAAATTTGGGGTTATGACGATAAAGGAAATCCACACAATCAAACAGAGGGAGAAATGTCATCTGAACCAGCCTCAGTTTTGCATCCTGTGTTACTAGATGCTTAATGTGGGAGAGTAAACCTAATCTCTGCCTTAATTTTTTTGCCAGTTCATCGATAAGTACAGAGTAGGAAAGCTTATGGTCAATCCAGAATCCTAAGTATTTAAATTTGTCCACCTATCCAAAAAACAGCTTTTAATTGCTATGTCAAGGAGGGGAACTGATCCTGTACAGTATGGACTAGACTTACTGTACAACTCCTAAGTTCCGGTATCTTGTAACATTATCCAGCAGCTCAGTTCTGTCGCTTAAAGCTAGAAATGTCTGTGTATTTCATGTTGCAAGGGCATTCTTGGCTAAAGGTTTGTTTTGTGTTTCAGTTACTGTGTTATGATGTTTTCTTGTATTTTCTTTATCTCTAGGCAATCTAAGTTTGTATACAGTAGAAACATAAAAACATAGAATTTATGGAAGATAAGAACCACTTGGCCCACCTAGTCTGCCCATGTTTTCCTTGCCTACAGTGTCACCACAGATCCAGCTGCATCTCCAGCCCATTCACTCACCCAGTCTTTCCTTTACTTAAGATTCTCTGATGTTGTCCCATGTATTCTTGAACCCCACCACTGTTTTCATTCACCCCACATCAACTTGAAGACTATTACAGGAATCCACAACTCTTTCTGGAAAGAAATACTTCCTCACATATTCTCCTGAATCTACCCCATCCAACTTCTTGTCATGCCCCCTTGTCCTTGAGCACCTTTTGTTCTAAAAAATTGTTTCCCTACTATGCCTTATTTACTCCCTGAGGTACTGTATCTAAAAGTCTCCATCATATCTTCCCTCTCTTCCAGGTTGCATACAAGTCTGTAAGTCTCTCTTCATATAGCTTCTGGTGTATACCCTGCACCATTTTAGTCGCCTTTCTCTAGACCACCTCCACTCTCCCAATGTCCTTACAGAGGAGTGGTTTCCAGTTCTTGATACAGTACCCTAGGTGAGATCTTACAAGTAATCTAAAAGGAGCCAATACCACCTCCCTTTTACTGCTGGTGATACCCCTCCCTATGCACTCCAGTATCCCACTAGCCCTCCCAAGTGCCTCATTACACTGCCTGGCTACCTTTAGGTCAACCAATATGACAACTCCCATGTCTCTTTCCTGCTTGGTGGTCATCATTATTACTCCTCCAATTTTGTATTCTTCCTCTGTGTTTCTGTACATGAACTGCATTACTTTGCACTTTTTTGAATTGAAACCCAGCTGCCATACCCTTGACAATTCCTCAAACTTCCTCAGGCCTCTGCTTATCCTTCCAACCTCCCCAAAGTGTCCACCCTATTACAGATTTTGCTGTCATTCATAAATAGGCAGACCTTCCCTTCCATCTCCTTTGCAATGTCACTTATAAAGACATTACAGAGGACTGGTGCCAGCACTGATCCCAGAGATACCCTACTGGTCATATTCCCTTCCTCAGAATGAACTTCATTCATCCACTCCTACCTATCCCTTAACCAGTTTTTACAATATTTTCCACCTTTGGACCCATCCTGAAGCTCTGCAGCTCCACTAGCTTCCTATGTGGAAAAGAGTCAAAAGCCTCACTGAAATCAAGGTAAACCATGTCCACCACTCCACCATGATGTAGTTCTTGGACAACTTGTCAAAGAAATTTTTATGATTCATTTGACATGATCTCCCCCCAGGAATCCTTGCTGTCTTGGGTCTTGTAATTGATTGGATTCAAGATGTTCCACAATCCTCTCCTTCAGCAGTGTTTTCATTAACTTTCCCATGAACAGTGTTAGACTGACTGGTATGTAATTGACAGCCTCTTCCCTGCTACCACTTTTGTGAAATGGGACTACATTTGCCGTCCTCCAGTCCTCTGGGACCAATCCTGCTTCTAATAAGCTGTTAAATAGGACTGCCAGTGATGCAGCATGCACCTCCATCAGCTCTCTCAAAATCCCTAGATGCATCCTGTCTGGACCCATTGCTTTGCCCCCTTTCAGATTAGTGAGTCCCTTCAGAACTCTCTCATCCAAAAACAGGCAAGTGTCCACCTACCTCCTTCTCATGCTGTTGTTACATTTTTGTGGTCCCTCCCTTCCTCCTTCCTTTGGGAACACCGAAAATAAAAGTGTTGGCTCAGGATGTTTGCCTTTTTCTGGTTCCGCTCTACCCAGTCTCTCCCTCCCTTTTTCACCTTACAATCCCATCCCTGATCTTCCTCCTTTTGCTTATATACCTATAAAATATGTTGTCCCTCTTCATCACCACTTAGGCTATTTTTCCCTTCAGTTTGCATCTTTGAGCTCCTTATTGCATTCCCTGCTTCCCTCTGTTTCCCCTGATACAATTCCCTATCCTGCTCATTCTGCATATTCTAATAATGTCTGAATGTTTCCCTTTTAGCCTTTACCTTTTCCACTACCTCTTTTGAGAGACATAGTGGTCTTTTTTTTCCTCTTACTTTTGCTCACTTACTTGAAAAAGAGGTTTGTTGCATTCACAATGGCCCTTTTTAGCTTCACCCACTGCTCCTCCACTCCAGTCAGGTCATCTCTCCAGCTATGTCATACCAGAGGTGGTGGTTGTTGTTGTTTATTAGGAACAACCATTGAGCATAAGCTCATTCACAATGGTAACCTTGAACACAATAAATACATACATCTTCATAGACCATACAAATTACATTATACAAATATAAAAGTTAGAATATTAACTAAAACATTTACAGACCTGGATGCAAGAGGTTAAGTATTTCTTTAGCATAGATACTGACATGGGCTTAGTGTTTATATTCCTAAAATGAGGTGGGAGCCCATTCCAAAAACTCAGCACCAATTGGCTAAAGGTATTCACTCATCTTTTTGAAATATGCCCTCCTGAAGTCTAAGACCCTTGTCCTTGTGTGGTTTGATTCCTCAGCTGGCCTTAACTTGAACCACACTGTATAGTGATCATTCTTCCACAGATGGCCTCCAACCTTTATGTCTGAAACACTGTCCCTGTTAGAGAGTACCAGGTCCAGCACTGCCCCATCTCAAGTGGGTTCATTGACTAGTTGCCTGAGGAACCCCACTTCAGGGAGTCCAGGACGTCCCTGCTTCTAGCTGACCTGCAGCTGAGAGGATTCAATCTACATCTGGCAGACTACAGTCCCCCATAAGCAGCACCACCCCCTTTACTGCCATCTTGTAAAGGGCTTCCCCTTCTACCTTATCTCTTTACCTTGTGCTGGAGGTCTATAGATCACAACAGTGTAAACACAGGCTTCATTCCCCATCTCTTGAGTGACCCAGAGTACTTTTGCATCCCCCTGTATTCCCTGTATCTCTGTTGTTCTTATGTTTTCCCTCACATAAACCCTCCACACCCCCTCCTTTCATTCCCACCTTGTCCTTTTAGATTAGAGTATAACCTGGTATGGCCATGTCCCAGTCATGGTTTTCAGTGCACCATGATTCTGTAAAGGCTGCAATATCCAGACCAATCTCTGACATTATCATCACTAGGTCTGGAATCTTATTTCCTAGACTTCCAGTATTCACACACATGACCTTCCAGATGTTGTTTCATCTCTGCTTGGTACCACCCATCTTTCTTTTTTCCCTCCCTTCTTCCTCCTTCCCTTTTTAATGCTTCAATTCCCATCCTCCACGTTTCTACCACCCTATTTCCTTCATTAATTTCTACCTTGAGGGATTCCATTCCATTTGAATTCTCCTTTCAGTTTAATTCAGCCTGTGTGGGGGGGGGGGGCAGTTTGTGCCTCCCCAATTTCTTCCACCACACTCCTTTGACTAGTTTAAATGTTCATCAAAGTAACAACTAAACCATCCACTGAGGACTGAGGTTCCTGCCCTGGATGGATACAGACCATCACCCTTTAAAGGTTGTTATCCCTCCCTGTGAATTCCAAGTCCCTAATGCAGCTGAACCACTATTCTCTGCAACATTCACTCAACTGTAAGCTGAAAGTCTTGGTGCAGATATCCCTTTTCTCCCCATCTCATAGATGGGCCACACCTCAATAAAAGCCACTGAGTGTGCTACCTACATAAGACCTATCCCCAGCTCCTTAATCTCCCCCACTATCCCAGCCCCATCCCTAGCCAGTTCATTAGCCCCAAGAGCAAAAATGACATCCAGCTCTGTCTCCTATCCTGCTGCTCTAGTGATCCTCTGGATCTGCTTCCCATCCCTCCAGGTCACGGCACCTCACAAGCACCTGACCTCCTTCCCCCCTTTTCCTATTCCCAAGTCTATCCCCCTGACACTTGGGTCCCCACTAAAATGTCCTTCTTCCTCTTCAGGGGTCATTTTCCTCTCTTCTTAGGGTTTCCACTACACAGGACCCCCACATCCTTCCAGGCCACTACTGTGGGTGTATCCTAATGGCAGTCCCACCTCACCAGAGTGGCATAGGAACTGCATAGTGATAATGGCTGAGAAATGTGCCTCTGATACACGACACCTGCCATTCCAGAACCCACCATTATCCTGTGGTTCTTCATCCCTGGCATGCTCTGTCATAACAGTGTCAAACTTGGCAGCCCCTGGGTGGGGTAAGAAGCCTCCCAAATCATAGTCAGCTTTGCCTGGAGTCTAGTGGCCTCCTCTCACAGCCCAGAGAGGTGAATGTAAATGGGCCAGCATTGCAGCCTCCAGAAGGTCTCTCTGAATACTGCCACCCCACAGGTACTGCACTACAACACTGTCAGCATTACCAGCTTCTGTACTCCCTGTTTTACCTGGAAATTCTTATGTACTCTTACCCTGATACAGTGTTCCTAGTTTTTCATTATTTTTTTTGTTTGGTGCTACTTGTATTCCACTGTAAATGGTGTAAACTGTATTACACTGCTACCCTAGATAGTATGTTGCTCCTACTCCAACTTTTAGGCCTTCCTTTTACCTTACATCCTTCCTAGATTCCCCTTTCTTGTGTGCTGCTACTTGTGTTCCCCTGTACTGGTGTAAATCCACTTATACTGATACCATAGAGAGGGTGTTGATCCTATTCCCAGGTAAGGCCTACCTTTTACTTTCTGTCCTTTCCAGCAGTGAATGCAACAAGAGGTGCAAACAGGTACCTTACATTAGTGTCTGGCAGAGTCTTCTGCTTTCCTGCTTCCTTGTGCTGATGCCTGCCAATGTCTAAGATGCTAATCTTACACCTGCTCCATGCCTGTGCTGTTCCACTCACATGCTGGGACATGAACGAGTGTGGGACATGGTGTAGAGGAAGTGTTTTATACCTGATTGGGAGCCCTCTTCTTGCTTCAAGATTGGTCTGCTTACTTAAAATACCACCCAAAATGGTGGACCTTCCTCTTCATTTTCCCATCAGCCAGCCTGCAACAAAGACCACTACAGCTGAAAAAAGTTACGATTTTGTTCTCTGGTGGCTGAAGTAGTGGCACTCACCATTGCCAACTGCACACTACAACTTTGCAAAATCAGACTTTTAAACCAGAATGGGAGCCTCCTCCTGCTCCCCAACTGACCAATTTACTTGAAATCATGCCCAGAATGGCTGCCCTTCCTCTTCATTCTGCCAGCAAACAGCCTGCAACAAAAGGCTGTTGGAGATAAAAAATAAATTAACAGCTAAAAAATAGAAATTGTATATTTTTAAATTCAGTCTCTGAAACCATCAAATTTGAGATATGGGAATCTAACTTAGTGTCAAAATGATCTAATAAAGACTAGACATTGTCTTCCTAAGATCTTTAAAGGTTTTAATCTCACCAAATGTTGTTGACATCTCAAGGATAGTTCCTATACCATCAGAAAATGTGTACAGAAGTGTCTTCTCATTTCGAATATTCTAAACCAAATCTTGCAGACTTTTAAAAGTAGCCATTATGGTGGCTCTTTGGCTGAGTTTGCATACTGTTAGCTGCAGCAGCAATGGCTCCACCTGTGGTTTCTCAAGGCTGTACACTGCTGTGCAAATAAAAAGGTTTTGTTACAACTTTTGTATTGCAAAAAGAAAGGAAGTAAGTTATTTAAAGTTATTTTGTGAATGTAGGTGGAGTTCTCTATAACATAACTCATACCAAAAGGTCATCTTGGTAACCCTCTGTCTCAGTTTATAGTATTTTCTTTTCAACAGTTAGCAACTAGTACAAAAAGGTAGGCAATCTAGCCACATTTGCCACTGAGGTAGGTTTTGGGACATAGTACACCTTTGCTTCAAGAAGAGTAGTTTGTCAAGAGACATGGTTGAATGCAATCATTAAAATGGGATGGAAAGCCCACAGAAATGCAGATTCTCTATCATTTGTACTGTTATATGTGAGTGGTCCTGTCTCTGATGCTTTTTATTCATTGGAAATAGGAGGACAAGCCCCCTTTAGAGCATATAACTTCCTGCTCTGCAAATTCCTAAATTAATCACTGAGCATCTCAGTTCTAACTGATGACTGAACAGCACTGAATTTTATGTGGCTTGGAAGAAATACATCCTAACCAAATTCAGAGGAGAAAACTCATTTGGGAAAGAGAACTGAATAGAACAGAATTTGGTTTTATATAGGATATTTCATACATATTGTATTCTAAGACACTTTACAAGCAACAAGATAGATAATGCTAGTGCAAAAATTGCATATTTCACCAGAGAGAAGGGCTGCAGATATAATACCATTATTTTTCACATCAACAGTGGGATTTATTGAGCAACTGGAAATTTGTGGGATAACTAGTTCAGGCATAGAATGCCTCTAGTCCAGGAGATGCTCACTTGGGCCACTTGTCAAGGGGTAAACCAAGAGACAAAATCAACTGCCTGAAATATGTAGGCTAGCTGGATTATGACTTGGGCGTTACTAAGCGATTCACTGATGCTGAGAAAGAGGAACTGACACTGTCAGTGCCATGTGTGAAATGATTACCAGCAGCTCCACTGCCACCAGAGCTTGCATTTGCTGTACAAGAAGGGACTGCAGGGCCAACACTAGGCTCCTAAGAGTCCAAAGAATGTCTGTACACCAGGTGATGATGTTTCTGTTTCAAGTGATCAGTGACTGATTTGATGATCATGTTGAAGAGGATTTTCTCAACACTAAAAATTCAGAAGTACAATGAACAGACAGCCTTTGTAATGTAATCTCTCTTCACTGTGAAATGAAGCCACAGTGTGCATTTACTGTCATAGACAGTAGTACTTCCAAAAGTTGCCTTGACCATAACTATTTGCATTTTCAGACTTGGGTGTAGTGCTCTACCCTGTTTATTCCATAATCACTAGGGCCACACTCTGCTCTTCTGGCTGGCATGAAGCTAGAAAAAACATAAAATACTACTGGGTAGTTTACTTGAGTTTCTTAGGAGAGAACACTTTTGTGACTGACTTTGCCCTTACCTCTAGAGATTGAGATTCCTTTCTCTACTAAGTTTGCCTTTTTCTTCTGCTCTGCAAATAGTAGGGATAGCCTGCCTCATCCTGAAAGTCTATTATGTGATTTTCAGAAAAGGAGTCTGCCATCATCTCAGGATCTAATGCATTAATCTCTCAGAGATATTCAGAACCAGATGAGTTCTCATCACATCTAAGGCATCAGCATTGCTCAGTTGGCAGAACACCTACCTCTGGACCAGAGGATCGTATTCTCATCCCACACCGGGACTGGGTTTATACCTAAATGCTAACACCCGAGTGCAGTATTAAGGTTATGCTGTATTGTTGGGGTGTGCCATCCTTTGGATGAGACATTAAACCAAGGTCCTCTCTACCCATCCTGGTGCTGTCCAGATGGAAGTAAAAGAACCGAAGGCACTCTTCGCAAAAGAGTAGGGTCATTTTTTTATTAAGACTTTAAACAACAAATAATAATACAAACACAATAAATTCATGTCAAAATCATATAGTAATAAAATAAAAATCAATTATATATTAAGTCATACCCCCTTCCTAGAACAAAAAGGAAAATTAAAGATTTTAATTTTATTACATTCATAGTCATTACATTACGAAAATTAGCAGAGAAATTGGATGAAAAACAAAATTCACTCTGTTATAAGATTACTTATACTTCAATAATCTGTAGTATGATCACATTTAGACTGAAATCAATATTTTATTATAACCAAGACATAGCTCCCCACCATTCCAAATACTGATCCTTTGAGCTCTCTCATATATTATAAATATTTTTAACAACTTGTTGAAAGAGCTGATTTTGTGTTGCCTATTTGCTGTAAAGTGAGTTTGCATCTAGTTATCCAAATCCAGTATGTCATACATGTTAGTATCAATCTGTTACTACTTAGATTATATATCAGCCACTGTTGTGGGAAAAGTCCTAAAAAATGGTTGTCTGGTGGTATGTTATAGTAAGGGTATGACTCCATTGCCTTTTTACTATTTGCCAGAATATTTTATTATATGGCATTCTTAATATAAATGCTCCATAGTTTCTAATGTATCCTGACATGAGATTCTGGGGCAGTGCTTTTCTTGTTTGTCCTTATGTTTCAAGTTATTTTTGACATTTCACTTTCCATGTGCACATAACCAGACAGCCTCACATATGGTCTCTGGTGTGCTGGGATCCTATAACATCTGTCCTATTAGTTTGATGTATTTGTGTGGCCTATTCATAAATGGTGGGCTTTCATAAAATGTATCATTCTGTACACATTCATTAGGTTCTTTCCAGGTGTTGTGAATGTTATTCTCTTTTGTTTTCTGCCACAATTTTAATTTCCTAAAACACTATTGAAAATACATATCCGGTCAGTAACAACATGATCAAAAACATTGTGGCCAAAAATAAAGCCGGGAATACATCGCAGCCTACAATGTAGGCTTGCAAAATCATTGCTTCCTCAAATCATGCAAGCATCTGGCAGGCAATATGAGGAATGAACCCCTGATGGCCTTTAGTTCCCCTAGCCCACCTGTTGCATCCCAGTCCCGGCAACTGAAGACCCATTAGTGATCCCACATGCAATCCCCCCACCATCCTCAATTGCTGATCTGTCCACCTTCACCACTGCCATAGTAGTCAGTGCAGTGCAACATATCCCTGGTGTCTAGTGGACCCCATCATCCTCCCAGGTAGCCTCCCATCATCCTGACCACACTCCTACCCCAACCCATAGTGGGCGACCAGCACAACCCTCCACTCTCTGCCACAGCTGGCCACCCAACTAAGCTGCAATGAATGAATGCATACCCTGAGGGCATGCTCTTATTCATTGCATCTCAGTCAGGTGGCCAACCATGCTGGAGAATGGAGGGCTATGCTGGTCACCCATTAGAGGTTGGGGGAGTGGGTAGGTGGGGGACTACCTGGATGGGTCAACTAGACACCAGGGATATGTCGCACTGTACTGCCTATTGTGGCAGTGGTGTAGGTGGGCAGATCAGCAATCATGGATGGCAGGGCGTTGCATGGTGATCACTAATGGGTCTTCTGTTGCTGGCACTTGTATGCAGCAGGTGGGCTAAGGGACCAACAGGCCACCAGGGGTTCATTCCTCATACTGCCTTCCAGCTGCATGCGTGATTTGGGGAAGCAATGATTTTGCAAGCCTACATTGTAGGCTGCGATGTATTCCTGGCTTTGTTTTTGGCCACAATATTTTTGGTTGCGATGTTATTGACCGGATCCAAAAATACTGTGGTAATTCCTGAATCATTTTTTGTGTTGGGATGGAAGTGTCTATGTTCCAGCTGTCCAGGAAAGAAAAAAGTTGGTCTAGTACCCAGATTGTCCACAAAGTGTGTATACCCACTCTAATGGGTTTTAGATTTGTGAAAAAAAATACACTTTAAAAAAGGTTGCTGGATTTATCATACAGAAACATTGGCATTAAATAAGTTTTAACTAAATAAATAAGTTTATTTTTGGACATTAGCCCTCTGTTCCATAATTTCACTCTATTTATAGCGATGTTCAGAATATAGTCCCAGTTTACTATGGCAAGAGCACCTGTGTGAAACAGATTATTAAAATTTTGTGGTGGGTTTTAAGTATTGGTAAGGGTAACTTTATAATTGTTTCAGTTTATAAGTGTGTGGGACCAACTGTAAGACAGGCACTTTTATTATAATTGATGGACGATCCTGATATTTCTGAAAATTCTTAGATGTTATTTTTTGCTTGTTTAGCTGAGTTTATGTCTGCTAGAATCAAAATTAAGTCATCTGCATATGCTAAAATTTTAATCTCTGCATCTTGGTTGGAGACTGAGAGGCCTTGGATTTGTGGTAAATTCTGTATGTGCCATATCAACGGGGCAGAGAACATCAAGAAGAAGAAGAAGCTGCTGTTATAACTGTACTTTTCTACTGGGACTAAAGAACTAGAACTCTACTACTGGGGCCTTCAATTTAGGGTAAAAACAAAACAAAACCAAAAAAAAACTTAGTGTGTTTGTCTGAGTTGGCTGAAGTGAATTGTTATCTGTGCAGTAATCTAAGTGTTTGTCTCAGGTGGCTGCAGAGAATTGTTATCTGTGCAATTAACTAAGTGTAAAAAGAGCTGTAAAGTAGGGGGAGTGGCTTAGCTATAAGGAAGCCAGGTTAAAGCCATATTTAGAAACTGCCCTAGATAGCTTCTGCCAGAGAACAGACACAGAACACCAAGATGAAGAAGAAGCTGTTATAACTATACTTCTCTACTGGGACTAAAGAACTAGAACTCTACTACTGGGACCTTCAATTTAGGATAAAACAAAACAAAACAAGAGTTAGTGTGTTTGTCTGAGTTGGCTGAAGTGAATTGTTATCTGTGCAGTTATCTAGGTGTTTGTCTTCGGTGGCTGAAGGGACTTGTTATCTGTGGAATTAACTAAGTGTAGAAAGAGCTGTCAATTATGGGGAGTAGCTTAGCTAGAAAGAAGCCAGGTTAAAGCCTGATTTAAAAACTGCCCTCGATAGCTTCTGCCAGAGAACAGGCAGAGAACACTAAGAAGAAGAAGAAGAAGCTGCTGTTATAACTATACTTCTCTACTGGGACTTCTAAAAGAATTAAGGGGAGAACTAGTGACACCACTGACTACCTGTTTTAACAAATCATGGGAGGATGATTTGGTACCTGAGGACTGGAGGAAGGTGGATGTGATTCTCCTTCACAAAAGTGGGAGCAGGACAGAGCAGGGAAATGCAGACCTGTCAGTTTGATCTCTGGTAGGGAAAGTGATGGGCTCACTTCTGAAGGAAAGAATTGTTGAGTACCTAGAGGCCAGTGGGGCACAGGACCCAAGGTAGCATGGGCTCACAGTGGGAAGGTCATGTCAGACAAATCTAATTAATTTCTTTGACTGGGTGACCAAAGTAGTAGACCAGGGAGGGGCTGCGGACATGGCCTACCTAAACTTTAGCAAGGCATTTGACACAGTCCCACACAAAAGATTAATAATAAAATTAACCAGCCTGGGAGTGGGTCCCAGTGTGGTAGTCTGGGTAAAACATTGGCTGGACAACAGGATGCAGAAGGTAATTGTAAATAAAGTCCACTGTGAAGAAAGAGGGGTTACTAGTGGGATACGACATGGTTCAGTACTGGATCCAGTCCTTTTTAATGTCTTTATAAGTGGCATTGAAGGGGGACTGGAAGTAAAAGTATGCCTCTTTACAGATGACACAAAGATCTGTAACAGGATTGATACACAAGGAGGCGTGGAAAGGATGAGAAGGGACTTGGCAAGGTTGGAGGAATGGTCAGAAGTATGGCAGCTTGGATTCAATGCAAATAAGTGCAAAATAATGTACCTGGGAAACAAAAACTCAGGGGAAGATTACACAGTGGGGGAGGAGATAGTAACAACAACAAAATGGAAAGGGACCTGTGGGTAATCATATCAGATGACCTTAAGGTTAGCAAGCAATGTGAGAAGGCAGTAGGGAGGGCTGGGGGGATACTGTGATGTATAGGGAGAGGCATCACCAGTTGAAAACAGGAAGTTGTTATCCCTCTTTACAGACAGTTGGCGAGACCCCATCTGGAGTACTGCATCCCGTTCTGGAGACCCCATCTTCACAAGGATATAGACAGGATGGAGGAAGTCCAGAGGAGGGCAACTAAAATGGTGCAGGGTCTGCAAGAGAAGCCATACGAGAAGAGACTAATGGAGCTGAATATGTATACCCTTGAGAAAAGGAGTGAGAGGGGGGACATGATAGAAACTTTTAAATACCTCAGTGGAATCAACAAAGTCCAAGAGGGTAGCATCTTTCAGAAAAAGGGATGTGCAAGAACAAGGGGACACAATTTGAATATAGAGGGGGGATGACTCAGGGGCAATGTGAGGAAGTATTTTTTCCCAGAGAGAGTGGTGCATTCACGGAACAGCCTTCCTGAGGAGGTTGTGGGGTCTAAAACTGTGGGAGAATTCAAGAATGCATGGAACAGACATTAGGAAATTCTTGTGGGGGGTAGGAAGAAATAGGCTGTTGGTTAACTAGGATCTGCAGCTTATTCTGTAGGTGTGGAAATGGGCAGACTAGGTGGGCCAAGGGGTCCTTATCAGCTGTCAAAGTCTATGTTTCTATATTTCTATGTAGAATGCATAATAGTGGGTTTAGTGGGCATCCTTGTCTGACTCCTTGTTTAATGTAACACTTTTTTCTGAACCAACCATTTATATATGGGGTTGCAGATGCTTTTTTATAAAAAGTTTGTAACCAGTTTATTCAATTTTCTGGGATTCTATACATAGCCATACATTGCCATAAACAACTATGAGGAACAGAATCAAAAACTTCGTTTTGCTCTAAACTGACCAATAATCTTGTCAGTTCACCATTTTCTCTTTTTTCTAAGATTTCTCTAATTAGTATTAAAACATCTGAAACCTTTCTACCTGGAATAGGTCATGTTTGTGAGGGGTAAATACCCTGCTCTAATTCATCCTTTTTTTTCTCTTTCATATCTCTACTCTCTTCCTCACTCTTTTTCACTCACCCCCTGCATAGTTTCGTGCACTCATGTTCATCCTTTGCTGTCCCTCTCAATTAAAAACTTCTACCTGAGCTCCTTATTATATTTATACTATAGTTATACTTATATTATTTCCTATTGTTGTCACCTATTTCAATTGTATATATTTACTTGCATTGTAAATTGCTGTATTTTGTATTTTGGATGCATCATCCCTTTGTAGTATTTGTACCCTTTGTCCCTGGGTCAAACTTGGAAATGAGCTTTGCTCTTTGTGCCTTTCCTGGTTACCAACATTTTAAATACATAAATTAAATAAACCGAATACAAATTAAACTTGGTTGGGCTAATGATAATCTATTACTAAGCATTTTAGTTAACATTTTAAAATTTATGTTTAATAAAGTTATTGGTCTCCAATTTGTCAAGAGGTGTTTATCTCCTTTTTAAATATTAATATTAATAAACCTTTGTACATATCTTCAGGCATGTGATTATGCTCTAAAATTGAGTTATATACTTGTGTTAGTTCTTTAACAAGGTTAACCATGATTTTGGAATAAAATTCAGTGGTTAAGCCATCTATTCCTTGTGCAGTTCCTGGTTTTAATTACTTCCACTTCAGTAATTGGTTGTATTAATGTGTTTGCTATGTCTTGTGTCATTGAAGGTAGATTCCCTTCTTGTAACCAAAGGTTAGCAACTTTAGATTGAGAATGGGAATTCCTGAATGTATGTGAGCTATATTGCTCTATGGTTTTTAATATGCCTATTGTCATTGTGACTATTTCTACTTTGTGTGATTTAATACCGTTCACGTGTTTCGGTGTCGCTTACTATTACTATCTTCACAAGGGTTGATTTGAAAGGTTTTCCCTTGTGTTCCAAATGTTTATTCATGTACTGTACTAGTGATTTCATTCTATCATATTGATAATTGGCCATTTCTTTCTTCATATTTGAAATATAGTCTGAAAGATCTTGGACAGTTGTGTTTTGTATGGAGATTAAATGATATAATTGTTTCCTTGATTCTGAATATTTTTAGTTATTATGTGTACCCTGCAACTTCCCTACTAATTGCAGAAAATCGGTGAAGTCTTTTTATGTGTCACTCCACTATTGGAGCGGGGATATGTACAAGAAATATACCAGCTGTCTGGTTTCTATGATGTGTTGTAGTTCTTGTACAATTTCTACATTTTCAAAAAGGCTGGTGTTCAGTTTCCAATATTTTCTACCAGCTGTTGTTTCTTGAAAATTCATTATTTTTATACTCAATAAATCATGATCTGAGGTAGCTGTTGTTTGTCTGTGTATTGTAACAACGGGTACAGAGGAGGATATAAAAAATAATCAATTCTAGTAGAAAGTGTCCCACTGTGATAGGTATGAGCTGTTTATTTTCTGCATTTTAGCAAAGCTGTCCACCAAATTTGCTTGTAGAGGCATTTTATTAGGAAAGATCATATAACAAAAATGTGTTTTGGTGTTCATATCCGTGTCCGACCTCAGTCAACCACAGTTGAAGTTCCCTCCAAGAATTATCAATTTTGATGTAAACAAATATGGCTATATGAGTTTAAAAAGATCAATTTTCTCTGCCTTGGTTTGGGCAGTGTAAATATTGACAAGTCTAAAAATCTCTTCCTGTTATAGTGATATGTGAAAGAAGAACACTCACCCTGGACATATGTCTACTAGATGTGTTGTTTTTATGTTGTTGTTATTAATCCCAATATCAACACTAAAGCAAGTGTCAACCCCCATAGACCAATGTGTGCTGTCCCCAAACCAATCTGTCTGTGCAATCTGGATTTCCCTTCTCATGTGGAGCCTTGTGTCCTGAAGAAAAACAATATCATAGTAGTGGTGTTCAAAAAAATAAATTGTTGCCCCATTTTTTTTTTCTGATTTTATGCTGTTGGTATTAAGTGAGGCAACAGTCAAATCATAATGTTTCATGCCTTTAGTTCTAAACAGGTCCTATTCAGGTTACTTTTTTAACTCCTGAGTAGGTCCCCCAGCTTTTTGTTTTACTTTCCTTTTTTTTGGTTATTTGATCTCTTCTGTTTCTGACAGAACATCTGTCTTTGAAGATGAAATGGAGACTGCATCTGAATCATCTTCCATTTCTGTCTCCCCCCATTGAAGAGTGATATATTTATTTTGTAGAGAGATTTGCTCTGATGGTATTTATTGCTTCTGAGATTTATGGCATTTCCCTTTGGCCATTACTTGAAAAACATTTTTCTCCAGTGGGGCTATATTTTCTGTGTGATCTTTTGTCTGCTGATTTGTGGGAGCTACTACCACATCTTCAGGGAAGGCAGTTTCTGTCCTCACCAGCTTCACAGAGACAAAGTTTTGTACATCATTATGTTCCTCCTGATTTGGGGTTGTTGTGTCCTTGTCTGGGTTTATTGGGGGATGTTGGGGCTTTGGTTTGGTCCTTACTGCCTTATAAATGTGAAAATTCTGTTCAGCATAGTCTGCATTTGTAGTATAATAACTGGGTTCCGTTTTTTCCCATAGGGAAACCATGGCATAATTTGCCATTATAAAGGAGTGTTTATAATGGCAAACATGAGCCACTTTCCCTATGAGAAAGTGCAAGCCACCACTACCCTCGAGACAAAACACCTGTGCCACTATCTCCCGTAAAACAGTATTTTCCACTCAAGCACTTACTTCAGAAGCAGCAGCGCAGAAACCAGTAAATCTTCTGTAGCCTAAAAAAAAAAATGTCAGTTCGTTTTACAGTCCAAAGTACTTCTGATAGACTAATCTTCATATAAGACCAACAGAACAAAAATACTTCTCGCAAGACAGAAAGCAACTTCCGTCTCTTCAGAACGTTTCTCACAGAGGTAAGAGACAGCACAGATTTCGAGTCATTTGAACCCAAAAAGCTAGACATTAAAATAGCAGATTTTCTCTATGTTTTAAAAAGACAAGATGGCACTGATTACAAGCTGGGTACAATAAGGGGCATAATAGCGAGCATCAACAGACAACTAGCTATAAAAAAGTACCCATCTTCAATATTCAAATGTCCAGACACAACATTTATTGAAACTAAAAAAAACTCTATCAGCCAAACAACGGTAATTAAAAAAGGCAAGCAAGGGCAACCACCCAAATAAAGCACAACCCCTTTCCGATGAAGACATGGAGCAATTATATCTCTCTGGCACACTGTCCATGTCTAATCCAGCCAAGTTACTGGATTTTTTATTCTTTAACTTTGGCATTCAGTACGCCTTACGTACCAAAGAACAGTATGACCTTCAATGAGGGGACATAAGGAAGGGAGTTGACATGAATGGAAACAGCTGCCTAGAATACTGTAAACAGCAGACAAAAACAAGAACAGGGGAAAACCCCTGTGATGTCCGCCCTGTAAACCCACATATTTATGCCAACACCGAAAATCCAGAACAAGATACTGTGAAGGCATATGATCTATTGAAGGCACAAAGACCTCCAGAAATGTTGTGAGCAGATGCACCCTTTTACATTGCCCTGAACACCAAAAGGAAACAATCCTCATTCTGGTACCGCAATATGAATATTGGGATTAATAAACTGAGAAAAATAATGCTTCAAATAAAGCTAGAATCTGGCCTTCCAGACAGTAAAAGAATCACGAATCACAGCACTCGAAAAACAAGTATTCAGTGCCTAATTGATCATGACATTCCCCCAACAGAAGTCCAGTAAATCTCTGGACACAAAAACATACAATCTATTAACAACTACTCCGTCCTCTCTGAAAGGAAGCAACAGCACATCAGCCACCTTCTCACATACTCCCATCACCAAGAAATGGTATCCACATTCAAAAGAATGAGTCCAACCATCCCTACAACAAGCAGCAATGTACTTGCAGAACCTGGCACCAGCAATACACTCACCTTCATATTTGGAAGCGGCTGGATTTTCCACGATGGAGTAAAAGTCAACATCTATAATTCTGCACTACCATATAAATGAAGAAGAGTGCAAGTAATCCATGACTCAGACAGCTTGGATTAAGATATGTAAACACTGACACTCCCCTCTCAGAACGTCCTCTATTTTCCACCAAACTGAAACAATGTCTTTCTGTTTCCCCTCCATCTGTAGGTCACATGTTGCTGTATCCATAATAACCGACAGAGTTCAGCAATACCACCGAGTAACTGAAAGAGGACACCCTAGCAACGGACTTTCTTCTCCTTACGATGACTTTTTCTTTGAAGTTTTCAATAAACTTAAAATTTTACAAGTTTACTTAACATTTAGAATTTTATATGTTACTTCATACTAACCTGTTCCAGTTCCTGCAGACCAAACCAACTAAAGACTTTGATGAATTGATGTTTCCATATTGGTAATTTTATAATTAAACTTAAATAAAATTTAAATGGGATATCTTGTGGAAATGAAGGGCTAAATAGTACATAAAAAATGAGGAACTTGAAGACCACCATCCTGCTTAGTCCTCATTAACTTACAGAGCACCCGGTGGGCTGCTTTACCCTTCCACAGAGAGAAGGCTAGAATTCTATGTACTTGGGTAAACCAAGACTGGGGGAGAAACCAGTTATACATCTCTAGGGGTATAATAGCCAGGATAAAACATTCATCTTTATAATGTTTAGTCTGCCCAAAAGTGAGAAAGGCAGAAGAGACCAACGTTCCAAATCCACTTTAATACGTGAAATGATAGTGTCTATATTATATTGTTTAAACCTATTGGGAGAGTTACTGAGAAAAATATCTAAATATTTAAGTTTATCCTTCCTCCAAGTCAGGCTGAGATAATCCACTTTGGTTTGAAAGGTTCTGTTATTAAGGGGCATGATCTCCATCTTGCTAAGGTTAAATCTGTAGTTAGATGTAATTCCGAATCAAGAAATAATCAGCTGTGCTGGTGGTAGTGAAGTGGCCAGGGAAGAAAGGTGTAGAAGAATATAATCTGCGTATACAGAAAGCTTATACTCTGTATTATGAATTGTGATTCCAGTAACCTGCAGTGAGGAGTTAAGCTTCCTGATGAGAAGTTCCAGAAACAAGTTGAATAAAAAGGGGAATAAAGGGCAGCTTTGCCTGGTACAGTATCTTGGTATAAGGAAAAGGGTTGGGACAGCACAGCATACCATTACACAGGACCTGAACCATAGAGCAAGAATGTACAACCTTAACCCATTGTGTAAAGTCACTGGGGATACCAAACTTCAGTAAAAGTGTAAATAAATAATCCCATGAAACTCTGTCAAAGGCTTTCTCAGCATCCAGAGACACCAAGGTAGCAGGGATTTCTAAATCCCTGGATGCCGAGAGGAGATATGAGATTTTCTGAAGGTGATCAGCAGAAAATCTCCCCCTGACGAACCCCACCTGTTCCCGACTGGTTAGGGAGTCCCAGACAACAACTAGTTTTTCAGCTAGAACTTTTGAGAGAATCTTGTGGTCGACATTAATAAGTGAAACTGACCTATAGTTGGTAAGCAGCAGTGGATCCTGATCCAGCTTAGGGATAACCACAATGGAGGCAGTAGTCACTGAAAGGTCAAGTATGCCTTTGTCGAAAATGTAGTTGTATGTGTCTAGGAGAATAGGCACTATCTGTTCTTTTAGTGCTTTATAAAAATTTGTAGTAAATCCATCTGGGCAGGGGCTTTGTCTGGGGTGAGATTATCAATTGCCTGAGAAATTTCTGTTAGGGTTAGTGGGGCATTCAAAAATGCCTGTTGGAGAGCTGAAAGTTTAGGAAGAGAGATGCCCTGAAGAAAGGAGTTAAACTGTGTTTGATCGAAATAAGAAGGTGGGGGGCGTATACCTGTTGGTAAAAATTTCTAAAGGCTTCTACTGTTTCCTGGGGAGATGTCAAGAGTTGTCCTGAGTCACTACATATGAAGGGAATGATTTTATCTGCTGCTTGCAATTTAGGGCGAAGGGCCAATAATGTCTCTTCTTTTTCTCCCTGGTTAAAATATTTCATTTTGGATCATAGAATCATGTGTTCTGCCTTTTCTCCCAATAGGTTATTGTATTGATATCTGAGGTGCTCCAAAGGTTCCCAGTCTGACTGTGGGGTACAGGAAGACATACTGTCCTCCAGATGCTTAATTCTAGAGAGCAAGGAAGTAAGCAAGGCCGATGTCTGATTTTTGCATTTAGCAGAAACCCGAATAAGTTCCCCCCAGAGGGCACATTTTAAAGCATCCCATAGCATATCAAACTTAGATACTGAAGGTGAATTAAGTATCATGAAGTTGGTAATAAACGATTGAATGAGCTGTAATGAGTCTCTAGCCTTTAGCAGCTGGTTATTCATGATCAACATCTTGTCTCTGGAAAGCGACAGGGTTAAGTTCAATAGAAGAAAAACAGGGTGGTGTTCTGAAACAACCTTAGGTGGGTTATAACACAGGGTTACTCCTATCTGGGAGTAAGAACTCAACAGAAAGTAGTTAATTCTCAAGAAAGAATTATGTGGGAGACGGTGGAATGAATATTGCCGATTGGAAGGATTAAGGTCTGACATGGATCTACCAGACTAGTCAATCTCAAGAGGTCCATGAGAGCCACCTGACCCAAAGACAAAGCCTGACAGGAGTGTACTGATTTATCTAGTTCACTGCATTCTACTAAGTTCCAATCTCCACCCAGAATTATCAGTAGGGAACCCGAAGGAGACAGGACAGATATAAGGGTGGTGAAAAATCCAGGGTCCTCTGCATTAGGGCCATATATTGCTCCTAAAACTATATCTAGGTGACCCAAAAGGACATGTATGAAGACAAAACATCCATTAGGGTCAGACGTTTCTTGATGGAGACATAATGGCATTCTCCAAGTTATTAAAATAGCAACCCTTCTCTTACAGGTATCCAGACCTGCTCCAAAAACTTGTCCCACCCAGGACCTCCTCATTAGGAGAACTTGGGAAGTGACCATGCGGGTCTCCTGTAAGAAGGAGATATATATCTGAAGTTTGTGTAGTTGTAATAAGATCTTGGCCCGTTTAGTAGGGGATTGTGTGCCTTTAACATTCCAAGAACAAAAACTATAGACTGCCATGATATTTATATAAATATAACAGTAAACTATCTGACCACAGATATGTCCTACTATCTAATATAGGAGTTATTTGCATGTAGACAAGATTCTGTCTGGTGGTGCCCCCCCCCCCATCCAGTAACCCCCAAAAAGATTCCCTTTCCCATACAGGAAAGAATCCACCCAATCCCCAATCCCAGTCCCCAATGCCTCGCAAAAACCCCATAACGAAAAATGACTAGATTCCTCCCTAGTTGGTTGGACCAACACATCCCCCCCACACACACAATTCGGTGCATGGAACTCTCAGCCAACCTGCCCCCCCCAACATCAACATCTTGTTAATAGTCAGAAAAATACTTAAAACACTAGCAATAATAGCTTCCAAACCAGAGAAATGGATGGGCAATCTTAAAGTGTCCCAGTAGGGACTAATAAGAGACCTGTGAAAAAATGGTGAACCAGTTTCTTGGCATTGAATACTGTTACATAACTAAAATGAACTGTTTTAAAACAAGAAAGAAATTATGACTTCTCTTTTCCCCTATTAACTGCATAGAGAGGGGGGAACCATGTCCAAACCTTACACCGAGGAAATGCAGGTCCTTATTATACTGATTCAGTGTCCCAAACTGGCTAACCTTGCCAGTCACAAGTATGGTGACCTCTACTAACATAGAAACATAGACTTTGATGGCAGATTTGATGGCAGATAAGGACCACTTAGCCCACCTAGTCTGCCCGTTTCCCTACCTGGAGGATAAGCTGCAGATCCTATTTAACCAACAGCCTATTTCTTCTTACCCCCCACAAAAATTGCCTTATGTCTCTCCCATGCATTCTTGAATTCTCCCACAGTTTTAAACCCCACAACCTCCTCAGAAAGGCTGTTTCATACATCCACCACCCTCTCTGTGAAAAAATAGTTCCTCACATTGCTCCTGAGCCGTCCCCCCTCTATCTTCAAATTGTGTCCCCTTGTTCTTGCACATCTCTTTTTCTGAAAGATGCTACCCTCTTGGACTTTGTTGATTCCATTGAGGTACTTAAACATTTCTATCATGCCCCCCCTTTCCTCAAGGGTGTACATATTAAGCTCCTTTAGTCTCTCCTCATATGGCTTCTCTTGCAGACCCTACACCATTTTAGTTGCCCTCCTCTGAACTGCCTCCATCCTGTCTATGTCCTTGTGGAGATAGGGTCTCCAGAACTGGAAGCATTACTCCAGATGGGGTCTCACCAACTGTCTGTACAGGGGGATAACAACTTCCTGTTTTCTGCTGGTGATACCTCTCCCTATACATCCCAGTATCCCCCCAGCCCTCCCTACTGCCTTCTCACATCACTTGCCAACCTTAAGGTCATCTGATATGATTACCCCCAGGTCCCTTTCTATTTTTGTTGTTGTTACTACCTCCACCCATTGTGTAACCTTCCCCTAGGTTTTTGTTTCCTAGGTGCATTATGTTGCACTTTTTTGCATTGAATCAAAGCTGCCATACTTCTGACCATTCCTCCAACCTTGCCAAGTCCCTTCTCATCCTTTCCACGCCTCCTTGTGTATCAACCCTGTTGTAGTTCTTTGTGTCATCTGCAAAGAGCATACTTTTCCTTCCAGTCCCTCTGCAATGTCTCTTATAAAGACATTAAAAAGGACTGGACCCAGTCCTGAACCCTGCGGTACCCCACTAGTAACCTCTCTTTCTTCAGAGTGGAATCCATTTTCAATTACTTTCTGTATCCTGTTGTCCAACCAATGTTTTACCCAGGCTACCACCCTGGGACCCACTCCCAGGCTGGTTAATTTGACTATTAATCTTTTGTGTGGGACTGTCAAATGCCTTGCTAAAGTCTAGGTAGGGCATGTCTACAGCCGCTCCCTGGTCAGCTACTTTGGTCACCCAGTCAAAGAAATCAATTAGATTCATCTGACATGACCTTCCCATTGTGAACCCATGATGCCTTGGGTCCTGTGCCCCACTGCACTAGCCAGAAAATGAAAGAATAGAAACCCTAATTATACCTTAATAGGTTCCCCTTCCGATTACTAGGGTATTCAGCCAATATGTCCCTCCTACATCCATCCAAAGATTCCCTTCCTTCATAGGCCCTCTTTTTGTAAAACTTAATGAGTAACCAAAACATCCACAAGTTGAAGGTAAGTGGCCTAACAATGCCAAAAGATAAACAGAGAGTAAAAAAAAAAAGGTATGTTGCCCCGGATCGAATTTTCAAACCCAAAGGTGAAGAACAGACAAAATCCACCCCGATATTACAACAATATTGATCACATCCAGTTAGGGCCACCCAGGTTCAGTTGTCCTTGAATAGGTCAGGCAGGAGCCTTTTTAGTTCCTTCCTTGACTTGGACTTGGAGACATGCAGGATATAGCATATGGAATCAGATCCCTGAAGCTATGATTTTAGTGACCACTGGATGGAAGGCTGCTTGCTTCTGTTGGGTCCCTGCTGGAAGATCCTGAGCTATATGCAGTTTAGTGCCTTCCTATAGTATGTCCTTTACGTCCCTCATTTTTTGTAGAATACACTGCTTGTCCAAAAAGTTTAATAACTTGAGTATGAAAGGTTAAGAAGGTGAACCCACTTGAGGTTTAGGTTGTAGGGATCAGTGGGCCATTTCCACTATATAAGTGGAACCATTGGGAGAAGGCACAGCTATACGTTCTAAAAGTTTCTGTGCAAACTGAATAGGAGTAGTCCCCTCCATACCTTCTGGCAGACCAAATACAGTCAAGTTGATCCTCCTGCTACGCCCATCCAGATCTTCCAATTTCTCCTCTAATTTGGTAATTTTGTGTTGCATGGCCAAGGAATTGGATTCGGCCCTGTCTCTCCAGGTTTCCAGCGAGAAAACCTGAGCCTCCACATTCCCCATCCATCTACCCAGATCTGTCAGGTCTGCACGCACTGTTTTAACTTCCACGTTGAGTTCTTGTATAGCTGAAGTTAAGGATTTTAACGCCTGGAGGAGCCATTCCAATGTAAGAGGCGAAGGCACCGTTGTGGGAGTGGAAATTTAGTTGGCGAGTGAGGACTGGGCCTTAGGGCATTTGGCCTGCTTGTCAGGAATCTGTGGTGGGGTGTGCTTGGGAGCGGCCTGTCACATCTCCAGATCAGACATGATGCCAGTTCCATTATGCCTCTCCAAGCACTTGCAAGTTAACAGTGGTCCAGCTGTCATCTATGTTACTACCGCTAACTGTATTAGCAGAAATTAAACTTTTTTTTTGTATTAAAATGTAAGTTTTTCTGTGGCAAGGTGTGGGAGCACTGAAGTAGAGCTGCCGTTGGATCACAGCATCACGTGACTCCCCAACTCAGTGTCCTTTACCAGCACAGGCAAGCCATGACCCCCAAGGCTCTAAACCTGGTCACTCGTAGCTCCATACTCTCTATCATAGACTATGGCGTAATCATTTACAGTGCTGCTACTGAAACTGCTCTAAAATGTGTAAAACTACTAATCAACAAGGCTTGCCACCTAGTGCTTGGGGTCAAACATCTTACTCATACTTGCACTCAATACTCCACTACTGATTGGCTCCTGTTGCACCTTAGGGCCGGGTATCAGGCTTGCCTGAATGGTAAGAAAAGCCCTCCTAGGTCTCACCCCTGAATCTACTGCTACCCTGTTCCAGCACAACCTCTCCTCAAAAGTCACCAGGATATCAGCTAAGGGAGTGCTCCATGTCCCATTCAAATGAACTTCCCTTGCACAATGATTACTCTGCTACCGTGGGCCCACTGGTTAAATGACCTCCCCTCTCCCATCCTGGAGCATATGAAAATTGGCCCTTTTATTTTATTTTTTTTTTTTTAGTTTTTGTTTACCGGGTTGGTGCCATAGCCACAAAGCGACTATTTTCAGGCGCAACCCAGGAGTTTACAAACAATAAAGGAATCATCATACAGTGATATACAATCTGACAGGATTACGTCGGGTAAAGACACATCTTGTCGGTGACAAGAGAACAAACACACAAAATACAAGTAAGTAATAAAGATGAGAGAAACATACAGTCAGTAATGAGTGCCATAATTTCTGTATGCACTAGTCATACTGCACAAGATTATAAGGTTGTATAGGGGTTGCCATATACAGTCTAATGAAAAGTGACATGGTGGATGAAAAAGGCTTCAACTTAAAGGGGGCAGCAAGGGGGGGGGATTATGAAGACCTAAGGAAGGTTAAAGCAAGTGCATTGATTATGATTGATGATACAGGTGTGATGCAGTCTTTTGAAGGCAACATGAGTGGGTGCAGATCGAACATCAACTGGAAGCAAGTTCCAGTATCTTGGTGCAAAGCTAGAGAAAGCAAGGGTTCCTTTCTGTGTTCTGCACTTCCGAGTATAAAGAAGTGACGGCTCATTTGAGCAGAGGCCATAGTAGGAGGACTGTGGCACCATCATGGAGGCCAGGGAGGAGGGTAGGTTGGATCCAATAGTATTGTCAAGTAGAGATCCAAAGGCAATATGCCTTTAGGCTGACAGGGAGGGCCAGTTTAGGTCAGCGTATGGTGAACAGTGGTGCTTTAGTCAAGGGGAGGCTGAGGCATATTGGCAAATGTTATTGTATGTGGTGTCCCATTATCTTAGGGTGCTTTTTAAGGCAGTTAAATAACTGACTACACCATATGCCAGAGAGGGAAGGAGGAGGCCCCTAGCTATGGCCAGCCTGGCTGAGGGAGTGAGCATACAACTGGTCCTGTAAGTGGTGCCAAGTTTCATATTTACTGCCTTACACATGGCCATAATGTGGTCATCAAATCTGAAAGCTTCATCAAGCAGAACACCAAGGTACCTGAAAGAGGTAGCAATTGTAAAGGATGAGCCATCAGTGCATGTGACATCATATAGGTTGCGGTTTAAGTTGAGTTTGGCTGAGGACCCAAAGAGCATACCTTGTGTTTTGTCCATGTTTAAGACAAGCTTGTGTTTGTTTAACCAGTCTTGGATGGAGATAAATGAAGAGGCAAGACCTCTGTTTATAGCTTGTATATCTGTTGATGAGGTATATAGGACAAGGTAATCAGCATATAGAATTGAATGACATAATGGCAAGCTTTCGGATATACTGTTTAAAGACTGAAAAGAGAAGTGGACCCAAAATGGATCCCTGTGGAACACCAACATTTATGAGGGCTGGGTCAGATACATCAGAACTGAAGCTTACCTGTTGGCTTCTGTTTGCTAGGTAGCTATGGAACCAATTTACAGACTGAAGAGAGAAGCCTACAGATGATAGGCAGGCAAGCAGGAGATGGTGATCCAGCAGGTCAAATGCCTTGGAGAGGTCAATAAATAGTGCTCTGGTCTTGAGTCTTCGGTCCATAGAAGTTTGGATGTCGTTTGTGAGTTTTAGTAGTGTGGTGGAAGTGCCATGACCTTTGACAGATCTCACCAGCCAGACAGTTGTGGAGACCAAAGAACACCTGACCAGGCTGGGCAGCAAACTATCATCCATTTCATCTGGAATCTCCTTCTCTGAGATCCTGCCAGTCTGGGAGAGGGGGGCAGATGGATAGAAGGTCAGAGAAGGGGAGATAGGTGAGCTAAACATGTGGCTCAAGGGCTGGTGCCAGGAAAAAGGACACAAATTTGTAGGGAACTGGCAACTGTTTTGGCAGCGAAAGTTCTTTAAATTTGATGGACTGCATCTGACTAAGGAGGGAGTCAGTGCATTGGGGCAGAAGTTTGATGTCTTTGCAGAATATTTAACTAGCAAATGGAGAGAGGGGTGCAGCACCCCATACATCGAATGGGAAGAACACGCCTCCCCCCTCAGCTAGTGGTCAAACAGGAGTTCAGCATGTTTGTAGTTCATTTGCATCACCAGGTATGGAAAAAGGTCTGGCTCCCCATATGATGCACAGGGGAAATGCCAGACCTCACCCAACAACTAACACACTGCAATCTGGCCAATGGAAAATCACATACACAAATGCTCGCAGTCTGGGAAACAAGATCCCAGACCTGCAGGCAATAATGACAGAGGCTAAACTGGACATAGTAGCCATTAGCGAGACATGATTTACCAGTAACCACACTTGGGAGACTTCAGTACTTGGCTATGTACTGTTCAGAAGAGACCGAGGTGCAGGGGGTGGAGTGGCCCTTTATGTCAATGAAAATATCAAAGCTACAGAAATTCAGAATACACATAATGAGCCAGAAGAACTGTAGGTCACCCTGGAAACCGGAAATGGGACAGCCATACGAACTGGGGTTGTGTGCAGGCCTCCAGACCAGGGATAGGACAAAGACATATTACTGTTAGAAGATATACAAAACTTGACAGCTAAAGGGGAAGTTCTTATAATGGGAGACTTCAACATGCCAGATACAGATTGGTCAATACCAGCAGGAACATCAGCCAGAACGCGACACATGGTGGATTCCCTGCAGGGGGAGGGCTTCAAACAACTAGTACAACAGCCCACAAGAGACAGGGCTATCCTAGATCTAGTACTGTCTAACAGGGAAAGGATCAAAGATCTCCAGGTAGAAGGTCACCTGGGGGCCAGTGACCATCACATGGTATGGTTCATTTTGGCCACTAGAACAAAATCATCCAATTCAAAGGCAAAAATATGGGACTTTGGAGGAGCTGACTTTGATAAGATGGCCAACAGAGTTAAGCTAGCCCTGGCAAAAAGAAATACAGGTGAGGAGGTACAGGCAAAGTCGGCAAGCATTAAGGATGCAATACTTGAAGAAACAACCCATTGTGTTAGAGAGAAAAGGAAGTGCAAAAGAAGAAGGAAACCACTTTGGTTCTCAAAAACAGTAGCAGAAAAGGTAAGAGCCAAAAGGCTGGCCTTCAGGAAATATAAGGGAATGCAGCAGGATGAAGATAGGGAGGCATACCAAACATCCCTTAGGGAAGCAGGGAAGGCAGTAAGGCTGGCAAAGGCCCAAACCGAGGAAACACTAGCATAAACAGTAAAAGAAGGTGGCAAGACTTTCTATAGATACATTAGTGAAAGGAGAAAGTCCAGAGGGGGTATTGCTAAGATCAAAGGGGATAGGGGGGCATGTGAGGAGAAGAAGGACCATGTAAAAGCATCTATCCTAAATAGATACTTCTGCTCAGTATTTACTGAATAGAAGGTAGGGCAGGGCCCACAGCTCAGCACCATGGACACAGGGGGAAGGAAGTGTGCACTAGTCCCTTCACAAAAGAAAGGGTCCTACAAGAACTCAATAAGCTCAGGGTGGACAAGGCAATGGGACCTGATGGCATACATCCTAGGGTACTAAAGGAGCTAAGGGTGGAACTAGCAAAGCCATTATCAGAACTGTTTAGTGAGTCTCTGAGCACAGGAGAGGTCCCAGAAGACTGGAGAAGGGCTCATGTGATCCCACCCCACAAGAGTGGTAGCAGGGAGGAGGCAGCGAGCTACAGACCAGTCAGTCTTACCTCAGTAGTGGGCAAGATTATAAAGATGCTCCTTAAGGAAAGGACAGCGCAACACCTTCAATCCATAGGAGCACAGGATCCAAGATAGCATGGGTTTCCAACAGGAAGGTCCTGTCAAATTAATCTCATAGATTTCTTTGACAGGGTAACCAGAGTGGTGGACCAAGGGGGAGCAGTTGATGTCACCTACCTTGACTTCAGCAAAGCTTTCAATACTGTTCCACATAGAAGATTGATTAATAAGCTGGTTAGGCTTGGGGTGGGTCAGAAGTTGGTCAACTGGGTGGCAAACTGGTTGATGGGCAGAAAACAAAGAGTGGTTGTAAATGGTTACAGTCAGAAGAGAAGCAGGTCACAAGTGGGGTAGCTCAGGGATCAGTCCTGAGGCCAGTCCTCTTCAATATCTTCATCAGAGACATTGCAGATAGACTGGAGGGTAAGGTTTGTCTGTTTGCAGATGAAACCAAGATCTGCAACAGAGTAGATGATCCAAATGGTGTGGGCAGAATGAGAAGAGATCTGGATAAACTAGCAAAATGGTCAGAAGAGTGGCAACTGGGGTTTAACACAAAGAAGTGCAAGATCATGCACATAGGGAAGAGAAACCCTGAAGCCACCTATAGGCTGGGAGTGGAGTTGCTGGCAGTCACAAAGGAAGAAAGAGACTTGGGCATCATCATCACTGATAACCTGAAATCATCCAAGCAGACCACTAAAGCAGTACGTAAGGCTAGGGGAATGTTGGGGTGCATTAGTAGGGTTATCACAAGGAGGAAGAGGGAGTTCATAATCCCTCTTTACAAGACACTGGTCAGGCCCCATCTGGAGTACTGCATGCAGTACTGGAGGCCACACCTTCACAAGGACATTAACCAAACTGAGGCTTTCCAGAGAAGGGCAACCACAATGGTGCAGGGACTGCATCAGAAAACATATGAGGACAGATTAACAGAGCTCAATATGTATACCCTAGAGGAAAGGAGGGAGAGAGGTGATATGATTGAAACATTCAAACACCTTAACGGCATTAACAAGGTGAAGGAGTCTAACATGTTTCAATATAAGAAAAATAGCAGGACAAGAGGACACAGCATGAGATTAGAGGGAGGCCGATTAACGGATAATGCGAGGAAGTTCTTTTTCACAGAAAGGGTGTTGGATGCATGAAACAGCCTACCTCAGGAAGTAATGGATATGAATACAGTGCAGTGCTTCAAACAGGCATGGGATAGGCATAAGGGAGCAATACAGATGAGTATGAATAGATAGACCATTGACAGAGCAAAGGCTGATGGAACTTTCACAAGGTAGAAAAAAAATGGGCAGACTGGTTGGGCCTTGCGGTACTTATCTGCCATCAACTTCTATGTTTCTATGTTTCCATGTTTACAGAAGCCATGCTGAGAGGGGGATAACAGTTCATGTTTTAAAAGAGACCTGCAAATCCTCCTGCCCAAAATAATCTATGTGATTGCTATTCCCAAATGCAGGCTACCACCATCACCTATAGAGACCTTTCCCCTCCCTCCTTTTCTCTCTTCCTAATTCCCCATCTCTCCACTCTCCTGCTCCCCTTCCTGACAAAGTCCCCTGGCTGCTGACTCCTTAGTACCTTGCTCAGTACATCAGTCCTTTTCCTCTCACTCTATGTTCCTCCTTTGTGACAAAGCCCTCTCTGGCTGCTATCTGCTTGCTACCTTGCACTTAGGATTCTAAGATGCCAATCTCTGCATTTCAGAATATCTTAGTACTTGAATGTCCTTAAATGCACTTCTGAATCCATGTAAACATATTTGTCAATGTACCTTCCTACACGTTTTTATGCTAATAGTTTTGTACCTGATTGTCTATTTCATTTGATCATGTTTTATAGTTTGTACTTTTTTGTCTTGCGTCTATTCGATATGGAACCTTTGCAAAAGAGCCATCCTGGCTCAAAGACATTAATCTGAAACTGAAATAAATAAAATAAATAAATAAATAAAATCCATTTCTACTCACAGTAGTGCATCCTCCTTTGTCTCTGGTGCAGATATTGTATCAATATCAAGAATTTGTTGTTGCTGTTCATCCGTAACTTCCATATGTTGTAGGGAGGCAAATTATACACCCCTAACAACTGAGAACAACTTGAAATTAAGTAGTTCATTAATTGTTCAAGATATTTTGTTGTGTGCCATTTTATGTACATGCCCAATGGTGGTATATAGCAAATAGACAGGACTAGTCGACCCCTACCCAAGTACATACAAATGCAGGTATGCTCAATGAAGACAGCAAACCCTGATACCCCCCTGGGCATACACTTTATATGGTTTCCCAAGAGTAATCCACACTGCTACAGTTTACAGGAATGGAACATTTCCCTGTGTCAAGAACAGGAAGTGACAGCATCAAAACCCACACATACAAATTGAAACAAGGTGGATATATACCTTAAACTTAAACACCTAGCAGAAGCAAGAGGCAGAGGCTTCTGAGCAATGTTTCCTCACATCTTGCAAGACACCATACATAGCCTAGTTTGTGCTAAATCGCATCAATTTTAACCACTACTGGGCTAACATTTGCCTATATTACCCTCCAATTAATCTGTACTGCCCTACTCCACCACTTTCAGTACAGACTGTTCTTGTCCTCTGCACTCCCCTAATCTTCCTCAGTTATTATAGTTATGGCATCCTCTTCTCTTGTGTCCTGCCTGATCACCATGCTCACCTTGTCTACCCTCGCAGGCGTGGTCGGAATATGCACTCCACTCCCTACCTCTACATTTTGATCATTACCTCTTAAATATCTATGGTACTACAACCTCAGACATAGCCCTGAATAGTGCTGATATTAAATTTCAAGGAGTACTGCACACTTGGCTTATCATGAGACCCCCACACAGTTTCCCCGCTCTCCTCTGCATACCTCTTCTACTACCTGCTTTCCCTTCTGCTCAGCATACTATCAGCAATGAGCTCTCCTTAAGAATGCAACACTTTCTTGATAGCAAGTACCACAGGGAACTCCTGAAATGGATGATACTGTTGTTATTGCTAATTTCTGGTAACATACACCCTGACCCCAGCCCCCCTCAGCCTAGTCCAATACACAAAAGCAGAGGTGGACTTCTCTCTGGCAAGCATCAACATCTTCAGCCTGCTCTCAAAACTTGATGCTCATACTGCTTGGATCTCACAGCATAACCCAGACATCCTTTCAGTGGTGGAAAGGTGACTTTCACCCCAAATCCCTGATACTGCCATTGCAATACCAGGTTACACTATCTTCAGGCAAGATAGATTATCAGAAAAAGGTGGAGGCTGTGCTCTTCACCTGAAAGATTCATTAATGGGGCATGCTCTGTCCATTCCAGATACTGTGATTGGCATGCAGGTCCTTTATTTATTTATTTATTGAAATGTTTACCAGGATAGCACACTGAGCAACAAGTTGCTCATCTCCAAGTGTGACCTGGGGCAGGGTAGGGGAACATGAAAATAGTATACAGAGATTTGGTACACAATATAGACATGCAATTTGATTACATTCAATAAAGTGAGCAGACAATAAAGACATACTGAAAAGGAGGCATGCTAACAGGTATGAACAGATGGATACAATGCTAGCAGTGTTGAACTAGATAGATATGATAGCACAAATATCTTTGGCAAAAACTTGGTGGGACATAGCTTTGTAGTTAGAAAATGGCTGGACAGAATACAAAGAGGCTAACAAGGGCAAGATTGGGAGGAGAGACACAGATAGAACAAAATTTGCAAGGTGTAACAAAAAGTGCAAGGTTGACTATAAGTGCATTAGAGATTAGGGGTTAGCTAATAACTACGGCTAGGAAGGAGGAGGGGAAGGTGGGTGGGTGGGGGGCATATAGGCAGAGAGTGGGGGAGGGATAGAAAGTGGCAAATTTGGAGGAGGGGAAGGCAAAGGGTAGAGGAGAAGGGTCTGCCAGGGCCTGAGCCCTCCAGAATGCTGGGGACCCTGCCTGCACCAGGCAGGGGTCAAGCATGAACAGGAGGGGAAGCAGGTTGTAGGCAGTGGGATTTAGAGCATGTCAGGAAGGAAGAGAGGATAAAAAGAAGGGTCTGCTGGTGCTGTGGACCCTGCCTGCACAAGGCAGAGGTAGAGCATGACAGGAGGGAAGCAGGTTGTATGCAGCAGAGGTAGAGCACAACAGGCAGGAAGTAGGCAGCAATGGGGAGCAGGCTTCAGAAGGACCAATAGAGAGGGAAGTGGGAGAGGAAAGGGTCCAAGGCCCAGCCTTTTCAGGAAAGAATGGGGTGGGAGTAGGAGGTGAGAAAGGTGTTTGCCTAGGTTCAGGACCACTCCAGGATGCAGATAACCCTGCCAGGGGCCTAGGCCAAGCAATGGCGAGTGGGTAGTAAGGGTAAGGTGGTGTACAGAGGAGGAAATGGGGGTGGAGAAGGTGGAAAGTAAGGGGTGCTGGGGGGAAGCTGTAAGGGGAGAGTTCTGCATGAAAGAGGTGGGCGTGAAGCTAAAGCAGGCTCATAGGGGAACAAGTTAAGGAGGATTATAGCAGGAGCAGCTAGCAGAGAGAAAGTTATGTAAGGCAGATGCAAGGGAGTGGGAGGAGGAGGAGTGCTGTATTTGAGGTGGGAGGGAGTTCCAGATTTTGGGGAAGCGATGGTAGAAGCCTGATTGGCTGATGAGGGTGGTATGATGGGGGAGTAGCAGGGTGCGAGTGTCAGAGGATCTGAGGGAGTGGGAGGAAGGCGGTGGGGGAAGGAGTGAGCATAAAAGGTAGGAAGGAAGTACACCAAGCCAATGTCTGGAAGTTAGCTTGGCACAGTCAGCCAGGTGTCTGTTAGCAAGCAGGGGAAAGAACAGGGCACAGTAAAGGTCAGAATGATGGGTTTGAGATGGGGCATCAAGAATGAATTGACAGAAGGAGTTGAAAAGAGAGTCCAATCTGGTAAGGGAAGATATGGGAGTAGCACCATAGACTACATCACAGTAGCCAAAAATGGGGAGGATCATCTTCTGAACAAGTTCTTGCTGGGCCGTAGGAGGGATGTAACTACAGTTCCTGTAAAGGGCTCCAAGGTTGGGGTGCAGTTTTTTAGAATGGCGTCAATGTGGCCAGAGAAGCTGAGGTGTTGGTCCAGCAAAACCCCAAGGTATCTGAAAGAGGGGGTGTCCTCAAGGACTGTCCTATCAAGGGTGTGGAAAGAGGGTAAAGGGTGGAGCCTAGAGAGTCTCTGCCAAGTGCTGAAGATCAAGGAGACTGTCTTTTTGGCATTTAGGAATAGTTGATGTGAGGCAAACCAGAGCTGGTGGAAGCCATGCTGAAGAGTGGTTTCTACATCAGTGATGGTTTTGATAGAGGTGAACAAGATGGTGTCATTGGCATACATATGGATAGAAGAGGAGGGGGAGAAGACTGAGGGAAGGTTATTTAGGAAGATGGAGAAAAAGATGGGGCTGTGCACAGAGTCCTGTGGGACTCCTGTGGAGACTGGGAGGGGTGGCGAGATTGTATTCTGAATCCTGACTGATTGTCTTCTGCCTGTGAGGTAAGCTCTAAACCAGGTAAGAGCAGGAGTAGACAAACCAGCAGCCATAAGGAAGTCAAGAAGGAGGGCATGGGAGGCTGTGTCAAAAGACTTGGTGAGATCGACAAAGATGGCAGAGGTGATGAGGCCATTGTCCATCCTGGTAAGGATGTAGTCAGTGAGCTTAAGGAGGGATGTGGTAGTGGAGTGATTCTTCCAAACACCAGATTTGAACGGGGTGAAGAAGGAGGAGTCAGCAAGAAAAGAAGTCAGTTGAGAGAGGACCAGGTGTTCTTGGAGCTTAGCAAGGGCAGGGATGTGGGAGATTGGACGATAGTTGGCAGGGGAGGAAGGATCACATCCCTTAGGGAGAGGGGGGACCACTGCATGTTTCCAGAACATAGGGATGGAGGAGGTCATAAAGGAGAGATTTATAATTAGATAGAGAGGGTAGGCAATAGCAGGGGCTGAGAGGTAGAGATATTTTGGGCCAAGGTCATCCAGAGAGGAGCCTTTGGAGGGATTGAGAGAGGGGAGGGCTATTAGTGTCTCCTCAGGGGAGATAGGAGAGAATGAGAAAGGTGGGTGGGTATGGGGGGTTGAGTGGTAGGAGAGGGAAGAACGAGTGGAGGAGAGGCTTGAGGGGAGGGATTTTAGAAGGGCTGAGGCACAGGATGTGTAGTAGGAGTTGTACTCCTGAGCCACTATGCAAGGTTCAGACTCTAGTGTATTGTATATATTAAGCACAGAGGGTGGGGGATGTGAGTTGGGGGAGAATAATGAGTTGACTCCTTTCCAAAATTTGGAAGGGGAGTTTATATTATTGAGGAAAGAGAATTTAAAATATTCAGACTTGGCAAGTCTGATTGCTGTAGTACAAGTGTTTCTTAGCCTGCCATAGTTAGTAAGGGTTGATGGGAGTTGAGAGTCCTTGTGTTTCCTCCAAGCTTTATCGAGCTCCCTGAGGCAGGTCATTAATTCAGGGGTGATCTAAGGATGATGGATACCTCGGGGTCTAGTGAGTTTGAATGGGGCATGGAAGTCCCAGGTCTGTCATTGAAGTATGTGAGGGCTTGGTCAATGGAAGTGCAATTGGGGACCAATTAGAATTGGATATATTATTGAGGAGAGGGTTTAAGTCAAGGGAACTGAAAGAGCGGAGTTGCATGATTTTATGTGGTTGTTTAGGTCTGCGGACCTTCTTGACCATAAAAATAGGGTGGTGATTGCTGAGGGCATCCAGGAGGACGCCGGACTTAATGACTCGGTGAGGGTAGGAGGTGAGAGCCCAGTCTACCAGTGAATGGTTTGGGGTTTTATGATTTACTCGGGTAGGCTCTTGGATGAGTTCGGAGAGATTTAGAGCAGAGATATCACTTTGTGTCTTAGAAGTGGTTGATGAAAGCCAGTGTAAATTTACATCACCTAATACATAGCGCTCATCTTTGTGTGAGACAGAAGCTATAGGGTGATGAGGTCAATAGATTCAGAGGGCTTGATACCTAGATGACAGTAGCTACCAGCAATAAAGATAGGGCAGGAGAAAGGCAGGGCAATATTTATTACCAGGGCTTCATAAGTGGAGGGTAAGACAGACGAGAGAATGGTAGTGTATTGGAGAAAGGACTTGATATACATGGCCACTCCACCTCCCTTACCTGCCCTATCCTGCCTGACTAAGGAACAGCCCTGGGATGGCAATGGAGGGATCAGAAATTTTAGTATTCAGCCAAGTGTCAGTTAAGATTAGAATGTCTGGAGTGAGGGAGATTATCATCGGCTGTAACAAATCAATTTTCGGGACAAGGTTGCAGATATTTAAGTGAAGGATCTTTAGGTCTTTTGGGAGGGCAGAGGTGGTGTTGGAAGGTTGTACATTAATGAAAGTATAGCAGCTGGGGGGGGAAGGGGACCAGGATTGGTATGTGCATTTCCTGAGGGAAGTAATAGGAGTGCAAGTATAAGGAAGTGTAGTTTAGGATATCTGTGGTGGTCAGAATATTCGTGATGTGTTTGGAGGAGGAGGGCTGGGTGAGTGGAATATCAGGAGATGAAGGAAAGCCAGGTGGTTAGAAGCTGTGAATAACGTGGCACAGGGGTATGTGGGAAAGTGAGTCCAGAGTATTTGAGGGGAAAGGGGGGTAATAGCATGAATGAAGGAGGGGGCTAGGAGATTGTGGGGGGATGGAGAGGGGACAGGGTTTTTAAATTGAGAAGTTTGTGGAGCTGTGTTAGAGATGATGGAAAGGAGAATTAGAAGAAGGGGAAGTGGTGAAAGTGGGGTGGCATGCTTAGCTAGATGGGGCCGCTTACCAGTCAGGGTAGATTGGATAGTGAGGGGGAGCGCGGGACAGTGAAACTGGGAGGGGTGTCAGTGAAAAAGTGGCCACTGCCAGAGGGAACTGACAGCCACTAGCAAGTTGTGCAAACCTGGGGAAAAATAGGTAGCTAGAGATAGGCCTTGACAGAAGTAGAAGAGGGAGGGGGCAAAGACTGATGAATAGGGACAGACTGACCACACAATATGTGAAACAAGACAGGGATTGGATTGGGTGAGTGCCCTTATAACTGGGCCCTCTAATGGCTAGAAGATATCATTTGATAACGGAAAAGTCAGAGCTTAAAAGAAAAATAAGAAAAGAAAAGAAATTTAGGCAGCAGAGAGATGAGCTCCAGGGAAGGTGCCATGCAGTTCAAAGCCCCAGGAGTCGAAGCCAACCAGGGGGAGACAGAGTGCTGAATCAGCCTATAGTAGATCCAAATTCAGGCCCCATCCACCAACTAAGTTCATGGCTAGCAAGCGGGGCTGGAGCTGCTATCCCAAAGCGTATCTGAGGCCAGGCTGGGGAGCACCCTTTGGCCGGCAATGTTCAACCCCAGACTGCTAGTGCAAAAGATGGAACCCCTTCAGGGAATCCTGAAGAGAGAAGGAAAGAAGGGAGAAATCAGCTTATATGCACGACAGGACAAGGGACTCAGAGTTTGGGAGGCAGGGGAAGTAAAGAGGCAAAAGAATTCAATAACGATGAGAAATTAAGGGTGTTTAGTTTGCCAGGGAGAGAGAGAATACTAACATACTAACATACTAATTGCCAGCAGATTAGGTCTTACAGCCTATTGAGTCTGCTCAAACCTTAGATCCCTAGTTGGGTGCCGAGCCCCCCTCCCCTTGTGTTCCAGAAATCCCTATCATCCATCCCCACCCCCCGGGCCAGGCCATCATCTGATACATCCGCTTTCTGTGTCTGTCCCACCCTCTCTTGAAGCCCTCCACTGTGGATCTCTGGACCAGCTCACCAGGCAGCGCATTCCAAGGGTCTACCACCCTCTCAGTGAAAAACCTCCTCCTCTTTTCCCCCCTCACCCTTCCACCTTCCAACTTCAAACCATGCCCTCTGGTGATACCTCCCTGCTTTAGTCTAAAGATCCCCTCAATGTTTACCCTATTTATTCCCTTGAGGTACTTGAAGACCAATCATGCTCCCCTGTCTCTCCTCTCCTCCAATGAAAACAGGCAGAGCTCCTCAAGTCTGTCCTCATACGTCAAATCCCCTAGTCCTCATATCATCTTAGTTGCCTTCCTCTGTACCCTCTCCAGGAGCGTATGTCCCTCTTCAAGTGTGGTCTCCAGTACTGTACACAGTACTCAAGGTGTGGTCTAACCAGTCCATTGTACAGCGGCACAATCACTTCCCTGCTCCTAGAGGTGATCCCCCTTATGATGCATCCCAACATCCTGTTTGCCTTGCTAGCTGCTCTCCTGCACTGCTCAGAGTTTTTAATACATGCATCTACCATGACCCCTAGGTCTTTTTCCCCTGTTGAGGCCTCCAGCACCTCCCCTTCCAGGGTGTCCCTGTGTTTAGGGTTTCCCTGCCCAAGATGTAACACCTTTCACTTGGTGATATTGAAATTTAATTTCCATGTGTGAGCCCAGCTTTCCAGGGTGTCCAAGTCCCCTTGCAGGCCAACCTACCCTCTTCCCCCTCTACTACTGCTCCCATCTTGGAGTCTTCAGTGAAGAGACTCATTTCACACCCTAAACCCTCCCTGATGTCCGGTATGTATGCATTAAACAGGATCAGACCCAGGACCGAGCCCTGCGGTACCCCACTACCGACCTCTCTAGGGTTCGAAGCTCCCCACTGACCACTACTCTCTGGGTCGCCCAGCTAGCCAGTTTTCAATCCATCTGACCATCAAAGGGCCTACTCCCAACCCCATCAGTTTCTCCACCAGACCATTGTGGGGACAGAGTCAAACACCTTGCTGAAGTCCAAGAATACTACATCCACAGGCTTTCCCCTGTCCAGTTCTGATGTTACCCATTTGTAGAACTCCACAAGATTGGTTTGACATGATCTACCTGGCACAAACCCATGTTGCCGACTATCCAGACCTCCCACCTCCTCCAAGTACACCCCCAATCATTCCTTTAGTATACTTTCCATTAATTTTCCCACCACTGAGGTCAAACTGATGGGTCCATAGTTACCTGGTACTTCCCTCGACCCCCCTTTATGGATTGGCACCACATGTGCCTCTCGGCAATCCCTAGGTACCCTCCCTGTCTCAAGCAACCTGTTGAAGAGATCTGCCAGGGGTGCAGCCAGTATGTCCGCCAATTCCCATAGTACTCCCGGATGAATGCCATCTGGCCCAGGAGATTTATCTTTCTTTAGGGCCTTGAGGGCTAACCACACCCTTTCGGTGGAGATAGCATCATCTGTCCCCTTCACCTTACTGGCCTTTTTATCCTTATCCTGATGTGACACCTCTGAGGTACCTCTCCCTCCCTCTTGCTCCATTTCTGTTGCTCCCCTGATCCCACTCACTACTGCTTCTATCCCCATCGTGCCCTGCTTTGTAGATATCCCATCCCCCTCCCTAGTGAACACAGAGGCGAAGTATTCATTTAATACCTCTGTCTGGTCCCTCACCTCTTCCACCCACCCTCCTTCTGATCTCAATCTGCTAAGATGGCCCTTAGTTTTTCTCCACTCCCCAATGTACTGGAAGAACCCCTTTTCCCCTCCATGTATCCCCTGTGCCAGCCGCAGCTGTTTACTGGACTTTGCCCCCCTCACCACCCGGTTGACTTTTCTAGATGCAAGATGGTACATTTCCTTTTCCCTATCCCCTCTTGCTGTTTTATATTTTTTGTAGGCCACCTTCTTTTCTCTGACCGCTACCTGAACCTCACTGGACCACCAGCATGGTTTATGTGACCTTGCTCCCTTATGTTTCACCTTAGCACAGGTCCTGACTGCCTCATGAAGTCCCCATTTTATGACCTCCCATCTCTTTTCCACATTTGTCATTGATGTAATCCCCTTCAATTGATCCTTGAGAGTATTTCCTATGCCCACAAAGTCTGCCCCCCGTGAAGTCCACTGCCAATGTTCTAGATCTCTCCCCCCCCTCCTCCCATCCTTATTTGAAACCAGACAGTATTGTGGTCGCTCCCAGTCAGGGGATCCTCTACAACCAGGTCCCTTACCAGATCCCCATCTGCCAGAACCATGTCCAGGACATGCCACTCCCTTGTGGGCTAAATCACATGCTGTTTTAAGAACACATCCTGGAAGCCATCTAGCAGCCTCTGCTCCTTGGCCACCTTAGAGGACATGGTTCCCCAATTTGTACCTGGCATATTAAGGTCCCCCATCAATGCCATTCCTTCCCCTTTTGGTCCACATTGGGCAATGATGTCCAGCAAACCATCCTCCAGAACATCACCCATCCCGGGAGGCCTATATACTACACCCAGCTTAACCTTACCTCCTGCTGGGGTTTGTAAGGTGACCCATAAGGTCTCCACATTTCCCTCTGCCTCTTCTACCCTAGCAATTTCTATGGCATCTCTAATGAACATAGCCACTCCACCCCCTCTGCCCTCCTTTCTATCCTTCCTAAGCATAGTGTACCCCCGCATATTTAGGTCCCAGTCATTGTTTTTGTTGGCTCACGTTTCTGTGACCGCTGCCACATCCACCCCCCCCCCGAACAGCATGGCCTGGAACTCTGGCAACTTGTTTCCCAAGCTCCTGGCATTTCTAACACCACCCCCAACCCCTTATCCCTGATCCCCTTTGTCGAACCCCACCCAGGTTTCTTATACTCCCATCCTCCCTCTGCTCCTCCTGAAACCTCCTCCCCCAGTCTGTTTCCCCTCTCCCCCCCTTGAGTTTGAAGGCTACTCCCCTCATCTGGAGGAGAGGGCTTCTAGTCAGCCCCACCCTTATCCCTCCCCCCTCACAAGTTTAAACCCCAACTTTCTTGAATGTAGTCAGCCACCCCCTGTTTAAGGACTTCCTTCCCTGATGTGGCAAGATGAAGTCTGTCCTTGGCATACAGTCTCTTATCCTCCCAAACTCCTTTCCAGTTCCCTAACACACCAACCCACTCTCTTCAACCCACTTCCTGAGCCAGTCATTAACCTCTGTGATCTTCATTTTTTTCTCCACTGAGGCCTTTGGTACTGGCAATATCTCTGAAAAGGAAATGTTGCATCCATTATCCCGACAGACTCTGACAAGATCTTTGAATCTTGCTTGGATTTCCAAAACACTATTTCCCTCTAGATCTTTAGTTCCCAAATGCACCAGGAAATCCAGTTTCCCTCCACAATCCCTAACCAGTTCATACACCCTGAACTTTGCTCTGTGCACTGTCAGCCCAGAGACACTCACTACCTTCACCTGGCTATCGCATCCACCCCCGTCCCTCCACTGGATACCCCTAATCATCGAGTCTCCCAATAACATAACCTTAACACCACCATCATCCTTATGGTTTTCTCCACTATGTGCTCTCAACCCCCCATCCCCCCCTTTATTCATGATCTCAATTCCATGGGAGTCTTCCTGCCTTATTAAAGACCCCCTTGTCACCCTCCCCTTTCTGCCTTCCTTGTTATTTTGCCCACTTAACTCAGACCCCCCCAAAATAGGTGTCCCCTTTAACCTTCTCTTATCCAAACCATTTATGCTGGCCCTGATGGTTTCCCCTTCCCCACACCACCATCCTCCCCCCTTGTAATAGTACCGCTATCTCCAGAGGCCCTCTGTGGGTCCCCTTTACCTAGGGCCCTATCATTGGTACAGACACCCCTGCTGAAGGGGGCCTCCTCCCCCACCTCCTTGTCTCCCAGTTTCTCTCCAGTCGTGCTCTCCTCCCTCATGTTTGCAATATGTTGCATCTCCCCCATCTGCTTAACATTTATGTTTCCCCTTCTCCGTCTGGGACTATTTCTATCCTTTCCATTGTCAGTCTTAGATGCCCTATGGGTATCCAACTCCCTCCCCTCGGCCTTTGTATCAGTTTCCTCATTTCCACCAACCCCTTCCTCCCTCTCTAGGTTGCTTAGTAGCTCAAATTTATTGTTAACACTCTATGCCAGCCTCCATCAAGTAACCTGAGTTCCCCCAACTGCCCCTCTAAACTGCCCCTCTTCCTCCCCTCTTGCCCTGTTCTCCTTAGGAGCTCCCTTCCCACAATCTGCTCTTTTAGGCTTCCCCACAGCAACCCCTCCCTTCTCACTGTCTGCTCTTCTAGGCTTCCCCACAACAGCCCCTCCTGACTCTTCCCACTCCACTCTCTTTATATTCGGAATGTTTACCCTGTATGTTTTCCCCTTAGCGTCAACATCCCTATCTAAGAGTCCTCTGTCTCTAATATCCCCCCTCCTGCTTGCTGTAACATAACATCCTGTAATTTCTGAGCATCGACCCAGCCTTCCCTCAGCCCCACCCTTCTGCTGCCCATATCCACACCCCTTATCCTTGGACACCCCCCAACTCCCCCAGGTTACTCCTTAACCAATATACTTCACTCCTGATACAAGACAGCTGTCTACAGAGTGGGCAGCCTCCCTCTCTCCAGGCCCAATTGAGAATTATTGCCATCCCACAGCCTGTGCAGCCTACAACCCTTCCTGCCTGCCATGGTGGAATGTGGCCACCCTCTTTGTCCCTCTCTGTTCATAATGGCACACACCCCTTTTCTCAGTCCCTTCCCCCTGGAATACAGTCTCTCTCTATACTGACTGCAGTTATTTACTAACCCAATTTCAACCCCACCAATAAAGTTCCCAAGTCTCACAAACACATATAGTCCAGTGTGTGTCCAGTCCCACTAACAGTGTGTGTATGCAGACATCAGGTACCGTATGATGTCACAGGCCCACCAGTTCCTGTTGCTTCAAAGTTCAGTCACAAACAGAAATGCGCAGCCCTTCAATCCCAACCCCCAGTGGCTTTTCAGTATTTAAGAAACCAACAGGCAAACATCATATTTAAATTTCAGTCTAATTATCACTGCCAAACAAGTGTTCCCACACCCAGCAGACAAGCCCCAATAGTTACAATATCACAGCCCAAGTAACAGTTCTAACTCAAAGTAGTAATTTTTAACACACAGAAATAATTTCAAGTACAATACTATTCAAATATTTCAGTTAAAACAGAAGATAAAACCAAACCTCTTTCCTGAACAACCTCCTCTGGGAGTGGCTAGTATTGGGCACCAGCAGGCTTGACATCAAGATATTACTTGGTGCACACAACAAGATGCTAACCATCGCTTCAGTTTATTTATCACCCAAGCTGGTGGCCCCTGCCCTTAATCCCCTCATTGACTGCATCAGCAGCCTTGGACACAACTCTGAAATCCCAATGCTAGGGGACTTCAATGTAAACTGGCTCTCCCACACTGTGAGTAGCTATAAAGACACCTTGGCTGTTGTAAACTTTTAACAACTAATCCAGTCCCTGACTAGGAAATATTATAGGACAGGAACTAGCACACTCCTTGAGTGGGTGATTACCAAGTATCCTGACCATATCACTAACACTATAGTACTCTCTGATTCTGTTAGTGACCATTCCCCCATCCTGTGCTTCTGGTTGAACAAATTCTTCAATCTACCAGTGAAAACAATACTTAGTAGGGTAACATAGAAACATAGAAACATAGATTTTGACTGCAGATAAGGACCGCTTGGCCCACCCAGTCTGCCCATTTCCCTACCTATTGGATAAGCTGCAGATCCTAGTTAACCAGCAGCCTACTTCTTCCTACCCCCACCCCCTAGAATTGCCTTATGACTGTCCCATGCATGCTTGAATTCCACCATTGTTTTTGACTCCACAACCTCCTCCGGAAGGAAATTCCATGCATCCACAACCCTCTCTGTGAAAAAATACTTCCTTAAATTACCTCTGAGCCGCCCCCCTTCTATCTTCAAATTGTGCCCCCTTGTTCTTGCACACCTCTTTTTTTGAAAGATACTACCCTCTTGGACTTTGTTGATTCCCTTGAGATACTTGAAAGTTTCTATCATGTCCCCCCTCTCTCTCCTTTCCTCGAGGCTATACATATTCAGCTCCTTAAGTCTCTCTTCATATGTCTTCGGTGCAGGCCCTGCACCATTTTAGTTGCCCTCCTCTGGACAGCCTCCATCCTGTCTATATCCTTGGAGATTGGGTCTCCAGAACTGCACGGATACTCCAGATGGGGTCTCACCAACTGTCTGTACAGAGGATAATAACTTCCTGTTTTCTGCTGGTGATGCCTCTCCCTATGCATCCCAGTATCCCCAACCCTCCTTGCTGCCCTCTCACATTGTTTGCCCACCTTGGGTCATCTGATATGACTACCCCCAGGTCCTTTTCCATTTTGTTCTTGTTAGTATCTCACCCCATTGTGTACTTTTCCCCTGGGTTTTTGTTTCCCAGGTGCATTACCTTGCACTTCTTAGCATTGAATCTAAGCTGCCACACATTTGACCATTCCTCTAACCTTGCCAAGTCCCTTCTCATCCTTTCCACCCCACCTTGTGCATCAACTCTGTTGCAGATCTTTGTGTCATCTGCAAAGAGACATACTTTCCTTCAGTCCCTCTGCAATATTTCTTATAAAGACATTGAAGAGGACCGGTCCTAATACTGAACCCTGCGGTACCCCACTAGTAACCCCCCTTTCTTCAGAGTGGACTCCATTTACTATTACTCTCTGTGTCCTATTCTCCAGCTAATTCTTTACCCAGGCTGTCATCTTGGGACCCACTCCCAGGCTGGCTAACTTGTATATTAATCTTTTGTGTGGGACTGTGTCAAATGCCTTGCTAAAGTACTGTGACCGGGTACTGTTACACGGTCACCTTGAACCACTCAAAGCACTCCTACAACAAGACTGGACACAAATACATACTGCTGCATACGTAGACAAAGCCCTGGATTATATAATCTTCTGCTTCAATGTGGCTTGCGATGTCCATACCCCTTACAAGAAGTGGAAAATCAGAGGCATCAGTAAGCATTGGTGACCCCAGTCCATTAAAGCAGAGACTGAGCTCAACATGGCAACTATAGGCCTATCTCCATTCTTCCATCCCTCTCCAAGGCACTCTAAAGAATCATGACTGATTAACTTGTTGATTATTTAGAGAAATACAACCTGCAATGCCCGACAGTGTGGTTTTAGAAAAGGGCACAGTACCACCACGGCCCTACTTGAGTTTATTAATTTCATTCACAATGCACTGGACAATGGAAGACTTGTTGGTGTCATGTATATTGACTTTACCAAGGTTTTTGATACTGTCAACCATTCCATGCTGATTGAACATCGAAGCCAGGGGTGCAGCTTCCACTTGCAGTCTTTTTTTGTTGTTGTTTTTAGTTTCAGTAACATGTTGATAAATAAATAAATAAACTAACAGATAGATAAATGTATGTTTTGATTTGTTTTGTTTACATTTAATAGTGTCTTGCTGGACATTTGTTTCCTCGGGCCATTTTACAGTGGCCCTTGGCCTTGACTCAAGTCGTCAGTCTGGCCGTCCACCAAAAATAAGTTGTGCACCACTGATCAAAGTGAAATAGGGCTATCGAACAGCACCACAAGTTGTTTTAACAGCTACCTCTGTGACCGCTCGCAGCGAGTGAAGATTGGTGATGTTCTCTAGGCCAAGCAACAAGTCCGATCAGGCATCCCCCTTGGATCAATCCTAGGCCCCCTCCTTTTCAGCGTTTTCTTAAACAAGCTCACTGTATCCTGCCAAGATCAGATCCTTTTATATGCAGATGATGCCGTAATCTAGACCAGTAACCCTGATCTACTACTTCTGGAGACCCAATTACAGTGTAGCTTTGCGAATGTTGAGGCCTGGTTTAAAGCACAAAAACTCATGTTAAACAACAAAAAACAAAGGTAAAGCTATTCCACAGCACACACAGTAAGCACAAACCCCAGCAATTATCTATCTGGAACTGCTCGAGTGTTTTCCTTGAACAGACTCCACTGTTCCAATACTTATGAGTGACCTTAGATAGCACTCTATCCTACATCAGTCATATGCAGTAGATAATGTTGCCAAAGCTGTGAACATCCATATTGGGCTAGTGTTCAAACACAAACTCTGTCTAACCACTGAGGCCCTTAGACTAACTATCCAAAGCTCAGTAGTCTCCACCATCGATTATGTGCTGGCGATCTATGGGTCTGCCACCGACACTGCCCTGTGTCGCATTGCCGTAGCTCTTAACAAGGCCTGCCTTCTCATCATAGGGGCTGCACGCCTCTCCCACACCTATGGCATCTATGAGCAGGCCTACTGGCTCCAGTTTAAGGCTAGAATCTCCTATCATACCTGTCTACTAGCAAAGAAAGTCTCTCTTGGACTTATGCGCTCTGGGGTTCAGAGGACCTTTAGCCATTAATGCTGCTCCCAGTGTACTAGATGCTCTGAAATCCAAACCTTCCAAGTGCCACATTGCCATACTTCCCAAGTTGAGTGGTCACTCACAATCAGGGCTCCTAAGTGATTCAACTCTCTTCCCTGTTATATTGCCAACACTGCTACCCTCAACTCTTTCAAACACAAACTCCGGCAACACCTTGTGGCATGTGCTGCCTGTGATTGCTTCATTTAAATTATTAGTAGGTCTGCTTCTCACAGTCAGTACCCTCTTCCAACTGTCCCCACCTCCCTCCTCCCCCATCCTGCTCTCTCCCTGTCTCTCCATGCTTCCTATCCACTTCCCCACTCCCGGCTCCCCCCACCTCCTCCTCCCCTGCTCACTCTATTCTGGATTCCCTCCACCTCTCACCTTAGCACTGCAACCTGCTTTTCCCTCCACCCTCCCCGCTATTCCTTTCTCCCCCTGCTTTAATCTCTCTGCCCTTTACCTCTCCTCCCCACATTTGGCAATGCCTTCAGGCAGCGTTATTTCCCCCCTTATGTTCAGTAAATTGTGAGCACTAGTAACTGCATATCCTTATATTAGCTCTATGTAAATGTCACTAGACCAGGCATACACTGTCCAACTGCCTGTATACTGTTTGTCTGTCCATTGTAATCTCCTTGTATGCCTCTTTTTGTACTTTTATGAATCTTGTTTATATCATTCCTACTGCATGTATACTGACTTAGAACATATGCAAAAGAGCTCTTAGTTCAAAGGTGTCAATCTAAGATCTAAATAAATAAATAAAATTAAATAAAAATAGTTCCTACAGGCCTCAGTAACTGCTCGATGTCATTCTGTTTCTTTAAGAGACTTTGATATTACTGCATGCATTCTGATACTCATAATATATCTGTTTTTACTATGTATTTACTTTGGTTATTTTTTTCCTAGGTACTCAATAACTATGTGCTTTTGAAGCCTTTTGGAACATACTTTGTATTGAATTGTATATATATATATATATATATATATATATATATATATATTATTATAGTGTACAGTAGTGCCCACTATAATTAAAGATGAGTACCCCATTTAAGGTTAAAGTGTGAAATTTTGCAGCTTAATAACTTTGCTACTGTATGACTGATTTGCCTGACATTTGGAAAGCATGGAGTGGTACCATAGATCTCTGGATCTGCCAAGTTTTGTAATAGTCGGATATACAGTTGCGGAGCTATAAAGCGTAATAGAAAGTCGTATTTACCCTTTTTTTGCACATAATTTGCTTGTGCCTACAGGTCACACGGTTTACGTGACCAGTATGAAACCTTCAGGGAACATGCAGCCAGGTTCCCCGATGTGCCTTTTGAAAAAATATTAAATGGTTCAAAAGTTATTCAAAAAACAAGTTTCCCATTATGGTCAATGGGAAAAGTTAACAAAAAGTTCAACAGTGTTGCAAGTGCAGTTTTTAGTGTTGCAAATATCCCTGTAGTGTCATGATTCAGCCATTTTTTTTTCAGTTACTGGTCACAGAAATGCTTGGCATTTAAATTTGGGACCCTCTAGGGACACAATTCTTTTTGTGTTCATCCAGTCGAGCTCTGAGGATGTTAGACATGTATTTTTTGGGGGGGTTAAACACCCCAGAAATATGTTTTTGAAATTTTTGTAAACTGTAGTGTTGTAAAGTAGTGTCGCGCTTGTGACACTTTTGTGATTTTTTTGCTAAAGTGTTGTGATTTGTGATACTACTTTGCGACACTATGCCCAAAAGTATAGGAAATCTTTGCCACCCTGCTCCCAAAGAATTGTTTGGCGTTTTGGGCTGAAATGTGGAGGGAAGAAAGCCAAGATCCCACAGATGTGTCTTTTTGTGGTTTGTTGACAAAATATTACAGGGCTGCAATGTTACGGTACTCCTAAATTGACAATTTTCCCCATTGGCTAACATTACGGCATCCGCTGCACCTTTCAGGGCCCGTATCTCGGAAATGCTTCGAGATATGGACTTTTCGTTAGATAATTGCTTACCCCCCCCCCAGTAGGCAGCTAAGTACAAAACTAGCCAGGAAAGTCATAAATTATATGCAATTTTAATCTTTTTTCTATGTCATAAGGATCCTGAGATATAAGCAATTTAGTATTCCAAGTGTTCATTTTCTGCTCCAAGGCCCATTATTATGCATACATTCTTTGTATTCACTGTGTTTCTCAGTGCAGCTTTTGGGGAAAAAAAGGGTGTGCGTTTTTATTACTGTTACACTTAGCGTTTCCACTTGCATTTCCATAACCGTTTGTGTTAGTGTTCCTGTCTACCCCGCCATGTGCCTTACCCTTTGTGTTTTCATTTGCGCTTGCATTTGTGTTACTGTTAACATATGCATTTCCATTACTGTTTTTGTTTGCATTTCCTTTTGCGTCATCATCTGCATTTTCATTTGCGTTTGCGTACTCCCTTTCGTTTGTGTTTCCGTTTCTGTTTTCATTAACATTTGTACTTGCATTTCTATTACCGTTTGCGTTATCGTTTACGTTTGTGCCACCATGTGCGTTACCATTTGCGCTTGCATTTGCGTTACCATTACTTCACTATTTATAGTGCACATTCTCAAAAAGAAGGGAAATTCATGACAAAAAACTATGTTTAATGCATCAGTTTGGGTTGTTCCACAGCAACAAAAGTAAGGAAATTCGACGTTAGGGTTCCCAGCCCCACTCCGCCCCCACCAACAGGCATCGGGGTGTGCGTTGGGGTCGTCGGCACTAACTCTCTTTATTCTATACTGCACTACCTCCAGCTTTTTACACATGGGATGGGGTGAGAGTTAGGACTGATGACCCCAACGCACACCCCGATGCCTGTTGGTGGGGGCGGAGTGGGGGTGGAGTGCAAGATGGGTAGGAACCCTAACATCAAATTTCCTCACTTTTGCTGCTATGGAGTTTTTTGCCATGAATATATATGTAAATATATATGTATATATATATATATATATATCTATATATCTATATATATATCTATATATATATATATAGATATATATATATTCACCTGCCATCTTTGCTGGTCTCTGCCCTTCCCCGACTTTCTTCATCCTCTTCTTCCTTGTCTCCCTATCGGACCCTCCATCTTCTCACTATTTCTTTTTTAGCTTATTTGCTGCTATACAAACTGCATTGTTTGGAGAGATTAGTGTTTTTTTTTTTTTTTTATGTGATGGTAAGGGACTCAGCAATGAAAAAGTTATACACCCACTTGAGTTTGCAATGAAATTTTTCTGTATGAATTGTCCACCTGTTACATTTTTATGCTTTTGTTTATTTTTGTACTTATTTTTATGTTGGAGTTAATGTTTGTTATTGAACTACTGTTTTTACTAGCAATACTGGAACAAATATTATACAATGGCAAGAAAATTTCCAGTATTCTTTTTGATCAGTGTGCCCCTTGAACAATGATGTTATATGATAATAATATCACTGTATGAAGTCCAGGGACACACATGACCAGATGACACACTGACAAATAATGTCACAACTCCACAAGTTATTGCCACTCTGAGTGGCTTAATTTACAAACTGAAATCATATGCAGCTTCACACTGGTGTGTCACTTATATACACCCTCCGGTGTCTGTTGTTCTCTTTACAAAACACCTCTCTTTCAGGAAAAAAAAAATCTCTCCTTTGGTAGCAATCCACACCTCTTTTAATATCCATTCTGGCAATGGTATCTTATGATGCTTTTTCTCGTGAATGACTGAGCGGTTAGTAAAAATCCCATGGCATGGCTGTCCATGTCCAATATCACCTGGGATATTGCTCAATTGCTTAGTCTACAAACACACAAGTCTACTTTCTAAAATGTGCTTTTCACACTGTTCATTTATTTAATTAAAATACTGCTGTTGTATTAAATACATTGAAGCCCCGGATGCACTTCTGAAGTAGAGCACAGAAACAGGAGAGCAAACCTGCTCCACTCTCACTCACTTTCACTTTCAGCATATCTCTTCACGTGAGCTACTTACTGATCCCCATCTTTGTCTATTTTCACTCACTCAGGACATTTCATATTCTTTTTAATGTAAACATTAAACACTGTCATTTGAGTCCAAGAAAAACACTGAAACCGAGACCAACAATCAAGACAGCATGAGGGGGGAGGGCAGAGACAATCACAGAGCAACAGTCAGCATACAGTAAACAGTGCTACCTGCTGTTGAAGCACAAAAGAAACATTTTGTTAAAATAGTCTTCTGTTCCAATAAATTAGTAAAAAAAAAGGAAAAAATTAAGTGTATTAAGTGAAATATTTTTATTCAGATATAATGAGCCATTGTATCATTGCAATAAGGCACTGCATGGTGAATGTTATTGTATAAAACACCACTTATTTGGCATTGAATGCACTCAGCCTGAGGTCTTGTGCTTAAACCACCCAAGGTATAACATTATTACACAATAACACACACCCTGTCATACCTTATTGCTTGATTGAAAATGTATTATGTTTTCAATAATTATATATAAAAGAGTGACTTGTTCCTGCTGTAAGCCACATTCCCTGATGAAGGTCGCTCTAGATCTGAAGTATTGGGGCTCTTTGCTTCATACTTTTGAAATAAATGGAAGACTAGCATTCATATCAGTACTATTTTAATATTATTTCAAACTGGGTGAAAATAATTGGTGTTCTGTTCTGGGATTGTTTGGATCTGCACCGTCTCTCTGGCCCTGTGTGCGGGACTTTATCTGTTCTCTTTCAGTACTACCTGCTTCACCAGTCTCCTGGGTATCCTAGGTCTCTACATTCTGCCTCAGTATTGCCCTCTTCCCAGCATGTGTACAGTGATCCATCTTTAGGGAAACCTGCATTTAGGAATGAGCAAGGAACCAAGCATTCATTCAATGAGGAGGCAGATCAGGAATCATTCTGGGTCACAAGGTATCTTGTTACATCTGAGACTGTCACAGCCACGAGGTGTCCCTAGCCTCATGTCACCTTCAGGCTGTGAGAGCAGCATGGCATCACTGTCTCCAGCCAGAAAGAAGCAATCATATCTAGAGTGCCCTAGCTGGAGTTCTGCAGCCAGCCACCTAGCGAGACACAGCATATGCCCACCAATCCAGATGCACCAGGGTCCCTGGCACCCAGTGTCCTGCTGATGATTCCTGCCACTTCCCTCAGTGGGTACTTACACCCAGGTGACTTGATCAATCCCTGGCTGGTACCTGAGGTGCCACTCTAGCAGAGGTATCTGGGACTGTATATCCCATTGCATTCTGGTCTCCTCACTTCTCACTCTCCAGACTAGTACTCTCCCTCAACCTAACAGTGTCGTGAAGGCACCCTGCCAATATACAACCATAGCTCCTTCCAATAGCTTTTCCCTTGATGGAAGTGCCAAGGCACCCCTTTATCTGCTGCTGATGGCTACCAACCACCTGGAAATGAAATGAAACTTTATTTATATGGCGCCTTTCTCAAACCAAGATGCCTTACAATAGTTTAAAACAATATACAATAAATAAGTGCAAATCCATAAATAAGTTATACAACTCTAAATCCGAGCTCCAATTCACAATCATCAATTAAAATTGATCTTCAACCTTAAATAGGTCTTTAGGTCCTTTTTAAACCCCCCCACAGTCACACACTGATGAAGCGGATGGGGTAGAGAATTCCAGAGGGTCGGAGCAGCAAACATGAAAGCATGAGCACCTGATGATTTTAAAGAAACCCTCAGACTCTCTAGCAACCCGTAGTCCACTGAGTGGAGAGATTGCCCGGGGCAGCAGGGAACCAAAAGATCTTTCAAGTAGTCCAGACCCAGTCCGTGTAGGGCTTTGTAGGTCAAAAGACCAACTTTAAAGGTGATCCGCCATTGAATCGGCAGCCAGTGCAGATTGCGTAATACCGATGAAATATGGCAGGTATGGGACATACCCGTCAATAATTGGGATGCAGCTTTCTGCACCAGCTGCAAGTAGTGGATATCAATGCCAAAAAGGCCTAGTTAAATGGAGTTGCAATAATCCAGGTGTAAGGTCACAAAAGCTTGGACCAATGCAGGAAGGTTAGTGGGTGGAACAAGGTGCTTAATCCTGGTGATGTTCCTAAGATGGTAAAAGGAAAGTTTGACAACTGCTGACACTTGCAACGCAGTGTCAGTTCGTTGTCAAAAATCATCCCCAGGTTCCGCACCCATTCAGAGGAAGGGAGCTGGATACCTCCCAGAAATAAACCTGAGGATAAACCAGCTCTCATCCCCTCTATCCAATGACCTGGGTCCACAATCAACACCTCCGTCTTCTCCGAGTTCAACTTTAGCCAACTTGAAATCATCCAGCATTGGATTTCGGTGAGGCAGCTATTAATAACCGAGAGAGCTCTATCCTGGTTGGGTGCAAAATACAGGTAGAGCTGGGTATCATCTGCATAGCAGTGAAACTTCAGCCCATACCTTCTTACAATGTTTCTGAGGGGCAGCATTTACACTGCGAACAACATGGGGGACAACACCGAGCTCTGGGGTACTCCACATGACAGAAAGAGTGGTCAGGAAGAATTTAATCCAGACACCACTCTCTGAGTTCTGTCAGTGAGAAAATATCTAAACCAACTGAGGACTGTCCCTGACAGGCCACAGATAAACTACAGGCATGTGAGAAGTATCCCATGGTCCACAGTGTCAACAGCTGATGAGAGATAAAGAAGAACAAGAATAGAGCGATTCTTCTGATCTCTAGCCATGAGAAGATCATTGAGCACCCAAACCAGTGCTGTCTCGGTACTATGTCTCTTCAAAAAACAGACTGGAGGGGTTCATAGATGTCATGGATGGTTAGATGGTTCTCCAATTGTGCAGCCACCACTTTCTCAATAATCTTCCCAACAAAGGGAAGATTAGAGATCGGCCTGTCGTTAGCATGGCAGTCGGGGTCCAAGGTAGCTTTCTTCAGGAGGGGTGTCACCACCGCCGTCTTCAGGGAGCTAGGAAACTCATCCGTATCCAAGGAGCACCAGACTATCCATGCTCAAACTGGACTGATAGTCTCAAGAAAACCCTTTATCAGGGAAGTCGGGCCCGGGTCTAAACTACAGCATGAAGGGCGCATACTATGGACAATCCTCATGACATCGATGAACTCAGATTGGTAGATGGAACTCCAGGAGAGATCGGAGGGAGCAACCAAACACCGATCAAAAGCATCTCCCATAGAGGGAGCAGGTTGGAGTGCTGCCCTGATATTGGCCACCTTATTCGCAAAGAAGCAAGTGAGCTCATCACACTCTAATTGTGAAAAAGCTTTCTGAACCTGGAGACAGGCTGGGTTGCACAGTCTGTTAACAATTTGAAAAACCTGAGCTGGTTGGTTCTGAGCAGCTGAAATCTCTCAGGACAGGAACTCTGCCTTCTTACGAGAGATTGTGGAGTGATAGAGTTGTTAGTGTTCCATCAATCTAAGATGGTCAGCATCGAGGGCAGTTCTCTGCCAACAAGGCTCTAATCTTCGTCCTTGTAACTGCATCTCCCTCAAGGTCTCATCAAACCATGGAGACCGAGGTCAAAGGGGGAGAGGATGAACACGGACAGGAGCAATTTGATCCAGAGCTGAGGAGATGGCCCTATTATAGGCCATCACCAAGGCATCAGGATCATTGCTCACTTCAGAAAACTCTGATAGGTTAAGCTCCGCTGCCAGGCCAGCAGAGCTAATATTTCGTAAAGAGTGGTACTTAACTATCTCCACAGGGGTAGGCCTACAAGGGGGTGTGTGCAAAAACTGAAGCCCACAGTGTGGTGATCAGACCAACTGATGAGTTCCACCCCCATGTCATTGGCCTCAATCCCCAGGAGGAAAACTAAGTCCAAGGAGTAACCACTCTTATACGTGGCATAAGTAACCACTTGTGTGAGACCCAAAGATGTCATTAATTTGAGGAAGTGTTGTCCAAACTGTGATTGTTCATCATCGATCCAGGCATTAAAGTCTCCCAGGACCATCAGCCTGGGAGACTCAAATGCCATGTCAATGATGAAGTCAGTTAGTTCCTGTAGAAAACGTTTCTCATCCTCTGGTGGACAGTAGATGAGAACAATTCTACAACCCAAACCTGCCACATGGGTACACTCAAAGGACTCAGCCTCCTCAACTGATACATTTGTGAGTCCCAGTTCGGTCTTGAAACAGACCGCAACCCCCTCCCCCCCACTGTCCAACCTCGGGCGGTGTAACACTGAGTACCCAGCTGGAATTGCTGCCTCCAAAACTGGACCTGCATTACCATCCGGCCAGGTCTTGGTAATGCAAGTCAGATCCATGGACTCCAAAAGATCTGCAATAACTGCAGTCTTGTTCCTAATGGATCTGGCATTGCACCACACCGCTTGGGTTGGATTGGTCAATGAAGTGGAACAAACCACTTTCCCAATACCATTAATGGTAGAGGCACCCTTGGGTATGGGAACCAGACAAGGAGAACCTTGCTCTAGAATCCATTTCACCCCAGGGCATCTTCTGGTCTCTACAACCCCAATCCAATGTCCCAGGTCATTTGGCCTCCACTGTCCACACCCCCCCAAACCCCTTCTCCCCTTCTGTACAATCCCCAGCGCTCAACAGCACTGGTAAGTTGACAACTGTTATGGCGCAGGGGAGAAAGTGTGGAATGCACGGAGAGTGGAGGATGAATAGCGCATGGCTGTGGTGGTAGACCCTCTACACATAATAAAACCAAACCCAAAACAATAACCAAATATAAAATCAATCAAAAATTAAAATATCCAAATAAATAAAATCCAAAACCAAAAATCCAGAGGCTCTCACCCTCCCTTAAATTCTAAAAAAAATCATAAATACAAATCACATAATAATCTATATGAGTCAGTGTCAGAGGGCAAATTGCAACTTTCCACAGAGAAACATAGAATCCAGATGACAGCAAGAGGGGTTCTCACCCCTTCTTAATCCAAATACCAAAAGTTCCTCCAGGTAAAATTCGGGAAACAGCAAGAGGGGCTCTCCCCTCCTCTTAATCCGATCACTGAAAAGTTCCTTCGGAAAAAACAAATCTTCTCCAATAAGCTGTACTCTCAGGACCCAGGCCTAGACACCGAAGCTAAGATCGGGCCGAAGGGCTGTTATCTGAAATAGGGCCCTGAAATGGCAGCAGTAGCTCCCACCACAGAGATACCATAGGAACCCCAAGGGAGATTCACACCACCATTAACCCCCAGAGTTCCCTCAGAACAACCCAAAAACAGCCACAATCCCACACCCAGGAGCCAAGGCCCAAAAGGAGAATGCAAATCCCCACCTCCACAGGAGTGGAAACTCACAGAAAGAATAGGCTGCTCTGGGAGGGGAATCAGTAATCCCGGCCGCTCACCAGCCGCCGGGATCCCCAAACCAACAACCACAGGAGAGAGCGGCCCTCCGGCCAAAATCCCTGTGATTCCTCCCCAAAGGGCCCAAAAACCCTTATGAGTCACCCACACCAGGGGAGAAGGAGCATCCACCTTCCCTCCTGACTGTAAGGATGGGTTTGTTACACTCCCCCCACAGACAAAATACTTCTATCCTCTAAAATAATGAGGAGAGGGCCAGTGATAGGACACATGGCCACGCAAGTGGTTTGAATGCTTTTATGTGATAACGGTGACTCAAAAAGAGAACTGACAAAAACAGCAAAGAACACTTCACCGAAAGCGAAAAGGGCACTGAGTATTACAGAGTCTGCCGCAAACAGCGATGGGCACTTACATTCAAAGCAGGGGCGATGACTATGACCTTTTTATGTGAGGATCTGCACCCCCATGCCCCCATTTGTGGGGGCTATGCCCCCCAAATTAATATAACTAACTCGGGGGGGGTATATTTCAGGGAGGGTGAGAAACTCGAGGGGGCATGCAACTCGGGAAGGGGGAGAATGTTGTGGGGGGCGACCTGTGGGCAGGGCGGAACAATGTGGTGTGGTGGGGAACAACATGGAGAGAGTGGGCACAACAGGAATTAAAAAAAAAATGAAAACACAGCAACACATAAAAAAAATTCTCCCCATTATCAGTCCCAAACCCAGGTCTACCAGACACAGAGGCAGTGACTCAGATCACTACACTAAATAGCCAGCTATAAACTGCCTGGCTGAACAAATCCCTATAACCTCATGCCGCAGTTATAGCTCTCTGTAATACTTGCTGTACACTGCTGCTTGCTATTGTTACAATCTCGTTATTCCTACAGGTGCTCAAGCTGAGTCACTCAAATTGAGTCCCCAATATTACATGATACCTTTTTGATTAGGTCATCTGTCATCCATTGTCCAGCATGGATATCTGTGGCAGCACTCCTCTCCCAGAATAAAATCCAGCAAAAGCAAAAATAACCAAATTAACCCACTGCTCTGTCCTGCATGGGGAAATTCGTTACCAGTGACTTAATCCCCATGATCCTGGGGGTCTTGTTTCCACTTCCTGTACCTGAAAGCTGCAGTCCTTCCTTCTGGTGCCATAATGCTGGGTTTCTAGGAGAACTGCTAACCCCTTCCTGTCACACTTGTCCTCTGTGGTAGACCACCTTACTGTACAAGGTTTCACCATAAGTGCTTATATACACATAAAACAGTTTTAGGGGCTAAACATTTGGCCTGCAAAAGGTACAATCATGATGTCATTTATCTTTGCCTTTTTTTCCCCAAAAAACATCTTTACGTCAACCCCCTGATTCAGGCCTTTGCTTGAGTTTCCTCTACATGCAGGCCTATTATTGAGGCATATGCTATCTGGTTTGTTTGCCCAACTAGTCCCTGCTGGGTATGTCATCACCACACAATGCACTGGACCTTTGTGTCCCCCTCCTGTGCCATCGGGTATGGGGGAATTACATTGTTTATATGGATTTTGTTGCTGCCCAGCAAAAATAATGTCCAGAAAGACTCTTTCTCATTTAAATTGACAGCAACATAACACAAGCAGGGCAAACAGTCTAAACTTGGAATCCATCACCTGATTGGTTAGGCAGATGTCTGCAACAAAACATCACAGTTTATGTGTCCTAGGGCCACTTGTTCTCAGGGCCTTGGTTTCAGCCAGGATATGGCTTCATGACCATTTCCGTGCCATCCCAGAACTCCATTTATTTTTTGGGATGCTTGCCCACTGGGTAGTATACAAAGTGTTATGAATTCTCACCATCTTTTCACTCTCACACTTGCAGAAGATATACTTCACACACTCATCCTAGTTGGCCTCTGAGTGTAATTGCCCATGCTTGAGTCATTCTGCCACTGCCACATGGAGACACTCATCCTGATGGACATCCACAGATATTGAGATCATTGACTGTATGGCCTCCAACCGATTGTGTCTTAACCTGGAAAAGATGGGAGGTCACGATAATTGAACCAGCTTGGTGGGGTTAAGTGATGACATGTGGTTTGGTGATATTTCCTTCATTGGGAGTCTGATCACTAGATCTTGGGGTCCCTTTGGACTACAACCCAGAGGTAAGCTCACCCACTACTCAGTGTGCTAACACTTAGAGGACAACAGAGCAACAAGAAAGCTGAGCATCACCACACTATTCAATGCCCAATAGTACCACAAATCAAACTGCAAAATCAGTCAGAGTGTTTTATGGTTGTCTGTCAGCATCCCCATGGTAAGGGGCTATAACATATACTACCTGCAATACTATAATTCACAAATAAGATGTCCCTTGCCTACTTATATTTGCTTTGTTGTACTACTGGGCATTGAGTACAGTGGTGGTGTTCAGCTTTCTTGTTGCTCTGTCATTTTGGACTGCAAGCTAACACTAGAACAGCTGGTGTCAACAGTGGTTCAATCTGGCTTTTATCATCTTCGTAACATAGCCAGGATTAAACAGCATCTGGAGACAGCCAATCTGGTGATGATCATCTATTCTTTCTTCAAATCTAGTCTTGACTATTGCAATGCTCTGTACTTCGGGTTATCTGTAGGTTTGATGCGATGGCTGGGGCTGGGGCTGGTCTGGAATGTTACAGCCCAGCTGATTGTGGGAACTTCTCGGAGGGCATAGCATGCCAGTTCTGAATGTACTGCAGCTGTCTTCCTGTGTGATGGTGCATAATCTTCAAGATATGCTTGATGACTTTCAAGGCCCCATGGTGTTCATGACCTGACTACTTAAAATATCTCCTTATTGCTTACTACCCAACCATCTCTTCCACTCCTCTGATGTGGACTTGTTCATTGTCCCCTATTCCTGTTTAAAACAATGTGGGGACAGGATCTTGTTGTGGTGGCTCCCTTGTTCTGGAATGCAGTGACTGGGAGCATCTGCTCTGCCTGCCCAGTGGTGGTCTTTAAAGTTTTCTTGAAATCTTATTTGTTCAACAGACTTTCCCAGATTTTTTTAAAAAGCAAGTTACAACTTATATGTAAGTATTATTATTTTTTTTAACCAAATTGTATTAAGAGTTGGTTCAAAATTACAATGCAATACAATGAGAAATCACATTCCAAAGAGCTGGCTCGGTGACGCTGAGGGTTAAGGCACTGGACGCCACTTCTCGTGCCACACTGGCAACCTGGGTTCAGGAATGAGCCCAGGCCACCGGAGGTCGGCAGGGGAGAGAGAGGATTGAGCATCTGGAGGACTGCTCTCCTCGCTTGGGAGGGATCCAGGGTTAAGCCTGGCACTGCATCAGCCCCCTGGTGAAGACTGGAGGCACTACAATGCTCAGGGCTCAGTAGTGGGGATGCAGACCCACGACAGTCATCCCTGGTGTCATTGCACATTCAGGCTCTGCAGGGAAGGAGGGGGAAAGGGCATAACTCACAGTGTAGAAAATACCCACCACCTTCTGATAGGTGAAGGAGGGTCCAAGGGTGCCAGCCAACCATGGCCAATGTCAGGCTCCATCTCTCATTCCTCTGCTCTCCTCCATCCCTGGTCACCTATCTAGATTATGGATAGAGTACCAGGAGGAGTACTCTGGTGGTCCCACCCTGGGGGACTCAGAGCCGAGGGGCCGGGTGGCTGAGGGAGTGGATGGAGAGCCGGGTCGGAAAGGAGTGAGAGAGGATCTTCAGGCAAGCAGGATAATGGCTGGCTCTGAGAGACCTCTCTGGAGAACATTTGGGAGGTGGAGAGATAAAACAAAGTTGAAAAAAAAGAAATCCCATTCCAAAACAGTCACAGTAAGAAAAATATACAAGTGACTCAGGAAACTCTAGCTATGATAAAAAAAAAGTAATTGATAAACAACCATAAGATAAATACTGAAATGTGGTCAAAAAAGCAGACATATAAATAAAAGTACAGTGGGTAGAAAAATCCTTATCTAGGGAAAGAATAAGAAAGAAAAAAAGAAGGGCAAGCAGGATTGCATAAATTAGAGTGCAGAGGATGAAATGGGTCTCAGGGAGGTAATCTGCTCTAAATAAAAATCCCATTTAAGCCAACGAGAGAACCAAAAACCATTATCCCCATCATACTTGGAGTTGAGATTCATATACAGGTACAACAGGGGAGAACCAGCATCTAGTAAGAGCTTTAAAGGCAGCAACTACAAAAATGCGGTGAAGATAATTATTCAAGGGAGTACACATTTTTTCCAGAAGAAAACCAGGAGAGAAAATTCAAAAAGTAATGGAATAGGCATATCAAAAACACCAGAGACAGCCAAAGCTATAGAATTCCAGAAAGACTGTATCTTAGGACAGAACCAAATTTATGCAGATGGTCTCCCTTAAGCCCACTCCTCCTCCAACATAAATTTGATCCACCCTTCGTATAATGTGCTGTTATGACAGTGTCCTAAATAAATTTACCATTATTTGCCATCTAAATTCCCTCCAATAAAAATAAATTGTATTTTTTATGAACTTTTCACCAAACTTTTTCTTTGATGAAGGATCTAAAGGACTTGATAACATTGACTCCCATTGGTCCCAAATAGTGTGGGGTAAAGCTTGAGCTTGTTATTGCAAAAATTGATATAAGTGAGAGATAGCATGGGCCTCCATAAGGGTTCTCCATTGATGATGGAGATAAATAAAGAAGGAGACCAACCAGAATTGAGAACCTTTTTAGGAAAAGAAAAAGGAAAATGCTGAATCTGCAAGTAGAGGAAAAATTCAGTGTGAGGAAGATTAAATTTGCAGTGTAATTCTTCAGAACTTAACAGCGTGTCTCACTCCAATAAATCATCCAGGGTAGAGAGTACACATTGATACCACAAGTGAAAACCTGGGCCTGGAGGAAAATCGGAATTATCCGGGATAGGTGAGAAGAGGCCCAGGCTATCAGCACCCCCCCCCCACCAATGAATGAAACTTGACCCACTCAAGCAAAGTATGTCGCAACCAAGGATTTAACAATTTAAGGGAGTGAAGTTGAGGCAAAGGGAGAAGAGGCACCAGCTTCAAAGCAATTCTTGGAAACTGATCCTCCTCACATTCTAGCCAGTAAGTATTCGGGTTAGATTTTAAGTATGTCAAAATCAGTACAGCTTGTGCAGCTAACTAATAAAGCTTTAGACTCAGGAGGGCTAAACCTCCTTCAGCCTTATATCGGCATGAAAAAGCATTACGTATACGAGGATGCTTTCCATTCCAAATAAACTTATGAACAAGTCAATCAGCTTATTTTTTTATTTATTTATTTTAGTCTTTGATAACCGGGAAAGGCCCACTAGGCACAAATGCCTGTTTTCAGGGGTGACCTGGGAGCACGGGGCAGTTAAGTGACTTGCTCAGATTCACAGTATGCAAGTGGAAGTTGTGATAATCAAATCAGGTCTGGTCTGTTGGATGTACCAAGCTTGTTCACAAGAAAAATGCAGGGGGACAGATAGGGAGCATATGGAAAACATACAAAAAAAGGGGTAAGACATTCATGCATATGGCATGAACCCATGCTTCCACTGAAAAAGGCAAATAACTCCATCTCTCCAGGTCCTTCTTAACCACCGCTAAAATAATTTTATGATTTTTATCATACAGATGATGCAAATTAACAGAAATAGTAAGGCATAAATAACAAAAACTGTCATGCACCCATTGAAATGGAAAAATGGCTTTCTGATGATGCTCAAGAGAACCACATTATAAAATTGTAGCAGTCTTAGCTAGATTAACCTTAAAATCTGAAATAATACTAAAATCAGGTAAAACTTGTAGTATGGTTGGAAGAGACACAACAGGATCATTCAAAAAAAAAAGCAATTGAGTATCATCGGCATAAAGGTAAATTTTGTGATCCATTGGTCTGACTGGAATTCCTTTAATCACTGGGTGTTGTCAAACACAGGCAACTAAATGTTCTGTTGCTAAAGCAAAAAGCAAGAGAGACATCGGGCAACCTTGGCGAGTGCCACACCTCAATATGAAAAGACTGAAAAAAAGCATCATTAACCCCTACTCTGGCTGAAGAACCAGAATACAAAGTTGTTAAATTAACAATAAAATCATCACTGAATCCAAAAACAGACACAACTTCGGAGAGATAGTGCCAGTTTAACCTGCCAAAAGCTTTCTTTGCATCAACTGACATGGGCCATAGTATGCAATTTATTATGTTTAACATGAGAAATAATATTCAACAGTCGTTGGACATCACTGTAGGAATTGCAGGGAGGAATAAATCATGTATGATCATGATGAATCTAATCTAGGGATAAGTAATTGAAGACAGGATGTGATAATTTTTGCATATATTTTGACACTGGTATTAAGCAGAGAAATGGGCCTATAAGAAGCATAGGATTCAAGATCATTCTCTGGCTTGGGGATTACTGTAATTAAAGCAGATTTCCACTCAGGAGGAAAACATGATGATGCATACAATAAGAAATTGTAGATTGAAGAGGACTGACTAGGGACTCTGCAAAACATTTATTAAATTCAGCGGGAAACCTGTCTTCCCCAGCAGCCTTTCTAGTATTGAGTTCTTTTATAGCCGATTAAATTTACTCTTGGGAAACTGGTCAATCCAAGGAATCCCTTTCTTCCTGAGTCAAAACTCATAAATGAACTGAGTTAAGAAATGCATTAAGTTTAATGTCATCCACAACTTGACAGGCTGGGGAATAGAGCTTAGTATAAAATGCACAAAACTCCTGAGCAATATTCTGAGGCCGAACTAAAATCTAAGACATTGGGGCATTAGAGAGAAGCTGATGTATAACTTTGGAAGTTTGTGTCTTGTGAAGTTGAAATGCTAATAGATGCCCTGCTCTATGGCCTTGAGAATAATAAGAAAACTTAGTACACCAAAGCGAATTCTCTGCTTGAGTCAGAGATAGTGGAAATAATTGAGCATCCACCTCCTGGATTTTTCACAAAATATCTGATCCACCTTTCAGTTTATGTTGGCACTCCAAAGTCACATGTCAGGCCTCCAAATCCAAGCACCGTTGTACCCTTTGTTTTTTAACATGGGTGAGATAGGAAATCATTTTACCCCGCACTACAGCTAGTATTATTATTTTATTCATGTATTTTCTTATTAATGTTTATTTTCTTATTGTATTTGTTTTATTGTATTGATTGTACAGCCCCTTTATGTCACAAGAAAGAGTGCTGTATAAAATAAAATTCCCCTTGCCTTACCACGGTGTGCCAGGGCCAAACTAGGTAGTAAGGAAATGAGTAGTCCCAGTGACCAGCTACTATTTGGACTACCTTGCAGTCCACCTGGCATAGTCTCACTAAACTGGCAGGGCATTTCACTGCCTCCTACAAGCATTCTAGGTCAGCTTGTTGTTGCTGTGGCTGGGATGCGGATTGTTCAGTTGTGGAAGAGGCAAACTGTGCCCGTGCCCTGTTGGTGCATCAGCAATGGTCTGGACAACTCCTTGCTTGGCAGAGGAGGGGAACAGTTCTCTCACTGAACATCCAACTCAGTGACTGTGTTATCTGAACCACTGCTTGCCTCTTTTAATGGTGATGAATGTATACCAAGGCCAGGATGAGCAGCAGTCTTCTGTCATGTGCACTAGGTGTTTGAGATTATAGATAACTTTGACACTAAGGTTCAATCATTATCTTCCTCCAGGTAGTTTGTATGAATCCCATGTTGTAATTGACAGGTGGCGTAGTCACAAATCCACTTCCATTCTTTTAGTAGAACCCAATATCTCTCTCCAATATTTCTCTGCTATTGGATCACCCCTGTCCCTAGGGGGTCATCTGATCCCCCTTCCAACTTCACAGATGGGTGGTTGAGCAGCTTGGTATCACTGCCCAGTGACTGTGACTACCAATTTGAGTGAAGGGAGTTATTCAAGACCAGGGAGGTCATCTATTACCGCCTCTGTAGTGAACAGCCATGCAGCAGCAGAAACTTGAATCCTTTGGTCATCAGTTTTATGTGATAATTTTTTATTTAAATTTTTTTAATTTTAATTGTTTAATTAGTATTTCAGAAAGACCTTTGAGCGTGAGCTCTTTTACAAAGGTTCCACGTCAGGGTGGACAATAAGACAATACACATAGTCAGTGGTTACAGAGGCCTGATCATTAGGCATTAAAGAGCGATTACATGGCAATTAGACAAGTAGGACAAAAAAAAACTGAGCAGTTGTAATTGAATACTAAGCTATTTCTAATCATTTGCCCTAGGTAGCACACCCCTGGAGCCTCCAAATCCATTGATAGACTATGGCAGAGTAACTGCATAGGGTTTAACACTATCCCAGATGGCGAGAGGCTGGGTGACAGTGAGACAAGGGGGACTGGGTTTGAAACCAACCGCAGGAGAAGCGAGAGGTGGGGGGGATAGTGAAGCAGGGGGGCTGTGATGGGGAGCAGCTCAGAGGGCTTTGTCAGTATGGTGTGTGTGTGTGTGGGGGGGGTTGGGAGGGCAGCACCAAGTCGTTTAAAGAGGAATGATAGCTTACTTAAGCCCTTGGCTAAGCTGGAATGGAGGCAGGGTTCTCTAGGTAGCCTTGCTGGGTATTACCTTGGAGGCAGGCCTGTCTATCAAGTGGGGCCTGAGAAGCAGGTACATTTTGAGTTAGACATTAGGTACTGTTTGAGGCCTACTTTGAATTGAGACAGGCTGTTGTTTGTTTGTAATTTCATCGGGAGTTCATTTATCCAGAGGGGGTCCTGATAGGAGTAAGCATGCTGCCCTAGTGAGGTTTGGCTGAATGGTATGGACAGTGCTCCATTCTTCCTCCATCTGGTGATGTGTGTTGAGAGAGAAGCCTCGAGCAGGTTTCCTATACAGGGTGGGGTTTTTCCAAGGAGTGCCTTCTTTCCCAGGAGGCAAGTTTGGTGTTTGATCTTGTCTTTTAGGTTAAGCCAGTTTGTATGCTCATACAGGGTGCAAGTATGAGTGTAGTGATCTGCACATAGGGTGAGGTGGCATGCCTTATTGAGTGCAATTTGGACCCTTTTGAGCACTGTATCAGTAGCAGCACCATAGACCACCAGCCCGTAGTCTATCGTGGAGAGTATGGAGCTGGAGACTGAGATTCAGAGTACTTCCGGGGTGTGACAGGGTGACTAATTCACAGCACTGACTGAAAAAAGCAAACAAAACATCACCTGATGTCAAAAGGGCAACCAAAATGACAGCAACCACCACAACAGCGACAGTTGCATACAGTCTGTATGGTGGCAATAAAAAAAACATATTTATTAGACCCCACACCCTCAAATTTATTATAATCAACTCGGGGGCAGCACAGGGAAAGAAGAAAATCTAAAAAAAATTCCACCAGCGCAGACCCGAACCCATGTCCACCAGCTTCAGTGGTGGTAACTCAAGCCACTGCACCAAACAGCCAGCTCAAAACTGTTTGGCCAAACACAGACCCATATCCTGCTGCAGTGGGTGTAGCTCATTGCTACACTCACAATAAATGACTCCTTGTTACATTTCCTGACTCTTTATTCCTATGGGTGGTCAAATTGGTCACTCAAATTGAGTGGCTCAATTTCACTCACCCATATCACATGCTTTATTGGCCATCAGGCATCCTTTGGCCATCAGGTACATCATTTAGTATTACCTCATGGCATGGGCTGTATAGCCACATGGATTCAGTGCCTGTCCCTCACACATCACAGCAATGACATATAACAGCACACAAGCAGATGGAGCACACCGACTGATGTCCAACCACCTTTATCACCCTTTCTATTGATGATAGTCAACTAACTGGTCAGGTCACAACAATGTTGGCGTATTTTACATCTGTGAAAATGGTTGTTCAAATGGGGCAGCAGATGACACTTAGATCCCTTCTGCTCTGAAGCTGATTTCTGCACTATAGCCACCTTCCAACATGGGGGGGGGGGGGCAACTACATCACCGTTTGCTCTGCAGTGAGCAATCATTGGCACAGCTCCTGCATAGTGAGGATAAAGTAACCACCTTGCTGCAAAATGGCCAAAACTTCAGATTCAGGCCTGAAATGTGCATAATTTCTCAGCTGCATGTGCATGTACCAGCAACACCACACTCATCAATGAAGGTCCTTCCTCAGAATTAGCTACTCTCATCAGAAAAGAAAAAGTTCCTATTGACTAGCTGCACTCTCAGATGAATAATCAGTGCATTAAATAATATTTGACACAGTCTCATTGCATGGCACCATTCTCTTGGTGCCATGCAGCCTTTTGACACTGACCTGAAGCTATTTTCATAGGCAATGCTGTGACCAGGGCCTTTGATAGAAATGGCTATTTATGTTGTGAATAGTTAGTATCTTTTGGAATCACAGGCCCATTTATTCAACCAAATCCTGTCCACTTTGCACAAATGCACCAAATGCTTGCAGTATACCCATCCCATGTCCTGCTTTCTCTAGTCTGTAACCAAGTCCTGAACTACAATAAACTTTCTTGCTATTCAAAATCCTCATCTTCCACATGTCTAAAAATCCTTGATAGACCCCCACAATGGAACCCCTCTCTTTGGTGGAGTAGCAACCAACCTGCAGAGATGTCATGGATGGGGATGAGCGTGGCTGAGGTAACTCCTTTGTCTAAGGGTACTAATGTTATTTGTTATGATCACTAGAAGCTCATTGTATTCAACAGTAGTGGGTGGCCTAACTTCCTGAAGATGCTGGAATGCGGGCACCTTTGGGTGTGAAAATAAACATGCAACACTTAGGACTCAAATCACCTGACCTTTCTTTACTTTCAGCTAAGCTCTTTTATACATTGATCAAAATTCTGACCGAGGACTCTGAGTCATCTGTTCATATGGAGTTTATTACAGTAATTCCAAAAACTTTAATAGCATTTTCATTGATTTCTTTTAGACCAGTTACCTGTACTTTCACTATTCTTTATCAGATTGTCACTGAGAAGCCCGGCTGGTTTGGCCACACTCCTTAGAGAAACCATGCTCAGGGAATTCCTGTTTCCACTCTATCTTTATCCTGCAAATTCTAATTTCATCTGTGGCTGTTACTTACCATGGCACTTCACTGTATTAACACCACAATGGTACACCTGACCAGTGTCCCTGCATCAGAGTGAACTACTTCTTCAGGGTAGATTCATCTTTTTCTCATCATGCCTTGGTTCTACCCCTTTTCTCCACTACCTGCAGAGTGGCTGATCCCATAAACATCATGTCTCAGTGTGCTCCCAAGAATCCCTTCAACTTACTCCTGGGGTGGCATTTCAGTAGACAGGCTGCTGGTACCTTCCACAGTTTAAGCACTCCCTCTTCCACTGCCATTCATGGAGATACACCCTCCTACCTTATAGCCACTCTCTCTCAGCATTATCTGCTTGACCAGTCTATAGGGTGCTCCATAGTCTCTGTACTCTGCTTCTAGGTTATGTTCTTCCCAGGTTGTGTACAGTGATCTCTCCTAGGAAAAAAATATACTCAAACCTGAAAGTTATTGGGAAATGTCCCTTCAGGGGACGCCTCCTGGGACATATCTCTGAACCTTTCACTATTAAAATGAATATCACTGGTCTTTAAAATACAGAACAAATGACCAGAATGCATAGTTTAATGAATAATAAGATTAAGAATAGTGAGCATCATGGGTCCCTATGCACTACTTGGGTGGAGGTACACAGAATCAGCGCGTACTCCACCCACATAGATGCACACCCTCAGACAGGTGCACACTGGCCAGTATTCACTACTGGCCACGACCTGTCTGCAGCCCCACCCCCCCAGTATGCAGGATTCTGCAGGGCTGCAGAGGGTGGGGAGGCAGTCCTGGCCAGGGAATCCAATCGGATGCCCCGACAGGGACACAGTGTGGCACCCCTACGCAGTGGGGCATGCATTGACAGCATGCCTCGCAGAAGACCTAAGGCTGGCAGCTGTAGCAGTGAGAGGAGGGCAAAGCCGATGGCCCTCCTGCGATGTGGCCCTGAAGCAGTTCACAGTGATGGGGTGGGGGGATCTGTTGGCAGTGCTGGGGGGCACTGTACTCCATCACATGCCAGGGGGTACGGGTGGCAGGGATTAGCCAGCAGTGGTGAGGGGGATGGCAACATTCAAGAGCCAGTGCCCTTGTGCAGTGAGTGAGTTTGGTGGGGGGGGTGCCTGGCAGGGCCATGCACCGATGTGTATTGAGTGGTGTTGGGCAGCCATGGGGAGGTCTGGCCACAGTGGTCCCGGTGGCAGTGTTGGCTATCCATCCCATCTTGGCAGTGTGCAGTTGTGTGCATAGGGGGCTTACTGCAGGGGTTCTCCCTGTCATATCCTGCACCCTCCTCCACCTCCTCACCCATAACCCCATGCCATTGTGCATGGCACAAAAGGTGCTGGCACACCCTAGCCCACTCCCTGTGAGTGCGGTCCCGCGGCCATGGGGATCGGGTGAATTGGTCTGTGCACCCCTGGTCCATCACACATATGGGGTGCAGTAAGTGCAGATTGGCTATCAGCCCCAGATATGCGGCACATAGCCACTCTGCCCATTATTGCATAGGGCCTCATATGTTTAGATTTAGTGTATATTTCTCTCAAGTTAATATACATTTTTAGTAATAGGTTTATCCAGAAATAACATCAACATATTTAGGATCATCATTAAATCAATTAGGAGTGCTCCTACAGCTGTGACTGGCCGTAAGGGTCTGCAGGCCCAGGAATGGTGGAATGGTGGCAGGGTTCCTGGTCAAAGTGTCACTGGCTCTCTGGTGTGTGGGACTCCAGAGGCTTTGACTCCATCAGTGGTCAAAGACTGAGGACATCAAGGGCCTGTTGGAGATCCATCCTCAAGGAGGGTCTCCTGATGACTTCTGTACTATCTGTTCCAGATATCCTGCGGTGGTGAAGAAGTTGCAGATGTGATTCCTGTACTGGCAGAGACCTGTGGCTCCAAGGGCCTGTGAATTTGCAACAGACAAGGGCAGTTGATGACCTAGGATGTGAGCACCAGAGGTGTGGGATGAACCCAGAAAGCTGCTGTTACTGTGACAGATAAGTGCTGATTCGGATCCCAGTGAAGATATGTGTCTAGTGGCCGACTGACAGAGGTAGCATTACTTCACGGTATGAATGTGTTCTGAAAGGACATACACCTTCATTTGAACTCCACCAGAGTACTGATCTTTCCCCACTGTGCTTAACAGGGCTCGGTAGACCTAACCATAACTTATCCCAGCTGTGAGGGGACACCAACCATAACTGTATTTCCAGATGTAACGTCACCTCATTAATGGGGAAATATTGTCATCAAAGTTACTAATTATATGGGCAAAAGTGTGGTGATGCAACTGTAAATATGTCAAGAGTAATTGTGCTGCTAGAATTGAACCTGAGACTGGCTGGATGGGGACATGTACAGAACCGTGATTATGCCAAATAATGCTGAACAGACTGACATTCTGCTTGCTGGATGATTTCAGTTGGGACCAAACAGGAGTTGCAAATCAATGCTCTGGCAACATTGTGTTCCACTACTGCATGCTGTTGACACTTGCCTGTAAATAAATGTTGGCACTTAGCAAAAGATGTACAGTCTAAGTGACTTGCCCTGTATCCTGTGTCCTGTGTGATGGTTTTTTTTTTTTTCAGTTAATTTTTTTATTGGAATTTCCAATACAACACACCTACATTAATAACACATTACAAAGATGCTTGCAAGTACAGACTCCAATATGAAGTAAACATGCACTTTGAGGGATATACTGGGTATTTTTTTTTTTCATTAAGATTACAGCTTTAACAGAAGAACAAAACAAAAATAAAAATCATAACAAATTGGGTCAGGAGAGTCATTGTTATGAAACAAACCATTAATTTATGGAAATAACGAAACTGATGAGTGTTGGAATTCAGAAATGGGATAGATGGTGGTAGTCTAAATCATGATATCTACCAATACATAAGCAGAGAAGTGCATATAAAATTTATGTTTAGCATTATGCTTTTCTATTATGACAGAAGTATGAGCTCAGATAAGGTCCCAAGATCTGATATGCCTGAGCTGTCCCAGCATTTCTATGTGAGAGGTCCTCAGAAGAACATACTGTGGAGTGGAGGTGGTCTAGAAGAGGGCAACTAAAATGGTGCAGGGTCTGCATCAGAAACACAGTGATGAGAGGCTTAAGGATCTAAATATGTACACCCTGGAAGACAGGAGGGATATAATAGATACCATTAAATAACTCATGGGGTTAAATAAGGTACAGCAGAGAAGTATTTTTCTGAAAAAGGGTGTTCAATGACAAGGGAATATTATAAGAAACTGGAGGGGAAGATTCAGGAGACATATAAGGAAGTACTTCTTCACAGAATGAATGTTGGATTCCAGAACAAGCTTCCAGTGGTGGTGATGAGGTGAAAACAGTGGTGGGATGCACAAATGCATGGGACAGGCATAAAGGAGTCTTTGGGAAAGAGAAGGGTGGTGGAGGAATGGGCTGGAGAATGAAGTAGTATCTGTGGTGATATTATAGGCAGGGAAAATGGGCAGACCAGGTGGGTCAAGTGGTCTTTATCTACCAGCAAATTCTATGTTTCTATGTAAGGCAATCCAAACAGGTATTGCACACAGATTGGGTGCTCACAATAGGTATAGTTATGGGCTGACAAACAATCAAGCACTCACCCCTCTATTCTTAATGAAGATGCTACCCTGTATTAAATATAAATAATGGTTTAATCAGTGCATAAAACAGTCAAATAATATAATCCTACTACGCCTGATGCATTTTGGAAAACCAATTCCTTTCTCAAAGGCATGCGAGAACACTCATATGCCCAACATATGACATCACAGTTAGCACACACATCATGTGAATCCTGAATTATAAACAGGTGCAATACATATTAAAAATCACACAATAAAATACTAGGCATAAATAGTGCATTCCCAGTCCATTAAAGCACTGCCTCAGATTGTACAAAATACTAGGCCAAATGCAAAAATGTATGTAAACAAAATGTTAAAATCAAAAATCAAAAACTTGTATATTTCTTACAAAAAACAAATAATCAATATGAGACACTATAAATACAAATACAATATATTGATAATATGATAACAAGCAGGAAAGTGGAAAGAAAATGGAGAAATGAAAGAGGAAAGGGGCAGGGGTGGAGGAAGGAAAGGAAATGAAAGGTAATGGAGCAAAAAGTACATTTGCAAAGGTTCCGAGTGGTAAGGGCACCAGCATTAAGGCGCAGCAAACACAGCACCAGTAAGAGGCCAAAGCAGTTGTCACCTTAAATCCAGGAATGCCTGACAAAATGGAATTCCCGCAACCATGGGGCCAACACTGTGCAGGAGGGCACAGCGCCAGGATGCAGGAGGCGCCGCAATAAGGCGCATGCATGTTGTCAGCCATAACCATGGTGACTGACACAGAAGCATCGATACGAATGGATCAGCCCCAGGACATGTCCACTGGCAGGAGACAACCAAGAGGCAATAGCAGCGGCAGCCACAATGGACAGCACCCACAGGTATGGAACCCAACATGCCAGGATGCAATAGAGAACATGGAAAGGCCACCAAAGGGGGTACTGGCGTGCTTGGCGTGCAGCAGCAGCACAGTACAGCACATGCAGGCAGGTGCACAGGGACATGCGGATGCCAGGCAATGGGGAACACACCCCAAAGAGGGCATGCTGCAGACCCAGGAAGGTGAGGCAGGCAGAGCCGGCATACACATAGGCATGGCAATGCAGGTCACCTATCAGTGGATCTGCCCTGGTGCCGGCAGATACTACGGTTGCCACAGCAACTACTGACAGGCAGGGGAGCAAGGAGACAATGAGGCAATTGCTGGATTGCCATGGAATGTGTGCTGCCATGGCAATGCAGAGACACCCAGTGGATCAGCAGAGTCACTGCAGGAAGGGAGAGAGAGAGAGGGCAGGGTAGAGACACAAAAGGGACAGCAGGCATGGCGTGAAGAGCAGAGTGGGGTAGGCATGTGTTGCTGAGAACTGTGCCTACACAGGCACACTGGGGAGGGAAACATACAGAGGGGAGCCCCAGAGCCAGAACTAGGGAAATACAAGTTGCAATGTTCAAACATGGTGGACCACAGAGAGGCAGGTAGCCAGGGTGTCCAGGTGCACCATATCACGGGCAGCCAATGGTGTGCACCCAGCAGGGTAGAAGAGCAGCACAGCAGCTCAGCTGCCACAGGCACAGGAGGAGAACAAGCCATGCCGTTGGAGTACATTGAGATCCCAAGAGGCAACAGACTGCTGCTGCATGAGTGATACTTATACAGGAAGGAACAGACATGGGGTGACAAAACCTATTGGAAGTGTGTGGAGTACTGGGGTGGCCACTGCAAGGCATGAGCCCACAGCACCTAGGATGAGAGTGCAACAGCCATTGGGACCCACAACCATGTTCCCAACTGTGCAGACAGCACAGTGAGAAGAGTCAGGTCCGACATCAAGTGGAGGGCATAGCAAACACCATAAACACCCCCAACAGGTGGTGGCAGCATGTTGCAGTGCCATGCCAGAGTCCGTGGGAGGCTGGTTACCATGCCTGGAAAACCTGCGAATGTCTGTACGGTGCACCAGGAGGTCCACAACCACTGTACCGCCACTGCCAGAGACACTAATGGATCTAGAGGTGCCCGAGGCAAACAAGCTCACACAGAAGGGTGAGTTGTTCCTACTGTGGGACTCAGAGACAGGCCCTATTAGGTTCCTGCTATTCACAACCTCAAAAGAACCTGCTCTACATGGAACACTGTGAACACTGGTATGTAGATGGAACATTTAAATGCTGTCCTCGCCTCTTCTGTCACTTGTACATGATCCATGGCATTGAATACAGTAACGTCATACCCACAGTGTGCATCCTGATGGCACTGTGCACCACAGCCATCTACACAGCTGTCTTCTGCAAGCTGCTGGAGCTGCAACCTGGCCCTGCCCCCCACACCATCATGGTGGATTATGAATTGGCTGCATACAAGGCATTCCAGGCCCTCTTCCCCAGTGCCACCATGCGGGGCTGCTTCTTCCACCGGTGCCAGGTGATGTGGCGGAATGCACAGCTGCTGCCAGACGTCCAGCAGGCATACACTAGTGATCCTGACTTTGCTATGTACATCCAGCTCCTCCCAGCCTTTGTATACATGCCACCCGGAGAGGTCGAGGCAACGTTTGAGGAGCTATAGACCTGGGAGTTCTACACAGAGTGGGAGGACATGCTTGCAGACCTCATGGACTACTTTGAGGACAGTTGGCTGGGGTGACCCATCTGCAGTGGCCACAGGTGCAAGCCAACATTCCCAGTGGAGGTCTGGAACTGCTATGATGCCACATGGTCTTTACTGCCATGGACCATCAATGTGGTCGAGGGGTGGCATCGGGGTTTCAACTTCCTGCTGGGGTGGCCCATCCCAGCATCTGGACATTCATTGACTGCCTGCTGTCTGAACAGCAAATGAACGATATCAAGGTGCAGCAATTCATGGCTGGGGCACCCACTGCACCACCCCGTCGGATGTTCAGGGACAGGAGCCATCAGATTATGGAACTTGTCGAGCTTTATGAGGAGCACAGCAACCAGGACTACCTGAAAGGCATCACCATGCACTTTCAGCTGCATGTCTAGTCCACATGGCCATGTCTGTGCTGGCATGTCCCACATACAAACCCCTACCCCAAGAGGATGTGTGAAGGTAACACATTCCCCCAACTCAGTAAAGTGTGTGAACAGCAGTACCATCTCTCGACTCTTTCTTGTGTGTGACAGTGCATGTGTGGGCATGTGTGTGCATGTCTGTGTGGCAGTGTATGGGTGTGGTTGGGAGGTGCCATGGATGAGCATGGGCATGCGTGCCTAGGTCAGCCATGTAGCCTCTGTGCACTGTGTGTCTCCATGTGCTGCATGGCGGGGCCTGTATATCATGCACCCACCAGTACAGCACTGCTACACTATGGCACTGTGCAGCTATCCACTTGCCAGTACACTGGGTCATGCGTTGGTCCATGCCATGCTGCAGTCCATCCCTATGGCCCAGTGCACATCATGTAGGGGAGCCATGCCCCCCCAGAAGTTGGGCCCGGCCGTGCACTGGACTGGCAGTTACAGGGTGTCTGTGGCACTGCAATGTCTATAGCCACTACCTGTCTACAGTGCCCACTGCGCTCATGTGCACCATGTGGTCCAGCACCGGTGGTGTACGGTCATGCATGTCCTGCTAGTGCCCCTGCCATGGGCATTGTGTATTGCCCATGCACAGGGCTACAGCCATGAACCAGGTTACCATTGTCACAAACTCGCTCAGCCGGCCAGCCCTCTACTCCCAAAGTGTCAACCTCTGAGCGTATGATTTGTGGACAGTAAACAGAACAAGGTAACCTTATTGTCTGTTTTCTGGGTTCAATTCACCTTAGTCTCAAGTTCTGGAGGGATTCAAACTGATAATCTCTTGTTAGCAAACTCAATTTTCAGGCTCAGATAATTCTGTCTTCGGGGGGCCAGATATCTTTGTCTATGGGCACCCAACTAGGTCTTTCAAATGAGCCCTTAGAACTCCAGGCAAGGGTTTAGAGAACTCTATCCATTTCCCAGTTTGGTATATCAATAAGCCCATAAACAGTGTTAACTGTAACCTTTAAAAACTCCACTTAAATAAAAAGAAATGTCAAGGCACTTCAGGCAGTTTCGGTTGTAAAATATGTCTTTACTTTAAAATATCAAAACAGAACAATAAATACAGAACAAGTATCCCAAACACATACAATCTTAAAAACAAAACAGGTTTTTGAAGTACAAACTAAGTTCTCTTATCCACATAATACTTCTCTCTTACAGTGCTGATGTTGTCCTTCTTCTGTCAGTCAGAAATAAAATAAAAATATGTCTCTCTAAGGCTTGCTCAGTTGGATAAAAGCAGTCCTGAGCCGTCCTTCTCTCTGAGGTCATTAAACTCCGCTTTGGAGTATTAAAAGTTATATTTTACAGCACACGATGTCCCAACAAGATTTAAAAAAAATGATTAGTGACATACTCAGTTTCTTCTCCTCAGGTTAACTGGTCAGAACTGGTTTTTGTTCTGCCACACACACACACAGAAACAGTTTCTGTGATGTCCTTCTAAAGCATCCTGAGAATGTGTATTGGACCTTCCAAATTCATCTGGATCCCTGGTATCTACAAATCAAAGGTGTTTCTGATGTAATTCAAGGGATCCCTGTGACACCCCTCCCAACACAGGCTCTTTCTGGCAACTATTGCAAGTCAAAGGATCTCCCTGAGGGAATTATAAAGTGGATACTTTGGTTCCTGCCTTCAAAGAAAATTTAACAAAGGAATTGCATTTTAAATAGCTGCAGATTTAGCTATCTCCTGTTCTTTGAACTTATCCCTGTTTTTTTTTGATGTGTCAGTTCAGCAAGACTGTGGGTCTTCTGACTGCCCTTCTCTTACATAAATTGTATGTAATACAAAAAAAAAATTGATACATGGATCAGAATCAGTGGTCCCAGTGTGACAATTCCTCCCCACCTAGACTGAATTTGGGAGATCTTTCCCCTACATAGGATGTGCTTCCCAAATCAGTTCATTCCTCATACACACGGGACAAACCATCTGAGTTCTGATTCTTGGCTCCTGCCCTATGTACGATTTTCAAATCATATCCCTGTAAAGCAAGACTCAAACTGAGCAGTCTGCCATTGTTTTTTCCCATCTGCTTCAGCCAAACCAGGGGGTTGTGGTCAGTCTGCACCACAAAAGGCTACCCATACAAGTATGGCTCTAACTTCTTTAGGGCCCACACTATGGCAAGACACTCCTTTTCCACAGTGGAGTATGCTTGCTCCCTGGGAAGCAGTTTTTTACTCAGGTAGGCAATGAGGTGGTCCCTCCCTTAGCTGGATGCCTGGTTTAGTACTATCCCAATACTAACATACTAACATACTAAAATGCCAGCAGAATAGGCCTAACGGTCTTTCATGTCTGCTCGTTTGGTCAGTCCCCAACCTGGGTGCTGACCTTGCTGTCCCCCTCGCCTTCTCTGGCTTCTCCCTTCCCAGTTCTGGATATTCTTGCTGCATTGGATTTTGCTTCCAGAACCCTTCCCCTGTACCTGTCCCACCCCCTCTTGAACCCCTCCACTGTCTCTGCCTCCACCAGCCCCCTAGGCAGTGCATTCCACAATACCCACATCTGAGGTGTCCATCTGAACTATAAAAGTTTTGCTATAGTCAGGACTTGTCAAAACAGGAGCACTGCACAGTGCCTCCTTCAGTTTGGTAAAGTCTTCCTCACAGGCAGGGAACCAGGTGATTTTTCCTGGCATTCTTTTCTTTGTCAGGTCAGATTGGGGAGAAGCAAGGGCACTGTAATTAGGTACAAATGTTCTGCAGTGTTCTGCTGTACCTAGAAAGCTCCTGACCTGCTTATGAGTTTCTGGTCTGGGCCACGCCTGGATCACCACTGTCTTCATTTGGCTAGGATGGAGCTGTCCTTGGCCTACCACATGCCCGAGGTAGGCCACTTCCCCCATGGCCACCTGGCACTTCTCGGCTTTGACAGTGAGCCCTGCCCTCTGTATTCTGCGCAGCACTTCCCTAAGGTGTGAAAGGTGTTCCTTCAAGCTGATATTGAAGATGGCAATGTCATCCCGGTATGCCATGGCATACTCCTCAGCACCATTTAACACCTGGTACACCAACCTTTGGAAAGTGGCCAGGGCGTTCTTCGTTCCGATATGCATTACTTTGAACTCAAATAAGCCTATCGGAGTGATGAAGGCCAACCTCTCCCTAGCTCTGTCCATCAACCCTATGTGCCAATACCCCTTTGTCAGGTCAATGGTCGTAAGGTAGGTCACCCCTCCAACTTGTCCAAGATTTTGTCTGTCCGGGACATCGGGTGGGCGTCTGATGTTGTGACTGCATTCAGTCCATGATAGTCCACACAGGAACTGGTTGAGCCATCTGGCTTGGGTACAAGGACTATGGGGGAGGCCCAGGAACTGTGGGATCTCTGGATTACCCCTAAATCCAGCATCTCCTCCACTTCCCTCCTAATGTCCTTTTGGACAGCCTCTGACACCCGATATGCTGTCCGCCGTATGGGTGTCTGTGTCCCTGTCTCCACAGCGTGTGTGGCTAAGGAGGTTAGACCAGGTTTGGTGCTAAACAAGAGGGCAAAGTCTGCTAAAACCTCCCTCAATTTCTGGATCTGGTCCGGGTTCATCTGGGGAGACAATTTTACTGCCTCCAAAGAGGACTCCCGCTTACTCTCTTCCAGCAAGTCGAGAAGGGGGTCTCCTTCGTCCTTCCCCTCTCCATGACTACACACTGCGAACACCATGTCAGCCCTATTTGCATATGGCTTCATCATGTTAACATGGTACATCCTTTCTGTCTGTCTACGGTCAGGTAACATCACAATGCAGTTTATGTCATTTACCTTCCTAACCACTTTGTACGGTCCTACCCACTCAGCTTGCAGCTTGTCTTTCCGGAAAGGAATAAGGACCATGACTTCCTGACCCACCAGGTATGAGCGAGCTCTGGCTCTGCGGATGTGCCATACTTTTTGTTTCTGTTGGGCAGCTGCCAGGTTGCTCTGGGCTGTCTCCATAAGCTCCTTCAGCCTTTCAGTAAACCGTAGGATGTAATCCACAATGGGAGTTCCCTGGGTGGCATGCTTGCCTTCCCAGTCCTCTCAGATCAAGTCTAGGGGCCCACATACCCGGCGTCCATACAAGAGCTCGAAGGGGGAAAATCCTGTTGACTCTTGGGGCATCTCCCTGTATGCGAACAACAAGTGGGGAAGGTATTTCTCCCAGTCCCTCCCATGCTGTTCAGCAAACACCTGGAGCATTGACTTTAGTGTACCATTGAATCGTTCCACAAGTCCATTGGCTTGTGGGTGATACGGTGTCGTGCATCTCTGCACCACCCTACACTTCTTCCATAGACATTTCATTAGGTCTGACATGAAGGAATCCCCTCGATCGGTGATTACCTCCTGTGGAAACCCAACATGGGAGAAAATCCCAAGTAATGCATCGGCCACTTTGTCTGTCCTCAGTGAGGATAGGGCGACTGCCTCTGGGTACCGGGTGGCATAATCCACCACAATCAGGATAAACCTTTTCCCTGAGGAGCTGGGGGTATTTAAAGGCCCCACAATATCCATTCCCACCCTCTGGAATGGCTCCTTCACTACGGCAATGGATCAGGGTGGATTGGGTTTTCTTGCCCACCTTCCCTATTTCTTTGCACCGGTGACAAGACCTGCAATACTCCTTCACCTGCTGGATGAAGATAGGCCAGTAGAAATTCTGGGCCAACTGCTGCGCTGTGCACACAATTCCCAGATGACCAGACAAGGGAATATCATGGGCAACCTTGAGCAACTGCTCACAATATCTCTGGGGAACGACAAGCTGCCTGCTTAGCATTCCTACCTCTGCCTGTACTGCCTGTGTATACATAAGTCCATTTTCCCAATAAACCTTATGTCTGCCGTCACCTCCCTGTGCACCGTCTGAGTCTGCCTAAGCCCTCAGCTTCTCTAAACTACGGTCACTCCTCTAAGCAGCTGCAAACCCCTCACACCTTCCCAAGGCATGGGACAGATCTCCTTCAGTCGCTAAACTAGGGTCCCTTGCACTAGCATCAGGGGCCTCAGGATTACTGCCAGTCCCAACCCTCTGACAAGAGGTCACCCCTCTCTCTTCGGAGTAACTCTCTGTAGCTGTGTGGTTACTTGCTACTCGGGAAATTTCTACCCTCTTTTTTTCAGTCTCCCCCTCTGGAGACACAGGCTGGGGAACCAGCCTCTCTGTATCTTCCCCAGTGGCTTCTGGGGAGCTCAGGAAACTACAATTTTCCCTCGCCGCTTGGATACGGGTAACTGCACATACCACCCCCGCAGAAGATTGTTACCCAGGATCACATCCACTGCTAATGTGTTGGCTACAGCCACCTGTTGCATAGTTCCCCCTGTTTCACCCCAGTCCAGGAGAACACTAGCGAGTGGCAATATTTTCTCTTCACCAGTAAACCCTTGTACAGTTACATATTTATTGGGTGTAAGCTGACCAGGCTGTACCAGATCCCCCTTTACCAATGTCAGGGATGCCCCTGTGTCCCTAAACCCCTGCATCTGTACACCATTTACTATGACTGGGTGTGTGTGTTCACTGGCATACTCTCAGGGAAGCACAAACAACCCCCTTCTTTTCTAGCACCCTGTTGTGTATTATGGCTCGCCTTCTTGGGCCACTGTCTGTCAATATGACCAGTTTCCTTACAGAGCCAACTGGCATTTCTTACTTCAGATAAATCTTTTCATTGAAACCTGGGGGTAACTGGTTTTGGTGGAGGCAGTGAGGGTTTTAGCTGCCCTGAAGGTGCGCTTTTCCCTTTCTGCACTGCCACACCTTCCCCATTCATCCTCAGAGCAGGTCTGCTCTTGGCATAGTGGTCCAAGAGTTCAGCAGCCTCTTGCACTGTTTTTAGATCTCATTCCTCTAGCCAGATTTTTAGATCTGCTGGACAAGCCCAATAAACTGTTCTAATAAAATCACATTTTCAATTTTATCAATAGAGTTTGCCTCAATTCCTTCCCACCAACGTTTTAAAAACTGATGTTGTTTCATGGCTAGCTCCTCATAGCTCATATCATGGCTTCTCCTGAGCTTACGAAATTTAGCTCTGCATGGTTCAGCAGTTAATTCAAACTTTTTTAACAGTGCAGCTTTTAACTTGCTGTAATCGTCACTGTTTTCATTGTTCATTTGACCCAATGCATTCCGAGGTTTTCTGGTAAGTATCAGGGATAGCTGGAAGCTCCAGGACTCTCTAGGAATTTTAGCCTGAATACAAACTTTTTCTAAAGAATTTAAAAAGATATCCATGTCCTCCACTTCCTTAAATTCAGTTATTAATTTGGAGTTCAATTCGTAACCCAGTCCTGCAGTCCCAGTTAAACCCAAGCCACTTGCCTGCCGTGGTGCCGCTGCTTGGAGTTGTAGCTTCTCCAGTTCATGTTGCCACTAGCGCTCCTCTCTCTCTCCTCTGCCTCTCTGCATTCTCACTCTCTCTTCTCCTCTGCAGCTTGCTGGTGCTTACGCTCCTCATGGTCTGCTGCTCGCTGTTCCCTTTCTTTCCTCTCTTGGGATTCCAGCTCCATACTGCACTGCACTCAAGTTGCAACCTGAGAGTCACGTGATGCGCCGGGAAGCGTAGCGGGTGGCTAAGGGGCTCTCTCTCTCTCTAAATTACCAAAAATAAAACCTCTTCGTGCCCTTTTGCGCTATGATTTCGGTCTGACACGTTGGAACTAGGTCGCAGAAACGATCGGAGGAGCGATCATGTATTGCTGGTGAAATGGAGGATCTAAAACAAGAGTTAGAGGCAAAACGTCCACGGCGCAGTTCCTCCCCAGAGGCCCAACTGGAAGACTTAACTCCTTCGCGGATTTAGGCGGATCTCTCTCAGATTAAAGATGCTTTGCTTAAACTGATAGAGGAAGTAGCGGACTTCAAGCCCGCATTAACTCAGCTGGTGCGACGGGTCACTGATACTGAAGCCCGCATATCCTCCCTGGAACGAAGCTCCGAAAAACAGGGCCCTGTTATGACAGATTTTAAGAGATCCTTAGTAAAATTGGAAGATCACCTTGACGATCTCGAAGGAAGAAATCGGAGAAACAATCTAGTGTTGCTTGGGCTGCCATAAAGTGAGGAAGGGCCAAACACAATTGCCTTTCTGCAGAAATTTCTTAAGAAAATGGTAGGCCCCTCTCCTAATGGGCCAGAATATGTTATTGAAAGGGGGCACTGGGCCCTGAGAGCAAAACCCTCCCCAGCGGACCCCCCAAGGCCTATAATTCTTAAACTTTTAAACTACTTGGATCGGAACACATTCTGGAAGGAGGCAGAAAACTCTCAACTATTTTATGGGAGGGCAAGAAACTCCGGGTTGTGCCTGACTTAACAATGAAGAGCAGAATGGCGCGGGCTAGCTTCCCACCAATTACTTCTAAGCTCTGGGCTGCGGGGATAAAACACTGTATGCTTTACCCAGCCAAGCTCGAAGTCACTCTCAAAGATGGGAAAAAATGGTTTGAGATGCCAGAAGAAGCGACAAAAGCTCTAAAAGAATTATTTCCTGACCTCTTTCACAAGACCTGAGAAGGGCTGCCTATGAAGATGTTTTCAGGACATTTAAACTGTTCTAGTTCTTTATGCTTCTTTAAATATGGATCTGTCCTCCTAAACCTTAAATGTGGACTTTAACCAATACCAACAATTGCGTCCTCATTGCCTGTTACCTCCCCTCTCCCCTTCCTTTCCCCTCCTCCTTTCCCTTCCTTACCCTCTTTCCCATTCCCTTTCCATAGTTAATAATAAGTACACTAGACCTATTAGGTCTCAGATACTGCTATTAGGTTCTATACTAATGTGTTTGGGAGAGTATCCAGTGGTGTCCCAACAAGGGCCCTTAAAGAAAACATACCTGGAGCCATCTCGGACATGATGGCAGCTATGCCTTGTGGCGTTGGATGCCTCTATCTGGAGATAATCTCATGATGATTGCCTGAGCAGGAGACTTTCCAGTGTTCATACGGAACCTGCCTCATACCTGAACTGAGTCGCCTTCATTTGTATTTTTCTAGGCCTGTTTGGAACCCCTATTCATATTACTTTGACTGAAGGCTATTGACTATTAGTGGGGTCACTGGGTATTTTATAATGTTCAGCCAATTTAGGGTTATGGCTTTCAGGGGCTAAGTTACCAGGTAGTTAGCATTAGTTAAGTGACATTGCTTATTGTTGTAATGTTTGCAGCTATATTGTAATTCTTCGATATTTATAGATTCAGATTGTTCAAACATTTAAGGCTCAACAGGTGTGGTCGCGACTCCTCACGAGTCTTACAGACTACCCCTTATGGTTTTATACTAGAGTTCATATGAATATGAATGCGGGGTAGTCATAAGATAACTTGTTTAAGCAAGATTACTACAGTGTTACCGAGTTTATAAATTGAGAGTTTGTTAGCCAGCTTTCTCCTTTTTGAGAGGGAGAGGCCCCACCTTTCTGAGCGCGCCACGGACCATTTGTTTGGAGGCAGCCTGGGGCGGGGATATCCTAGTCATAGAGATTAGGGTAAGAGGGTGGGCCTTAATGGCGAGGGTTTTCCTTTTTCTTTTTGGGGTATGTTGGGGGTATGGGGGGGGTCTGGCAGCTCAACATTCTATCTTGCACACAATGCAATCCTTTATATGGCTTCCGATTTGAACATTATTTCATGGAACATAAAAGGGGTTAGAGACAATAGAAAGAAGCATATTATTTTAAACCATTTGGCGCGTTATGACCCTTCAATAGTATTCCTGCAAAGAAACACATGATTCCGAACAGCTTCCTTTTTCTCAAAAAAGTGGGTGGGTCAAGTTTTGGTCCGGGATTTTCCACAAGTAAGAAGGGGTGTAGCTGTCCTAGTGACTAATAAAGTCCCCTTTTCCCATCAGAGATAATCCCAGACCCAGAAGGTAGATTCGCTCTTTGTGGTGGGCAAGCTGGCAGGTGTAAATTTAGTATTAGGATCCATTTATGGACCCAATCAGGACTACCTAACTTTTTACCCAGTTGGCGGTCCTTACTAACTCCTAGCTGACAAACCAATAATTCTAGGGATTGGAATTTGGTGCAATCCAACTGTTTGGACCATTCATGGTCCAAAGGTTCTCCCCCCTCCCCGGCCCAGAGAGCATTGTCAGAACTTATGTCTTCGATAGGCCTATTTGACCCATGGCGACTACTCAATCCTACCACTAGGGAGTATACTTTTTACTCTCCGGTCCATAAGAGCTATTCCCGAATAGATTATTTTTTAGTAAGCTACCAAATCCTTTCCTTAGTCCAAGATGGCACTATCTCTAGTCGAGTAATCTCTGACCACTCCCCCATAGGCCTTCGGTGTCAACCACTATCATTGCCACCTAGATCATACTCCTGGTCATTAAATAATTACCTACTTAAAGACCCTCCCTTACTGGACCGATTCCAAACCTTTATGTCCAATTCCATTAATTGCAACTGGGGATCATTACAAGTAGTTGACCGGGTGTAGGCAGCACTAAAGGCCACATGGAGGTGAAGCTCATTAGGCTGGCATCAATCCATAGAGAGAAATATTACAACTATCATCCAATTGCCTAAATAGAATTAAGACCCTGGATGCTATGGGTGAGGCATCAAGGTCTTACTCCCAGGAGCAGGAGCTTGCCTCCCTAAGATCATGGTATGAAAAATCATGAAGGAGGAAGGTAGAGAGGGTCAGCTTCTAGCCTGAGGGCGACATATATAGGGCAAGGCAGTAAAAGCTGGGAAGTTCCTGGCATGGCAGTTGAAACAGCGAGCGGCGCAAGATGGGTAGCTATGTTAAGACACCCCAAGTCAGATTTGATTTCTAGTCCGGAAGATATTTTGAATATCTTTGTTGATTTTATAGGAACCTATACTAAAGTGAGCCACTTTCACCTGATGTGGCTCCTAGGATAGAAATTCCTTACAAAACCCCTTTCCCAAACTCTCCAAAATCTTAGTCAGATGTTAGAGGCCCCCTAACTCTCAAGAAATTGCACAATCTATTGATGCCTTGAAACTTGACAGGCACGAGGCCCAGATGGGTTTACTGCATATTTTATAAGACCTTCAAAGAAACTCTGGTGCGCTGCTACTCCAAGTGTATACCTTTTAGGCGAACAGGGATGAAGACCACTCCCTCTTCGAGGCAAGGATTATCCTCCTGCCAAAGCCCGAAAAATCCCTAGATTTGGTGACAAATTATAGACCAATATCCCTATTAAATATTGATATTAAAATTTTTGCAAAAATTCTGGCCAATAGAACGAAAGCTGCTTGGAGGGATCTACTAAGCCCCGAGCAAGTTGGATTCATGGTGGGAGGATCGTCTGCAGACCACTTTAGAAAGCTGTTCTACTTAATTCAGGAGTCTAAGAGCCCAGATATGGAAGCATCTCTGGTCTCGTTAGATGCTGAAAAAGCCTTCGATAGGGTGGAGTGGGATTTTATGTTTGAAGTAATCTCTAAATTTGGGATCCCAGAACAAATTTTGGGTTATATCCGGATGTGTATACAAGGCCCTCTGAAGATTTTTTGCAGTAACAATTTCATCCCCCTTTTTGATAGCAGCGGAACACGACAAGGATGCCCCCTTTCACCATTTTTATTTAATTTATATTTAGAGCCCTTATCAGAACCATCAAGATGGATACTGGAGTTCGTGAGGTGCGTATGGAATCCGGTACTAAAGTGTCGCTTTGCCGGATGATCTGCTACTTCATATTTGGCACAGCCAGGCCTCCCCTTCCACAGTTTGTTCTCTATTATCTCATGATTCAGTGAATTCTCTGGATACAAACTGAACAAGGTAAAACTATAGTTTACCCACTCTCCCCTCATCTACAACGAACTTGGTGTATATCTCTAGGTTTATGTTGGCAGCGAGCTACTTGCCATATCTGGGTATAAAAATCTCCAAAGATTTAACTGAGTTACCAGACTTAAACTTTAAACCAAATTAAATCGATCAAAGAGGACCTGTAGAAGATGGAGCCAGGCTTCCCTTAACCTTCTGAGGAAGGTCTAATGCAATAAAATGACCATTCTACCAAAATTTTTATTTTCTTTTTAATCTCAATATACCTTCAAAATCCTTTTGATCTTTGTCATAAGTACTGTACAGAGTTTATATGGAATGGTAACCTCCCTCGGAGACCTACGGAAGCTTACCCAAAGCAGGGAACAAGGGGACACAGCTACCAGATTTTACATTTACTACCTGGCAAAGCCACGTGGCAAGATCGGCCCTATGGGCCTCAGAATCTCAATAGATACTGCAAGTGGTACCTTAGATTGCATGATGGCCCAAAGAGTTAATTTGGACTTGGGTCCTTCTTATTTTCTCCCTGGTCCAAAATCCCTCCCAGACTCAAAGACACTCCACTTGGTTGGGATATTAAAGCTCTTCACCAGTTATACTTATTCCTAAATATTCCTTTAAAAGATTTGATGCAACCTATTACTAACAATCTTAACCTAATGGTTGGTAATCAGCCATTAAAAAGATGTATAGGCAACCTCCCCCACAAACTCAGACTAGCTGATTTCGTTTCAGATGGTCGTCTGGTCTCCTTTTTAGAACTGACGGGAAAGTTTGGGATAGGCCCTAAGGACAAGTTTCGGTTTTATCAAATTCAGAGATGTGTTTGTTCCTTCCTGAAGGGTGGATCAGGGTCTGAAAAGGCTGGAAGTCTGACAAAGAAAATAAAAGTTTTGGCACTATCCAACAAAGTGATATCTAAGATCTACAAATTTATTTTAGCGCAAAGAGATTCTATGGCCTCTTCTGCCCCACATTACTGGAAGGTGAACCTATCCCTAAATTGGCCAGAAGAAACCTGGACAAAGATTTGCAGGATCTATATATTATATTAAGCAAGACAGATTCACGAGGCCTTCAATTTAATATTTTACACAACTTATATCTTTCCCCAGCCAAGCTTTAAACTTATATACAAACATAGATCCCCAAAATGTCAGGACTATGGCAGCCCCTAGCTACCATCCTTCCACAAACTATGGAAGCTGCCCTAAAGTGGTTAAGTTCTGGGATCTAGTCCGTTTCTGGATGACCCCTTTCTGTGATGCGATGCATTTGAACCTCGAAACTGGCATCCTTGGCAGGTTTACTCATATCCCATCGACAATCCATAAACAGCAGATAGCCCTAATCACTCTGGTATCTAAGCTGTTACTTCTCCGTTACTGGAGAAGGGAAGGAATTCCCTCACGCAAAGAGTGGTGGGATACTTTGTTGGAAACCTTAAATGCAGAAAGGTCTGTGACCAATTTTTCAATTCGAACAGAAAGTTTGATAAATGTTGAGAGTAATTTCTACCAGCTTTTAAAAGATAAATTTGGTTATTAGAGTGTTTAGCAGTTGTATATTTTATACTCCAAAAGGTAATGCATTTATTCCTTACTACCCCTCCTCAATAGATTAGTTAGAGTTGCTCTCTGTAATAGTAATTTCCCCTTCCTCCTCTATTTCTCCCCTTCTTCTAGTACTCCTTCTACTTTTACACTTTTATCCTCCCTGTTTTGTTACATTAATTCTCAGGTAACTTGGGTTCTTTTACCCTACCTTTAGATACTGAGCTGCCAGACCATGAGGGTGGGTTGGGTCAGGGTGGAGTGAGTCAGGCTTGTATTACACTTCTTGTATTCTATTCCGTTATTGTACTAGATGTATGGGATTTATATGAGATGGGGATTATATGTATGTTTTGTTGTTATTACAATAAAGTACAGTTATTTGCAAAAAAAAAAAGTTGCAACCTGAGAACTTCTGGATTCAGGATAATGGTGGCTTGTCCCTACTGCTGTGGCCCTTCACTGACAGTGGCCCTGCTGTCCGCCTCATTGGCTCGGGACCCCTCACTGGCCGCTAGCCCTTCTGCACTTGAGGTTTGGTCCCTTTCAGTCATGGTCTGTGACTCGCTGCCCTGCGTGTCTGCTACCATCAGGGACTCTATGAGGTTCTGCTTATTGGCTTTCTCCCCAAACGGGACTCCCCAGTACCCGCACAACTGCTTTAAGAAATCTACAGTGTGCCTGCTGTAATCGGAAGCCATTTTCTTCTTCCCTCACTGCTAATACTATTCTGAGTGGCACTTCAGAAAAAAAAAATGGGTGGGAACTTAACTGTAAGTCAAGGGATATAGTTATGTTTCCTTTTGAAATAAATCACTGCCTTTCTTTTTTTTTCAAGTTAGCTAACAGTCTCAAGCTGACACACTGAACAATGAAGCTTATACCACCAAACTTTTTATGCCACCACTACAAACCAATCTGTCACAAACTCGCTCAGCTGGTCAACCCTCTACTCCCAAAGTGATAACCTCTGAGTGTATGATTTGTGGACAGTGAACAGAGCAAGGTAACCCTCTTGTCTGTTTTGTGGGTTCAAGTCGTCTTAGTCGCAAGTTATGAAGGGATTCAAACTGATAACCTCTTGTTAGCGTACTCAATTTTCAGGCTCAGATAATTCTGTCTTCAGTAGAGCCAGATAGCTTTGCCTACGGGCACCTAACTAGGTCTTTCAAATTAACCCTTAGAACTCTATACAAGGCTTTAGAGAACTGTATCCAATTCCCAGTGTGGTATATCAGTAAGCCTGTACACAGTGTTAACTGTAACCTTTAAAAGCTCCACTTAAATAAAAAGAAATGTCAAGGCACTCCAGGCAGTTTCCTTTGTAAAATATATCTATACCTTAAAATATCAAAATAGAACAATAAATACAGAACAAGTATCCCAAACAAATACAGTCTTAAAAACAAAACAGGTTTTTAAAGTACAAACTAAGCTCTCTTATCCACATAATACTTCTCTCTTACAGTGCTGTTGTTGTCCTTCTTCTCTCAGTCAGAAATAAAATAAAAATGTGTCTCTCTAAGGCTTGCTCAGTTGGATAAAAACAGTCCTGTGCCGGCCTCCTATCTAAGGTCATTAAACTCAACCTTGGAGTATTAAAAGTTATATTTTACAGCACACGATGTCCCAACAAGATTTAAAAAAAATGATAAGTGAAATACTCAATTTCCTCTCCTCAGGTTAACTGGTCAGAACTTTTTTTTGTTCTGCCACACACACACACACATAAACAGTTCTGTGATGTCCTGCCAAAGCATCCTGGGAATGTGTATTGGACCTTCCAAATTTGTCTGGATCCTTGGTATCTACACATCAAAGGTGTTTCTGATGTAATTCAAGGGCTCCCTGTGACATCCCCCCCAACACAGGTTCTTCCTGGTAACTATTGCAAGTCAAAGGATCTCCCTGAGGGCATTATAAAGTGGATACTTTGGTTCCTGCCTTCAAAGAAAATTTAACAAAGAAATTGCATTTTAAATAGTTTCAGATTTAGCTATGTCCTGTTCTTTGAACTTATCCCTTGGGGATTTTGCATGTGTCAGTTCAACAAGAATGTGGGTCTTCTGACTGCCCTTCCCTTACAAAAAGTATATGTAATACAAAAAAAAAATTGATACATGGATCAGAATCAGTGGTCCAAGTAAGCCAATTCCTCCCGCCCAGACTGAATTTGGGGATCCTGATCCCTACATGGGATGAACTTCCCAAATCAGTTCATTCCTCACACACATGGGACAAATCATCTGAGTTCTAATTCTTGGCTCACCACATATATACGATTTTCAAATCATATCCTTATAAACAAGACTCCACCTGAGCAGTCACTGTATTTGTTTCCCCATCTTAGCTTCAGCCAAACCAGGGGTTGTGGTCAGTCTGCACCAAGAAACTCACACCTATACAAGTATGGCTCCAACTGCCTTTGGGCCCACACTATGGCAAGGAATACTGCTTTTCCACAGTGGAGTATAGCACGCTCCTGGGAAACAGTTTTTTACTCAAGTAGGCAATGGGGTGGTCTCTCCTTCGCTGGATGTCTGGCCTAGTACTGCCCCAGCACCCACATCTGGGGTGTCCGTCCCCAGACTATAAAAGTTTTGCTATAGTCAGGACTTGTCAAAACAAGGAGCACTGCAGCAGTACCTCCTTCAGTTTAGTAAAGGCTTCCTCACAGGCTGGGCTCAGGTGATTTTCTTTGGCATTCTTTTCTTTGTCAGGTCAGATGAAGAGGCAGCCAGGGCACTGTAATTAGTACAAACATTTTGTAGTACCCTGCTGTTCCTAGAAAGCTCCTGACCTGCTTCTGGGTTTCTGGTCTGGTCCACACCTGGATCACCTCTATCTTTATTTGGCTAGGACAGATCTTTTCTTGGCCTACCACATGCCCGAGGTATGCCACTTCCCCCATGGCAACCTGGCACTTCTCGGCTTTGACAGTGAGCCCAGCCCTCTGCATACTGCCCAGAACTTCCCTAAAGTGTGAAAGGCATTCCTCCCAGCTGATACTGAGGATGGCAATGTCATCCAGGTACACCACAGCATACTTCTCAGCACCATTTAACTCATGGTTCACCAACCTATGGAAAGTGGCCGAGGTGTTCTTCATTCTGAAAGGCATTACTCTGAACTCAAATAAGCCTATTGGAGTGATGAAGGCAGACCTCTCCCTAGCTCTGTCCATCAATCCTACATGCCAATACCCCTTTGTCAGGTCAATGGTCGTAAGTTAGGTCACCCCTCCCAACTTATCCAGGATTTCATCCGTACAGGGCACCAGGTGGGCATCTGATGTTGTGACGGCATTCAGTCCATGATAGTCCTCACAGAAATGGGTCAAGCCATCTGGCTTGGGTACAAGGACTATGGGTGATGCCCAGGGACTGTGGTATCTCTGGATTAACCCTAAATCCAGCATCTCCTCCACTTTCCTCCTAATGTCCTTTTGGACAGCCTTTGACACCTGATATGCTGTCCACCGCATGGGCGTCTGTATCTCTGTCTCCACATCATGTGTCGCTAAGGAGTTAGTCAGGTTTGGCCGCTAAACAAGGGGAAAAATCTGTTAAGCCTCCCTCACTTTCTGGATCTGGTCTGGGTTCAGCGGGAGACAATTTTACTGCCTCCACAGAGGACTCCCATACTGTCTTCCAGCAAGTCAGAGGGGTCTCCTTTGATAATCCACTCCCATGACTACACACTCGAACACCATATCAAGCCCCTATTTGCACTTATGGCTTCATCATGTTAACATGGTACATCCTTTCTGTCTGTCTATGGTCAAGTAACTCCCACAATATGGTTATGTCATTACCTTCCTAACCACTGTCACGGTCCCTACCCACTCAATACGGCAGCCTTTCCGGACGGAATAAGGACCATAGCGATCCTATACACCATGTCTGGCGAGCTCCTGGCTCTGCGGTCATACCATACTTTTTTTTTCTGTTGGGCAGCTGTCAGGTTGCTCTGGGCTGTCCCCATAAGCTCCTTCAGCCTTTCCCTGAACCATAGGACATAATCCACAATGGGAGTTCCCTGGGTGGTGTGCTTCCTTCCCAGTCCTCTCTGATCAAGTCTAGTGGCCCACGTACCCAGAGTCCATACAAGAGCTCGAAAGGGGAAAATCCTGTTGAGTCTTGGGGAACCTCCCTGTATGCGAACAACAGGTAGGGAAGGTATTTCTCCCAGTCCCTCCCATGCTGTTCCGCAAACACCCAGAGCATTGACTTTAGGGTACCATTGAATCATTCCACAAGTCCATTGGCTTGTGTGTGACATGGTGCAATGCATCTCTGCACCACCCCACACTTCTTCCATAGACATTTCATTAGGTCCGACATGAAGGAACCCCCTTGATCGGTGATTACCTCCTGCAGAAACCCAACATGGGAGAAAATCCCCAAGTAAGGCATTGCCACTTTGTCTGTCCTCAGTGAAGATAGGCAACTGCCTCTGAATTTTCAGGTGTCATAATCCTCCACAGTTAGGATAACCGCACCCTACCAGGAGCTGGAGGTATTTAAAGGACCCACAATATCCTGTCCCAACCTCTGGAATGGCTCCTCCACCTAGCGGGCAATGGATCAGAGCAGATTGGGTTTCTTGCCCACTATTCTGTATTTCTCGTGCACGGTGACAAGATCTACAATACTCCTTCTCCTATGGTGCATTTAGACTAATAAATTCTGAGCCAACCAATGCATTATCATGCACTTCCCAGATGACTGGACAAGGAATATCATGGTAAACCTTGAACTACTCCACAATATCCCTAGGGAAATGACAGTTGCACCCACAACATCTCCCTCTATCTGTACCATGTATGCATAAGTCCATTCCCCAATAAACCTTATTTCTGCCGTCACCCACCCTGTGCACTATCCGAGTCTGCAAGCCCTCGGCTATATAAACTACTGCCTCCTCTGAACGGCTGCTGAACCCCTTCCCAAAGGCATGGGGCAGGTCCCTTCAGTCACTAAACCAGGGTCCTAACACTACAGCATCAGGGCCCTCAGGATCAATGTTAATCCCAACCCTCTGACACGAGGTCATCCCTCCCTTTTCAGAGTAACCCTCTGTAGCTATGTGATTACTTGCTACTAGGGAAATTTCTACCCTCTTTTTATCAGTCTCCCCCTCTGGAGACACAGGCTGGGGAAACCAGCCTCTCAGTATCTTCCCCAGTGGCTTCTGGGGAGCTCAGGGAACTACAATTTTCCTTGGCCACTTGGCTACAGGTAACTGCACATCCCACCCTCTGCTGAAGATAATTACCCAGGATCACATCCACTGCTAATGTGTTGGCTACAGCCACCCATTAACAGTTCCCCTGTTTCCACCCCAGTCCAGGAGAACACTAGTGAGTGGCAATGTTTTCTGCTTCTGATAAACCCTTGTACAGTTCTGTATTTATGGGTGCTCCTTCTTGGGCTGTACCCAGATCCCCCTTTACCAATGTTGGGGATGCCCTGGCTCCCATAACCCTGCATCTGTACACCATTTACTATGACTGGGTGCACGTGTTCCCTCATGTTCACTGGCATGCTCTCAGGGATGCACAAACAACCCACTTGTTTTCTGGCACCCTGCTGTGTATTATGGGTCACCTTCTTGGGCCACTGTTTGGCAATATGCCCAGTTTCCTTATACAGCCAACAGGCATTTCTTACTTCAGATAAATCTTTTCGTTGAAACCTGGTGCTAACTGTTTTTGGTGGAGGCAGTGAGGGTTTTAGCTGCCCTGAAGGCATGCTTTTCCCTTTCTGCCCTGCCATGCCTGCCCCATTCATTCTCAGAGCAGGTCTGCTCTTGGCGTGGTCGAGAGTTCAGCACCTCTTGCACTATTTTGGATCTCAGTCCTCTAGCCAGGTTTTTAGCTCTGCCAGGCAGGCCCAATAAAAGCTTCTAATAAAATCCACATTTTCAATTTTATCAAAAGAGTTTGCCTCAATTCCTTCTCACCAAAGTTTTAAAAATGGTTGTTGTTTCATGGCTAGCTCCTCATAGCTCATATCAGGGCTTCTCCTGAGCTTACAGAATTTAGCTCTGTATGATTCAGCAGTTAATTCAAACTTTTTTAACAGTGCAGCTTTTAAATTGCTGTAATCATCACTGTCTTCATTGTTCATTTAACCCAATGCATCCCGAGCTTTTCCAGTAAGTAGCAGGGATAGCTGGAAGCTCCAGGACTCTCTAGAAATTTTAGCCTGAATACAAACTTTTTCAGAAGAATTTAAAAAGATATCTATGTCCTTCCCTTCCTTAAATTCAGCTATTAATTTGGAGTTCAATTTGTAACCTAGTCCTGCAGTCCCAGTTAAACCCAAGCCACTTACCTGCCCTGGTGCCGCTGCTTGGAGTCGTAGCTTCTCCAGTTCATGTTGCCACTGGTGCTTCTCTCTTCTATCCTCTGCCTCTCTGCATTCTCGCTCTCTCTTCTCCTCTGCAGCTCACTGGCGCTCATGCTCCTCACGGTCTGCCACTCGCTGTTCCCTTTCTCTCCTCTCCTGGGACTCCAGCTCCATACTGCTCAACTCAAGTTGCAACCTGAGAACTTCTGGATTCAGGATACAGGTTTCTTGTCCCTGATGCTGTGGCCCTTCACTGACAGTGGCCCTGCTGTCTGCCTCATCGGCTTGGGACCCCTCACTGGCCGCTAGCCCTTCTGCAATTGAGGATTGGTCCCTTTCAGTCACGGTCTGTGACTCACTGCTCTGGGTATCTGCTACCGTCAGGGCCTCTATGAAGTTCTGCTTACTGGCTTTCAATCCAAACGGGACTCCCCTGTACCCGCACAACTGCTTTAAGAACTCTACAGTGTGCCTGCTGTAGTTGGAAGCCATTTTCTTCTTCCCTCACTGCTAATCCTATTCTGACTGGCACTTCAAAAAAAAAATGGGTGGAAACTTAACTGTAAGTCAAGGGATATAGTTCTGTTTTGTTTTGAAATAAAACATTGCCTTTCTTTTTTTTTTTCAAGTGAGCTGTCTTAAGTTGACTCACTGAACAATGAAGCTTATACCACCAAACTTTTTATGCCACTGCTGCCAACCAATCTGTCACAAACTCACTCAGCCGGCCAGCCCTCTACTCCCAAGGTGCCAACCTATGAGCATATGATTTGTGGACAGTGAACAGAACAAGGTAACCCTCTTGTCTGTTTTGTGGGTTCAAGTCGCCTTAGTCTCAAGTTCTGGAGGGATTCAAACTGATAACCTCTTGTTAATGTACCCAATTATCAGGCTCACATAATTCTGTCTTCAGGGGGGCCAGATATCTGTTGCCTATCGATACCCAACTTTGGTCATTAAAATGAACCCTTAGAACTCCTGTTCAGGGCTTTAGAGAACTCTATCTGTTTCCCAGTTTGGTATACAGTAAGCCCATACACAGTGTTAACTGTAACCTTTAAAAACTCCACTTAAATAAAAAGAAATATCAAGGCACTCCAGGCAGTTTCCGTTGTAAAATATATCTTTACTTTAAAATATCAAAACAGAACAATAAATACAGAACAAATATCCTAAACACATACAATCTTAAAAACAAAACAGGTTTTTAAAGTACAAACTAAGCTCTCTTATCCACATAATACTTCTCTCTTACAGTGCTGATGTTGTCCTTCTTACTTCAGTCAGAAATAAAATAAAAATGTGTCTCTCTAAGGCTTGCTCAGTTGGATAAAAACAGTCCTGAGCTGGCCTCCTCTCTGAGGTCATTAAACTCTGCCTTGGAGTATTAAAAGTTGTATTTTACAGCACAGGATGTCCTAGCAAGATTTAAAAAAAAATGATGTGACATACTCAGTTTCCTTTCCTCAGGTTAATTGGTCAGAACTGGTTTTTGTTCTGCCACACACACACACACATAAACAGTTTCTGTGATGTCCTTCCCAAGCATCCTGGGAATGTGTATTGGACCTTTAAAATTCATCTGGATACTTGGTATCTACACATCAAAGGTGTTTCTGATGTAATTCAAGGGCTCCCTGTGACACCTCTCCCAACACAGGTTCTTCCTTTTTTTAATATAAAGTTTATTGAAGTTTCCAGAAAACACCAGACAGGATCATGATATCAGAACCAGATACACATATACAAGAACAGGATACATTATCCCATCCCCCTCCCCCAATTACTCCCAATGCCCCCGCACAGTCCTGAGGTTTATCAATCCAGAGATCCCAAGTATGTTCAGAAAGATCTAAATAGAATATAAAATATGTAACAGGGCCCAAATCCTCTCATTTTTGGAATTATTATTGTTAAGACTTGAAATAACCCTCTCCACTTGAAGGTTGGCTAGTAACTTGTTAAGCCATTCAGAATAAGAGACAACATCCGTACTTTTCCAATATTTAAGTACCAGTTTTTTAACTGACATGGAAATCAAAGCAATATAAAATTTCCACTTCTTAACTGAGATCCTTGAATAATCCCCCAGCAAACAAACCTCCGGGGTAAATAGGTCTGTTAATCTGAGCAAGGGGTCAGCCCTACCCTTAGTACTCTCCCATAGGGGACATTCCCAGAAAATATGAAACAACAAACCTTCCGCCTGCAAGCATCTCACACATTTATTAGAACTTATTACTCCCCATTTGGCCAATTTCTGTGGAGAGTGGTAAAGGTTATGCAGGATATTAAACTACATTAAACACAACCTATCTTGTGTGACAAAATGGTGGCAATTCCTCCATATGGCCGACCAATCTTTGTCCCAATGTAGGAAAGAAGCAGACCAAAATTCTGTGGGTCCAAACAGATCCAGGAAATGCCAGTCGTATAGGGTGTTATATAGTTTGGAAATTGCCTTAGGGGAATAAGCTAAGGGGCCCAGATCCAATTGAAAGGAGAAATTGGAGGATAAAGGGTAACTGTCTTCAAATTTTTTAACAAGGAGATGTCTGAGCTGCAAAACCTTAAAATATTCCATCTTTTGTAGTCTAAACTTCGACATGAAATCGTCTATAGATAACCAAGTTCCATCTTCCTTGAGGAATGAAGACAGTCTTCCTTCCCCCAATTTAGGTAGCCACTAGGGGGATAACATCTTACTGTCTATTTTAAAAGAGGGGGTGTTCCAAATCAATTGTGATGCATCTAGACAGTGTTTATATTTTAAAAATCCGCACAACTGTGAATGGATTCTAATAGATGTTGCGATTGTATTCTCTTTTAATTTTTTCGGCAGGGAAGATGTGTTAAGAAACAGTAATGTGGAAGGGGCTAACTTAACTGATCGAATCAGTTCCCATTCTATTTTGAGCCAAGCGGGGACGTACATGAGAATATCAGGATCCAGCCACTTGAGGTATTTGGCAGCGTTACAAGCCCAATAATACAAACTGAGGTATGGTAGTCGTAAGCCACCCTTAAATTTAGGTGCTGCGAGCTTATGGTAGGCTAGTCTCGGCTTCTTTTTAGCCCAAATAAAATCCGTTATTAAGCATTGAGCTTTTTTGAACCAGCCACCGGATATGAAAATATTAAATAATTGAAGGGGGTATAGTAGCCTCGGTAGAACATTCATCTTGATCAAATTTATTCTCCCCCACAGAGAAATGGGAAGGGTCGACCAGCGAGTTAAATCCTGGAACACCATCAATAACGTCGCCTCCAGGTTTTTCTTAATAGTAAGTTGTGTATCCCTGGTTAGTTCGACGCCCAAATACCTCAAGGAGTACCTGGACCACAATAGACCGTGGGCCGTGATATTATTCTTAAAGACTCTATGGTTTAGGGGGAATACGATAGACTTTCCGACATTTAGCTTGTAGTTCGATAATTTACTGAATTGCTCAATTATGTCCAGCATGGCAGGAATAGATATTTCTGGGTTAGATAACTGTAGGAGCAGGTCATCCGCATAAGAGGCCACTTTGAGTTCAGTATCTAAAATAGTAATCCCCTGAACCTTAGGACACAGAACTAATCTGCGGATTAACGGTTCCAAATAAAGGTTAAAAAGCAGGGGGGAAGGGAACAACCTTGCCTTGTACCTGAATATAAGGTAAAAGACTCAGAGAATGCCCCATTTCCAGAAATCCTGGCAGTGGGATTCTGATAAAGAGCTTTCACCCACATCTGGAATTGTTGGGGTAAGCTGATGGCTTTTAAGGTTTGAAGCAAAAAATTCTAATTCACTCTGTCAAAAGCCTTCTCGGCATCCAGGGACACCAACGCCACTGGAAAGAAAGCATCCCTGGAGGCTGAGAAGACATGTGCAAGAGTGCAAAGGTGATCTGCAGATGATCTGCCCTTCATGAAACCCACCTGATGTGAGCCTATTAGGCCAGGGAGAACTAAACCAAGCCTGTCAGCCAATATTTTGGTTAGAATTTTGATATACTGGTTCAACAATGAAATGGGTCTATAACTTTCCACACACTCTAAATTTTTTCCTGCCTTCTGCAGTAACACAATAAGTGATTCAGAGAGAGTGGGATCAACCTGTATGCCGGATAGAATACATTGAAAAAGGGAAAGGAAATGTGGAGCAACTAGTTCTTTAAAACACTTATAAAAGAAAAAAAAACATCCATTCCCGGTGTTTTGTCCGAAAGGAGGCCCCATATCACCTCCATGATTTCTGAGGTAGTAATAGGCACTATCAACTTCCTACTCAGAGGTTCTGAAAGACGGGGTAGGTGAGTCTCTGCCAAGTAGGAGGAGAGCATGGAATCAGAGGGCAGATTGGGCATATCACCATATAACTTTTTATAATAATTGGCAAACTCTGAGACTATCTATTGAGGGGAACATTTCAGGGCTCCATCCATACTGGAAAGAATGGGGGGGATAAGTTGGGCCGATTCAAGTTGCTCAATCCTTTGAGCCAACAATTTCTCCACTTTCTCCCCCGATCTATGTAAGAGGCTTTCGTGCTAAGGATGGCAAATTCCACTTTCTCATTTAGCATACTTATATAGGAATCCCTCAGTTTAGCAAGGTTTTGTTTGGCCTCATCCGAATAAATCAATTGTGGATTGGTTTCCAGTGATCTGATTTGGGCAAGCAGTGCCCTCTGCTTTTCCTCCTGCCTCCTTTTCCGTGCAGAGGCCATCCCAATTAAGATACCCTGAAGATATGCCTTAAAGGCACACCATAATAAGTCAGGCCTAATCCCTTGGGTACAATTCAACTCAAAAAATTGTGTGATGTGTTCTTTAATACAATCCCTACTTTTGGAGTTCTTAAGCAATTGGTCATTCAGTTTCCATCTAGATTGACACTTGGGAAGGGGAAGTTAGAACTAATTTACCTGACACCAGGGAATGGTCGGAAGGGGGACCAGGATGAATGCCTGAGGTTGCTACACCCGGCAGTAGTGCCTGGAGTAATAACAAGTAATCAATACGGGATGCCGACCTGTGAACAGGGGATATAAAAGTGTACTCCCTATTCTCAGGGTGTAAAAGCCTCCATATATCGCACAATCCCAGTCTACCCATTAGATCGTGTAATACCCGCTGTGCTGGGGAAGGTATACCTGAGACAGAACCAGAGCAGTCTTTACCCGGATCCATCACTAAATTCCAGTCTCCCCCCTAGGATTATAACAGAGGGCAATGAAGAGAGGATATTATTGAGTAGTTGCATGAAGAAAAGAGGGTCGTCCCTATTAGGACCATAAATGCTACCCAACACAAATTGCATGGAGTACATAGTACCCTTTACCAGTATATACCTGCCATGTGGGTCTTTAATTTCCTGCAAAACCTTAAATAGGATATTCCTGTTGATAAGAATTAAGACCTCGCAACTCTGAGAATTACCCTGAGCAGACAAAACCTGCCCTATCCGCAAACGTCTCATCTGAATGGCTTCAGAGTCTAACCAAAGGGATTCTTGAATAAAAGCAATATTAGTGTGCAAAATGTCCAGATGTTTCAAAATCTTGTATTGTTTTGTTTTCTTACAGACCCCCTTGACATTCCAAGTCGAAAAACAAAGATCATTGGCCATCCGTCTTATCCAGTAAATAGAAGTAATACCAAATGGTAAGGAAAACTAAAGACAAACACACTCTGTTGGTTCCGGACTGTGCCCTCCCAACCCTCCCCTTCCCACCCCAATCCACCCTATTTCCCAATATCCCTCAGTAACCAAAGGAATATCCCCAACCCAGGCATTCTTAAATCCCCCAAACCCACCCCACCCCCCTTTTTCTTGTGCTACACTTACAGCTTTCCATAAAATCGCTTCCCTCCTGCCCTCCCATCTCCAAAATCTCTCCACTAAGTCCATGTATGCTCGATAGGTTTCGATAGGTTTCTTAACTTCAGAAAGCTGTCTAACCTGAATGTTTACTCGATCCCAAGGAAACCTGCTCTTTTAGCCATTTTTAAACCTAACTACGCCTTCCACCCATTCTGTAACCTGCTTGATTCCTAGTTGGACCCCTTTGTTTTGAAACTCCCACGAATACCCAGACTCTGGGTAGTCCATTACTCTTTCCCAGTGCTGTGGTTCAAAAGAATGCCCCTCCAAATATTCCTCGGAGTAAAGTAAGAGGCATATCCCCGTTTGTTCCAGCAGCTCCTTCAATCGCTGAACACCCTCGACTGCCGACTCCATCAGCAAGCCAGAGTATAATCCTACAAAAATATTCCATCAAGGAGAGAGGTTATACAAAGTGAAGGGCAGCAACCCGCCCCCCGATAAAGGAGCTGTCGGAACATTCATTAACAACCTCTGCCCGGCTATTCCATCAAAGGGAAGCACTAAACAAATCAAGCTCCTCAGCTTGGTGGTAACCACTCCCAAAACTAGCGCTATGCTCCCCTTGTGTGGCAACCAGCTACAATTGCCACATCTCTTATCCCCATTAAGTCCACTCTCCAGTCTGAAGTGAAGGAAAATGAAAAAAAAACCAGCAACAAACGCAAAACAAAGGAAATCTGAGGAGAGTCTCAGTAAAAAAGTAAAACGCAAGCCCCTCCGCTATCACTGTTGTACCCCCCACCTGTTTTCTATCCAACCGCTCCCTCACTGCAATATTGACCTCCCTGAATGCTCTTATACACGCCCACGTCTGGGAGGGAACACCTACCCCTATCCAAGCATCCAATTCCTGGAGGGGGGAAAAAATAGGGGATTTGGCCGCCAGAGTATAATCCTACAAAAATATTCCATCAAGGAGAGAGGTTATACAAAGTGAAAAGCAGCAACCCACCCCCGATAAAGGAGCTGTCGGAACATTCGTTAACACCCTCTCCCCGGCTATTCCATCGAAGGGAAGCACTAAACAAATCAAGCTCCTCAGCTTGGTGGTAACCGCCCTCCAAAACTAGCACTATGCTCCCCTCGTGTGGCTACCAGCTGCAACTGCCACATCTCTTTTCCCATATAAGTCCACCCTCCGATCTGAAAGTAAAGGAAAACAGGAAAAAAAAGGCAACAAACTCAAAACTAAAGAAATCCAAGGAGAGTCTCAGTAAAAAAGTAAAATGCAAGCCTCTCCTCTAACACAGTTGTACCCCCCCACCTATTTTCCATCCAACTGCTCCCTCACTGCAATATTATCCTCCCTGTGTACTCTTATACACGCCCACATCTTGGAAGGAACATTTGCCCCTAGCCAATCATCCGAATCCGGGAAGGAGGAGAAAAAGTAGGGGATATAACCAAATCAAATTAGTATTCCTGGTGCATACAGTAGTCGAGGCCTAGCCCAAACTTAACAATGGACATTAATTATCCATGGGGACATCCTTTGTATATTTCCTCTCCATAAATACCTTACCAAATCCCTGAGGCTTGCCCATAACTTCGGATTGATGCCATGAGTAACTCAGCTAACTCTGCAAACATGGCCCCAAAATATTATCCCCCTGTTGAATCCAACGTTAACCTTATAATAGCATTAACAGTAACAATAATTAAATCAGCAGAAACACAACAAATACAACTTAATGCCCCTTAATGGAGCCATTTAGAAAAACAGGTCCTGGTCTGAATAACAATACATTGTGCAGTCTAGACTTCACCAGTCTAGCCTTCTCTGGTAATGCTCCATGCAGCCGATCTTAACTCCTGCACACAGGATAGGGCTTTGCGGTGACACCCAGCGCATCCTCAAGTGTCTCTAAATAGGTCAGGCATAGCAGTCTTAAGGCCTGCAGTTGCTGATTCCACATCACCATACGAGTGCCACAGACCCGAAAACTGTACCTGCAATTTAGCAGGGTATTGCATCCTAAATTTGAGACCAGCGGCGATCAGCTTTGGGACCAAGGGGTAGAAGGTGGACCTCCGTTGTCGTACTGTGAGTGGTAAGTCCTGGGCTACTCTGATTTTACCCTTCCCATTGTAATTCCTGTATAGCCCTTATTTAGACGAAAAATGCTGCTTCTCAAAAAATTTAAGCGGAAAGATTAATGGATGAGGAGGAGCCCCGGTCGGAGGTTTTGGCCTCAATGCTCTATGGGCCCGCTCTATAATGTAGCGTGAACCATAGGGAGAGGGCCCTACAACTTTCTCTATGAACTTCTGTACAAATAAAACGGGATCCTGCCCTTCTTCCAACTAGGGGAGGCCGATGATCACCGCGTTGTTCCTGATGCTACAACCCTCCACGTCTTCCAATTTCTGCTCCATGTTGGTGATTTTTTGCTCCTGCTTTTCTATTCTTCTTTCCAGTGAGGTGAGACGGGTCTCGGAATCTGATGTCCTCAAAGCTATGTCTTCTATAGCCTGAGAGATGGTTTTAATCTCTGAAGTGAGGTTTTTCACTTCTTCTTGAAACGGGTGAAACTCAGCCAAAAACCCGGCGAGCGTTAAAGGCTCTTGATCGGGATTCTGCTGTGCTGTGCAGACTGGATGGGCTTGCGGTCCTTATCTTCTGTCAACTTCTATGTTTCTATGTTTCTATGCGTGGTGGTCAAGACGTTAGTGCGTGGCTTTTTTGGGGCCTTCTCAGGAGTAGCTGGAGGCATGTGTTTAGGATGTAGCTTCTTCATATCGACCTCCATCCTCCCAAAACTACCCCAGCACAGATCTGCAGAGCTTCCCACACTACTGGGTTCCCTTTGCTAGGTTCACAGCTTTATTTTCTAATAGAAGTATGTAAAAATAGCGGTGGTGAGCAGGAGAGTTTAGAAAAGGCGTCTTCTTAGGCTCGCTGCATCACGTGACCCCCCACACAGGTTCTTCCTGGCAACTATTGCAAGTCAAAGGATCTCCCTGAGGGCATTATAAAGTGGATACTTTGGTTCCTGCTTTCAAAGAAAATTTAACAAAGGAATTGTATTTTAAATAGCTGCAGATCTAGCTATGCCCTGTTCTTTGAATTTATCCCTGGTGGTTTTTGGATGTGTCAGCTCAGCAAGACTGTGGGTCTTCTGACTGTCCTTCCCTTACATAAATTATATGTACTACAAAAAAAAAATTTGATACATGGATCAGAATCAGTGGTCCAAGTGTGACAACCATCACCTGCTGGGTGGATTATCACTGCCAGGCACACAAGGCCCCTGCATGTATGAATGCCAGGTCCCCTGGGGCATGATCCATTCCTCCTGCAGTGCTTGTTCAGGGGTGCACTGTGCGACGGGAGTGTAGGTGCCATGCAGTGCCAGGCAAGGCCCATCCTTGCAAGCACCAGGTTCCACCATGGTATGGTCTGCCATCCCCGCATGGTGTCTCACTGCATGATGTGTGCTGCATGTGTCACCCTGTGACAGGACGGATCCTGCACCAGGGCTTTGGGAGTCAGGTTGGGGGTGGTGCCAGGCATATGGTGTGTATGCCATGGGGTGGGTGCATGTACTGTACATTGTGCTGTTGGCTGCAGCTGCTGTGGTCTGTTGGACCCAGCCTGCGCATGCCCATGTCCTCTCCTGTGTTACCATGCTGTGGGGCTTTTTGTGGCAGCGACACCCCTGTGTCTCCCTCCCCACCCCAGCATCTGCACTGCCACTCATTCGGTGTACACTGTCTACAGCTGCAGCATCATCAGGCCAGTCCTGTGCTGGGTCATGCACTGCTGCTGGTGGCCTTTCTCCCTGTGCACCGCTATGTGCATGGTGTCCTGTTACCACTTCATGGACCCAGACATGGTGTGTCCTGGGTGTGGGTTCCTGTACTTTGTGCCATGCTGGCACTTCAGAATCCTATCAATCTGGTGTTGCACCTTCCTGTCGGGTGCTGTGTCACACATGCCACCACCTCCATGGTGGCACACCTGGTCTGGGTGGACACCATAGGTGTTTCACATCTCCTCCCAGTGGCACTGGGTGTGTGGGCCAGTGTACATGCCATGGTGCCATTGCCATGGCACCCTCTTGCCTTGCACATGGGACCCATGGGGCCACTGTCCCTGTCACACTGTCCTCAGGGGTGCTGTGTGCTATTTCTGTGCCACCAGTTGCCCTGTGCGCATTCCTTGGGTTGGTTTGCAGGTGTGTCGGCTGTGGCAGTGCCTTGCACAGCTCCATTGGATTGCACTTAAACTTTCCTGTGTCTTTGTGGTGTGGCACTGTCCATGCTGGCATCCTCATCCTGGCACCCTGATTGCTGGTGCCCTAATGCTGGCGCCCTTACCACCTGGAACCATTTGCAAAACTAGAGTTGCCACAGTAGTAGTCCGTAGTTTAACCAGTAAACCCTAAAAAATAAAATTAGATACATGAATAATCCAAAACATATTTCATCCTATTCAGCATATGTATATACATAATTATAGTGTTGTGCATAATGTAAAAGTTTTGCCCGGTGAAATATTTCGCATAATTCACTCATTTTGAGAAATATTTCACCAGTTGAAATGCAAAATTTTGCCCATGGAGTGAGTGAAATTTTGCCCACAAACCGGCAAAATTCACTGCTCATGGTTGTAATTTTGCAACCTGTGGGAGAAATTTTGCGATTTGCACCCAATTTTAAGACTCACTGGTGTCTAGTGGACCCCCCTGACCACTTCAGGCACATACAATATCCTTGATGTCTAGTGCTTCCCCCCGTGCCAATCACCAGCCAGAATTAGGCTCCCCCCACAGATCACCGTCAGAATTCAAGAACCTCCCCCAAGTTATTTCCCTAGCCAACATAACCCCCCCAATCTTTTACAAAAAAAAATCCCCTTCCCTCTCCCTGGCATCTAGTAGCCCCCCACCCTGTCACCACTATTAAACAGTGCCCACCCTACTCCCTCCAGTACTCTGATTGGGCCACTGGCACAGCCCTCCGCTCACCTCCACAGCTGGTGGCCCGACTGAGTCCTTCAGTGAATGAGCTCATGCTTGTACAAGCACATGTACAAGCACATGCTCATTCAATGAAGGGCTCAGTCAGGCCGCCGGCCATGGAGGTGAGCGGAGGGTTGTGCCTTTGGCCTGATCAGGATACTGGGAGGGGAGCAGGATGGGTGCTGTTTAAGAGTGGTGACAGGGTGGGGTTTGGGGGTCCACTAGACACCAGGGAGAGAGAAGGGGATTTATTTTGTTTAAGGATTAAGGGGGTCATAGTGGCTGGGGAAATAGCTCAGGGGGAAGGGGTTCTTGAATTCAGCCAGTGATCAGCAGGGGTGGGGGCACTAAACACCATAGAAATTTTACTTAATTCTGGCTGGTGATCAGCCCATGTGGGGGGCACTAGACACCAGGGAGATCTAAAAAATTAAAAATGAAAGTGATAATTGATGGGCAGAATTGCAGGCAAAATTTCACGAAATGTTTAACATCGTGAAATTGCTGATTTCACTGCAGTTTCACCAGTAAAATACAATTTTGCAACATCTCTACATAATTAATGTAATACATATTGAAATGCACACAAACCTAGACAAGGGGGACCTAAAATGAAAGACAATCATATAATATAACCATAGAAGGTTCATATTGAAACTGATGGGCCTACGGATTGGGGAGAATATGGTAAGATGGGTTGAAAACTGGTTCAGTGGCAGAACACAGATAGTAGTGGTTAGGGTGAGTTCTCTAGCAGCAAGGAGGTCACCAGCAGGGTCCTGCAGGGATCAGTGTTGGGAAAAGTGTTGTTCAATGTTTTCATAAGTGACATCGGGGAAGGCATTAAAGGCAAAATGTGCCTGTTTATGGACATCAAACTCTGTGGGAGGGTGGACACCAAAGAGGGAATTCAGGACCTAAGGGAGGACCTTGCCAGACTAGAGAGATGTTCAGGAATCTGGCAGCTTGGTTTCAATGCCAAAAAATGCAAAGTGTTGCAAATAGGGACCAAGAACCTTAAGATATAGTATTACATAGGAGAGATTCAGGCAACTGTTTCTGAAGAGGAAAAGACTCTAGTGGTGGTGATTACTAGTGACCTGAAACACACCTTTCAGTGTAAAAAGGCAGTGGTGAAGGCTAACAGAATGCTAGGGTGTACTGCAGTGGAATTCAGTAGTAGGCTGAGTGAAGTTATTTTACTACTGAACAGGTTATTGGTGAGACCACATTTAGAATATGGGGTAAGGTACTGGCATCCATACCTTAAGAAGCACATCAGCATGCTGGAACGGGTCCAGAGGAGAGCAACCAAGATGATTGAGAGGCAACAGGATTGGTCCTATGAGGAGATGCTGGAAGCCCTATTGGTGTAGTCCCTTGAAGAGAGGAGGAATAGGGGTGATATGATAGAGACCTTCAAGTACATGAGGGGAGTTAACAGAGTGAAAAGGGAGGGTCTCTTTAAAGTGAGTGATAATAGTATCACTAGGGGGCACAGCCAAAATTGTTGTTTGGGGGGGGTTCAGAAGGGATGTAAGGAAGCTTATGGAGAGGGTGGTGACAGCCTGGAATAAACTGTCTGAGGAGGTGTATCAGCAAGGACAGTGGGAACATTCAAGAGGGCCTAGGACACAAACAGAAATCTTTGAACCAATGAAGGGAGAAGGGGTAAGGAGGGGGAGGGATGGTTAGGGGGCGCAGGGTCATTGGCATAAGTTGTAAGGCCAGGACCCTGCATCATTTACCGAGCGGATGCAATAGCCAGGTGGTCTTCTTCTGCTGACTGTTTCATATGTTTGTATGTTTGTAATATCTAATATTGGATGCTAATAAATACAGCAAATCCCTTATTTACAAATTTTATGGAAAGGGAGACCTTTCAGAATATTTAAGGAAAGGGGCCAAATCAAAGCCATTATTCAGGCCCAGTACCTGTTGGTTCCTAAACTGAAAATCCTAAAGGCCTCTTGTCTCAACAATATAGTATCAAAATCCTCACCTCATGGGTTGGGATTAACTTTGTCAATAGCTTTAAATCTAAATTCATGTTGGTCATTATCCTAAGCTGTTTTAATATGCTTTACTGCAACATGCATCTCATTACCATCTAGAAATGCTCTCTGATAATCTTCTGCTCACAGTTTAAACTGTTGTTTTGTCTTCCCTATGTAGAAAACCCCACAAGAACACCATGCAGCATAAATAACCTCCATTGTATCACATGTTATTGTCTAATATATTCTCATCCTATGTGGGATTTTTGAAATGTGCTATCTTGGGAGATGACAGACCAGTGAGTATAGTTTATTTCAGAGAAATCAGCCCTTCAGTTTACCAGATATCCATGTCTGATTATTTAGCGGGAGTTGTCTACTATGCACGAGGGCATTGGATAACATGGGAGCTCTCCTATATGCTATCCTAGGCATAGTTTGATTAGTCTTTCTCAAATCTGGATCACCCTATAATACCAACCAATGTTTCTTAATAATGTTTTCAAAATGTTTAGCAAGTAGTGAAAAGGTAGTTACAAAATTATACCTGTTACTAGACTGAGGTGTTGTCCTTGGATTGTTAAGCAGTTCTGTAGTGAATTTTAATTGAGCTATAGCAGCTGCTTCTTGCATCCATTCATAACTTTAGCCGCTCTCTAAACAAAATGGTCAGTGAGATCAGCTGCTGCTAATTCAAAATATTCCCCTGAGCTGCAATTCTGTCTCATCCATAAATATTGTCCACTTGGTATGTTTTCCCTGACATTATCTGGATAACAGCTCAAACAAAGCAGCAGCATGTTTATATTTGTCTCTTTCCTATACACATTAGTAGACAGGTTCTCCATAGCATCCTTCAATATCTGCACGTCCAAGAAACTGGCCCTCTCCAAATCCACTTTATAAGTAAATCTAAGATTCTTATTGATGGAATGAAGCTATTCAACAAATTGATCAAATTCATCTAATGTGCCTGTCCACTCAATAAGAATATCTTTTATAAACCACCACCAAAGTGACACTTTATAAAAAAAAACAAAAAAAAAACTGTGGTCACTGTCTTGGACAAATTGTGTCTCCCACAGACCAATGCAGAGATTTGCCACAGTGGGGGCAAATGTTTCCCATTGGCTATACCTTTTGTTTGTAATAATACTTTGTATGTACAACACATTCTGGAAACTGATTGTATTATATTTCAAAACAAATTCTGAAAATTTTAATAAGAATTTGGCAGAAGGTGTTGCATTCTCACTCCTTAAATTTAGATAACACACGTTTGCATTTAAAGTTTATTCCTGTGGAATGTATTGTAAGTATACAGGGCCCCAATATTCATGAAAATGAAATTTGAGTCTCTGTCTACCTCCATAACCTCCATAATTTTCAGAATGTCACCTGTATCCTTTAATTAAGATCTTAAGGAACTTACAAATGGATGAATATATAAATCAACAAATTTGGACAGAGGTTCTGTAAAACTGCTAATCACACTATCAATAGGGCAGCCAGGTAGGGATGTAAGGGACTTATGAATTTTTAGGCAAAATATAGATAGTCTGTCTCACTAGATGAATTGTAATTAAAAAGTCCCTTGTGTTTTGATCTAGCTCCCCTCTGTAGAAAGCCTCATTAACAGTTTCATCTATAGACCATTTGAAATCCAAAGTAGGATATCTATCCAGTTTCCAATTAAACTCAATGTTATTTACCTGTCTCAGTACCTCCATATTATAGTCATCAGAATTCATAATGACCACCCCCCACCTTCATTGTTAGGTATGATGGTTATAGACATGTCTCTTTTCAAATCTTGTGATGCCTGTTGTTCTTCCCTTGTAAGGTTGTGGTACTGTACACATGGCAGATCTTCATATAGTCTTGTAAGATCTTGATCACATAACCCTTTAAACTTTGCTATAGCTGGGCTCAGCTGTGGAATAAAAGTAGGTTTACTTTTAACCACAATTGGAGTAATTGCTGTTTCTGATTCTGTGTGACTCTCTTGATTTTCCTGATGACTAAAACTCATTACCATTTCAGTTCTCTGATCTAGACCCATTCTCCATATTTTATTGAAAAAGGACTTCAGACTGCAATCTCTACAGGTTATCTGTAGATCAATAAAAGATTTAAATGTATGAGTACCTGTAGTGGTGAAAAATACAGTCCTTTATTCAGTCAGCTCTCCTCTGTGGCCATTAAAAAATGTTTTGATAAATTAATTACCTTCAGTTATGGAAATGGTCCCTGTCATTGAATTAATAGTTATATCCCAGCTGTGCTCTGGCTATTGTGTTGGATACACTAATTGAGCTGATATGTCTCCTAGACCTGGCCCTCTGGCCCTCTTCATCTTCCTCCTCTGTTTTTGCAAATTTGGAACACCTGGTACCTGTTGGTTCTGGTGTTTCACCTGATGGGTTGTGGTATCTCCAGTAGCAGTCCTTCTCTGGCCTAAAAATCCTCATTATTGGCTTCAGAGTCTTTTAATTCAGAACCACTTGTGCTCAAATTAAATGAAACTCATATTTTCAAAATACTATATCTGCTGAAATCAGCAGACAAAGAGAGAGAACAAGAAAAAGAGACATTTATGTCAAGCTGTGAGATTGGTGGGGGGAATCTGTGCATAGTAAGGGGAGAGCTGATGGGTTTGTAGCTCAGCGACCCCACATTGTTCCCAAAAGCGGCAAATCCATCTGCATCAGTGTTATAGCAAGACAGACATTCAAAATCTCTTCAGCAACCAAAGTCCAGGCAGCTCCATCTGTCTGACTGTTGGTCAAACTTCATTTGGCTCTTTTTTTTTTGAGCCCTCCTGACTTGTTTCTTATCAGCCACAAAATAAGTATTTGGTGTAGAATTAAATAAAAGATAACAGAAGGAATTTGTATTTTATTTTCACCATAGCATAAAAATGGAGGGTGGGGGAGAAGGGGAAAGAGTGAGCTGATCTTGTTAACTTGGAAGGCAGCCTGTAAACACTTACTGTCTGCTAGTGCTACAGTTCTTAAGCCAGTCAGATAGTGACTTAAAAAAAAAGTAAATTAAGCAGACATACAGGAGGGTTTTTTTGTTTGTAATTTTTTTTGGTTCACTGTTTTTTTTGTTGTTGTTGTTTGTTTTTTCCATTTGGGCAGGGTAGGAAAGAAAAGTAAATGGTACAGGGAAGAAAGAGAGTGATAATGACAGTAAAGGAAATTATGAGACCAGTGGTTGATGAAGTATCTTTTATGGCTAATTTATAAAAACTATAATCCATGGACTCAGAGATGGTCAGGTCAACACAGAAACATAAAATTTATTAACAGCAAAGGACAACTTGATCCTCCCAGTCTGCCACACTTATCCCTGCTTAGTCTGTCTTTGAAGACCCTAAATGGTCTCCAACAACCCTCCATCCTCCCTGCCTCTCTACTAATATTCCCCTATGTCTATCTCATGTATGCTTAAGGCCTCCAACTGTTTTTGCCTCCATCTCGTCTGCTAGAAGTCTATTCCAGGCATCGTCCACTCTTTCAGTAAAGTGGCACTTCCTCAAACTTCTCTTAAACTCTGCCCCCTCCAGCTTCATTGCATTCCTTTGAGTAACGGGTCACCTTTCTTATTCAAATAAGACTACCCTCCTGTACCCTATTCACCTTTGAGAGATACTTGTAGGTCTCTATCGTGTCTTCTCTCACTCTTCTCCAGTGTGTACATGTTGAGATCCCTCAGTCTCTCCTCATAGTGCTTTTGGTGTAATCCCTACACCATTTTAGTTGGCTTCCTCAGGACTGCCTCCCACCTGTGTATGTCCTTTCAGAGGTGAAACCTCAAGAACTGGACACAATACTTCATGTGGGGCCTCACCAGTGAGTGATACAGTGAGATATAGTGGCAACACCACCTCCCTCTCCATGCTGGAGCTACTTCTCCCAAATTTTCATCTCTGCATCATGCTGGCCCTACTCAGTGCTTTGTCATATAGTTCTGCTGCTTTAAGGTCATTAGCTTTGATAATCCCAAGGTCTTTTTCTTGATTAATGTAATAAAGACTGACAGTACCTTCCCACCTTGCTGACATTTTGATTTGACATTAGCAGTGGGTGGCATCAGCTCTTACAGCTCAGTGTTCGGAGTCCCAGTGTGAAACAGAACAAGGATATAGCAGACCTGTGTTAGAATTACTAAACAGTGGTTTAACTGCTTTTTAGTAACTATATGTGGATTAAAAGGTGCTTAAAAATATTTTTAACATACAGTAACCCTAATACATTAAGATTCTAAAAGGTTGAGATAAGGTTCAGATAAGCATCCAGACTTTTTGCAGCTTAAGAGAATCTTTTAGAACCTCAGAACCTTTTGAGGTTCTCAAATCCCTTTTTTAAATATGTGCACATTCTCTTATTTACCTTATTTCCCCTTCTTCACGAGTGGAGATCAGATTCTGCCAAATTTAGGATTCTTTACAGTAAGGAAACTGAGTATTTTAAAGCATTAATGTCAAAGGAAATTGGGTCTACATGAATAGCAGTGTGTGTAGATACTGCATAAAACCTGACACTAGTTGTGCATCACAGACTACAGTCATATACTTGATAGGGATCTGGTTGTTGTCTCCTATAGTGCAGAAACTGTAAGAGTTAAAGTAAAATGTGGTTTAGCTTTGCCAGGATTCAAAACCTGAGCCATACATCACAGCTGTTTCTCATTGGGCGGATCATACCCCTTTTTAACAAACAAATACCTCTCTGACAAAAAATGAGCTTACCACACATTACACAGAACAATAGTTAAGAAAAAGCTGTTATTATACTATGTAGTTCCATGAACTGTAAACTTGATAAAAAGATGCATTTTCAAAACATTATGAGGTGCCAACCCCTGTACTTATAATAGGGTTCACAGCTAGTGCATTTTTATACTCTTCAAGCGCTGCAGCTACAAAGTTGAGAAAGTATGACTAATCCTTAATTGTTCACTATAGCAGAACTGACATAAAGAATTAAAATAACATTTCCAATGAATAAGTGAGCATTTCTGTTTCAATTTGTTTACAGTTTTAAACAGATGATACTTGTTACAGTAACTGCTTCCATGTGACATGTTCTAGAATGTTAACTTGTAGCAGGGGCTTGTCATGATTGAACAAGGCCATGGGATTCTGTTTTACTGGTTCTGTGTTGCATTTACAGCATGTAGTATTTTAAATTAATTTTCCTGGAATACACTGTATAAGAGTTAGCAGATTATTCCTTTCAATTACAATGTTTTTCAGAAAAGTGGAATAATTCCAAGTTACATTCATCAGAGTTCTGTTCTGCAATGTTCTCCTCTAAAGTGTTCTTCCTAAGCCGTAAGACCTGTCAACTCAAGTCTGACCAACTTATAGTATACTGTTTAAGCAGTCAAGTGTTCACAGTGACCTAATCAACTGTACCAATAAAGTTATTTCAATATAGTGGTATACCACTTCAGTTGGTGTTATTACTATTACTCCATTAGTCTGATGGTGAATGGTAAGAATCATAAAGTTTATATATATATATATATATATATATATATATATATATATATATATATGATTAAAAATACTATTTTCCTACCATTTTTACCCTTTCTTGTTTCTTGTAGGTTTTTGCCCTCTGCTTCCAGTGGCTTATTACCAGCACCTGACTAGATGAAGAAACCCACATTATGTTACTAGTGCAGCACATACTGTATAAAACCTAGGCATGTTCCACTAATAGCTATAGAACAAAAGCTATTGTTATAGCAGTTGGAATTCAAGACAGAGCTGAGGACGGTATGGATTGCTTTGATTCTAACCAAATGAAGTGTTGTGACTGGAAATACCAAAGACCCCATGGCCAGAGATTTATTTCCACTTATTTAGTTAAGTTATCAGTAGCATGTATAATTTATTCTAAACAATTGTGTCTTTTCTGATGTTATGTGGCACTGGGGACTGATCACACCATGTGAACAATTTTACTGGGAAAAAATGTGTTTCTCCAGTTGATATGGTGTGTGAACTACAGATATAAATAATAAAACAAAATCCAGACAAAATGTTACTGTACATCGCAAATCTCCCACACCAAACAAGAAATGATCGAGTAATCTATTCCTTTTAGTGTTTTTTATGTTAGCTTGCGTGCATGCGCAAGAAACATCTTGGGAGAATATGACTTGCTGGATGTGTGTGCCTGTCCCTGCCAGTGAAATACTCAATCTGCAGGATGCATCCCATATGCACCAATGGAGGTGCAAGATGTGTATAGCAGCAGATTGAAAGCAGTGGCATTGGCTTCAAAGAAAAGGTCCGCTTCAATCACTGCATGAAATGTGTCTCCACAGTAGTACATGCATGTTACCTCTTACTTTGCTTGCCATGCCTTGCCGTGATACTGACATCCAGTGGGGTATACACCATTCTCGCAATCAACGCTTGAAACATGTCTGCACTTTACATGCATGTTGTGCTACGTGTTAAGTTTTTTTATTTCATTTAATGCCTGCCTCTCCATCTCACCCGCCACACTGCTGCCGCCATTACCAACAGACAACTGAGCAGCATTGCCAAGATGAAGAAAGGGAAAACCCTATTTTTTTTTTACCTCACTTGGAGGACAACTGTTTCAGTGGTCAACCTTCCCTCTCTGCACCCTCCCATTCCCCAGTGCAGAAATCCTCGTCACGGCCCCCCTCCTCGTGCAGTCATTTCTTATATATTTTGTTCCCTCAATTGCCTTGTGTCCTGTCTTCCTGTTTGAGTTTCTTGCCTCCCCACCTCCTTCATCTGCCACCCACAGCATCCAGCCCCCTCTCAGTCCAAGCATGATACATGTTTTTTTTTTTTTTTTCTTCTTCTTGTTATGCTGGATCACCTCTGCTAAGGCGCCAATTCTAAATGGCACTTTCACACTGTGTGAACTTCTGTAGTCCTCAGTTCTCACACTTCAAAGTGTTGGGTTGATGCTGTCTGTCTGGCATTGAGCAGCAAGATGGCTGGGTTGCTGCTCCACTCCCCTCTCTGTGTGTTTACTTGTAGGTTTGCTCATTTTTACTATCAAATCTTTTGTATTCCCTGGCAATTCTAAATTAGCTAAATGAAAGCTTTCCTATTTTAGTATTTTACTCGCAGTGGTAGTCTTTTTTAGTACTTTTGAACTTTTTTAATAATTTGCTGACAAGGAGCTGTTTGCTCGAGAGACACACTGTTGATAATTTTATATCAGACCAAGAGATTTTACTGCCTGTTGTTCAATAGCAGGGCAACTTTCAGTAGTCTTTGAAAGATGACCTGTCCTTTTATCTGGAACCAGGAGACCTTTGATGAGCATGCCGGTGAGGTTCTCAGATGCACTATATGTGTTGAAGTGCCCGATTTATAGTTTAAGAAGGTATGATACCATTGGGGAGGGGGTCTCAATATGCACCGGATTTGCCAAATTTACTACATTAATTTTATTTCTCTTTTTATTTTCTCATGTGACAATATAAATTTGGGCCTGGAGAAATGAGTATAATGGAGGTTTGGAAAACCGAATTTTATGTTGCAGAGGTTGAAAGAGCTAATTCTGTCATGAAGAGTCAAAAAGACTTAAAAATCTGCTGCCTAAACATTAGAGAGATTTGTCCCTGGAAAAGTTAAAGAGTTCTCAGGTGGCTAGATGGCTTGCGCTTACTGTTCTAAATCATTTGAACCTCAAATCAGGAAAGGAGTGTTGGGCCAGCACTGATAACTACTGCTCATCCATTCTAATGACATGGATGTAACTTCAGATCCGGGAAAACGCTGGTTTGAGGTATTTTCTCCACCCAGGTACAACTTTATATTTGATACAATTCGGGGCTCTTTTGTTCATTTTCACATTCTCAGTCATATGAGGGAGATGTGATAGATATTCCCCTTCTGACTAACAGTTGCTGTTTGGCATTCGGTGAGTCCTTTTTGTTTTGAGATGGAACTCTGTAAGTGGCCTAGGCAGTGGTGGGAAAACTGCAGCCCTGCATCCACCCCCCCCAAAGAAACTATCACTTTTACTAAGCTCCGAGGAGATAAAGATGTGTTTGATTGCTGTGGAAATAGTGAGCGTGAAGAAATCCTATTGATGGTGGGGGTTGGAGGCTTGTTTTACTTTATTCTGATTTAAAACAGCTGCTGGTAAAATTCTGGGGTTGGGTACTGCTCAGGTAAGCTCTCTCCAGATTCTCTAGTCTGCAGTCTGCTGCATCCATCTGTCACACACACACACACACACACACACACACACACACGCACCCCTACCTAAATGTCCTGGATTCATATTTTTATGAAATGGTGCCATGTTCTGCAAGGAGCTGGAATACAGAGGACTGGAACAGTTTGCAGTGGATGACAGTCCAAATAAAACGTTTTGTTCTTTTAATTATAGTACACTGCGGTCTGAGCAAACACACACACACGCTGTCTGGTAAATTTATTGCTTGTGTGTTCATGGAGACTTTTGTTGTGACTAAATGTGCACTGAAGTTTAAATGCTAGACTCTTGTGAATTAATTTTGCAGCTGGACACCTATCTCTTTGTTTACAACTGCAGTGGATGAAAGTCAGGGGTTGGGTATAGTCGGGTATAGCTCAACAGCTTGTGGGTGGGTGTTTTTTAAAAGTCGGGTGTTTGCTTTAATTTATTTATTGTTTCAAACAGCTTTGGTGGTGAAGTTGTGGCTGAAAGCAGGTCAGAGAACCAATTTCCAGCAATAAGGTTTGTGGGTTTTGAAAGTCGGGGGAATGGGTGCTTGTTTAACTTTTTCATTTACAGCAGCTGTGTATGACAGTCGGCAGTCAGGTTCTGTGGAGTTACTCTGAACTTTAGAAAAATATGTCACCTAGAAGTCACATTGAAATACAGTATTTCTTTAATATTTTGTACAGTATTTAATACTTTTAATGCGGTTTACAACTTTTAATGAAGTTTCCTATCCTTTTCATAAAGTTTATTAAAGTTTATTACAATCAAATCTGTAATTTCTGATTTATTCTAAGGTAAAGGGAGTCTTATGAGGGTCTCACATGGTCCTGTAGCCCTCAGGGGTGTTTGAGGGCCGCACCTGTAGCCCTTTGGTTATCACAGGTTGCCCGTCACTGGCCTAGAGAATCATTATGTGTCTCCATACTCGATTGTTACAACATTTTTCAAGATAAGGATGATTAAGGTTTTCTGTTTGCTTAATAGCACTCCTAGGAAATAAATTGGAGTGGTATACTGATGCTGAGTATATTAAGGTGCACTTCTAAAAACTTTTTTGCTGTACTCCTTCATATAGGAATGAGGTGTCCGACTTTATTTATACATTTACAAATAAACTGGAGTAGCATAATGTCTATTTGTACATGCACTTCGATAAGTGTCTTTAGATTTTAACTTAACTTTAATAGAGAACTAGTTTGGTCTACTTACAGCTGAAGGAGAACATTATTATGTAGGTGTGGTGTCACTGATGTATATGCATATGATGGAGTGCTGTGATTGCTGTGATTTGAGATTATTTCTGTCTGCTCGGATTGCTCTGATCTGTGCCACTCATATAATGAACACCTTTCACAAATAAGGGAAACATCTCTGATTAGATGTAATGCATGCTTTTCTTACTAGAAAGTTGTGGTTCTGGCATTGTAATCTGCAGCCTTTATGACAAGAGCATTATCACAATTATATTAACATGTTTAGCACCCATAGTTTAAATTACCTATTAATTGCATACTTTAAACAAGGACACGTGTGTGTGTGTGTGTGTGTGTGTGTGTGTGTGTGTGTGTAAGAGATAGAGAGAGAGAAAGAGAGAGATTATGTTAAAAAAAAAAGACATACTTGGTTCACAGTGCAAGGAAAGGAAAAACTGGTCCCAGTTCCTAGATCCTTCTGATCACTGCACTAGAGCATGTACGTTCAAGCAGTGACAAAGCCTTGCTAGGATAGGTGGAACCAAATGCCCTCCACCCCCACCTGGGGAACACACCAGCACAGGTCAGGAAAACTTGAAATAAATTTTTGACTTTTTATTAGCACGTTACTTTCAATCACACTTTACCTTCTAAAATGTTCAAACTAGTAAACTCTCAGTTATCTAGAAAATTTATTTAAAAAAATGGCACAAAACACAGGAATTGCATACAAAAAAAAAAAAACCCTGTAGCACCGATACTGAAACGAATAACACCAATACTTTAGTGAAAAAAGTGCTGTGTGCTTAAAACATGAATATGAAATAGAAATTGTTGCACTGTGATTATCAATCCAATGTGCATGCACAATAAGCAATTCTCAAAAAGATCTCAGGAAGCCCAAGAGAAAAGAAGCACATTTTGCCTGGTAAGCTATAATGGGACAAATAGCCAGACCTTTGAGATCCTAAAAATGAGAAAAGTGGCACATCCAAATTCGTTTAATTTCAAAGGAGATGAAACCCTCAAGTAAAGCTCCTCACTGAGCCTCTGTATATAAGTAGAGCATCAGAACATCCCCATTTGGGTCATCTTGCGTTGGCTGTGAAGCTTATAAGGCAGAATTTGTATATCCGTGCTCAATGACCTGCTTTGCAACAAGATAAGCGGTTCACCTTTGTGCAAGCAAAGATTTGTTAAAGGGTTGATATTTTAGGGCTAGTCATGAAAAGGACAAACGTCTCCGCTCTATACCCCTACACAGCAGATAGACCCATAGGTCTGCAGCACAAAAAGTCTGCATATTGGAACTCGCATCTCCATCTAGGCCAAAATATGCCACACAAAAGTCAAAGTAGCCACTACGGCAAGGTGCAGTGTGAACGAGCTGTTGAATGGAATAGTCACTTATTTCTGGACTATTGCCCAGTATCACCATACATAGTAGTGTTGGTTCAAAGTAAATGGTGCAGGATAAAGACCCCATTGGTTAAAAATTAATCTCAGTGTGTAGTAATATCAACCCTTTAACACATCCCTGCTTGCATAAAGGTGAACAGTTTATCATGTTGCAAAGCAGGTCATTGAGCACCGACATATCATTTCTGCCTTTTCAGCTTCACAGCCAATGCAAGATGTCCAGAATGGGGATGTGCTGATGCTCTGCTTATATACAGTGGCTCAGTGAGGAGCTTTACTTGAGGGGTTCATCTCCTTTTAAATTAAACGAATTTGGCTGTGCCACTTTTGTCATTTTTAGCAATTTAAAGGTCTGGCTATTTGTCCTATAATAGTTTGCCAGGCAAAATGTGTTTATTTTCTCTTGGACTTCCTGGGATCTTTTTTAAACTTGCTTATTGTGCATGCATATTGGATTGATAATCACAGTGCAGCAATTTCTATTAATTATTCATTTTCAAGCACACAGCACTTTATTTCTGTTTCTCGAAAGGATTGGTATTCTTTCTTTCAGTATCAGTGCTACAGGCATGTTTTTGGTGAATTTAATTCCTTTCTTATGCCATTTTTCTGTTTGCTTGTGCTCTTGCACAAGAAACACCTTGGGACAGTATCGCATTTCAGAGATGTGTCAGGAACGAGTCCAGTGCAGAGCACTGCACTGTGGGTGCAACCCTGAAACACCAATGAATGGTGAAGCCCATTGTGACAGTCATTGGAATTTCACAACGGGAGCTGTCCTTCACTTGACAGAGATGAACCCGTACCAATGAGAGCATGCGCTTCATTCCTCTCATTTGCATAAGCAACACCCCCAAGAAAAAACAGTGACTGCCACCTCAAAGAAAGCACCAGCTGCTAACACCTACTTCTTTCCCTTCCTTCATTGTGCTTTTTTCCCCACCTTCAATTCCCTACCTCCTTCATCTCTGTCACTCTGGCCTCCACCGTTGGTCCCATTTGTATTTCTTTTGCCCTTCCTTTGTTTTAGTTCTGCCGCATCCTCACCCCCTCAGCATCCCAGAGAGTGATGTCATTTTACCGGTGCTGGCTTCCCCTCGGCTTCCTCTGTGGCTATGGTTCTTTTCCTTAGCTCCCCCCCCCCCATTTCTGTTACAGGCCATTGGGTCTTGCTACCCACCACAGTGTGGCTCTTTATTTTATCCCCCTTTCTGTCTATTTCAATAAGCCTTATGACTTTCATTTATATGGCATTCATGCCATCTCCTCACTCTCACTTAACCCCCACCCCCGCTTTACATTTGTTTTTGCTGCTATGTGGCTTCCAGTTTTGGTGGCGCCTCCACATTACACTGTACAAGCCTCTGCCTTGCACTCTACAGGCCCCCCCAGCTCTCACTAATGCTGTGGCTGCTGCTGCCCCGCACACTCCTCCTCAGCACCATTGCCTCCTTGTACAGTGCTTCAAGGCTCTCAACAGTGCCACCAGAGTGCCTTTACAGCAGCATCTTGCTGCTCTCCTGCCCCCTGGTGGCCATTCTTAAGCCTTGTAAGGCACAATTTAAACAAACAAAATTGCCACTGAAGTGGCAATCAAAAAAGAGGGGAGAAGGCATTTTCTAATATGCCTCCTCCACCTTCCGCTGGTTTCATGTGTGCCCTGTCTGCCTTCTCTTATGCCTCATAGCTGTAGGGCATAAATTACTTAAAAACAATCTGCTGCCAGAGTGGCAATCAGGAAGTTGAGGAGGAGGCACATTCATTACATGTCTCCTCCTCCACCTCCTGCTGGCTCACACTTTCTCTGTCTTCCACCCATGCAGAGTAGGCTGCAGCCTAAGCTCCATATGGGCTGGGAGTGCTACAGCACCAGCAGGCACTCTTGCTATAGTGGGGTTGCACTATCAGCAGGCTGCCCTGCAGTCCAACTTGTTCCTCTGCTGCCACCACAAATAAACCCCCATCACTGCCCACAGCATAACTAGGGCTCAGGGAAGCTCCTCAGACCCAGGAAGGGTTTAAAATGTATTTTAAAAGAAATGCTGGCATCAGAACATCAGGGCTAGCCCACTAGGCCACCAGGGTTATCATTATGTTGTACCCCCCCCTTTTACAGAGCATTTCCAAGCCCCACTGACCACCAATACTACTTTTATTTCTACAGAAGGGCTGCTAACCTCCACTAGCCCACTTGGGCTACTAAATAAATTACTGGCCACTCTGCCACCACTAGGGGCAAAGGGTCACAGTTGAGCCCCCTTTTCCCTAACCTCACTCCCTTCTCTCCTTCTACCTTCTTACTGCTTTTTCATCTAATTAACCTATTTCTCTTCTATTTTTGCAGGTCTGACAAAACGAGGGCTTCTACCTTAATCAGATAAGTATTAGTTGTATTTCTATCCTATCCCTTCTACCCTGCTGGTTCCACTAAGAGCTGTGGATCCTCTGTGACCCTTTTTATGTTTTATGTTACAGGTACCTTGGCATCACTGCTTTGGACATCTACTCAGGCACCCTGTGGCAGGTAAGTCCCTTTATTTAATCTTGTTTTGGGTGGGTTGACTGTAACGGGCATCCGTGTCCATAACAACCACCTCTGTTGCTGTTTCTCTGTCCTGGTGGCTTGTGAGGACTTCAGGAAAGCTTGTCACAGCAGTAAGTTCCCTAACCCTTCTACTTCTGTAATTGAACCCAAAGCTCCACCACATCTCAAGCATCTCAGCCATTTGCTAGCACCACACTCGAGGCAGCAAACCTCCACACATCAAACACAATCTAGCAAAGTGGTGCACTTTGCTGGACTGTACTTCTGTAATTGTTTGAGACATGCAGTGTAAACAGGGTGATCTAACCATGCCCATCAGGTACTTGTCCATGGAAACAAATACAGATTGCATGTGTTATGACTCCACATTTTTTGCATGACCATTTTTCCACAGCACCTCATGAATAAGACAGCTGTCATTTTTTAGATGAGTTCTCACAGCATCCTGAAACATGATTTCACAGTCACTGCACTAAACCACCTTTCGGACAGGAGTTGAACATTTTCTCCACCGTTGCTCATGAGGCAGGTCATAAGGAGGCTATGTTGAACATGTGGTAAAAAAACAATACAGTTATCAAGCTATGTTGCATTTTGCTAACATGGGCTCATAACTTTAATACACCCTGAGACGAGCACCATGCTAGCAAACATTTGGCATTTACAAATGCTTGCTTTTTTATGTGCAGCTGAATGGCTTAAGCATCAGATTGAGTATTTTGTAAAATGAAATTAGATATACAGACAACTTAGAAAAAAGCTCAGAAAATAAGATGACATTATACTTGCAAGGGAAGAAGAACTTTGCCTACCTAAATACTCCTCAAAGATGTGCAGTAGCCTAATATGAACAGAATTTTCAGCACTAGATGTTTCATAACCTGTCCTCCACAACAAGTAACACTGGGAGGCAAGATGTGAAATATGGTATTGGGATAACTGCTGTTCAGTGTTATTAGCAGAAGGATATTTCTGGTAAACATTAATTTTGCATGCGTTTTTCATAAATGTCAGTGAATCATATAATGAATTCCTTAAATAGTGCCATTTAAGCAGTTGTTCTAGTTTCCAAACTTACTGCATAATATTCTCTGTATTAAAGCACAAAGAAATATAAATACATATTTTTTTATTTCTCTGTCTTCTGCTTCCTGTTTTCTTGATACCACCCACAAAAACAAAATGGCTGGCAACAGGGACTCCAGAACTATAAGGTGTGCATTATTCCCCCCAATTGAGCATTCAATTAAAAATCCTGTTTAAAAGAATCCTCTGGTAAGCTTGGTAGGTGGACTTTTTTGAAATAAATAAATTGTTTTGCATACTATCCAAGAAGATAGAAATGTTGCCTGCTGCCTGCCTCTACTTGTATTGCAGGAGGCATCTGAAAGGAAAAGAAAGTGAATGCACTTATTTTTGTTTGTAGAGGAGACACTCAGGCAGGCATTGGGGTCAGTTAACTTCATTACCCCAGAGTTATTTATTTTTACTTATCAAAAGCAGCTCCTGTTGGTTTGGCAGCCCACACCTGCAGCATGAATTGAAAGGTCCTGCCTCTGCTTTATGGAACGTGTGACTGACTGGTGGCTATGAAGAGGAAAGATCTGTTCCCCTGAGTTATATTATATCAAAAGGAGTACTCCCTGCCCAGTTTGCTGGCACCAAAGGCAGTGTGAGAGCCAGCCAGCAGGGGAGAATGAAAAGCTCAGTGACTTATTGTCTGGAAGCAATTGTTTCAAATTATGGATTTGGCACTGCTACCTCTGCCGACACGGAAGCCTGCAAGTCGGGCAGACAGCAGCCAAATGTGAAAATGGATCCTTATGGGAAAGTGCATTACCAGGACTTTGGAGAACTTCACTCTAAATTATAATTAATTAAAAGAAAAGTGCCTGTGACAACTCGCAATGTATTTTTTGTGAATGTTTTATTTTTATTATCATCTACACCTCCATAAAGTGAATCAGCTGAGGTGTGAGATCTGGTTGAAACCGAAAACTACATTTCTCTATCGCCTATGCTTCAGGACACTCAGCTAAGAGTGACCTTTGTGTAAGCAATTCTTTTCCTGTCCAGTAAAGGCCCTTTATTGTTGATAAACATCAAAGGGCTAGGTCCCTTTCATAAAAAGAAACATGTTTAGAATCTAAACTCAACCAAGGCTGAGGAAGACATTCCCAGATGTGCCAGATGGCCAGGATAACAATGCAATTCAAGGTGAATATGGAAACATGATTTGGACCAGTCTGGGAGAAAAGATGGTCTCCAGAGATTAAAAGCAGATAGGGTTTGATGTCAGAGAGGTCTGTCCAGTGATGTGAGGATAGTGGGCCAGCCATCTGAAAGTATTTATGTGGTATGTTTGCAATAAGAATTCATTTAGGTCTGGGATTGTGAACTAGTAATATCATGGGATTGAGTCTGCCATAACTCATCAGTTCCCAGTTGGTGGTAAGCTTCTTCTACTCTACTTAGAATTTAGATAGTTTTGAGGTTTTTTTTTCCAGTGTGATCTCTGTCTTTTCAAATGCATTTATTTGTATCTATGTGCTACACTGTATTCTCCATAGTCTGCAGTGTGTATTATACTGTGACACATGTAAATATTGTGGAGTATTAAATGTTATTTTTATACACGTCATGCTTTCTGTGATGTGTATAAAAATTAGTCATTCCAGGTATAGATAACTCAAACTGACAAGTCTGCGATACATTTCTGAAGAGGCCAGCTACGTTACCATAGCTAAAGCAAAGTGTTCTCAAGCTGCAACAAAATGGCTGGGTTGTTTGCCTTTTTGGAAAAAGCACTGTACTGTGTGAGCAGTGGCTCTTAGTGGGATTTGGACCTAGAGATATCTTGTGTGACGGTCATGCTGAGTGGTGGCAGCATACCAAGGTAACCATTCAGGGGCCCTATATTCAAATTTGCACAAAGCAGAGTGCAAACATTTGCACTGCATCTTGCGATTGCCCAGGTCCCCAATATGCTATATTCAGTCAAATAGCACACCAATGCTATTCAATTGAATATAGGGCCATGTTGGCACAGCACTAAGCCACTTAATGCTGCCCTGAAAGGGCTCCCGAAGTATACTGCTAGAATGGATAGTGACACAGTGCTATTTGCAGTATTCAAAGGGGCCATTTGCATGCCCACAATGGGCTCATTTTCATGAGTAGTGAGGCAGGTAAGAGCGGTACTGCCCCCCAATTGCCTGGTCCCAGGCATGTAGCTATCCCTGGTGCTAGTGCCCCCCCCAACCAATTGCCATTCCCATCTGTACAATAAAATATCCCTGGTGCTAGTGGTTCCCCCACAACTGATTGCTGACCTGTTCTGTACAGCATAATGCCCTGGTACTAGTGCCCCCCGCCAATCACCAGCCTATTCTGTACAATATAATATCCCTGGTACAAGTGGGTCCCCCCCCAAACTGATCACCAACCCATACTTTGATAGTATGAAATCTCTGGTATCTAGCAGCCTCCCCAACATGGCATTGAAAACCCACCCTATCACCTTTCCAGTACCCTCAGTGATGCAGGTGCATACAGTGACAGGCACAGTCCTCCTCACACTTCCTCAGCTGGCTGCCATATATCCAGGCAGGGAGACTCACTCTTATTTATAAGACAGGGTGATGTGCCCTGTCCTATAAATAAGGGACATGGTCCAAGCCTGGACATATGGTGGCCAGCTGAGGGGATCTGAGAAGGGCTGCACCAGTCACTGTTTGCACCTGTGGCACCGAGGGGACTTGGAAGGTGATGGGGGGTGGGTTTTGGTGCCACAGTGGGGGGTGCTAGATGCCAGTTATTTCATGATATCACAGTACGGGCCTACGATTGACAGGGGTAGGGATCACTAGCACCAGGGATGTTACTGTACATAGTACAGAATAGGCCAGTGATCAGAGGGAACCACTAGCACCAGGGATATATTTTTTTACAGTACAGGCCTGTGATCAGCAGAAGGGACCACTAGCACCAGGGATATTTTCTGTTTTACAGTACGGATGTCGATTGGTGGGGGGAGGGGGACCACAGGGTGTGGTTGTGCTCTCCCAGCAGCCAATTGGCTGCATTACCTCCAGCAGTCACTAGGATTACCTGGAGTTATGTGGGGGTTTTGTTTGGCAGTATTTGCACTGTCAAAAAGGCCCACATTGAACCCTTTTTGCACAGTGCAAAGCCACTGAATTTGGGGTAGTGTAGCTATTCATGGCCACGCCTCTCCCCTTTCCTGCACCATACATTTTGTTTTGTGCAAGCACTAATCTTCTTTGCCCATGTAACAGCCCCTTGTGAATATGGGGATCCAGTGAAAACACAGTTTGTGGTGGAAAAGACCTGTTAACACCCATGCAAACCTTTGCATATCAGGCCCCATATGTAAAAGGTTACGAAAACTGATAGTAGTTTAGATTTTGTTCTGGGAGAGATCCAGACTATGACAAATTTGTTGGCAGTGCCTGGGATCTAAAATGGATTGTCAATAAAAAGTTCATCTGTCCAGTCACAGAAGATGATGTACAAAGGGGATATTATATTTGGAGGGCTACAGCCTGTAGATCAAGGGGGTGGTGCAACTGGCCACACCCCTGTTTGGCCTATTTAAGGACTGCTCTCCTCACTACACATGCGCGCATTTTTTCTAGTTGCTCCATCCACCCCTCCTCCTCCAGCGGCATGCCTCTCTCTCTCCCATGGGCTTCTTTCTAAGGTACCTTTAGCCAAGGGAATCACTTCTGAGGCACCTCAAGGGGTGGAACCCTCCCCTAGGGTTCCTTACCTTTTTAACCCTGCAGGGTAGTATATCCCACAGATAGAGAGATGAACAGACAAAGTTTATCTACCTTACACATGCATAAAGCCAGTTGCACAGGCACATTGAAATACTACCATTTTTATTTTGTTGTAAGATTAGATACCCAGAACACACTTTGTCTTGGCCATACCAAAAACTGAAGTTGCCAAACCTTGAGGAGCTGTACAGCAGGAGAAGGCTTGGCTTGTCTTCAAGGAAGGCCAGCCACAGCCAGACCTCATAGAACTCCTTCAGAAAAGTGATCAGGAAAGCAGTGCAAAAGTGGTCATTGCTAGCCAAAGTCATGAGAAAGAGGGAAAGGAAAGTGCAAATGAGCCATGGCCTATAACTGAGGCAGCTGTACAAGAGTACCAAATTAAAATGATGTAGCTGGAGCTCATCCTTCTTAAGGTGAATGCAGATGCTCAGTGACAAAAGGCACAGGCTGAGAGGCAAAAGACATGCTGAGCTACAAAGGGTGAAAGTGGAGGCTGAGCTACATAACTGAGGTTGGAGGCAGAGGGGCAAGAGAAGCAGCACTGGCAGGAGATCTTGATGTGAGAGGAGCAAGAAAGGCAGAGCCAGCATGAAATCGAGCTGACAGAGCATGAGATCCAAATGAGCGATAAGTGAGATTGTGAACATGAGGGGGAGGATGAAGATTCTGTGCCAGAAGGCAGTGCCACGAGCCCTAAGTACTAGCATCAGGGTTTTGACAGAAGAAGCCTAAATTAATTACAAAATGCTTCCCAAGTATCAGGAGGAGGATAATCTTGATAAAGAAATGATAGGTGTTGGCCACCAGGGTGGAAGCTGACTATCACAGCTCAGAGAAAAGTGAGGTATACTTGGAGAAGATACTCCTATTTCAAAATTGGGTTGTAAAGGGAGAACCAGAGGAAGGAGTTCTCCAACAAACAGTAGTTCCTAGGGAGTATAGGAAGCAGCTTCTGGCTATAGCCCACAATATACCCTTTTCTGGACATTTAGGAGTCAGACATACAAAAAGGTGGCTGTCTAAGAATTTTTACTGGTCCAGTAATTTTAATGATGTGGCAAACTGCTGCCAGACTTGTCCACATTGCCAGAGGGTGGGTAAGGTTGGGTGACAAGGCTAAGGTGGCTTTAATTTCCTTGCCTATAGCTGAAGTGTCATTTTGGAGTTACTGTGGACATCATGGGGCCACTTGGCACCCCAAGTTGCACAGGCAAGTGGTACATTACAGTGGTCATGGATTATACCATGAGGTACCTACAGGCCTTGGCCTTGTCCTTCACTAAGGTGGAAAAAATGGTCAATGACATGCTAAGCATATTCAGCTCAGTGGGTTTTCTCCAGGAGATTCTGTTGGACCAGCTCACCAATCATTTGGAAAGGTATGGGGTGCATATCAACAAGTCTGTGATCCATTTCTCAAGAGGCTGGCTACAAAGTTTCTATATCTAAAGCAAAGTGTCCTCAGCTGTGACAAAAGGGGTTGGTCATTTGCCCTTTGGGAAAGGGCACTATACTGTGTGAGCAGCGTCTGCAGTGGAATTCAGACCTAGAGGTATCCTGAGTGAGAGCCAATGAGAGGTGGCAGTGTAAACAGGGCTTGAACTTGCTCAGATTCAATATGACTGGATGGGTAAAGAGTAGAGCTGTGCAGGATGCAAAATTTTCCCATTGGAAATGCTGCTGAATGGCAGTTCTGTTTCCGAAATGCTTTCTGAAACTTCTTTTTTAAGTTCCACAGAATTTCAAAAAGCATTTCTGTGTAAACTACAGAATATTTTCTTTACAGATCAAGTAAACCGTGGAATAATGTTCCACGGATTGCGGAAAAATAATTTGCAGTTTTTGTGAACGGCAGATTATTAATCTGAAAAATTATGTCATATGCGGTATGTCGAAATTTTGCAACTGATGGAAATCAATGGAATTTTCAAAAAAAATCCTTGGAATTCCATTCCATGGGAAAGTCAACATTCAGCACACTCCTAGTGGAGAGGTATTTGATGGTAATGTCTCTGTGCTGTAATTTTCCATGGTGAATGCCTTTTCTCCCACCTTGACCTAGTCTCACATCAGATCCAGGACTCCAACACACAACTGTAGGGAGACACACAGTAGCTTCAAGGAGCTGGTTCATTTTCAGAAAATACCTAAAAAAATAAGAATGCAGTCACAGGCAGCTCCAATATGAAAAGTGCCAGAGTCCCCTCCTCTCTTTTTCTAGCTAGGGCTTCCAACTGCTGAGCACATAAACAGTATAAAATTACAGTGAGAATATAAAACTACTGCAAAGACTGTAAAGTGCAAAATTATTTAAAAATGTTGCCTAGTACTCCAGCAACATTTAAACAGAAACGTATTCTTAATCAGGGTATACCATTAAACCGTGGGACAAATGATTTTACAGGCAAAGCAAAAGTTGTGGTAAAAACAGAGAAACCATACCTGAAAATACAACAGCTTCATTCTGCAAAGTGTCACAGCCCACCTCCCACCCCGGAAAAGGAAGCATTAACAAGCTAAGAATATACACATGAAGCCAATGCACCCAGACATTCAGTAACACACAGTAGCAATAAGGCACCACGTGCTTTCTAAACGACCACATGATCTGAAAGAACTGCTACTAGAACACCAAATAAATTTAATTCAAAATAAAATCTACAGCTTTAGAATACATTTCCAAGTACCAGAATAAATTTAACTAAACAATAGCTAGGTTCTAACAATGTTAACAACTTTTATATTTTATTCTTGCAGTTAAAATTTTTATTAAGTTATGGATACATAATAACAGTTACAATTCACATAAAATAGAAATGCCAACAACAAATTCACTTTCTGTATTCAAGTACAATAGGTTTCACATAAAGGACTTCTTGTTTTACAACAAGTTCTATTCCTACAAACTATGTGTACCATACACTAAACAGCAGGTAACAGGTATCACACAAATTCATGGTGGTGGTGGGGGGGGGACTTCCTGAAATTACCCAGTATTGTCAATTGCAATATGAAAATTGGGAGTAGGGGAAAGGGAAGCCCGCAAGGGGGTTTTACCAGGGCTTTACCAGCAGAGTCAGTGATGAGGGAGGGAGTGATTTGAATAAAGTGCATAAATGGTGACCAAATATCCAGGTATCTATGCAGAGTGTCACTAGATATATGCATAACCCTGGCATAGTTGGCCAATTTAGCCATAGCCATCAGCCAGTCCATAAAGGAGGAGACCTCCTTAGTTTTCCATTTGCAAAGTATCAGGCGTTTAGCTTCTACAGATGTCTGTAAGAGCCACGCAAGGCGTGGGCCAGTTACTCCGCCACCTGGGGATGGGATCCCAAGGACTCAGAGTTGAGGGCAAGTAGGAATCTGGCATGACAGAATATTGGAGCAGCAGTGGGCTACCTTGGACCAGAAGGGATGAAGTGGGTCACACTGCCATAGGACGTGTAGTAGTTCTGCCCCTTGTGACTCACATCGCCAGCACAGATCCTCTTCTATTAGGCCCATTTTGTGCAGCACTGCCGGGGTGCGGTACCAAAGGTGTCTAATTTTTTGGGGGGTGAGAAAGCTTTTGGGATCAATACAAACTCGTTTGATCATGGTCTAGCTTCTGCTCCATTCTCATTCTGGTATAGCATCACCCAACAACCTTTACCATCTCTGTTTAGCCAGCAGGGAGGGGTCAGGCAGATTGTCTCTCATGTATCTGTAAATCTGGCCGGCTAGGCCTGTCCACTCTTGGACCCAACTTGATAGGGGCAATTTTTTACCAGGGACAGAGTGCTTGGAATGACACATTATGCAAGAACACCCCCTCTGTAGCCAAGTTGTATAGAGATGCCTTAATTGTAGGTATCTTCAAAATTCTGATTTCTCTAAATTATATCTTTTTTGTAAAGCCGCAAAGCTGTCTAGAGTACACCCATCACCCATTAGGATATCATTTAGTTAATTTATCTGGTTACCCTCCATGATTTCCACACAAAAGGTCTCTGGCCAATGGTCCAACTTGGATTGTTCCAGAGGGATAGATAATTCCCTGGGCCAAGTCAGGACCTGGTGGTGACCCCTACCTGATTCCACGCCCAATGAGCAGCCTTGATAGTCAGCCATTGGCAAAGTGGGGGCCGGAAGGTGCTTGCCCAAGTATCCCGTTAGGTGAATCCCCAAAAAGACCCCAGTTTTGATTGCTGCCTAGGCTGGCATGGACTCCAGGGATGCCCGAAATATCCTAACCGTGGTAGCAACCAAAAAGGCATAGGCATATTTTTGAACATGAGGAAGGCACCAGCCCCCTTTTGCCCACGAAGCTTGAAGCTTAGCTCTGATATATCGTGGGGTCTTATTCTCTCATAAGAATACATGAATAATATTGTCTAATTTTTGGAACCATACTTTTGGAATTATAACTGGAAGGTGGGAAAGGACATGGTACACCATGGGTGCCAACATCATCTTGATTGCCGCCACCTTACCAGGTAATGACAAATTCAGCTGCTTCCACCTCAGGGTTTCCTCTTTTAAGCTATTGACCAGTGGGGCAAGATTAGCTTCTGGCAGTGTGGAAACCAATGCTGATATCCTAATTCCCAAGTATTTAATGCCTGCTTTGGCAGAAATCAGGCCCTCACTAGTAATGTCCCTCGGGGATAGATTGGTATTCAGGGGGAAAACCTCTGTTTGCTCTGATTTACTTTTAGACCTGAAATGCCTGCGAAGGCTTGCAATAGTTCAGTTATATACGGTGCACAAGTAAGGAAGTCTTCAGTTAAAAGGAGACAATCATCAGCATACAATAGAGCAGAATAGGAGACATTCCCCATGCATATACCCGATGTCCTCATGTGTTCCCTGATTGCACTTGCTAGAACTTCTATGACTAAGACAAATAACATTGGAGACAAAGGGCACCCCTGCCTAGTTCCCCTGTGCAATTCGAATGGCTCAGAGAGAATATTATTTGTCATTAATCTTGCCTTGGGGGCTGTATAGAAAGTTTTGACCCAGCTTCTAAAGACTCTACCAAAATTATAGTGTTGGAGGATGGCATGCAAAAACTCCCACTCGGCCGAGTCGAAGGCCTTCTCTAAGTCTACCGAGATGGCTGCTGCCGGGGTGCAGATTTGCTTTGCCCTTTGAATGAGGGATACTAATGACCTAAGGTGGTCCGTACTGGCCCGACCCTTCACAAAGTCCACCTGAGAGGTGTGAATTAAGCTAGGAAGAACTGTTTCCAGCCATGACGCTAACACCTTGATCAGGATCTTAGTGTCTGTGTTTATGAGCGAAATGGGCCGATAGCTTGCTGGGAGCTTTGGATCTTTTCCTTCCTTCGGAAGGACTGTAATAATCACCTCCCTAAGTGTAGATGAGAGTGACTCTTTTGTCAAGGCCTCCTGTAGCATGTCTCTCAAGGGAAGAGCCACTTTATCTTGGAAGACCTTATAAAAATCAATAGAGTAGCCATCACCCTCTGCAGCCTTTCGTACTGCCATTCTATTAATTGCATCCCTAATTTCTTTCTCTCCTATGGATCCCTCCAATTGCTCGCATTGGGCAGTTGTAAGCTTTTATAGTTTCGTGCCCTCCATAAACTTATCAAATTTAGTCTTGTCCCAGGTAATGTGAGATCTGTACAGGGAGTCATAGAATGAAAGCATAATTTTGTTTATAGAGTCAGGTTTGTTATAAATGTTCCCCTTGGCGTCCTGCAGTTGTGCTATATGCCTATCGGCCTGTTCTTTTTTTAGTCTGTACGCGAAGAGTTTCCCAGCTTTTTCACCCCCTGCTCAGTACTTATATTTCATTCTTAAAATTTGGAGTTCTGCCTTTCTAGAGGCTAACATGTTCAGCTTCATTTGCAGAGCCAAGAGCTCCCGTAAGAACTCTGGGTTTTGCATTTTGTTTGGGTCTTTCTTGTACTGCAGTTCTTTTTCTCCCAAATCTTTTTCTAGTTCCTTAGTTTCCTTTTCCCTCTGCTTTCTTTGGTAAGAGGCATAGCTTATAATTTGGCCTCTTATAGTTGCTTTGAAAGCTTCCCATATAGCCGCAGCCAAGGAAGAGCCCCGATGGTTGTCCAAAAAGTATGTTTTCACCTCTTTCTGGAGCCAATCCCTAAACTCACTTTCTTGCAGCAGTAGAGGATCAAGTCGCCAGGTCAATGATTTAGGGAAGGAGTCGGAAGAGCTATCTAGAGAGTTAATGGGGCGTGGTCAGATATGTATAGGGGAGCAATATTTACATCCAAAATCCTATCCGAGATATTTGGAGAAATACACCAGTAATCCAGCCTGCTGGCAACCTGTTTGGCCTCTGAAAAGTATGTATAATCCCTCGTGGTGGGATGGGTGATCCTCCACATATATCCTGTAATTTATGTAAGGCTAGTAGGTCTTTCACAGCTTTGATGGCTTTTGGGTGACCGTCAGACTTCAAATTTGATCTGTCCATAAGGGCATCCAATGTCAAATTGAAATCCCCTCCCAATATGATGTCCATTTCCTCTGTCATCATCCCCATTAGTTCCTGTGAGACTGTACGAAAGAAATCCGGGGAATCCTCATTCAGGGTATAAAGGTTTGATAGGATAATGTCCCCCATTAAAGTAGTAACCCTGGCAATCACCCATCTTCCCTCTTTGTCTGCCCGGTGCTCCTACAACTGCCATCTGAGATTTTTGTGTCATAGAATAGATACCCCCCTTTTGGTTTTACTTGCCGCACTGTGAACTTCCCAGCTCACCCATTCCCTCTTTCATTTTTTAGCTTCTATAGGATTCAGTTTCATTTCTTGAAGGAAGGCTATATGCGATTTTAAAGATTTTAGTCGATTCAGGATCTTTTTCCTTTTAATAGGTGAGTTCAGGCCCCTTACATTCCAGGATGTGGCCATAATCATATCACTAACTGCCATTTGTTCTAGCTATTAAAATATATTTCTCCCCCTTCCGGGATTCTATAGGTCTGATTTTGGTGATAGGGTCACTGCCAATCCTCTTCACTCTACAATACCAGACATAGCCCCCTTCCCTCCCCTCAAATCCAACCCTACATGATACATTTACAAATTTGTGTGTAGGCTCCAAGAACTCCATAACTTTTCCCCCTTCTACTTCCTTTTCCTGGAACACCCTAACCATACCCTGGTCTAAGTGGAACTCCCGCAGTAACCCGGCCACCCAAATCCAAGGTATCCCATGGTCAGGGAGTCCACTCCTGGGAGAGGAGCATGCCCTCTTATTGGAGCTACTCAGCCCCTCTATCAAGAGAGGGGTTAAAGCTCCCATAGCTGAAACACCTTGAGCACCCTTGGGTACCTGTGGACCCCTGTTTGAGTTAATTAGTCAACAAGTATAAACTTTAACTGTATAACTATGGAACATCAACTAATACCATACAATACAGCAATGAGGGCTAGCCCTCTCTTGAAACAACATGCCTCACTGTAGTAGAGGCTCCCTTAAGTTTCCTGGATGAGGGTGCTATGTATATGAACAAAACAAAGCATTTGTGCGAGCAAAACAGAGTATTTGCACTTTAGCCATGAGCTGTTCTCCTCTCACAGTGTTAATTAATACATTGAGGTTGCAACCACTAAAAAGCAGCGTGTTGTCCTCTAACCCAACTTCCTCCCCTGACTAACCTAGGGCTACTTACTGCCAGGATATCCACTACCTGTATGTTATAGTAGCATGAAGCACCTTTGGCTATCTGGACAAGAGCCTGAGTTTCAGAACCCATCCTCACCTAGCTTGTATAAACAAAACTGTTAAGTTGTAAACCTCCTCAGTCTATGTCCATATGGAGGGTGGGGGGGGGTCTGCTTGTGAGAGGAGTAAAACAACCTGATCATTATTCATGGTAAATTCATAACAGGTCATTATGATGAACACAACCCATAAACAAGACAGAGACAGCAGTTACACACTGCCAAGCCTATCTGGCATAGACCAAGCAGGCACCACAACCCACTCGGGTTCCCTAAATTGGATCTGCTAGGCAAGATCTCTGGATGACATAGAGACTCTGGTTGGGCCCGAACAGAATATTCTAACATAGTTTACACGCTCCCAGAGATATGTAATTACCCCGCTAGCCTCTCAGGGAGTGACCTAAATGTACATACTCCAATGTGCTGCAATCCATATCTCAAGTTGGTGGTGGGTTTTCTGCCTGCAGCTCCCCTTCGCACGCGGCCCAGTCTTTGCAGAGGGGGGCCCAGTCTGCTAACAGGCTCTGGTCTGTAAGATCATCAGGCTCCGCTGCTTCAGAATTGATTCCCAGCTCGAGTGCAGTTGGAATAAGGTCCCCCAAAGGCTCATATCAGTTTGAAAGTTTAACTGGGGTTGTGACAGGGGAGATCGTGCTGTCATCCGACAGGGTCTGTATCCTCCGATGACTTCTGGAATGATTCTTTTTCGTGGTGGGTTTCTTGATAGAGGAGGCCCTGCCTGGTTTCCTCGATCTGCCCCTCTGGACTCTGTGCCAATCATCGCCCTGCACTGGTACACTTTACTGAGCACCACAGGTAGTTTCCATGGGTGCTGATGAAGGCTCCATTGCTTGCCAGCTTGTGCCACATGGGCGCTGTGGAGATTGCCATGATTCTCGCCCTTTTGGTAGGATGGTCTGCAAAAACTGCTCCACTTCCTCCAGGGAATTGATCATGTGGTAGACCCCATTGTGCTGTACCCTCAGCGAGGAGGGATATCTTAGGGAAGTTGGTATACCCATCCTGTAGAGTTGCTGTTTCACTCCTGCATAAGCCCTTCTTCTCCTTGCCAGGTCTTGCAAATAGTCCTGGTAAAGCTGGATCGAACAGCCCTGCCATTTTACTGATTTCAAGTCCCTCGTCAGCCTTAGGTATCTCTCTTTTACTGGGTATCTTAGAAATTTACACAGAATAGGACGAGGGTACTCACCTTGCTTGGGTTTTGGAGCTAAGGAGGGGTGGGTCCTCTGGATTTCTGGTGCAGGCTCATGTTCCAGCTTTAGCATAGCTGGCAGGGCATTTTCGAAAAATGAGACCATATCACTGCTTTCTATTCCTTCCGGGATGCCCAAAATCCAGATATTCAGCCTCCTAGCCCTGTTCTCTAGGTCATCCACCTTTGAAAGTAGGTATTGAATGTGGCTGCGGTGTTCCCTTAAATACCCATCGTGTTGGGGTATCTGGTCTGCCTGTAATTTAGCCTCTTTCTCCATGCATTCCACCCTGAGAGCTAGGATCTTAAGATCTTCAGTGATCTTATAGGAGGAAAGTTTAAGATCAGCTGTATCTTGTAGCACCCTGCTTAACATCGCTGTCATATTCACGATGTTAAGCAAGGTTCACAGAGAAGTTTTGTGCAGCCATTATCCCCCAGACCAGCGTGATAGTGCCACTCGGCTTACGTGGCTCCTGCTGGATACCTTGAGGACTATACACTGGCATGGCAGTGGCCTAAATGCACAGGCACAATGTGGAAGAGACGATCTGGTTAGACAGGGTACTGACGCCCGAAGCTTGGTGCAATGTGTTCGAAAAATAGCTCAGCCTGTAGCACAAGAGTGATGGTATTCGGTTTAAACAGTTTCACCGATGAAAAGCACAAATCGGACTTACGATTGGACTTGCGGGGGTAACACAGGTCCCTAGGTAAGGATTAGGATGCCACCATGTTGGATGCCAGGCTCCACCCCCAACTTGTGAATATACTTAACAGACTACAGTAACTGCCTTTGTTACAACAGCAAATCAAGTTAACCATTCAGGTGTATGAAGGGTTGTGAGAACTGGTAACATTGCTGACTGAGTTCTGGAAGACAATCAAATCTGTCACAGTTCCCCAGCTGGATTCCGCACCAAGCCTCCACGCACAATGGAAAAACATTTTGTGGATATCCAGGAAAAGTCTGACTAAAACAGCTCATTGGAGCAGGTGTGCTGGGATGCCATCAGTTTTTTTCCCAGCATTTTGTGTTGTACCCTGGGCCAGCAGTAAAAACTACTGAGCCTCGGGAAAGCACTAAGGCATTGTTTTCTTCCTCCAGCCAGCAGAGACAGATGAGCCCAGAGGAAAAAACCTCTGCTGCCTCTACAGCACAGTCATCACCAGCCTGATGTTGAAGTACCTTAAGTGGTTGGTATTGGGTGATGTCAATGTTTGGGCCAATGACAAATCCCTTTTGCATGGTCACCATTTCCTCTAACAGATGGAACTGTTGGGTTTCACACAGGTTGTTACCTTTGCTATTCATGAATTTTGCCACACCTTGGACCTGGTTTTACCACTGGGGCTTGACCTTTATAATGTTGAGGTTGGTCTGGTAGCTGGCTGGACCATCATGCTGTGAGTTTTCAAGTCAGAAACCCCTCAAAATTTCTTAACTCCCTGGTTGAGTTAGTTCAGTACCGACCTTTAAAAGATATAGACCCTTATAGGTTCCTTTCTGTACTGGGCAGCTCGAGCCTGTTGCAGTTGTGTGCTGACTGGGTTGAGAATGCATTGGAAGCTTATAATACGGATATTGCTGCTGCTCTCAACTCACTCACACTTTTTTGTGCACCCCCTGGTTTAGTGAGGAGCTCAAATAGCTGAAGGCCAAAGGGTGGAGATTAGAGCATTCTTGATGGATATCAGGCTTGTTGGTGGCTTTCCTAACCATTATAATGAGTATCAGAAGGATGTCAGCCTGAGAGAGGCAGAGTTCCTGTCACAGGCAATTACTGCAGTGGTTAACAGGCCAGCCCAGCTCTTCCTCACTGTGGACAGGATGTTGCATCCAGCTATCTGGAGGAGTATTGACACATAAGAGATGCTAGGCAGTTGGCCAGTTTTTCCTACATGTTCCTCAGTCTCCTTAAGTTGGCTGTCATGCAGTATCATGGTACAGTCACTGACTAACAGAGGTCTTCAGTTCATTTGGGAGGACTGCCTCCCTGTGTCAGCTGTGGAAATTCTCTGGGTGATCATGAAGCTGCGTCCCACCTTCTGTTCACTGGACCAACCCAACTTTTGCTAGACTGCTGGGAATCTATCTGTCCAGGGACTGCTGATATTGAGTGGTGTTCACATGAGGACAGTGTGCTTCTGGCAGCCTTGAAAAGGGCTGTCATGAGACCCATTCTCAAGAAGTCTCCTTTGTACCTGGATGTCTTGTCAAATTACAGACCTGTCTCTTACCTCCCCTTTTTGGGATTGGTTATTGAGAAGATGTTGGAAATGCAGCTGGAGATGCACCTGATGGCTTTTGTATCTATGAACCATTCCAGTGTGACTTTAGAGGGCGTCATAACATAAAGACTGTGCTGACTTGGGTGGAGATTAATCTTATGGCTAGAGATAGAGGGGAATATTCCATTCTGGTTCTCCTTGACTTTTAGTCAGCATTTAACACTATGGATCATGGGATTTTGATAGCTCAACTAAGAGACTTGGTAGAAATTGGCAGGATTGTGTTGAGGTGGTTCAAGTCCTTCCTTTCCAGTAGGCTGAAGCAGGTAGAATGGGGGAATTTTCTCTCACAGCGAGCTGCCCTGGCCTGTGGAGTCCCTTAGGTTCGATCTTGTCTCTCATGCTTTTTGAGGTGTATATGCTGCCACTGGGAGAACAGATATGGAGGTATAGTTTGCAGTTTCACTGTAATGCAGATGATACGCAGATGTATCTATTGTTTGCTCCTGGTGAGGAAAATGCAGTGAGCATGCTTAATAACTGCCTATCTGTGATCAATGACTGGATGGCCTCCAACTGGCTCATGATAAATCTGAACAAGACTGAAGTGCTACTGGTGGACTTGAGTATCTGAAGGGTGACTGGACTGATGGACAAGGTGGCTGGATTATATCTTGGTCCCACTCAGTTTACAGCCAGAGATACAGTAGGGTGAAGAATCTGGGCATCATTATGGACCACAAGCTGACTATGAAATATCAGGTGTCTGCTATGGTCCATAGTGATTTCCTTAACCTTAGGACATTGCCTGGATAAAGCCCTTTCTCAGCTCTCAGGATATGAAGTGCCCGGTGCATGCATTCGTGACATCAAGACTAGACTTCGGTAATGCTCTGTATCTCAGGCTATCTGGATGTTTGATGTGCTGCTTGCATCTGGTAAAAAAATGCTGCAGCTAGAATAATTGCCAGAGTTTCTCACTCTGAGTATATCTCTCCAGCGTTGTGGACATTGTACTGGCTGCCTAACAGGTGGTACATCTCTTTCCCGATAGGTTTGTTAACATACCAAGCTCTACATGATCTTTAATCCTGGGTACTAAAAAGACCTCCTGTGCCCATATGCTCCTGACTGTCCCCTCTGCTCTTCTTAGTTGGGCATCTTGAAGGTCCCCAGATCTCATCTGAAGCTGTCTTGGAATCATGCCTTTGCAGTGGCTGCTTCAGCTTTCTGCAACCAGTTGCTACAAGAGCTTTGGGAGACTGCCTCAATTAAAAATTTTAAGTGGGGGCTAAAGCACAAGAACTTTCCCTATTGATTCCTAACATTTTCTTTTTTATGATGTATTATTTACAAATAGTAATTTATCATGCTGCTGTTATTTTCTTTGTACTGATGTGTAAGACACCCAGAGCCTGTGGAATTGGGTGCCTAAGAAATAAATATATTACTATGACTACATATTAACACAACAAAACAGACGGGTTGTAAATAATAGGGAAAATACTACTGGCCTGCTATGTCTCCCATTCTTAGCCACTGCACTGGCTGAACTGGAAGAATTTTTATATATGTTACATTGTTCCTCCCCAGGAAAAGAGGATGTATATAAAATGCAAATGAAAATCAAAGAGAACTACCCTTACTGACACAAGGGACACAGAACTGAGGACGTTCTATGATGCGGTGCCTTATAAAATGACCCTCATGGGGGGGGGGAGAAGATAAGATCATTACAGTATTTTAGTTTGATTATATAGCCATTTACTGTACATTGTAAAAGGTCCAGGCTCGCAATCTGAATATTTCATGTAAATGATAAAACGATAAAAGGGTCAACAAATGCACTAACCACAACTTGAAAAAGAAATAAGTCCACTTACCTGCATGTACCTCTGAGTCTTTTTCTGCTAACATAATATATGTGTTTATGTTTCTGTGAATTTACTTTCTGTGAGGGAAGCACTATAGCTTACAGTAGTAGTTGGAACTCAGAGCTTTGAACCTGGAAACCTAGCAAACCCTGGTTTGAAACTCACAACCGACACTTACATATTGTGTGGCCCTGAGCAAGACACATAACCTCCCAGTGCTTAATTCTCTTCCAGGTTGCACCAGGAAAGTAGTCTTTGTCCAGTCTGCCTCTCATGGTCAAAGAATTCTAGAATAAAAGTATCTTGTTCCACTAATTGATTCAAGAGGTGGAACCATTCAACCAAGAAGGGGTGAAGCCATGATGGATATAAAAGGCCTACCATAGCTGAGGTGTAGAAAGCTTCAGTCAGACAAGAGTTGAGGCCTGAGTGGCAGGGCTGCCAGTGCATTACTGAATGTGCCAAATGTGCAACTGAAACTACAAAGGACAAGAATCTCCTGACTAGTTTAGCTGTGGACCAGTGACTACTCCTCCACAACTTAATGGCTTCAGTGGGAACTCTTGTATTCCTTTCACACTGTAGCCTATACTGGGAAATGGCTACAAAACATCTTAATTTGTACCCAAATTATGTGGTTCTGCCTGAAAAGCAGCACCTTGGTGAGCTAACCTGCAAGTTTGATTGCTTTCCAAGACTTTATGCTGTGACTTTTGAATAAAATAAAACTTCTCACATTATTAAATTGCAGCTTGAGTCATCATGGCCATTACTTTCAACCTGCCTCCCATACTCTCCCTATTACATCCTGTATATCCCATCTTATTGTATTGCACTGTGCCAACCTGTTCTAGAGCTAGCCTTGAAATGCCTGTTATTCCCTATGTATTTTCTCGATCCCTCAACTGTTCATGTACAAATTTTTACCTGTAACTCTCCCGGGTCGCACCTGAAAATAGGCACTTGGCTGTCTAGTGTGCTTACCCGGTTAACAAAAGCAAATAAATAAATAACATGATTCCTGACTGAAAACCCAGTGTTTCTTAAGAGCTTTACCATACAAATGTAAGACACTACAGATTGAGAGTTGTCTTCCTGGAAAGAGAGGAAACAGCAGGACTTCAGCTCATTAAGGCAGTTTAAAGTGATAGTGGAGGAACCCAACTGATGTGGAGTCACCTTGATGTGGTAGCCAAGCCTGCCTTCATGTCATTACCAAGATGATACAAAGAATTCCTTCTTTAAACCAGGGAAAGAATCTACAAGAGAAAAAAAAATTAAAAGATTTAACAGGCCCATTTGGACAGAATAGGCTGGGGGACTACATTTTGTTTGTTAGATTATATTAATTAGTGTTGACCACCCACCAGCAGCCCTCCTGTAACATATAAGAATTTATGAAATCTGAATAAAATGAAAAAAGAGAAGGAAATGCTCCTTGATAGAATCCCAGTAATACCTTCTGAGGCAGAAGCCAATGATGTAGTATATCAGGCATTATGCAATGGATGGTCAAAGTCCTCAATCTGATTTACCAAGACCACATTCAACTAGGATATGTCAGTACATATTTGCTGTCAGAAAGTAGGTCAGTAATCAGTCAACAAAATCAAAATCAATCCATTTAGTTAACATGATGCACTCCAAGATTTGTGATATCTTGGGAAATCATTCCATCACAGGTACTTGAAGTCTCTCAGCCTACGGCCTAGTTCCTCACAACTAGCCTGAGATGATTAATAGCCCATGATATTGCACACCATGGATCATATTATTGCTTTATAGAATCATCAGGCTCCTATGAGTAGGTTTAGATTGATCTGATACCAAGTAGTATGCTTGTGCAACTGTGTACTTTAGTTTAAGCTCTCTCTGTTCCTTCTACGGAGAGTACCACCCTGTTGGAGTGTCATAACGCCACAGGAACCATGATGAAAGGCTTCACAACCCCTCAAGGTGTCGCCGGGATGAAGTTTTAGGACCAAGGGCACCTTAGGGAAGAAGGTCCAAAAGAACAGTGGAAGACAGAAAAGCACACTTTTCCCAAGGAAAGGAGAGACATAGCCAGACTGAGACCCAGACCTAGGCAGCCACCAACCAACACCAACTCCTGCAGAAACTACCTAAATCTTTATGACTTTTGGCATTGAGGAGACAAAAAAAACCCTCAAAGGAGGAAACCTCTGATGATCCAAAGCCTCAGTCGACCTCCCTCCAGGCTATGAGATAGAATTAGTAACTGCTTGATTACTGCAATTTAGAAATAAATATTCAGGGGAAATATTTTAGAGGAAGGCATTTCATCTAGCACTCTAACAGGAAACCTGTGAGGGTGCCATAAGCTGATAACTGCAGCTAAAGAAGGTTACCCACAAAGGAGTTTGACCCCTCAAGTCAGGAAGGAGGAAAACAGTGACCACCAAAAGGCACTCACGTGGCCTCCAAACTGAGAGGAGACCTTGAGGGGAAGCCAGTCCCTTGAGGGGAATGGGAAGAGTTGAGCCCTCTGGAGCAGACAGAACATTAGAGCACTTTAATTGATTTTCACCTTTGAAGAACAGAGGAGGAGTAATCAGAGGAAAACAGGTGAACCTTAGGTGGTTTTTGGGAGAACAGCTTTCAAAGGTGCTGCTGATGCAGTCTGCACAGCTAAAGGAGCCCATGAGGACTGAGAGCCCCCACCCTTTAGCAGCTGAAGTTTTAAATGCTACATCAAAAGGATCTGCCAAGTCAATCTGCATGGCTAAAGTCTCCCCCGGACCATGTGAGATTCTCAACTAAAGGGCAGAGAGACAAGGACCCCCCACAAGATGAGGGACTCACCTTGAAGATTCAGACCTGAAGTGAACAGAGTAAGATCATTGAATGCTGGGGCAGGAGAGCCGAGGAAGCCCAGATATTGTTATGGCTGACATGTGACATGTGACATGTGCAGTAATGTAGCAGGAGGCCAATGGCGATGCCTGGCAGCTGTGAGTCCAACCACAGTAGAGAGGAACAATGCATAACTGAACAGCTGACTGAAGCCATGCTAGCTGACTAACAGTGAATTGGAACTTAAGAAATGGAATGAAATAATGGTGGACACATGCCACCAGTCCCAAATAACGTACAATGAAACTGCTGTTCTGAAGTCACTGGTGCAGTAGGTACCTGAACTGAGGAACTCTATAATGGGATAGAATGCATAAAATAAAATATTAAAGCTCTTGCTATGAGAGCAACAAGTCTGGTGCAAGTAGAAAGTGCTCTAAGGTAAAATAGAAGGGGTGCTAGGACTTTGGGACTAGGAGTATATTGACTGAAGCAGAAGCAGAGGTAGGGCAGAAGTATCCTGGGGTGGTAGCCATCTGCAGCCACCAGAGAGGATATGGATCAGCCTACATGAATGCCAGACTCCATAGAAAGGCTCCAAAGTTAAACCTTGTCTGCTTCTGTATGAGTGATGGACCACTGGTTACCATCAATGGGCCCGAACAGCATAGCATGGAGAACTCATCAAGTCAATGAAAGGAACAGGAGTGGAAAAAGAAAGGGAATCTGGAGTCAGCCCAAGTGGGAGAGCCCATAAAATAGGAGGCAGATGGGAGCAATAGAGATTGTCGTACATAGACAAGGAAGGGAGGAAGGACACCCAGAGACAGCCAATCACAACGTAGCACCAGCACAGGTAGAAGGACTTAATAAGCAACTGCGTGTCATGAACCAAAGAAACATTTTGAACATTCTAGGGATGATTGAAGATGTGTGGTTTTATACTGTACAGAGGGGAGTGTGGTGTGTCTTGACCACCGCCTCCAAACCACAGGTAAGGCCTTTTAATTGATTGTCCATCTCAATGTAACAGTTTAACACCTGCTGAACTTAATGTTTTCTAAAATGAAAACTTAGATCCAGATTTCTAATCTGATTTGCTTTATTAGTTGAAAGCCTCAACATAGAGACAATTAGTTTACTGTGCATACTATTTGAATTCAGACAGGTTGTACATGATGCAGGTATTCTGGGGCCCTCTAAACTAATGTTCCATCATTAAACCCAGTTTTCCATTACATATGATTTTTAACATAATTTACTTAAAAACAGCAGTTGATGTGAGATCTGTTTGACTTTACACCTCCATCCACATGTCACTGTAGTAATAATACTCACTACTAAAGTGAGAAATATTAGGTCTTTTAAAAAGCACACTACAGATATGTGGAACTTTGGCACAGTTTTCAAATCACCATACTAACCACCTCAGTATTTAAGAGAGGGAAAAATAGCAGCTAACACCCATGACAAACAGAAGACACCAGAGAACCAGGGAAGAGATGTTTACTGGCTTTTGACATAAGTTTTTACTTTACAGTGCTGTTGCCATCACAAAAATGAACTTGTACAGTAGATGAAAAATTACAACTGTAGGTTTGAATATATGTAGAGGCACTAAACCCTATATATAAAGAAAATTACAACATTTTTACATTGATTTACAAAAAGAGGAGTGTTTTCTGTGAGTTGTGATTTGTCAAATGACCTGGCTGGGGCGAGACCAGATACAATTCAGGAAGAGTTCAGAAAACATGGGAGGGGTGTCAGGCAAGTGGCATAGTCTGTTTCTTTCTGGCAGGTGTTACCTGTCCATGACAAGGGGATGACAGGAGACTCTGCACCATGAACTTCAACTTATGGTTGAGGAAGTGGTGCAGAGAAGAGGGATTCAGATTCATTGGGGACTGGGGCTTCACCTGGAGGGATAGAGGTCAGTACAGGGGCAATGGCATACATCCCTCCAGGAGGGGAACTGAGATCCTTAATGAACAGTTTAAATGCTACATTAGTAAGCATTTAAACTAGCCGAGTGGAGAGGCAGAATAAGGCAGGAAGTCATAGTCTTTTCCCCCTCACATGCTTAAGGTGTCAGCAGTGGGAATCCTAGGGGTTGGAAGTCCCACAGTGAACAAACACAAATAGGAAACCATGAGGAAGAGAGAAGGGCAAAGGAGAAAGATAACAGTGCAGAAAAAGTGGAGGGGCAAATGGGCAAGAAGAGGGGAGATGGCCGTGTAAAATGGAGAGCCATGTGTGCAAATGCTTCAAGTCTAGGCAACAAGATGGATGGATCTAGAGGTCACCATAGCAGCAGGAGACCTGGACATAGTAGCAATTTCAGAGACCTGGTGCAATGAAAACCAGGACAAGTAGATAGTCATTGCAGGGTATGCACTACTTAGGAGGGACAAGGTAGTAAAAAATGTAGGTGGGGTGGCTCTTTACATAAGACAGAACATAAAGGCCACAGAATAACAAGGCAGACAGAGTAAAGCAGAGGTGCTGTGGGCAACCTTGGAGACAGCGAGAGGGGACCACTATTAGGGTAGGGGTGATCTACAGACCTCCAGCACTGGAAGAGGAAGGAGACAAGGATATTATAGATGAAATACAAAGGATGGCTAACAAGGGCAAGGTACTGCTAGTGGGGGACTTCAATGTACCAGATGTGGATTGGAGCCTACCTGCTGCAGCATCAGTTAGAAGTAGGGAAATCCTAGGCTCCCTGTAGGGGGCATTCCTCAGGCAACTAGTTAAAGAACCCACTCATGAGGGGGCGTTACTGGACCTGGTACTGTCAAAATGGGACAGTGTCACTGCTGTCACAGTGGGAAGCCACCTGGGTACCAGTGATCATCATATGCTGTGGTTTAGCATAAGGACAGGGCCAAATCCAAGACACAATAAAACAAGGGTCCTGGACTTCAGGATGGCTGAGTTCAAGAAAATGGAAGAGTGCTTCAGGGAAGCTCTAGCTGGAATAGGGAATAAGGGTGGAGTAGCAGAAAAGTGGGCAAGAATAAAGCAGGCCAATGAGAAGGCAACAAACCTCTGTGTCAAGCAGGTTACTAAGAGCAAGAGAAGAAAGAGACCACTATGGTTCTCCAAGGAAGCAGCAGAGAAGATAAATGAAAAGAAGCAGGCATTCAAAAGGTACAAGACAGCACAGAAGGAAGAGGATAGGAAGAGTTATCAGTAGAAACAAAGGGAGGCAAGAAAGGCAGTTAGAAGAGTTAAAGCCCAAACAGAGGAAAATATTGCCAAATCAGCAAAAAAGGAATAAAACTTTCTTCAGGTACATAAGCAAAAAGAAGAAAAACAAGGCAGGGATTGTAAGACTAAAAGGGGAAGGGGTAGTATAGAAGAGGACCAGGAGAAAGCTGCCATACTGAATAAGTACTTTTGTTCAGTATTCACAAAAGAATGGCTAGGTGATGAGCCACAGATCATGGAGAAGGGCATTAAGGGAATGGAGGTAAACACTAGCCCATTTACAGAGGAGAGAGTCCTCAGGGAACTAGCAAAACTAAAGAAGACAAGGCTTTGGGGCCAGACAGGGTTCACCCTAGGATACTGAATTAACTAAATGAGGAACTGTCTGCACCTCTGATGACCCTGTTCAATTTATCACTAGATAGAGGGGAAGTTCTGGGGCACTGGAGGAGAGCGGATATGGCCCCACTACACAAAAGTGGGAATAGGGAGGAGGCAGGAAACTACTGACCTGTAAGCCTGACTTCGGGGGTTGGCATGGTTATGGTAATGCTACTTAAAGAAAGGATTGGGGAATACCTTAACACCAGTGGATTGCAGGTTCCGAGTCAGCATGGGTTCACAGGGGAAGATCTTGCCAAACAAACCGGATAGAGTTTTTTTACTGGGTTACCAGGGAGGTGGATCAGGGAGGAACTGTGGATTTGGCCTACCTGGATTTCAGTAAGGCCTTTGACACTGTTCCACACAGAAGACTGGTAAACAAGTTGGCAACATGGGAGTAGGTCCAAAGATAGTAAAATGGGTACAAAGTTGGCTAAGTAATAGAACTGAGAGGGTGATGGTAAATGGAGTTCACTTGGAGGAAGGTAACGCAACCAATGGGGTGCTACAAGAGTCAGTCCTGGGACCGGTCCTCTTCAATGTATTTATTAGTGACTTTGCAAAGGATCTAGAAGAAAAGTCCTAATTGCAGATGGCAAAAAATCTGCAACAGAGTGGACACACCGGGTTGGGGGGGGGGTGGATGGAGAAAATGAAGGAAGATCTAAGAAAAAAAAATGGAAGACCGGTGAAGGTTTTGGCAACTGGGCTTTAATGCCAAAAACTCTCAAATTATGCACATCGGACACACAAACCCAAGGGCAATGTATGATTTAGGGGGGAGGTGTTAACAACAACAAAACTGGAAAGGGATCTGGGGGTCATAATATCTGATTACCTGAAGGCCACACCTAGAGTATTGTGTCCAGTTCTGGAGGTACCACCTCAGGAAGGATATAGACCGGGTGGAGGTGGTACAGAGAAGGGCAATCCAAAATGGTGCATGGCCTGCATCAGAAGTCATATGAGGAAAGACTCGGGGAATTAAATATGTACTCAGTGAAGCAAAGGAGACAAAGAGGAGACATGATCGAAACAATGGTATCAACAAGGTACAGGAGGATGGCATATTGTACAGAAATAGATGCTCAAGGATGACGGGGCATGATATGAAGCTGGAAGGGGGAAGACTTAGAGGGGATGTGAGGAAATATTTCTTCATGGAAAGGGTGGTGGATACCTGGAACAGCCTTCCAGGAAAGGTGGTTGGTACTGAAATGGTAACAGGTTTCAAACATACATGGGATAGACATGGAGGGACCATAGTAATAGGGCTGGGGGGCTGTAAGGCTGGAGATCAATTAGGGACTATGGCTGCACAGCAGGTAGGAACTTTAGGGCAGACTAGATGGGCCAAGAGATCCTTTACTGCTGACAGCTTCTATGTTCAAAATCAGCTACTTGGTTCTGAGATTCAAAAGTTGATTAAACAGATACGCACCACAACAGTATTGCATGACCAGCTGTTTTACTATCCAAGCAAGCATCGGAGTGCCAGTCATAAGAAGGTGGATGGCAGTGGAGGAGGGTGGGGTGCGTTGGTCACCTTTTTGCACCTGCGGACTTGCTTAAATTTAAGAAACATGGTTGCTGGGAGGGGATGTGGACTTGGGTGCTGCTACAGGGTGTGGGGATGGGAAATGATTTGTTTAACTAAACAGCAAAAGGAGATGGCAGCTGGCTGTGGAGGCAGGTGGGTTATGCCGGTCACCAATCATTGTTTTTTTCTGTTACTATTGAAATTGCAGGTGCAGAGGGAGGAGGGTGTATGTGGGCTCATTGAAGAGGGTGGGGACAGGGAAGGGTTGTTTTCACCAGGATTAGGGTGGGGAGGGTTCCACCAAGCCACTTTGACAAGAAATTTGTTGAACGGCATTACAGAGATGGCACAATGCCAACAGTCAGCATTGTGCCGTCAGTGAAACAGAGTGTTTCCTGTGGAGGTCTTTGCCCCTGCACACCCTACAGTTTATGATTATCAACTACAAGTCAGAGTTGTTTCGGGGAAGGGGCATACACATTAGAGAAAACAGCATCGGTGTACTGTGGACCATTACAGCGAACTGCCTATTTTGTCACTGTAATGGTCTTCATGGAATTACCGTCGCTGTTTCAAAGGTATACCTCTGGGTAGAATTGTAGTGGCTGTTTTATTTCTTTTTTTTTCTATTTCCTGAAAAAAAATAGGCACAAATAGTGCTACTATTCGTTATTCAGATCGGAATAATGAATAGTTCATTATTCAGAATATGCTGAAAATACTATTTGTTTCTTGAACACCACTAGTCTCTGGACTTCATTGGTTCCCTGACCTGCACAATACGTATTATATCTGAGTTGGTGAGCACCACATAGAGAATGGTGGCATATTTTGTGTGTGTTCCTTGACCAGCTGCACCATTAGGCAGTCCTGCAATCATAGGTGCTGGAACCGGGGGGAGGGGGGCGAAAGGGACTGTAGTCACTCCACTTTTTATTTCTGTATGTCAAAAACTAGTACAGAAAAAGTGCCCTTTGTACCCTCATAAGTGCCCTTTTGATTCTTAGCCCCCTCAGCTTTTACCATCTTCCGGCACCCTTGCCTGCAATGGAAGTAGCAAGGCCTGATTTCTGCTGCTCTTAGCTGCTGGAATATATCAATTGATGCCTGACAAGCTGAGATCTCCCACAACCACCACCTCCCCCTTTGCAACCCCCTTCTTTGTTTCTGCCCCTAGTCTCTATCATCCCCTTCCTCTTGTTCTGACTGTCTACTGTCCTTTCCTATGCACAATTTCTTACATGGTGCTACCTTGAACTGAACCCACAGTGGTTCTGTTTCCCATTTTCTGCCCCAGATGGACCCATCCTTTGTTGACTCATTGCCCTCGCTAACACAGAGTGGTTCTCCTCCTCCTTTGTCTTCTCCCATCCCACCTATACATGACATACCCTGGGACCGCCAGGTCCATGTCATGATTTTCATGTTTCCATAATGGTGAGGTTCAACCCTACATCTGCCACTATTATCTGGAGCTCACTAATTTTCTTTCCCAAGCTCCTAGCATTAAGGTAGACCACTTTCCAACTTGTGCCCAAATCCCCTCCTTTATACAGGCCATCTCCCTTCATTATCCCATAACATCCATAATATCCTATTTTTTGTTGTTGTTGTTTTTATGTTTGTTTGTTTGGCAGCTTAGTAAGCACTCCCTGGCATCTTCTCTTGACATATTATGAACTTCTGCCTTGCTGCTTCCTTATCCTATGTGCCAGTCCCCCAGTTCTGGAGGAACCCTAGTTAAGTTCCCTCTTGGTCTCTTTTCTAAGCATTTCTTTTAGCTTCAGCCTCCACTGAAGTCAGTTTAACAGACTGACAACGCAGAAAATAAACTTATGCCCCAGACCATTGGTCCATTCTGTTTTAGTTGAAGGCTGTCACCCTTGAAGTTTCCTATACCAGAAGCCACCCACCAGCCACCCAATAAATGGTAACCATCCTCCTGACAGCATTCCTTAAACCACCAATTAAACTCTTCAGCCTCCTCTTTCTACACTTTATTCTTCCTTTTCTCCCAACCCCACACAGGCATGACATGGGACAAGGCCAGGGAAGCTGAGTGCACCTTCAGTCTGTCCTTCAGCATTTGAAAGCAGTGATTCACTGTTTCAGTAAGATGGGTTGCCAGATGTTTGTTATTCAACTGTATTAGCACCCTTACTCCCACTCTGCCAGCTCTAATATCCTCCCTTTCCTATCTATATCCTGGATAGCTGATTCACCAGAAAGGAATCTGACCCCCCCCTTCCACTTCCCTTTCCCCCTCCGACCACCACTTTCTCCAACTCACTAATCATTATGTCCTCTATGAAGAAATACTTCTTGCTATCTTCCTTCTGTTCTTATCCCCCAAGTGCCACCAAGTTGCTCTGCCTACTGTTCCAGACTGACTCCAAGTTCACCCTGACAGAGTCCTCTTTCAGGAATGCAAAGTGATTTCCTTTTGGGATTTTGGTGGTTTGGATGACCACCCTGTGACTGTCACTGCTTCAATTCCCTCTCACTCTACCCACCCTCTTCCAGTCCCCTTGAGTGGTGGGCTTCTGGGGGAGTAGAGGTTCTGGGCTTGGGTACCAGATTATCTGAAATTGCAGCTATGATATCTCCTCTCTTGCTGCTACCAATTGTGCATGAAGCTCCCCAATGGTCCTATATAAGGAACAGTTTCCCCTCCTCCAGAGCATAACCCTGACGATTAGCACCCCAGTCACTAAAGCTGTCTATCTCCCCTCTCTACCTCTGTTCCATGCTGTCAGCTATCACCCTTTACACAATAACTGACATCTACCTGCCTGACACAACTTCAGGTGTCCCTTTGTGCTCCTGCTCTAGATAGGGAGTTTGCTACAGCCACTAATTAATATATTTCCACTGATGTACAAATGATGCACTTTTTAATGGTAAGGTTAAGTTATCACACTAGATACTAGGATCCTTTACATTAACTGCCATTCTGCTTACAAACTGAAGTTACCTGATATCTCAACTGGCAGATTCCCCTGTGGAACAGTAGAATACCTACAGATGTCCTGCAGACTACCTTAGCCCGATCTGCTACACCTATGAAGTGCCAATCATGATATGGGATGCTGGGGCAGATTACAATTTGAAGTCATAACAAGGCTTCCTGCATCTTTTCTAATAGTCCATGGGATCACATGCTTCCCTCTTGCCACCACCTCATGCTGAGTAAATTAAGATGACTCCGCTTTCCGTGGGACCCAAACTGCACACAATCAAGCTAGGCAAAAAAAAAAAAAACTCAGTACATCTTACTACTTGATGCTACTCACCACAAACTTTGCACATCTGAACTGGGGTTTTCTCTAAAATCTAAAGCAAAACAGGGTTTTCTGCTTGTCCCCTTTTGGTCCATGGTGTTCACATGATCCCCTCTGGTCTCCACCTCATGATGAGCAAGCTAAGCTGGCTTCACATCCTGTGGGACAGGAACTGCACACAACCAGGCTAGGGAAAAGTAAAAAGTAAAACAAACAAGAAAATTCACACAGAAACTAAAACTTCTCAGGTACAGCTTTGTACCTTTAGAGTGGAAACTTTGCCAGGCGGGGCATTTTCATCACAGAAGGTGGTAAGGTGGGGGATATTATTATAAGAGTCTGGGTGGTGGTAGGGGGGTGCTACAAGTAAATGGAGTGGATGCAGGGCAGAATATGTTAAAAATAGTTTTTTTGATCCTGCCCAGTGGCGTGGAGGGCTGAGGCATCATGCCTTACCTCCTGCCATGCCGGTGACCCATGTTCATGGTGCAAGCAGGTTGCTGGGGGTCGGCCAGGGTGGGAGAGGATTAAGTATCCAGAGGACAGTTCTCCTCTCCCAGGGAGGGAGGAAGGAACACAGAGGTCAGAGCATCTCTGCCACCTAATGATGGCTGGGTGTCAGAGCACCTGGGTCCTGAATGTAGGGATGGGGGCAGAATAATTGTCTGGTGTGCTGTGGGCGGTAGCATGCACAGCTCAGCCATTGCCAGTGCCGACATTGCTCTGCCTCTGGGGGGGGGGGAGAAAAACCAGGAGAAGAAAATGTGCTGGAAGCAGCTTGATGAATGCCAACTCCTGCAGGTGCCGCGACCATGAATGACAGTCACCTCCCAAACTGGATCCATGTTCAGCAGCTTGAGGGATCCCCTCCACCCTGCCATGGGGGGTAAGCCATGGAGAAAGAAAGGAGGTGCACTTTGAGCGGGAGGTGGGGCTGGAGGGCTGGTGAGATGGAGTGCCGTTCAGGCAACAGAGGATAAATAAAGTATAAAAAAATACAAAAAAACAGTTTTTTAGTTAAAGGAGACACTTCACCATGTGAAGTTAGTGAAAAGTCAGAAACTTAACTAAGCTTCATGAGATGTGAAGTTTCCCAACTTTGTCAGTAAAGTAAAACTTTACAGCACTGCTAGTTCCCCTCCTACAATCCCAGTAAAGTTTGATCATTTTAATGCTGCCCGCATCTCCAATTTACATAATGTGATGAAAGAACCCACACACCCCACCCTGTCCCTGTAATTAGCTGTTCTCCTACCCTATCACCCTCAGGCAGCCAACCTCACTCCCTCCCTCTCTTTAAGTCCCATGAAAAATTGTCAATAATAACAGTAATATGGTAGCTGAAAACAAGAACATCATTCCACACTATTCAGTGTCCACTACAGATTGAATGGCAATATCTCTTTATAGTAACACCTGATTTACTGACAAGTGGCCAATCAGGTGTTTCAAAGGGGAGACATCACTGTTCATTTCACATCATGATTGGGCTCAAGCCATGAATGCTAGCACCCAAGTGAAGTACTACAGAGATGCTGTACTGTGGAGGCATACCATTATTCTAATGAGATATGAAACTGAGGTCCTGTTTAGTCATCTCTGGTGCTGACCTGGTGGGTATTCAGATGCAAGTAAATGAACTCAAGGCACTTTTTAGAAGAATATAGGAATTTTATTGAGAAAATACATGAAGTTCAAATCATATAATCAAAATATGTAGGGGATATATGATTGGCAGGAGTGGGATATGGAAAATATTCTGACACCTGCAGAGTGAGCTCTATATTCTCATGAGTGCCAAAGGCACGAGTGAGAATGCACAGCTCACGATGCAGGAGTCAGAATATTTTCCATATCCCATGATCTGCACATCATGTGTAGAGTTTATACCACTGGGGTGAGAGCTTTAGGAACATTTTTTCTGTTTCTGTGTGTTTCCTGCTCATTCTGTGTTTCTGTGGGGGGGGGTGTTCTGAATGGAGTGGGAGTGAGAAACACAGCTGAGTGTGTTTGGGAAAGCTAATGGAGTGATTCAGAGGCTCACTGAGAAAGAGAAAACCTCTGCAGGTAGCAGTGAGAGAGAAACTGCCTTGTAAAAGTGTCATTTAGAATTCAGGTTGTTTTCAGGCTGAGAACAGCACAGTCATGGGCTAGGAGTGCTAGAAACTCAGTGGGACACAGCTGACAGTATTTTGCAAAGTTAATTGAGTGAGTCAGAGGCTCGCTGAGAAAGACAAACTGCTGCAGGTAGTGAGAGAGAGAAACTGCTTTGTAAAACAGTTTCATTTAGAATTTAGGTTGTTTGGAAGCTCAGATCAGCATAGTAATGGGCTAGGAGTGTTAGAAACTCAGTGGGACAGAGCTGAGAGTGTTTTGCAAAGCTAATTGACTAAGTTACCGCTTTAGTGAGAAAGAGAAACTGTTTTTGAAGCAGTTTCCTCTTTAGAATGCTATATGTAGTGCAGATATTCTCACTCCAGTGACATCACCAGAGTGAAGATAAATGTGATATCCTCACTCCAGTGACAACGTCAGAGTGAAGATAAATGTGATATCCTCACTCTGGTGATGTCATTAGGATTTCTCCTCACTCCAGAGAAAATATCACCATTTATTCCACTGGAATAGCTCTCACCCCATTGGTATAAAATTTAATTCACATATTTATACATAAAAAGAAAGAAAGAAAGAAAGACATACTAAAATCAAGTAGCTGTATCCCCTTTTTCTTGGGGTCTCTTGTTACGTTGCACACCAGACTTTAAACATTTACTGTGAACCTTCAAACCCACCCCAAACAAAAACTTAAGAAAGCAAACTCTATTTTACAAACTTTAAAGGGTTTTTACCTATACCATACAGTGAGCTGATAACTAAATACATAAACCTGATCTATGCTAACCTTAGTTGCTCTATAGCATATTTTTAAACAATTTTATAGGGTTATTTATGTTTAATCAAATATGAGTGATCTTTCCACCACATTTTAACTTTTGACAGGGGGTGAAGGAAAATATCATAATCGTGTATGATTTGTAATGCTGTTTTACATAATTTACTAGATGTTTCATGTGATGTATCTTGCTGTTGCAATATCCACTGGCATCTCTGGCAGTATAGCTTAGAGGTTAGAGTAATGTGCTGTGAATGAGCTTGGTACATCCAGCAGGCTTGGGTTTGATTCTCACAGCCTCCACTTGCATACTGTGTGACTCTAAGCAAGTCACTTAACCACCCAGTGCTCCTGGGTCCCCCTTCAAAATATACACTTTTGCCTAGTGGGCCTTACCCAGTTACCAAAGAATAAAATAAAATAAATAAATAAATAAAAATTGATGAAATTTCCAACAACAGAAAAAAACAGCCAACGTATCTTTGTGGTATTTGTTAAAGATTGGGAGAATAGTCTCCTGATACCAAAATGTCATATGGGAGCCCTGACAACCATGGGAGGTTCCATTTTTGTGCGAGAAATTGATATAATTGTGAAGCATAAGAATACCTTAAAAGAAAATATTCCATAGTTTCCGCCTGGGTGAATCAGGAAGCATAAGGGCAATAACGTTCCTCCTGGGCCTTGTGTTTATCATTACCATGAATGTTTAGTCATCCATTTGAACAAAGCCACAGTACTTCCCACATGTGTTCAGGGATCCTTTTATTATTCAATTGTGCTATAACACTGTCCTGTTTATTTATTTGATTTATTGAAATGTTTCACTAGGAAGGCACGCTGAGCAACAAGTTGCTCATCTCCCAGTGTGACCTGGGGGGTAGGGAACAATAGGATAGAATACAGAGAAATGTTACAATGCTGGAATACAATTTGCTTACTTGCATACAATGAGAGCAGGAGGGATTACAGGTGGATAACATTGGCTAACAATGCAACAGTTAAGTATAGTAGATATGCAGACACATATAGCAAATTGGCAACAGTTGGTAACACTGGAACACATATAATAACTTGGCAATAGTATGTAGCACTAGATGGTAAGGTGACCCAATAGTAATTGGTAGTCATTAGTGTTTGTTTTGTTGACCCGGTAAGCCCACTGGGCCTAGAAGTCCCTTTTTCAGGGGCGACCGGGGAGGGGGGGATACAGATGGTAAGCAATTGAATTTGAACCAGATTAAGCTGTTGGTGATATTTTTAGTGAATGAGGGAAATTTGGCCAGGACACTGGGGAAATTCCCCTGCTCTGATGGTGCATGGCCGCCAGCAGGAGTGCTGGTCAGCTTTCCAAGATGGACGCTGTAGAGGAGCTACAGCAAGTTCAGTCTGCAGATGTGAAGGAGACCATAGACAAGGATCTCTACAGAAGGTTAATTTTCCTTCAGCAGAGCTAGAAGATGCAGGAGTTATTTCTGGATGCCTTATCTTCTTCTGAGGATTAAAAGTTCCTGTAAGCCCTACAGAGCCTGAAAAGTAAAATGCTGCCTTTAAAGTCTGTTCAGCTACTTTCTTGTACAAAACCTATAGATGGTGTTGCCCTTTAAGACCTGCACTGCCTGTGGATGATGTCATGCTACTGAACATGGAAGGATTCAGCTGAGAATGGTGTTTCTGCTGTTTGCAGGAGCAATGGCAGTTCCAAAGATCAAAACCTTTCTGCTCCAGCACAAAAACAGGTCAGTTGGGGTCTCCTCTGCCTAGCACTGAAGCGCTACTTGTTTCAATAGTTTGGGGGATTTGTTGAAGTGGGAAAATGGACTGCAGCAAGATAAACAAAGAAACTGAAACCAGGGAAAAGTATGTGGTGGGAACTGCTCCAACACTGACTAAACAAGCAGGGTTTGTTTTTCTTCTTCCACTGCTCAGATTATTTATCAAAAACAGCCAAATGAACAGGAGGAAGCAACTGTTTTCTTTTGGTGACGAAATATGGGAATGCTTCTACATCTTTGCAGCAGGTTAAATGTTCTGTTCCTCAGCCCATTATGCCTAACTCTGATATTTTGGCTTCCTCTTCTACTCATGAGAGTGACTGGACTCCTGCTTCAGCTTTAATGGCAGCAGGGTGAAACAAACTCCTTCAGGAGAATGGGCTGCTGACTTAACCTGGGATTCTTCATTTGACATAAACTCTCATTACCCTAAGTGGAACCCAGAAAGCCTGTTCAATCTACTAAAAAGGGGGCCTGGACTCTAGGGATTTGGTTCATAATATCTCTAATGATACTGTTAGTCATGTTTCTGCAGAGTCTCATAATGCTGTATCTGATAAAGACCTTTATTATCTGACTTATTTGCAAAAACAAACGTGAATCTGGCTCAGCAAAGGATGCTGCTTATTAGATATACAGGGGCATGGCTGAAAGGCCTAATAGAAACTATGTTGGGAGGCATTTAATTAAGGAATCCTTGCATTTTCTCCTAGAGATGTGTTTGCCATCATCAATATTTCAGGAGAGGATAATTATGATGTCAGTTTTAGATCAGCTGCCTTGTTAGAATTATTTTGGATTAGGTATTCCCAGGTAAAGTTCTCTCCCCTTTGGTCCCCGTTTGTGATTATTCCCCTCTCTCAACCAGCCATCAAGTTTGTTACAGTAATGTTCCGCAATGAAGGGGTGTCAGTGGATGATATTACATATTGGTTGTCCAATAAATGTGATGTACAGGGGGATCCAGAGCCTATTTTAGACTCAGAGGGCTTTTGGACAGGTGGATGGAAATATAAGGTCAAATTATGACACAATGAACATGGTTTTATGCATATCCCAAACTCCTTCTTACTAGGCCGTGATAGAGGTGTTTGTTTTTATAGTGGTCAAAGGGCCTGCTATATATATGGCTCAGGACGCATTTGTCTAGTGTTTGTGATAGTCCTAGATGTGACAATTGTGGCGAATTGGGCATTCACTAATTCAATGTTCTAACTAACGAAATGTGATTTATGCAGTGTAGTTCTCACACATTCAACACATGTCCGTGGGCTGCAAAAACAAAGTGTCAGAGGAATTGTACTGAACAGTTTTTACAGAAAGCACAGGAAGACCTACTCTCTCATTCGCCTCCCACTTTTCCTGGGGACACCTCTTGATGTAAGAAAACCTGTAACTCCTGTGACAATGAATTTAGTTCTCCCCTCCTCTTCATCATTGTCAAGGCCTGTACAGCCTAATAGTTCTGCTTTGCAGGACCCTCTGCTTGTCCCAAGTGTGAAATCGGGTGGTGTTGCTAAGACTTTAGATCAGAGCGTAGAACCCCCCAAAATTGACCCTCTCTCTCTGCCTCCTAGAAGGTCCATGAGGAATGTGAAATCAGTACCTGATGCAGTTACAGATTCGTGGAAACTTCTAATCTTTTCTCTTCTTTCTTCTTGGGGATACAGCAATGGATGTTGTGGATTCGGATTCCAAATCTCTACCCAAGACCCCATGGAACCCTCCCAAGGTTCTTATAGGAAAAGAAAAGAAAAGAAGAAAAATAAAATAAATTCCTTCTTTTTTTGGTACTCATATGGGTTTTCTGTGGGCTTCTTTGAATGTTCATAGCATTTTAAATGGAGCTAAACGAAAGGCTATTTTTCATATGTTGCATAATTCTAGAATTACTGTTTGCTTTTTACAAGAAACTTGGATGTTCTCTAAAGAACATGTTACTGCCTTTAAAAAGGATTGGCCTTGGGGCCCTTCATATTGGTCATTTGGTCAGGATAAAGCTGACGGCATTGGTATTCTTTTTCCATCTTCCAGTTTAAACTTCATAAATTAATAGACTGCATTCCAGGGAGGGTTTTGATTGTGGACTGTTTTCTTGACTCTGTCCTATATAGACTTATTAATATTTATAATCCACAGGTAAAAACAGCCAGAATAAAGTGTATGAAAACTATACAACCTTTTCTGCTCACTACCAGGCCAGTACTGTGGGGTGGGGATTTCAACTGTTCTCTTACTGACAGGAGATCTAGTGGAAAAAAAATGTATTGTGATGCTAACTTTTTACAATTTGTTATTAGAGAGGCAGAACTCAGAGTCTGCAATACTTTAGAATCCAACCCCCCTAAAAATACATTTTATAAAGGGAAGACTGGTACCTGTATTGATTACCTTTTCACCTCCAAAAATATATATATTTCACAGTTTTCTAGACAGCCTTTTGAATTTTCAGACCATCTCCTACTTAAAATTGCAATAGAAATCCCAGTAACTTATAAGCCCTACAAAAGTAGATGGCGACTAAATACCTCATCATTACAAAATGACTTTGTCAAACATTCTATAGTTCAAATTCTAACTGCTCGCCTATCAGTTGCAATGTTTATATTCGGACTTAGGGATCTGGTGGAAGAAACTAAACTAGACTGCATGGATTGGTTTAGAACTTATGGACAAAAACCCAGAACGATAATTTTCTTCATTACCTCACATTACGTTCAAAATTACAGTCTCTATTAACTAGAGCTAACACTTCTTCAGAAGATTTATCTCTTTAATTAAGCATGTTAAATTACAGATGAGGAAGTTTCAATATGATAGAGCCAGATCCCTGCAAGCCTTAATTAACAACTACACATCCAAAACAGTGATAGGGGACCCCTATAGTTTGTGTAAAACCGTACGAGATAATTCTACACTAGATTGTTTAGTCAGTAATTCACAGTATTATACTGACCCTTCGGATATAAGTCATATTATATTCCGACATTTCCAAAATTTAGGTCCTCATATAGACTTACAAACTGACGTCTTTCAGGATTTTCTGAAAGGTGTTACAGGCCCTGTCATTGATGCCTCAATGGCAGCTGTTCTTTCTGAACCCTTTTCTTTACAGGAAATTGTGGATGTTATTTCTAAACTTAAGCTTAATGTGTCTCCTGGGGTAGATGGGTTATCTAATGCCTTTTATAAAACTTTTGCAAATGAGCTGGTTCCCTGTTTAGTTGGTGTTTTTAATTCCTTTCTTTCTGGAGGACAGATCTATCCTGCATTCACAAAGGGTTACAAGTTTATATCTTTAAAAACAGGAGATAGAAGTGAGATCAAAAACTGGAGACCTATCACATTGTTAAATTCTGACTATAAAATCTTTGCGATGCTGCTTAATAACAGACTTCAATCTTGGCTACTCTAGTGATTTCTCCAGTTCAGTTCTGTGGTGTTTCTCAAAGACGAATACATTTGGTACTTTGTTATATTAGAGATTTTATTGAAATATTACATCACAGCAAACAAACTGGTATTCTACTATCATTAGACTTAGAAAAAGCCTTTGATAGGGTTAGTCATTCATTCCTTTTCCAAACCTTGGCCTTTTTAGGAATGCCCCCTGAGATTCTTACAATTTTACAAAATTTATATTCTAATTCAATAATCTGTCCAGTTATTAAAGGGAAAATTGGGAAAGGTTGGATGCTAAAAGCTGGTGTCAGGCAGGGCTGTCCGCTGAGCCCTTTATTATATATTTGCTCCTTAGAACCCCTTATTAGACATTTACAGTCGGTTTCTGGTTGGGAGGGTCCAAACATTCCCTTTTCTGACTCCTTTAGAAATATACAAGTTTTTGCGGATGACATCTGTTTATTTTTTAAACAACAAGGCCAGCTGGAAGTTTTCTTTAAGTTATTTCACAGGTATGCGACCTTGTCAAACGCCAAAATTAATTTTCAAAAATCTAAAGGGTTGTTAATAGGAGCCGAATACATTAACCCCTTGTGCACAGAACTATTTCATTCACTACAACACCTATTTCCATTTTAGGGTTCTGTTCAGTTCCCAAAATTTACCTGAGCAGAATTGGCTTGCAGTTTTAAATAAAATGGATAATAAAGTTCAGAGGTGGAAACATTATAAATTCTCGAAACTGAAGAGAGTTCAGATTTTTAAACAATTCCTGTTACCTTGCCTACAATATTTGGCATTTCTGTACCCTGTCCCAACTAACCTGGAAGTGAAACTGTACAGTATTAGTTTTCAGTTTTTGGAAATAGGTTAAATCCATTAAAAGGTATTATACTTACCTGGATAAAGTCAAGGGAGGGTCGGATGGTAGATCCTGTGGTTTTCTGTTCTTCCTTTTTCTTACTTTTCTTTTGGAACTGTACTTTAACCCTCAATATTCCAGAATTTAGCTGGTTGAAATTCTTACTATTCAAGTATTCATCGAAATGGATTGGATTGGCTCCAAAACCTAATATTTCCTTTTCTACTCCTTTTCTTTAAACCAATTGTTCGGAAATTATATATGTGGCAATTGTCCAAATCACAAATTATTAATTCTCCAACAAAACTATATTCCACTATTATTTCTCAAATCTATCCTCATTCCCCCGCATTTAAAAACTGCCCAGGTACTATGACCCATCTGGTGTTAGCACAATTAAATAACCCCCGTTTACCCCCTTACATGTGGGAGACGCAATGGCTGATAATGTATGGTCGGTTACAAGTTAGAGGGACAGCTAAGTATAAAATGAAGGAAGAAAGGTTTTGTCCTTATTTAGAGTGTACGGCACAAGAAGAAACCATGGAACATTTTTTTATTCATTGTTCTTTTGCCTCTAAACTATGGGTGTATTTGGCAACTATCTGGCACTTCCCATGGTTGAAACATATTTCTTATGAATTGTTAGTATTGGGATCTTTACCCCCATGTCTTGCTACATTTCATACTTCGACTGTACAAATTTTCTTAGCATGTCTTAGATTTTGTTTATGGCAAGTTAGATGCCAGTGGGTTTTGTATCAAAAAAAGCCAACTTTTTTAGGCTTCAGCCACTATGTTATTTGTGAATTAAATAAAGTATATCTAAAAGATGCTCAGATTTATGGGACTAGGAAAGTTCAAATCTGGTGGAAGGGGTTTCAGCATATGATAAAATTTAAATGACGGATTACTTTCTTTTCTTTTATGCTTTTTGTTAAAAGATAACTGTGTATCACTTGCTTTTTGTTCAGTACCTTTGTTGATTTGTATAAGCTTTTGTGCTTTTTGCTACTGTTTTTCTTGATGTGTTTTTTTTTTCCATGCTTTATTTCAATAAAGAAGCAATTTACCCCTACTCTTTTCGATAAGTGCCATGGGATCTTTAACATCCACCTGAACTACCACCAATCCAGGCAGATGGGACCTCGGTTTAATGTCTCATCCAAAAGACAGCACCTCAGAAGTGCAGCACCCCTCTCATGCTGCACTTACAGTGTCAGTATTGGGATATTAACCCAAGTGCCAGATGTGGGAATTGAACCCACAGTGCTCTGATCTCCCAGCCTCAGAGGTGAGTGTGCTACCTACTGAGCCACTGACACTGACAGTGTAACATAGATATTCAAGAGTTACAGTGATTGGACGAAGAATGGAAGGAGGGAATGAAAAATTGTGGAGGGCAGAATGGAAGAAGAGAAAGGAAATTTATGGACAGACACAGACAGAACATGATTTTCAAGGCATACAGAGAAGACAGGGTGGACTAAAGTACATATAAGAGGGGTATAGGGGTAGGTTATAAGTGCTAAATTGAGTGTAGGGGTGGGCCAGTGTTAGGCTATGTTAACTGGAAGGGGGGTAGGAGGAGAGGTAGAGTGTGGCCGGGTGATATGAAAGAGAGAGAGAGAGAGAGAGAGATTGTAGGTGGGGGGTATCCAAGGGGGGGAGGGGGTTGAAATTCAACAGTGTCCTGTTCTCTATATCTGGGCAGGGTGGTGGATAGCCCAACTGGTATGACACTGGTTATAGGCGATGAGGGTTATTTATGTATAGTGATGTGAGAGATGGGGGTGTTGAGGGAGGGATGTTGTGGAAGGGGGTAGCAGAGGTCAACTATAGTAGGGGGTAGTATCCCACCAGTGTGCTGGGGTAACCCTGCCTGCACAATGCAGTGATCTAGCAGTGACTGAGGGGGTGCAGTAAAAGGAGAAATGGGGAAAGGGAGTAAAGTTGTTGCCCACCGTGGATCCTGCCTGCACAAGGCAGTGATTGAGCTCATAGGAGGAGGATAGATTATCATTTGGTAGGGGGCAGTTCTTAAACTCAGGTTCAGATGGGTTAGTTTGTAGCATGGTAAGTTGGTATAACTATGGCCCTGTATGTTGTGTAATCTGAGGACAGGATTCTCAAAGCAGATGTGCTGGGTGCAAATGAGATGTGCCGGTGCAACCTGGATGCGCTGACCCCAGACAGTGTGATTCACAGAAGAATGCACTGCAAGATGCCCTGCACGCATCCCCACTGTGAATCACGCAGATGCAGAATGGGCACAACATGAGATGCCCCAGTGCAACAGGGATGCTCCAAAGCATTGAGGGCAGCACAATTGTGAATATGAAGCAAGTCAGCAGGGGACAGAGGAGCAACAGGGGAACCTGCAGTGGCACAAAGGATGCAGAGAAATACACCTGCAGGGTCCAGACAGAGTACCAAAGGGCTCACCAGTGGCCACATCAGAAGAGGTGAACAGACAGAGCACACAGAGAAACACCCAAAAGCACCTGATACACCCCACACAGGAGCCCAACTGGCACATATGACAAGCCCAGGGGTGCCTGTCAAGGTGTGCCACAGCTGCTGGGGGCACCATGCAGCATGGAGCTGTCCCCAGGACATGGCCTCCTGCACAGGAACCCAGAGATGTGGAGAAAGGGGATGCCACACAGGGGCACACCAGTAGACAGACACAATGGTGGACAGGTCGAGTGCCATGCACTGCACATGTGTAAGAAGCCCACAACCAATGGGGACCACACGCAGAGCTGCACAACAATGGGGCAGCAGTGCAACAGGTGCAGCCCACATGCACCACACACATAACAGGAGCACTGTGAAAGGCAGCGTGACATAATGCCCACTCATATGTAGCAGGAAACAAGGAGGGCACACAGTAAGGCCACCTTGTTAGGGGGGCAGGATGTATGTGTGTGCAGTAACACAGGTGCATACATGTGTAAGGCAAGAAAGTAACAGCAGGCAGCAGCAGACAAATACAGAACACATGCATAATGTACAGTGAATGACCACAGACACCAGTTGCAATAGAAAATGGTTTAGTAACAGCAATGGCACACAATAAACTATTTACAAGAACAACAGCCAGTAGGAACAGGGAAGGTGAGGGTGGGGGACTGTACAAGTACAAAAACAGGTATGCAGGAGGGTGAAGGGGTGGTGTGTGTGTATGTTAGAACAGGATACAGCAACAAACAATATGGACAGGGAAGGCATGGGAGGCAAAGCAGAAAGGGTCAAAACAGAAATGTCCATGTCCCTAATGTATGGGAAGTGCTGCAGCATGGCCCCCATGCCTAGGAGGACCCCTGATACACAGCAACCTGACCAGCCTGGTCACTGCTGCAGCAGCTGTCCCTGATTCCTGTTAAGTGGCTGTAGCATCCTCCATACAGACCTCTGGATCTGGAGTCCTGCCAGCTGCAGAAGTCCCTGACACCTCCGACAAATGGGGACACGTGGCCATGCACCCCATGGACCTACAGTGGGGGACACAGACAACAGATAGTAAGTGCCATGTTCCACACTGCCCCCCCAACCACCAAGTGAGTGTGCTGGAGGCATCCACATGCAAATTGCTAAGAGCCTGCCAGGCACACTGAACGCCTGTAAGAGGCTGGCACACAGTGCCACACTGTGACCATGGAGTGTTACTCAGGAAGCATGTGGCCCACATGTGCATGCAGGGTTTTGCACAGAGGGGCAAGTTGCCATGCCCCCACAGCATGTGCACATAGCAGCAGGCAGCACAAGCATGCAGGCCCTGTCCGGACACCACTGGATCACCACAGGGTGCCCACTCTGCACATAAAATGTACACATGATTGATGTATACACAGAGGCCAAGTGCACTGTGGCCCAAGCACACACCATGCCCACATCCCCTGTGTGTCCACAACCAGCAGCACATGGACACGCACAGTGGACCTGCAAAAGCCAGCTGAGGGTACCGCCCTTCCCTCCTGAACACACTGTGTTTGCACAAGACAGAGACTCACCTGCACCAGCATGCCCCTGTCCATCGGCACCGACACCGGCCCTAATGCACCTGGCCTCCACCACAGCCATGGCCCGCCACCTGCCTGCCAGCCTTGTGAGAGCAACAAAAGCAGAGAACACCATGAGGAGACAGGAGGTGCGACATGTCCATCACCCCCCCCAGCAACTACACCAGTGGCAGCATGCAGTGAAGGCAACACCACACAGTGCTCCAGTGATGGTGCCCCTGGCTGCGTTCATGTCTGCCTATGCATTCCATGTGTGCAGATGGATGTATGCAATGCCAATGGCCATGGCATACTATGCATGCCACAGTGGCCCTGCCCTCCCCATGCTCTATGGTGCACATGCCCACTCTCCCTGTGGTCACTCGGGCATTGTCCATGCTGTGTATGGTCTGCTTTGCACACGTGTGTGTGTGTGTGTGTGTGTATAGTGGTGAGCAGTGAGCCCACCCCCCCACAACCCCATGTTGCCCCGTGCATGCATAGTACTGTGACTTACCTGGGCGTGTCACCGTACCCCAGTGTGCACGGTCCTGTAGGCTCCAAAGTCTGTCCATGTCCCTGCACTGCAGATCACCGTAATGGTGCCTGCATTGCTCCCCACTGTGGGAAACAGCTGTCCTGCGCACCTATTGCACAGCAGTCCTGGCCCACACTACAGACATTGGCTCCGTGAGGTCATCTGACCCAAATAGCTGTCTCTCTCGACCTGCAGCACCAGTGCAACAAGGTTGAGCAGCTCCACCTCACCACAGTTCATGGCCATTGGGCCTGTCCTTTGAGAACGTGGCATGATCACCCTCAGTGTCAGCAGGTCAGGTGTGCACAGACAATGGTGCTGTTCTGCAATGGCACAGTCACTCCACATGTGCGAATAGCCATCGTGCGATGCACTGCGCACAGCCTGGCAATGCGCAATTGCCACCGATAGTGCGTCATCAAGCATGCCACAGCACTTTGCAAGAGTGGGAACACAGAGTTATGGGACATAACGATTGCACATGCATACTCCACGCTGAGCCGCCATCTTGTGACTGGCAAGCAATGCCACGCGCAGTGCAGTGTTGCCGCGCACAGTGCCGGTGTTGTGCTGTAATCCACAGGTGTGCAATGTTAGCCAGTTGCACAATGAATGCACACAATGTGACAGGCAGCACCACAGTCATCACACATGTGGACGTGTATGCACAGCCAGATGCGATCGCATGGTCAGTAATACCGGACTGTTAGCACTACACCTGGCAAGCCACTAACCTGGCATCGTGCATGCATGACACTGTGCTGCGACAGTTGTACTGTATTCAGGAACTGCTCTATGTCCCACGCACATGAGCTGGAAATGCGCCATTTGGAGATGAGCTCAATGCAGCAGATGCTCCTTGCTGATTGGGATCAGCTGGAGGCAATTATGCAATTTACAGACATTGCTCCTAAATCAGTTCATTGCCAAATTCAGGGGCATTTCACCTGTTTAGCATCTCATTACAGATGCTCCCAACCTCATTTGCATGTCCTGACCCATAAATGCTCCTGAATGTGCCTCCACAGAGCTCAGGTGACTGAGAGGAATTGTATCCTTGAAGGTAGGTCTGTTTACATTCTACCAAAGGCAGTGTGGCAGCACAAGAGGACAGTGTGAGGCCTAGGACATACAGCCATGGTCCATGCCTGTTCCTGGTCAGCAGGCACATCCAGGGAAGTGCCCCACAGTGTCCCGCTGTCCATTCTAGGTTCGGCATTTTTTTGGGGGGATGTTGCTGGTGGGTGGTGTAGCATGTCACCACAGATAGATGACATATGTGTTGCAGTCCTGACCACCATCCGGTGGTACATGTCAAGCAACACCAGTCACATGTGCAGAGCATTGCAGCTACATGTACCACTGCTACAGAACTGAGACTGCCAATGCCCAGCTGTCTCTGACAGTCCAAGATCCTGTTCCAGTAATGCATGGCAGGCGGGTGTGTGGTCTGCAGACAGGGTGCTATGACCCTGCAACAGCCAGACACCATGCCTGCACATATAAGGGCTACCTGTCATGTGCTAATGGCTGTGTATTCTCACCCACAGAAAATACTATGTCGGAAAAGGACACAGCTGCTGGACGCAGATATCCAAATTTCACTAGTGATGAGGACAGGGCACTGATCGAGGCATACCTGCTGCGCAAGGACATGAAGGCTGGGATGCTGTGGCATGGCATGTCAATGCCATCTGGAAGTTTAACAGGATGCTCCAGGAGTGCAGAAAGCACCTGAATGAAGAGAACAGGAGTGCCAAGGAGAAGGTGGCAAACATAGAGGCCTCTCTAAGTAGGACAGGGGGTGGACCACAGGCAGGTGTGAACCTTACACCCATGGAGGAGTTTCTGGTGGCCAGGATGGGCTGGGCAGCTGTGCAGGGTGTTTCTGGAGGGGGCTTTCAGACAGGAGGCAGTCCATCACAGCACTGTGAGTATACATGCCCAGGACATGTGTCTGTCCGTGTGTGTGTGCCATGTGTGCCCTGACAGCCCCACTGTGTGTGACTAACTGACCATGTGCCTGTGTGCACCAACCATGATTCTGTATGCCCCATCTGTGGACCATAATGTGCAGTTACATGTGGTGGGGGGGCCACCCGTGGTGTTCTGCTGCACACCATTGTTGCGATCACAGTGGGTGGTGGCCAAGGTGTTGTTACGGTTCCACACATCAACAAGAGGGCATGTACAGGCACTGGAACAGTCAAGCTATAGGTAGTGCATGGCTGTAGCAGTAGAACAGGGGTTGACTGTCATCACAGGGCATGTCAGGTGCACCACTGGCACATGTGTATGTCCATCTGTACATGTCTGTCTGAACACTACTGTCACCCATGTTTGTAACCATGTGTCCCTTCTTTCTGTTGCAGCTCCATCACACCTCATGGGTGCTGCCATCTGGTGCACAGCTGAGTGCCACTGCAAAGGATGATGCTGGTCCATCTCACTGGGCAGCAGCCAGGTTAGGGGATGGTGCTGTCCTGTGCCTGTCACACACGACAGCTGACCTGGATGCATCACCACTGGTAGCAGGGCCTTCCAACACCTTGGCAAGCAGTGCCATGGCTTGCAAGTGTGACGCCACTTGGCTGGAGGGGTTCCTGAGTTTGGCTGTTGACCCAGGGGACGTGATGGATATCGCTGATGCCCTGCTGGTGCTGGCATCTGGTACACAGGGGGCGTACAGCAATGTTGATGATGATACCGATGCCACACAACTTTGAGGGATATGGCCAACAGTGGAGCGCAAAATGCACAGTTGCATGCACAGGTGGCACCAGTAGGCATTGGCAGTCCTGCAGCCCCAGCACACCTGCAGGGCCTTCACAGCCACTCATGGTGGCGGCTGCTGTGGACTCTGTGCCTGGTGCTGCTGTGGTGGTGGGGACCACCAGCACGGGTCAGCAGGGTGCTGTGGTTGTGCCACAGGCGACAGTGGCCCATGATGCAGCCATCCCTGTATGTGCAGAGGTTGCACAAGCCCAATCCCCACCCATACCCTGGCCTGCTGTGGTGCATCCACCTAAATAGCTGTCCCTCAACAGTTGATGTGCAGCAGTAGACCAGCACACTACCCACCCATCGGTGCCATCCTCGTGAGCCTTCCCCTGCCAATGACATTGAGAGCTATGCATGCCTCCTGTGGGCCACCGTGGAGGGGCAGGCATCCCCATGGACAGAGCTCATGGGCCTTTGGATGCTGCTGGCTGTTGAACATGAGTTGTCGGCATTGTGGAATGCCCAGATGTTGGCAAAGGCACGCCTACTCCGGGCAGGCATGTCCGCAGCTCTGGAGAGGATTGCACATGCTGCCAAGGAGGCATGTGCAACCAGTGCACCACGTGGCCACAGGGCCTCCAACTGAATCCCCAGAAGTGCCTCACGCACATCAAGGCAACAGCATCAGGTGGGCCAATTGCAGCTGATGCTGTCACCACCCTCTCCATCCCCATCATCCCTGTATCTGACATGGATCACAGGGCCAACACACCAGTAAGCACCCGTTCACAGTCTCACTGCAGTATCCCTCCAGGGGTGCTGGCTGCCCCCCCCAGCCAATGGTGCTGCATTAGTGACCACCAGTCATGGGCGTGGCCACCCATGTGTCTGTGATAGCTGTGGTTCCTCCCACTGATGCCTGGGTGACAGCTCACATAGCCCCATTGTCTGCACCCTTTGTGGCCCACTCACCTTGACTACCTGTGCCTGGGGTGGCATGGGTGGCATGGGTGGCATGCACCTGGCCCCTGGACATGTGAATCCTGCTGTGCGTGTGTGTGTGTGTGTGTGTGTGTGTGTGTGTGTGTGCAGCATTTTCACCCTCATGGGTGTGCTACACTGCAGCATTGTTTCGGTAGAGTACCCTGTGGTGGGTATCTGGTGTGTGTGTGTGTGTGTGTGTGTGTATGGTGTGAGGTGCCAGCCATGTAGTACCCACCTGTGCTACTCACCTGTAATCCCTAAAGTGCTCCTCCACAATGGTGCCCCTGTGCAGCCGGGCCCTGAGGACCAATCGTGGGTCTCGGCATGGCAGTGTTGCTCCATCACACCACCCCAGGACTGCTGCAGCCTCATCCCCCTCCTCATCCTGCTCCCCGGTACTGTCACCCTCCTCAGCCTGGACAGCTATTCCATGGTCAATGGCCATGTTCTGCAGCATACAACAGGCCAGAAATATGCCACAGCCTTTCTCTGGGCTTTACTGTAGGGCACCACCCAACCTATCCAGACACCGGAAGCGCATCTTCAGCATGCCAAAGACACACTTGATGATGGCGCATGTAGCGATGTGTGCCTCATTGTACCACTCTTCCACCTCTTTTCCAGGTCAGTAGAAGGGTGTCAGTAGCCAGGATCAGAGGGGTATGCTGCATCTCCCGTGGGGAGCAAGAGCAGGTTGTTTTTCCACTGCATACCTGTGCATAGTGCCCACCTCCTGCACCTTGGTGCACTAGGTTGACTGCCAACTGTACACCCTGGTCCGCGTGTCGACTATTCCTTGCAGCCTACATCCCCCTCCTGACTATTACAGCCCGGCTAGACTGCACATGTCTGTCCATACCTGCCTGTGCTTGCAGCGATGGTTGCCCACACATGTTCCCATCCCCATTGTCTGCCCACACCTGCCTGGCGGTAAACCATGCATGGTTGTGTGCGGTGTGTTCTGCACCTCCACTCATGCCAGCTGTTGCACTGCATCTCACCTCCCATGCTTTGCTGTTCTGCTGCACTGTCCCCCTGTGTGCTTGGTTCCATCGGTGTCCCCCCCCCATTGTCCCACCTGTGCAGTGCACATCCCCCTGTGCATTTTGTGTCATGGCAATTGTACACCTGCTCCCTCTCCCTTCATTTGATGCACCTTGGTGGCCTGTTCATAGGCAGTTCTGCTTGCATCACCCACCTACAAGATGGCCATCTGGGTATGTTCCCAGTCTCAAACCAGCGGTAATGGATTGACTGGTGCCATATAAATGCATTGTGTGTACTCCCAGTGTGTGTGGTGCAGACATTGCTGATGTGCCCAGTGGCATTGCACACCACCTGGCAGTTGACTGAGTGGTAGCCCTAGTGGTTGTCATATGCCATGACATCCTCGCCAGGTGGTGCGTGGATTGCCATATGGGTGCAGTCAATGGCCCCATGACACCTGGCATGCTTGCTAGCCTGTGGAACTACTGCATAGCTTCTGTCCGCTCCGCCTGTATGCTTGAGAAATGGATGAATTCCAAAGCATGTGGCAGCAGTGTGGTGAGGAACTGTGTGAGGAGACGAGATGTGGATGGCTGGGATATACCAGTGGTGTCTCTGGCTGGCATCTGGAAGGTTCCTATGGTGAGCAGGCACATTGCTGTTGTCACCTTGGTATCCACTGTTGTGGCTTCCAGTGAGTGCCTGAATTTTGCCATGGCACAGCTCACAGAGCTACTTCAGAATAACCCTGTTCAGGCGCTATCAGCCGACTGTTTCGGTGTCCATCAGCTGTTCAAATGGCAGTCTAGCATGATATCACTGCAGGGCTGGCCACCTATGGTGCCTTCCACTGCCATGTTGCTAGTTTGCCCGTCTTCTCATCCCCTTTAACATTCCCACCATCAGGAATGGTGCTCCATCCATTCTTTACTTCTGCTGCTGCTCTACTCCTGCTTGCTGCTGCAATCCTGTGGTCAGCCTGCTGGGGGCTTGCTCTTAAGTCTACTTCTTTTATACTGCTCCTCACATGGGGCATTTGGTTCTTGCGCTGTGGATGCTCCTTATTTGCACATTCATTTTGCTCTGTGAATGGCCCTGCGCTGTATATGTAGTTACATGCCCCCTCAAGATGTGCCGCATATCATTACTTTTGGTCTCCAGTTCATCCTGTTTAGCGCAGTGCATCCAGGTTGCACTGGGGCATCTATGCTGTCTGTGAATGGCTACATGAAGCATTTCTGAGTTATGCCGGCACATCTCATTTGTCCCCAGCACATCTGCTTTGTGAATCCTGCCCTGAGTCTTTGGAATACTCCCTTTGTATAGTTTCTGAACTAAGGATTTCAAATACTTGGGGATCCGAAGATGTTGTGATACTTTTTTTTTGGGGGGGGGGCTCCCATTTTTTGGAAATACTGAGCAAGATTGTTCCTCATCCATTTATGATGTAAAGAATTTGTACGGGCTAAACCTAATTTTAGTGTTTGCTAAAACAGAAGTGTATGAAAAAAAGATTTTTGGGTCAACCATCCCTAAAGGCCCTTATCCTTGGATAAATATGTATAAGCCCTCTTTATGGGGTTTAATCTGCTACCCCACAGCATTTGCAAAAAAAAAAAACAGCTGTACAGACGTGTCTCTAAAGCAAACTGGTAGTGGATAAATCTTTCTGATATACAACAAACAAGGGATTAAAAACTGCTTTATAATCTGCACAGTAAAGTTTGGCTATCTTCCATCACTTCCACCTTTGGACATTAGTTTCACATGATGCTATAGCAGATTCTCAATTAAAGAAGGCAATTGTAGCAAGATAGGGGTATGCACTGGGGTGGTAGTGCTTTGTATAACATGAAAGGCAGTCAATCAGAAAAGATGCAGCACTCACCCTCGCAGTAAGGATGCAAAACAAATAAGTTGGTTCGGAATAACATGATTTATTCACCCAGCCAGGGAACACAGCATAGCAGGCAGTTCTTATGTTTCACCTCTAAGGATTCATCAGAGAATGACTCGGGTCTGAAGCCATACCTATTTTATGCTCATTACCTTAAACTCATTGTGCCAATCACAGCAGCACACGTCAACTAAAAAGCATGTGCCCATAGTTCATTATCTCATTTGTAGCATCTAACAATCAAGTGAAATAAAAAGAGTAATGTGATATTAAATACAGTCAAATAGTGGTTCTCCTTGTGATCATCAGCTTCAGTTGATATTACTTTATCACCAGTATATGCCCATTATGTCCTTATGTCCTTACTGCAAGGGGGGAGTGCTACACCTATTTTGATTAAAAAAGGCCATATTTTGAGAACCAAAAGTAATACCTAGTATTTTAATCAGTTCATCTGAAAAATGAACTCCTCCTATATAAGATAGAATAGGTGATGGTATCCCAATTTGGGTTCTACATGATAATGGCGATCGCTGAATAGTGATTGCCATTAGGGCGAGTGTATATCACTGAAAATAAATTTTGGTGATTCACACTCGAGGTGAACAAAAACACTGCACCCAAGATCCACGGTATTGTTTTGTAATGCTGGGGACTGTGCCTCCCGCACCCCCCCCCCACTAAAAGATTCTCAACTCCGGGGGGGGTGCATGATGGGGGGGCAAAATATTTAAAAAAATAAAAAGCTGCCTGCTGGCAAAAAACAAACCCTGCTACACCAGACCCGAACACTGCACCCTGAACCTCCCAACTGACCACCCTCCCCACCACGCTAGCAGACCAGCTTGGCAGTTGCCACCACACCCCCTCCCACATACACCCCTTGTCCTCCCCCCCACACATGTATACATGCGTACATCCCGTCATGCTACCTCACCCACCCAGGTATCCGGTTACTACCCTGCCAGATATCACTGAACCCAGTCACCGTGATTGAGTTGCCCTTTTTGGAAGCACTTAGTTGTAGTTGCTGTGTTCACTGGATACCCCCCAATTTGTATGCGCTTGCATTTATTAACCTTTAGTCAAGCATTTGAGACATTTGTATATATCTGCACTTCTTGAAGTAGAGTATGTGCACCATTTGTGTTTTCTAAAAATAATCAGACATCATCTGCATATGCTAAAATCTTTACTTCATCTCCAATATTATCCCCAGATAGACCGTGTAAATACTGATTTTGAATTAGTTTCCTAAAAAATGGATCCAAAGAGAAAATGTACAGGAGGGGACTTAAAGGGCACCCCTGTCTGACTCCTTTTGAAATTTTAATCTCTGAGGTGGTTTGCCCATCAATAATTCAGAAGAATAAGGGTGTTTTACTGAAAATTGCATCAAACAAAAAAACAGTACAAAATGAGGAATCAGAAGAATAGGGGAATTTTTTATTTGCAAAAAATGTATAATAATAATACATGACATAAGTATACTGCATGGGAAAACCTAATGTCATACGTAGTACCCTTATAGCCCCTCACCATGTGCCACATCAATTAGACATTTAATACCCTAAAGAAAACATTCCAATTGTGCAGACACATTGCCCCATTTCTCATTTTGCATATTGGTAACTTTCTTTCCACCACCCACTGTATGCAAGTATCATCCTCCCCAGTGTACAACTCAGTGAACTCAACTGTTAATCTCTACAGCTTTATACTGCTATATTATTTTTCACTCTATCCAGGGTCCCATACAAGTTGTGCTGGAATATGCCTCCATCAAGCTGTCATGTCTAGAACTGGCAATGTAGCTTTCTCTTTGTTGTACAGTAAATGCATTGACTTTCTTTCATTATTTTTTCCGGCAGTCCATAAATGGGATACAATTCTGCTGAAGTGCATGCTGGCATCTAAGTTGCCATATTGACCATTTAATGACTGCCTTTATAATCCTAATTGTACTTGGATAAAATTGTTTCAAATTCTCATCAAAATGCCATTACACCAATACTTCATATGTCATATTCAAGACCTGCGAGAAGGTCCATTTCTGTGCCAAAGCTGTCCAAAAAGTCGCAATAAAAAAGCAATCAAAGAAAAGATGAGTTATTGTTTCTATATTATTAAAGCATCCCTCTCATAGGAAAGTTCTTTCCTGCATGGATTTGTGATGATAGTTGCCACAAACATTCAATTTATTGTGACAACACATCCACAGGTCGCCCACATTTTTTGTGGTACCTGTGTATTAGTCAGTTATCTCTGTAAGTCTATTTCTAATATTCCTACAGGGTATATAAAGCACAGAGATACCAGGAAGTTTTTACACAACACTTATTTTGCCATCCCTTTTCTTGTATTAGACAGGAAGTCTGGCTTTAAAATCTTCCATTGTTTAAGTTTCTTAAAAAATTCAATTAGGTATAGAACTGTACTAGGCAGTATTGCACTAAAAGATCCCCATCTTGGTGCCTCCCATTTCTGAAAAAGATATAGGCATCTCTGCTGTGTCTGATTTATCCATACTGATCACTTGCCCTGCAGGATTGGTACTATATTGGAATATAGTAAAATAGTGAAAAAAATAACTCTATGGGGTTGACCATATTTAGATCCCCCCTTATCAATAGGCCAATAGGTAAAGTAATTGATCATTTAACAGGATTAAGCCTGCTGCCCCATAGTAACTTAAAACACAGATTATACATCCTAGCTTCCAGTTTTAATGACAACGGAAATACATAATTCACCGTTAAAAAATGAAATGGGAATAATAAAGGTTTTCAACATAAATATTCTTTTCTGTCTGGTCATAGGATATGATTTCCATTTTTGTACCTTTTTTCTGCTATTTCCATATAGGGCATCCAGTTATCCCCTGCTGGGTCTGGACATCCAAATGTAATCCCCAGGATCTTTAATGGCCCCTGCATTATCTTAATCCCAGCTTTCCTGAGCCTGCCAGTTCCATCTTATTGCTAGTGCCATTCCTGTGCTTTTATCTTTATTTAATTTGGTGCCTGAGCTTTACGAATATGCCTGTATTATATTCAATGCTGTTATACCAGAGCTATAATCTGCTACCGACAGACAGATATCATCTGCATAGGCTAAAGTTACAGGGAAGTGACTTCCAAGTGGAATCAGCATATGCTGAATCTCTCTCTCATTCTCTGTTTTCCTCATTAAAGGGCCAATAGCAAAGACATACAGCAGGGAGCTCAGTGAGCACCCATGCCGTACTCCTCTCTTAATTGCTATGTGTCACCCCTTAATTCCATTTATTACAGGGCATGTTGATGCTTTATCATATATGCACCTAATCCACTGTATAAATTGCTGCAGGATACTATAATGTCCTAGTATGGTGAAGAGGTAGTCATGAGACATCAGATCAAATGCCTTAGTCTGGTCTAAGCTCAAGACATACACTTCTACTTTGGAGCTTTCATGGAACTCTCTTACACAGAAACATAGACTTTGATGGCAGATAAGGACTGCCTGGCCCACCTAGTCTGCCCATTTCCCTACCTACTGGATAAGCTGCAGATCCTAGTTAACCAACAGCCTATTTGTTCCTACCCCCCACAAGAATTGTCTTATGTCTTTTCCATGCATTCTTGAATTCCCCCACTGTTTTTGACCCCACAACTTCCTCAGGAAGGCTGTTCTATGTGTCCACCACCCTCTCTGTGAAAAAATATTTCCTCACATTATCCCTGAGCCATCCACCCTCTATCTTCAAATTGTGTCCCCTTGTTCTTGCACATCTCTTTTTCTGAATGATGCTACCCTCTTGGACTTTGTTGATTCCCTTGAGGTACCTAAAAGTTTCTATCATGTCCCCCCCTCTCCCTCCTTTCCTCAAGGGTATACATATTAAGCTACTTTAGTCTCTCCTCATATGGTTTCTGTTGCAGACCCTGCACCATTTTAAAGCCTTTAAATTATCCATCATAGTCCTTTTGGGAATGGCACAAGTTTGTGTTTCTGAAATGACTATTTCTGCTGATAGGGAAAGCCTATTGCTTAGGATTTTACATAATATTTTCCAATCAACATTTATCAAGTTGATTGGTCTTCAGTTGTTCATATCCTTTTTATCCCCTTTTTACAGTGCATGGGTGGAGCCATGCTGATGTATTGCCATGATGTAAGAGAGAAAAATGACTGTGGTATCATGCAACAGGAATGTGAGGTAGGTGTCCTATGGTTGGTGTTTCTACTGGTGCTGAGGCATAGATCTCTACCTCCTGCTTAAAGCAGCAGTACTACATAAAAAAGTCAGTTGCTAGCTTATAGAGCAGAAAGCAGCTAACTAAAAGAAAGTACAATTTTCTTCTAATTTAACACTTCTGTCTCAGCAGGAGTCAGTGTCTGTTGAGATTAAGCAGAGAGATACTTTATTAGAAGTAGAAGGGGTCTTATTTAGGCTTAAAAAAAGAAAGAAAGTCAGTGTGTGTTCTGTGCTGGGAAGGGTACTGTATCAACTTACTTTGCTAAACCAGTAGGAGGAGAGAGAGCTTAATTGGGGGTGTGGCTTAGACAATATAAAAGCAGGTGACTCAAATTACAACTTCCTGTTGCTAGCCTTTTTTCTTACTTATTGCCCTACATCACACCCACCCTAAGTCAGTTCTACTTTTATAGCCACTATATTTGACTGCCAACAGGAACTTCCTGTTTGGCAGTAGGAAGGGAAGGATCATAGAGAAACATTAGTTTTGTCAACCCTAAAGGAAAAAAGTAGCTCACTCCCCCAGCTGCTGGTGGTCTGACACTGAGCAAGGAAGAAGAAGGCTACTGAAGAATATAGGAAGTTGCTGTCCCAGAACAGGAAGGTTGAGAGTTGTAAGGAGAGGAGAGGAGAGAGTAAGCATACAGAGAAACAGGAGAGGAGACACAAAATAAGACATAATAGGAGTGGTGCAGGGCAATGGCTGTGGGGTGGCAGCATTCTGGGAGACATTCTGGAGGCTGTGATGCTGCCATATTTGTAGACACCTCTCTGGTCTAAGGGAGGAGGTTGCCTGTCTCCAGGCTGACCTGACTAGGATTCGTGAAACCCCCCCCACCCAGGGACCACCAGGGCCAATGCCACTACCTCAGAGGTTGCCAAGAAAGAGGAGAAGCTGTACCAGGGTGGGCTCAGGGAGGAAGAGGATGGTGGAACAGAGTTGCATCCCTCCAGCTGTACCTCTCCAAAATTCATACACTCTTCTGGTGGATAGTGGTTCCACTATGGAGGCACCTGCAGTGGAGACCAAGGAGGATGCTGGGAACCTTCAGAAAGGAGACCCACAGGAGGGTGGCATGGGGCCCCACAGGGGAAGGAAACAACTCCTGGTGGGGTGGGACTCAATCATTAGGAGTGTAGAATTGGGGGAGGAAGGGGAGAGGGAGGTAAGGTGCCTGCCTGGTGCCATGGCTTGGAGGGACAGGAAGCGAATCCTCAGGATCGTGGGAGCAGCTGCACGAGGGAGGGAGCTGGATGTCATTGTCCACCTGGGGACAAATGACCTGTCTAGGAATGGGATCAGAGCAGTTAGGGGCCTTAGACAAGTAGCACATATGGTAACCTTCTCAGAGGTGCTGCCTGTCTATGACAAGGGTGATGCTAAGGTACTCCTCACCAGGGAATTCAATGAATGGTTAAAAAACTGGTGTGAAGCTCAGGGTTTTGGCTTCATTGGGGACTGGAGAGCCACCTGGAGGGATGCAGACCTATACTGGTGCGATGGTCTGCATCTGTCCAGAGGGGGAACCAGGATCCTAGGTGTGAGGTTTAAATGCTTCATTGGCAAGCATTTAAACTAGCCAAGGGGGGAGGCACTGAAAAGGAGCAGGGAAATCCCAGCCTCCCCCCACAAAACACTGTAATTAGTGAGGTAAACACCAAGGTAGAGAAGTCAGTAGGGAGCAGGACAGAGACAAATGTAAAAAAAGGCAAAGGCAGTAAGAACGGGGATGGGGCTAAAAGGTGTAAGGCCATCATAAAGTGAAGGGTGATGAGTACCAATGCCCATAGTCTATGTAACAAGCTCCCTGAACTGGTGGCCTTGATGGAAGAGGGTTGCCTGGATGTTGTGGCAGTCACAGAAACATTGTACACAGAGAACCATGACTGGGATGTTAACATACCAGAATACAAAATCTACAGGAGGGCCAGGGAGGGTAAAAGAGGAGGAGGAGGAGTAGCTATCTATGTAAAAGAAGGGATCAAAGCAACAGAACTAAAGAGTAAACAGGGAGCAGATGAGGCACTCTGGGTCACCCTGGAGACAGGAAATGGCACCACAATCTGCATGGGGGTTGTGTACAGACCCCCATCTCAGGGGGAGGAAATGGACAAGGAAATGATAGAAGGCATCCTTAGAATGGCAGAAAAAGGGGAGATATTGTTGATGGGGGACCTGAATATGCCAGATGTTAAGTGAAGCACCTTTGCTTCATGCACATCCAAGAGCAGGGTCATTCTCGATGTCATACAAGGGGCATGCCTCAGACAGCTAGTATTGGAACCCACTCAGGAGGGAGCAATCTTAGACCTGGTACTCTCAAATGGGACCAGAGAATGAATCTCAGATTTAGAAGTGGGTAGCAATCTGGGAACAAGCGACCACCAAACAGTGTGGTTCACGATAAACACAGCCATACACTCAAGCCATACAAAAGCAAAACTATTGGACTTTAGGAGGGCTGACTTTTTTTAAGAAAATGAGAGAGTGCCTCAGAAAAGCACTAGCAAACAGGCAAGAAGGATGGGTGGAGGAACAATGGGGAGTAATCAAAACAGCCATCACAGAGGCAACAAGCATTTGTGTAAAGCAAATCAACAAAACACAACAAAGGAAAAAAACGCTATGGTTCTCAAAAGAGGTGTCAGGGAAGGTTAAGGAGAAAAGGAAAGCATTCAGGAAATATAAGGAAACACAGAAGGAGCAGGACAGAGAACTTTATCAGTTAAAGCAGAAAGAGGCAGGGAAGGCAGTCGGAATAGCAAAAGCCCAAACCGAGGAAAGGATAGCCAACTCTGTTAAGAAGGGGGATAAGACCTTTTATAGGTATATTAGGGAGCGAAGAAAAACCAAAGGAGGGATACTGAGGCCTAATAAAGGGGAAGGAATGTGGGCAGAGGGTGACAGTGAAAAAGCAGGGATACTGAACGAATATTTCTGCTCAGTATTCACAAAGGAAGAGGAGGTGGAGGTACCTAAACCAAACAAGAGAAACACTCTGAAGACGGGGGTCGATACCAGTCCATTTACAGAAGAAAGGGTTATGAAAGAACTAATAAAATTGAAGGTGGACAAAGCAATGGGGCCTGATGGGATTCACCCAAGAATTCTAAAAGAACTAAGGGTAGAACTAATGACACTGCTGACTATTCTCTTTAACAAATCATGGGAGGATGGGGTGGTACCTGAGGACTGGAGGAAGGTGGATGTGATTCCTCTTCACAAAAGTGGGAGCAGGACAGAGGCAGGAAACTACAGACCAGTTAGTTTGTTCTCAGTGGTAGGGAAAATGATGGAATCACTTCTGAAGGAAAGAATTGTTGAGTACCTAGAGGCCAGTGGGGCACAGAACCAAGACAGCGTGGATTCATGATGGGAATGTCGTGTCAGATGAATCTAATAGATTTCTTTGGCTGGGTGACCAAAGTAGTTGACCAGGGAGGGGCTGTGGACATGGACTACCTAGATTTTAGCAAGGCATCTGATACAGTCCCACACAAAAGATTAATGCACAAGTTAGCCAGCCTTGGAGTGGTAGCCTGGATAAAAAATTGGCTAGACAACAGGACGCAAAGGGTAGTAGTAAACGGAGTCCACAGTGAAGAAAGGAGGGTTACTAGTGGGGTACCACAGGGTTCAGTACTGGGACCAGTCCTTTTTAATGTCTTTATAAGTGACATTGTAGAGGAACTGGAAGGAAAAGTATGTCTGTCTGCAGATGACACAAAGATCTGCAACAGGGTTGATTCACAAGGTAGAGTGGAAAGGATGAGAAGGGACTTGGCAAGGTTGGAGGAATGGTCAAATGTATGGCAGCTCAGATTCAATGCAAAGAAGTGCAAGGTAATGCACCTGGGAAACAAAATCCCAAGGAAAGAGTACACAATGGGGAGTGAGATACTGACAACAGTAAACATGGAAAGAGACCTGGGGGTAATTATATCAGATGATCTAAAGGTCAGAAAGCAATGTGAGAATGCAGTAAGGAAGGCTGGGGGATACTGGGATGCATAGGAAGAGGTGTCAATAGTAGAAAACAGGAAGTTGTTATCCCTCTGTACATACAGTTGGTGAGACCCCATCTGGAGTACTGTGTGCAGTTCTGGAGACCCCATCTCCACAAAGACATAGACAGAGTGGAGGCTGTCCAGAGGAGGGCAAACAAAATGGTGCAGAGTCTGCACCAGAAGACATACGAAGAAAGGCTAAAGGAGCTTAATATGTATACCCTTGAGGAAAGAAGGGAGAGAGGGACATGATAGAAACTTTCAAGTACCTTAAGGGAATCAACAAAGTCCAAGAGTGTAGCATCTTTCAGAAAAAGAGATGTGCAAGAAAAAGGGGGCACAATTTGAAAATAGAGGGGGGACGGCTCAGAGGTAATGTGATGAAGTATTTTTTCATGGAGAAGGTTGTGGATGCATGGAACAGCCTCCCTGAGGAGGTTGTGCATTCAAGAACAGTGCTTGAATTCAAGAATGCATGGGACAGACATAAGGCAGTCCTAGTGGGGATAGGAGGAAGTAAGCTGTTGGTTAACTAGAATCTGCAGCTTATCTGCTAGGTAGGAAAATGGGCAGACTAGGTGGGCCAACAAATTCTATGTTTCTATGTTTCAGTACCACACAGATGTCTTACTTCTGATCTGTCGAGCAAGTAGCTGTTTAAAGTTATGTTGTGCAGTTCAGCAACTGAGTCCAGTTTCTTCTTTGTTTTTGTTTTCTTTTGTATGCCTGCCATGTTGTTCCCCAGACCTATCCTGCCTACTGCACACACACACACTGATGTTCTGTTTTGTTTACAATTGGTTACGCTTCCAGTGTGTGTGTGTGTGTGTGTGTGTGTGTGTGTGTGTGTGTGTGTGTGTGTGTGTGGTGCATGCTCTCTTCTGTGCTGCCCTCTCAGTTCCTTCAAATGCATGCTAAAGTCAGTGGTGAATGGGTTAATATGCAAAGGAATGTGAAGGGGGGTTGCTTATTTCAGTTCTCCCATGTCATGGTCATTTCCTCTGTTGGTATTTCCAATCAGCAAATGTTGTTTAAGGAGCATTTGAAATGTAAAAATTACACTTTGCCCAAATAATACTACAAACACTATTTAAGTGGTGTGACAGGACTGTTTCAAGCCTTTGAAAACATCATAAACTACAAATAGGGAGCATTGAAAACATGATAGACAAGACAAAGAGGACATTGAAAACCCTATGCTTTCAGAGCTTCTCAGTGATATCCAAGAATGAGAGGGGGTTGTAGTGCAAGTGCCTCATTTGCATATACAGTGAGATTGGCTTAAATAGTAAAGAAGCTTGTTTTACTGCCTCAGAATCTTGCTATGTGTTACAACTGAAAAATTATTGATCTCTTATTGACATACTTGAATTAACTTATGTAATGTATGAAAAATATGTCAGAAATATCCAGTTCATAAATAAACAGGAGTCTTCTTCATAACATCTGCTACTAGCTACAGATATTGGAAAGTGAAGCACCATGCTAAACATTAGTTTTATATATGCACTGTGTTTGGACTGATAGACAGTGTGTGACAGTATTTTTTTTATTGAAAGTGTGATACACTGCTTGGAAATTTGGTCAGACTTTGTTCGGGGGGTCTTACAGTATCATACTGTAATCTATAACATGTCAGGAAAAACATTTAATACGAAATCAGTATGTACAGGAATACCAATTAGATATTGTTGTGAGGTACTGTGTTAGAGCATAACATAATCTATGGGATCTAAATGTTCAAAGCTGGGAGTTCTATTCTAGGTTACTGTGCCAAGTGGATGCGACAAAAGTGGCTCATTGTCAGGGACCCTATGTTCAAGTGCATTCTTCATCACATTTGCAATGCTGTGCACCACTGCGTCCTTGCATAATGCTTGGAACATCAGCTAAAAAGTGAGCTAGCAGCACTTCAGAGCTGTACTCTCACCATGGGATTTTTTGTACAGAGGTGGAAGCAGGGAGGAGGCTGGCAGCAAGCAGTAAGCTGACAACTACAGGTCCATCAATCTGCATGTGTTGGAGGTGAAAGTAATGGAGACACTGTTGAAGGAAAGGATTGTGGAATATTTTAAATACTGTGGCTTACAGTATCTGTGGCTGCATGGGTTCACTTGGGCGGCATGATATCAAAGTAATCTTTTAGTATTCTTTGAGGAGGTGATGAGGGATATTAATCAGGGTAGCGTGGTGGATGTGGGTTACCTGGATTTCTGTAAGGCCCACAATACCTTTCCACATAGCAGAATAGTAAAGAAGCTGGGCAGCCTGGGAGTGTGTACTAACATGTTGAACTGGGTAGAGAATTTGTTGGGGAGATGGCATCAGTGAGTAGTTGGAAACGGCATTCACCTGGTGTTGGAGGAGTGACCAGTGGTGTGCCACAGGGATCAGTACTTTGGCCTGCACTCTTTATTGACATCACTGGTGATAATAAAGAGGGGTTAGAAGGTAATATATGCATTTTTTATGGTTGAGACAAAGATCTACCACAGGGTAGACACTACTGAGGGGGGATGAAAAACTAAATGGACAATGAAGACAGAACTACTTAAGCTTGAGGAGTGGTCCAGAGTTTGTCATTAAATAGAGAATACTGGATGGGCAACTACGCACAACCAGTGTGTTCTGCCATAGATGGATTCTGATTCCCTTTGACATCAAAAGTGAAGCTTGAGATGTCAGTGGGAATCAGAACCCCAAGTTGGCAGAACACACTGGTTGTGCATAAAGTTGCTCATCCTGTATTTTATTTAAAGTATATAGTACTGCGATAAATGTGCATGTGGCAGTTATGTTGCTTTCAGAATGAAATTGAGGTGTGCAGTCTCTTACTTTCAGAATGATGTTGTAACACAAAAGGGTTTAATCACATTCCATGACCATTGAACTGTGATACAACATATTACAAGGCATAGAATTCTACCCAGAACAACACTTTACCATACACCATATATTCATTGTGAATAAATGAGAAATCAAGTACTTGGTGCGTAGGAACCAAGGGGTTGAGTACATGAAGGTACTGCAATGGTGAGCACAAAAGAGAAAAGAAAACTGGGGACTGTCATTTCTGATAACCTAAAAGAATCCAAGCAGTGTTACAAAGCAGATGGGAGCACCAGTTGGATGTTGCTGTGCATAGGTATCGCCAGCAAGAAGTATGAGGTGTTTAGACCACTGTAAAATGAAGTAATCGATCAATCCTCAACTAGTGTACTGTGTCCATTTCTGGAGACCATATCTCCGAATGGACATGCACAGGTTACAGGTGGTCTAGAAGAGATAAACTAAAATGATGCAGTGGCATGCTGTCACCACTAAACTTGCACTGCACGGGGGAATGCCTACAGTGCACACCAGAGGTATGGGCACCCCAAGGTTTTAAATACTTGGGGATAAACATCACCAAACTATGAGGAACATGGTCAAGGAAACTACACACCCAACACAGTCTCCATCAGAGTGGAAACACAAAGATGGACTAAGCTACACCTATCCCTGAAAGGCAGGGTAGATGCAGTACGCATGTTCGTGCTGCCTAAGATAGCATAACTCATATGCAACCTACCAATCAATAAGCAACCAAACACACTTCTGAAAATCAACAAGATAATTGCAGGATTCATCTGGGAAGGCAAACCCCCAAGATTTGGAAAAAACTAGATTATGGGCACACACTGGTCTGGGGGAATGGATCTCTCCTGGCTGCAGGGATATTTACTAGGATATAGGGCTGCACAATCAAATGGTTTCTCTCTAAAACCCCAAATACCACTGTATGGGTGAATCTGGAAATGGACCTATCAGAATCCAAATGACTGGGGAGCCTGCTGAGCAAAGGGGGACACCCAAAGGGCTACCTTTCTTCTGTTATCCGTGAGACAAGAGAAGCCTGGCACAAGTGCAAACATCTCACTCTATATCCAGACCCCTTATGGGCACCATTTGCACAGTACAGCCCCTTATGGGGAAACCTAGATGTGCCAGTGGGAGGACAAACCATCAACTGGCACTCTTGGCAGCAGGTGGGCATCTGTAAGATAGCAGATCTTTATGAAATGGACTCTGAAGCCATGATGTCCTTTCTGCAAATGCAGGCACAGTATCTACTACCTAAAACAGGCTTCTGGAGATTTCTCCAATTCAAGGATAGAAACATAGAAACATAGAATTTGATGGCAGATAAGGACCGCTTGGCCCACCCAGTCTGCCCATTTCCCTACCTACTGGATAAGCTGCAGATCCTAGTTAACCAGCAGCCTACTTCTTTCTACCCCCACCCCCCAGAATTGCCTTATGACTATCCCATGCATGCTTGAATTCCACCACTGATTTTGACTCCACAACCTTCCTCCGAAGGCCGTTCCATGCATCCACAACCCTCTCTGTGAAAAATACTTCTCTTAAATTACCTCTGAGCCACCCCCATCTTCAAATTGTGCCCTCTTGTTCTTGCACACCTCTTTTTTGAAAGATGCTACCCTCTTGGACTTTGTTGATTCCTTGAGGTACTTGAAAGTTTCTATCATGTCCCCTCTCCTCCTTTCCTCGAGGCTATACATATTAAGCTCCTTAAGTCTCTCTTCATATGTCTTCCGTGCAGACCCTGCACCATTTTAGTTGCCCTCCTCTGGACAGCTTCCATCCTGTCTATGTCTTTATGGAGATGGGGTCTCCGAACTGCACACAGTACTCCAGATGGGGTCTCACCTGCTGTCTGTACAGAGGATAATAACTTCCTGTTTTCTACTGTGATGCCTCTCCCTATGCATCCCAGTATCCCCCAGCCCTCCTTGCTGCCCTCTCACATTGCTTGCCCACTTTAGGTCATCTGATATGACTACCCCAGGTCCCTTTCCATTTTGTTGTTGTTAGTATCTCACCCCCATTGTTTACTCTTCCCTGGGTTTTGTTTCCCAGGTGCATTATCTTGCACTTCTTAGCATTGAATCTAAGCTGCCATACATTTGACCATTCCTCTAACCTTGCCAAGTCCCTTCTCATCCTTTCCACCCCACCTGTGCATCAACTCTGTTGCAGATCTTAGTGTCATCTGCAAAGAGACATATTTTTCTTCCAGTCCTTCTGCAATGTCACTTATAAAGACATTGAAGAGGACCAGTCCTTATACTGAACCCTGCGGTACCCCACTAGTAACCCTCCTTTCTCTCTGGAGTGGACTCCATTTACTATTACCTCTGTGTCTTATTCTCCAGCCAATTCTTTACCCAGGCTGTCATCTTGGGACCCACTCCCAGGCTGCCTAACTTGTATATTAATCTTTTGTGTGGGACTGTGTCAAATGCCTTACAGTCTAGGTAGGCCATGTCCACAGCCCTCCCGATCTACTACTTGGTCACCCAGTCAAAGAAATCTATCAGATTCATCTGGCATGACCTTCCCACTGTGAATCCATGCTGCCTGGGGTCCTGTGCCCTCTGGCCTCTAGATACTCGACAATTCTTTCCTTCAGTGATTCCATCATTTTCCCTGTCACTGAGGTTAAACTAACAGGTCTGTAGTTTCCTGCTTCTGCCTTGCTCCCACTTTTGTGAAGGGAATCACATCTGCCCTCCTCCAGTCCTCGGGTACCACCCATCCTCCCATGATTTGTTAAAAAGGGTAGTCAGTAGTGTCAGTAGTTTTACCCTTAGCTCTTTTAGAATTCTGGGATGAATCCCATCAGGCCCCATTGCTTTGTCCACCTTCAGTTTTAAGAGTTCTTTCAGAACCCTTTCTTCTGTAAATGGGCTGGTATCAACTTCTGTATCCAGAGTGTTACTACTGTTTGTTTTATGTACCTCCCCCTCTTCATTTGTAAATACTGAGCAAAAATATTTGTTTAGTATTTCTGCCTTTCACAGTCTCCCTCTGCCCACCCTCCTTCCCATTTATTAAGCCTCACTATCTCTCCCTTGGTCTTCCTTTGCTCCCTGATGTACCTATAAAAGGTTTTATCCCCCTTCTTAACTGAGTTGGCTATCTTTTCCTCGGTTTGGGCCTTTGCTGTTCTGACTGCCTTCCCAGCCTCCTTTTGCTTTAACTGATACTGTTCTCTATACTGCTCCTTCTGCGATTCCTTGTACTTCCTGAATGCTTTCTTTTTCTCTTGAACCTTCACTGCCACTTCCTTTGAGAACCATAGTGGTTTCTTACATCATCTTGTTTTGTTTATTTGCTTCACACAAAGGCTTGTTACCTCTGTGATGTCAGTTTTTATTATTCCCCATTGTTCTTCCACCCCTCCTTCCTGCCCATTTGCTAGTGCATTCCTTAGGCTCTCACCCATTTTGGCAAAGTCAGCCCTCCTAAAGTCCAGTACTTTTGTCTTTGTATGGCTTGACTCTATTGCTGTGTTTATTGTGAACCATACTGTTTGATGTCGCTAGTTCCCAGATGGCTACCCACTTCTACATCTGTGATCCTCTCTCCATCTCCATTTGAGAATCAAGTCTATATTGCTCCCTCTCGAGTGGGCTCCAGTACTAGTTGTCTAAGGCATGCCCCCTGTAGGGCATCTAGAATAACTGCACTCTTCGAAGTGGCAGCTGCAACTGCGCTCCAGTTAACATCTGGCATATTCAGATCACCCATCAGCAATATCTCCCCTTTTTCTGCCATTCTAAGTATACTTTCTATCATTTCCTTGTCCATTTCCTCCCCCTGAGAAGGGGGTCTGTATGTGCAGATTGTGGTGCCATTGCCTGTCTCCAAATTTACCGACAGTGCTTCTTGTCCTCCCTGTCTACCCTTTTGTTCTGTTGCTTTTATTCCTTCCCTTATGTAAAGAACTACTCCTCCTCCTCTTTTACCCTCCCTGTCCCTCCTGTAGATAGTGTATCCTGGTATGTTTATGTCCCAGTCATGGTTTTGTGTGTACCATGTTTCTGTGACTGCCACGATATCCAGATGTTCCTCCTCTATCAAGGCCACTAATTCAGGAAGCTTGTTACCTAGACTATGGGCATTGGTACTCATTGCTCAAAATTTTTTGATGGCTTTACCTTCTTTTGCAGCATCCCCCACTGACTGTCCTACCTTGGTCTTTTTCTCATTTAGTACCCTCTTTTGTAGGGAGAGGCTGGGATTTTCCTGCTGCTTGTCAGTGCCTCCCTCTTTGACTAGTTTAAAAGCTTGCCAATGAAGCATTTAAACTGATTGCTCAAAGACTTGTTCCTTCCTGGACAGATGCAGACCATTCTGCCAGTATAGGCTGGTGTCCCTCCAGGTGGAACCCTAGTCCCAATGAAGCCAAACCCTTGTGCTCTGCACCATTTTTTCAACCATTCATTAAACTGCATGGTACCAATTACCCTCACCTCCCCCATGCCTTTGAAAGGCAGCACCTCTGAGAAGGATAGTGTGTGTGCTACTTGTCTTAGGCCCCTCCCCAACTCTGCAATGTCCTCCTGCACTGCTCTAATCTCATGATAAGCCAAGTCATTTGTCCCTAGGTGGACAATTACATCCAGCTCAGAATCCCTTGCAGCTGTTCTCGTGATCCTGAGGATGCACTTCCTGTCCCTCCTAGCCAATGCACCAGGCAGGCACCTTACTTCAGTTTTCCCAGCTCCCCCCAGTTCTATACCCCTAATAATTGAGTCCCCCACCAGGAGCTGCTTCCTTTCCCTGTGGTGTCCTCTGCCTCCTTCCTGTGGGCCTCCCTTGTGACAGTTGTCATCAGTCTTCTCTGCAGGTGCATCCATAGGGGAACTATGCTCCCCCAGAATGGTATATGGATTGTGGAGTGGAACAATTGACTGGGTGTGCCTCTGTTCCACCATCCTCACCCTCCCTGAGCTCACTGTGGTCCAACTGCTGTGCTTTCTTCACAACCTCTGAGGTAGTGGTGGTGGCACTAGTGCTCCCTGGATGGGGCAGGTTCCCTTCCTACTGTCCAGTGTGGCCTGGGGGAAGGTTTCCTTACTACTGTCCAGTGCAGCCTGAAGATGGGCAACTTCCTCCCTCAGGGCAGAGAGTTGTCTGTAAATAGGTCAGCATCTCAGCCTCCAGAAAGTATCCCGGAAGGCTGCTGCCCCACAGCCATTACATTGCACTACTCCCCACATGTTTATCTACCTTTTTTTTTGTTTATTTGTTTGTTTGTTTGTATTTGTGTGTGTGTGTGCATGTGCATGTGTGATTTGTTATATAGAAATATATATTATACAATGTGTATGCTTATATTGTCAGTGCAGTGTGCTAGAGGATATGACAGTGAAATGCACCTTGTCTCGAGAAATGATGTCAGAACCTCAGGTATAAAGGAACTATTTCCAGGGGTGGGTGGGTGAGGGGTGGAAGGGGTTGGGTCTAAACTGTGCCCTCACAAAACAATCAGCTAAAAGCTGTCACCCACAGCTGCGATAGAGTGCCTTCCTGTCAACAAGATACTCTACACAACAATTTGACAGAGAAACTGCCCTGCTAATCAAACAGAGAAAAACCCAGACATCCAAGTCAGACACAGGTAAACCTCTCCAGCCCCAAAACAGCCTGGTGGTTTGTTAGCCACAAAGGAAAATCAAATATGCAGTTATTTCAGCCCTTCTGAGGATGCTGACAAGAAAAGCAGTTTTAAAAACCCCCTTCCTGAATTAAAAACTAAAATAAACACAAAGCAATACCACTTTAAAAGTGAGGAAAACTTCTCTCAGATGTAAGCAAGAGAGAGAGATTAGTTACAGATATTTAGTCCAAAATAGTATATCCCACGCAGCTTCTCAGTTGTTTCAAAAGCACACCCTGTACACAACTTGGAAGAAGATGGACTTCATGCATCCAAGACCCTCAGAGCCACAGCACCTATGGGAGATGGGTGGAAATAGCTGACCACCATGCATAAACAAGGGAAAGTAAAGGGCACTGAAGCAAAATGTATGGTGTGCTTAGGGACTCCCTACTAGATACCACAAATAAGTGTAAAGTGCAATGGGAGCAGGAGCTACAAATAAAGATAACAGATACTGAAGGGTGGCAATACCTCAAAGATGCCTTTCTGGTCTACAGGAACTCTAGGAGCCAGTTTATGCACTTTAAGGTACTGCTGAGATGGTACTGTACCCTGGACACACTCCAAAAGATGGGACTAATCCTCCATTCCACATGCTGGAGGTGCCAGGCCCCACAGGGCAAGCTGCTGCACATACTAGGGCAGTGCCCCATTCTTGTGCCCTTCTGGACAGGAGTAATTCAGGACTGCTCCAGGATCCTGCAAACATAAGTCCCTGCTACCCAAACCCTTAGCCTCTTGGGCAATACCTCAAAGGTGTTAAACTGTTCCAACCAATCAAAAAAATGGCTCCTCATAGTACTACTCGAAGCCAAAAGAGGTATCATAATGAGGTGGTGCCAGAATTTACCTCCCTTTCTTCTTACATGGCATACGACAGTGGCTAAGTTAGGAACAGGTGGCATACACCACTGCCAACCTCACACAGGTTTACGACAAGAAATTGGGCCTTTATCTCAGATCACACCTATGCTCTACCACCACCCCACCACCCAGCAACTCACTCTTCTGACCCAGACAACACTCTTACTCCACTTTAAGCTTCCACCCAAACTGGTTCACTTCAGTCCTTATAGGCTAAAATGTCCCAGAAAGGGGTCACTCTTAATAATACAGGTTCAGCCGCCCCCACCCCAAGATGGGTCAGCAATGGCTGATAATATTCAGGATTTTGCTCAGTTCCCTCCTATAAAGGTTCAACAAGATGAGCCCACACCGCTTCCAGGCTGATCTATACCCAAGCTGCATACTCCTTTATCAACTCAGGGCTCGATAGTATGGTTTACCATGTAATGGTTGATATTCTTACTTATTATGGCTAATATAGAAAGGGACTAATCATCCCAATGTAGAGTTCTACTTAGAGTTAAAATTCTTCAGTGCATGCCTATATTTGCAAACACTTTATCCTATAAGCAAAAGTTAAGTATACAACTGTTATCTACCGCATTTGGTGCCAAGTCATCTCTGCTTCATGTATGTGCTATTGTTGAAAAATCATATAAAATCCTTTATGATTAAGAAAATGGTGTAGTGACTGTAGCATATGGAATAATGGATGGGGAAGTGTGCGTTATGAGAATTTAATGGTCATCCAAGGTGTGGGATGCTACATAAACCCTGAGGTCGAAGCTCGTAGGGGTTATTAAAGCATCCCACAGCAAGATCGACCATTGTATTCAAGTAGGACACTTCCCCACCTTGTATTTTGTATAATTGTTAATCAGCATTTTTTTTTTGCCAAAGTGCATTTGGTATTGCTGTGTCTCACTCATGTATCAGTCACACGAACACACACACACACACACACACACACACACACACACACACACACATTCTGTCTTTGTCTCCTTTGTTTTTGTTTTGTTTTTTCTTGTAAAGCTTTTTTATTTAATCTGGCATTTTTTTTTCACTTGCAGACTTGTAGACTTGCAGAGCTGGACATTTGGATTGCAATTGCAATCAGGTTTACCTCAGGAACTTTGGCCTCTGAGCCGCTCCCAGTTCCCGCTGGTAGTTGTTGTCCACTGTGGGTTCTGAATGACAAGATCAACCAGATAATTTGTTTTGTTTGTAGATGTTGAGCTGGTTGATAAAGAGAAACTGATGATGACTCTCAGTCTGGTGGCTCCTCGGTACACAGGATAAGGAGCCACTATATTTCTGAAAATGTTTACTCCACCTAGTAGTAGAGCACCAGCCAATCAGGGAGTGGCTGATTTTTTTAGTGACTCAGCGTACGCTCACTATTATAGCCCATGGGTTTTAATGGCTAATTATAACTCAGTCAGCCTATGTTAAACAGACTCTAACCAGAGCGGATAGGGCTGTGAAGAGCTATCAAATGACCAAAGTTACACATGTGCGTAGAAATTATTCAATGTCCGGGTGTAACCTGGCCATTTTTTGGAGGTGCTGCATCAAATTTTCAACATGGCCTTTTTGGGAACCTTGCTCATGAAGAGTACAAGTGTCATTTTGGTCACTTGTTCTGAAAAGTGATTTCACAAAGCGAACACGCCATTCTGTGTCACAGGTGTGAAAACACATTTTGGGAAAGGTGGAAAATGACAGCAGTACTGTTTTGAAGGAGGTGTGTAAACATGGCAATGCTGAAAATGTGGAGTGAAAATGTTAAAAATTGGCAGTTAAGAGCGTGCATCGAAACTACACAATGCATGCTCATAATGCAGTCATTTTTTTTTAATTTTTTTACCAAATTTGCAACATGGGCTTTTTGGGGCCCTACCTTATGAACAGTGGCACTGTCATTTCATGAATCAGTCCCAAAAGGTGATTCCGTGCAGTGACCACAAAATCACCTTTCGGGACCAAGTAACAAAATGACAGTGAACTTTTCACAAGGTGGGTATATAGGACGCTTGGCATAGACTTTTTCCATTAGTTCCAGGATATACATATTTTTTGGGAAGGCTTCACACCTATTCTAGGATGGGCTGTTTTTTTATAACTGGAGAACACCTTACACTAATACAGGATATATTAATTGAGCCTACACTACTTTTTGACCATAATCCCACAATTCTGAAAATAGATCTGGGCAAACAAAAGAAATTGAAGCTCTGGTGATTCAATGCATCCCTTCTTAGGGACCAAGCATTCCAAGATCATTTTAAAAGCACATCCCACAAGCAATCCAAGAAAATTTGTCCCCAGAAATTTCCCATCCAATCCAATGGGATGCTTTAAAGCAGTTCTTCGTGGGAATGTATTGGAATATGCTACTCCCAAACAAAAGAAAATGAGCACCAGACTTAATTTCTTGACAGATCATTTGGCTTCATATCAACTCTTAAACAGAGAGGGAAATTAGGCCCTTCTGCACCAAATCAGAAGCCTAAAACAAGAAATACAACAAATTTTAGACTATAGAACTCTCCAGAGCCTGGATTACTTAAGACATATAGAATAGTGGATGCTTGACCATCCACAATAAGGCTGTGTTTCCATTGAGAGAGTTGATGATGTCATAGAGACCGCAAGGGCGAAGCTCAAGAGGTCTCCATGGCATCATCAACTCCTGAGATGGAAACACAGGCTTAGTTGTAGATGGTCAACCATCCATTGTTTTTTATAGTATATGGTTCCCCCAAAATGAACACAAGGTCCATACCTTGCGTTGACACTCCTGCACTGGACCTCGCTCGAGTCCTGTGCCACAAGATTCCGATCCTCCTCGCTACAGTTACAGTCTGTTCTGGCCACGTCCCAAAATATAGCGGTACTTCTCGCTGCGGTCCCGCTCCATTTTTACTGTAACTGTGCAGAGATTTAAAAAAAAAAATGCAAATTGATAGGTTGGACACACAGAGCCGATTATGGCAGTCGGTGTCCAAATGGTCTACTCGCCCGACTGCTTGCTAAGTAGATACGCCATTTTAGAATGCATTTTTAAAATCACTGCCTGTTTGCACCAATCAGGTAGGAGCTCAAGGGGCAAAAGTTGTTGTACTATCGATGTGACATCAGAATGACAGTACAACAACTTTTTTGAACTTTGAACTGTCCTACAACAGGATTTGGAAAACCATTGTTTTCCATCCACAACAAACCCTAACCATATACTATAATATAATTTTGAAGGGGGGGCAAGGGGATCTCAGGCTTTGGTGAGGAAACTCAGAGCTAATAAACGAGCCTCGACTATATTAAAAAATAAAATCTAATATTTCCAGCTCAATGATCTATAATGAAGAACAAATTAAACAAGCCTTCACTCAATTTTATGAAAACCTATATAAAAGGCCCCATCCATCCCAGAGTCAATTAGAGGAGATATGTGCCTTTTTGGACAATCTTCATCTACCAAAGCTATCAGAACAACAAGTTAGTATGCTGGAATGTCAGATAAGACCTGAAGAGATATTACAGCAGATCAAAGCCTTAAAACCATTAAAATGTCCTGGCCCAGATGGTTTTAGCCCAGAGTGGTACAAGGCCTTTGCACCATGGCTCCTGCCTAGTTTTTTACCGGCATGCCATGCAGTGACAGAGGGTGAGACTCCTCCACCCTACTGGAGCTATGTGGTCCTATCTCATCTGTTGAAGCCCGAAAAAGATCCCACCATCCCATCATCCTACTGTCCCACCTCCATTTTAAATGTGGACTACAAAATATTCATGGCTGTATGGGCCAAACGGTTGGAACCCATACTGTTACAACTTACACATAGAGACCAGTCAGGATTTATAAAGTCGAGGAGCATATCTGATAATTTACACCGAACCATGCTCTTACTGGAATATATCCATACCAGAAAGATCCTTTCCACTATAATAAGTTTAGATGCTGACAAAGCGTTTGATAAGGTGAAGTGGGACTGTTTGTGGGCCACCCTTTCTAAATTTTCTTTCCCAGACTATTTTCTCTCTTGCAGGCAAAATATTTACTTCCAACTCAAGGTCTATATAAGAGTCAATGTCTCCTTGTCGAGTCCAATAGTATTATAAAGAGGAATGAGACAGGGATGTCCCCTATCCCCACTATTCTTTGCCCTTTATATTGAGCCTTTGGCCGAAGCCATACATAGAAATGATCTGATTGAGGGAATCCCAGTGGGCCAGTGAGAACATAAGGCACTTCTGTTTGCCAATGACATTCTATTAACAATTATTTCACCAGAGACCTCCCTTCCTGCATTGTGAGAAACATTAGAGCACTTTACACTTATAGAAATTATACCGGAATTTCAGTTAAATATAGCTAGAACAGATTTTCTTTCACTATTTTTCACCCCATCCCCAACTCTAAAAAATATAAATTCCCATAAAATGGCACCAAACAAAGTTTAAATATTTGGGAATACATGTCCCAAAGAGCTTAGATAATCTGGAATTGTTAAACTATGAACCTTTGTACCCAGATCCAATCTGATCTGGCCTGCTGTTCTAAATTAGCACTACATTTTTTTTCAAAGAATTTAAACCATTCGTATGATAATATTGCCTGAACTATTATATCTATTTCAAAATATTCCCACTTTCCATCTAAATTTTATTTTCAGTCATGGGACAAACTTATATCAAATTTTATTTGGAATGGCCATTGGCCAAGAATCAGAATGTCATTACTACAGCTCCCACTTTCTCTTAGTGGAACCAATTTACCAAATTTGAAATTTTATGCATTGGCAGTCTTTTTCAAAATACTGTTTTTATGGTTATCTCCAACATATGAGGCACCTTGGAAAGATTTAGAATTTGCAATTAATGATCTTTATAATATTACTAAAATAACTCTTTCTACACCTGCTAGGATACCACTCATAAAGGAATGTACTCCGTTCATTGGTCAAATTTTGAAATTATGGTATAAGTTCAAAATACACAAAGGTTTTAGAGCTCTTTTCTTTTTCTATACACAGATTTTGGGGGATGATAGATTGTTTCCATCCTCCATGGATCATACCTTCTCAAGATGGAGAAGAATGCATCTGTAATTTTTCAGGCAATTCCTCTCCCAGACTGGTATCATTCCATATACATTTGAAATCCCCAAAGTAACCTATGATTTAGTGGATACTGATATTTATATATACACTCAGGTTAAAAACTATATTTTACAACAGAGAGAGCTGCCAGTGAGGCTGTCTGACCCCATTCCAATGACTTTGAGGTACCTCGAAGATCATATAAATGGGCACTTTTGGGGTCAAAAAGTGGGAAATATCTATAAAATTCTTAGAGAAGGGATGGGTGACTCTTCACTTTCAGCTTTATATAGTTGGGGTAAGGATTTAGAATCAGACATTCCTGAAGAGGATTTGTTGCAGGCAGCTCCTCTGGCCTGTAAAGTAACCCACTCTATTAAATGGCATGAATTTGCTTGGAAATGTCATAGCCATTTTTTTCGTACACCAGCAGTTCTTGTTAAATATTTACCTGCCCAGTATGGCAGATGCTGGAGGATATGTACATGTTTATATGCTGACTTGAGCCATGTCTTTTGGACATGCCCTCAATTAACTTCATACTGGTGTGCAGTACAGCAAGAGATCTCTGCTTGTTTAGGAGAACAGGTCGAACTTATGGCTGAATTGATTCTTTTAAGTATATTTCCTCCTCATAGAACCTCCTGGTATCGAACATTACTACCAATCTACATTCTAGCTGCAAAAAAGGCTATTACTAGACAATGGGGAACTACTATTATTCCTACCTTGGGAGATTGGAGGGGGGGGTTTCGGACATTTATTATATGGAATCCCTCATGGCGAAACTCCTCAATAAATACCCAGTATTCGAGATACTGTGGAGACCTTGGGTAATGTGCCTCTCTAGTCATGACCCAGGTTTTACCCCCTGAGCCTCTCCTCACAATAATAATCTCCCTGAAGCTGAGAGAGGGTTTTGATATCATGGTACCCTTTGAATGCAGCCTTCATTTCTGATTTGAGGAATATTTCAATTCATGGAATAAATTTGATTCATTTTCTATGTATCAGGGGTTCCCTATTTGATAAATCAACAATTCAGTCATTGCATAAAAGAAGTCTCTGACACTAATTAGAGTAAATTAAGATTTTATTGTTAAATAAGCTTCATATCAAAAGCAAATCATCGCTGTATCAATTATATATCCAGATGACTGTATTACATGTCACTGTCACCGCCACCTTAATAAAAAGAAATTATAAAATAAAAAGGTATCTGCAAAAACCCAAGTCCTGAGGAGAGGACTTTTGCCTGGGGCTATGCAAACCATCTAATCTTTTGTCTGCTGGAGGGGTACCCAGTAATTCCACACAGGAAGCAAGAAAGGTAAATGTCTAAACCACATTGGGTTTCTAGAGTGTGACTTTATTCCAAAAGATGATATGCTAAAGCAAAGGTGGACCCCCAAGGTTTACACATAGTGGCACAAGGCATTTGCAGAAACAACAGAACACTGTATCTGACAGAAACTCTATGTATCCCATATTCATAGAACTTTGAATTCTCTTCAGTGGCAACTGGTCACAACTGAGCACACATTTCTTCTAGTGGCACTGGCCACAACTGAGCACACACATTCCCATATGTCATAGGATTTCAGACTTCTTTACGTGGCAACTGACCACAACAGAGCACACTGGGGCTCATAACAAGCAGGACCCACACTAACATAGAACCATAGAATTTGATGGCAGATAAGGACCACTTGGCCCACCTAGTCTGCCCTTTTTCCTACCTAATGGATAAGCTGCAGATCCTAATTAACCAACAGCCTACTTCCTCCTACCCCCCCACTAGAATTGCCTTGTGTTTGTCCCATGTATTCTTGAATTCCCCCACTGTTTTTGACTCTACGCCCTCCTCAGGAAGACCTTCCATGCATCTACAACCCTTTCTGTGAAGAAATATTTCCTCACATTACCTCTGAGCTGTCCCCCCTCAATCTTCAAATTGTGGCCCCTTGTTCTTGCACATCACTTTTTCTGAAAGATGGTACCCTCTTGGACTTTGTTGATTCCCTTGAGGTATTTGAAAGTTTCTATCATGTTCCCCCTCTCCCTCCTTTCCTTGAGGCTATACATCTTAAGCTCCTTTAGTCTTTCTTCATATGGCTTCTGGTGCAGACCCTGCACCATTTTGGTTGCCCTCCTCTGGACAGCCTCCACCCTGTATATGTCTTTGCGGAGATGGGGTCTCCAGAACTGTACACAGTACTCTGGATGTGGTCTTACCAACTGTCTGTACAGAGGGCCAACAATTTCCTGTTTTCTACTGGTGATGCCTCTCCCTATGCATCCCAGTATCCCCATAACCCTCCTTACTGCCTTCTTACATTCCTGGCCCACCTTTAGGTCATCTGCTATGACTACCCCCAGGTCCCTTTCCTTTTTTTTTGTTGTCAGTATCTCACCCCCATTGTCTACTCTTTCCCTGGGTTTTTGTTTCCCAGGTGCATTACCTTGCACTTCTTTGCATTAAATCTGAGCTGCCATACGTTGACCATTCCTCCAACCTTGCCAAGTCCTTTTTCATCCTTTCCTCCTCACCTTGCATATCAACCCTGCTGCAGATCTTTGTGTCATCTGCAAAGATACATGCTTTCCCTTCCAGTCCCTCTGCAATGTCACTTATAAAGACATTGAAAAGGAATGGCCCCAGTACTGAACCATGCGGTACCCCACTAGTAACCCTCCTTTCTTCACTGTGGACTCCATTTATTATTACCCACTGTGTCCTGTTGTTCAGACAATGTTTTACCCAGGCTACCACCCTGGGGCCCACTCCCAGATTGGCTGATTTGTTTATTAATCTTTTGTGCGGGACTGTGTGAAATGCCTTGCTAAAGTCTAGGTAGGCCATGTCCACAGCCCCTCCCTGGTCTACTACTTTATTCACCCAGTCAAAGAAATTAATTAGATTTGTCTGACATGACCTTACTGCTGTGAATCCATGCAGCCTTGGGTCCTGTGCCCCAGTGGCATCTAGGTACTCAACAATTCTTTCCTTCAGGAGTGATTTAATCATTTCCCCTACCACTGAGGTCAAACTGACAGGTCTGTAGTTTCCTGCCTCTGTCTTGCTCCCACTTTTGTGAAGGGGAATCACATCTGCCCTCCCCCAGTCCTCAGGTACCACACCATCTTACCATGATTTATTAAAAAGGGTAGTCAGTGGTGTTACTATTTCTTCCCTTAGTTCTTTTAGAATCCTGGGGTGAATCCCATCGAGCCCCATTGCTTTATCCACCTTCAGTTTTAAGCATTGTTTCAGAACCCTTTCTCCTGTGAAAAGACAAATATCAATCCCCCTATCCAGAGTGCTTCTATTGACTGGATTCGGTATCTCCCCATGCTTTTCCATTGTGAATACCGAGCAGAAGTATTCATTCAGTATTCCTGCTTTTTCACTGTTGCTCTCTGCCCAACCACCTTCCTCTTTATTCAGCCTCAGTATCCATGCCTTAGTCTTTCTTTGCTCCCTAATGTACTTATAAAAGGTGTTATCCCTTTCTTAACCGAGTTGGCTATCTTTTCCTCAGTTTGGGCCTTTGCTATTCTGACTGCCTTCCCCGCTTCCTTCTGCTTTAACTGGTACAGTTCTCTGTGCTGCTCCTTCTGTGTTTCCTTATACTTACAGAATGCTATCTTTTTCTCCCTTACTTTCCCTGCCACTTCTTTTTAGAGCCATAGTGTTTTTTTCTTTCATTTTGATTTGTTTATTTGCTTCACACAGAGGCTTGTTGCCTCTGTGATGACGGTTTTGATGTTTCCCCATTGTTGTTCCACCCCACCTTCTTGCCTGTTTTCTAGTGCTTTTCTGAGGCACTCTCACACTAGGGGGTAAACTTTCTCTTCAGGCATCGGCCACTATGTCCTGAATAACCAGGCACCCTTACAGAACCTGTGGTGCTGAACTGGTCACTCCAGATGGGGGGGCTGCTCATCTTTTGCTTCCATATTCATACCCAGCCATTCTTTCAGAGTTACACCTTAAAGCTTCCTTCAAAACTTAGAATAATTGCATCTTTTGAATGAACTTTTGCATCCAGCATTCAAGAAAGAACACTACACTGGGAGTGAAAAATTAAAGTCCTGCACAATGTGAACAGTCTGTCTCTGGACCCCACTATTGTGAGACGACTTTAAAACTGATAACAAAATTTCCTTTAGAACTGAAACTGGTGCACCTTTCCCTCTGTCAGAGAAACACCACAGAACCAGGTATTTGCTCCAGGAAGCACACAACTCAGATTTACTCACAGTTAGAACATGTACATGCAGTTTCAAATTGTCTCAGATCAAAGAGATGATTTCCCTTTGGATCCATCTTCCAACAGTTCCTTCCATCTCTCTGGGGATGGAAATATTAGGAGATTCTGCTGTTGACAATGGTTTCCACCACTTTTCTGGCAGGCTGGAGTCTCTTAGGACTAGGGTGAGAAAAAAATGAGCTCTGCTCACAGAGCCCACTACAGCACCACTCCTTATACTTCTATTGCTACTGCCAACTCAGACTGACCCCATGATTCTAAAACTCCCCACTCACAGTCAGCTACGGTGGCTTATGCTGCTGCAAGAGTTCTAAATGACCTAATTTTTCTCATTTCAGCTGAAGTTAAGTAAACAAGAGAGGGAGTAGGTGAAAACCCATTTAACTAATTATTCACCAGCTGCGTTCCCAGCCTAGCACTGACATTGATGGGATTGTAGTAACCCCAGGGACTCAGTGGTTATACTCACCCTGGCCAGATAAATGACTGTCTACAGTCATTTCTCCACCTGGCACCAGTCCATACTATCCTTTGTGTTACCTACAAGGAGGAGTGATCAGGCCCTCCCCTACCATGTGCCAGGTACAGGCAGGCAGCACTAAAGGAACAGATTCTGGCTGATGAAACTTCAGCCCCTATCCTATGGTCTACCTATGGATACTTAGTGGCTCCATGAAAACTGTTTGAAGCATGCCCTAACAGACAGAATTGATGACCCCTATCACAAATCAGGACCACTAGCCTGACAATCCCCCTAGCCATCTAGGGAAAATTGATTCAACTAGGTTGCCCACTGGGGAACCTACCCCCCCAACTTCCCTGGGTACCTGAAAACAAAACAAGGAAATACACATTACATTGCATTACCTTTCCCACAAAAGTTCCCCACAATCTCACACCTGTGATGAAAAACATGTTAACACCCTGTTAACCACAGACATTCCTAAAATATCTAAGAAAAGGTGAACTCAGCTGAGCTCCAACATCCTCTTCTTCTCTTCTTTCTTCCTTTCTTCCTCAGGAACACCTGCAAGAGAAGAAAAAAACAAGCACATTGTGCATACCACACAGTGCCTAAACCTCCAGCTGAACACTAAAGAACCCCCCCAAAATATTTTCTGTAGAAGTACAAAACTAAAAATTTGGAAAGCAGACATGTATACAACACATTTAGGGTTGGAAGGCTCTAAAGAGTTCAAAACTAAGGACACATGACTTTTGCCCATAGGCATAGTCCATTAAAGAATCTCTCCTAGATCAAAACCTACAGAAGAACAGTCCTTAGGCAGGACAGGGCCTGTATAGCACTGCAATCCATGGTCACAGTCTTTGATGACAGTCATTACAGTTCTGCAGACAGTCTTCAAATGTAGGATGTGTTGTGCAACGTCAGTAAAGTAAACAGAACATTTGGTCTTACCAGTTCCTTGAAGACTGAAAACAAAGGATCTCCTTACTTCTACCGAGCAGATGACTCTCTCCATTCAGATCAGATCACATCTTCGGGTACTGCTGGAATGATGTCCTGTGGAAAATGAATGACGAATCAGGAAAATTGCTGGATTTATGTCATCTGAAAACCAAATGATGGAATAGGAAAACAGTAGGGTTGATATCATCTGGAAAACCAGACGATGAACCAGGAACACAGCTGGAATGATGTCATCTGGAAGGCCAGGCAATGAACAAGAAAACTGCTGGATTAATGTCTTCTGGAAGGCCAGATGATGGAACAGGAAACCTGCTGGGCTGATGAATTTGGATCACCTGAAAAATCCTTGAACACCAGAGGAGCAGCATCTTCCTTCTTGGATACTGCTGTTCCAGATGACAGACACTGGGATGCCACTGCTCGCTTCCCTCTAGGAATGCTGGGAATATTTGTAGGGAATGTTACCATTAACAGTAGTACCACTCGGGATGTGGGGTGAGGACTATGACCCCATCTAGGTATTCAGAGTTGATGTTGTGGAAAGTCTCATTACCAGCCCCATCCACGATTCGCACAGTGTCCATAAACAGAGTCTTGCCAAGTCTCCAAAATTTAAGGCGGTCACTTATGAATTTATCCCTTACACATTTTGCTGCACCAGAGTACAAATTCTTGCTAACCTCTTCCAACAACCAGGATTTACCTGTTCTGTTCACTTTCCTCCTAGATTTTATGAGGAAATGTAGGAAAGGATTTCCCATAAATGTCATCATCCCTCCTACATACCAGACTATCCTCCTTGCTACTCTTCACAATTTGTGGCCCATGGCCGGGAGTGGCCAGTCTTGGTTGAGCCAGTGTTGCATGCTCAAAGAATGAAAGAACTGTTCCCCTACCATCTCTGTGGGCAGGTTACTGGAGTCTTCTTCAGCTGTTTCTGGCTCCTCTGAGGCAAGCACTTGAGGCTACTCACTAGAGCCCTCAACATGAAAGTACATTTCTTCATCCTCCTATTCTTTGCTCATTATCTGAGCCCAGGAGTGAGCAAACATCCTCTCTGTCAAGACATTCCACTCATCACTGGGAGCGGAGGAAGACACCTCCCAAACGTTCATCCTCCCCTACTAGGCTAGGATTCAGACCCTGGTTTCATGGGTCCATAGATCCTTCTGTTGCACTGTCCATCTGGGATACAGGTGTAGAAACCTCTCTCTGTTCCTGCCCTTGCAGTGGATCAACTTTACTCTCTACTTCTGTAGCACACTCTGCGGAAATTCCCCCAACAGGTTCAGCCTGGTGCTGTGTGCTTCTGCAGGTAGATTCCCCAACTAGGGTCCATGTGGGAGCCAAATGAATTTGTGATGCTCTCTCTGGTGCTGCACCCCTGCTCATGCCATACTTCACTAAGCAATCCGAACAGTGGGGTATCAGAAACACATCACTTCTAGCCTTTAGGCACATAATGCACAGTCTTACTGGATTGTTCAGAATTGCTACATCTCGAGACAACCCTTCACCATAGAAAGTGCTCTCTATTTCTCTTTGTGCTGCCACCTCCTCTGCAATCATAGCTTGGCCATGATCCGGATAGTGAGGAGTTCTCAAAGCCTTGACTGAAAGCAAACACACACACATATTTGTTGTTACTGAATTGCTCTCTAGTCTCTCTACTGTCTCACAAAATGGCTCCCTACTGCTGTGTTTACATAGCTGACCCCCACCCTGTAATGGCAGTGGTAACTTTTCCTCATGCATCAAACTTTGTTCACTTGCTAAAACTGTGTTTCTGACCTTTCTTGGCTACTGAATTTACTTAAAACTTTAACTGATTGCTACTGCTGGTATCTTTCAGCACATTCATATGATTTTTACTTGACTTTGCAATCAGCATCAATTCAAGAACTATTTACACATGCTCAAAGTCACTTTGCAAGCCCACATTATTTCTTTGCACAGGATTGCCTGTCTGATGTATTCTCACTATACAGCTCACAGTGCTCTTTTGCTAAGAAACAATTACTGTTGCTAATATCATTATCACTGCTCACAGTCTATGCTCCGAAGTTTTGTTTGTTGTACTTGCTCTAACAAAGCACAGTCCTTCTTTGCAAAACAAACACACTGCTTGCGTACAGATTCAGCTGGCTTGAAAATCACACATTGTTTTATTGCACAGTTTACTGGTTTTATTCACAGAATTCAGTAGCTGACTTCCTCCGATGGAAATTTTCGGCCTGATGCCAATCCTGGGAAGGCCTCTGAGGTGAAATGGGCTGGCAGTCCCGCTGATCATATCCACGAATGCCTCTTTCACTTTTCATTTGGTCAGACTACCGGTTGAGCCCAAATTTACACAGCATAAGTCTGTTTACCACAGTTTAGAATGTTCACAATCCTCTCGATGGTTGATCCTGGTCTAACCAGCTTGCACGTTACTCTCTCTCTCTCTCTCTCTCCTTGTCAAACACTTGGCTGCACACAGAAGCTGGCAAGGGGGCAGGACTGACTGCTGTCGCACCAATCATTTGATGCCATGTAAATGAGCCTCTCTCTCTCTTCGCTCACTCTTCCTTCATGGCAATCTTCGAACAGGAGCAAATTTAAACTGCAAACTAACTTTTTTTCTCAGTTGCAATTTCAGGGGTGGGAGCACTGTTTTGACCATTTTCTCACAGTTTCTGGACAATTCCTCTAGCAACTTCTCCAATTTCCACACAAAGCACATGAAACTTTCAGGGCACATTTCTCAGTCTGTTTCCTAAAGTCCACACTACGTTGGGCTTTTGAAAATTGCAAGTAAAAAGTTTGGTAAAAACTTTTGATGCAGAGACTAAGACACACACTTCCAGGCTTTACTGTCCTTTGCAAGTTGGTACACACAAGTAGCACTCTGATCTTTTCTGTTCTAGCTGGCACACAAGCAGCACAGTCAGATTGGCATTCTTCTGGGCAAAATCCTGTTGTACTGAGCTTCCTTTCTATTTGGGCTAGCATGCTACCAGACAGACAGATGCCATCCATACCCTCAGCAAAATCTCTGGTTCTGTCTAAAAATTAAACAACAATAGATGAGCCCACATTTTCTGGTGGCACTCCCCCAATTTAAACATCTTTGGATGAATCCTCATTTTTTGTAACCACCCCCTCTACTTTACACAGTTAACTACCCTCTTGGGTACTCTTGACTGGGCACACCAACAACTTCGTAAATGGTACCATCCCTAGCTTTGGGAACGTATACCAGGCTCATTACTTGTAGAGGTAAAAAAGGGGGTGGGGTGTACAAAAGCATTAAAACTTTACTATCTTTTGGTGCCCTATTAAGGTATCTACAAATCCCAGGCCCTGCGAAGAGAACGCTTTGCCTAAGGTTATGCTAGCCATATAATCCTTTGTCTGCTGGAGGGGTACCTAGTAATTCCACACAGGAAACAAGAAAGGTAAATGTCCTAACCATGTTGGGGTTCTAGAGTGTGACTTTATTCCAAAAGATGGTACTCTAAAGCAAGGATGGACCCCCAAGGTTTACACATTGTGGCACAAGGCATTTTCAGAAACAACAGAACACTGTATCTGACAGAAACTCTACATATCCCATATTTCATAGAACTTTGAATTCTCTTCAGGGCGACTGGCCACAGCTGAGCATATATTTCTTCTAGTGGCACTGGCCACAACTGAGTACACACATTCCCATATGTCATAGGATTTTAGACTCCTTTACCTGTCAACTGACCACAACAGAGCACATTGGGGCTCATAACTAGCAGGAACCACACTAGGGGGTAAGGGGGTAAACTTTCTCTTCAGGCATTGGCCACTATGTCCTGAATAACCAGGCACCCTTACGGAACCTGTAGTACTGAGCTGGTCACTCCTGATGGGGGGCTGCCCACCTTTTGTTTCCATATTCATTCCCAGCCATTCTTTCAGAGTTACACCTTAAAACTTCCTTCAAAATCTAGAATAAATGCATCTTTTGAATGAACTTTCTCATCCAGCATTTAAGAAAGAACACTACTCTGGGAGTATAAAACTAAAGTCCTGCACATTGTGAACAGTCACTACCTCTCTTAGCTCATCCTGTATAATAGGCTTTATAAGTTGCTGTATTATGTCTACCTGTAGGATTGGTAAATAGAATCTCTGAAGGAAATCCATGAGGGTCAAGGAAGCAGGCATTACATGTCCAAATAAAGTTTCTGTGTGTTTTACAACCACCCACAGGATGTCTGTGTTGGAGCTTACCACAACCCTGCATCTGTTTTTAAATGAGCCATGTATTGGCTTTCCACCCATTGGTTGCAGCCATCATAAGGGTTCACAGTTTGTGCAGCCCCCTGTGTACCACATTTTTGTTCCATAAACAAGGAACTTCCTCTATCATATTGATACTCACACATTTCCTGCTTTACCCTAGCAATTTGTCATGCATATTTCAAACCCATTTCTGTAACCAATGACATTAATTTTTGCGAATGTCTATGCAACTCTAAATACTTCAGGTATTTTTTCCAGCCTGTTGTTTTAGCTATATACCAAAAGTGTTTTTAAAGCTCTACTTTCATATCCTGCCATCATAAGAGTGGATTATCATAAAATTCAAACAGACAATTTCTGAATTCAATAAGGTCTTGTAAGTCCAACCCAGACAAGAAGCCTACTAATAATGATATACTATATTTAATTTCCAACAGTTATGTGTCTCAGGTTTGTTTAAAACAGACCCTAACTGTATAGTGATCACACTGTGATCCGAGGTCTCTATAGGTGTTACAGAATGTGTATAACAAGGAATCCATTCTGAAATAAAGACAAAATCAATCCTAGTTGATAACTGACCTTCCCTAAAAGTGTGGTCGGGGGGGTCCTTCCCAAAAGTTGCACTATCAAGTAATCGTGTGGTCTAACACATTTCAAGTAAAAATTTAGTGTCGCTAAATAATTTATTCATAGTTCCCATTTTATCACGTAAAGACAAATGCAACTAAAGACCCCTCCCAGTATTACTGAGTCAGTGCACCCCTTCATGTTGACACCCCAATGGCGAAACACAAAAAGACCATTCTGGCATTAAGCTGTAATGGTCCTTTCAGTGCTTTGCTTTCCACCAGTGTTCCACTCCCCCCAGACCAGCTGTGACCTGGAGTTGATAATCCTAAAGTCTGGTGGGTGTGGGGGGCATAGCTCCCCACATGGGGGGTGTGGGGACATAGCCCCCTATAGAAGCACCCCACTGCGCGGGTGGCACAATACCTGCATCGGTATAGTGCTGTCACTGTGGGGGAGGTTGGCATTTTCACTGTCAACCTCCCTTGATCCTTCCTTACTGAGTTTGTAGTGTACTGATATGGGCAGATTTCCTTCATTAACCCTACCTGTAAAAATTTAGTTTATGGGTTATACACATTTATTAATCTATACTCTTGCCTTTGATACATAATATCCAAAATCAATGCACGTCCTGGCACCAAATCTATTAATCTGGACAAAATGATACCTGAGGAGTTAAACAATATGCCCACCCCTGTACATGTCTCCTCTCCCAGGGACCAAAAGGAAGGCCTGCCAAACCAGTCCCTACAAGCTACAATCATTTCACATAAGGTATGTAACCTCATGTCTTGCAAAAAATAAACAGGTCTTTTTAAGTCTCTTAAGACTGCAAAGCTGGTAAGTTTCTTTCTAATCGACTTAATACTATTTGTATTCAATGAACCACAGGTAAACGTTGTAACCTGCATGAGTGAAGATTAGGAAAACAGGACCTCATGTCTCTAGAGAGTTCAGTTTCGTCCTTTTCCTGCTTGAGGATCTAGAATCAGTCAACATACCCTCAGTGTCAGTTATAACCTCAGGTTGTGAGAATGCAACAGAGGAAGAATCAGACTTATCGTCAGAGTGAGGTCTTAGTTTTCTCTTTGTGAGGACAGAAAACCTATTCCTGGTGCTGACTCTGGTGAGAACAGGTCTGATCCCCCCCCCTCCAGATCTGCTCTCAAGTCCCGGCTTCTTGCTGAACATCTTCCCCTCCTCTGTTCCCATACAGGTTCAGCTGGAGGAGGCATATTGCTACCCTGTTCCTGTTCTGGATCCTGCATCACATCTTGTGAGTTCTGATCCTTTGCCTGGCTTTGGATAGCCTCTTTGGAGGTCACAACCTCTGGGGAAGCCCCATCCATATGTGGTTCCAAAGTATTTTCTTCCTGTAAATCTGTAAGGTTTGGTTGGTGTAAAGAGATAGAGACATCCTGGGCTTGTGGTATAAGAACCGTTGGATCTCCTGTAGCCTGCTCCTAAGTCCTGTTCCCCAACAGGGTAGTAGAAGTCCACTTTTTAGCTGCTTGCTGCTGAGTCCTGGTAACCACTTCTTCCTGATCATCTGTTTCTGCAGAAGGATTATTGTGGGTAGCCCATGGGCAGTTCTTGTATGTATGGTGTGTATCTTCACATAAGTTGCGAAACATAGGATTGGGGCAACTAATACCTGTATGTCCGATGCCTCAACAAAGGAAGCACTTCAATTGATCACAGGCATTGTTCAAATGGATATATGTCCAACAACAAAAACATGATTTAGGTTGGCCTGCATAAAAGATAAAAGCTCTGTCCCTTCCGAGGAAGAAACAACTAGGCAGGTGCTGACTCGATCCATTGAGTTGTGGCACTCTGACGTGAATACGCCAACCCCCTATCCAGATCTGTTCTGAATCCATAATGGCATCTGGGGTCCCAACACAGTACATTTTGTTTTGAGCCAGTAGAGAATATCAGCAATTGCAATGCCCTCATTCCTAAATAAGACTGTAACAGCATGAAAGGCAGGCTTGGTTAGAGAAAGAGCAATAAATGTTGACCATAACAGGGTGTGCTTGACAGTCTTGTATCTTTGCCATAAGGTTTCCAGGCCAATAGTCATCTTAAAGCTAAGGTCAAAATTGGGTTCTCCTAAAGTAGTTATGAGGGCATACAATTCCATGGCAGAAAACCCCATATTTTCAAGAATCAGTTTTCACCTCATATATAGCCTGTCTGGGTAGGTCTACAGCCCCCCCCCCCATACTTCATTCGAATTGCATTTCTGCGTTTCGCAGACTCTGGTGGTGTATGAAATAAACCTACATTGGTTCTGGCATTCTACCCCACCTGTTAGAAGGCAGTATAGTGCAGTGGTTATAAGCATTGAGCTGCAAACCTGGAGACCTGGGTTTAAATCACATCAGCCCCCACTTGCATACTGTGTGACCCTAAGCAAGTCACTTAACTCCCTTGTGCTCCCAGATCACACCTGGAAAGAAACTCCGGCTAAGTGTGCCTTTCTAGTTAAACAATTTCCACTTCCCTTCCCCGTGAAGAAAATGGTGGAGGACCTCTACTGGTTTGCTGTCCTGGTGGATGCTCAGTTCTGTCAGGCTGGGTAGGGGACTAGATGCAGCTCTAGGACTCTGTGCAGCTGAAGAAGTATGGCTCTCAGTTCTGTAAGGGAGTTTTCCATTTTGTGTCTCAATCCCCCATGTTGTATCTGTGTGCATAGGGAACACGTGATTTTGAGTCATTTCTAATGTAGAGGGCAAGGACAGTGGGCCAGCTTCACTGTTAGTCTCTTCAACCCTACTAAGTATGTCAGGCTTGTCTCTCTTAGGGGACATCCATGGTTGGGTCCCATTTGGTCTTATCCAACCAGCATTTACTAAAGCTTCAGCAATGGTCACTCCTTTAATAGAGACATTAGAATCATAGTTTGTGGGGAATACATATCTTTCTCTTAGCCCCCCTTCTGTGCAGCAGTCCTGCAGTGTCTTTGCTGCAACCTGCATTTTCTATCCTGCCATCCTATGTTGCAGAGTCTTTACTTACTGGCACACTACTCCCCTTATAGGCATCCTCCACACATGAACCTGAAATTTGCAACCCTTTCATATTTGTAACCTCACATTTCCTCCTGTAGGAATTGTAACAATCAAATCTTTAGCTGTACTCATTGTTTCCTAGTGCTCCGTTCTCAGAGTGGATTCCTCTCCCTTCTCAGCTGATCTTCACCAGACTGGAGTACCTTCAAAGCATTGATCCTCCTTCCGTGTGGAAACCGAGCCACAAGCAGACCATTTCACCTGATTTAGAAGAATAGGAGAATTTTTATTGCAAAATGGACTTCATTACGTAAACATAACACAGAAATCATACAAAACATTACATTACATATATAATACATTTATCAATATCAAAACCAATTAATTACCACATTCCATTAATACAATCTTAACTGGAAAACAGAAATAACTATATAAAATCAGTTAAGATTTATCCAGTTATTACAATTAATCCAAAGATGCTTCACTTTTCCTTCTGTATAATGCAGTATATCATTCTGAAGAACTCTCTCCAATGTTTTATGAATATTAGCAAGTATTTTAAAATAGGAGACCACCTTTTGCTGTAGTACCCACTGAATCTTTCCTACCATATGTAATATCTTACTACTGCAAGAATAATATAAATCATGTATGCATGGTATTTGCCCCAATAACCCGCAGGGGGTCTGTACATTAAAACAGTATATGACAGTGATGAAAAACAGGGCTCCTCCCATTGTGAAGCCAGATGGATCCAAAAAAGGTTAACATACTGACAGTCTAAAAACAAATGTTGTTGTGTCTCCAGTACTTGAACAAAACAGTCTCTTGGATAGTACCTTTCTGAGAGTTGTTTGTGCTTGTTTTTACTTTGCACACTTAATCTCCCATAGTTACCCAACCAAACACGATCCCAAACAAAGGTAGGTAGTCTAGGATTAGAGAGCTGTTTAAGTACACATTGCAGCTGATTGTCTGGGCATAATGGAAAAATTACCTCTGCCTGACATTCTGCTTGTATCATCGCCTTGTAAATAACTTTCATGTCTGTGGTCTGAAAATGGGAGGGAGTAAGCTGCCACTTTATAGAATTTTTTATTCTACCCAGACCATATTGCGGGACAGCATCAGCTCTACCCAGCATTCTAGGTCTCTTCTGTTCTCATGCCTGGAGGCATAGCATGAGCCATTTAGTTATACACTATCAGTTTCCATAATTTTTTGCTTGGTTTTAAAGCATTCCCCAAATTATAGTAAGAAAAAAAACTGAAAAAGAAGGCTACGGGGTTCACCATATTAAAACCTCCATCCAGAATTGATCGGCACATATGTTCTCTTTTCATTGGATTTAACCATGAACCACAAAATGCCTGGAAAATGTGCTGTAAAGCTTTGCCCAAACACCCTGGGAGGATGTGACTAAAATACACGGAAGACTGGGACAAAAAGGGTTTTGATTAACACAACTTGTTTTTTCTTAGAGAGTTGCTGCCCCTTTCATCATGCCACCAGCCTGTCTGCACAGGCCATACTTGACTCCCAGTTAGGTAATGCTATGTCCTCCCGTCCAAATGCCACCCCTAGAATTTTAATGGGTTCCCTAGAAATTATGATGCCTGCAAAGTTATCAGAAATGAGGAGTGGAACATTGCACAGAGACACCCCTCTACTTTTGTGTAGATTTATTTTTTACCCTGAAGTGTTAGAAAAACACAGCAGGATTTCTGTTAGAGTGTTTTCACATGTCTCAGGAGCCAGAGTCAGTACCAAATCATCAGCGTAAGCTAAGATCTTTATTGGGGGGATATGCTGAGCAACCGAGAGCCCCTGAATTGCAGTGTTTGACATAATTTTACCTCTAAGTATTTCAATGTCAAATGCATATAGCAGAGGGCTCAACGGATATCCCTGCCTGACTCCCCTTTGTACCTGAATTTGTTTACTATACCATTCATTAACATTGGTAACTATCCTATCATTTAGATACATGTTTTGGATCCGCTAAACAAACCTATCAGGAATGCCAAAGGCCTTTAAGGTGTTAAAAATGAATTCATGATATAACCCATCGAAGGCCTTTTCCTGGTCCAGACCTAATACGTAACCTTTCAGATAACCTTGCTCCTCTCCCTCAAAAAATAGCTCCCTTAACACTATTAAGTTGTCTTGCTGTTTCCTGTCAGGCACTGCACATGTCTGTGGGGCACTAATCAAGTATCTAGAAACTTTTGACAATCTAGCCAATAAGATCTTACTTAAAATTTTAAGATCAGTGTTTAGTAAGCTTAATGGCCTCCAATTACTGATGTCTGCTTTTTTACCTCTTTATGTAACAGCATTAACAATGCCATTTTCATAGATTCAGCATATGTTGTAGTATCAAGTATATAGTTAAACAAAACCATAAAAGCTGGCACTAGCTCCATCCTGAATGTTTAATAGACCCCTGTCCCAGACCATCAGATCCGGGAGCAGTATATTTTAGCTGGGCAATAACCTGTTCTATCTCTTCCACTGAAATCTCTTTTGTCAGTTCCTGGGCAACCTGAGCAGTAACCTGTGGTAGATTTAGGGCACTCAGGTAGTCTTCCACATCTAAATATCTGATAGGATCTCCTACTAAGGTTTCCACATAGTGTTCTACTACCTGAAGCAAATTGTTCGGGGGCTATAACCTTCTGTCCCATGGGGGACTTTATTTCCATAATTGCTCTGCTCTCCACTCTAGACTTGCATTCTTTGAAGGGGTCCAGACACCCCTTCTGTTCTCAGGTTCTAAATTGAAGCTCCTGGTTAAGTGATTTAGTTCGATTATATTGTAAATCGAACATTTGTGTTTTAATTTTACTAATATGTGCACTATAATCAAGATGTGATGCCTCAGCCTGGCATATTAGGTGCTGTAGCTGGTACCTTAACTTTAAATAGTTCAAATATTCTTTATTAGTAATATATCTAGCCCTGTTTTGAAACAGGATTTGCCAGGATTTCATCGTGTCCTCCCACCATTCTATAGGGGCATTATAACAGTCCACCACAGGGATCCTAGCTGAGCAGTTTCGCCTCCATATTCTCTGTGTTATGGGGTCCTCTAAAAGGGACTCATTGAGTCTCCAATTGTTCTTTTTACACCTGGGAGTGTTATCCCATGTGAACCACACATCTATAAAAACATGATCTGAAAATTTACTAGCCTTTGTGGTGACATTCAGGACAGCTGAAACTGAAGACACAAAGATATAATCAATTCAAGTCTTCAGTGTTCCCCTAAAATAAGTGAGTCCCCCAGTGGAGTGTAAGCTTCTGTAAGCATGCATCAGTGCAGCCGTAGAATTTATGTTATGAAGGGTCATGGAGTCAGAACATTTTAGAGGTGCGTAATCCCCGATTAGTCTGACATAGTCCTCAATTAAAATCCCCTGCCCATAAGAGAAGGCGAGAGGTATGTAAATAAGGTTGTATTTCCCTAAACAGGGACACTTTCTGAACCGTGGTCTGGGGGGCATAAGTACATATAATACAAAGTCTTTCAGAGTGGAAAGTGAGTTCTAGATGTAACACTCTGCCAGGATGTATGTCAACTAGTTGGGAAACTCTTAATGAAGGATTACTTAAGTTAATACCCACCCCATTGCAGGTATCCTCACCTATGGACCAAAAAGAGGGCCTTTATGAACATTAGAAGATTAGGGGTTGTTCCCTGGTGTCATGGCCAAAATACCCCTTCCCATAAAAGCAGTTTATGAAATGCCAAGGTTAAGTACTGTAAGGCAAGGCAAGGCAATTTTTATTTAAAAGGACATCCAATCCCTCAGGATCTGAGCTCCGTACAAAGTAAACAGACAAATAAAAGACACACAATACATAGATTATGATTAGAGATGGGCGAAGTGGCCTCAATTTGCTCCACAGAGTGTTTCACAGAGTAAAGGTGAATTTGCGGAGTGCTCCACAATGCAAAGCGGAGTACTTCGGATTATAATGGGTAATGCAAAGTCCATTGAAAACAATAACTTCACATTGCTCCGCTTTCCCAAACCACTACTCCAAAAATCTTTAAGGGGGGTACATTGAAAACAATGTACTTTGCCTCACTTCACCTTGTTTTTATGCTCCAAATGCAGATTTTGCAGTGATTCATGGGGATTTCAGGTCACATGGGCTCTAGATTGTTCTGCACTGCCTCATTTTGGGGTAGTGTGTGTAGGATGCTGCAGGAGTCAGTCTGCTCTGAGAGCTCTTTGTGATTTAAACCTTCTAAAAGCTGTTAAAAAAGCCTTTTTGAGTCATTTTTTTTGCTGAAACTTTAGTTCATCGATTGTAGGAAACCCTCCTGTGCTCATATCATTAAGCTTTTATTGTTTGTGTATGGATTCAGAATGTTAATTAACAACATTCAGTCTGTGTACTGTGAGACAGTGGAAGTGTGCTTTGGGTGAGGGGCATATCTGTGGTGTAGGACAGGTAGATTAACTTGGAGAAAAGGAGTTCTTTCCATTTTGGTGATTTTTTTCTTGTATAACTGTGTTAATGTACGCACAGTAATATTTTCAATAATTCTTAACATTTTTTTGCTGATCGTTGTGGTGCACCAGTGTATAATTTTGGTTTGTTTAACATACGTGGCTATATTACTGAAGTTTTCAATTTGCTATGCATTACTTTGTGTGTGTGTGTGTGTGTGTGTGTGTGTGTGTGTGTGTGAGTATGTGTGATGCATGTCATCAAATCAGACACCTTTTGTTGTGCCACATAATAATTTCAGCAATGTGAACCTGCTATCCACTGTAGCTGTGTGATTTTGGTGCTTCTTTGTGGTATCTTTACTGGTACTAGTACTAGTCACTATTATTGCAGTACACTATCCCCCCTTCCCCTTGTGGCCCTCCACAACTGGCAAAGGTATTCTTTTCCAGATTTGAATTTCTGACTGTGAGCACTGGTTAGGTGTTGTGACTTTGTGTCCACATCCCTTCAGTGTGCAGCACAATCTTAATCTGTATGTGCATTTGCATCTCTTTAGGGTCCAATCTCCATCTGTATCTTAAGTCACAGTTGTTTCTTTGGCTTCCCTTCAGAGTACTCGACTGGTGTGGCACATATATCTTCATGAACATTGTATTCATTAATATGTGTTTTTAAGTCAGGGCTATCATCATGAGTCACTCATTTTACAAACCACATTCTTCATCATCATGGTCACAAACGCAGTCACAAATTATGATTCACAAATCACGATCACGTCACGAATCAAAATGTTTTTTTTTTACTAATTACTTGCATGTATTGTAAGCTTGTCTTGTAGTATCACAAGGAGAGGAGTTGGTGTGAGACAGACATGTTGCTACACGCTCTCTGTTTCTGTGGAGTAGAGCAGAGAGCCGAGAGCAGGGGGATAAAGCGCTGAAAACTAATTTAAAAGGTATGCCACCATTGCCTCTGTAATAGTTTATCCCCTTACCAGTCATTCTTATTGCACACCTTTGTCCAGCAGAAGTTTCTGGCATATTTTCTCTCTCTTTCCTACCGCAGGAGGAAGGAGCCCCGAAGGTGGCTCAAGGCAAGCAGCCTTGATGGGAGAAACCAGACTGCTGAGTTGGAAGAAGGCCCTTCCATAAGGTCGGAGATCCAGCCATTTTGTGAAAAATCTGCTGCACTAAATAGAATGATTTCTAGCCCCTCTACAGCCTCCTGTTGTTAGAGAATTTAAGACTGCTTTCCATCTAGAGACTTTTTTGTCTAGAGACTTTTTATGAAAAAGGAAAGTAATGTTAATTACAATAGAACCTAGTTTTTTTAGATCTCTCATGAATGTGCTTTGAGAAAAAGTGTGTTTAAATGTGTTTAACACTACTTTTTATTTGTATGTTTTTAATAATTTTAATCTAGTTTTAATCCTTTTCTTATGAGTTAAGTTTTCCTTTTACCGCCATATGGTAATTCTCTTAAGTAACGTCACTAGGAGATGGCCTTTATCTGGTGGTGTCTTTAGTGATTCGAAGGATTTGATTTGACTGCATTTACTTGCTGTTCCCTGTTGAAGTGTATGCCTTGCTATAATCAGTCTCTCCTTAAGCTATAATTAGGGCTAGTGTGACACGAGAGGACAGCTGCGGTCTATTTTAAAATTGTCCCCCCATACGGTTTAGTCTCCTAGTGCAGGCTGAACTTAGAGTAGCTGCCTTGTAAAATTTGGAATTGGTTTCCATCAATGAGAGCCGTATTGGATTCTTCCCTGTACAACTTTGATTTGACCTGATGCCATTATAGAAATGGGAGAAATGAAAAAATTTGCTAGAGAGTTTTCAAACTCCTGACTGTTAGGGTCTACTACAGATTATCAGTGAGTATAGTATTATAGAAAACAAAAGTTTTCTTTCTCTCCTTTCTCTCATTTACTATATTTACTGATATTCTGCCGATATTCTGCAAATAGTGTGCATTAAAAGTTTAACCGTTAAATTCAACTGCATAGTTAATTCCATTAGTAAACTAGTAAATTAGTATATTAACTCAATATAAGTTTTCTAACAGCTACATGCAAAGATTTTGAGCTAAGGTCTTTAGCGTGTGTGCTGTACTGCACCTGGTAGGTAGTTTTGTATTAATTCATCCAATCACTTTTATAGATTTGTAAAAACTTGAGGTTTGTAGGTAAGGTATCAGTGGTACTAAATGGTGATTTTGTGTTTTTATCTCCTTTTTTGTCAGTGACTTTAAACCAAGTCAACTGCAGCGCACAGCCACAGAAGCAGTGAAAAAAAAAGGAGAACTCTCTTTGGCTACGCGCTTTGAAAAGTATGTGGTTGCGTAATTTGAATTGCAGTAAATTTGGGATTGCATCCAATAGAGTGTTCTTTCCCTAGTGACTTTTTGAAATTGAATTGCTTGAAGATGCAACATGCATGAAATGGCCCTTGCACTGTACATGGGCCTGCCTTGATCGCATTAATGAACGGAACCATAAAAACGCTTGAAACAGATATTTGATGTGCATTTGGATCTGTTATGACTGCATAATTTTATAGAATTATATTTGTGCATTACAGTACTCATAGTACCCTACATGGGTTTCTGGTTTTGTGGGGGTATTTAGAAATAATGTTATAGTCAAGTCTCTATTTTACTGTGTTATTTAATTTTGACAACTTGAAAAAATAGTTGGTAACTCTGGTTTATTTTTAGCCAGTGTTAACACTTGATAACTTAACTTGACAATGCGATATTCTAACTTATTGTAAGTTATGTTTGTTTCCCCCAGTGTTAAGTCATTTTTAAAGGCATAGTTCTCTATTTTTAAGATGATTAACACTAGAAGCAAAACCATGTCTGACAATAATTGGAAAATTGCCTGCAGATAGATTTGGTATCTCAGGATACCCAGATTACTCAGAAAAAAAGTCAAAAGATAAAGGAATACTTAAATCTAAAACTAAACAAAAAATAAATAATCAATTAAGAAATCTGCTCGAGAAATAACTTGAGAAAAAAACACATACTGGCTCCAAGCAATCTAAAATTAATGGGCACTTCATAAAAGTAAATGACCTCAGAGAGAAGAATTTAATAAGTAATGGTGCTCATTTGTTTAAACCTAATTGCCTAATTAGTTAGAACAGCCCTATCTCTTTAATGACTCAGGCTCCCTTGGAAACCGAACTAGTTTATCTGGATCAGAATGTTCAAGATGAAAGAACCAAGTCAGCTAATGGTGACATTGAATCTTGGCATGACTATTCCAGATTATCGTCAACTCCTAAAATTTTCCTCGAAAGCCCCTTTGAAAATGTTTTGGAAGTTAAAACTCCTGATAAAGAACTTGTTATCCTAAATCTTACACCTTCTTGGAAAGCTCCCTAGATACAGTTAAAAATGCAAGCGTTGATAAAGATAGGGGTGGTAACTACAGAAGTAATAATAATAATACATCACATTTGACTAATTAGCTTAACAACACGCATACTGATTTAGGAGGTGAAGCCTCCTTGAATTTATTTTTTGAGACATCTGAGGATAGCTTGGAGTTTTCTCCTGATCCAAAAGATATTCATTTGGTGCAAGAATTGAAGTCCATCACTATGAGTCTCCAGGATACCTTGTCCAATGTTAGAGATGGTGCCCTGTTGAATGAATCTGGGAAAATTAAGGACTCTGTTCTTGTATATCCTTTTGGATTGGATGATGGGATGAAACATTTCATGAAAGATCCTTATGCAGCCCATTTGGTGCTTAAGGACCAACTAGCTGCAGCCCATGGAGAAAGTGAAATATTAAAAGGAATGGTAGCCTCAAATAGGGCTTGCCTTGAAAATATTTTGGTTAATCTAACAAAATTAGTTCCTGATACTAAATCACCTTCATTAATAATGGAGGAAACTCCCCCCAAGAAATAACTCTTTCGATTATTAGACCTGATTTCACCTCTGTCCTTATTCCAGAGGACAACCATGATATTTCACAAAAGAAAAAAATGAAGAAATAATAATAAAATAAAAAAATGGAAAAAAAAATGATAATAGTAAAATTAGGAAAAATGAAGGCAAAAAACTGGGGGAAATAAAGCAATCTGGAAAGTCTGTGACACTAAGCATAACTAGTCTTAATTCAGAGGTCTGATCCTCTAACTCTGTTAATGTTCTGAGTGAAATATTGAACCAGGAGACAGCCTATTCAAATAGCGATCAGACTAAATGCACTGAATCAAATGAAGGTGTAAATTCTAACAGCATGCAATATATGCAGGTGATTACTTCCCAACTGGTTGTCCTTAAGTCAGCAGTGGACAATCTCAAAAAAGACTGGCAAAACTGGCCTAAGAATTATAATGACTTTATTTCTAAAAAAGAAAAGGGAAATATGGTCAGTCTGGAAGAACTGCCACCACAGGATACTGAACCTCAGGGAAAGTCATATTATGATATCTCTGACTGTGCAATACTGGCCTTTTATGGCCTTGAGGGGATAAATCAAGAATTAATTGGTCATAATTTGGATAAATTAGTGTATTTCTTGAGAGAGTCTACAGGTGCTGACTTATTGACAACCGATATCATAGACTTATGGAAGGACAAAGATGAAAATGGGCAGAATTGTACTTATGTCTTTCTCTCTGCTATCAGGATTGCACACCAAATCTGGTTGAATAACAGATTCTTAAAATCTGGAGGGTGTTCAGTAGTTTTCGTGAATAGGAAACAAGTGAATTCAACTACTAAAGACTGCCAAAGATGTTTAAGAAGCATATTTGATATGAGTAGAATTCCTAATGAAAATTCCTGGAAATTATGTTATGCATTTTTGAATCTCTGGACATATGTATTAAAAATTCCAGTAGAAAAAGTAATTATTAAAAATATTTTCAGACATAAATATCCATCAGAGTTTGTACAGGTGGATGTCATTATTGAAGGGACTTGTGTTATAGATGAGATCTTGAAAAAGGCCCCTTTATTGGATAAAGTTGGTATCCATTTAATTGACAATGATACATTTGCTAAGCCATCGAAAATTCCCCTGGATGATAATTCCATAACTGATTATCTGGAAAATGGTAAAATTCTTTATCTGTTTGGTCTAAAAAAATCTAAGCAGGAAAATCCAAATTGCCTTAAATGATCTGCTCTTAATTTGTTGGAACAATGTTTGCATATATCTGTGAATGCTGTGGATGCGATTGAAGTTTTTAGTAGTGGTAATGATTTTTATTGCGATCAAATAGAATTGAAAATAAAATATAGTAGTCTCTATGCCAAAATATTAGAAAATGCATATATCTTAGCTTCAGTATATCTACAAATTGTAGAAGAGAATGTTGTTATTAGGTTAGAAAACAAGGCTAGTGACCATAACATGCCGGGTAGGCAAGTTCCTGATCTTTCTATTACCTCTTTTCAGAACAACTATAATGTGACAGTGGCAAATAAATGTGATGCTTTGTCTATTCACAGTGACTGACTGGAAGATATAGCAGTAGATAATATTATCAAATTATATGTGGTTCCCACAAATGCTGATCCACCCACTAGTTTTATTTCCTGGAATATTTTAGGCCTTCCTCCTAAACTTAGGGACCCTGAATGGGTAGATTTTATAAATAGTAAGGATATTATATTCCTTCAGGAAACCTGGTCACATGTAGAGCTAAATATAAATGGTTACTACCTTTTACATTCTCCTGCGATCAAAAATGTGAAGTATGGCAGACCAAGAGGTGGACTGGCAATATATATTAAAATAAAGAAGGAAATAACCATTTTAGATACTTTCAAAAGTAATCACCAATTTATAGTTCAAAATATTGTATGGCATAATATTCCCATCACTTTGATTAACATCTATATCCCTCCTAGAAAAGGCAGAAATAATAATTTAGATTTATGGGAACAACTAAGGATATTGATGCTGGAGATTTATGTAAAAAATCCACTAAATCATTTACTGATTGCAGGAGACTTTAATGCAAGAACGGCCCAATGTAAACATAGAAATTATATTCCAGATAGAATATCATCTGAAATAAATACTTCTAGAAATAGTCAAGATACAAGAAGTAATATCCAGGGTAATGATTTTATTAAATTTGTTAGAGAAAATGAGTTGTTAATATTAAATGGTAGAATTCAAGGAGATGTCATAGGAAATAACACCTACTTCTCTTCCTGTGGCCAGAGCACAATTGATTATGTTCTGTGTGATCCAGATTTGGTAAAATCAGTTGTTTACATGTATATTAGGATGAGGACAGAAAGTGATCATGCTCCTATCTGTTTGACAATTTGCCTAAGCAAGGAACATATAGAAAAACCTAACCATCCAGAAGAGCTTTGTCAAGTTGGAAAAAAAAATCCTCAGAAGTGGCAAAATAATTAATAATCAACTTGGAGATGTTATCCAAAAGGTTGTCCCCAAAATGGATTTATTGTGTAGGGACTTTGAAACCCCTGACAAAATCCATAAACTATTAGACCAATTGAACTGTAATATTAGATCAACAATTTATAATGATGCAACAAATGTGATCAACTCAACTCAAAACTGGTTTGGTGATGACTGTAAGAAAGCTAAATCCAACCTTAACAAATTTATTAGATGGACTAAATTAAGACCATCAAAAAAAGTTTTCAAAATCTAAACAAGATGAGAAAACAATACAATAAATGGCTACAGGAAAAGAAACTGGTATTTCAATAAAAAATATGAACTAAAATGTATAATGCTATAGAAAACAATGACATGAATTCATTTTGGAATTTAGTGGACAGGGGTGTAAAGGACTATAAGCCAACTCTTTTAACATATATTCCAAAGAATATCTGGCTTGACCATTACAAGCAGATTTTGTCTGGTCCAGAAGATTACAACTGGCGGCCCTTCAATGAGTTACATTCATCCAATTATGACCCTAGTATTTTCTTTGAGGAATGTGAGGTTGAACAAACCATATCTAAATTAAAAAATAATAAAGCCCCTGGGGAGGACAGCATTCCTGCTGAAGTGTTTAAAGAGTATAAAATGTTTTGGATTCCCTTATTGACTTATTGTTTCAATTTATGTTTAAAGCACAAATATATTCCCAACTCATGGGTTAGGTCTATCATAATACCCCTACACAAAAAGGGTCATGTAAATGATCCTTTTAATTACATGCCTATAAACCTGCTCAATATAATTTCTAAAAAAGTTTCTAGACTGTTACTAGACAGACTGATTAGGTAGTCAGAGTCTAATATCATTTCACCATCTTAGGCAGGTTTTCGTAGGGGTTTTTCCACAATAGACAATACAGTTGTGTTTTCACATTTAATTGAAAAATATGTTCGTTGGAGAAAATTGAAATTATATGTTGCATTTATTGATTTACCTCTGCCTTCGATTCTCTCAACAGATGTAAATTATGGCAAACTTTATACTTTTTAAATTTGGATAAAATACTCTTAATAATGATTTATCTGTTGCATAAAGGGACTGCCTGCTCAATTAAATATGACAATAAAGGTAATCTCTCATATTATTTTTCAATTAATCAGGGGGTAAAACAAGGACGTCTTCTAGCCCCATTTCTTTTTAACATTTATGTTAATGAATTACTAACTTTCAAAGACATAAACAACCCGGATTCTCCTAAAATCATTGGTTCTCCATTGTATGTTCTTGCTTATGCAGATGACATGGCATTATTTGCCCTTTCAACAAAGGCACTTCAAAATAAAATAGACATTTTCTATCAGAAATGCTTGAATTTGGAACTATCCATAAACTTGAAGAAATCAAAAGTGATAATTTTCGATCAGTTTGGGAGAAGAAATAATAAGTTCAAATTTCTTATTAATGGAGATAAAACTGAAATTGTAGATACTTATCAGTACCTTGGGATTAATTTTACAGCTTCATGTAACTGGGCTGTGCACCAAAAAGAACAGTATTTAAAAGCTAAAGCCATTGCTAAAGGTCTACTAAAATTTAATTCAACCTATGGTGGTAATACTGTTCTTCCTGCCCTTATAGCAGCCGAAGCAAAAATTAATTCAGTCATAACTTATGGCGCTGGGGTATGAATATCACCATAGATATTGATAAAACCTCTTTTTTTATTATAAAGTCCTTTTAGGGGTTCCTTTGGCCACCTCTAATGTTTTAGTAAGGTCAGAATTAGGGAAAATTCCATCCAGTACCATAGCCACCCTTAAACTATTGATTTACTGCATAAGAGTACTTAATAATAAGCATAATATACTACCAAATAAATGCTAAAAAGAAAAGAAGAGCTGGTTAAGGGTGGGCCATACATCATGCTGGATTAAAACTTTAGGGAAGAATCCGGCACAACTGAACTTAACACACCTGTTAAATGATCACAGAAAAAATATAAATATTGCTATGCCATACAGAAAATTAATAAAAAGTAAACTGTTTGATTATACAAAACAGCAAGCAATGATAAAAATAAGAAGGCTCAAGCTTAAGATATGGTTCAGAGACAACAAAATTGATTATTCCATAGAAGACTATCTATCTCTTCCAATATCATTCCCAGATAGAAAATTAATTACTTGGGCAAGATTTGGCTTTGTCAACTCTAGATGTGCATTTTTTAATAAAGGCTTCCCAATTTTGAGGGGATCCGTAAAAACAATTAATTTATGCAGATGCACTTTAAATCAGAATGAAACATTGGAACATATAATAAGATTTTGTCCTTTATACTCCGGACCAAGAAATATTCAACTCTGGAATTTCTTGAGATGTTATGACAAATTTAATTATGATCCAGTATTTATACTTTTGCATCCCAGAAATGTTTCTGATGCATTAATGATATCAACATTTTTGCATCAGTAATTAGGATAAAAAAATGTCAGAGCTAATGGTGGTCTGAATTAATAGTTGGGAATACTGTTGATCTTTTGAGTTTCATATGTCTAGCATGTGTAACAGTGTCCATGTCAATATGAGCTGTTTTTAGATTTTAATTTATATTATTGAACCAGGTTAAATGCACTTTATGGAAACTATATTTCCTATTTAGTTTTATTTCTTTTTTTTGTACTGTGATTTATGATTGATAAATGTATTTGTTGTATTTGATATTTTTGTAAAAACTTTGATTGTTAACACAACAAAGTTGATCAATAAACTTTAACATAACATGAAGTATCTCTCTGGGCTTCACCCAGTCACCACCACTGTACTCATTAATAAGAGTTTTTAAATTGGGGAGTTTTATGATACAGGCTCAGCTCATCGGGGAAGTACAGCCATAGGCATTTGCATTCCTTCTTGTACAGTTTGTGAGTTACAGTACTGTAAGCATTGGTGGGCAAAGTGGCACCAATTCGCTCCACGAAGTGATTCACAGAGTAATGCGGAATCTGCGGTGTACTCTGCAATGGGAAGCTGTGTACTTCACTTCATAATGAGGAATACAAAGTCCATTGAAACCGATGACTTTGCATTATTCCACCTTCCCCAAACCACTTCTCCACCAATTTTAAGGTAAAGTACATTGAAATCAATGTAATTTGCCTCACTTCGCCTTGTAATTGAGCTCCAAATAAAAATTCTGCAGTGATTCATGGGATTGCAGATCACATGGGCTCTAAATTGTTCTGCACAGCCTCAGCACTGGCCTGGGTAGTGTGTGTGTAGTGGTAGCCAGAGACAGTTTGCTCTCAGAGCTCTGCAATTCAGAACCTCTAAAAGCTGTTTAAAATGCATTTCTGAGTCATTTTTGTACTCAAAATTTAGTATATAGCTTGTAGGAAACCCTACTGTGATCATATCATCGAGTGTTTTTTGCTATGTGTGTATTTTGAATGTCAATTTAGAACAGTCAGTCTGTGTACTGTGAAGTGTGCTTTGGGGAGGGGTGTATTTGAGGTGTAGGTACATTAATTGGGAGAAAAAGACAGTCTTTCTGTTTTGGTTATATTTTCTTGTATGACTGTGTTAATGTACACACAGTAATATTTTCAGTAATTCTTGATATTTTTTTAGCTGATTGTTGTTGTGCAGCAATGTATAATTTGTCTGATTGAAACATTTGGTTATATTACTAATTGTTTTCAATTTGCTACACATTACTTGTAGTGTGTGTGTGCGAGTGTGTGTGCGATGAATGCAATTAAATCAGACACCTTTTATTGTGCCACAGAGTAATTGCAGCATTGTGAACCTGCTATCCACCACACCTGCATTAATTTTTTGTACTGCTTTGTGGTATCTTTACTGGTAGTGGATTGTTACTGCCATGCACTAATCCTCAACTGGCAAAAGGTATTCCTTTCCAGATCTGGATTTGTGAATTGTGAGCACTGGTTAGGTGTTGTTGTGCCTTTTCATATGAATCTCTTGAGTGGGCAGTGCAATCTTAATCTGTCTGTGCATTTGCAGTGCACCATTAATTCTGGGAGATTGCATTTCTTGTTATGCTCTCATTTCACTTCGTCAGCTCTGGGGCATTTTCTGGACACAAGACAGTAGCATTTTGTCAGCACTGGAAAATTTTCTGGACACAAGACAGTAGCACTTTGGGCATGCACATTAAGTCTGGTGATTGTGTGTGGGGTGTTGCCAATATTGTTGTCACTCCGCCTTACTTGATTAAGGCAGAATGATAATCTGACTAATAATCACAAATGATGAGCACTCTATAGAGACACTCAGCGTGAAGTGCCAACATGAAATGTCCACCTCGTGGGCACTTTGTAGGTGGAATTTAAATTCCCTGCATCTCTAATGGTGATGTGTGAAATGGCTGCACTTCATATTTTCAGTCACCTCACTACCAGTCAGATATAAAACGTATGAAAAAGGAGTATATAAAAGCTTCTTCTTCTTCTTCTTTCATTCTGTAGTGGACACTGAACAGACTGAGATGGTTTTCTTCTTTTCAAGTACCACATTACTAGTTGCAATTTTTAAAGGGGCTTTGGGAAGGGTGCTATCTGTTGGTAGCGTGGGGTGTGGCTAATTAGAGGACCAGGGTGATGGCAAGTGGGAGGCATGTACAAGTGGCAGAAAGGTTCTTTTCATCACATTATGTATACAAACTGGAGCATAGCCAGAACTGAAATTATAGTTTTACAGGATGGGGGAGAGAGTGGATATATATTGTTCACAGGGGTATGGTGGGTGAGAGATGACTGGGCACAGTATGCCACTGTGGATGAGAGTGGGTTCTGCATGTTACATGATGACTTCTGTTAACCAAACAGAAAAATAGGTTGTAAAGTTTTTGCTGAAAAGTGCTATGTTGCCCAGTAAAAACTATGCATAGTGTTACTTAGCCATTGCTTGGTGAAGGTGAGCACATCCCCAGGCAAAAACGAGGGGTATATCCCCTGGCAATGTATAGTCAGGGAAGATTCATGAAGTACTTCTCAATGTGAATATCCAGAACTTCACAAGCACCCAGCACAGACCCAACCAGTGTCAGGAAAGCAAATCTGCCTTGATAAGGGGGAGGCACTGTGCTCGCAAACAGTACCGCTGTCACCACCTTGAGAAACAGAGATACAGAAAGGGACCTAACAGTTGCCCAGCACATCTACTCAGTACACAAAATGTTTTTTTTCTATTGTATTTTTCTCCACCTTCCACAGAGCTGGCAGGTGACTCTGGCCCTACCTCGGAGAGCTTGTTCTCAGGCCTACCCCCCACCCAGTCCTGCCCTGGGAGTTCCCCCACAGATTGCCCCCTGTGGCAGGGCTGGGGTGAGGAGCATTGACTTCCTCTCCTCCCTGGTACACACAAATCCAGAATCCGGGATGGCTGGTGAGAGGCGAGCTGGACACCATGGAGCCTGCCAGCTCCAGTTTTCTGTGTTCTCCCTTCCCCTTTCATTGCCGGCATGCATGCACACGTGTGGATGTGCAGGCATGCTGCTGCCCACAATGCCCACCCTTCGTCTTCCTCCCCTCTACCACAGTACTCCTCAGACTTCCTCCTGGGGGCAGTCATTCGGCAGGTAGTGGCAACCCTATTAACTGGGTGAGGAAAACAATCCTCTGGATGCTCAATCTATTACCCCCCCGGCCGACCCCCAGCAACCCCGCCTTTACTCCCAAACACTGATCGCCAAGGGGAAGTGAGGTGTGGCATCCACCGCCTAAACCCTCTGTGCCACCGGGCCAGCTTGAACACAAAATTCTTAAGAATAAGTTTGACTTTACTAATGCAATAACTAGATAGACACAGATAATGACGATTGAATGAATAGCTCTTGTCAACAAAAGAATTGGGAAAACAGGACGTGTAAATGTCAATTTAATATTTAACGGTATAAATAGATATTAATGTAAAGACAAAAAAGCTAACTTAGCAATAAAGAATCAGATAAATACTGGTGGGTGAAATAGAACATACTATCAACAATTGGATCAAACCGAGAAATTGTCAAATAACATTAACTGTGGAAATACAGTACAGTGCTTTTTGTTCAATGAAAAGTGAGGTTGCCCCTCAAGGCCACAATGACGAGAAGAGCTATATCTAACCACTGGCTTGGTAAAAAAACAAGCTGCTATTTGTGGTTATAAGCAATGTGACAGCCATGAATAAGGCAATTGTGAAGACTCAGACCCACCCAGGGAACTGTAGCTCCCCATCTAATCTGCAGTGCCACAATACTTACAAAGTAAGCCCTCCTTGTGTGCCCCCATAGCACATTGAGACAGAATTGTGCATGGATTCCAGCAGTAAAACTCCCCAGTGAGTACTGTCCATTTCCTATCATTCTGGGGTGGCAGTGAGAGTACCATTCTGTGAACTTTTTTGGTGTTTAGAGTCCAGCATTGTTTGTACGAGAGAGCAGTGAGAGCACTTCTCTTGACTGACTCCCCTACTAGCAGTGGTGAGAGCACTGCAGCAACCAGTATTTTTCTTCCTGGCTATAATCTTCAGAAAAATTTTCCTTATAAAAACTGATTAGAAACAGAAACAAAGAATTTGATGGCAGATAAGGACCGCTTGGACACCCAGTCTGCCCATTTCCCTACCTATTGAATAAGCTGTAGATGCTAGCTAACCAACAGCCTACTTCTTCCAGCCTCCACCCTCTAAAATTGCCTTATATCTGTCCCATGCATTCTTGAATTCCACCACTGTTTTTGACTCCACAACCTCCTCAGGAAGGCTGTTCCATGCATCCACCACCCTCTCCATGAAAAAATACTTCCTCACATTACCTCGGATTGATGGTCTTGTCCTCTGGACTTGATAACATTTCAGGATTCTCCTGTTTTTTGCTTTTGTTTGGGTGATTTTAATCCAGTTTTATAAAGGGTTGCTGTTGCTGAGGTGGTGTAGGAGTTTTTGATAGTGTGAGAGTGTGTTTGAGTGTGGTTAGGTAAATATTTTGTATTCTATGTAGATGTTTGATGCATGTTATGGTTAGGTGATATAATTGTATTGTTTTGTGGTTTTAAATTATTTGGTTAAGGCTGTATCAGAGATTTCAAAATTAATTAGCTGCCTCATGATGTGCTGGGATCATAGACCCCCTTGTATCATCTATGCAGCGTCCTGCTGTGTGACCTCCGCCCCTTTACCGACCTCCCACTACCAGCTACAGCAGTAAGGCGTTGTCAGGAAGTAGGTATAAAAAGGGGGAGAGGTGGTTGGTGGTGGGGGTGCTGAGGGTTCAGCTGAGGTGTCCAGGATTGGGGTGGTTAGGAGCAGGAGGCACCCTGGGGTTAAACGGAGCACGGAAAGAGGCCCAACATGCTTAGTGCCATTCCCCAAGGTTCTCACCAGACCAAGTGGGCAGGTAGCTAGTGGGCTTGTAGTCTCTTGCAGTCACATTTAGGCTGTGCTATGCAATGCCATCTTGTAAATAGGGTGAAAATTGCCCTAATGGTGTTATACTGTATAAATAAATTTTACTGCTACTACTACTGATAAATAAAACCTCAATTTGGACAGACTTGATTTCATCATTTGATCTGGATTGTATCACAGAGACCTGGATGGGGGATGACACTGGGCCAATTTTGAAGGTGTCAGTCCCTGCCAGGTACTCTGTAGTGCACTGCCTGAGGAGGGAGTGCAGGGGTGGGGGAGTGGACATCTGCTTTTTGATCCAGCTTTAACGTCACCATGCGCCCAGTGGGTCTGACCTTGTCCTTTGAATGTGTGGCAGTGTGTGGGGGGTCCAGGTGCAGGTTGCAGGATTCTCCTTGTCTATCTTCCTCCAAGATGGTGGTGGGGATTTCCTGCAGGAGCTTGCGGAATTCCTCATAGACAGAGTGTTGGATTCTCCCAGATGGTTAATTCTGGGGGACTTCAACTCGGATTGCTGACCAATCCTCACATCTTGGACATGACTTCCTACAGTTGATGACATCACTGGGCCTAGCACAAGCAGTTGCTTTGGCAACCCATCACCATGGCCACACTCTGAACTTGGTGTTCTCACTGGGGCTTGAGGTTATAAACCTCAGGACTGATCGGGTTGTTTGGTCCAATTATTTGATGGTGGAGTTCTCATTCTGGCCCACCTGATAGTCCCTCCCCTGCTGAGATGGTGAGCTACTACCCTTAAGGGGATTGCCCCCAGAGGGACTCCTGGTGATGGTTGACTTGTCTGGTGTGAGCGCTGCATGTGCGATTGACATGGGCAAGGTGGTGGCAGCCTATAATATGTCTGTTGTCTGGGTGCACGATGCCATCGTACCAGTTCATATATGTCCCAGATCTTCTCCTTTGAGACCCATGGTTTGATGGAACTCTCAAGGAGATGAAGACCAAGGGTCAGAAGTTGGAGTGTTGCTGGTGGAGGACCCAGTCCGAGGAGGACAAACTGACCTTGAGATACCCAAAGCACAGAAGATACCATGTTTTGGTTATAATGAGGAGGTGGGGGGTCTTGGGGTCAGGAGGGGGATGGGAGAGGGGTGGACAGATAGGGATGGTGGGGTCTAGGAGGTGTCCTAGGGCACAATGGGTACAGAAAAGGGGTCCTCCTTGCTTTGTGCCCATACCCAAGGGCTCTGACTTGTGCAGGCAGGTGGCATGGTCATCCTCGAGTTCTCATCCCTCTCGGGTGGTGTTATGCAATGCCAGGTCAACCAATAATAAAACCACACTGGTTGCTGATTTGGTAGCTTCTGCAAACCTGGCTTGCATCACAGAGACCTACCTGGATGAAAATGTGGGACCCAGTTTGGGCATCCACAATTCCGGCCAGGTTCTCTGTGTTACACCGCCCAAGAGTGGATCACGGGGCAGGGGCGGTTGCAATTTGTTTTAGATCAGAATTGGATCTCAGGAAGGTCCCAGTGGGATCTACCAACTCCTTTGAGTTTCTTGACACAAAAAAGAGCTCGCACAAGGACAGGGTGCCATGGAAAACTAGAAAAAAACAAATACAAATGCAGGCACTCCTTTGAGAAAGGGTCCAGCTGGACCAGAAATGCGTCAAGTGCAATGCAATTATGTTTTAACGTTTCTTCTCATGGTGGACAGCTTCATTTGTGGTGGTGAGTGCCTGGATTTGCATTTGTTTTTTCAACTCCTTTGAGTGTATTGTGTGGGCGGTGTTGTCCCATCTGCAGGCACCTGTCTGGGCTGAGGGAGGAGGTTGCTCATCTCTAGGCTGAGTTGGCCAGGATTTGGAGGACCTCCTTTCCCACCGGGGGACCACCTCAGAGGTTGCCAAGAAAGAGGAGTGGTTGGACCACAGTGGGCTCAGGGAGGGTGAGGGTAGGGGAAAAGAGGTGCATTCCTCCAGTTGCATCTCTCCACATTTCATATGCCATTCTGGCAGAGTGTGGTTCCTCCATGGAGGCACCTAGCAGAGACCAATATGAATGCTGGGAACCTCCACAAAGAAGACCCACCAGTGGGTGGCATGGGACCCCACAGGGGAAGGAAACAACTCCTGTTGGGGGACTCTATTGTTAGGAGGGTAGAACTGGGAGAGGGATGGGAGAGGGAGGTAAGGTGCCTGCCTGGCTTCATGGCTTGGAGGGACAGGGAGCGAATCCTCAGGATCATGGGAGCAGCTGCACAGGGGAGGGAGCTGGATATAATTGTCCACCTAGGGACAAATGACTTGGCTGAGAAAGGGATCAGAGCAGTGCAGGAGGAGTTTGTGGACTTGGGGAGGGACCTTAGACAAGTAGCATGCATGGTAACCTTCTCGGAGGTGCTGCCTGTCTATGGTATGGGTGAGGCAAGGGTACTCTGCAACATGGGATTCAATCAGTGGTTGGAAAACTGGTGCAAAGCTCAGGATTTTGGTCACTAGACCGCGTGGTTCAGGGCACAACAGAGTATTTTTTCACAGAGAGGGTAGTCGATGCATGTAACAGCCTCCCTGAGGAGGTTGTGGGGTCTAAAACTGTTGGAGAATTCAAGAATGCATGGGACAGACATAAGGCAATTCTTGTGGGTTGTAGGAAGAAATAGGCTGTTGGTTAACTAGGATCTGCGGCCTATCCTGTAGGTAGGGAAATGGGCAGACTAGATGGGCCAAGTGGTCCTTATCTGCCGACAAAGTCTATGTTTCTATGTTTCTATGTTGGGGGTACACCTGGAGGGAAGCAGGCCTATACTGGCATGATGGTTTGCATCAGTCCAGGAGGGGAACCAGGATCCTAGGTGATAGATTTAAATGCTTCATTGTCAAGCATTTAAACTAATCAAGGGGGTGGCACTGAAAAGAAGGAGGGAAATCCTAGCTCCCGTAAAAAATCAGGGTAGTTAATGATGTAAACACCAAGATAGAGAAGTCGATAGGGAGACGTGCCAGGGTAAATGGAGAAAAAGACAAAGGCAGTATGGACAGGGATGGGGCTAAAAGGGGTAAGGCCATAACAAAATGGAGGGTAATGAGTACCAATGCCCATAGTCTAGGTAACATGCTCCCTGAACTGGTGGCCTTGATGGAAGAGGGATGCCTGGATATCGTGGTAGTCACAGAAGCATGGTACACAGAGAACTATAACTGGGATGTCAACATACCAGTATACACAATCTACAGGAGGAACAAGGAGGTAGAAGAGAAGGAGGAGTAGCTCTCTATGTAAGGAAAGGAATCAAAGCAATGGAACTAAAGTGTAAACAGGGAGGAGAGGAGGCACTGTGGGTCACCCTGGGGACTGGAAATGGCACCACAATCCACACAGGGGTTGTATACAGACCCCAATATCAGGGGGAAGAAATCAACAAGGAAATGATAGAAGGCATCCCTAGGATGGCAGAGAAAGGGGCGATATTGCTGATGGGGACCTGAATATGCCAGGTGTTAACTGGAGCACTTTTGCTGCAGCCACATCCAAGAGCAGGGCCATTCTTGATGTCCTACAGGGGGCATGCCTCAGACAGCTAGTGTTGGAACCCACTCAGGAGGGAGCAATCTTAGACCTGGTACTTTCAAATGGGTATGGAGAAAGGATCTCAGATGTAGAAGTGGGTAGCCATCTAGGAACAAGTGACCACCAACAGTGTGGTTCACAATAAACTCAGTTGTAGAGTCAAGCCATACAAAAGTGAAGGTACTGGACTTCAGGAGAGCTGATTTTGTCAAAATGGGAGAGTGACTCAGAAAAGCACTAGCAAACAGGCAAGAAGGAGGGGTGGAGCAACAATGGGGAAACAAAACTGCCATCACAGAGGCAACAAGCCTTTGTGTGAAGCAAATAAACAAATCAAAACAAAAGAAAAAAACACTATGGTTCTCAAAAGAGCTAGAGGGGAAGATTAGGGAGAAAAAGATAGCATTCAGGAAGTATAAGGAAACACAGAAGGAGCAGAACAGAGAACTGTACCAGTTAAAGCGGAAGGAGGCAGGGAAGGCAGTCAGAATAGCAAAGGCCCAAACTGAGGAAAATATAGCCAACTCATTTAAGTAGGGGGATAAAACCTTTTATAGGTGCATTAGGGAGTGAAGAAAGACCAAGGGAGGGATACTGAGGTTTAATAAAGGTTAGCAAATGTGGTCCGAGGGTGACAGTGAAAAAGAAGGGATACTGAACAAATACCTCTCCTTAGTATTCACAAAAGAAGAGGTGGGGGAGGTACATAAACCAAACAATAGAAACACTTTGGATAGCGGGGTTGATACCAGTTCATTCACAGAAGAAAGGGTCTGAAAGAACTCTTAAAACTGAAGGTGGACAAGGCAGTGGGGCCTGATGGGATTCACCCCAGAATTCTAAAAGAACTAAGAGGAGAACTAGTGACAAGACTGGCTACCCTCTTTATCAAATCATGGGAGAATGGGGTGGTACCTGGGGACTGGAGTTGGGCAGATGTGATTCCACTTCACAAAAGTGGGAGCAAGGCAGAGGCAGGAAACTACGGACCTGTTAGTTTGACCTCAGTGGTGGGGAATATGATGGAATCACTTCTGAAGGAAAGAATTGTTGAGTACCTAGAGGCCAGCAGGGCACAGGACCCAAGGCAGCATGGATTGACAGAGGGAAGGTCATGTCAGATTAATCTAATAGACTTATTTGACTGGGTGACCAAAGTAGTAGACCAGGGAGGGGCTGTGGACATGGACTACCTAGACTTTAGTAAGGCATTTGACACAGTCCCACACAAAAGATTAATAAACAATTTAGCCAACCTTGGAGTTGGTCCCAAGGTGGTAGCCTGGGTAAAAAATTGGCTGGACAACAGGACGCAGGGGGTAATAGCAAACATAGTCCACTCTTAAGAAAGGGGGTTACTAGTGGGGTACTGCATGGTTCATTACTGGGACCAATCTTCTTTAATGTCTTTATAAATGACATTGCAGAGGGTCTGGAGGGAAAAGTATGTTTCTTTGCAAATGACACGAAGATCTGCAACAGGGTTGATACACAAGGTGGGGTGGAAAGGATGAGAAGGGACTTGGCAAGGGTGAAGGAATGATTAAATGTATGGCAGCTTAGATTCAATGCAAAGAAGTGCAAAGTAATGCACCTTGGAAACAAAAACCCAGGGGAAGAGTACACAATGGGGGGGGTGAGATACTAACAACAACAGAAATGGAAAGGGACCTGGGGCTAGTCATATCAGATGACCTAAAGGTGGGCAAGCAATGTGAGAAGGAAGTAAGGAAGGCTGGGAGGATACTGGGATGCATAGGGAGAGGCATCACCCAGTAGAAAACAGGAAGTTGTTTTCCCTCTGTACAGACAGTTGGTGAGACCCCATCTGGAGTATTATGTGCAGTTCTGGAGACCCATCTCCGCATGGTCATGGGCAGAATGCATGGGACAAACATAAGGAAATTCTAGTGGGGGGTAGGAGGAAGTAGGCTGTTGGTTAACTAGGATCTGCAGCTTATCCATTAGGTAGGGAAATGGGCAGACTGAGTGGGGCATGCAGTCCTTATCTGCTGTCAAATTCTATGTTTCTATGACACAGTTTTACTTGTGAAAATGCTAATAAATTTTGCAGTTATTTAAAATCCTGTTATTTGTTAGAGCCTTTGATCCTGGCTGGGCTCTCATCACCAGCCAAGGGACCTGATCCCTGCTGGAGTCTCACCACCAGCAAAAGACCTCCTCTCTTAGGCAAAAGTGTCTTTTATTCTATCAGAAACAGCCCCTTGTCATTTACTGCAATACTTGTCCAACTGAGGAAATTAATATTCTTTAGCCTCTTTTGACACCCCATCGGTTCCTTGAATTGGTGCCTAAAATTAGCCCTCCTTTTTCTCTGAAATGTCCTTTCTCAGTCCCATAGTCCTCTTGTAACTTTCTGAGCTTCTGATTGGATGAAGTGGGGGGAAGGTGGAACACCATGGCTGCTGAATCTAAAGTTCAACAGAGTCCCAGATTTAATCATTCCTTGCAGCTATACATTCCATTTTTTATAAACAGTCCCCCCCCCATTCCCAACAGTAACCCCTCTGCTCTCACAACCACATGAAGAGTTTTTAAAGTACTATTCACTCTATAGCCTGTCACTGCTGCCCGAATACTGTCCCCCAATGTCAGCAGCCAGGCTCATTAATATTCATGAGCCCTATAGTAATATTTACACTGCAGCCCGAGAACTTATTGGCGCTCCTTAACTAAATACATCTGGGGCTTTTCTGACACCTCCTCCAGGTGCCCGGACCCCAAGTGGCTGAATATGGGGGTTGGAAGCACCAGAGAGGCACCCGGTTTGCTGCAGCAGCAGCAAGAAAATGGCCATGAGCAGTCACGCATGCACGGACCACCGCCCTGCATGTAAGAGGGATCCAAAATGGTGGCTTTGTAGAGAAAGCGGGTCCACACTACTAAGCCCAACAAAGTTGGGGGACTTACACATGCAAATGATCTCATCAGGCATTCAAGCTGCAAAGGGGCCTCATGCATGCCCATCATGAGCTCCTTTGCATGGCTGCACTGGGCAGAAGGCACCGGGACAGCCCCGGCCCCAAGTCCTGACTGCAAGTACTGTAGTGCAAAGCACAGAAAAATCCCTGGTGGTCCACTGTACTAGACATGGCATGAGCACCTGACAACACCCCTCCCATGCCCCGAACACTGTTCACATGTACATACAACCCCCCCACCCAGCTTTGATCACCCGCAAATTATATCATCATGAAGAACCCCATTTCCATAGTGTAGCCACACCACTTCCTATTCCTCAATCACCCATTCACATTATTGTATGGCCACCAACCTTCCATTGCAGTGGTGCCCCACTCCCCACTCCCAAATTACCCAAATATGTACTCCCACGGCTACCACCCTACTGTTGCAGTGGTGCCCCCCTTCTCTTGTCACTGATCACCCATTCAAAACAACATATAACCCCCATCTCCCAGTAGTGCAGATGCGCCCCCCCAACCCGATCCCTGATCATGGCAAAAGGACAAATGCCGGTGAATGCCCTGGTGGTCTTGCATTTTCCCTCCTCCAACACCCTGGTAGGAGGCCCACCACCACTCCCCATCCCATTCCGAGTCAGTGACTGGCACAGCCCTTTTCACCATTCCTCAGACAGCTGCCAACTGAACAGCACAAAGATTGTCCTATAAATAATATGCACTCTTGGGTTGTCAACCAATGGGTGTGTACTATATATACTGTATGCACTCATGTACAGTGCAGTTGGTGGCTGGCAGCTGAAGGGTGAGGAGGACTGTGCCAGTCACCGACTCAGAACAGGATGGGGGAAGTGGTGGGTCTCTCTCACTGGGGTGGGATGGAAAACACAGACCACCAGGGCATTCATCGGCATGTGTCCTCTGCCATGATCTGGGATTAGGATGAGGGGATCATATGCACTACTGGGGGACATGGGTTATATGTTGTTTTGAATGGGTGATCTGTGACTGGGGAGGGGGCACTACTGCAACAGCAGGGTGGTGGCCAAAGAAGTACATATTTGAGCAATCGGGGAGGGGAGCACTACTGCAACAGAAGGGTGGTGGCCATATGATAACGTGACTGGGTGATCAGGGAATGTGGAACGGGCCACTACACTATGGAAATTTTTTTTTTTTTATGATTATATTATTTGCAGGTGATCAGAGCTGTATGGGGGGGGATTGTATGTACATGGACACGAAGATCGGGTCATGGGAGGGGGGGTTGAGGTCAGTGCTAGGTTGCTCGGACATGCCTGGTACACTGGACCACTGGAATTGTTCTGTGCATTGCACTTCTTGTGGTTGGGGCTTGGGGGCTGTATGCCTTGCCCTGGACTATGTGCTCTGCACCTACCATCCCTGTGCATAGTTTAAGTAGGGTCTGAAAAGCATAACTATGCTCCCCAGCTTGTTACAGTGGACTGCAGAGAGGTAAGAGGTAAAGCCTCCTTCCCGCTTGTGGAGAGGTCTTACCCAGTCCACAGACTGCCCCACCCACCACCAGCACTCCATTTATTGCTGCTTACAGGTCACATGACCTACCCCATTTTGTTTTTTAACCTAAGTGCCCACTTTCCCATTTGCAGCTTATACACTCTGACCACTAGGGATTGCTGCACTATCATCACTCAATAAGTGATTCAACCCCTGTCCACTAGAAGTCACTAGAATTCTCTCTTAACCCTTTCTGCTGTCTTTCTCTTCTATTCCCTCCTATCTCCCTGCCCATTGTCCCCTCACAAGCCTCAAACCCCGTATCCCCAACTCCAAAGCCTGCAGCCCATCCACTAAGCCAACAAACCAGGCCGATATCTACCTCTATTTCAAAGCTTTTAACCCTTGCTTTCTCCCTACTTATCCTCTGTCCCACTGCAAGTCTCAAAGCCTGTACCCCAGCTGTCAGAGTCAGCAGCTCTACCATTTAACTGCCATATCTGGCTATCTTCTCCTTACTTTCTAAGGCTCTCATAGTTTCTGACCCCCATAGTCTGCTAAAATAATATTCTTGGTACTACTGCAGGCTTCAAAACCTGCACCCTTGCTACCAAAGTCAGCAGCTGTACCATTCAGCCATTGTATCAGACTATCGTTAGCTTTAGTTTGTAAGGCTCTCAAAGCTTCTAACCCCCATAGTCTGCTAAAATAATATTCTCGGTAATATTGCAGGCTTCAAACCCTGCACCCTTGTTACCAGAATCAGCAGTCCTACCACACAGCCATCATATCTGGCTATTTTTTTTTTTCCCCAGTTTCAAGGCTCTCAAAGCCTCTGCCCCTCCCCAATAGTCTGCTAAAATAAAATTCCTGCAGGTCACAAACTCTGTACCTCTCCCATCAGTATCCTCAGCTCTACCGCTGAGACAACCAAAGCAGGCTAACTCATGCTTTGTTTCTAAAGCTCTCAAAGCCTCTATCGTTATAGTCTGCCTAAAATAAATCTCTCCTCTGTCTCAAACCCTGTGCCTTTGCTACCATAGTCAGCAGCTCTGCCACTGTGCCTACAAATCAAGCTACAGTATTGTGGCATATCTCAAAGCTCTTACAGCTTTTCTGGCTCCCCCCACAACCTCTTTGTTCTGCTCCCAAAGCTATCTAGGAAACATGTCTGTTCACTTCCACCTTATGTGCCTCATCCTCATAACCACCCTGGGGTTCACCTCCTACCAGCCAGACCTCACCCTATGCCCTTTGTGGACTGCACCATTGCATCTCTCCAGAATTGGCCATCACCCCCTCCCCACCTTGTCATCACACACACCGGACCCCTGCATCCACCTCCCACCGGCAGCCCCAACCCCAGCACCCATCCGGGCCCCCCCTGGCTCCACCCCTTCTGCGTCCACCCATCCCTCCAACCCTGCCCATCCCCTGCTCCACTACATCCTCCCCCCCCAAAACATATTCCCAAAAATATAACAACCTGTCACCCTATGGTTAGAGCCTTAGTCATCCTACTACTCCTCTCTGGTAATATCCACCCTAATCCAGGCCCTGCCCCCACCACTCCACCTACCAGACCCTCTGAACTCCGCATTGCTTCTCTGAATATACGCAGCCTGCCAAAGAAATCTGCAGGGCTTCAATGCTGGGCCACCCTTCACCAACCAGACATAATTGCCCTAGTGGAGACCTGGCTCTCCAGATCAACTCTCAATGTCTTTGTCTCACTCCCTGGATACACCCTATATCCGGGAAGACAGGGAAGGAAAGCATGGGGGTGGCTGTGCATTCTACATCAATAATAACATTATTGGTCACATGCTCCCACCCCCCAAACTCACAAATGGAGCACAAGCCCTCACCCTAAAAATCACCTGCAACCCCTCCAAGGGCCCACTATACCTCACAGTCGCCTACACACCCCCTAAGAACCAAAAGCCTGCCGTCACATCCCTCACTGAATACCTCTCTACCCTACCACACAATGCAGAGCAGACACTAGTAGGGGACCGCAATATCAACTGGCTTGGCCCCTCGGCCCCACCAAGAAAGGACTAGTTCTCGGCCCTTGACATGGTCCAATTAGTTACCCAACCCACTAGACTTCACCCATCTATTGGTACCCACACCCTCCTGGATATCATTATCTCTAACCGACCCAACAAAATCCAGGATATAAAAGTACTTCCCAACTCTCTAAGTGACCACTCACCCATCCTATTCCAATGGACCTCTTCCACACCCAAACCCATAACCCAAACAACCTTCTGAAGGTGTCTCCACCCAGGAAGGTTAATAAAACTTAAACAGCTGCTCATCCAAATAGATGGTCCACCATTAATATAGCCCCCAGCATTGACACTGCACTCAACCTGTTTACATGGGCCTTCACCAAGGCCTGTGACCTCTATGCTCCACTTACCAAACTCCGCACCAAAAGGCAACATGCTCCTTAGATAACCCCCTCCCTACTCCAAGTGTTGAGAAACAGGGATAATCTCTGGCACAAAGCCACAGAATCTGGCAGGATGGCAGACATACAATCCTATAATGCCGCTTGCAATAGATGCACTCGAGCCATCTGTAAGGCCAAAGCAGACCACTATCAATCCACTCTCACAACCACGTGTGGGTCTGCGAAAACCTTCTGGAGTAATATAAAAGTACTCAATGGGAAATCACGCTCCCCACCTCCCTCCCAGCTCACCATAAATGGCACTACCTCCACAGAAACACTCACCATAGCAAACTGTCTAAACACCACCTTCTCGGATCTCAGCAGTGTTCTCCCTAGTTGTTTCTTTGACCCTGTGCCCCAATCCCAGCCCCCAACCCTGCAGCATCCTTGTTTCCTCCTGCACAAAATATCCACCCATGAAGCTTGTCCTTATCTACAAAAAGTGCTAAACAGCAATAACCCTATAAATGACCCCCTAGATGCCAGGTTCCTTTGATTAGTCCTCAACAAGGTCCTAGTCCCCCTAACGGACCTGCTCAACAAATCCCTATGCCTAGGGCAATTCTCTAGTGCCTGGAAAACAGCTGTCATTACCCCCATCCATAAAAGTGGTGACAAAGCCTCTCCAAATAACTATTGACCCATCTCCATTCTTCCCCCCTCTCTAAAGCGTTAGAAAAAGTGGTTGCCACCCAACTTACTGAATACCTAGCCAAGTATGACATTCTATGCCCAGAGCAGCATGGCTTCCATTTGGCCCATAGCACCACCACAGCCCTCCTAGAATTCATCAACTTCCTGCACTCCTCCCTAGACGCCGGTAACATTGCAGGAGCTGTGTTCATAGACCTATCCAAGGCCTTCGACACGGTCTGCCACCCACTCCTTCTCGACTCTCTCCACCAACTTGGTTTCTCCACTGGTCCCCTAGCCTGGTGCTCCAGTTACCTTTCTGCCTGGTTCCAATACATCCAAATTGATGGAAGCCTATCCGACACACTACCCGTCCACTCGAGGGTGACCCAGGGCTCTATCCTGGGGCCACTTCTTTTCTCCCTCTACCTAAACTCCTTACCAAAGGCCTGCTCCACAAAAATCTTACTATATGGAGATGATGCAGTGCTCTTTGCTTCACATCATAAACCCACGCCCCTTCAGGATTCCCTCCAACATACCTTCTCCCAGGCCGAAACATGGTTTAAGGACCGTAGACTGGCCATAAACTTAAAAAAGACTAAATCAATGATCTTCTCTCACCACCAAAACAAAGCAAAAAGTGCACCTCTCCGCATCCTCCCCAGCATCCAGCACCCCCTTGAAGAGGTATCCAACTACAAATATCTTGGAATTACCCTCGACTCAGCCCTTACCTTCCATGACCACATAAACACCCTTGCTGCCACAACAAACACCAAGGCTGGACTCCTTTTCCAACACAGGGACTGCCTCCCTCCCCACACCCTTAGGCTTGCCATCACCTCATCAATACTGTTCCTAGTGGACTATGGGCTCCCTGTATACCGGGCAGCAGGTAACTCCGCACTCCAGAAAATCCAGGTCTCTCTAAACAAGGCCTGCAGGCTCCTAACTGGTGCACCTAGGCTCACTCACACCTGCTGCCTCTATACCTCTGCCAATCGTCTCAACCTCAATTAAAGGCTCTGCTACCAGACCTGCATACTGTCCAAGAAAATACTGCTTGGACTCTCTCCCCCTGGGGTCTCAGCCTCTCTTCATCTTGCCACCCCCACTAACTCGACCCGCAACTCAGAGAAAGCACCACTGGTTGTGTTCAGGGTAAAAACCTCCCTTGCCCAGAGATTTTTCCAATACAGGGCCCCCACATGGTTTAATGCACTCCCAAACACCATCACTAGTGCACCCAAGATCGCCCACTTCAAAATCACTCTTTGCACCCACCTCTTCAATATCCACTCCTGTAACTGCAACTAACATTTCACTCTCTCACCCTCTCTGATCCAAATTCTCTGACAAAGTGCATTATGGATTGCAACCTCTGTCAATAATGCCAAACCCATGAATAAGACTGACTACTCTGTTTAGATGCTTTCTCAAGCTAATAATGTCTCTCTGCTGTGATGATGTAAATATCGTCATCCAAATATTGTAAATGTTTGAAAATATCTACATCCTGTACTTACTGTAAATACTGTAAATAATGTCAGTGACAAATGTCTGTAATACATGCTTTATGTAACTGTTGTTATACCCTGTCTGTATTTGCTTCTGTCTTACATGTGACGAGGTATCTTTGGAAATAAGCCTCTGGCTCAAAGGTTGTAAACCGATATATTAAATAAATAAAATAAATAAATAAATGCACCAGCACAGCTGACCATAGTTGAGCTTGGAGGTTGAATATTGCAATGCACAGAATGTGAATGAGGGACCACTCATTTGCATTTGCACATCACAGTATTCTGGGCAGCAGTGCAGTTGGGTTTGCGGGGCTCATCAGGGGCGTCTGAATATTGCCATGCCCCCTATGTCCCACGCAAGTCCAGAGATGCACAATGCATCTAGAGATGCACTGTGCATCTCTTCTGAATATGTGAGCCAATATCTTTTTGAACCATAAATTAACTTCTAATATGTGGGGTGCAGTCATATTGTCCTATAAAATTATGTTGATGTAAAAACAACAAGTCAGTATATGCATTGCATCAATTTATACAGAACATCAATGTAAACCTTTAACAAACTTTCCAAAAGAAAATTAATACATTTTTGCCATTTGGTGCTTTTTTGTTTATAAAATTGAAAAGGAAGTAGTAATGGCATAAATGTGAGCATGATAAAGTATGTCTAAAGGGGATATAATTGTTACTTAAAATCCTCACTTCTCTTTTAGGTAATCCCCAAATCTTTCTATGCTTTTGCAGGCTATGTCTATGAAATCATTGGAAGTTAAAGGAAGTAAGTCAGGATTGATCAAATTATATTGTGTAGTGCCTTCCCTCAGATGGCCGGGATTAGCCCCATGGCCACCTACTTGGTTCCATCATATTCCTCAGTTGTACCCCTTTATTGCTCTCCAGTATGATATTAAAAATATCGGATATAGTGTCAGCCCCACCCCTACCCATCTGACAGCATAAGTTCCACCACCTATTCCATCCTTCAGTTGCATGGAAACAAGGACAACAGACTTCTTTAATACTGTCACCCATGTTTCTCCCATGATCTAATCTCGTGGGCATCAAAGCTGTCCTTTTTAAGTTTCCAGTGGACATAACAGTACAATATTAATAAACTGTATCTGTTTTTTTCTCTCAAACCTCTCCTGACACAAATAGAGTTGGACTCCAAACTCCCACACTCACTCCCACGCAAACCCAAAGACCTTCCATAATGGTGGGGTGGGGGGGTATAATTGAAATCCAGAAAGCATGTCAGTCAGTTTCCTTCCTAGCAATGCAAGCACTGACAGCTCTGAGGTGCATGAGGGTGGGGGCACTGTCTAGTGTCACTTAATGATTCTAGGTAGACTGTAACAGAACATGGACAGGAGCTCATTGATGTAAAGTGTGGCTGAAAAGGGAGAGCTATTGCTGATGAGGGACTTCAAGCTACTGGAAGTGGACTGGAGCCTTCCTGTGGCAGTTTCGGCTATAAGCAAGGTCACCCTGGACTCCTTGCAAGGGGGAGGGGGGGTGATCATCAGGCAGCTAGTCAATAAACCCACTTGTGATGGGTAAATATGGATCTGGTGCTTACTAACAGCAATAGTATTGTGTACATCAAGGTGGGAAGCCATCTGGGGACCAGTGATCATTGTACAGTGTGGTTCCACATAAGAACAGCTATGGAATCCAACCAAACAATGGTGCAAGTCCTGGACTTCAGAAGGGCTGATTTTACTAAGATGAGTGAATGCCTCATATATGACTTGGCAGGGAGAAAGATCAGGAGGGAGGTGGAAGAAATGTGGGCCAAACTAAAAGAAGGTATAATATAGGCAACAAACCCTTTGTGTCAAGCAGGTAAGCAAAAGTAAAAGAAAGAGGAGACCGCTATGTTACTCAAAGAAGGCCACAGAAAAAGTAAAGTCTAAAAAAGTAGAATTCAGAAGGTATAAGGAAACCCAGAGAGAGGAGGGTATGGAAGAATATATGAGGAAACAGAGGGAGGCAAGCAGAGCAGTAAGGAGTGCAAAGGCACAAATAGAGGAATGAATAGCTCAGAAAGTTTCATGAGGAGACAAAACATTTTTTTAGGTATGTTAGCAAGAAAAGGAAGACAAAAAGAGGGATAGTAAGGTAAAAGTGGATTGGGGTGACTGTATGTAGGGGATCAGGAAGAGTTGATACACAAGAGGGGGTAGAAAAGATGAGAAGGGTCTTGGCAAGGTTGGAGGAATGGTCAGACATATGGCAACTTAGATTCAATGCAAAGAAGTGCAAAGTAATGCACCTGGGAAACAAAAACCCAGGAGAAGAGTACACAATAGCAGGGGCGGTACTAACAACAACAAAAATGGAAAGGGACCTGGGGGTAGTCATATCAGATGACCTAAAGGTGAGTAAGCAATGTGAAAAGTCAGTAAGGAGAGCCAGGGGGATACTGGGATGCATAGGAAGGGGCATCAGAAGTAGAAAAAGGGAAGTGGTTATCCCTCTATACAGACAGTTGGTGAGACCCCATCTGGAGTACCGTGAGCAGTTTTGGAGACCTCATCTACGCAATGACATAGACAGGATGGAAACAGTCCAAAGGAGGGCAAGTAAAATGGTGCAGGGTCTGCAGCAGAAACCATATGAAGAGAGACTGACAGAGCTTAATATGTATACTCTTGATGAAAGGAGGGACATGGGGGACATGATAGAAACTTTCAAGTACCTCAAGGGAATCAACAAAGTCCAGGAGGGTAGCATCTTTCAGAAAAAGAGATGTGTAAGAACAATGGGGCACAATTTAAAGATAGAGAGGGGACGGCTCAGGGATAATGTGAGGAAATTTTGTTTCATGGAGAGAGTGGTGGATACATGGAACGGCCTTCCTGAGGAGGTCGTTGGGTCTAAAACAGTGGGGGAATTCAAACATGCATGGGACAGACATAAGGCAATTATAGTGGAGGGGTTACAGGAAGTAGGCTGTTGGTTAACTAGAATCTGCAGCTTATCCAGTAGGTAGGGAAATGGGCAGAGTGGGTGGGCCAAGTGGTCCTTATCTGCTGTCAAAGTCTGTGTTTCTATGTTTCTATACATCTTGAATGAATACTTCTGTTTAGTATTCATAGCAGAAGAGGAAGGGAAGGGACTACGAAAAGGTGCCAGGAGCTTTGAGGGAGCAAAATGGACACTAGTCTGTTTTGTGAAGAGAAAGTCTGGGGATCACTAACTAACCTGAAGGTGGACAAAGCTATGGAGCCAGATGAGATACATCCAAGAGTGCTGAGGAAGATAAGGGAAGTACTCACTGCATCTCTGACAGACCTATTTAGCAGATCACTGGAGACTGGTGTGGTCCTGGGCTAACCGGAAAAGGGCAGAAATAGTCTCACATCACAAAAGTGGTAGCAGGAAAAAGGCATGCAATTATAGTCCTGTCAGGCTGACATCAGTGATGGGTAAATTAATGGAATCACTACTAAAGGAAAGGATTGTGGATTATCTTGTAGCCAGCAGATTACTGGATCCAAGATATCATGGTTTCACTGGGGGAGGTCATGTCAAACAATCTGATAGATTTATTTGACTGGGTGACCAAGGAGTTTGATTAGGGAGGAACCATGAAGGTGGCCTACCTGGATTTCAGAAAGGCGTTTGACACTGTACCACGTAGGAGACTGGAAAGCAAGTTGGGGAACTTGGGGGTAGGTAATAAGGTGGTAAGCTGGGTAAGAAACTTGTTAGCAGACAGGACACAGAGGATAGTGGTAAATGGAGGTTACTCAGAGGGAGGGGTGACAAGTGGGGTACCTCAGGGATCAGTGATGAGCTCGGTCCACATCAATGTCTTTATAAGTGACATAGCAGAGAAACTGGAAGGAAATGTCTTCCTCTTTGCAGATGACACCAAGATCTGCAAGAGCGGATGCTCCAGGGTGGGTATGTGTGGAAAGGATGGGTAGTGATATGAAAAGGTTGGAGGAGTGGTGAAGGGTTTGGTAGCTGGGTATTTAATGCAAACAAAAGTGCAAAATAATGCACTTGGGCCATAGACACCTGGTAGTGGAGTGCAAAATGAATGGAGTAATACTGACAAAGACCAAGCAGGAAAGAGACCTGTGGGTAATCATACTGTATGACCTAAAAGTGGCCAGGCAGTGTGACAAGGCAGTCAGAAGGGCTAGTAGGATGCTGGGGTGTTTAGGAAGGGGTATTGCCAGCAGGAAATAGGAGGTGGTGCTGCCCCTGTATAAATTGCTGGTAAGGTGCCACCTTGAATACTTTGTCCAGTTCTGGAGACCCCATCTCAGGACAGACATAGACAGTGTGGTGGCAGTCCAGCAGAGGACTACCAAAATGGTGCAGGGTCTGCAACAAAAGCCCCATGAGGAGAGGATTAAGAAGCTAAATATGTACACTATGGAGGAGAGGAGGGAGAAGAGGGATATGATAGAGACCTTTAAGTACCTCAAGCGGTAAATAAGGTTCAAGATGGAGGTATTTTTCAGAGAAAAAGGTGTTCTATAAAAAGGGGGTATGCTTGAAAACTGGAGGGAGGCAAATTCAGGAAGGATGTGAAGAAGTACTTCTTCACAGAAAGGGTGGTGTTTGCCTGAAACAGCCTTCCAGCAAAGTTAGTGGAGGCAAAAGCAGTGTTGAGGTTCAAAAATGCCAGGAAACGTCATAAGGGAATCATAGGGTTAAGGAAGGGAGGGGAAGCGATGGAGCCACAGGTCAGGTTGGGTCTGCAGCAAAAAATGAAATTCTTAAAAAGAACAGCAGACTGGGTGGCCCTTATCTGCTGTCACATTCTATGTTTCTAAGTAGGGAGAGGTGCTAAAATGTTGTTTTTTTACTTATATTTTGGGGTGAAATCAAAGTTCAGATACCACAAATAAGGTATAATAATTATTATTTGAATCAGAGTATTACCTAACTTAATAATCATGGCATTTTGAAGTTGGGTTCATTACTCCCACAGACCAGCTGCACACTGGTTTTAAAATCATTAAACAAATAAACGCATAAGGTGATTTATGTGATGTTCGTAAATGGATGCTAATTATTATGCTAAAACTGGAGTAGTTTTAGTATAAGTAAATTTTTGTTATATTAGCTGAATGTGATGATAATTGTAAAATAAAACAGTACTAATTTGCCCAAATGTTACATTTTCTATTGAAGTGAATTAGGCATTAATTGTTTAGCTCTGCATTTAATGTGTTTTTGGATTATCTTTCACAGATAACAGTTGTGTGGCTTATTATTCAAATGCATAACATGAACTGAACATGCATTTATTTTCTGTAGATGGGGACATGCCTTTACTGGTAGATAGACAATACTTGTCTTGAATACAGTCCTGCAGTACACATGCTATGTGGGTTTTTACTGAAATGCTAACACAAAATTACTTCAACACCTTGGAAATTGCCACTTAATAGCAAAACACATGCTGCAAAATGACCATGAAGCACACGACTGCTCAAACTGTGTACTGTCTGTAGTCAAGACAGTCCTAAGGTTGTGCTAATCATAGGCATTATTCCCTCTTTTATGAAAGGAGATCAGCCTCATTCATTATTAAACTTGATCGATTATCTATTTCTACCATGCTAGCTTGACAGTAATCTAATGCTTTCTTTTCTAATTTCACAAGCTAGTGGTAATGGCAGCACAATATCAATGCTCTTTACAATGAACTAACAAATCTGTAAGGTGAAAAATAATATCTGACTCCTATTTCTTTTTAAATTTAGTACACTTTTTTACACCTGCAGCACCTGACCAGCCTACATCAGCTCACTGATCCACCCACCCCCATTACCAGCCATTCCTGGGACTTACTTCTGCTACAGTGTTCACAATTGATGACCCCTCCCTCCAACCATGGAAAGGGCTGCTGGATGCTTATTCTTTGTTTCTAGAGCTTGAGCCTCGTTGGTGGTGCAGGAGAGCTGGTGGGCAGTGAGCGGCATCCTACATGGTTGGAGGCTGTTTCCCTTTCCTGGTGCCCATCCCATAGAAGTCAGCAGGCCATGTGGCTGATGCATACACGCAAAGTGTGCAACATGCATCAGAGCATCGAGGCCTCCCCCCTCACTCAGTCTCTGGCTCCTGCTTGTACTGTCACCTGTGGTTACCTAGGTGGCATTGTGCCAGTGGAGTGCAGTCACCATCTCACCCCTAAGGAGGTGAGAGACCACTGGGACACACAACCACCCTCCCCCCCAGCCAGTCCACTGATGACCCAGACTCATTCCTGAAACCAGGTCCCTGGTGTTGTGAGTGTCAGCACTACCACTAAGTTGCCTTTATCTGACTCATTTTTATCATTTGACTCAGTTATACAGTGAATGGCTGGTTTTGCAGCATGGTGATATATTTCTGAAAGGTGACTGGATTTTCACTCATGGTCCCAGATGCTTCACCTGTACACTGAGATTCCCAGTTGTCAAAACAATTATAGTATAGGCTGTCCAACTGGTGCAACTGTTATTGTGTCATTCTACACAATAGGTGAGCTGTGTTGAATTCTCAAGTCACCATGTAATGAAAATGGTTGAGCATCACCTACAATCCCAGTATCTATGCTAGGGGAGTGGCTTCATTCAGCTCCTGGTAACGTTCTAGTCTTAGAAGCATAGAATATAGAATTTGTTGGTAGATAAGAACAGCTCATCCCACTCAGTCAGCCCATTTTTTCCACTCCAATACTTTCACTGCAGACCATCCATGATCTCAGGCTACCTCCCCCTTTTCTCAAATAAGATTCTCTTGCATCTATCTTATGCATTCTTGAAGCCTACCACTGTTGTTACCCCCACTGTCTACACTGGATGACTGCTGTGGGCATCCACCACACTTTCAGTGAAGTATTTCATCATGTACCTCCTATATTTCCCCTTTCCAGCTTCATTGCATGTCCCCTTGTTCTTGTGCACCTTCTCCTCTAAAAATACACTCTCTTCCTGTACCTGTTTCAACCCCACAACATATTCATAGCTCTCTAACATATAACACTCCCCCTTCCAGGGTGTACATATTGACATCTCTTAATCTCTCCACATAGGACTTCTGATGCAGCACCTGTGCCATTTTGGTTGCCCCTTCTGGACATCCTACACCCTGTTAATGTTCTTCTTAAGATGTGGTTTCCAGAAATGAACACTGTACTCAAGGTGTGGTCTCACCAATGATCTGTATAGCAGCATCACCACCTCCCTCTATCTGCGGGTGATATCCCTCCCTATACACCCCAGAAACCAACTGGCTTTACCAATTGCCTTGTCACACTGCCTCATAACCTTGAAGACATCAGATATGATTACACCAAGGTCTCTTTCCTGTTTGATTACTGTAAATACCTCTCCCACCATATTTGACTGTACCTCTGGATTTCTGTGCCTTAGGTGCATGATTTTGCACTTTTTTGTATTGAAACTCAGCTGCCTCAACCCTGGAACACTCCTCAGTTTCAGTTTCAGTTTATTTGTTATATTGGAAAGGCATGTGAGCAATTTTGCCCATTTTCACAAGTGTCCGGTTAAGGAACTACAAACAAGGTTACACAGTACATAAGGAGAAAACAGTAAAATAATTCATCTTTGTATTTACAGTGTACATGAAGGGTGCAATACAGAGCAGATAACAATGGGGCAAAAATTACACCAAACAGAAAATGGGGGAAGAAGATTCATAGAAACATAGAAACATAGATTTTGATGGCAGATAAGGACCGCTTGGCCCACCCAGTCTGCCCATTTCCCTACCTAATGGATAAGCTGCAGATCCTAGTTAACCAGCAGCCTACTTCTTCCTACCCCCAACCCCTAGAATTGCCTTATGACTGTCCCATGCATGCTTGAATTCCACCACTGTTTTTGACTCCACAACCTCCTCTGAAAGGCCGCTCCATGCATCCACAACCCTCTCTGTGAAAAAATACTTCCTTAAATTACCTCTGAGCCGCCCCCTCATCTTCAAATTGTGCCCCCTTGTTCTTGCACACCTCTTTTTTTGAAAGATGCTACCCTCTTGGACATTGTTGATTCCCTTGAGATACTTGAAAGTTTCTATCATGTCCCCCCTCTTCCTCCTTTCCTCGAGGTTACATATTCAGCTCCTTAAGTCTCTCTTCATATGTCTTCCGGTGCAGACCCTGCACCATTTTAGTTGCCCTCCTCTGGACAGCCTCCATCCTGTCTATGTCCTTGCGGAGATTGGGTCTCCAGAACTGCACGCAGTACTCCAGATGGGGTCTCACCAACTGTCTGTACAGAGGGATAGCAACTTCCTGTTTTCTACTGGTGATGCCTCTCCCTATGCATCCCAGTATCCCCCCAGCCCTCCTTGCTGCCCTCTCACATTGCTTGCCCACATTTAGGTAATCTGATATGACTACCCCAAGGTCCCTTTCCATTTTTGTTCTTGTTAGTATCTCACCCCCCATTGTGTACTCTTCCCCTGGGTTTTTGTTTCCCAGGTGCATTACCTCGCACTTCTTAGTATTGAATCTAAGCTGCCATACATTTGACCATTCCTCTAACCTTGCCAAGTCCCTTCTCATCCTTTCCACCCCACTTGTGCATCAACTCTGTTGCAGATCTTTGTGTCATCTGCAAAGAGACATACTTTTCTTCCAGTCCCTCTGCAATGTCACTTATAAAGACATTGAAGAGGACCGGTCCTAATACTGAACCTCATGTGGTACCCCACTAGTAACCCCTTTCTTCAGAGTGGACTCCATTTACTATTACTCTCTGTGTCCTATTCTCCAGCCAATTCTTTACCCAGGCTGTCATCTTGGGACCCACTCCCAGGCTGGCTAACTTGTATATTAATCTTTGTGTGGGACTGTGTCAAATGCCTTGCTAAAGTCTAGGTAGGCCATGTCCACAGCCCTCCCTGATCTACTACTTTGGTCACCCAGTCAAAGAAATCTATCAGATTTGTCTGGCATGACCTTCCCGCTGTGAATCCATGCTGCCTTGGGTCCTGAGCCCCTCTGGCATCTAGATACTCAACAATTCTTTCCTTCAGAAGTGATTCCATCATTTTTCCTACCACTGAGGTTAAACTAACAGGTCTGTAGTTTTCTGCTTCTGCCTAGCTCCCACTTTTGTGAAGGGGAATCACATCTGCCCTTCTCCAGTCCTCGGGTACCACTCCATCCTCCCATGATTTGTTAAAGAGGGTAGTCAGTGGTGTCACTAGTTCTACCCTTAGTTCTTTTAGAATTCTGGGATGAATCCCATCAGGCCCCTTTGCTTTGTCCACCTTCAGTTTTAAGAGTTCTTTCAGAACTCTTTCTTCTGTAAATGGGCTGGTCTCAACTTCTGTATCCAGAGTGTTTCTACTGTTTGTTTTAGGTACCTCCCCCACTTCCTTTGTAAATACTGAGCAAAAATATTTGCTTAGTATCTCTGCCTTTTCACAGTCACCCTCTGCCCACCCTCCTTCCTCTTTATTAAGCCTCACTAGCCCTTCCTGGGTCATCCTTCGCTCCCTGATGTACCTATAAATGGTTTTATCCCCCTTCTTAACTGAGTTGGCTATCTTTTCCTCGGTTTGGGCCTTTGCTGTTTTGACTGCCTTCCCAGCTTCCTTTTGCTTTAACTGATACAGCTCCCTGTCCTGCTCCTTCTGTGATTCATTGTACTTCCTGAATGCTTTCTTTTTCTCTTGAACCTTCACTGCCACTTCCTTTGAGAACCGTAGTGGTTTCTTACATCGTTTCGTTTTGTTAATTTGCTTCACACAAAGGCTTGTTACCTCTGTGATGGCAGTTTTTATTATTCCCCATTGTTCTTCCACCCCTCCTTCCTGCCCATTTGCTAGTGCATTCCTTAGGCACTCACCCATTTTGGCAAAGTCAGCCACCTAAAGTCCAGTACTTTTGCCTTTGTATGGCTTGACTCTATTGCTGTGTTTATTGTGAACCATACTGTTCGATGGTCGCTAGTTCCCAGATGGCTACCCACTTCTACATCTGTGATCCTCTCTTCATCTCCATTTGGAGAGAACCAGGTCTAAGATTGCTCCTCTCGAGTGGGCTCCAATACTAGTTGTCTCAAGGCATGCCCTTGTAGGGCATCTAGAATAACCCCACTCTTTGAAGTGGCTGCTGCAACTGCACTCCAGTTAACATCTGGCATATTCAGATCACCCATCAGTAATATCTCCCCTTTTTCTGCCATTCTAAGTATTCTTTCTATCATTTCCTTGTCCATTTCCTCCCCCTGAGAAGGGGGTCTGTATACAACCCCTGTGCGGATTGTGGTGCCATTGCCAGTCTCCAAATTTACCCACAGTGCTTCTTCTCCTCCCTGTTTTCTGTTTGTTAAATCCTTCTGAAGTTACTAACAAGATAAACAGAGTTTGCAAGCCCCTTCTTGGTTAAACACTAAATAAATATGTGAATAAAAGCAATTACCAAGGGTAGTTAGTTTCACCTCCCACAGAATTAAGCAAAAGTGCACGTTTGTTGCAGATATCAAGTGCAATATAAAATTTCTCACACAGCTCGCAGTTGAATAAAGAAGAAGTAGTGTCCTTCCAGGTCCAGAAAATGTGCTTTGTGTCTTTAAACATTGCAGCCTCCAGTAATTTATAGTAAGCTGATCTAGTCTGGATATCTCCACCCAGGGCAATTTGTTGACAATGGTTATGATGCAGCCCTTCCTGTTCCAATACAACACTGTTTGGTCTGAAAACAATGTCCTGCCCCTAAGGCTGTCTGTGTTTCAATTCACACTGCAGGTTTTGCTGTGACAACTCCTTAACCACAGTAACTTATTTAAAAATAGTTTAACTATCACAAACTCCTACGCACCAGTAAATTATTTAAAAATAGTTTCTGTCCCAAAATCCTAGTAGTCAATCCAGCTACCCCCAAGGGACAACCAAAATGCAGTATTCAAACACTTATGAAGTTACTTCCAAGATAAGCAGAGTTTGCAAGCTTCTTTTTCAACTCTTCAGCCATCTGTAATTTATTTAAAAATAGTTTAACTGTCAGAAAATCCTAGTAGACAATCTAGCTACCTCCAAGGATCTACCCAAATGCAGTATTTAAATCCTTCTGAAGTTACTAACAAGATAAACAGAGTTTGCAAGCCCTTCTTGGTTAAACACTAAATAAATACGTGAATAAAAGCAATTACCAAGGGTAGTTAGTTTCACCTCCCACAGAATTAAGCAAAAGTGCACGTTTGTTGCAGATATCAAGTGCAATATAGAATTTCTCACACAGCTCGCAGTTGAATAAAGAAGTAGTGTCCTTCCAGGTCCAGAAAATGTGCTTTGTGTCTTTAAAAATTGCAGCCTCAGGAGGGTTAAGGCTAATAAGGGATGAGCTTAAGTGCTAATGCATTAGACGTTTAAGTGCTACCAGGGATAGAGGAAATGATGAAGGAGGGGGTACATCCCACGGGGGGGGGGTTCTAAGGGCATGAGGTGGGAGAGTGGAATAAGAGGCACAATGGGGGGAGTTATGACAGGGGACAGCAGCACGAGGTGGTGGAGGATAGATGCTTTCTCAGGTTGTGTTTAAAGGTTGTGGCAGAGGGACAAAGGAGAAGATCATTGAGGAGAGAGTTGTACAGTTTTGGGCCCTTAAAGGAGAGAGTGTTTTGGCCATTGGTAGTGTGGCAGAAAGGGATGAAAAAAGAGAGGGAGGAGGAGTACCTTCTTCTGGTCCTGGGGTGGGTTGTCTTAGGGAACTCCTCAAGCTCTCTCAGGTCCCTGTGCATTCTCCTCCTCTGTGGTCCCCACCCTCCTGCAGATTTTGTTGTCATCTGCAAAGAGGCATACCTTCCTTTCAGCTCATCTACACTGTCACTTGCAAAGATGTTAAATAGCACTGGACCCAGTTCCAAGCCCTGAGGTACCCCACAGGTCAGTCTCCCTACCCCTGAGTGAAGCAAGCAATAAAACATGACAGGGTGTGGGTAGTAGTGTGATTATCTCATACCCAGTGGCATAGTGAGGCATAAGGCTGCAGGCCAAGTTAGTTATTGACCATGGAAATGCAGTGGGCACACTACTACCAACACCATGCAGTGGCTTATTGCTTATATAAAATGTTTTTTACATACATTTAAAAAATCAAAAACTACAAAACTAAGTTAGTGTGGGGCCACCAAGGGACATTATTTGATATACTAGCTTCAAGATGTTTACAGGTAGTCTCTCTTTGTGTGTCTCTGTTTAGACACACACCACCATCGATTCCTATTTAATCTGCTGTCTCCTTCCTGACAGGTGCCACTTGCCCTAATGGGCAGCGGTCACGATCCAGCCATAGCACCTCTATGGTGCAAGGAGCCTGATCCACTCACCCCCCAAAGAGGTAGATAAGATACGACACTTTAAAAATTGCCACGATTTCTCTGGGCTGTGTGAATGCTGAACCGGATCATCACTTGCAATTTGCTGTTTTCAGTTTCAGCGCCTTCTCAGGGTAGCGCTATTGGCTCCATGCCTGTGTAGAGCTCCCTGATTGGCTGGTGTCACTCACCTGAGACAGGACCACCCAAGACGTGTGGCTTAATGTAAGCCTGCATCCCTGTACTCAGCTTCTAATTTATGTATTTTAATTTAGCCTGTTCTGCTCAGACTGTGCAAAGTAACTTACCATGCCACCCCTGCTGCAGTTTCTGTCTAACTGTATGTGCACTGATTCAGTGCTAGCTCTGCAAACTTCCCCTTTTTTTTATCCCCCCAGGCCTCCTTTAAATGCACACAGTCTCCACCCACTCCTATCTGATGTTTCAATTTATTGGTTACTTACTGTCAACAACTGCAATTCTTCCCATCCCTTTTTGCAACTAAGCCTTCTAGCAGCTTTGTCTCATTCTGTCTTGCTGAGGCATACCATTTAGTTACTTTAGGTTTGCTTATTGCTCACTAGCATATCCTATCTTGCTAAGGCAGTTGATTTAGGTCAGGTAATCTCTCTAATACTTAGCCTGCTCCAGAGTAGTAGCTAAGAAATGTGCTTCAAAGCCTCTCTGCCCCTAGTACTACTCTATAGTCAGGTGAACTCTTTTCTTATTAGCTTGACTAGGAGCTGTACTTAAGGATTACTGCTTCAGACTCCACTGCCTATAGTAGTATTCTGCAGGGATTAAGAAATTCTCCACCATTGAGAATCCCTTCTCTTGCCCGCACTTGTAGTGCCCATTGGGTGATAGTCTCATAATGAGGGCACATTACCTGCTTCTATGCTTGTTTCTGCTCATCTTACATGTATTGGACCCGAACGTGAATCAAAAAATAACTCCTAGAGTGGAGAATGGCTCTCTTTTTACATTGTCTGACCGGGACTTTTCCTATCAAGTAGAAGAACTTGTATGTACTCTAACTTCCTCTAGCCTGCTGCTGGTCCTTCACCTGCACCAGCATACAGGAACTCTCTCTAGAGCCTGCCCACAGGGCTACACCACCTTCTGCATACTCCCCCCTACTCCCATTGACTCTCTCGGTCAGGGTATTATTGTTTGCAGCATCAGGAAAACTGGGAACTAGCCTCAGAACTCCCTATACTGCCACAGACAAATCACGTAACTGAAAGAAGACCCAGCCACCCAGACTTCTCCTAAGACTCTGCAGGAAACTCTTGTTCCTGCATTTACTATGCTCAGGAAATGCTGAGCTTAATCCAGGCCCTCTGGCACCCACGGAATCCCCAGCAGAGCTACAAAGCCTTCTTGCATGTTAATGTATGTAGCCTATTAAAAAAAATCACTTCTGTTCAGGCCTGGGTATGTCATACCACTCCAGATGTTCCAGTGATTACGGAGTCCTGGCTCTGACTGGCGACCAGTAACAGCGAAGTTAACATCCCCTCCTACTTTTTGTTCAGAGCCAACTGGCAAACCAGAGGTGGTGGGGTAGCTATTTACATCAAGGATAAATTCCCTGCCTCCATAATTGACTCAACCTCTGGCCCAAAAGAATTTGAAAGCTTGTCATTAAAGATTGAAATTGCTAACGGTGTCTCATGTATAATAGGATGCTACAGACCCCCATCAGCTGGACTAAAGTTGTTAAAACATCTCAAAAACATCCTGGGTCCGGCAACTTCAAAGTGTATCATACTAGGGGACTTCAACTTAGACTGGCTCTCCAGTGCATCCACCCCACTTAAAATGTTCTGTGATTCCCTTGGGTTGTCACAGCTAATAAATGAATGTATTCGTCCTAACAAGCTCAACCCTAATAACAGTACTCTCTTGGATATCATTTTAGTTAACAAACCCCATTTATTCTCCCATGTTGGTGTCTTTTTCTCTGATATTAGCGACCATTGCTTCATTGCATATGTAAGATCCACTATTAAATCCACAACTGTACCAAAATTCACCTTTAAAAGGTGCATACACAACTTTGATCTCCATGGGTATATATCAGACCTAAGAGACTCCATGCGATGGCAGGACTTCTATCTAGCCAAGTCCCTGACTACGGCATATGACATTTTATCAGAAATTGTGCTAGTGGCTCTCAACAAGTATGCTCCCATAGTAAAAGTTTGTGCCAGAAACAAATCCTGTCGGTGGTTTACAGAAGACCTGAAAGATGCTTTGCGGAATCGGGATGTACTCTGGTGAACTGCTAGAAAAACTAATTTAATAAATGACTGGAATTCTTTCCGGAGGGCGAGGAATTTCTGCACCAAAATGGTCAGAGAAGCCAAAGCTAATTTCTACCGCTCTCAGCTGGAGAGCTCCTCAAGAAATGCCTCCAAATTCTGGAAAACTATCAAATACATTGAAGATCACACCACTGTATATTCCCTACCTACTAAATTATTGATCGACAATACTGTCATCTCCGACAGACCGTCTATCCTCGATGCTCTCAATAATCATTTTGCCACTGCCGGGCTAGCCTTTGACTCCTCTCCTGCAAATATCCTCCTCCAACAACTTAGATTGGATACACAAGAAAAACCCATCCCCAGTCCATCCTTCTCTATGCAACCTACCTCCCTGAAAGAAGTCAAAGATCTTCTCCTTCAGTTGGACACCAGGAAAAGTGCTGGGGCCGACCTCATTGACCCGTACATCTTAAAGGTCGGCTACCGTGTCCTCGCAGTCCCAATTACTCATCTCTTCAACTTATCCTTGTCCCAGAGTGACCTACCGCCCATTTGGAAAAATGCACTTGTGATCCCTTTGTTTAAGTCAGGAGATCCTAGTGACCTCAATAACTACAGGCCAATCTCCCTACTTTATTTCTGGGGGGAACCCCGCTTATGGCATCTGGTCAGGTACATAACCTTGGTGTTATATTTGACGAGGGCCTGACCCTGAGGCGCAGGTGTCGGCCATAGTCAAATCATCCTTTTTTCATCTAAGGACTATCGCACGGGTGAAACACTTGATTCCATCAGAGGATCTTCCTTCCCTGGTCCACGTGTTTGTTGCTAGTCGTCTTGATTACTGCATCTCCCTTTATCTAGGGCTGCTGGGAGTGGATATTCGCCGCTTGCAGCTGGTGCAAAATGTGGTGGCTAGGTTGTTGACTGGAAGCCCAAGTCCCAACCATATAACACCTGTGCTTCGCGAGTTGCACTGGCTGCCTGTGCAGTGGCGGCGGATCACTTTCAAGGTCATGTTGATGACCTATAAAGCCCTACACGGTTTGGGACCCCACTACCTGGAAGAACTCCTGACTTCTTACTGTCCCTCCAGCTCCCACCGATCCTCTGGCGAGGGATTGCTAGAGATTCCCAGGGTAACCTTAAAAACATCTGGTGGAAGAACATTTGCCTTTATGGCTCCGACCCTGTGGAATTCTCTACCTTACCAGATACGAAATAGCCTGACTGTGCAGGGCTTTAAAAAAACTCAAAATACCTTTCTTTTTAATCAAGCATTTTTAGTGACATAAATTATGTTAAATGTTGTTTTGGATATAATGTTAGTTATTATTGTGGTTTTAATATTGTATGTAGGATTTTGTAAAGGCGCCCTGAGGTTGGGAAGGGTGCCTTATAGAAATAAACATTTACTTACTTAACTTACTTCCAATCCTGTCAAAGATGCTGTAGAAAATAGTGAACTCCCAGCTTCGGAAGTACCTGGAATCAGAAAAATTGCTCAACCTGTTACAATCCAGTTTTAGAGCACAACACAGTACAATCTCTGCTCTAGCCAAGGTGACAAATGACTGGCAGCTTGAATTAGACAAAAAAAACTTTGTCTGTGCAGTTTTCTTGGACGTAAGCAAGGCGTTCAATACCGCTTCTGTCGTCCCTCCACAACATTGATTTGGATTCCCTATCCCTTAAATGGTTCTCCAACTACCTCTCAGGACGACTTCAGCAAGTAAAGGGAGTAGGGGAAGTTTCTCCACCAAAACCCTTATTGAGGGGTGTACCGCAAGGTTCCATTCTTGGTCCCTTGCTCTTCATCACTTATATTAACAACGTAGATGTCCCCATCAAAGAAGCACAAGTACACCTATTCATGGATGATACAGTACTCTATGCTAGTAGCCCCACTCCTGAAGCGGCCTGTAAAGCCCTTCAAAATGAATTTAATCTGCTGCAACATCAGCTTATAAACCAGAAACTGCTCTTACATGCAAAAAAAAAACAAAGCAATGTTCCTCTCACCCCTTCAAAATGCAATAAATCTTGCAATTGCTGGGACACTCCCGCAGATCACTACCATTCTAGGTGAGCAGTTGAACTATGTGCCAAAGTTCAAGTACCTGCGGTTCTGGTTAGACCATAGACTTACTTTCACAGATCACTTAGAAGAACTGGCAAAGAAACTTAGACAAAGACTTGGTCTGTTCTTTAGGATTAATAATATCCTCATAAGAGATGCTAAACTGAAACTGGTTCAAACTACCTTTCTTTCCCTATTGGATTATGCAGAGTTTCTATATAGTCAGGGACCTGCAGGTACCCTAGCCAAACTTGATACGCTTTATCACAGAGCCGTAAGATTTATCACAGGTCTTCCATACTCAGCCCACCACAGTGCATTGTACACAGCAGTGGAATGGTCATCCCTTGCTTACAGACGGCAAAATAATGCTGCTGTTTGGACATACAAAGCTATCTCAAATAAAATGCCCCAGTATATCTCTGTCTGTTTACCTTTGTGCACTCTGGGGAAGTATGCCCTGAGAAGCACCTCATATATTTACCTTTATGTTTGCAAAGCAAAATCTCGCATAGGCAGCTCAGCCATCAGCTTTGTGCTCACTCAACTGTGGAACAAGCTGCAAAAAACTTTGAAATTAACTCACCCCATCAGCCTAGCAGCTTTTAAATCTCTATATCTACATCATCATAATAAGGAGTCATGTGCCTGTCTACCCTAAATAGTGACTCCTAGAAGTCCAAGCACACTCTAATTACTACTGTTAAAAGACTGATCACATACATAATCGACTCTTCCCTCTCCCCTTTTTCTACCCCCATATCTGTCCCTTCCATATTCCTTTGACCCTGGTTCCAGCTCTATATTCTCCACACCATATCACTATATATCTTTTTATATAAGGTTTTATTTGTGTTCAGTGCATCTGATATGCATATTTCTTTACTTTTATGAAAAATGTGTCCTACCCAAAACTAGCGGTATCTTCTGTTCCAAACATATACTACTGTCAATGCTACCTGCTAATACTTTGTATATACTGTATTATTGTATCTCACTTTATTTGTATTATTACTATTTTCTTGTGTGTTGCATCCCACTTATATTGTCCCTTGTTCTTTGTTAACAAACCCAGGTCCACCTCGAAAATGAGCTTGCTCAACGGTGATCGTCTGGTTAAATGAAGACTTTGATTGATTGATTGACTGATTGATTGATTGATATCCGCTTTTCCTGATCCTTTTCTGCATTTGCCCTACTCAAGCACACTCTTTTTTTACCTCACAATCCCTCCTCTTGTCTTCCTCTTCCTATTTATGTACCTAAAAAATGTCTTGTTGGCCGGATGGATAGCACAGCGGTAGAGCTACTACTTGTCATCCAGATGATCCAGGTTCATGCCCCAAGCCCAGAACATCTGGTGCTGACTGGCAAGGAATGGTTTGGGTGTTCATTGAACCGCTTCCACCTCGGGGAGGGAGATCACTTCCTTCCATTGCATGACCTCCCCCTGGTGACCCAGAGGGAGGGCGGTTGCCATGCGAGAAGGGACAAGTGGTCCCTCTGAGGCGGCACATACTCACTCACCTGGCAGGTGTTGTGGAGGCATCACATGCCCAGAGTGGGGCCAAAAGGGGAGCACCGAAGGTAGGGCAGGGCTCACCAACCCTTCAGATGGCCCTGATAGGCAACTCACCAAGACCAGCTCTCAGGACCATGCCCTGGGGTGGGATAAAGGGAGAGTCTAGTAGGGGAATACAACCCTCTACAGCACCAGGCAGATGAAGCTGCCCTACCCCCCATACCACTGCTGGGTCTCCTCAACTCCTCCCACACCTCATTGGCTCCACCCCATGGGCCCCGACAGTCAAGTGAAGTATGTTCTTCCCAGCTTGAGGGGAACTGGGGGGGGTCCCACTCATGAGGGACAAGCCATGAGTTACAGTTGAGATACCCAGAAAGTTGTTGAGCAAAGGCCGGTGTTGGGTTGGATCATTGAGGGGGATGTCACGAGGTGGGTAGAATACTTGTGCAGATGGAAGGAGGTCCCGGCATCTGGCAAGGTAAAAATGAGGGACACAAACAGAAAGTAAAAAAAAAATGCCTTGGCACCTTAATTACTCCTTTGTCTATTCTTTCCTCAGTTTGTGCCTTTGTGCTCCTCACCGCTTTCCTGCCTCCCTCTGCCTCTCATGGTACACTTCCCTATCCACTTCCCTCTCCCTCTCTTTGTACAGTACCTTCCAAATGCTACCATTTTAGCCTTCACTTTTTCAGTCACTTCCCTTGAGAACCACAGTGGTCTCTTTTTTCTTCTGTTTTTGCTTACTTCCTTTGCACAGGTTTGTTGCCTTCACTATGCCATCCCTTAATTTTGCACATTGTTCCTCCACCCACCTTGGCTACTCCTCCTACTAGGTCATCTCTGAGACATTCATCCATTTTTTAAATCTGCCCTCCTGAAGTCCAGGACCCTCATCCTTCTGGTGGTTCTCTTCCACTGCTGTCCTTATGCTGAACTACACTGTACAGTGATCACTGGTCCCCAGGTGGCATCCTACTCTGACATCTGCAATACAGTCCCTGTTAGTGATCACCAGGTCCAGTAGTGCCCCATCACAAGTGGGGTCCTTAACTAGCTGCCTGAAAAATGCCCCTTGCAGAGAATCTAGGACATATCTTTGCTTCCAGCTGAGGCTGTGGCTGGGAGACTCTAAACTACATCCGGCAGATTAAAGTCCCCCACCAGCAGCACTTACCCTTTTTCTGCCATTGCTCTAATGACTTCACTGAGTGCCTTATTCAGGTCATCCCCCTGTGCTGGATGTCTGTAGAGCACCTTAATGTGAATAGTGGCTCCAGTTCCTGTCTTCAGGGTAAGCAACAGTACCTCACCCCCCCACACACACTTTCCCCACTATTTCCCTGCATTTCTGTCACTTTGAGACACTCCCTTACATACACCACTATCCCTTCTCTTTTCTGCCTCACCCTATCCTTCCTGAACTTATTATAGCCTGGTATGGCCATGTCCCACTTGTGGTTACCTATGCACCATGACTCAGTAATGGCCACTTTATCTATGTCAGCCCCCACCATGATGGCCTCCAGACCTGGAATTTTATTTCCAAGACTCCTTGAGTTTCACGTATGACCTTCCACACCTTGCTCAGATTTTGCCTTTGCCTTTTGCCCTGCCTCCTTTTCCCATCCCTTCCATTTTCCTTATCTACTATCACTGTGGTGCTTCCTTTATCCTGCTCCCTTGGGGATTCTCCTCTCCCTGGGTCCTTCCTTCTTTCTAATTTAGTCTGTGGGGGAGCAGTTTATGCCTCCCTTTTACTTCCTCCACCCCTCAGCCTAGTTTAAATGTTCATCAAAGTAACATTTTAACTGTTCACTGAGGACTGCTGTTCTCCTGCCAGATGGATGCAGGACATCACCTTTTCATAGAGCATGTCCTTCCAGGTTGGTTCCCAGTTCGCAAAGTAGTCAAACCTCTCTTCTCTGCACCATTCCTCTGATTACAAGTCAAAACTCCTGGTGCATAGAACCCTTTCCTTCCCCCAACCATAGACAGGCAGCAACTCAGCAAACATCACCGTATATTCCACCAGCCTAAGACCGTTCCCCAGTTCTGTGAAATTCCCCTGCACAATCCCAGACCCTTCCCTAGCCAAGTTACTAATCCTCAAGTGGAAAATAACATTCAGCTCCCCCCTAGTGCCACACCACCCTAGTGATCTTTTGGATCTGCTGTCTGCTTCAGATCTGTCCATCACGCCAAGCCAAAGCACCAGGTAGACACCTTACCTCCCTATTTCCCTTTTCTATTTCCAAATCTAACCTTCTGACAATCGAGTGCCCCCACCAGAAGCTTCTTCCAACTCTGCTGTGGTTCTTTCCATCACACCTGGGGGCCTACCTAGCAGAGGACCCCAACAACTTGGGAATTTGTTTAAATCATCTCTCTTAGCAATTATAGACAAACATGCACATATGAAAAATAAAAGAATAAAGAACAGAGTTTTCCCTTGGATAACTAGTTGTTTAAAAAAACTATTAAAGGATAAAGAATGAGCATGGCAACAAACAAGACACACAAAACAAGACAGTAATAAAATAGTCTACAGGGTGATTAGAAATCAATGCATAAGAGAGATAAGAAAATAAAATCTGAATACTATATGGGATAGTTTTCAACATTTTCAAAGAATCCAAGAAAAACATGGAATGAAATAAAATCACTACAAGGGAAAAATATGACACATACTTTACCTAATATATTAATATATGGAGGAAAGACAATACAAGAGCCAAAAGAACAGGTTACCATGTTTAATAATTTTTTTTTATGAAACTAGCCAATTATTTGACAAAAAGTATCCAAACATGCCACCGGTTAATTTTGACACTGATTTTTGTTTTGCTAAAGACATTTAAATTTAATGCGAATAGTGGCTCCAGTTCCTGGCTTCAGGGTAAGCAACAGTACCACATTAAATTTAAAGAGATGGGATGGAAGAGGTCTTTAGGGAAATGAACAAAACTGATGTTAAAAAAGGAGACAGTCATAATAACATAGATTCAATTTTTTATAAAATCACAGCCACAGTTTTGGCACCGCAGATTGCACATTTGTACGATTTGTCTCCATTAGAGACACAAGTACCTGTTGATTGGAAAACCTCCTGTGTAGTCTCCATCTACAAGGGGGAGATATTTCTGATCCTGGTTATGATAGACCAATTTTGATAATAACACCTATGATAAAGATGTTTGAAAAGATAGTAGCTAAGCAATTACATTTGTACCTAACAAAGTATAATGCCCTTGCAGTTTATCAATCAGGTTTTCGCAAGGGCATAACACTTCTTATGTAGTATCCAAAATAACAGATGACATTTTTAATTCCTTCAACAAAAATTTCTGTTCCCCTGCAGTGTATCTGGACTTATCAAAAGCATTTGACACAGTTCACCATATCATTTTATTGAACAAATTAAAGAAAATAGGATTAAGCTTCTCAGCATTGTATTAGTTCCAATCATAGTTATCATCTTGACTGAAGTATGTAAAAAAAAAAAAAGTAACCTAAGATTCAACACACTTTTATCAATGCAGGATGTTACACAGGGTTCAGTCCTTGGAACCCCATTATTTTTATTATATGTTAATGATTTGCCGTTTTATAGTTCATTCTTATCAAAAATATATTTATATGCAGATGTAAGGCCCAGGAGGCCCTATCCCAAGGGCTACTACCCCTGCCTGCTCTGCCACTAACAGGTTGAGGGGCCTGGATCCGATGGCGGGTGCCTCCACCCAGAGTTCAGGGTTAAGACAGTCTGATATGACTTGATCACAGCCCTCTGGGTCATTGCAACCCCCCTTTCTTCCCACTAGTGGCCCACACAAATCAATCACAGTACCCTTGCAATATACACTTACCCCCAGGATTGGTTCAATCAGCTTGACTCTGGGGACCCCCTGTAAAGTAAGATGCAGTTATACAATAACCACTGTACAGTAATACAACATAGACACACAGTTCAAGCAGTGTAACTGCTAAACAACCAAATCTTATTTATTTAGAGGATAGTAACAAGGACAGGGGGAAATCAGGTTAATTGATTCAGTCACATTAATAATCACAGTACTGTGCACATATTTCAAAGTCCCAAATGTCACTCTTACTGGGTACTCAGGCAATAAGAGGCTAGCCTATTTGGTGCAGCTGGTTGGAGCCCTGAGGATGGACAATGCATGCACAATACCCACTTTGTAATCCGGAGCCGGTAGGCTCAGTTCGTGAAAAAATAAAGGAAAAGTAATCAGATGGAACACTTGCAATTAGATGATGGCAGGGAGCTACCCTGATTTGTACTCACAAATTCAATGCTGAAACTGAATGGAAGGCAGATTGTCCTGGATTGCCAGGAGGAGCAGACCATGTGGACAAGGTCCTTGTGACTGGACCCCATGGCAATTCAGAGCAAATGGATGTAGTCTGGATTAAGCTGGGGTTTACTTCCAGCTTCAGGCACTCAATTCACTGTACAGGGGATTTGAAACGCGATTCCCCACAAACACTACACACATTTATACATAAAAGGAAAGTACTATACCAGGCAGGCTGCATCTCTATCCTGATCGCAATTACTGCACAATACCCCGGGAGAATACACAGCAGATTCAGTTCCTGACAGACCGAGCGCAATTCAGCAATTTCTCCAGTCTTCTACCAGGTGAGCCTGGTTTCCTCACTTCTGGTGCTTCTTTCTCCTTACAACTCTGATTCAGTCCACACTGGCACTCACAAACAATTGTAGGCTGAACTTCAGGGCCCCACACGAGCTTCCCGCGTGAAAACTCAACCGCACAGGAGCCCAGAGCTCTTTCCCTCTTCACAGTCACAGCTCATCTGATCTTTCCAGTAGACAGAGCCAGGCATTTCCTCTGAGTTCCTCCCAGTTCAGTTGGCTGGTTTGGCTGTCACTCACAGTAAACTCCCTCTGTTGGTGGAAAAAAGGCGCCGAAAGTCCAAACTATAATTCCCAGAAGCATTGCCCATACAGTACATAGGTGCCTGGCTCCACAACAAGAGTCCAAGTTCTGATTTGCCAGCAGCAGGCTCCATTTCAGAGGTCCCCCCACACTGATTGGTCCAGTTCAGCAGTTCAGAACTAGAATGGGGGACTAGGCAAACACAACTCTGACTGCAAAGAAAAGCAGGTTAGACAAACTGTATTTTCGTTATTACTCTAAATGATGTCTGGCAAACAGTTATATCTTTGAAAAGTGCTCACTCTGCCCACTTAGTGACAGCAGAAACGGAGCGATTTGGCAGCAGCTCGAGTGGGACTCAAGCAGGGAAACACACAGACCCCCATCCAAATTAATTATGTCTGCAGGCAGACAGCTCTTAAAGAGACTGTTACCAGAGGCTCTAAAAGCACTCACAGATAAACGGCTTAGACGCCGAACACCATCCAGGCTTGGAGCATTCACGCACGCTCCTGGAAGACGTTTGAGAACCCCCATTTGCAGGGGGGTTACACAGATGATACTATTCTATATACCAGTCATAAAGATTTGGACTCAGCTGTGAATATTATTCAACAAGTTTTTCAGAAGATACAAACTGCTTTTTTGGATCTGAGACTACTCTTAAATGTTAAAAAAACACAGTGGATGATTTTTTTTCAAGAAAGCCATCACATTTTTCTGAGTTCAAAATGTATTCTGTTAATGGTACTGAAATGTTTCAGACACTTACATATACTAACATACTAACATACTATTTGCCAGCAGATTAGGCCTTACGGTCTATCGAGTCTGCTCGAACCTTAGATCCTTAGTTGGGTGCCGAGACCCTCCTATCCCTTGTGCTCCAGAAACCCGTATCATCCATCCCCACCCCCCCGGGACAGGCCATCATCTGATATATCCACTTTCTGTGTCTGTCCCACCCTCTCTTGAAGCCCTCCACTGTGGATCTCTGAACCAGCTCACCAGGCAGTGCATTCCAAGGGTCCACCACCCTCTCAGTGAAAAACCTCCTCCTCTTTCCACCCTCACCCTTCCACCTTCCAACTTCAAACCATGCCCTCTGGTGATACCTCCCTGCTTTAGTCTAAAGATCCCCTCCATGTTTACCCTATTTATTCCCTTGATGTACTTGAAGACCTCAATCATGACCCCCTGTCTCTCCTCTCCTCCAATGAAAACAGGCAGAGCTCTTAAGTCTGTCCTCATACGCCAAATCCCTAGCCCTCGTAGATCATCTTTTGTTGCCCTCCTCTGTACCCTCTCCAGGAGCTGTATGTCCCTCTTCAAGTGTGGTCTCCAGTACTGTACATAGTACTCAAGGTGTGGTCTAACCAGTCCATTGTACAGCGGCAGAATCACTTCCTTGCTCCTAGAGGTGATCCCCTTACGATGCATCCCAACATCCTGTTTGCCTTGCTAGCGCTCTCCTGCACTGCTCAGAGTTATTCATACATGCATCCACCATGACCCCTAGGTCTTTTTCCCCTATTGAGGCCTCCAGCGCCTCCTCTCCCAGGGTGTACCTGTGTTTAGGGTTTCCCCGACCAAGATGCAACACCTTGCACTTGGTGATATTGAAATTTAATTTCCATGTGTGAGCCCAGCTTTCCAGGGTGTCCAGGTCCCTTGCAGGGCCACCTCCCTCTTCTCCCTCAACTACTGCTCCCATCTTGGAGTCATCAGCGAAGAGACTCATTTCACACTCTATACCCTCCTGATGTCCGATATGTATGCATTAAACAGGATCGGACTCAGGACCGAGCCTCATGTGCCCTACTACCAACCTCTCTAGGGTTCGAGAGCTCCCCACAGACCACTACTTCTGAGTGCATCCAGCTAGCCAGTTTTCAATCCATCTGACCATCAAAGGCCTACTCCTAACCCCATCAGTTTCTCCACCAGACCATTGTGGGGACAGAGTCAAACGCCTTGCTGAAGTCCAAGAATAATACATCCATAGGCTTACCCTGTCCAGTTCTGATGTTACCCATTCATAGAACTCCACAAGGTTGGTCTGACATGATCTACCTGGCACAAACCCATGTTGCCGACTATCCAGACCTCCCACCTCCTCCAAGTACACCCCCAATCGTTCCTTTAGTATACTCTCCATTAATTTTCCCACCACCGAGGTCAAACTGATGGGTCTATAGTTACCTGGTACTTCCCTCGACCCCCCTTTATGGATTGGTACCACATGTGCCTATATATAGATATAGATATCAAGGAATGGTCATAGATACCCAGTTGACATATAGGCATCATACTGAGTTACTCTCCAATAAATGGAAACTTTATTGGGATTTACTGGGATTTTTTTAATAATAATAAATCCCTTTTGAGTTTTTCATTAAGGAAATTACTTGTTAATTATTTGTTTCTTTTGGTTATAGATTATGGAGATTGTACTTAAAAAACACTGCCAAATCCATACTGGGCACTCTTGAACCACTTTATCATGCAGCATTAAGATTTATAACTGGTCTTTCTTGGACAGCTCATCATTATGTTTTGTACTCTACTGTTGGGTGGGAATCTTTACAAGATAGAAGTTAACAACAATGGTACATGTTTACATATAATTTTGTGATGACAAATTTTCTAAATTTCTTTTGAAATTAGTAGAAACTAAACAGAAAAGTAAGTACAGTTTAAGATCTGTTGCACTTCCAAATTTTATAATGCCATGAAAATGACTAAAAGTAGGGGATTACACTTTATTAGTTTCTGTTGCCCAGACATGGGAAATATTAAAGAATAAGCTCAAAATAGGTGTAATAATGTCTATCTCATATTTTAAATTATTTATTAAGGACCACCTTTATAAATCGTGTGTGTTATGGTTAGTCTCCAGTTTTATAGCTGATTGATGCAATAGGAATTTTTATGAGCTGTGATATGTATATATGTATTATATGTACTGTTTGCAATTTGTATTAGCTAGTTTGTATTTTGTTTCATGGTGTGTTATCTTTGATAATAATTGTAAAAGAGAATTTCCTGTCAATTTGCTTAAGAATAAAAACTTAATGATGATGAAACTTGACATCTTCCATTGCCACTAACACAAGTGTCTCCTCTCAGCAGTCCTGTTCAGCTAGATTGGTGAATAAGTCTCATAATGGCACAGGCTGAGGGATGTATCCCTGACTCACCACTCCCACCTTCCTGGAGCCCACCACAGTCCAGCTGGCCCTCCTTCTTATAGGCAATCTCTGGATTAATAGTGGTAGACTTTGTGACCCTTGGGGGGGGGGGAGAAGTCCTCTGGATTTTAGCCAGCTCAGTCTGAAGTCCAGTATTTGATACTTTTTGACCTTGCTGGGGGATGAACAAAGGGAGGAATAGGCACTGCCCTTATTCAAATACCTTGACATCTGGATTAACTGTCATCTTTATTTCTACAGGCACCTAGATGCCATCTACTCAAAGCACCTTCACAAACTATATACTTTATACTGCACAGGAACAAATCATGCATTCCAATCTTAATGGCCTGGCAGTATAGGCTAGAACAGTGGTGGGCAATCTGCGGCCCCCTGGGGTCAGCCTCTGACCCCTCATCCATCTGCTTTTGCTGTTTATTCTGTATTGAAGCGTTCAAGTGCTTTAGTGCATTCTTAATGTTATAATATATATAGCTTATTTGTAATTCAGATGTATAACTTTGGCTTGTGACTGCGGTAAAGGTGGTCTCATGGAACTTGGGAGTGTTTGAGGGCTGTAGTTGTGGCCCTCAGATTATTATGGGTTGTCCAACCCTGGTCTAGAGCTTAGAGTAATGAGCTGTGAATGAGCTTGGTACATCCAGCATACCTGGGTTTGATTCCCACAACCTCCATCTGTATACTAAGTGACCTGAGCAAGTCACATAGCCACCCTAGCACTCCCAGGTCCTAGTGGGCTGTACCTGGTTACCAAAGAATTTTTTTTTAAATGCCTCTAAATATGCCATGGTCTGACTGGACCCCTTCCCCACTCTTTCTGTCACTATGCTGTAAACTGCCTGCCCGGCACCCACTACTGCTCCTTCTTTTGAGATATTCCAATTCCTTCTCATTTATTTGAATTACTGGCTTTATTCATACTTACAGCCTTGGCCCCTTGGCCCCTCCAGCTATTAGGCCACTGCTCAGCCCCATTACATGTCCAGAACCACTGGGGTTTTTCTTACCTGCCACATGGCTTACCCCTATGGTGGGGCTCTTACTCACCCACTGGACAGATGTTCAGTAGCATGAAACCTCTCTGTGCTAGGTGTGCTGTTGGTGCAGGGACTGGTTTTGCCTGGACAACATCTTTCTTGTCTGAGTGGTTTCCCTCATTGATTGCATGTTCTCACAGAAACACTAGCTGCTCTTATGAGCTACAACTTGTACACAACAGGTTTGGGCATCACCAGGCTGAGTGTCTCTCCACCCATGCTATGGCGCAATGCCTGCACCAACTCTAGGTCCCCAAGTGGCAATGGTGCAGAAAAAAGCAGACTGCCACCTATCCAGAGTTAGTGAGCATCCTGTGGGATGCTCATATCTCTGACCCCACTTGCCCTTCAGTGCACTTATCTTGAAGGTCATTGCCATTTTTGCTGTCTGCCATCTTAGTCTCTCCTTTCTCCTCTCTCTTCACCTTTGCTCCAGCTACTCACTCAAATTCTTACTGGCTGTTTAATATCTTTATAAGTGACATGGCAGATCTGCTGGAAGGGAAGGTATGTCACTTTGTAAATGTCACCAAAATCTGCAATATGGTGGACACTCCATGGGGGCTGGAGACAATGTGCAGAGACTTGATTCTTGCAGGGCCTGCCCTTTGATGAACCCTGTTGAACCCTACTTAAAGCAAGTTAGGATGTACCTCCTAGACAAAGAAAGTTATAGATACATTCTCAAAAAGAAAGGAAATTCCTTGCAAAAAACAACATTAGTTAATACATCAGGTTTACAAAGCTGCAAAAAGAAGAAAATGTGATGTTAGGGTTTTTGCAACCCCAACACCAACTACCTTCTCCAGACACTACCCTTGTAGCAGTGTTGTGGGGAATAGCTCTGGACTGTTACCTTGCAGCAGCAGACAGATGGGACACAGCTCTGGACCTGTAGGTTGGCTTTAGGAAGTTTAGGTCATGAGAGTATGAGCTGGGGGAGAGGTGGGTTAGTTTCTCTCTTCCCCTTAAAATCAACATTTTCTCATCCAAAACATTCTTCAAAATGAGAAGTTACGACATACTGTATGTTTCTCAGAAAATACCCTTTTTGACTACAAGTGTTGTAGACAGCAATAGTTGGCTCTTGGCTCACTACCAGCTACCCATTCAAAGGTTCTTCAGTAGTAGCTAACTGCATGGCACTCTGACATAGTCTCTGTGGTCAGTCAAATGCACGTTCCACTCTCCTTCTGGCATGCCAGAATGCAAACATACTACCACTTGCCCACTCATGTAGGTACATTAAAACATGTAGACAGGATGCATAAAAAATGATCAGGGCACTTATACGAAAACTGGATCCAGGATTTTCAGTGAAAGGCCACTCTAGCAAACCAGTTTCCTATTGCTCCCCTGGACATTTACAACACTGCCTAAGATGAGGCTTCCTTGGAATGTGCAGTGATAGCCATCATCATACATAGTTATGATGTGGGCTCTGGCATGACACAACCTGATATCTGCCAGAAAAGCTGCATAGATCTTTTTTTTTAAATTATTATGGTAAGCAGGTGAAGCTCAATAGGAACAAGTGCCTGTTTTCAAAGGTGACCCGGGAGGACTGGGGAGGTTCAGTGACTTACACAGAGTCACACAGTAAGTGGTAATCCATCCATATTCAACAGATGAAAAAAAAAACTAAAAGCTTCAGGTGATGGATATATAGCATTATTAGCTGCACGAACCAAACCATTGATGCCATATTTAAAGGACTGTGTTTAACAATTTGTACTTTTCATCTGAAATTTTAGTTTTCTTTTTTTCATTTTTTTTCTTTTTAACCACGAGATGGGCCTGGAAATGCCCTTTTTTAGCCATGCTTGACATTAAACATAACAGTACAATACATAATATACACTTAAACATATACAATAAAGCATGGGTCGGGGTGTGTAATGAGATTTTACACACACCCGAGTTGTGGGATGCTACATAAACCCCGAGGGCGAAGCCCGAGGGGTTTGTGAAAAGCATCCCACAACGAGGGTATGTGTAAAATCGAGTTTGATACCCCGGCTCATTTTTTATTTTATATAATTGCTGGGTTTGCCTTTTTTGCTTCAGCAATTATATAAAATAAAGAGGTCTGTGTATTCTGCCAGTGTATGCCAAGGTCGGTCCTTTTACTCCGGTGCCGAGATTTTTGTATTTTAAATTGTTGGATTTTTTTTCCCCCCATTTCTCCAGGTCTTTCTGTGCAGGGTATAATGGGGGAGAAAAGAAGAGGACTTACTGCCGAGTTGTTCTGGCGGTTCGGTTTCGGTAACACGGAAGCGAGGAGTGCTCTTGGCTGGTAGCGCTGCTGCATGAGCATGCCCAGAGGAAGGGAAATCGTGCGCGTGTTTGCCGTTATAAACGCTCCTTTATAATGGCAAATTACACTACGGTTTCCCTATGGGAAAAAGGCAGAGCTGGTAATTATAACATAATTATTCACATTTACATTCATTGTCACAATACAAAACATTCAGGGAGTCACGTGGGGCTGAGCTCTTAATGGCAGCTTAGTTCCTTAGCTCTCCCCTCTCAGCCAGAGAATCTTGTTATTTAGCATTTTCTGCCAACTACTTCAGGCGAGTTATCTAACACCGTAACCCCTCACAGCTCACCGTCACTTTATTTTGGCGTTCGGTTATTATTTCAGCAAGTTTTCACCAAGGTCTTGGTCTACGTGATGGAGGCCGAGATAAGCGGCTGGGGCCAAGCATATGCCACCGAGTACCCCCGAGAAAGCAGCTAAAAAGTCGAGAACCCAATCCGCGGGGTCAAGCGCTAAATCCAGCTCCTCAGATGTCTCATCCGGCCCGCTCACCGAAGACCGGTTTCTGCAGGAACTGATTCCTTTCCATGAAACTCTGCAGGAAATCTTGGCAGAGCTCAAATCGATGCGTGGGGACCTTGCCTCCCTTACGATTCGGGTGGGTGATTCGGAGGCTCGGATCAGCTCTTTGGAAGCCTGGAAGGCCAAATGTGAACCCGATTTAACCACGGTCAAACAACAAGTAGCGAAGTTGAAGTTGAAAACAGAGGATCTCGAAGGTCGTAGCAGGAGGAACAACATATTGGTGTTGGGGTTACCGGAGGGAGAGGAGGGTCCTGACATCCTGTCTTTCGTGTAAAAACTGCTTACTAAGATTGTGGGGCCTTCTCCCATTTACCCTCCTACCACATCGAGCGTGCTCCACAGATCTCTTAAGCCAAGCCTCCACCTGGATCCTCGCTTAGACCCATTTTAATTAAGATGCTTAGTTACCTGGAAAGGCAGCACATCCTATTGAAAGTGAAGAGCCTGCAGGCAGTTTTGTGGGAGAATCATCACGCTGAGAATAACCCAGGATCTACCCTTTGAAACCAGATTGAGGAGAAGAGAGTATCACCCGCTGGTCTCCAAGTTGATTACTGCTGGCCACAAATTCCGTATGAACTGTCTGGCAAGGCTTCAAGTTTACCTCGACAGTGCCTGGGCCACCTTTGAGTCTCCAGAGCAAGCCAAAAGTGAACTTACCAGGAGGATGCCTGACCTCTTTAAATCAGGCTGACTGTTTATGCTGAACTTTTAGTGTTAAGTTTTTTTTCTGTGCCTACCTGGGCTGTTTGGCCTTGCTTTGCAGTGTTGATGGGTCCGCTTCTGGCTTCTCTTGGGGGGTGTCAGCCTTTCATGTGGGTCGGGGCGGCCTCGGGTTGGGGTGGAGGCATGGGCCTTCTGGAGATGGGGCCTCTGCCTGGGTGTGCGAGGGAGGGGGTGGGAACCGCAGCTTTGGTTGCGGTGCTACTTGGCCCGTCTTACTGTTGCACCGGATGGGTCCTACCTGCTCTTCCCTCCCCCTCCTCCTATCCGGGTACTGCAGTGGCTGCCTGGTCGATTTAGAGCCCAAGCTCCCCGGTGATTTATTTGCTCCTGTTTTTGCTCCACCTGTCTTGGAGTCTTGGGACAAGTGTAGGCAGGTTTGTCCTCTTCTTGGGGTGAGTATTACCTTTCGCCACCAAGTCATTTTGGCTTTGATGGTTGATGGTTTTGTGGCTGTGTACTTTGGCTTTTTCCCAGTCTCATTTTGGGGGGTTGGGGTTTCAGTATGTTGGGGTTGTTGTTTTTCTACCCCTTCTTTTTTTTTTCCCTGTTTTGTTTCTGGCTGGGGGGTGGGGTGGGTGGCGTTGAGATGCAGTCCCACAACCGATTTTGGGAAGGGCGGTACCGGCTTCGCTTTAGTATTTTGTTCCATGTTGCTATTTCTTAGCGGGGTCATTCATCAGGGTTATTTTGCAGGGAGCCGTTGGTCTGTCAGCCCTATGGACCGTTCCCTTCAATGGTCATTCATCTGTGGTGTACTGACTTATCTGTCACAGAAGGGATGGATTGTATATAGTTCTGGGGGTATTGTTGGGGTTGCTGTTGGGTTTTCATTTGGGGTGGGGGTTTGGCTACTTTTCCAGTTCAGTGTATCCTGGGCTTTGTTTCCTTGGCATAGGGGACCCCAGGGTTCTGATTTATCTATGTGTTGTTGACAATGTTATATTTGGGGGACTGTCTTTCCATTGGTTATGGGGGGGAGGGGGCCTCGGAGAGTTTTATCATTCGTGGGGTGTATTGCTATGGTTGGGCCATTTTTGTGGTATTTTCACGGTTATTATCTGTAATGCTGGTGATGCCCTGGTGCCTGGCTTCTACTAGGTAAGCTATCATGGCAATGAGCTTTGTTAAAATTGCCAGTTGGAATATTAGAGGCATCAATGACCCTCTCAAGAGACGCCATTTTTTTCTGAATTGCTCCCTACTTAACGTAGATATTGTTTTTATACAGGAATCACATCTGGCTGCCTCTGAGGACAAGCATCTGCATAGGCTGGGATTTTCTCAGGTTTTTACTGCCCCAGGCTCGCAAGCTAGTAGGGGGGTGGCAATCCTGATTAAGCACTACGTCAGATTTGTTGCCAAGAAGTGTGTTACTGATCGGGAAGGCAGATATGTTTTGGTCAAGGGTCAGTTTGACAATAGTAGTATGGTGATAGGGGCGATTTACGCTCCGGTGGGCGGCGACCCGTCCTTCCTTATGTCCCTGGCAGATATCCTGAGCAGATACCTACCTTCCCTTTTTATCTTAGGGGGTGACTGGAATGTAGCCCCGTCCAACGAATTCAACAAAACTTATAGACCAATTAGACCAGCGTCCCCTGCTCAACTTGCCCTTTCTGACTTTATTAGCCTGTTGGGTCTCTGTGACCCCTGGCGTCTTCTTAATCCCGACAATCGGCTTTATTCCTTCTATTCCCAGGTTCACCAAACATGGTCGAGAATTGATTTCATCCTTGTCAGTTCCTCACTAATGAGTTGTATTTCTCAAGTAGGTATCGAGCCGATAGTTATCTCAGATCACTCCCTGGTTTGGATCAAGATTTCCCCGGGTATCCAGGGTCAACGAGACACGTTGTGGAAACTTAGTATGCAAATTCTGAAGGAGGAACACTTTGTCTCCCAAATCAGGGATATGATCCTTATGTATTTCGACCTGAATCAAGGATCCGTACACCGCACGGATGTATTGTGGTGCTCCTTTAAATGCTTCCTTAGAGGGGAGCTTATCAAGATCGAGGCTACTAGGAAAAGGGTTAGGGAGTCTAAAATCAGGTCACTGTCTAGCCGGTTGAGACTAGCCGAAGATCAACTTCTCTCCTTCAATTCCCCAGCTAACTTGTCGGCTCTCATCAAACTCAGGAATGAATACAATGACTTAACCCATGACAAGGAGGAATATGCTCTTTTTAAGTCCAGGATTAGGTATATCAATCAGGGGGGAGAAATCGGGCCGGATGTTAGCTATGAGGCTGAAAGAAATAGAGAGCTCCCATCTAATTCCGGCACTTAAAGCTCAGGATGGCACCTCTAAGTCGTTACCTAGGGAGATTGCCCATATCTTTGAAGCCTTTTTTAAAGACATTTACAGTACCAGTTCCACAGCGTCGCAGGTTCAGCCGGCGGAGCGGTTCTTGGGTAATATTAAGCTCCCGTCCCTTCAGCCTCATCATTGCGAATTGCTTTCTGCTTCTATCACACTGGGCGAGGTAGAAGAGGCAATCAAAGACCTGCCTTTAGGAAAGGCCCCTGGCCCGGACGGCTACCCCTCCACCTTCTACAAGGTGTTCTGCAAAGAGCTATCCCCTCTGTTGCTTAAGCTTTACGAATACTTGTTTTCTGCTGTAGTGACTGACCCCCTCTCTCTTAGAAGCAATAATTATTCTAATTCCTAAACCTGACAAGCCCCTAACGGACCCTGCCAGTTATCGTCCAATATCGCTCCTCAACTATGATATTAAAATCCTATCCAAAATTTTATCGTCCAGAATCAAAATGGTCTGGCAGCTTTTGCTGAGCCCGGAACAGGTTGGCTTAGTTCAGGGGCGATCATCTGCCGATCATCTGAGAACTCTTGCCCATGTCCTTCAGATATCCCGTACCTTGCCAGATCCTATGGTCCTTGTCGCTCTCAACACAGAAAAAGCCTTCGACCGAGTGAACTGGGACTTTCTATGGGCTACTCTGAAGAGAATGGGCTTCCTGACCTTTATTCAAATGATTATGGCTATTTACAAATCCCTCGGCTAAAGTCTATTGTCTGGGGTATTTTCTTCCAGTTTTCCCTATAGCTGGCACCCGGCGGTGCCCTCTGTCCCCTACCTATTCAACCTGTACTTGGAACCGTTGCTTGTGAGTATTAAAGGCTCATCGCAAATCAGGGGCTGTACCCCATGCACCCTCCCCTAACCTTGTCGGTCTTTGCTGATGACATACTGTTATACTTTACCAATCCCGTACAATCTTTAACACATGTCCTTCAAACCATTGACCGCTTTGGTCAGGTTTCTAACTATAGGTTGAATATCTCCAAATCGGTCATATTCCCGGTTAACTCTCTCACCTTTAAATCAGATTTTGAGCGGTTTGGTATGAAGTGGGCTTCGGTTTCCTTTAAATACCTAGGTGTGCATGTAACCAGGGGAGAGGGATTGGCTAAGGAACTCAATTTAGATAATGCGGTCAGGAGAATTAGGTGTGACCTCGATCGTTGGCAACGGTTGCCTCTCTCCACTTGGGAGCGTATTAATATTATCAAAATGAATATTCTGCCCCGGCTATTATACCCTCTGACTCATCTTAATATTTGGCTACCCAGGCAGTTCTTTGCTCAGGTTAACTTGGCACTATCTAACTTTGTTTGGAAGGGGAAACAACCTCGAAGAGCCTTCCTCAAGCTTACTGCGCCCAGAGACAAGGGGGGCCTCTGTCTACCCAATCTCTTGCTGTATTATTGGGCTAGTCATCTGGCTAGATTAGGGAAGTTGTCCAACACTCAGCCTTCCACTTTTCTACCCATATGGCAACAGCTCGAAGTAAATTTATTAGATCTAGCAGGTCTGAGCCCTTCTCGTATTTTCTGGCACCCGCTTCTCCAAGCTTCCCCGGCCATTCGTGACTTCTATTGGCCTGTCCATTAGAGTTATTTCTCAATGCTGGAATTTCTTTAATTTCCTCCGTCCAAAGACATGCCCAACCTTTGGTTTTAAATCTAACCTTAAAATTGGGGTAGTTGCGTAGTCAAGAACTGGCTTCCGCAACTACAAAATCTGTCTGTGGAGTCTCTGTACGAGCAGGGTAATCTCCTCAATTCGGAAGGTATCTTAAAGTCCCTTCACATTCCTCAAAGATTTATTTTTAAAGTTTTTCAACTGAGACACCTGATCCTCCAAACCTTGGGGCCCACCTGCTCCCCATCCAAAATAAGGCCTTTTCTGGTAAAGATTCAGGAGTTGGCCGGCTTGCATAGAAGCATCTCTATTATTTATAATAAATTGCTGGCTGACCTTTTCCCCGCTCCCTTAGAGGGTTCCAAAATCTGGTCTCTTTCTGGTTCGTGCTCTATCCCTGTTTGGGGTTCAATTTGGAGGGATGTGTATCATTACTTATCCCAAGATAACCACAGACTGACCCAGTATTATATTTTAAATAATCTCTATTATACCCCAGTCAAATTGGTCAGGTTTGGTAAGCAGGAGTCTAGTCTCTGCTCGAGATGTGGTGATGCCGAGGGAACTTGTTGCATATTTTTGGGTATGTGCCAAGGTGGCCCCTTATGGGATGCTCTCAGAGATTGTCTTGACCCGCTTAGGTCTGAAAGAGCTATTCACTCCTGGTATATGTATTTTGGGTGACTATTCTGGCATCTCGGTGAAGGAGCATAGATACCACATGGCACTTATCTCAATGGCAGTTAAGAAACTGGTTCTCAGGCATTGGTTAGACCAGGTTATTATTACTTATCAAGAGTGGCTTAGGGAGATGTCTCTCAGTCTCAATACCGAAATTTATTGCTAGTTATAGGCATAGCCCGGCGTCTTCAATCGGAAATGGGGCAAGTTGAGCCACTCTATTTAGAATAGGCATGTTCCCGTTGGCCTCATCCTCAGTCTTTTATGCCACCTTAAACCATCCAGTGCGTTTAGTTTCCAGAATGCAGATAGTCCCCTTTTTTCTAGATCTGGCCTCTCTTCCGTTAGGGTAACTCTCTGGGGCTAAGGGGGGATTGGGGGATGGTGGGAAGGTGGGGGTGAGGGGTTTTGGTTTTTTTTCTCTCTGTTTCTGGTACGGTCTTGGCTTAGATTACGAAGATTGTCTATATTTATTTATGGTGTTTTGTTAACCAGGTTGTATGTATCCTCTTTCTTTTTCCTTGACAATCCTAAGGTGTATTTCCTAATGTATTGTGGTTGTTTTTTCCTTTTGATTCGAAAACCCAATAAACTTAAATTTCAAAAAAAACAAAACAAAAAAAAAAACATTCAACAACAAATGCTTAAAGTGCATTACAGTTTGTGCTTTCTGAAACAACTTTCCATATTCATTTAAAATAGAAAACGCATACCAAGTAAATGCTTTCCTATCCATTTGGAGTTTAAAAGCAGGGACAGTGTAGGGGTGGAACTACTATTTGCTGCACTCTGATGACATATATTAGCGACTAGTGATCTTGCCAGAACTAAAGCCACTCCGGAGCTAGCAATAAGACAAGCAATATTAGCTACCAGACCCTTTAGGTGTCTCTCTGGAGAGAGTACACCGAGGTCTGCGTATAACTGGCAGTGATGAGTAGGGCTGAAATATTTTCACGGTAAAAACTTGTGCATTTCAAGGTGCCTGCACAGTAAAAAAAATAATATTTTCATGGCTTATGCATGGCACAACATGGTGTAGCTCTGTTTTATTCTGTTGTCTTCCCTATCGATTTGTTGGGCATTTCTGTTCCCTGGATGTCAGTAAAACAGTTACAGTCCCTTTCCTTGCTAGTGCTTGTTGTCTCTTTTATTTTAAAGTATGCACTGATGTAACCTTTTGCCAATGAATAACTCAATGAAGGAGATGTTCATAATGGAGACAACATCGTCTGTGGCGTGTCTGTGAAGGATCGTAAATTTGGCAGGATTGGAGAAAGGTCAGAGAGATGCTGCGTGAGCATTTAAGTAGAGAGATAATGGTAGGATAGTGCAGCTATCCTTCATAGTTTGGGTAGTTCTTTAATTTTCAGGCAGCTTCAGCTGGCGGTTCCTGGGTGTTCGGTCATATGAATGGAAGGAGTAGGAGCCACTGTCCCCTCTTACAGACTAGTCACTTAAGCTAGCAGTTACTGGGATTCGGTCAGTGAGAGATGTGACTTAGTTAGTTAGTTAGCCTTCTGCCCCTGCGTGTCAGCTTTTCAGGGCAGAAGGCAGAATGAGCAAAATTATTTGTTTTTTAAGTAATTTCTAAGGACTACAGATTTCACAGAAATCGTGAAATCCCTGCAGCCCGTGAAAAAATGTCAGCTCTAGTGATGAGTTCTTAGCGGGGCATGGAGAGCAAATGTTCAAATGTTGTTATAAATAATTCTATATTTGGACATAAATAAGCTACTACTATGCATAAATATAATACTGCCATAATCCAGAGTTGGAAGTAAGACTTGTTTGTCTATAGTATACCTGGTCTCATCTGTCAGAGAGTTAATATTTCTGTAAAGTAAACCAAGTTTCTGATTTATCTTTTTACCCAGCTTCTCTGTATGTGAAACTATGCTAAGAGTTGGGTCAAGGTATATACCCAAGTATTTAAATGTTGTAACTAAAGGGAAGGGAAGGCCACCAAGTCCTACTATCTGTATCGCGTCCAGTTTCGAAAGCCTCTGTAAAGAATTAAATAGCATTACATTTGTTTTAGACTCATTTATCAACATACAGTTAGACCAAATCCAATCTGCAAAAACAGAATATTTATTCTGAAAAGAAACCTGTATGTCATGTCTGTTTGCTCCTGAGTCCCAAATAATGGTATCATCAGCATATAATATGCTGTTTTGACAGTAAAAGGATGAGGCAAATCATTTAGAAAACTGAAAACAAAAGAGGGCCTAACACAGACTGATGTGGGACCCCTGCCTTAAACTCCCTTGGCTGTGATGTAAAACAGTAAATTTTTGTTCTTTGAATACAATTTGATAAATAGCTCCTAAACAATTCATATTGAACATCAGTAATTCCCAAACTCCCCAACTTATAAAGTAATATCTCATGATCCACTGTGTAGAAGGCACTGGCCAGGTCCACGAAGAGTGCATTTGTGGCTTTTCCAGCTTCTGCAGCCACCAGGACAGCATCCAAGAACCCAGCCAGTGCAGTTGCAGTGGATCGACCACATCTGAAGCCATGTTGTTGATCAATGAGCAAATTATGCTCTTCCAGATATACAAGCAATTGTTGAAGAATTCATTACTACATATACCCTGATATCAGAAATACAAATTAAAAAACACATCTTCTCACCTCCTAACTCTGCTTCTCTGATACAAATGGGAAAATAAATGTGTCTGTCATTATGGATATCTGGCTGTCTTTGAGCCTGGAGAACTACAAAATGCAGCAATACCACAGTACATGGAGATCCAGTATAAGATTTAGTAGAATATAACTTGAAACAGAGTATCTACTAAAATGCTGATAATCTGTAAAATGTAATGAAACACAGTACACATATCTTGAACTGACCATTCCAATGGAATATATATGTTATAAGGCATGGGTCTAATACAAGTATGTCTGATATTTTCTGAGTGGTTCACCATGATCCCCGTGATACCATGACTGGTGAAACCATGAGTGATGTCACAGGGACTAAGAATCACAAATAAAAGATGAAACCTATAATTATCAGCCCTATATCATATTTCATTTATGCACTAGCATAGGGTTTTGTGGTAAAATGGTTAGATGTGCTTCTTAAGAAAGTTACATTTCTGAGTACAATCAGGTCTTTGAAAAGATGTCAAGCTTCAGCTAGAGTGAACATAAAGAAAACAGTCACATTGTGAACATGCTGGGTAGTTATTCATTTGAGTTTTTTCTATGACTTTGCTATTCACAGAAACATAGAAACATAGACAATGATGGTAGAGAAGACCAAATGTCCAGCCCATCTGCTTGAGCTGTCTATTTAGCCCTGAGGCCTACTTTTCTTCCAGGGTCCTAGTCCCCCCACCCCCAACCCCCATTCTCCTTCCATATTTTGATGCCCTGAGCAACCACTATGCCCTTCATTCTGTCCCAGTCATGCTTAAAACCACAAACTTTTTTTGCACTTGCCACCTCGGCTGGCAGCCTGTTCCACTATTCAACCACCCGTCCTGTTAAATACTATTTCCTCACATCCCTCCTGGACCTCCCTTCTGTAAGCTTCCACTCATGATCATTTCCATGAGCAGATGTTCAAGTTAAATAGTTTCCCGCATTTCACCCTGTTAATTCCTTCTAGGAATTTGAAGGTTTCTACCATAGAGTATCTACCCTCTCCCTTTTGATCTTCAGTGAGTTCATGTTCAGTGTTTTGAGGCATCCCTCATTGGACATGTCCTGCAGGCCCTGAGTCATTTTTGTTACACTGTACTGCACTGTCTCAAGTCTATTCCTATCCTTTCTGAGGTGAAGGCCCAAGAACTGGATGCAATGCTGCAGGCATGGCCTCATCAATTATCTATAAAGAGGAAGTATTACTTCTCTTTTTCTGCTATTAACACCCCTCCCAGTACCTCCAATCATGCTGTTTTCCTTGCTGTAAGTCTTGTTGCACTGACTCGATTGCTTTAGGAAGTCACTGATGATAACTTCAAGGTCTTGTTCCTCAGCGATGGTACTGAGTCTTACCTCTTCACCCCTTTCACTCAGTACTCCGTCCTGGGGTTTTTGTTACCTAGATACATCACCTTGCACTTTTTGAAATTGAACTTCAACTGCTTAACCCTTGACCACCTTTCCAGCTTTTGTAAGTCTCTCTCCATTTCATTTACTGTGTAATAACTATCTACCCTCCCACAAATCTATGTGTCATCTGTGAAAAGACACAACCTGCTCTGGATCTCCTCATCAATGTTGCCGATGAACATGTTGAAGAGGACCAGACCCAAGACAGATTCCTGAGGATCACTACTGATGATCTCCCTCTCTTCTGATTTAGACCTATTGACCACTAACCTCTGTTGTCTTCCCTTTAGCCAGTTACTTACCCAGTTTACTTTGACCTTAGTCACATTCAGATCCTCCATCTTCTGTGGAGGATCTGTGGGGTCCAAAATCAAAAGCCTTGCTGATGTTGAAGTAGAGCAAATCCACAGTGTGGCCCCTATCCAATTCCCTTATCATCCAGTCAAATAAAACTGTCAGGTTAGTCTAACAAGACCTCCCTCCCAAGTATCCGTGCTGCTTACTGTGCTGGAGACCATTGCTCTCTAAGTAGTCTGCAAGATCCTCTTTGACCAGTGACTCCATCAATTTTCTTACAATAGAGTTAAGACTGACAGGTCCATAGTTCCCTGTTTGTTCCTTGTGCTCTCCTCATATGGAGTACAACTACATCCACCACCATCCAATCCTTTTGAACCAGCCCTGTCCTTAGACAGCTGTTGAACAGACCTACTAGGGGATCAGCTAGTTTCAGTGCCAATTTCCTAAGTATCGTCAGATCCTCAGATACAACCCATCTGGTACCAGGACCTTATCAATCTTTAGGGCTGGCAGCCATATCAGGACCCTTTCCATTTTAAATGCTGGCTGCTTCATCTCCGTGTCCCACTACTATTATTCTCTAAGGTGGCCATCTCTCGAGGGCAGATTATCATATCCCTCACTATGCCTTGCTTTTATGCTCCAGCTAAATGGCACCCCTCCTAGTCTACTTAATATGTGAGCTCCCAAAAAGAATGGGAGAACACTAAGACCCTCTCAGCCGCCAGCTTCTCCAAGTCCATGGGGTAAGGACTTCCCTAGGACACCGGTTCTACACTGCCTTCATCCCTCCCATCTGGAATGGTCACCTTAGCAGTCTCCAGGAAGGTACCTCTTTTGGGGGCTTTAAGAAGGGTCTAAAGGCTCTCCTGTTGAAACTGAGCATCTGTACCTGCTACTGCTGAGACTCTGATGACTTCCTGCTGCCGATGTAACTTCATTGGGACATTTATCTGTCTATGACTGTCTCATGTATAATAGTACTTCTTCTCCAGTTGATGTTGATTGTAATTAATCTGCCACTGTATACTTGACTGGTTCAGTATGTCTATATTGACTGTTAATTGTGAAATGATATGTATGTAGTTTGTTATGTTTATAGACGTATGAAATTAATTCTGGGTCACCCCTGAAAAAGGGACTGTTATGGTCTTAGTGGGCCTACCCAGTTACCAACATATAAATAAATAAAATAAATAAATAAACTTAATGTCCCCTTTGATGCCTCTCTCTGGCAAGAGTCCACCATCCTCTCTAGTTAAAACTGATCTAAAGTCATGATTGAGGATAGTGGCCTTTTGCACATTTACCTTTGTTAGTCTCAGAGTCCCCCCTCCTTTCTTCATTTCTTTACTAATATACCTGAATAACTGTTTTTCACCACTCTTCACCCCCTCCACAATATACAGCTCTGTTTCTGCTTTTGGTTACCTAACTGCCCTCTTTGCTTCCCTATTTTTTAGCAAATATTCTTCCAATTCTGCCTTCCTCTACTTTTCTTTAAAGCTGTAAAATGCCTTTTTCTTGACCCTCCCTGCTTCCCTGACCCTTGTCATAAGCCATAGTGGTCTCTTGAACCTATTCTTTTTGGTCACCATTCTCATGCATACCTTAGATTCCCCAAGAATGGACCCTTTAACTTCCCCCATCTCTTTTCTATCCCATCTATGTTGTCCACCCCTACTAACCTATGCCTGAACAGCTCCTCAAGCCTACTGAAGTCTGCCCCTCTAAAATCAAGGACTTCAGCTCTCGATTGTGGTTTGCCAGGGCAGAGAGAAGTTCAAACCAGAGTTATAGTCACTGTTCCCTAATGGATCCCCTATTCCAACAGCTCCTACCACCTCTGAGTTGGTCAGCAACACATTGAGGATTGTGGTTTGCCTGATGGACTCCTTAACTAAGTGTATCAGCAGACAGCCCTGGAACGCATCCAGCAAGAAGTGGCATCTGGTGCTCCTGGTCACTGGGACATCCCAATTGATGTCTGGGAGGTCCAGATCACCCACCACCACTACTTCCTCCTTAGCTATTGCTCTTTCCAGTTCTTCCTTAAGCTCACTGTCCTTCTTCTCCCCTTGCCCTGGCAGTCTATAGATCATGTCCATGCACAATGTCTTGCCTGAGGCTTCCCCGAGTTGCACTAGCAGTGACTCAGTCTCCCCATTACTACCCCTAATGCACCCATCTTCCATCACCTCGATGCTCTCCTTGACATAAAGGGCTACTCCTCCCCCTCTATTTGTTCCTCCATCCCTCCTGAACATTGAGTACCCAGGGATGCCAGTTCCCAGTTCTTTTCCAAACTCATGTTCTATGGCCACAATGTTCTCATTCCCTTGTTTTTCTTGGTGCTTGCACCCTTTGTGTTCCTTCTCTCTAAAGTCCCTTCACTTAGTCCAGTATAGGTCACAACATTTTTGCACCTGCTATGCTGCTACAAGCCTCCAGATATGGGTGAGTGCTAGCTAGGATCCCCTTCCTCTCTCCTGCCATTGATGTTGCCATAGAGCCAGTTTTTCCAAATGTCCCCCCTGTCTTCCAGAAAGTGGTACTCCTTATCTTCACACCATCCCTTAAGCGATCAATTAAACTCTTCTACTACCTCCCTCTTTAGCCATAAAACAAAACTACCTTGTAGTGCTCACCCAAAAAGGGTGTAGTTGTAGGCTTAATTATAGAACAAAATGGCAAGTTGAAACTACTATGTAATGCTCACCCAGATAGAGTGTAGCTGTAGGCTTAACTATAGCACATAAAACTGGAGTTAAGCTATCTTGTAGTGCTTACTGGGGTAGGGTGTAGCTGTATAATTTAACTATAGCACCAAAAAAAATGCAAATTAAATGTTCACTAGCTATAGCACAAACGCTGTTCTGCAACAATACCTGCTTGTACTTTTATTTATGTTGATGTTATTCTCTTTCATGATGTTATTTGATGTCATTCTACCTCTCAATGCTGTTATGTATCTTGTTGCCATTTTGCCTACGTAACCATTTTAAAGCCTGTTGTACCATATACTGTACCACCCACTTGTCAAAGCCTGTATGCTCCTGTACTTTGACTCTGTATTATACGTAGATACATAGACAGTGTCGGCAGATAAGGGCCTATGGCCCACCCAGTCTGCCCATTTAAGTTTGTAAGTTCAGTTTATGTTTTCCAGGAAGTCTGTTGCCCCTTACCCCGACCTCCAAAATTCCTTTATGTCTATCCCATGCATTCTTAAATCCCATGATTGTTTCAGCCCCCACCACTTCCTCTGGCAGGGTGTTCCACTTGTCCACCACCGTTCTGTGAAGAAATTCTTCCTCACGTTTCCTCTGAATCGTCCTCCCTCCAACTTCATCCCATGCCCTCTAGTCTTGGAACATCTTTTCACTTAAAATGGTGCATTCTGCACCTTGTTCTCCCTGTAAGATACTTGTATGTCTCTATCATATCCTCTCTCCTCCTCTCCTCCAGGGAGTACATGTTCAGTGCCTCAACCTGTCCTCATAGGACTTGTGATGCAATCCATGCACCATCTTTGTTGCCCTCCTCTGAACCTTCTCTACCCTGTCTATGTCTTTACGTAGGTAAGGTCTCCAGAACTGCACAGTGTACTCCAGGTGCGGCCTCACTAGTGTCTTGTATAGTGGAATTATGACCTCCCTTTTCCTGCTGGTGATGCCCTGCCTATGCATCCCAGCATCCTATTCTTTACCTGCTGCCTTGTCACACTGTTTCCCTGCCTTGAGGTCATCAGAGATGATAACTCCCAGATCCTTTCCTGCTTAGTGCATGCTATATCCTCACCCCCCAACTGATATATTGTGCCAGGGTTTTTGTGCCCCATATGCATTATCTTGCACTTCCTTGCATTGAATTTCAACTGCCAAACCCCTGACCATTCTTCAAGTTTCTGCAGGTCCCTTCTCATTCTGTCTACACCCTCTGGTGTGTCTATTCTGTTACAGAGCTTTGTGTCATCAGCAAACAGTGAAATTCTGCCTTCTAGGTCCTGCGCATGTTTTGTTATGTTTTGTATGTACTCTGTAATCCTCCCAGGTCGCACCTGAAAATAGGCACTTTGATGTCTAGAGTGCTTACTTGGTTAACAAAAGCAAATGAATAAATAAACTTAACAATAACCTGTAGTATACTTCTCAGTGTATTACAGCCAGGACCCCACACAGTACTCCCACAAGCTATGCTGTTAACTTTGCATATACCGTTTTACCTGGGATGCAACAGGCAGTGTTCCTGGCTGCTGGCTGTGTCTGAAAAACACAAACCTGGTAAAAGCAAGTGATGTTGGATTAATAGCATTTATATCTTAGCAACACAGAGAACACTACAGTGCATATCTGAAATACAAAAATAAGTAGCATATTGAATCCACATACAGGAGAAAGTTATCTCAGTACTTCGAGTGCTCACTGCCTGTGCCACATTTTGTATTTTGGATGTGCACTGCACTTTTTGCTAGCTGTCTCCAGTCTGACTTCCTGGCAGACTACTGTGATGCTTTTTGTGTGCAGTCCTTCACATGGAGGGCTGCAGCATGGAGAAGCCACTAGTGATAACAGCATTTTAAGGACTAGTAATAGCCATACAGATGATCAGCAGCTGAAGCTATAGTTTTTAGTGGGCAGAGCTTCTGCAGTTGTTATCTGTGACCAAACCAGGTAGACTCTTCTTCAAGTCAGCAACCTGCAGGTGTGAGTCCTTATATGCTGTAGCAAGGCAAAAATCAATCTCCAAACAGAAATACGACTCAGCCTTTCCTCCACTTATCACCTAGCTCTGAGGTCCCAGGCAAGACAAATCACATCCAGAAACTACAGGGTAAGACAATGCTCTTTAATATGGCTCTTACATATAGGCTACTGTGGCTGCTTTTAATTTACCCTACAGTCAATAATTAAAACACTATTTTAGTTAGATTTACCCACACCTTACCCTTCCAATGTAGTCTTAAAAAGAAAAGCCTCTTCAGCTGTATGTGACCAAAACAGGTAGACTCTTCTTTTAAGCAGCATCCTGCAGGGATGAGTCCTTACATACTGGTTCATGGTTATGATGTCACTAAAAAAAAAAAATGAATTACACTGACTGTTCTGCATGTGTACACTGCAGTTATTATTTATAATATATTTTTATTAAGTTGCAAAATTAAGTTGCCAGTGCCACCTACTCTGCTACTTCTGGAGAAAAAAGAAACAATATATACTGTATATATTTTTATTATTATTGATAACATGTGCCCCAGTGATGTACCGAAGAATGTAAAACTGCAAGATAACAAATCCAGCCAAGCTAATAAATCTAGTAATTCATTCAAGAAAATAAATATAAGATTAGAATCCTAGTAATTCTAACCTATATTTGTATTTTATATATTATATCATGATATTCTCTTAGTAGGTGCCTTACATTTTAAAATAACCTTGATATGAGTGATGTTATAGTTAAACAGTCAAATAAAAGTTGGATATAGCACTCAATGTCAAGCAGAATACTGCAAAGTTGGTACTGTAAATAGTATACTTACATTTGGTCTTCATACATATAGAACTTTATTACAATGAGACAATGCAGTCAGTTGTCAAGAGCACAGATTTGGGAAACCGGAGACCTAGGTTCTGGTTCTGTGAGACAAAGGGGTTGGGCAACCTAGTCACTCAAGAAGGAACTACAGGACTGCAAACAGCCCATTTTATCAGACTGTATATAGCAGGGATAAAGGTCTAGTGAAAATTAAATTCTACAAATGGAATTTCAGTATCAGAACTGAGGGGGGAATTAGCTGCTCCCCGGCAGCTCTGTTCAATCAAACATTGCAAACAGGGATGGTGCCAAGGGACTGGAGGAGGGCAGATGGGGTGCCATTTCATAAGAGTGGGAATAGAGAGGAGGCAGGGAACTACAGATTAATAATTATGACATCAGTGGTGAGGAAGATTATGGAGAAGCTGAAAAAAGAAAGGATGGTAGAGTACCTGGAAGAGAATGGGTTACAAGATTCAAGGCATCATGGGTTTACTGGGGGAAGATCATGCCAGACAAACCTGATCGAGTTCTTTGATTCGGTGACAAGAGAAGTGAATCGGGGGGCAGTGGATGTGACCTAACTAGACTTCAGAAAGGCCTTTGACATCATTCCACAGAGGAGATTAATAAACAAACTGAGCAGTCTAGGGGTGAGGGCAAAAGTGATAAAGTAGGTAAAAAATTGTCTGACTGACAGGAGCTAGACACTAGTAGTAAATGGAATATGATTGGAAGAGGGGAAGGTGATAACTGGGGTACCACAAGGGTCAGTTCTGGAGTCTTCACTGTTCAATGTATTTATTAGTGACATCACAGAGGGTCTGGCCTGTTCACAGATGACACAAAGATCTGTAATAGGGTTAACACACCAGAGGGGGTACAAACTATGAGAAAGGACTTGAAAAGACTAGAACAATGGTCAAGGCTATGGCAGCTAGGATTCAATGCCAAAAAGTGCAAAATTATGCATATGGGACACAAGAACCCCAGGGCAACATACCAACTAGGAGGAGAAGAGGTCGTAACATCTAATCAGGAAAGGGATCTGGGGGTCATCATAACTGATGATATCAAGGTGGCTAATCAGTGTGGTAGGGTAGTGGGAAAAGCAAATAGGATCCTGGGTTGCATAGGTAGGGGTACTACAAGTAGAATGAGAGATGTAATATTACCCCTGTATAAAGTGCTGATGATGCCTCACCTCAAGTACAGTGTCCAGTTTTGGAGCCCCATCTCAGGAGCCATATTGAATAGGTGGAGCGAGTGCAAAGAAGGGCCACCAAGATTGTTCAGGTCATGCATCAGAAAAATTATGAGGAGAGGCTCAGGAAGTTACAGTAAATATGTACTCACTAGAGGTTAGAAGGGGGGGTACATGATAGAGGCATTCAAATACATCAAGGGGATAAACAGAGTACAGGAGGGTAGCTTTCTACAGAGAAGAAGTTGTACACGAACAAGAGGATATGATATGAGACTGGAAGGGGGAGACTCAGAGGCAATGTGAGGAAGTATTTCTTCATGGAATGAGTGGCAGAAACCTGGAACAAGCTATCAGAGGATGTTGTTGGTGTGGACACTGTTGTGGCATTAAAACATTCATGGGATATGCACAGGGGACTTGTGGAGTCAGGAACGGGGGGAAGAATGATTGCAACTCTAGTAGGTCTATAGTAAGGAAGTAAGAACTAATTGTAGAACAGCACAAGGGTAGAATGAATAGACCAAGGGGTCTTTTTCTGCCGACATCTACTATGTAACTATGTCATTACCTATTACACTGCCATTAATTCTGAAGACATTTTGCCCATTAGTAATTTGTGGTATTTTGTCTTTAAACTAAAAAAAAAAACACTGAGATAAATTTCCCCTGCTTTAATTCCAGGATCCTATGACACTGGCTGCTAATGCAAAGTTGAGGTTTAAATAATGTTGGCCAAAACCCAGTAGCACTCTTACAAAATCTGAACAAAAACATTTGTATGACAAGTGAATTAGCCAGGGTAGAGCTTGCTATACCCTTAATGAAAAGGTTAATTCTATGCCTTCAATTTTTAAAAAATATCAACAGTTTTAGAAAATCTTTACAAACGTTCACAAGTAATTAGTGAATTAGTAAGTATGAACCCTTGTAATTTAAATTAAGTAACCAAATCTCTTCATATTCAGCAGTTTCCATGACCCTTTCAAGAAGGTTATGCATGCTACTTTGCAGGTATCTAGCTCATAGGTGGCCAAGTTATAAACTGATAAATATTTCCACATTTTTTTCACACACACACACACACACACACACACACACACACACACACACACACACACACACAAAAATAAAATGTCAGACTTTGAACCCCTTTAACTTTGACATTAGTCTTACAAATATCATGACACTTAGTTGGCCCCTGCAAAGCTAATAGCAAGTAGTCTTGTCAATTCCCAGGTAACTTACTAGCTCAACAGAAGGCTGAGGGTATGACCAAATAAATACATTTGTGAAATTTCATAACATTTGTTCAAATTCTAAGGAAACAAAATGTGTCTAATTTCACACAACCCTTCATCTTACCTATCATTGCTGCCCTTATTCTGAGCAGTCCCTCCCTTCCCTCAATGACGCTCACCTTTCTTACTGCTCCTTATCACTGGCTAAATACTGGCCCATTCCTCTCTCTATCTCTCTCTCTTTCTCTTTCTCCCTCCTCTCTTCTCCCCTTTCTCTCTACTCTTTTTGCTCATTTGATGAAGCAGTATTTTCACACACCTCACTGCAGCTCATCTACAGGCTAGTGAGCCCTTTCTGTGTAGATTCTTGCTTTCTAGAATACCATCTCCCTCACTTTTAGACTTTCACCATCCTTCCACTCTCTCAGACTGCACCTGCATTTTCACTTCTCTCAACCTTGCTCTCGTGACTTGCTGTCCTTCCCAGCTACCCTCTACTTTACAGATTTTTGCTCTGTCACTGTGCTTCTGGATATGATCTTGCAACAGATTTTTTTCTTGCTGTATACTGGAACACTGTCTTTACCACATCAATGTATATAATTGTTCTATCATATAATTCTCATTGTTCATTGCATTTTGGGCACACTGTATTTGTTTGTATTTCTCTTATTTCCTCCTCCCCTGGTTTATGCCTAGACATTTGTTCTAGCTCAGTGTGCTTTTCCATGTCAATGCATTATTATAGTGGCACAGTTGTGCCACTACTGTATAGTTTGGGTTGATTAGGCACATTAATGTAAAATCCAACATTTTGTACTTTAATAACTTTGTAATCGTTTGACCAATTTGCCTGAAATGTTGCATGTGTGGTTTGGCACCATAGATCTCTGAATCTGGTAAGTTTTGTTCCAGTTGGATGTGCGTTTGCAGAGCTGAAGAGTGTCAAAAAGTGTGAAAAAGCCTTACTTTTTTGCAGATTCTTTGCTTGTCTCCATAGCCCAAATGGTTAGTGGTTCTGATCTGAAGTTTTCAGGGTATATGGGGACTGGGTCACCGATGTGCCTTTTGAAGATTTGGTGAACAAATATTAATTCATTCAAAAGTTAATAAACTTATTAGTTTCCCATTATAGCCTAAGGGAAAAATATATGTGCAGCACGAAAACTTTCGTAAAAGCCCCTTTTAGTGTAGTGCTTGGGTTTTTTACTTTCGTGCTGCCACCATCTTGTTTTCAGTTAATGAGGTGGAAAAAATGATGTAACTTGAAATATACTGCTTCTTGGTAAACACCAATAATTGGGTTTACCTAATTGGTGCCCTAAGAACATGACCCTGCCATTAGTGTTCTGATCAGATGCCTGAAAATATGATTTCTAAAATTTTCCTCCATTTTAGCCACCGAAATTTCCCGAAAGTTCTGCAAACTTTCACAAATGTTTTGCGGTGCTTTTTTGAAAGTCCTCAGTACTTTAGAGAAAGTCTGTGGTTATTTTGCAAAAGTACCATGGCTAAACTAGTGGGACTTTTGCAAAAGTCCACAGTACTTTCATGAAAGTTCCATGGGTAAACAGCCCCCCCCAAAAAATTCTTTGCCATTTCATAGGGAAAAAAAGTTATGACTTTGGGAAGTAAGGGCTTCCACCACAGATGTGCCTTTTGCTGGTATGGTGAAGAAATTTACACTAGGGCCCAGATATTCAAAAGGGTTGCGCATGGCGCAACAGTGTTGCACCATGCACAACCCACTGATGCACCCCGGCATGATATTCAAAAGGGAAAAGTCGGCAAATCCCGATGCACTGGAGCGTGATCAGTAATGTGTATGCAGGCACAGGTAGGAAGGGCGTGCCCAATGCATACCCTGCACAGCCCAATATTCAGCCCGGGATGTGCAGAGCCATGCATGTGCAGCCCCAACCTGTGCAAGCACAAAGTTGATCCAAAAAAAAAAGGAACTACGGATGGCCACCCACAGGTGAGCTGCCACATTGTAGGGTGCAACACGGCAGCTGCCACCTGTGGATGGCCACCCAAGCCCCCCCATGCCCAATTGTGGGCATTAGTAATAAATAAATAAAAATATGTCCAAACTCCCTGGTGGTCCATTGGACCGCTGTGTGCCCAGTCGCAGGCATTAGTAATAAATAACAATATCCCCAAACTCCCTGGTGGTCTAGTGGACCACTATCTGCCTGATCGTGGGCATTAGTAATAAATAATAATATCCCCAAACTCCCTGGTGGTCCAGTGGACCGCTGTGTGCCCAATCATGGGCTTTTGTAATAAATAATAATATCCCCAAACTTCCTGGTGGTCCAGTGGACTGCTGTGTGCCCAATCGCGGGCATTTGTAATAAATAATAATATGTCCAATATACCTGGTGGTCCAGTGGACTGCTGTGTGCCTGATCACGGGCATTTGCAATAGGAAATAAAAATATGTCCAATATCCCTGGTGGTTTAGTGGTACGCACCTCCCCACCCGCCCACTGAGCCCCACCGCCCTGCTCCCCTCCGGTCAGCCAGCGGGCAGCAGCACCCCACCCACCTGCCACCCTGCCACCCACCGACTGACACCATCGGTAGGGCTGTATGCCCATTGGTCCACAGCGTGAGCCAATGGGCATGCAGCCCATATCGTACTACACATTCCAGAGGAAAAACCCAGGTTATTACATAGAAGTGCAAAATCATAAACATGCTTTCATGTCCTGGAAGGGGAAGCTTATTATGAGATCAAAGTAGTGTCATTTGAAGGACATGAATTATGCTGAAGTTGCAGAATGTAATACTTTGAAAAGACATCCTGATTTTGTATAAGATATATATTTTTTATATATAATCTGACAGAGGAGGAGCTAGTGACTTCACACAAAAAGGGGTTGGCAAATACAGTTTGCTTTAAGGAATATTCTGTTGACTTATAGACTTTTACCTAGACTCTGAAAAGGAAAGACTGGTGAGCACTGTAAACAAGTATTTAGAAAGAGAGTCAAATCTAAGTACTTTAAGTAGTAATTGTACTTTTAAACCTGTTTTGTTTTTAAGATTTGTATGTCTTGTGATAGAAGAGTCCTGTATTTTGTTTTTAACATATTTTTATCTATTATAGTAAAACTCATTTTAGAGCATACTTGGTCTGTCTTTGAATTTCTTTTATTTGTAAGAAAAGTAAACATGGTTATAGCAGACACTAAGTATCTGCTCTGAGAGTGAATGGGGCTGGCGTGGTAGTGCAGAAAGGGAAAAGCGCACCTTCAGGGCGGCTAAAACCCTCACTGCCTCCACCAAAACCAGTTAGCCCCAGGTTTCAATGAAAAGATTTCTCTGAAGTAAAAAATGCCTGTTGGTTATGTAAAGAAACCGGGCATATTGCCAGACAGTGTCCCAAAAAGGCGAGCAATAATACACAACAGGGTGCTAGAAAAGAAGTAGGTTGTTTGTGTGTCCCTGGGAGCATGCCAGTGAACATGAGGGAACACATGCACCCATTCATGGTAAATGGTGTGCAGACACAAGGGTTAAGGGACACAAGGGCATCCCTGATGTTAGTAAAGGGTGATCTGGTACAGCCTGGTCAGCTTATACCCAATAAATACATCATTGTCCAAGGGTTCACTGGTGAAGAGAAAACATTACCCCTCACTAGTGTTCTCTTAGACTGGGGTGAAACAGGGGGAACTGTGCAACATGTGGCTGTAGCCAAAACGATAGCAGTGGATTTGATCCTGGGAAACAATCTCCAACAGGGGATGGTATGTGCAGTTACCTGTAGCCAAGCGGCAAGGGAAAATTGTAGTTTCCTGAACCCCACAGAAACCAGTGTGGAAACCACTGTGAGGCTGATTCCCCACCCTGTGTCTCCTGATATGGAGACTGATAGAGAGGGGGTAGAAATTTCCCTGGTAGCAAGTGACCACACAGCTATGGAAGGTTACTCCAAAGAGGGAGGGGTGACCCATTGTCAGAGGGTTCAGATTGACAGTGATCCTGAGTGCCCTGACGCTAGTGCTAGGGACCCTAGTTTAGCGACTGAAGGGGAACTGTCCCATGCCTTGGGACTGTGTGAGGGGTTTGCAGCTGCTCAGAGGGGTGACCCTAGTTTAGAGAAGCTGAGGGCTTGGGAAGACTTGGACGTCACACAGGGAGGTGATGACAAACATAAGGTTTATTGGGAAAATGGACAATGCATACTCAGGCAGTACAGACAGAGGGAGGGATGCTAGGCATGCAGCTTGTCATTCCCCAGGGGTAACATGAGCAGTTGCTCAAAATTGCACATGATACTCCCTTGTCTGGTCATCTGGGAATTGTGCTCACTATGCAGCAGTTAGCCAGAATTTCTACTGGCCTAACTTCACCCAGCAGGTGAAGGAATATTGCAGGTCTTGTCACTGGTGCCAAGAAATAGGGAAGGCGGGCAAGAAAACCCAAGCAGCCATGATCCCCTTGCCCATAGTGGAGGAGCCATTCTAGAGGGTGGGAATGGATATTGTGGGGCCTTTAAATACCCCCAGCTCCTCAGGGAAGAGATTCATCCTGACTGTGGTGGACTATGCCACCCAGTATCCAGAGGCAGTCGCCCTATCCTCATTGAGGACGGACAAAGTGGCAGATGCCTTACTTGGGATTTTCTCCTGTGCTGGGTTTCTGCAGGAGGTAATCACCGATTGAGGGGGTTCCTTCATGTTGGACATGATGAAATGTTTATGGGAGAAGTATGGGTGGTGCAGAGATGCACAACACCATATCACCCACAAGTCAATGGACTTGTGGAACGATTCATTGGTACCCTAAAGTCAATGCTCTGGGTGTTTTCTGAACAGCATGGGAGGGACTGGTAGAAAATACCTTCCCCACCTGTTGTTTGCATACAGGGAGGTGGCCCAAGAGTTGACAGGATTTTCCCCCTTCGAACTCTTATATGGATGCTGGGTATGTGGGCCCCTAGACTTAATCCGGGAGGACTGGGAAGGCAAGCATGCCACCCAGGGAACTCCCATTGTGGATTACATCCTTAGGTTTAGGGAAAGACTGAAGGAGCTGATAGGGACAGCCCAGAGCAACCTAGTAGCTACCCAACAGAAACAAAAGGTGTGGTATGACCACAGAGCCAGAGCTCACTCGTACATGGTGGGTCAGGAAGTCATGGTCCTTATTCCGGTCCGGAAAGACAAGCTGTAAGCTGAGTGGGCAGAACTGTACAAAGTGGTTAGGAAGGTAAATGATGCAAACTACATTGTGGAGTTACCTGACAGAAGACAGACAGATAGGATGTACCGTGTCAACATGATGAAGCCATATGCAAATAGGGCTGACATGGTGTTTGCAGTGTGTAGTCATGGGGAAGAGATGGACGAAGGACACCCCCTTCTGGACTTGCTGGAGGAAAATAAGTGGGAGTCCTCTCTGGAGGCAGTACAATTGCCTCCCCTGCTAGCCCCGGACCAGGTCTAGAAACTAGTAATGGAGATTTTAGCAGACTTTGCCCACTTGTTTAGCACCAATCCTGGACTAACCACCTTAGCGATGCACTATGTGGAGACAGGGATATAGACGCCCATATGGCAGACCGCATATCGGGTGTCAGAGGCTGTCCAAAAGGAAATTAGGAGGGAAGTGGAGGAGATGCTGGATTAAGGGGGTAATCCAGAGATCCCACAGCCCCTGGGCCTCACCCGTAGTCCTAGTGCCCAAGCCAGATGGTTCAACTCATTTCTGTGTGGACTATCATGGACTGAATGCAGTCACGAAGTCCGACGCCCATCCAATGCCCTGGACGGACGAACTCCTGGACAAGTTGGGAGGGGCGACCTACCTTACGAGCATTGACCTGACAAAGGGGTATTGGCAGGTAGAATTGACAGACAGAGCTAAGGAGAGATCGGCCTTCATCACTCCGATAGGCTTATTTGAGTTCAAAGTAATGCCTTTCAGAATGAAGAATGCCCTGGCCACTTTCCAAAGGTTGGTGAACCAGGTGTTAAATGATGCTGAGGAGTACGCTGTGGCATACCTGGATGACATTGTCATCTTTAGTACCAGCTGGGAGGAACACCTATCCCACCTTAGGGAAGTGCTGGACAGGATACAGAGGGCCGGGCTCACTGTCAAAGCCAAGAAGTGCCAGGTGGCCATGGGAGAAGTGGCATACCTCGGGCATGTGGTAGGCTGGGGACAGCTCCATCCTAACCAAATAAAGATAGAGGTGATCCAGGCGTGGCCCAGACCAGAATCCCAGAAGCAGGTCAAGAGCATTCTAGGGACAGCAATGTACTACATGAAATCTGTACCCAATTACAGTGCCCTGGCTGCTCTCCTATCTGACCTGACAAAGAAAAGGATGCAAAAAAAATTACCTGGGGCCTAGCATGTGAGGAAGCCTTTACCAGACTAAAGGAGGCACTGTGCAGTGCTCCTGTTTTGACAAGTCCTGACTATAGCAAAACCTTTATAGTTCAGATGGATGCCTCAGAGGTGGGTATTGGGGCAGTACTGAGCCAGACATACAGCCAAGGGACAGATCATCTAGTAGTGTACCTGAGCAGAAAGTTACTTCCCAGGGAGCAAGCTTACTCCACGGTGGAAAAAGAATGTCTTACCATAGTGTGGGCCCTAAAGAAGCTAGATCCATACTTGTATGGGCAGCACTTTGTGGTGCAGACTGACCACAACCCCCCTGGCTTAGCTGATGCAGATGGGGAAGAACAATGGCAGACTACTAAGATTGAGTCTTGCTTTACAAGGTTATGATCTAAAAATCATACATAGGGCTAGAGCGAAGAACCAGAACTCAGATGGGCTGTCTAGGATCTATGAGGAGTGAACTGATTTGGAAAGCTCATCCCATGTAGGGGATAGAACCCTCAAATTCAGTCTAGGTGGGGAGGAATTGTGATGTGGACAGCCAGTTCTGAGTGCCGTATCATTTTTTTTTTAATATAAAATGTATTACTGAATGTCTCTGCTGAAAATCTGATGCTCTAGGAGTGACCTCACTCACCCCCCCAGGTTTCAGCTGAAAGATGCAAGCCATGAGAAAATTTTGAAAACAGCATGTGAGATCACACACACAGGTTTTAGAGACAATGGTGTTACATAGAAGGCCTAAATCAAGGATCCTGTTTGTCTGAGTTAATTACAGCCGTAGTTGCTATATCATGCCCATTTTATGACGTTGGAGGAAAGACCTAGGTTATCACATAGAAGTGTGAAATCATAAAGATGCTTTCATGTCCTGGAAGGGGAAAGCTTATTATGAGATCAAAGTAGTGTCATTTGAAGGACATGAATTATGCTGAAGTTGCAGAATGTAATACTTTGAAAAGACATCCTGTTTTTGTATAAGATATGTATTTTTTATATATGATCTGACAGAGGAGGAGCTAGTGACCTCACACAAAAGGGGTTGGCAAATACAGTTTGCTTTAAGGAATATTCTGTTTACTTATAGACTTTTACCTAGACTCTGACAAGGAAAGATCAGTGAGCACTGTAAACAAGTATTTAGAAAGAGGTCAAATCTAAGTACTGTAAGTAGGAATTGCATTTTAAACCTGTTTTGTTTTTAAGATTTGTATGTCTTGTGGTATAAGAGTTCTGTATTTTTAGAGCATACTTGGTCTGTCTTTGAATTTCTTTTATTTGTAAGAAAAGTATACATGGTTATAGCAGACACTAAGTATAAGCTTGAATGGTGGTACCAAACTGGAAAGAGAAGCGTTTTAAATCTGAGGTCTTTATTAAAGTTTTTAAGGGTTCATCTCTGTATACTGGTTAGGTGTCTGTAGGCAAAGATATCTGGCCCCCCGAAGACAGAAATATCTGATCCTGTGCATTGGGTAGGCTAGCAAGAGGTTAACAGTTTGAATCCCTCCAAGACTTGAGATCAAAGGTTGATCCGAACTCACAAAACAGACAAGAGGGTTACCTTGTTCTGTTAAACTGTTCATAAGACTGTACTAGGAGGTTGACACATTGGGAGTATAGGGCCTGACCTGCTGAGTGGGTTTGTGACAAGGGTTACCAGCCCTACCATCCCACCCCCACCACTCCACCCTTCAGACACCAACAAGCATTGTGGTGTGCCTTGGGGTCATTGGGCCTAGCTCTCACCCCATTCTCCTATACTGTACCGTATCAGCTGATTTACACATTGAATGGGGTGAGAGTTAGGCTGACAACCCCAAGGCACACACCAACACCTGTTGGTGTGTGGAGGGTGGGAGTGGGGTGGTAGGGTTGGTAACCCTAACATCAAGTTTTCAGACTTTTGTCAGTGTGAAATAAACCCTAACTGATGGAGTTTTTTTGCAGTGACTATAATAATATACACTGTAGTTTGAATTCAGCTTGTACAATGATAAAATAGCCCAATCTGCAGATAAATATGTCCAGAAGTTAAAAAAAATAACTTCAGGATCTATCTGCCACAATTTCTTAGTATGTAGCAAAGAAGTGAACTTGGTTCTGACCTGGTCCACAGTGAGAAGACAAAAGTAAAGATGAACAGATGACCACTTCCTGACTCCACTCAGATGATTCCCACACTAGACCTGCTGTCTGTCTGTGGTGCTAGTGTGGTGCTCGCTGCCCATTGGTAAACATCACTGACTGCACCATGAGTCCAAGGTGACAGCAGACATTTCTTCTGTCTCCCCCACAGGTAGGCAGATTCACTGCACTTGCCACTCCACATGAAGTCTTCATCCTTTTAGCTGGCTCTGAGTCAGTTCTTCCATCTGCTGCTCCTCAGTTCTTCTACTGCTTCTCCCGCTCCCAGTATAACTGAACTAATAGTATGACTTCTAACTTTGCTGGGGCATTTAAACTCACTGCCCCAGATTTGCCACACCCCTTACTAGATGCCGCAGCTAATCACTATGCAGGCGAACCATGCGGACCTAATTGAGACTTTCAGCTTTAATGTCCATGGCCCACTCTGCCATACCCCCCAAAAAACAAAGTTGAAAGAGAGAAGAAAAAGGCTGCAAACTAAACAAAGGAATTTAAATGCAGTGGACTAGATAGGGCAGAGCAATGCTTTCCAGCTTGTTTGCTACCTGCTACTAAACTTGGTATGTCATGGCTTACTTGGAGTATTAGTAGCTACACTCTTGCGGCAGTGTTCCGAGAGATATCTTGGAGGCTGCAATGCAGCCCTATTTGAAGGCACCTCTCTGGTCTGAGGAAGGACGTTGCCAGACTCCAAGCTAACCTGGCCAGGATTCATGAAACCTCCTCCCCCACCCAGGGATCACCAGGGCCACTGCCGCTACCTCAGAGATTGCCAAGAAAGAGAAGTGGCTGGACCAAGGTGGGCTCAGGGAAGTAGAGGGTGGTGGAACAGAGGTGAATCCCTCCAGCTGTACCTCTCCACAATTCATTTGCTGTTTTTGGTGGATAGTGGTTCCTCTATGGAGGCATCTGCAATGGAGACCAAGGAGGATGCTGGGAACCTCCACATAGGAGACCACAGGAGGGTGGCACGGGACCCCACAGGGGATGGAAACAACTCCTGGTGAGAGACTCAGTCATTAGGGGGGTAGAAGTGGGGGAGGAAATGGAGAGAGAGGTAAAGTGCCTGTCTGGCACCACAGCTTGGAGGGACAGGAAGCAAATCATCAGGATCGTGGGAGCAGCTGCACGAGGGAGGGAGCTGGATGTCATTGTCCACCTAGGGACAAATGACCTAGCTCAGAATGGGATTAGAGCAGTGCAGGAGGAGTTTGTAGAGTCAGGGAAGGGCCTTGGACAAGTAGCACATACGGTAACCTTCTCGGAGGTGCTGCATGTCTATGGCATGGGTGATGCTAGGGTACTCCACACTATGGAATTCAATGAATGGTTGAAAAACTGGTGTGGAGCTCAGCGTTTTGGCTTCATTGGGGACTCGGAAGCCACCTCTGGGGATGCAAACCCATACTAGCATAATGATCTGCATCTGTCTGGGGGGGGAACCAGAATCCTAGGTGATAGGTTTAAATGCTTCATTGGCAAGCATTTAAACTAGCCAAGGGGGGAGGCACTGAAAAGGATCAAGGAAATCCCAGTCTTCCCCCACAAAACATGGTAACTAGAGAGGTAAACACCAAGGTAGAGAAGTCATTAGGGAGCAGGACAGAGGTAAATGCAAAAAAGGCAAAGGCAGTTATGACAGGGATGGGGCTAAAAGGGTAAGGCCATCAAAAAATGGAGGGTGATGAGGACCAATGCCCATAGTCTGTGTAACAAGCTCCCTGAACTAGTAGCCTTAATGGAAGAGGGATGCCTGGATATTGTGGCAGTCACAGAAACATGGTACACAGAGAACCATGACTGGGATGTCAACATACCAGGATACACAATCTATAGGAGGGACAGGGAGGGTAAAAGAGGAGGAGTAGCTCTCTATGTAAGGGAAGGGATTGAAGCAACAGAACCAAAGAGTAAACAGGGAGCAGATGAGGCACTGTGGGTCACCCTTGAGACAGGAAATTGTACCACAATCTGCATGGGGATTGTATACAGACCCCCATCTCAGGGGGAGGGAATGGACAAGGAAATGATAGAAGACATCCTTAGAATGGCAAAAAAAGTGGAGATATTGTTGATGGGAGACCTGAATATGCCAGATGTTAACTGGAGCACCTTTGCTGCAGGGACATTCAAGAGCAGGGTCATTCTTGATGCCCTACAAGGGGCATGCCTCAGACGGCTAGTATTGGAACCCATTCAGGAGGGTGCAATCTTAAAGCTGGTACTCTCAAATGGGGACAGAGAAAGAATCTCAGATTTAGAAGTGGGTAGCCATGTGGGAACAAGTGACCACCAAACAGTGTGGTTCACGATAAACACAGCCATATAAAAGCAAGAGTTTTGGACTTTGGGAGGGCTGACTTTGGGAAAATGAGAGAGTGCCTCAGAAAAGCACTAGCAAACAGGCAAGAAGGAGGGGTGGAGGAACAATGGGGAGTAATCAAAACAGCCATCACAGAGGCAACATGCCTTTGCGTGAAGCAAATCAACAAAACACAACAAAGGAAAAAACTGCTATGGTTCTCAAAAGAGGTGGCAGGGAAGGTTAAGGAGAAAAAAATAGCATTCAGGAAATATAAGGAAACACAGACGGAGCAGGACAGAGAACTTCATCAGTTAAAGCATAAAGAGGCAGGGAAGGCAGTCAGAATAGCAAAGGCACACACTGAGGAAAGGATAGCCAATTTTGTTAAGAAGGGGGATAAGACCTTCTATAGGAAAATTAAGGAGTGAAGAAAGACCAAGGGAGGGATACTGAGGTTTAATAAAAGGGAGGGAATGACGGCAGAGGGTGACATTGAAAAATCAGGGATACTGAATGAATATTTCTGCTCAGTATTCACAAAGGAAGAGGAGGGGGAGGTACCTCAACCAAACAAGAGAAACACTGTAGATACGGGGGTCGATACCAGTCCATTCACAGAAGAAAAGGTTCTTAAAGAACTAGTAAAATTGAAGGTGGACAAAACAATGGGCCTGATGGGATTCATCCCAGAATTCTAAAAGATCTAAAGGTAGAACTAGTGACACCACTGACTACCCTCTTTAACAAATCTTGGGAGGATGGGGTGGCAACTGAGGACTGGAAAAGGGCAGATGTGATTCCTCTTCACAAAAGTGGGAGCAGGACAGAGGCAGGAAACTACAGACCAGTTAGTTTGATCTCAGTGGTGGGGAAAATGATGGAATCACTTCTGAAGGAAAGAATTGTTGAGTACCTAGAGGCCAGTGGGGTACAGGACCCAAGGCAGCATGGATTCACTGAGGGAAGCTCGTGCCAGATGAATCTAATAGATTTCTTTGACTGGGTGACCAAAATAGTAGACCAGGGAGGGGCTATGTGGACATGGCCTACCTAGAGTTTAGCAAAGCATTTGATACAGTCCCACACAAAAGATTAATATACAAGTTGGCCAACCTTGGAGTGGGTCCCAGGGTGGTAGCCTGGATAAAATATTGACTGGACAACAGGATGCAAAGGGTAGTAGTAAACGGAGTCCACAGCGAAGAAAGGAGGGTTACTAGTGGGGTACAGCAGGGTTCAGTACTGGGACTGGTCCTTTTTAATGTCTTTATAAGTGACATTGCAGAGGAACTGGAAGGAAAAGTATGTCTCTTTGCAGATGACACAAAGATCTGCAGCAGGGTTGACACGCAAGATCGAATGGAAAGGATGAGAATTGACTTGGCAAGGTTGGAGGAATAGTCAGATGTATGGCAGCTTAAATTCAATGCAAAAAAGTGCAAGGTAATGCACCTAGGAAACAAAAAACCAGGGGAAGAGTACATACTGGGAGGTGAGCTACTGACAACAAAAATGGAAAGGGATCTGGGGTTAATTATAGCAAATGACCTAAAGGTGGGCAAGTAATGTGAAAAGGCAGTAGGGAAGGCTGAGGGGATACTGGGATGCATATGGAGAGGCATCAACAGTAGAAAACAGGAAGTTGTTATCCCTCTGTACAGACAGTTGGTGATACCCCATCTGAACTACTGTGTGCAGTTCTGGAGACCCCATCTCCACAAAGACATAGACAGAGTGGAGGCTGTCCAGAGGAGGTCAACCAAAATGGTGCAGGGTCTGCACCATAAGACATACGAAGAGAGACTAAAGGAGCTTAATATGTATACCCTTGAGGAAAGAAGGGAGAGGGGGGACATGATAGAAACTTTCAAGTATCTCAAGGTAATCAACAGTGTCCAAGAGTGTAGTGTCTTTCAGAAATAGAGATGTTCAAGAACAAGGGGGCACAATTTGAAGATAGAGGGGGGGATGGCTCAGAGGTAATGTGAGGAAGTATTTTTTCATGGAGAGGGTTGTGCATGCATGGAACAGCCTTCCTGAGGAGGTCATGGAGTCAAGAACAGTGGGGGAATTCAAGAATGCATGGGACAGACATAAGGCAGTCCTAGTGGGGGGGTTGGAGGAAGTAGGCTGCTGGTTAACTAGGATCTGCAGCTTATCCATCAGGTAGGAAAATGGGCAGGCTAGGTTGGCCAAGCAGTCCTTAACTGCCATCAAATTCTATGTTTCTATGGTCATACAATGTGGAAATGAGACAAGAGGAAGTCATGCCAGTAATCTTTTAGTCATTTAGAAGAAAACTTGATTTATTTTAATTTATTAGAAAAGTAAAAGAGAACATAAAGTGTGTTGACACTGATCTATTCAAGTCCATTACTCGGTCTTGCTGATGTCCTAGATGGCGTCAATATCTGACAGTTCACCATTAGTTTTGGTGCTTAGTTCCTTAATTTGTGAGACGGATTGTGAGGTAGATTGAGACTGAGAGGGGCCAGCTTTGTCAATAATCCCATGCACTTTCTCCAGCAGCAGACATAACCTGTATGCCATCCCATCTTCTCTAAGGCAAGAGGTCTTCTCAGAATCTATGGTAGTTATTCCACACACCTGAAAATAAATTATAAGGTCCGTGAGAGGGAAACAAAAGTAAACAGTTGGTATAATTAAATAAATCAGCCAGTACTTCAAAGGATTTAACAATCATATCCTTCTTAACAGCAAGCCATAAGACTTTTAACCACTCAGGTATTTTTTTGGGCGGATGGTGTTCTTGGGTTCCCTGCAGCTGTTCTCTCCCTCTCCTCAGTAGCTAGCCATGTGTCATAAGTTTTAATCCTCCCTGTATTTTGCATTGATAGGAGCCTTCCATGACACATTGGCTGGCTGAAGTAGTTTTGTACAGCCTCCAGGGATGGTTGACCTTGTAGTTTGTCTTGCTTTCATGGCACCCATGACAGCAGGAATAATATGGCAATTCAAGGTGACCCAAACCAGCATGCATTGCGCAAATGTAATATTCTCCCAGTTCTAGCCACTTCAGCATTGTCTGTTCCTACATCCAACCATTTTCGCTCATGGCTACCACCACACCAGTGACATTGGCAATTTCCTCAGGCATCATTTTCCTTTTAAAATGCCAAAGGGAGGAAGTATGCATCCATCAGCTACAGCAGCTAAACAGACAGTCACATACTGCTTCTCATGGAGAGTGATCATAATGGGGAGAGACTTTGATCCATCACGGTCTAGAGCCTTGTTACCAGGCATGTTTGCCCATACCACTGTCTTATCCATGTTAACAATCTATGAAGGAGACATGTTAGAATGAGACAACTACTTAGCACAAAGTAACAAAATCAGCGACTTTAGGACAGAAGTCTTTTTCTGTCCCATATAGTTTATTGGTGTAAAGTAAAACCCCACCTTTTTAAGAAATTTGTCCACTCATCCCTGGCTGGCTTTAAAGGAAGTGGGTCAGGACTGGAAAAGGTCTACTTCCTTTAATGCTACTGCCTTGACTGTCACTCAGAAATGCTGCTCTCTTTGCAGAGTGATCCATTTGACAAGTTCTCCATTAGTCTCTGGGTTTTGACATTTTTAATCAGCTCCACATAATCCATGGCACTTTTTATGTTTTCTTGCACCCATGTGCAAAAAAACATGTTATGGCAGCTTGCTGGAGTAGCAGTTTGTGGAAGTGTGGCAGTGTTGTGGCCAAAGCCAGCAGTGCTTTTTGGGGCTGATCCGTGTCTCACCAATAGAGGAGCACGCTGCCAATGGCAGCAGTATTGCAGCATGCCACCGACTTGAAAGAAATTAGCCATTGCAATCAGGAAGCACCCCATCATTTAACAATTAGCTGTTTTTGCTGCTGGGGCGGTCCCTGATTCCAGTGGTGAATCACAGCTCACCTTGCCTGGTGTCCCATTTCAATGAACATGGCGGTGGCTGTCACTGTCCGCCTCTCACAGTCACCATGGAAGCCAACGGAGGTGCCCAATCCCCCTGTTGACATGCCCCCTTCCCACTTCATTTGCTGATGGGGCAGCCCAATTCCTATTGGCATAACATCTATGTAATAGTTTTGTATGCCGAGGGGGTGCCGAATCCCCCTCGTTATCATGCACCCCCCTCAAATACAGACCTGATTTCTGTGCCAAAAGGGGGCCCAATCCCCATCAGTTTCAGTCCCCACCAAAAAAATACAGGTGGCACACTGGGAGCCCACCCCAGTATACCAAAAACAAACCTGTAAAGGAAAAACCTTCCCACAATGTTTTTTTTTTAACCTGTAAAAGAAAAATACAGTCTCTCATTGTCTCCAGTGCCCCCTCCCCAAACCCACAGCCACCCTCTGTGCACCCAATCTACACACACCCCCCTCACCCTATACTTACCTCCGGAGCCTGGCATGGTGATCTTCAGTGGAGCGGGAACACGTCTGCACTCTTCAAAGCTGACCGTGAACTGAAGAAATGCTGGTAAGCTGTATAATGGCATAAATGTTTTTTTTTTCAACTTAGGTGGTTATTTCAGCCATTTTTGCGAATTTTGGCACCACATTTTCAACATGGGGTTCTTGGGACCCCACCTCATGAATTCAGTCATTGTTATCTGGTTATTCAGTCCAGAAAGGTGATTTTGTGGTCACTGCATGGAGTCACCTTTCAGGACCAAGTAACAAAATGATAGTTCATGAAGTGGGCTCCCAGAAAGCCTATGTTGTAAATTTGGTGAACAAATTCCAAAAAATTACTGTTACTAGCGTGCATTGCGCAGTTTCCATGCACACTTGTAACTTCACAAATTTGTAATATTTTCACTCCAGATTTACAACATTGACATTTTTTCACACCTCCTAATGAACAGTAACAGCTATCATTTTTCACTTCCTAGGCCGAAATGTATTTTCTCACATCTGGTGAACAATCGCACGGTCACTGTGGGAAATCAGTGTTTGGGACAGATTAAGAAATTCACAGTGACACTGTTCATAAGCAGAGGTCCCAAAATGTCTATGTTGAAAATTTGATGACAAAAGTCCATAAAATGACTGTTATGAGCATGCATTGCGCAGTTTCCATGCACACTCGTAACTTCAAGAATTTGTAATATTTTCACTCAAGATTTTCAACGTTGTCATTTTTGCATACCTCCTTTTGAACAATACAGCTGTAATTTTTCACATTGTGCCCGAAATGTGTTTTTACACATCTGGAGCACAATGGCATGGTCACTGTGGGAAATCAATGTTCAGGACAGATTAAGAAAATCATAGTGACACTGTTCATGAGCAGAGGTCACAAAATGCCTATGTTGAGAATTTGGAGAAGTAATGACACTAAGTGACTATGTTACAAGTGTGCATTGCAAAGTGTCCACGTACGCTCATAAGTTCAAGCACTTTTAATATTTTCACTCCAGATTTTCAACACTGCCATCTCTTTACACCTCCCTATGAATGGTTCAGCTGTTATTTTTCATACCCTGCCCGAACTGTGTTTGCACACATCTGGCGCAGAATGGCGTGGTCACTGTGGGAAATCAACGTTCGAGACAGATTCACAAAATCACAGTGCCACTATGCATGAGAAGAGGTCCCAGATGCTTTCATGAGGTAGGGTCACAAAAAAGCCATGTTGAAAATTTGTAGTGCAAATACCAACAAACGCCCAGGATGTTAGGGTTTCTAAACATAATGTCCCACCCTGTACAGACTTACAGGTGTCACGGGTGTGCCTTTGGATTGCCGGCTATAATACTCATGCCATTCCACCCCCACCCCCACCTTGAAGCCAGTGACAGGCATTGAGGTCTGCCTTGGACTCTTTGGCCCCAGAGTTTACCCAATTCTCCTATACTTCATCCATTGCAGTGTATGTCCTTATGGAATGGGGTGACTGTAAAGCTTAACACTCCAAGGCACTCCTCAACACTTGTTGGTGTCTGCAGGATAGGGTGAGGTGACATGGCGTGAGCATTATGGGTGATGACCCAAAGGCACATCCCAATGCCTATCCATCTGTGCAGGGTAGAGGTAGGGTTGGTGTGAGTTCAATACTTCTCTGCCATTCTTATTCTGAATCTGTCTAACTCCTGTACTTCCAATGCTAATATCAGCAAGCAAACAATCGGCATTAACAAACGCTTGTTATTATCTCCCCCACTGTCACAAATTGCAGTCATCTCTTGTAAATTATATTTTCTCTTGGTCTACTCTCTTATCTGTTTTTTATCATTTTTGAGAGCTGCAGCCACAGGCCTGTTTCTCTCTGCTGCTTCTGCCCACTGCACAACCATAATGTTAAAGTCCAACCCATCTGACTTTCTCTTTACATTTTGACAGACTGCAAGAAACTGACAGACAGACTAAGAACAGCTGATCAGATGCAGAACAGATTGCTTAACAAAAGCCATCCTCCAATAGAGGCCACCCTCCAATTAAAGCCATACCTTTTTACCGGCACTATCTAATAGAAGCTGCAGCTTCTATTAGAAGATATTTATTATTTCAATTTGCCTTTTAAAAAAAGACTGATTTTCCCTAACTGATCTCACATTTGCTGTTTGTGACTTCACAGCTTGTTGCTGAAGACCCCAGGAAAATTTTTAGTGCCTATTTGGTACGCATGCTGATCCTCTCTGATCAGTTGTCTTCACCTGGTCAACTGCAGCAGGAGTTTTTACTTAAATCCTCCTCATTCTTCCAAAAGGTCTTAATATTGCTTTATTGCTGCTTCTACTTTCCTCCTTATAATTCGAGAGGTGTGGGGCTTGTTTAAATATATTTGTGTCACAATACTGCTTCTACCCTTCCCTTATGAACTGAACAGTATGGGGCTGCCTTAAATATAATTGTGCTTTATTACTGATTCCTACATCTCTTTTATGACTTAGGTTTTGCGGGGGCCTTTTTGCTGCTTCCATCCTCCTACTTATGTCCTGAGGGGTGTGGGGGTTACCTTGAAATATAATTGTGCCTTATTGTTGCTTCAACCGTCCCCCTTGTGGTCCATAGGTGTGGAGGCTGGTTTAAATATATTTGTGTTGTATTACTGCTTCTACTCACACCTTATGACCTGAGGTGTGGGGGCTAGTTTACCTTACAGAAGGGCATCTTCTGAAGGCATCATTAGAAGATGCTGACAGGTCAGTGGGATGTTCTGCCAAATTCCCTCCTCATCACCTTCTCTTATTGTTTCCTGCCTGTTCCTGCAGGTTATCTGCTTACACTCATGTACCACACTTTGAAATCTCTGCTACAATAAGTAGGCCTTGCACCCACAGTGTTCTGATTATTATATTATTACTGCTGCCCAACAGAGCCCTTTAAGGGGTAAGCAGAGTCCTAGCTTATTGTTTCACACTATTGCTTTGTGACATGCATAATTCCCAGTGTTGTAAATCCTTTAATTATGCCTTCCCAGAGTAAACTTCCTACCCCTCTGTGCCTTTGGTCCCCCTTCCTGCCCCCTACTCAGGCTCTTGCAACTTAATTGGCATTCGCAATCATGCTGTAGGGTTCACCACAGGTAGCTGCAAAGTCTCAAACCCAAGCTTTGCAGCAGTCTTGCTTGTTTCTTCAGCACCATGGGATTACTTCTGATGCTGCCTGCATGTGTCACTGAGGTGAATCCTGGACCCACAACTGCCTGTGTTAATAAATACCCCATGTCATGTCATAGCTATAGGGTTGTAATGAATGCATATCTGAGTGCCTTTAGTGCCCCTGCTAAGTTACCAGAAATCGAGACATGGGTATCCCAATACTAGCTAAACATCCCTGGTTAGTGCTATAAAATGGTTAATCTGGTCAACAAAATAAATAAACAAATAAAGAAGTAAATAACAAAGTCACTATTTGCTCAGTTGTGGACAGTCAAATGCTTTTTATATACACTTTTTAGAAAGGCAACCAAGATGTGTTAGAGACCCTGAGAAGATGTAACAATTAAAAATAAAATATATTTTGTAACAAATTTTAATAGCTAAAATATGGAGTTTTTGAAATGACTTACTGTTCTGGAGAGCTGTTCTTTAAAAATAAAAAGGATCAGTATGAAACATGCTTACTGATAGGTAACAAAAGTCCATGAACAAGTACTTTTTTTTTTGGGGGGGGGCATGGCCAATCGGTGGATAAGATGGCGATCTAACTCTACAGTGTTACATACCCAAAGTCGAGAACCCGAATAAACCCTGAAAATAGTTGAACCCCTCCAGGTAACTTCTGAGGTAAAAGCTATCAGAACATTATACCTCCTACCAGACCAACTTTGAGAAGAATTTGACACAGGATTTCACTAATACACCCTTTTCCTCTGAGCAGTCCCGACACAGAAGGCCTCATGGTGCACTCTGTAAAGGGAGTGAGGAACTCTCAATTAGGGAAATGTTTGCCTCAGTCATTACTAGCATCGATGAACTAACACTAGCTTCTAATACCACTGCGGTCTCCATACAGCAAATAGATGCTAGAATAGATTGGGAGGAGCAAAAAGCTATCGCCCAAGATGACATTCTGCAGGGACACTGCGCTACTCTGCGAGGGCAAGCTGCACAAATCATCGCTTTACCAGAGAAGCTAGACAACCTTGAAAATAGGGGCTGCCGCAACAACTTGTGGCTCCAAGGCTTCCCAGAATGCTGTGAAGAAGGCAAAACTGTGCTTTTTCTACAAACAGCCCTGCCTGAAATACTCAATCTTCCGCCCGCTACCAGAATCATGATAGAGCGGGTGCACCACTCTCTCCAGCCTAAACCTGCATACGGGGACAAACCGCGGTCTATTATTGCTAGGATCTTAATCTTTGCTGAAAAGGAAGGCATTCAGGCCCGAGCCAGGGAGCTGGGTACTCTTCAGTGGAAAGGTCATAAAATCATGATCTCCCAAGACTACGTGAAATAACTTGCTAATAAAAGGAAAGTCTACACAGAGGTACATCATAGGCTACATGACCTACAAATCCCTTTTGCCCTACGCTATCCTGCAATTCTAAAAATTACTGTAAATGGTACCTTGCACCAGTTTGCACTCTGGATGCAGTGCTCGCTTACATCTCTGCAATGTGGCCTACGAACACTGGCCTCCTGAACACACTGACCCAGGACTCTGTTGTTGACCGTCCCAGCTCTCAGTCCTTGAGGAGATCACTATCCAAAACTGACTCCTCTGTGGGCATAACACCAGCGGTCTACCAGGCATCCAAGAAAGAGCAAGGACCTCGAAATCCCAAAGTGAGGAAGAGGTCCCCACAAACACCTCACTCTAAATGTGAGTACCCTCAAGATTGCAAACAATTTGTGGACAGCCAAGACCAAAACTCTCACCCTGCAGACTTGCAAGAGACTGAATATACAAGTCCGTATTTCTCACAAAACAGATACTCTGCTCGATCTTCATCTTTATGAAGATTCCTGGGACACTATGGACCTTTCATCCACTGACCAGATAAGATCGGAATTGAAGGAAGCAGAAAATTCCTGGGCCACAGTCACAGTTGCTGGTTTACCCATACAGGACTTAGAAACATTCCCTGTGGCTTTCTGCTCACCAACAGGCCGTGATCCGGTAACCCAATCCTTTGAAGAGAAGAACTCTCCTTGAGAAGATTAAACAAGCGGACCGACTGCTTTGATTTCAGATAAGTACACAAGGTCTTGTATCTGGGGGAGTAAATGGGAGGGATATAAGGAGATGATTGGGGAAATAGCTGACCCAGGGTGAGTACTGGGTCTCTGTCACTGTGAGGGAAGCCATTGATAGGGCCCTTAGCCCTCCCTCATGCTCTAACTTGTGAATAGAAAGATGGAAGGTGCCCTTTCACAGCATCCCCCTCCCAAGAGATACTCCACCTCGGAGGTACACCAGTGTTATGTGAAATTGCCAATTGGCACACTCGTTTATTGTAATATTGGACAAAATATTAGAATGTTTTGGTGAGCTGCGATGGCGATTCCCACACTTTTCACCCTTAGATACACGTCCACAGATTGTATTGACCCCCCAACCTACACCTGTTCCTTGCAGGGATGGAAATAAGTTGAACCAGGTAAAAGCTCAGGGAGTAGTGATCTCTACTTACAGACCAGACCTTCGGTATATTTGCCCCCCTTCCATGTTACCTTTACCTTTATATCCATCAACTGATGTACCCCCCCGAACTTCATGCATCTGTTTCTGAATTCACCAAGGTCCTAGTCTGAACCTCCTTCCACCACTTCAGATGACTACCCCAGACCTGACCCTCCCAGGAAGGCGGATCTACCTGAGGGTCACTACCTGTTAGGCTCTGGGTTACGGCCAACAGACTATCTAATTTGCTTTGTAGTATAACCATTGAGAGTGATAACTTACTGGCTATTACACCACTTTTGCGGTAGCATATAGCTCTTTCCTGCTCCTGTTTCACTCTCTTTACACCTCGCAGAAGTGAGGGGCATACCATTGGCTGGAGCTCCAGCCAGTTAAGCCTCCCACAGTTCTCACTAGTATTTTGTTTTAAAATCTTGCATTTACTGTTGACAGTATAAGCTATAGGTGTAAATCGTATTTTGGTCAGTACTATTTAGTGCTATACAGCTTAGTGCAGAATTTCATATCCCTTTAGTTAGGGGTGAATTCTTACAGGTATCCCCATTCTCTGCACTTCCCCTTCCCTCCCTCAAGGGTGCAACCCCTCAGCCCAGAGTTCACACCCACTAAAGTCACCTCTTTTCTGTAGAAGTGACATCCCCGTCCCCCTCTCTCTTAGACCTTTTTACTGTTTCCTAAACCCACCCCGCACAACCCCATATGGTCACAATGTCTGACGTAATATTTGCCACTTGGAATGTCTGGGGGTTAAATTCTCCAGTGAAATGCAAAAAAGTCCTTGCCCACCTGAAACGCCTACACTCCAAAGTGACATTTCACCAAGAGACTAAATTCACAGGGAAGGACCATACCCATATGTCCAAAGACTGGGTGGGGCAACAGGTCCATTCCAATGCCCCCACCAGGAAAGGTGGAGTCCTCATTTTAATCCATAAATCCCTTCACTGGACCCTTACTAAGACATTGTCTAGCTCTGATAGTAGGTGGGTCTTAGTATCATATGACACTCCCTCGGGACTGATTACTCTCTGCAATCTTTATGCCCCTAATGAGAACACTCCACAGATCTTCCACAATCTCGCAGAGGTCATCCTGGAATTTAATCCTCTTGACTGTCCTCTCCTTATCAGGGGAGACTCTAATCTCACCCTCATTCCAACAATCGATAGGAACGATGAGGGCAAAGAATCGCATATCAGAAGTACTAACGCATTACAACAAATGCTCTCTGGCCAAGGTCTATCAGATGTTTGGAGACTTTTTCACCCCAGAACTAGGGATTATACCTTCCATTCAGAGCCCAATGCTTCATATAGCAGATTAAGAGCAGTGACTATATAAGCACCCATACAGCAAATAAATTGGACAACAGGTGGAAAGTAACTCCAGAGTTTACAGATATGCAGACATGCACAAGTACAAAAAAGTGGCTTAGAAAAGTACTAACGTTTCACCTGGTACACTGCCAGACTTCATCAGAGTGAAAAATCAGCATGCAAATGTTTCAATAACTACACAGTGCAATTAAACATGTGACACAAACTCACCAAAACATATTGTACACCCATTAAGTGGGTAATTATTAATTAATAAAAATCAAAGGGTCCTTGATTAGATGCCTACTCCAGTATGTTAACTTTTTAATTCCATGTTTCAATATAATAGCACAGGTAAAATGAATTGGTGACCTCAGATAATATATGTCCTCAGTATTTATAATATATTATACTTTACTATTTAGGGACGAATAAGTTCTAATTTATAATCATTCTGCCTATCAGTCCCAACATAAATCCTAGTCCATATAAATTACTTATTTAGGTCATAGTTTTAGTTAATAAAGATAGAAATAACATGTTACATGAGGTGACCAGGCACTAGTTTATATCATAGAAACAGGGGGAGAAATAGAACAATATACAAGCAATATATTATCATTTATACTTTTTCAAAAAAGCTGAGAGTTCAATATTTTCATTGAGACCCATATGTGAACAAGCCCCTAGGATATAAATCCAGTAACTTTCTCTCTGTCCAATCTTTTTATTGAAATCACTACCTCTGGGAACCATGGTGACCAATTCCAGGCACAAATATTTGAAGGTATGTTTTTGGGAACTATGTTTCAAAATATGTTTGGCAATAGTGTAGGTAGCATCTCCTCTTTCTACCACCCTCACATGTTCTCCTATCCTTACTTTAAATTTATGTGTAGTGCATCCAACACAGAATGCCCCACAATCACATTTCGACAAATATGCTATACCAGAACTGTTACATGTAATAAAATCATTCAGTTCTATGTTACTCCCTGTAACAGGATGTTTAAAATGTTTACAACAATAAACATATTTATAGTATGTGCAGTTACCACACCTGTGAGTACCTTTAGGCCTGGATGTTAACAACATTTGTTTGTCCTTTCTATTAATGGCTACTGTGTTGGACACTATATAATGTTTTACACTTTTACATTTTCTAAAAATAACTTTGGGTCCATTTTTGGTCACCTCTTTTAATTCAGGTTCAAGTTCTAAAATGAGCTAATTGTTTACAATAATTTGATTAACTTCATAAGCCTGACTAGAAAAACTGGTGACAAAGGGGCACTCTAATTTTTGTTTATTATTTTGTTGTTTATACAACAGTGTTTCACTCCTATCCAGTTCATCAACTTTTTTAATAGCTGATGCAATACTTTTATTACTATAACCTCTTTTCCGGAATCATTGCACCTGTTCACATCATTTTACGTCATATTCTGCTCGTTCAGTGCAATTCCTTAATTTTCTTATTAACTGTCCCTTAGGGATATTAAACTTTGTTTGGAAGGGGTGACAACTGTCAAATCTTAGCAAGGTGTTCCTATCAGTATTTTTTTGAAATAAGGTAGTACAGACTCCACCTTCACCGTCTTTATAAATTCTTAAATCAAGGAATGTAACATTAGTCTGATTAAGTTCGTACTTATACTGTATCTTAGGCTACTGCTGGTAAATTCCATCCACTGGATGAAACATTCAAAATCTTCTACTGTGCTCTTCCAGATGATAAATATGTCATCAATAAAGAGCTGCCACAAATCCAAACTATCAAAGTGAGGATTTGTTGGTGGCACTGTACAGATGGTCCAGCTCCCACTTTCCCACAAACAAGTTTGCATAGCTAGGGGCCATTGTAGTGCCCATTGCTGTATCTCGTAATTAATGGTAGAGTTGACCATCAAATAAAAAAATATTTATGGTCAGAACCAATTTTGCTAACTGCACCAAAAATTTTGTTGGTGATTTTACTCTATCTTCCTCTGGTCTCCTACCTAGGAAGAAAGATAAAGCTCTCAGTCCCTCATAGTGTGGTATTACAGTGTATAAAGAGTTGACATCAACTACAGTGAAATGCCAATGCTGTTCAACAGACATTTCCTCAATTATTTTGCACTACTTGAGTGGAATCTCTCAAATAAGATCTTAAATTATGTACAATAGGCTGCAAGAAACTGTCAAAATACATTGAAATAGGTTCAGTGAACCAGCCACTCCATGAGACAATAGGTCTTCCTGGAGGCTGTGTTAGACTCTTCTGTATTTTAGGTAAGGCAAAAATGGTTGGAATAACTGGGTTCACAACTGTAAGGGTTCTATATTCAACATCAGAAATGTAACCTTTTAGAAACCCTTCATTTAAACATCTGTCCATCTCTTTTTTAAAAAGGTCCACAGTTTTATGTGTAAAATCTACCTTTATGAAAAAGCCTCATCACTAACAAGTTTAGCTACCTCCTGAATGTAGTCTCCAGTATTTAGTACCACAATTGCTCCCCCCTTATCTGCTGGCTTGATAGTAATATGCTGATTTAAATTCAAGTTTTTTAAAGCATCTTTCTTCCCTAGTTGCAGTTGTCAAAATATTGTGTTTCGTTTTTCTCTTGCAGATGTCTCAAATCCATCTCACATTTTTTTATGAAAACTGAAACTGTGGAATTTATGGGGGGGGGGGTATTCAGATCTTGGTTGTAGTCTTAAAGTATCACCACTAACATCACAATCATCCTCAGATTTTATTCATTATGCACTTAAATGTTAAATTTCTACCCAGCTTATGCAAATCCACAAATGTATTAAAATGGTCCAACCTGTCATAGGGCAAAAAGACAAACCCTTACTTAAGATAGAAAGTTCATGTTGTGTCAAAACATAACTGAATAGATTAATAACTGGTATCAGGGGATCGAATTGTTTACCAGCTGATAAAGGTTCACCTTCTGATAAAGGTTCAAAATCAAACTCATTTTGTGGTAATATGCTGTTATTTTGAACACAATGGACATGATAGAAACTTTCAAGTACCTCAAGGGAATCAACAAAGTCCAAGAGGGTAGCATCTTTCAAAAAAAGAGGTGTGCAAGAACAAGAGGGCACAATTTGAAGATAGAGGGGGGACGGCTCAGAGGTAATTTAAGGAAGTATTTTTTCACAGAGAGGGTTGTGGATGCATGGAACAGCCTTCCGGAGGAGGTTGTGGAGTCAAAATCAGTGGGGGAATTCAAGCATGCATGGGATAGTCATAAGGCAATTCTGGGGGGTGGGGGTAGGAAGAAGTAGGCTGCTGGTTAACTAGGATCTGCAGCTTATCCAGTAGGTAGGGAAATGGGCAGACTGGGTGGGCCAAGCGGTCCTTATCTGCCATCAAATTCTATGTTTCTATGTAATGGCCCGTATATTCAAACTGTGCCCAAAAAGTGTGCAACAGCAGAAGCAAGCGCAAGTCCACTGCGCCCATGCGCAAGAAGCGTGATATTCAAAAAATGCGCAGGTCAAGATGCACCTGAGGTACATGACTGAATATCATGCCACCTGCGCCATAGTGCAACCAGGGATGTGCAGTTGTGCATTTCAGATGTGCCATAGCGCAACCAGGGATGCTCAGTAGAGCAGTCCAGATGCACCATAGTGCAACCAGGGATGCCCCGTGGAGCAGGGCAGCAGTGCAACAGCACAACCAGGGATGCACAGGGACAGGATGGAGGGGCCCACCACCCATGTCACAGATGGGCAGAGGAGCACACAGCAAAACAGACATTGACCCCCACACCCCTTGCACTGCACAACCAGTGGAGGGCTGGAATAACCACCGGCCCATGGATACCAGCAACGAACCCACAGCCGAGGCATGGTGCCCCAGCACACCCCCTGGCAAGCTGTGACCGGCCCACAAGGAGGGCTGACCACCCCATGCCACACCATCCCACCAATGCAGAGCACACCCTGCACCATGATCCCCATACACCCTGCCCAGGAGTAGCACCCAACAGTGCAGGACACCCCATGCATGCCACCACCCCCACTGTGACAATGCAACCCTGTGCACCATGGAGCCATGCAAGGCAGCTCCACCATGTGCACCCTGCAGTGGGTGGCAGCAGACAACGATGAAACAACTGCATGCACAGTGCCACCCTGCATGTACCCCCAAGGTACAGCTGAGAGACTGACCATGTGTCGGCACACGAGGTACCCCACATGCAGCAAGGCATAGCCCGGACCCCACCACCAAAGGTACAGCACCCTGCACACCCTCCCAAGGACACATCCCGTCCCAGCACTGGCCACAACAGCCAGCACAGACACACACAGTGTTGCATGGAAGCATGCGCCACACAGGATGCAACACAGTGCATGGACAAACAGCCACCCATAGCCAAGGGCACACCAACACAGGAACACAGTAGCAGGTCAACCAAGCCACTGGTGTGTGGCCATGGCAGCTGTGTACACACAGCCAGCACCCCTACATGGCACAGGTGTGCCAGCCACCCTGCGCAGGCACCATGAAGCTGTATGCCACCAGCATGTGGCTGAAGCACAAGTGACAGACAGTGGAGCACATCCCCTGCAACAGACACAAGTGACAGCATGGAGGGGGGACAACAACAGCGGAGGCCACAGTGCCACCAGAGGCAAACATGCACCATACTGGAGATGGGAGGAAACCTGGCATTGTGCCGAGTACAGTGGTTATCCAGCATGGACAGCCACCACTGACATGCCAGCAGACCGTGCATATCACAGACATGCAAGGGTGTCAGCTGCACAGGCCATGGACAGGCTGACAGGGGTGCCATGCACACAGTGCATGCACCATGGACCACTACACACAGGCATTCAGTGCACAGAGAACAACACACAAACCACAGACAGTGACTGATCCCCCCACCCACACCATAGGCAGTAACCTTCTGGACACACACACATGCCCATGCTTGCACCTCCCCTGATGCCATGCACACCACTGCAGCTGAGCACCTGTAGACCACTGCAAATCAGAGACCACCACATTTGTCATAACAAAATGCATGTATTAAAAAATATAAACACTCAAACATATGTACAAATATATACACGGGTGGGGGGAAAGGGCCACAAACCAGGTGGGGGTGGGCATGGGGCAGGGGTGAACAAATGGGAGAGGGAAGAAGGGGTGTGAGTGTGGGCCCAGGGGGGTTAGGTGTGTCAGGGGGTCAAGGAGGGCCTATTCTCTTCCCTCTCTCCACTCCTGTGGCGTCTCCAGGTGCTTCTCCTCCGGCCCCCCCGCCACTCCATCCACTCCAGCAGTGCCAGGGATGCCCGTGCCAGCTGCAGAAGCTCCTGTATGCCCCATTCCAGGGCCATCCAGCATTGTCCACCTAGGAGAAGGGAGCAGAGTCAATACGTGTGACTGTTCAGCCCCTTGCAGTCCACCCATTGTGCATGGCATACAGCCGTGAGCTATGCCCCGTGATGGTGTGCGACCACCCACAGTGACCATGTCCACAAGACCTGCCTACCCAGGCACCCACAGCCATGTAAACCGCTGCACACACCCACCGCCCATGTCCCGCACAGCACCACTGTGGCTGTACAGTGACATGACTATGTGGTGCGAAGGCAGTGGCACATCCATGTACTCATTGCACGCATGAACCACCATTGACACACTCCCAGACATGCAGTGCCACTGGACAGTGCTGACTGTAACAAGTTGTGTGCATGGCAGTGGTGTCAATGGATGGTGGCCATGCCCCGCTGCCTGCCCTGTTACACAGCATGCAATAGTAATCATGGATGTAAGGCACTCACCATCATCAGACAGGTCCCTGTGCCTTTGTGGTCCTGCATCCCTCCCAGCCTGCTGGTTCTCTTGGTGGCGCTTCCTCTCCCTCGCCTGCCGGCGCACCTTTGGGCCTAAGGTGCAAACATGGAGAGAGGAACATCAGTACAATCTGGTAGCAAAGTCCCCCCGTGTGTGTGTGCAATCCCACACAGCCATACCCATCCACCCCCCACCCCAATACCACCACCAGGGCCAACACTGGATGCCCCCCCATGTGCCAGACACATGCAACTATGATACCCGTATGGATGTTAACAGTGTATGGATGGGGCACCTACCTGGCCATGGCACCATGCCCCTCCTGGCATGTGCCTGCAGGAGGACAAGCCTGACCGGGTCCCTGCGCTGTAGGTCCCCATATCAGTGGCAACACTGCTCGACTGTGCGCCCGATTCCAGTGGCCTCCTCCAGCTCCACCGCCACCTCCTCCCATACTGCACTCCTGGCCCTGTCCAGGGGTGCATCACCATAAAGTGCCCAAGCATGGGGCTCTACTATGGCCACCAAATTGGCCAGCTCCACCTGGCTCCACACAGCAGCCCTTCTCCATGCCATCTGTACAGCTGGTTGGAGTCAAAATGGTGCTCGGTAGCGTGGTCCGCCACATGCAGATGCTGCGCATTACAGCGCTGCCATTCCCTATCGTGCTGTCACCAAACAGCACAATAGTGGTGCACCAATTGGACGTAATGCACCTAGGGGGCAAAGGTCGTGCACAGGGTCAAGGGTCTCTTGCGCACAGACCGCCACAGCATGATTGGTACTCAATGAGTGTAGCGCGATTGGGTGCCTGTGTGCCACCTCCTATAGTGACCTACTGCGCTGTGGCCCCAGTGCGCCTATGGTGCCTGAGTGCCACAGCGCCATATATGTGAACAGCGCAGTAGTGCCACTGGCACAATGGTGGCTGTGCCTGCATTGCCTCCCGCGCACAGCATGTCAGCAGCGCGGCAGGCGTCTGCGTCATCACCCTGAGCCTGCACAGTTCAGTGTGTACTGTGCATGTCACAGAAATGCTCCCTTGCCTGAGCACATTCAACACAATGCGCAAAGCGCAACAGCGCGATATTCAGTCGGCATATGCAAATCAGCTAATCAGCCATTCGATGGTGAAGATACTGCATTTGTATCCACTTAAAATTGTGCCTCACCTCATTTGCATGCGTTGCGCTATAAAAATGTGACATTGGGCTGCACTGGCCATAGTCGGTTATTGCAGTCTATTGTGGTGAGTTGCATGCTGTTTGGGATTGTGGACTGTGGTGTGTGGGACATGCATGCAACTGCACAGTCACAGATAACACCTGTCATTCTCACAGGATGAATAATGAGCGATCGTGAGGTGGAGGAAGAGAAACAGAGATGTGGGAGGAAGAGGACGCCTAACTTCACAAAGGCAGAAACAGATGCCCTGTTTGAGGCCTACCTTGACCAGGAGCCACTGCTCAGTGGATGGCGGGGAACACCACAGTCCCATGCTGCTGCATGGGAAGAGGTGGCGCGTGCCACCAACCTGCATGGCAGCCAGCAGCGGTCCATGCAGGAGTGCAAAAAGAAGATGGGCATGGACAGGCGGAGGATTAAGGACAAGGTGGCTGCCATCAGGGCAGCATGGTCTGCGACTGGTGGGGGACAGCCGGATGTGCAACGCTTGACCCCACAAGAAGAGCGGGTTGCTGGCAGCATGCAGCGTTGTGCCATTGAGGGTGTTCCAGGTGGTGGATTCCAGATGGGTGGTAGCCCGTCACTGCATGGTAGGTCCTGGTCTGTCAATGGGGGGGAACAGGGTGAGGCAGATACATTAATGCTACTGTGTTCCCTTACAGCTCCTGAATATCTACATGGGTCAGCGGTGGTGGGCTTGTCCACTGAGGGTGGTACCATGGACATAGAGGAGGGCCCATCCACCTCCACAGGCATACGAGGGTCAGGGCAACAGTGGGGCAGCCTGGACATCCGGACTGATGTTGGTGGAGCAGGTGCGGAGGAGGCCCTGCCTGTGTCCCAGCATGCTAGCGTCCATGGATGCCAGCATGCTGAGACTCGGGCTGGTGCTGGACCCATCACTGATGATGATGGAGCTCACTTCATGGACAGAGATACGTGTGGGCCGCAGGATGGCCACACAGCAGGTGACATCATGGGCATGGCCATGGGTGGTGCCGACGTGGAGGCCTGCGTGACATCACAGTCCTAGCCTGTGCCTGTCTGCACCAGTGGGGCAGCACTGGTGTGTGTCCAGGACAGTGGGGCTGTTGCGGCCACTGCAGCAGCACCGTTGAGCCCTGGAGAGTGGCAGCCGGAGGGGCAGTGTCAGCAGTCTGTCAATTTCCATGGGGGTACAGTGTCAGGGGGTGGCATCAGTGCACCACCTGTGGACATGCCCAGGCCTGGCCCTGGTGTGCAGCGCCCACCCTCAAGGGGTGCAGCCCATCAGGGCTGCGAACACCATGAGGGACAGCATGCCGATCAGGCAGATGACCTCTTAGAAGAGCACACCTGCATACTCCAAGAATCAGTCGATCAGCAGGTGCAGCTTGTGATGGCAGTGGATGCACTCAGTGTGGCTCTGCCCCAGGCAGAGGAGCGGTGCAGCAGAGACACCACTCTGCTCCTGGCAGGGATGGACTGGATGCGGAAGGATGTGACTGCTGCCATTGACAGACATACACAGGCAATTACAGCTGTCATGGCCACAGTGGGCACACAGTTATTTGCCCATGCGTCGCAGACACTGCGCAGTGCAATGTCCACCGCCATTCCTGGTGTCGTGCGACACCCTCCTTGTCGACACCGGGTTCAGCTGTGGGCATCCCGAGCATGCCTGGTGCAGGCATGTTCGGTGTGCTGCAGACCCCTGCGCGAGCACGGTCGCGTTCAAGCAGTGGAACCCCTGGGGGACTGTCGGTGCCACCCCATGAGGCCATTGGTCAGCCTGTCACTGCTGGTGGGTCTCAGCGAGGCCACCCATGCATCCATGGCAGCCAAGGCACTGTGGCGCATGACTGACCTGTCTCTCACCACGGCTACTGTCTGATGCTGCCCTGTGTGCATTGTGTTGTTCAACGTGCAATGCACGGGTGGGGTACCTGGTCCTGCATGCACACACACATTCCATCTGCACACCCTCCCAGCTGCTGTCCACTGTGGCGTGTGCAGGATGATGCCTGCATTGTGCTGTCCACCACTGTGCAATGGTGCCCAGTGTCTGACACACGCACAATGATAGGCACTGGGCATGGTGGTCTGTGGATGTGTGTGTGGCTAGGGGTGGCGGTTGGGGTCGACATGCCTCCTACCCTTTGTGCATGTCTTCTGAGGTAGGTGTGTGAGTGTGTGTGTGTGTGTGTGTGTGTGTGTGTGACCACTTGCTGTGTTAGACCTTGCCCATCCCTGACGGCATGTGCGGTTCCATGCTCGGCCAATTCCCTTAACGACATGCATCCCTGGGGTTTGTCCATGCGTGTTTGTGGGTTGTGCCTTTGCCACTGGTGGTTGCACATGGCCCCATGACTTACCTGGGTTGGTTGAAGTGCACCTCTGTGATGGCATCCCAGTGCAGCTGTGCCATCAAGATCAGTCGGGGGTCCCTTCAACCAAGGGAGGGGGGCTGCCCATCACCATCTTCACTAGCATCTTCATTGTCCCCATCGCTGTCCCCCTCTTCGAAATGTATGGCTATCCCACAGTCATTGGCCATGTTGTGCAGGATGCAACAGGCCAGGAATAGCCCACAGGCCTTTGAGGGGCTGTACCGTAGGGCACCGCCAGACATGTCCAGGCAAAGTAAACGTGCCTTCAGCATCCCAAACACCCACTCGATGACATTGCGTGTGGTGGCATGTGCCTCATTGTAGCATTGCTGTGATGGGGTCACGGGCCGCCGGTATGGTGTGAGCAGCCAGGGATGGAGTGGGTATCCACTGTCACCTGTGTGTAGAGGGTGGATGTTAGTTTGGTGATCAGCGTTGCCCAGCCTTGGGCCATCTAGGCCAGTACCCATATCACCCCTGACTATGCCCCTCCCAAGCTCCATGTCTTTCTGCATGCTTTGCATACTCACCCACTAGATGGCCAGTGGGGATGTACCCACTCTCGAAGCTGTGGCACAGTGCAGACTGGTGCCAGATGAAGGCATCATGTGCTCCCCTAGGGTGCGTGGCACATACATTGATTATGCGCTCCCTGGCATCGCACAACAACTGGCAATTGATGCTTGCATACCCCTTCTGATTCATGTATGCAGCCCCTTAGGGGCCAGGTGGCATGCGGATGGCCACATGGGTGCAGTCTATTGCCCCAAGCATGCCAGGCATACATGCTACCCTGTGGAAATCCTGTATGTTTGCAGTGTGCTGGGGAAATGGATGTACTCCGCAGAATGTGGCAGCAGTGCGCTGAGGAATTGGGTGAGGAGGCGTGACGTGGCCAACTGGGTTATGCCTGTCATGTCCCCTGTTGGTCTCTGGAAGGTACCCATGGCAAGCAGGCACATGCAAGCTGTCACTTTGGTCTCCACTGACAGAGCATGGCTCCGTTGTGTGGGTGCCTGCATCACATCACTGCACAGCTCATAGATCCACCTCAGGATGGGCCAGTTCAGGTGGTACGGGCCCACGATCTCAGTATCAGTGTACAGCTCAAAGCTGGTGCAGGCTCGGTACTGCCTGTTGGGGGCATACCGCCAACAGGCCCTTCCACTGCCACGCTTCCCTGCTGCCTGCCTTCTCACCCCCCTCATAACTGCCTCCATCTGGATGGTGGCACTGACCATGTCCCTGGCTTGTGTTACACCCCCTGGCAACTGTTTCTGTGTTCCCCCCGCTGTCCTTGCTGCTACTTCCCCTGTACCAGGAACACCTCCATGTAGTGGCCTCAGTGCTGTGTGGCACTTCCCCCTTTTGACCTGCACTGTGGCAGAGGCTCCCCACACCTTTCCTGTTCCTGGGGGTTTCAGGTGCTCTGTCTCTCTCCTGCCCTGTCCTGCTCCCAGTTTTTGTGTGCCTGTGTGGCTGCCTGCAGTTCAGCAACGTGTGCCTTCCCTGTAGCGTTCTTGTGCCTCTCTCTTGTTCCTTTTTAATTTGGATCATTTCCGCTGTTGCGCAACTGCCATTTGCTCCCCTATTGCGCATGGCGCATGTTGTTGAATATCGCGCTGTGCCATTTATACATGGTTCCTCCCCCTTCAGATGCACATGCATTCATTATCATTGCGCTCTTGCGAATTGTGATTTGGGGGGCACATCTGCATCCCGCTGAATATCGCAGAATGGCGCATTTTCGTACTTGCACTGGTGCATCCCTGTTGCGCATGGCGCAACCCTTTTGAATACCTGGCCACTGATTATTATGATGTTCAGATGAAGCATCCTGTAAACTACCAGGAGCCTCATATGTATTATTAATATCCACCAAAGCATTTAATTGGATATCACTTAGAGAGAGTTCACCAGAATTACAGTTAACACCTTCAACTAAACTTGGTGCATCCCCCGATGTCACAGGAATTATTGTTTTGTCAGCTGTAGAAGCAGATATTGGTTCAATTGTTTCATTATGATGTTTACAAAAGACAGAAGCAACTAAGGAAGACTGCACATTACACATTTCATTACATGCACTAAATTCATATTTATTTATTTATTTAGACAGCAGTTTGGAAAACCTTTGAGCCATAGGCTCATTTACAAAGGTACCTTGTCACAGTAAGACAAACGAAAATACACAGTATAACAGTATAACACAGTATAACAGTAACTTAAGACATAGATACAAACAAGCTGGTACAGGTAGGATTGATGCAAACAATACCAGAGTTATGTTGTCCTTAGCAGCTTAGTAGTAAGCCTTGTCATTAGTATTGAGTACGGCTTTGACTAGTGGCAATTACAGCTTCCGGTGTTAACAAGGTGGTTCCATAAGGACGTTTTAAAGCACAATATAGTTGGAGCTTCCGAGATGGAGAGGGGGCAGTGTGTTGAACCAGGAGGGGGCCCTAAAGCTGAAGGCTAGAATGAGAACCTTTTAGAATTTTCTTAATTAGCAATTGGTCCTGTTTTTTCTGCCAAACTGCCCCCTCCCCATCCTCTTTGTTGAAAATGTACATTTTGAAAATGAGCACGGTGTTGCCGCTGGCTACATCTGGTCCCCTGGTTGTATGGGGGGGAATGTCCATGTGGGGATTCCCCCATTAAACCATCTGTGTGGGTATCAGAGTCATCTGTATCCGATGGTCCTGTTGTGTAATCGAGGATAGTGTTATTAATAGCAAAACATTCCCACTTTTTTTCAAAATGGACCGAGGCTCAGTTTCTTTGGTATCATTCCAATCAAAAACTCTATTATTAAGGTAGTCATTCTCATCTCTTACAAACTTTCTTGGCTTCTGTTTTTTTTAATTCTGACATCATATCTGGTAACCTTTTCCGACAGTAATTTGTTCAATTTCTCCCATTCAAGTAAGTCCACAGCTTCCCTTAATTTAGTTTCAGTATCACTCATTTCTTGGGACAGTTCATCTCTAATCAGTTTTGCAAACTCCAAAATGAGTTCAATGTACTTAACAGATGCTTCCTGCATATTATTGTGCCACTGTGTCATAAACTCATGATTATCTGTCCCATACAACAGTTTTTGAATGATACGTAACCCTCTAGGTACTCTATGGATTTGGAGGTATACCTCCAAAGTTGCTTTATGCCAAAACATGCTTCTCCCTTTTAGCACCAGTTTTTCAAGTCTGTGAAATAAAGCCTTTGTGTTCAACTCACCACTCTCATGCACAGCTAGTTCAGTCACTCCCAACAATGGATTTTCTCCCTCCTGTGCTGAAAAAACAAAACTTGCAAAGCCAGTAGTATGTATGCCACTCCGTACGCAATTCTCAGAGGCTCGTTGCACTCGCCGAACTTCTTCCTGTGAATGAGACATCACATGGTATTGTCCGGTTTCATAAAGTTTCCCCTGGAGATCTTCCCACTCGCTCATATAGTGCCGCGCTCTGTAATTAGGATATCAATCTGTCCTTTAGTAGAAAATCCGTGAGGAAAATCAAGTGGCAAAGTGCTCATGTTGATGGATTATAACAAATCAACTTACGTTTTGTACTGCATATTGTCTGTGCCAAAAAGCTTTTACGGCTCTTTTAACAAAAGTGCCAACCTGTGCTCCTCACATAAAATGTTAAAAAAAAGGAGAACAGAGGAGCACCAGGACTCGTATGGTGCTATAATAAAACATGAATGAGAGCAGTGAATATATAAGCACCCATACAACAATAAATTGGACAACAGGCGGAATGTAACTCCAAAGTTTATAGATATGCAGACATGCACAAGTACAAAAAAGTGGCTTAGAAAAGTACTAACATTTCACCTGGTACACTGCCAGGCTTCATCAGAGTGAAAAATCAGTATACAAATGTTTCAATAAATACACAGTGCAATTAAACTTGTGACACAAACTCACCAATGCATATTGTACACCCATTAAGTGGGTAATTATTAATTAATTAAAATCAAAGGGTCCTTGATTAGATCCCTAATACAATATGTTAACTCTTTAATTCCATGTTTCAATATAATAGTACAGGTAAAATGACTTGGTGACCTCAGATAATATATGTCCTCAGTATTTATCATATTATATTATATTATACTTTACTATTCAGGGACAAATAAGTTCAAAGTTATAATTATTCTGCATATCAGTCCTAACATAAATCCTAGTCCATATAAATTACTTATTTGAGGTCATTTTTAAAATGACTTGGTGACCTCAGATAATATATGTCCTCAGTATTTATCATATTATATTATATTATACTTTACTATTCAGGGACAAATAAGTTCAAAGTTATAATTATTCTGCATATCAGTCCTAACATAAATCCTAGTCCATATAAATTACTTATTTAGGTCATTTTACCTGTGCTATTATATTGAAACATGGAATTAAAGAGTTAACATATTGGATCAGGGATCTAATCCAGGACCCTTTGATTTTAATTAATTAATAATTACCCACTTAATGGGTGTACAATATGTATTGGTGAGTTTGTGTCACATGTTTAATTGCACTGTTGATTTATTGAAACATTTGTATGCTGATTTTTCACTCTGATGAAGCCTGGCAGTGTACCAGGTGAAACGTCAGTACTTTTCTAAGCCACTTTTTTGTACTTGTGCATGTCTGCATATCTATAAACTTTGGAGTTACATTCCACCTGTTGTCCGATTTATTGCTGTATGGGTGCTTATATATTCACTTCTCTTATTCATGTTTTATTATAGCACCATACGAGTCCTGGTGCTCCTCTATTCTCCTTTTTTTTACATAGCAGATTAGACTTCTGGCTGGGGTCATCCGCCATTACTGCAAAATCTCTTGATGCTGTCATTCTCCCATGGGTCATTTCTGAACATGCCCCAGTCCAACTCCTTCCCCAGTGGGACCCTGTCCCTCCCCCACCCCGAAACTTGAAGTTTTGCCACTGTTAATGAGAGACCCTGATTTTATCCCCTAGGCCTGAAATGAAGCCTTTCACTTTCTAGTCCATAATCCCATAGCAGACACCTCGGTGGGAACACCTGGGAAGCTTTTAAAGCCACCATGTGGAGCAGTATTATGGGTTTCACTGCAGCTAAGAGATGGGAAAGGGAACATCAGTTACTACCATTGGAACAGAAACTAAGGAAAGCAGAAACCCTTTCAAGTCTATGCCCTCCCCTTCCCCTCGCTCCCCATTAGATAGATCCATTTTGAGCTTGCGCTTTGAAATCATTCAGCTCCTTGATAGGAAGGCAGAAATGGCTATCTTACATCTCTGGCACTCCTTCTGGGAAGGAGGTGATAAAGGCAGCAAGATACTTGCATATCAGCTTCACAAGCAGCAAGCTAGCAGGTATATTGCTGGCCTGAAAGACAATCAAGGGACGCTGGTCACTACCCCATAGGCGATAAATGACACCATGGCCTCTTTCTATAGATCTCTATATTCTTCTGCACATATTCACCTGAACAGTGAGATACAGCCCTTTCTGCAATCCCAACAGCTCCTTAAGATTACTCCCCAGCAGGTGCAGCTCCTTGAGCTCCCTATTTCCTCAGAGGAGGTGCGTTTAGCCATCAGTCATCTTAAACTGGGGAAATCCCCCCGGAACGACAGATACACAGCAGACTTCTACCAGTCATTGGCCACCACTATCACCCTTGTTCTAACCAAAGTTTTTCAAGAAAGTTAACTCAAAGGTTCTCTTCCCCCCTCCCTAAGAGAGGAAACTATTGTAATTATACCCAAAAAAGGTAAAGATCCCACAAATCCAGGCAGCTACCGCCCAATATCTTTAATTAACATTGACAGCAAACTATATGCTAAAATTCCAGCATCCAGATTAAGCCCACTTCTTTCAGGATTGATACACCCCTCTCAAGTAGGTTTTATCCCTGGTCATCACAGTTCTGATCATTTAAGGACCCTTATGAATCTTATGCATATTGCAAGATCCCTTCCTACACCCGATGTGGCCATTGCAGTGGACTTCAAAAAAGCTTTCAACTCCATTGAATGGGATTACCTATACCTGGTCCTCACAGAATTTGGCCTAGGAATGAAATTCCTTTCCAGAATTCAAGCTATTTACTCATCTCCCTCTGCCAAAGTTAGCACAAATTCCACACTCTCTTCCCCATTCTTACTTGAATGAGGGACAAGACAGGGCTGCCCTCTCTCCCCACTTCTTTTTGTTTTGGCTGTGGAACCACTGGCTAATGCCATTCAGAGTCATCCAGACAATAAAGGTATTAAGGTAGGGACCACAGAATATACATCTCTTATGTATGTCGGCAATCTCCTTCTCCCTCTGATGGACATACAGAGTTCCGTATCCCCCTTATTAAAACTCTTCGGTTCATTTCCCAAGTATTCAGGGCTGAAACTGAATCAAACAAAAACCAAACTACTCCCCCTGAATGGAACTTGTACCCAACAGATGGCACAGTTCACAGGGCTACTCTTGGCTCCAACAGGTGTTACCTACCTGGGAATTACCCTCACACTCTCCCTAGAGACACTCTGGCAGACTAATGTTCAACCCTCCTGACCTCTCAAAACAGAGTTTGATAGGTGGAAATTTCTCAAACTCACCCTAGCAGGGAAAATTGCAGCAATAAAAATGGTCTCTGCTTCTAAAATATTTTACCTTCTAATGCACATTCCACTCTCCCTACCTAAACAGTGGCATTTGGCCATTGGTAGAATAATTGGAGACTTCCTATGGGAAGGCTCCAAACCCAGGTTCAGCCACTCCCAACTTACAGCCTATTGGAGCCTTGGGGGATGAATGCTTCCCTGGATAGAGGGCTACTGTCAGGCATTCCTTCTAGCACAGACTGTTAGATGGATGCACCCTCTTACATTTCTCTCCCCACAATGGATCCATATCCAGCTAGATACATATCATATGGCCCACAAACCCTGCCCCCCTGCCCACCTTCTGGTCCTAAAATGACTCCCATCTCGCCGACCATAGAGGCAGCCAGGTCTATCTGGTTTTCCACCCACAAAAGATTGAAGCTGAACCCCCTTCCGCCCCCCTACATCCCTCTGTGGCAAAACCTTGATATTACCATTGGTATTAAATGGATCTACTGGAAATCCTGGACAGACAAGGGCATCCATAAATTGGATGACCAGATTGATCTCAATCTTAAGGCCTTACATATGTTTCAGTCCCTTCAGCAAATCTACAGTCTCCTTCAGTCAGAATTCTGGAAATACCTCCAACTTCGAGCAGCACTCCATCATGTTTTACACCCACCCCATCCCAATTAAGTATGCCAGACTTACACAGCTGGATACAACACCCTGTAGGTCTAGTATCTATGCTAAGCTGAGAGATAGTCTCCCCTCCCAATCCAAAGGGGCAAAGCACAAATGAGAAAGAATGCTTCAGTCCCCTATTTCTCCTTTGCCCTGGGAACAAGCATGGAAAGACACATGGCTGGCTGAATGATGCCAGATCAAGGCTAATACAAAAGAAAATAGTCCAAGTTCCAAAACCACATTCCCATTTTAGTGTTGCTCTATTACCCTTTCTTTCCAGGCTTAAAGATTTTGGGGTGCATATGTGGCAGGGTAATTAAGTCTACAGAACTGCACTCCACTACTCCTCTTAGTGCTGTCCACTTGCAATCCCCTTCCAATGCAGTTTGCTTCTTTTTTTTCCTTTTTAGCAAAACATCATTCATTGAGTATTAATTAATAGTATTATTTTCATTAGCATGTGCTTAAAACTAACATGTGTTTTTAAAAAAAAACTCCTTTTGTTTGAACGTTAAGAGTCCAAAGATAGTTATATTACAGTCATTACTGAAAACAATTTGTGTTTATATATCACTTCATATCACTTCATTTGTACTTGATTGCAAAGTGTTTTTAACACATGTACTTTACCATACTTCATTTATCGCAAGATGTTTCCTCTTCATGGCTCTAGTGCCTATTCCAAACTCTCTCCATACTCATTTTGTTTCTTTTATTTCTTTGTGATTGCACCTTTCATTTGTATCCATTGCCTGAAATTTAGAGAGCCTACTGTTGTCCACAAATGCTTGACATTCTGCTTATTTATTTTGTTTAGCTTCCTGTGCCATTACTCCTTCTTTCTGCTTTGGACCAGCCAGCCTTCTCAGTGCTTCCTCAATCAGGTGATAGCAATCACATTCTAACATGGTGACATTTCGGAGAGTAAATCTCCATCATCAGAGCTGATGTCAAACATTTGTGGACAACAGTAAGCTCTCTAAACAGCTTGCCATAAATGAAGTATGGTAAAGTACATGTGTTAAAAACACTTTGCAATCAAGTACAAATGAAGCGATGTGAAGTGATATATAAACACAAATTGTTTTCAGTAATGACTGTAATATAACTATCTTTGGACTCTTAACGTTCAAATAAAAGGAGTTTTTTTTTTTAAAACACGTTAGTTTTAAGCACTTGATAATGAAAATAAAACTATTAATTAATACCCAATGAGAAATGTTTTGCTAAAAAGGAAAAAAAAAAGCAAACTGCATTGGAAAGGGAGTGCAGGTGGACAGCATTAAGAGGAGTAGTAGAGTGCAGTTCTGTAGACAAAAGAAAATAGCTCACTCCTGGTACAAAACCCCAGCTGTTCTCGCTAAAGCCAAACTTCTGTACTAAGACACCTGCTGCAGATGCCAAGGGTCAGGGGCAGACTTACTGCATGTACTCTGGTCCTATCCATGGATACAATCCCTATAGCTAGGTATACAGGACACTGCATCCAAGGAGATAGGGAAACAGAACCCTTTCAGTCCCCTTTTTTACATTTTGGGTATTCAGAGTGACCTTCCAAAACTGACTGCCTCCTAGACAAGATGGCTGGCCCTGCTGACTCTTCAAATCAAGAGAGCCTGCTCTATAAATGGAGATCCCCACTGACTCCCACACTGGTAGAAGTTTTGGCATCCCTTTCATCCCTGGTCAAACTGGACAGGATCTTCCATCTCCAGAAATATCAAATGATCAAATTCAGATTATGCTGGACCCCTTACCTAAACTTTCTGACCTCTCAGAATCTGGGTGATCCTCAGGAAGGCATTGGCTAAACTTCCCTATACTCTGTTAATTAAAGTTAGGCTATTAAACCAGTGCTCTGAGTGGGGGGGCATAACCTCCATTGGGGACTGTCCTGTCAGTTCACAGAGATTCTGGATACCCAGGACACACGAAGATTACTACTGTCTTCTGCCTCTTGATTTACTCCACTCAGTCTGATTATCAGGTCCCCTTTTAGGCCTCACCCTCACCCTCCTGGAAGTGTACCCATACCTACCATCGTTCAGGTTTACTGGATCAGGATTAGATGTTAAACAACTGGCCCCATCATGCACCAGATTCTTTGGGATATTTATGTTTATGTTGTAGGTTAATCACGGATCTTGCTGAGCATACATACATGCTTACTCAGCTTTCTCCCTGAGGCCTTGAAGAGGGCTTTGCCTAGACATAAAACTCCTGCAGGGTGTGCCTATGTACAGCAACACTCCATTGATTGAACTCCCTTGGTGAGTACAATAGTCTGGCACATATACCGATGTAATGGAACTTGTATGCTTTTAATTTTGCAGGCTGTATGTAACCCTGTACTAGTGACCCTATCTGAATATAGCTACTAGTACACTTGTCCTGTGTGATTATTCCATTGTTTCATTCACTAGGTTGTGAAATCATGGCTTCTACTCTTCCTAAACCCCTTCCCTTCCCTTCCTCCCTTCCTACCCCTCCCTTCCTCACCCCGCCCCAACATGGTTAACATTCTGTACTAATGCTGTTTTGTAACTGGGCTTTGGCCCTGCTGATTTCTGTATTTTTATTGAGAAATAAATAAAAAATGTTACAATGAACAAGTACTTGTTTTAAAGTAGCACTTACTTTGCTCAACTGCACACATTTAACAAAATGTCAAAAAAAGAGTTTAGTAAATAAAAGGACTTTTTTATTTTTTATTTTTAATTGTCTTTCAGAGCATAGGTAAAATATACGGTGAGTCAAATGAGCTCTTAAACACAAATGCTGCATTCAGTTTAACTGCTATATCTTTACAGGGAAGGTATATACCAATGTCTATGATATACTACTTTCCTGGCTTAGACTTCTTGATCACTGAAGCCCAAATAATACTTGGGGGAGGGCACCTGAGAGCTACAGAATACATATTGTCTGTATCCAGGGCTACTGGACAGGGTTATGGCTTTTGCTTAGAATACATGTTACATGTGAACTGATGGGAAATATCAATACACAATGGTTCATCTGGTACCAGTCTCAGTGTGTGACCATTTTATTTATGTAATTGTTTTACTCATACATGCTTTCAAAACATTGCATTATTTAATTGTTTTACTCATACATGCTTTTAAAATACTGCAGCATTAACTAACTGAATTATGTTCTTTAAGGTGTTGGTGTGGCTCTGTTGGGATCACACGCTGATCCATGGGCTAGTTCTGTAGGTTATGGATTATAGGTAAGCAGTGGCATCACAGCAAGACATCACTGATTGATGAGGTGGGCCAGAGTGGTGTTCAAGAATACGATCCATTATAACTGAAGATATGTTGATACTATTAGCCCAGTCTCCCTGTCTAACTATTTATTACCCTAGGAATTGCTGCTGTTTAAAATGCATAATCTTGATCCAATTAACCATTGTTCACTAGAGTTACTGAGAGTTATTGATTGACATGTCGTGACATGGCACAACCTATCACTCAGTACCATTGTATGTTATTGAAAGTGCCAGAATTTAGATGACATATAAAAGCAAGACTGCATATGTGCATTCCTAGCAGTTGTTCAAATGAAACCTAGAGATCACACAGCAGTATTCAAAAAACTATGTGACAGTACACTATCCTAGTTAACATGCCCTGCATTAATACATACCCAGATTCAAAAAAGGAAAAAAAAAACTAAGACAACACTACACTACACTACAAGTTAAATGCGATGCAGCTGAACACAAAATGGTCCAGAAGCTCTGTTTACATGCTCACTACAATATATAGCCCTGTGCTACAAATATTCAAATGTATTCCTCTGTAATGCAGTTTTGAGATATATATAATTTATAAGAATTTAGCAGATAAAGTATTAATTGGTTGAAGCCTCTGAAATTATAAATGTTAGAAGAATATATTATTAAAAATTCTAAAGGAATCTTATTTCCTATGAATAAACCATTAAGGGCATTTTGCAAGGCCTCATAAGGGTTAACATCCTTTTCTCATAAGCAAGCGTAATATGAACTTTTCTTGGAAAAGAAGCAGAAAGGATGACCTTTGTGAAAGACGCAACGGGTATAGGAATATTGACAAAAAGCTGAGAGTGTTTTGCATATCTGCTTACACAAAGCCATTTCCTGTTGATAAGTCAGAGAACAGATCTCCGCCTATCCAGTAGACTAGCACTGAGGGGTTGCTCATTAATGTGGTACTGAAACAAAAAACTGCACACATTGGACTGAAGTCCTGCTGTTTAGTGCAATATCCACTAAAATATAGATGAAGGCCTGTTCCTTCCAAAATGGAAACAAGCAATGGACGTTAGCAGGTCACATGAATAAATGATTGCTTACACGATTAGGATTTAAAGTTATGGTTTCCAAATAAACCAAAAAGAAGACAAAATGTTGCCACAGACATTTAAGATTAACAGCTACAATCCTTCAAACCTTCCCAAGGGTTTCCTTTGCCTGGCTTTCTCATTAAAAGTATCAGAAGAGAGAATCAATGCCAAGCACACAGATGTGGACATTAGTTGATATCATTTGGAAATCAAAAAAGAATGCAAGCCTGTGATTTTCACATTATGGTGTGGTATGCGGAAAATCATGCACATAATCATAGCATTTGACTAAAAAGAATACTGAAGCAGTTTTTCAAGGGTACAGTAGACTTTTCTTTCATATACACTGTGCCCTGGATAGCAATTTCTATTTTATATATTTTTTTTTGGGGGGGGACAGGAGGCTGATCCAAATGGATCAATAGATCAGTGTTTGATCTGATCCATCTGACTGTAGTGAGAGATATTAAATCTTGTTTTTTTTTCTGACCTCTTTCTGTCCCCCGTACCCACAGGAAAGGACCTCCTTGGCTATCAACAGAACTACTATTCCGTATGCAAGGCTTTATATCTGGAATCTGTGGCTTCAGAGCACCCACAACACATTAGAAGTCTGGACCTGCACCAGCTTTCCCTCTTGTGCAAAGTTGCTTTCACTCCATGGTGACTCTTCAAATGATCCAGCCAGGCCCATGGTGGAGGAGAAGTTTGGAGCTAGCCCCTGGTCCAGATGGCAGTGTCCTAATATTGGATGTGGGGGGCATGGCAAGACTTCATCTGCCTGGCTGATAGCCTTTTTCTATTTTCTGCCCTGATGCTGCCTGTGCAGTGCACCACAGGCATGTCTGTGAATGCTCTAACATGCAGTGTGCTAGCATCTTGCAGTAACAGCAACATTATGCAGCCAGGGTTTGCAACTGTATAACCTCAGCTAGATGGTAGTCATGCACTAAGAGCTGGCCCCCCAACCGCTTGGAGCAGGAGAGTGACCCCTGAGATTCTCAATTCTCCTCCACTGGCCAGCCCTGACATAATTCATGCTCTCTTCTGAGATCAGGTCTTCAGCATTGCAAGCAATAGAGCTACTGCTGCCCCTTCTGGCTGTCATCTACATTTTTATGTTAATAGTCCAAAACATGGGGTTTGGTATGAAAATCCTGGTACTGGGACAGTGCACATGGAGAGATGGCTAACTCAATGGAGAATGCATACCTTTTTTATATAGCAAAAACACATGATACACAGTTCAGGTTACTTATATTAAAATGAAATGACTCAGCCAGCCCATCGGCACAGTGGTTGGATTTCCACTTGCGATGCCATACAACCCGGGTTTGGGAAGAGACCTGAGAGTCAGAGGGCCAGCCGGGAGAAGAAGCTTGAGCATCCAATGATTGCTCACCTTCTCCAGGGAGGAAGGGGGTAAGAGACTCTGTGCTTGCAGGCCCCTGGCAGAGGCTGGAGACACAGCATTACATCAGGCTCCACTTTGGGAGGGAGTCTGACAGATGTCGGCATTGGCAATGATGTTAAGTGGCACATCACGCCCTTAAGAAAACAGAAAATGGCCCCAGCCTGGCCAGATGATAGCCGCTCCTCCTACCAGCAAGCTGGTCCCAAAAGTACACCTTTTCTTCTGTCTCCTGTGTGTGTGCCTGTCCATATCCCCAAATTCTCCTCCCTTCCTTTAGGGTTAGTGATGGACCCCCTGGGGTGCGGGGCACATGGGACCATGACTAACAGAGGAGAGGCAGCGGAGGTGAGATGGCAGTCACAAGGAGCTATGCGGGTCTGAAGGAGTAGCAAGGCTGGGGTCCGGGAGGAACAAAAAAAAAATAAAAATAAAGTAGCTCTGATGCCAACTTATTTAACTGTTTTGTTCTCTTCTTCTTCTCCTCATATGCTAGTCCCTTCTAGAATAACATCTCAGTTTACAATATGCTCTTTCTGTCTCTAGCCTCCAGCTTGTGCTCTCAATTTTTTCTGCTTGACTGGTTTATTTTCTATTGCAACATGTTTTTTTCTTATAAAAACTCACTATTGGAATTTTTTTTATTATTATTCCCCTGGCCATGATACAACTAATTAAAAAAGTTGATATACAGAATGGTATACATAATGATGAATGAAAGCTTTAATCCAGATGAAAAAGAAAACTAAACTGGACCTTTCGGGGGGTGGGGTTGAGGGTCATTGTTGTATGTCATTTCTACAGACCATTTTCTCTTATTGGTTTCTTCCAATCGGTACCTAAAGTATGTCAACAATCTTTTACAAATAGGGCCCATCATCAACGTTTCTTTTTTGAAGCTGCTGTTCCAGTAGAGGCACAACACAAACCACTGGCATTACTTGCAATACAATCCTACACATCAGGTCCCAACACATGGTTCTTTTTAACCATTGGATATCTTCTGAATATGGTAATACTGAATCTTAAAGAGCATCAGCTGAGGAGCAAAGTGATCAATGTCTATCAATCAGATATACTTGCTTTGCATTAAGTAGATCTCTCGGCTTGTGTCAGTGGTAAGTGGTCCTCTTTCTGGTGTGCCCATGTAGGCCAAGGGTGGTTTGAATTCAGGCTTCCACATCAAGTGGCATTTTTAACATTAAAAGTGTAAAATTAAATTACAAAAAAGTTCACTGCAAGTAAGTGTGTGTATGTGTGTGTGTGTGCGCATTGGGGAGTGGTTATATGAAAAGTTTGTATGATAAAAAGAATTAGTGGAACCTATGTCTAACATATGACAGGTTCCTATCAAAAGTAACAATTGCATCCTAAAAGATGTCATTAGTAACTCTGTCTGGCCTTCATAAATAATAGGATGCCACCACCTTCTGCACCCCATATGTCTTTGATGAGGAACACTTGAGCCTGAGTGTGGCATTGAAGAATGTCAGTAATGCTGTGTCAAGACAACTCTGTATGGAAAAAATGGAGTAAATATTTCATTTGCGGTGCATAAAGGATGCAAAGCCAATTGAGAATGGGGCCTTTTGTGAATAACAACCTCATAGACATGCACAGTTGAACTTCACATATTTGCTAACATATATAAATTGACACATTGGAAGTGAATTAATCTATTCAGGCCTCATTCTCATTCACAAAGGGTTAGTAGCATAAAATGAGGGTATTCTGTAACTCCATTGTACCACCACCCTTTTGCATAATACACAGAAGGCCTCATTGAGATAATATAAACTATGTTTTCAGATTCTAAAGAGTGTAGATGAGGTTTTTACCCACTAATATGCTGGTAAGCACTTGCATCAGTAAAAGTGAAAAATCTATGCACTTCATGAATTTTGCAGGGATGTGAAAAATGCCAGATAGCAATACACTTCACAAAGTATGCACTTCACCCATCTGTGGAGTGCGAGGTTAGCACTTCATGTAGGAAAAACTATGTGAAGTGTGCTGATTCACCACTTCACAGCCATGTGTTTATATGTTTACAGCACAGTGGTGAATTCAGAAAGTTAACTTCACAAATTTTTCAAAATCAAGGTGTAGCACAAAGTTGCCACAATGCGGACCCTATGTGAAGCACAAAGTGGGTCACTTCACATTAACTTTGCTTAAGAAGATTAAACCTCACACAGGCCTAGTAAGCACCAGCAACAGAGTTGCAGCACTGCATAACACTGGTCAAGTGGAGCTAAGCGATGCCCTGACTCCACTGTGAATGTGTGTGCTGACTAAAAATGTTCCCCCTCCCTGACCCCACCCCTTATGCTGAGGCTCCAGTAGGGTTGCAGGAGGCTATGACCAGCTGTGCAAAGGATATCATATTTTGTGAATGATCCTGGCAGACACTTGCATTGTATCCTTGTCCACTTCCTGTCATGATCGCAAACACTTCCGCAGCCATGCAGGGATGACTTGCAACCCAACTAAGCAAAGATTAATGGAGTCACAGTATTATTATTGACACAAAGTGGGCATTCTGCACCAGTCATAGTAACTGAGCATAGGCCCTGATTTTACATTATATAGTGGATCTTCAAAACTTGTGTTGCAGGATTGTTTCCCACAATTGGAGGCTTTTTTTTACATCTCTAAAACTCAACAAACCTCAGTGATGCATTCTTATTGACATACTGTGCAGGAGAGACTCCATCAATTTTTGGCATTTTTAATATAGATCTGTAGATGAGAAAAGATGTGGTTAATGTGATAGTGGGTAAAATAAAATCTGTATTTTTGACTAAATTATCATAATCAAAAATGTCAATACATACCCCTGTAGTTCTGTGTATCCACCACAATTATGAAATCCTGTGATTAGTCAAGATTTCCTGGACAATAAAATATGTCATCATCTCTTTGTATTTCCACATTTTTTATTTTTATTTGAAATTTTTGTTCAGTGGAACAGAACCCCTTAAGATGTTTTATATCATTTACAAGGGAGTCCAAGGGGAGGGTAGCTTTTTAGATGGACATGTCAGAATGTGTACAATATAATCACAATCTCAGTGTTATCACAAATGTAAGGCGCTCTAATACAGTAGACAAGCATTCCTATAATAACATGCTGTTTGTCATTCAGTTTATGTCAGTCAAAATGGAACAACAATCTAATTGGTTTGCATGTGTATTATATGGTGCATACCAGGACATTTATACATCAGTAAATATAAAGTGCACAAGATCAGTCATCTTAGTCAATTGGATCAAACAATAAATTCTCACCAAATAATCTAGGACAAGAACAGTGACAGATCAGATGGCCATAGTTTAACCAAATCAAAGATATAGAATTGGATCACAGATGTAGAATGTAGAACGGGACTGACAGTATAGCACAGAGATTAGAGTAGTGAGTTGTGAATGAGCTTGGTACATCCAGCAGACCTGGATTTGATTCCCTCAACCTGCACTTGCATGCTGTGTGACCCTGTGCCATCACTTAACCTCCCCAATGCTTCTGGGTCACACCTGAAAACAGGCACTTGTGCCTACTGGGCCTTACCTGGTTACCAAAAAAGAAAAAAAAGAATGACCTTCGAGGGGAGGAGCTAAGATGGTGACTCTGCAGCAGCAGCATCTTTTCTAAGCTCCGCACTGACTTGAAGTTATTATTGATTTTTTTGAGAACATAATAACTCAATAACCCATCCAAATGTTGGAAAATAAAAAGAGAAATCTTAGCCCAGTTACTGAGCTAATTTCTATCAAGTCTGTTCTGCTTGATCAGCAGATACATTCCGTTGAGCTCAGAAAGTGGTAACGGGATGGGATCCGCAGGCATCCTGCAGGTGAGAGATTTTCCCCTTCTGGTAAGATAAGTGTCCCGGCAGCAATATCTGCTTCAGCAGCATCAATTACAATCGGAATCCAGCCTACCTATGAATCTTCTCCAACAGAATCTAAACACTACACCATAGAAACATTGGGAAAAGCATTGGATAAATTGCTGGACTGGACAGAGAGATATGACCATTGATTTGAAGTACTGACGTAAAAAACTGAGTTTTTACAACTGGAGGCAAAAAAGTTCAAGAAAAATCAGCAATAAAGGAACAAACCCTGGTGGATCAAGCTGCTAAATTGGTTCAGCTGGAGGGAAATCTACAAGCAATGACTGCCACATTACAAGGGGTAATGAAGACCATTTCAAAATGTCACGTAAGTTGGAACAGAATGAGAACCAATTAAGATACAGGAATTTTTGTATGGTTGGAAAACCAGACAGTATGCTATGGATTTTGAATTCAATAATGTTTGTGACTTAGTGAAGGATATCTTGGTTACCACCTTTTATCTTCCAATTGATAACCCCCCATTGCTGGCCCAAGCATTTAGAGTTCCTAAATGGAATGTTGAACCAAATGCATCGGTGAAATCTACTATTTTGGCAACCCTGGAGTTTGATTCAGATTGAGATTTCATATTTAAACTGGCGAAACTAAAAAGAGTATTAATCTACAAAGGTTGCCGATATTATATTTTCCCTGATTTCTGTTACCAGACACAGCAACATCGTAGTAAATTTCTAATGTATCAGCAAGAAGTGCTTGAGCTGGGTGCTCAATTTTCTCTCCTACCTCCAGCAAAAGTAAAGATGGTGAAAGATGGTAAGAGCCACATTTTCTTTGAAATTGACCAGTTAGTCTTTTTCTTGAGGTCACAATATTCTTCTGTATCTGAATATGATCTGACTAGCTAGCCAACAGTCTCCAAAAAGGAAACGATTGCTTCCATGGAAAAGATAGACATATAATGGATCTGATGGACATACAATACAGTATAATGAATTTGAATTGCTTTAGTTTTGAACCTTACTTTGAGTTTATAATGAGGTTATTTTTGGCTAAACAAGGTAGAGGGACTTTGTTCAACTAATGGACTGATAGTTTAAAATTGCAGCTGCGGACTGGAAAAGTTTACTATAAATGTTTAAGTGTGTGACTCTTCCCCATAAAATGAATTGAACTGGTATTATATTTAATGTTTTAAAAATAATTCTAAGTCCCAGTGATATCTTATTGTACTGTATGTAAACATTATATAAAAAAATTAATAAACAGAAAGTATAAAAAAAAAAATAATGACCTTCCATTGGAATTAAGGGGATAGAGGGATTTCATGTTGTGTTAAAGATGGGTATTTTTAAGTGTTTGTAAACAACATTTACATTTACATGTTTTATTACTAAATTATGAATTTGATGTGTCTTGTTAATCACCCATACTGCAATATGAACTACATTTGTAATGTCAACGGATCATGTTTGTCATTTTATCTGTGTTGAATAAGCCTGGGGTCATCACTAAAAAGGGGACATCAGTCCAAGAGAGAAGGAAAGAGAGAGAGAGAGAGAAAGAAAGAGAGAGAACAGCAAAGCTAATGTGGCTTACTGGAAAGATAAGAAGGAAGACAGGTAGAGTGGTATCCGCTAGGAACAGATGGAGTGTCACTGTGTGTTACAGCTACCTGCATGACTGAAACTGGCATTGAATTACACTGTTTTCTGCAGAATCAGGCATCTGATCTTGAAGGTGGGGCACCACTGTAGCATGCCAACTGTTTCACATGGCATTACTGTATACAGTGGTAGCAATAAAAGGTACTGGACAATATCCATGAACATCTACTGTATGATCAATAAATGGGTTTTGTTTATGTGGCTCATGCAGCCTGTGGCATAACAGTTATGTTAGGGTCCTTGACTGCATGGCCTGCGAACCCCTCCTCCAGCATTCAACACCTTAATGCACAGCGCAAAGTGTAGCGCAACTTCCAGCTACTCCACTGGTCCATGCACACACATAGAATTGTGGACAGACACAGTACTGGGTGTTCAAAGGTGTATGTCCCTTTAATCAATGCCGTGGGGGTCCATGGGACCACCCAATGTGAAGCTGGTTATAGTGAAGCCTACACACTGTGCATGTGTGGCACATAGGCTTCATACAAAGGGGCCATTGTTAGAGCTTTTTCTGAAGACAAAAATTATTAAAAAATGTAATCAACTTGACAGAAATATTTCATAACACTGAACATAATGGGGCTCACTTCTCTTAACCTCATTATACTTTAAATAAGAAAATGCTTCACATTCTGGCCACTTGCTCTGCATTCTTCATGTCAGTGCTATTCATTTCAATGTTCAGAGGTTGAGCAGAATGTCTGCGCTAGGTCTTCTTCAGGGGTGGAGTTCATCTGTTTCAACCTTAGCATTATATAAAGTGCTTAAAGCGACAGTACAAGAGTTTAAAGTGCTTAATAAGTGCAAAATAGTGCAAACATACAGTACACTATAATTGCTATGGAATCACTACAATTAAAACATATCAAAACTGTATCCTAAGATGTAATTCTTTGATAAAGGGATAGTAAAGGCAGGAGAGATAACAACATTCATTAAATAATAAATGTACTTATAATACTTTTAAACACTATTAAATGTTACTTATACAGAAGAATAGCAACTAAATATACTGGTATGCCACTCAAGAGACACACAGTAGAGTGGTTCTCTTGGATAAGTATCACCATATAATTCTGGCTAGTATATAAATATAAAGGCCAAAAAGACCCAAAGACAAAGTGCAAATGGTACACATTTCATCCTGTAGGAAGCACTTTCAAATGAAAATAATTAAAAACATGAAGAGATATTGAAGGGGAAACACAAAAGAGAGGTTGTGACTGTGGGGTCCTTTTGGTATAATGAAAGAAAAATGGTATACTAGAGTTAAAGAAGGTAGAGGAGAATATAGCTGGCAAAACTCAATAAAAGTGAAAGAAAAATAACACATTAACAAGTCTCTGTTAAAACTGATAACAGTTCCTGGTTCCAAATATCACTTACTGTAGATCTGTAATACAAAAGGAGATAATTCACATTATGAACTGGATACTATAAATCCAGGAAACTCATTGGCTGAGAACTCATTTCACCAGTGACTAAATCCCATGACATAATCACAGTAAAAGAAAAGAGCCGAGCAATGCACAGAATAATGTATGGGCCACCATATACAACAAGGCTGTGTTTCCATCGAGGGGTTGAGATGACAGCATATGGACCTCGAGAGTGAAGCTCGAGAGGTCCATGCTGTTTTCCCACCCCCGAGATGGAAACACATGCCAAGTTGTGTGTGGCTGCCCATATTTTATTTTATATAGTATGTGGTTTTGTATACAGGAGTCACAGAAGTGTTCTTTATCTCTTTGTTCTGTTCTATAATCAAAATTAAATTTACAGAATTTTACAAGTTAAAAAGTACAAATTTGGGCACTGGGTGGATAGTAATCAGCTAGCTTTTGGGTGAATGAGTAATTTAATATTTTAGGGACTTTGAACTGTGCAGAACAACTGCCCCGAATGTGCACAACAACACTTCGGAATGCGCACAACTGTTTACCATGTGCACAACAAGGATTTTGAGCAGGCTAATTTTTATACAGAACATAGGCTAACCATATACTAAAGTCATTTTACTTTACTAAATACCATGCCGCATCCAATCATGGTGAGATTACTGATGCCCCATGAGCTACAAATACAGTAGCATTTTTTAAAGCAGCAGTGCAGCAAATACTTTTTTCCTTCTTTTATATGTTGTATGTATATTTATTTAGAAAATGTATTGTTGTTCTGTTTATGAAATTATAGGTGTGTTAACGATCAACTGCGTCTTGTGATTTTAAAAAGCTTAAAATAAACAATGTGCATCTTTTAATATCTGGCTGACGTTTACTTTCTCGTGTTTCAGAATTAATGTGTCCATGCTAGATGGTTTTGAATGAGCATGTTTATGTCGCACGCATACAGCACTCATCTGCGTGTCTATCAATAATTTCTTTAATCACAAGGACGAGTGCTGCCCAAGACAGATTGTCTGTAACTGAGGAGAAAACTTTTGTTTATATTAGCTGTTGTCTGGCAGATTTTGTGTTTCTACCTGAGATGTACAGTATACTAGTGTGTAAATAGTGTTGTCAGTATTTTACTGTCACTAACTTGTTAATTGAGCTATCAGTTATTTTACGGAACATTTTTTCCAACAAATGTCATGAAATTTACTATGTGCAAAGTAAAACGAGATTTTTTTGTGAGTTGGTCTAGAATTAAAGTAACACGTACGCAAAAGTTTTTGACTTTTTTTTATTTTTGTAACTGATAATCTTGGTTATTAAGTGTTCTGATGAACCCCTCACCCCCCCCATGACAACTAATGAAAATCCATTACTTCTATTTATTTGGCTCTCTCTCTGTATTTCTCATGTACTTGTGCATTATACATAATAGCACACATATACAGTGAGAGTTAGAGCAAGAGAGTGTAGTTAGCTTTACTATGAATGCAGATGTTGCAGAGACTGTCATACAAACCTATCAATGTCCATCTTATGTCTTTATTACAAGCAAGCGTATAATTGAAAGCTGTAGCCTTGTAGATTAATGGTGTGTATTCATGTGGCTTATTTACCCTGTCAGCTATGTGCACTAACGGGATTTTATCATTGTGATTTTCCTAATAAATCATTATTATTTAAAAAAAAATAAATGTTAAAGTTAATGAAGGTACTGTAAATGAAAAAAAGTTTAATAAATTAATCTACCAAGTGTAAACACATCCCCTTTGGGGAATCACATCCAGCAGCATCTGCAATACAATCTGGTGTCTACCTTTCTGTGCTACCAGCTCAGCCTGCTGAAGTACATGATTTTCTCATCATGTGCTATAAACATCTGACTGACATTACATAGATGTGTAGTCTCTGTGTGGGGAGGTGGGGATGGTGATTGGTGCTTGGGTGCGTTGGGAGTGGGATCCAGAATATATTGTGGCATTAATTTACTATATGTTGGTCATGGATTGTCACATACTTGGTGCGATCTTATGTATTGAAATTATTTTCTCTCTCTCTCACTCACTATTTCTCTCTCTCTGTGTCTCGGGTTCTATTTATTTAATTCTCTATCTCTATGTGCATCTGAATTGAAGTATTGAATTAATCAAGTTTTTGTGATCTGCATAAATCATCTCACAGTTACATAGAGATAGAGAAGGAGATAAAGAAAGACTAGTGAATGCATTGTAACTGAGAGTGCTGGTCTTGCAGATATTCTATGGTAAAACGAAACTGGAGAAATTACGGATGGACCCTTTTATGCCACTATTCTAATTTCATTAGTTTATGTTGACGTGTTGTGTGTACACTGGCATGCTTCTACATTGCAACCAGTAAACGAATGCAGAAGCATTGAATGTAAATGATCTTGCCTCAGGGGTTATTATTCTCATGTGAAACGTACACTCATTTTGTTTTTTTATTTAAACTGCCACAATCAATAATGTTATAATGTGATAAGTATAACAGTGAAGTAATATCACAATTAATGAAGTTTTTTTAAGGGAAAAAAATTGGGTTACTTTAAAAATAATAATATTTCATTTCCCTTGATCAAGGTGATCAAACTCATCAGTGGCATATTCATTCAAAGCTGGTTTATGTGATTCTGAGCTATCAGCTTTCTTAGAAGAATTGCATTTTTTTTCTTTCTATCTTCTAAGAATATGACTGTCATATAGAAATGCATAATCAGTAGATGTGCTTCAGTTGGGGTGGGGAGGATGTAGGTGAGTTAATTATGTGGTGACATGTACCATATAAATGTCAATATTTCTCACTTACTTGGTACATTATCATGGAGTGATTGTACTCTTTCTCTCTCTCTCTGTTTTGTGCACACGTTATATATATATATCTATTTCTCTATCTTTCCCTGACTTTTGGCTGTCTTTCTCTGCTTGCATTAGTAGTGAGGTACTCAAGCTTTTGTAAACTATATAAAGCATCCCTTAGTTACATATGGAGAGAGAGAGAGAGAGAGACTGAGAGAAAGATAGAGAGAGAGAGAAAGATAGCAGAGTGATTCTGTTGTATGGGGTAGTCATGGTCTGGCAGTGATTATTTCCAAATACAAACTGTTGAAATTAAGGATTGAACATTGTGTGGCACTATTCATATTTAGTAAAATTGTTGGTTGGGTTGTGTGTGTGCTGTGGCATGCTTCTGCATTGCAAACTAGTATATGAATACTGCATGCAAACATACATATGAACATACGAAGAAGCCAGCAGAAGAAGGCCATTTGCTGTTTCAAATCTTCTCATATTGCAGGGTCCACAGCTCGAGTTAATGTCCCTGCCCTCCTCCCATTCCTCCCATCCTCCCTACCCATGATCTTTACCCTCCCCCTATGTTTATTCTAGCCTTTCTTAAAGTTACCTATTGTCTTCAATGAGATGACTTCTACCGGCAACGCATTCCAAGTGTCCACACCCTCTCTGTGAAGAAGTGCTTCCTGACCTCCCTCCTAAACCTCCCACCCTCCAGCTTAAGACTGTGCCCTTTCATGTTATAGTTGTCACTCAGCTTACAGTGTATCTCCTTGTCAACCTTATTTATCCCTTTCAAGTACTTGAAGGTCCCAATCATGTCCCCTCTCTAACTCCTGTCTTCCAGGGAGGACAAGTTCAGTGCCCTCAACCTATCCTAGTATGCCTTACCCTGCTGACCCACTATCAGCTTTGTAGCCCTCCTCTGGACATCCTCCAGCAGGTTAATGTCCTTTTTGAGGTGTGGGCACCAGTACTGAACTCCATACTCTAGATGTGGTCTTACCAGTGACCTGTACAAGGGCAGTATAACCTCCTCTCTCCTACTACTGATCCTTCTATATATGCATCCCACCATCTTGTTTGCCTTTGCTGATGCTTTTTTGCACTGCGTGGAGTGCTTCAGGTCACTAATGATCATCACTCCCAGGTCCTTCTCTTCATCTGATGCAGATACTCGGACTCCACCCAGGTAGTACTCTGTCCTGGGATTCTTGGCTCTAATCTGCATACATTTGCATTTCTTGGCATTGAAGCCAATCTGCCAGATCCTGGACCACCTTCCCCGCTTTTCCAGATCTTCCTGTTAATCCTGTATTCCTTCAGCTGTGTCCACTCTCCTATAGAGCTTGGTGTCATAAATGGATAGGCACATTTTTGGCCTTAATGCCATCCCCAATGTCATTGATGAAGACATTGAACAACACCATACCCAGCACCAAGCCCTGTGGGACCCCATTGGTTACCTTTCTGGTGCCAGTTAACTGGGTTCTGTCCCTCAGCCAGTTTTCCACCCTTCAGACCATTTTTTTTACCAACCCTGAGATCCACCAACTTCCTGATCAACCTTTTGTGGGGAACAAAATCAAAGGCCTTGCTGAAATCAAGATAGAGGATGCCTCGTGCTTGGCCTCTGTCTACTGTCTTAGTGACACAGTCAAAGAAATCAGTCAGATTCATTTGACATGATCTCCCTCCCCCCCCATGAACCCATGCTGTCTCGCATCCAAGAGACCATGCTCTTCTAGATATTCCACCAACCTTTCCTTTAGTATGATCTCCATGAGCTTGCCCACAGTGGAGGTCAGACTGACTGGCCTGTAATTCCCTGGATCATCTTTGGGACCGCTTTTGTGGAAGGGCACTACATGTGCTGTTCTCCAGTCCTGCAGCAGCATGTCTGACTCTAGTCAATTATTAAATAGGTCTGTCAGTGGCCCTGCCAGCTCATCAGCCAGTTCTTTTAATACACTTGGATGTACTCTATCCAGGCCTGGTGATTTGTCCAACTTCAGTGGCAGCAGTCCCTCCCTCACTCTATCCTCCTTTATCACTTCATCTGTGTTCCCCTCCGGCCCACTCCTCTTTTCCCTCCTGAAGTCATGGTACCATCCTTCTTCCTGGTGAAGACAGAACAGAAGTATTCATTTCTGAGTAGCCAGGCAAGCAGCATATTTGCATCTCTTAGATAATCACATATCAAAGTGGTGGAATGGGAGGTGGGGTTAGCAGTATACCAGTGGAAGCAGGGGCAGGATGGCTGGTATTAGTTGGGGTAGAGTGGGGGGAAGTTGGTATAGGGTGGAGTGGGAGCGCTAAGGGAAGTCTGGCAGAGTAGGATGGGCTGAGATGGGACATGATTGGACAGGGCAGGGTTTAGGTTGGGGGAGGAATAGGCTGGTGGGTTGCAGTGGCTGTGGAGCTGCAATGGCCATGAGTAACCTGTGGAGACTAGGGTACTGTCCTATATGTACTAGGTTAATGGGCTTGGAGGCTGAGTTGTGTAGACTCTGGTGTGCCTGGACAGATAGGTGAAGGGTTTGAATATAAGGATGGGGAGACATAAATCTTGGGTTGGGAGGGAGTTGGACAGTTGGGAGGATGGTATGATCACAAGGACAGGTGAGCTTGAAACTTTGTGTGGGAGTGTGTCGGCAAATGTGGGGGTAGTGGGAGTGAGAGAGAGAAGGACGGCAGTCATCAGAACTCAGGCTGGAGAGGACTGATTCTGTGGGCATAAACAGAGGAAGGGAGCAGGGGACAGAGCAGGGGCCAAGAGGTGGAGGGCAGGGGGATGCTAATGTGGGTGTATTAAGAAGGGCCACCAGAAACCTTGCTACTGATAACTGGCAATGGGGGAAGATAAGGGAGAAGGAGCTAGGGGGACAGCAGGGGGAGGTCAGGCCAGGGCAGGGAAATGGGGGTGCAGCAGGCAGCAGGGCAACAGGAACTCACAGACCCACGGCAAGGGGACTCAACTCACAGGAAGGGAGCTCTGGTCTGCAGATTATTGAAGGGATTCTGGTCTCTAATAGGTACTCACCTCTGAGGGACCCCAGGGAGGAGAGGCCCTTAGGGGATGTTGGAGAAGCAGTCAGCAATAGGGGGAAGGATGAAGCAGTCAGTAGTGGAAGGGAGGTTAATGAAGATGAAAGGGATGATGGAGCGGGAGAGATGGCCTTAGGGTCAAGGAAGGAAATGGAATGAGCTCTAGTGGCGAATCTGTGAGCTGGGAGTACCAGGTGAGGAGAGATGAGGAGGTGGTAAGGAGGGAGCAATTTGCCCATGGGGAAAGGGTCAGAAGGACCCAACTCGGGGGGAATATTGAGCAGGGCAAGGTGAGGGTAGCAAGAGGGGCACTTGTGGAGTTGGAGGAGCCACAAGTGCAGGGTGGCCCAAAGGGGGTGGACCTGGATGGGATCTTCGAGGGTGGTGACGTGGGAAAGGACAGGTAGCAAAACTGAACAAGGGAGAGTATGGTGGTCAGGGTGGATAAAATAGTTGGAGGAGCCAGAAGAAAGAAGGGGTAGTGAGGGGGGGAATGGCATATGATGTAGGCAAGGGGTCTAAGGATAAGCAGGACGTCAGGGTGCTTCTGCTCGGGGATTCCATGATTTGGAGTATCAGGTGGGAAGGAGGGGGGAGGAGAAGGGCTGCGCATTCAGGGTCAAGAGTGTATCTGAGCTGACTGTGCACAAGGCAAAGCACCTAATTTATGCCCTAGTGAAGCACTACAGTGGGGTCCCCAGACAGCTTAGTGCACTAGGGCACAAACGACATTGAGGGGGAATAGTGTGCTTTAGATCCAAGCAAAGGTTCCGGGAGCTAGCCCTGGTTTATCATACAGTGCGGAGCTCTGTCTTCTTTTCTGAGCTCCTAAGTGTGCCTAGGGCCAATGTGGGTAATAAACAGAATATCAGGGAAATTAATGAATGGCTGAAATCGTGGTGTGAGATGAGTGGGTATGGGTTAGTGGGGGACTGGGTGGCAACTTGGGAAGACAAGGGGCTATATGCTAGGGACAGGCTCCATCTGAATTTGGGAAGAAAGGATGTGCTAAAGCTGAAACTGAATTCACTGAGGCTAGATGGTGTTTAAATTTGTGAGGGGGGGTTGAGGATGGAGGACAAGGTGCGCCCCCCCACAGAGGTAGATGGGAGGTGCCCAGCCGGGTGTCCGACTGTGAGATAGGGTGCAAGGTCAGACAAGCATCTGGAGGTCAGAGGCAGGTGAGGACCAGTGGAAGGGATGGAGGTGGTTCTGATGAACGCCAGGAGCATGAGAAATAAGATGCCAGAGCTGCAGTCTTTGCTGACCGAAGGGGAGGTGGATGTAGGGACAGTAACAGAAATGTGGACCACTCCGAGGCATGACTGGGACCTCAACCTGGAGGGGCACTCTGTGTATAGGAAGGATAGAACTGTGGGTAGGGGAGATGGTAGCAATAATCATTAGACATGGTATAGAGGTATGCAGGGTGGAGGAGGCCGAGTGGCAGGTTGAGGCAGTATGTGTGTAACCTTGCAAGCACCTGGGGGTAAGCAGGTGAAGCTGGGTCTGGCATATAGACTGCCTTTGTATGCAGATGATCTGGAGGAAGTCTTGGTGGAGAATCTAAGGGGGCAGTATGAACAGGGGGAGGGAAGACCGTTGGTGCTGAGGGACCTAAATTTGCCAGTGGCTGATTGGAGAATGATGTCATCCTTGTCAAGCAAAGAGCAGCAACTGCTGGACATCTTCCAGGATGCATTTCTGTCCCAACTGGTGGTGGATCCAACAAGGGACAGTCGTATCCTGGATGCGGTCCTAGCAGATTGCTTCCTGGTTAGGAACCCCGAGGTCAGGGACCCTCTGGCAGGGAGTGATCATGCATCGGTCTGGTTTTCCCTGAACCTGGGGGGAGAGGATACCTGTACTAAAACTGTAGTAATAGACTTCAGGGGTGCAGATTTCAAGGTTATGTAGGGGATACTCAGGGAACATTTACAGGGGATCAGTCCAGGCATGGACACAGATAGTATATGGAGAGTTATTAAAAGGGGGCTTTTGGAATCTATTAGGACCTGCGCCAAGGTCTGAAACAAGGTTGAGGGAACCAGGAAACCATGCTGGAGTACCAGGGAGGTAGAGGAAGAGGTAATGGAGAAGAGGGGGGCTTACAGGCGATGTATGTGAATGCGTGGGGTTAAAGACATGGAGGATTATGATAACATATCCACAAGGGTGACCAGGGAGGTGAGATTGACCAAGGCTAAGGCAGAGCAGAAGTTGGCTCAGTGTATTTTGGGGGGGGGAATAAAAGGTTCCTTAGGTACATCAGGGAAAGGAGGAAAGTGAAGGGACAGATTAGCAGGTTGTGGACAGTTAGGGGGTGGACCAAGGAGGCCGGGAAGCAGGCTGAGGTATTGAATGAGTACTTTGCCTCAGTCTACACTAGAGATGATGATGGGACAGCACCTCACAGGGGAAGAGGGTCAGAGTTGGGGAAGGGGGAGTACCTCATAGGGTAGGGGGGTCAGTTTTGAAGAAGGGAGGAGGTGACAGAAGGTTAAATTCCAGCTGGTAGGGCATGGGAAGCCCTCAGGTCCCTTAAGATGGACAAAGCCTGGACAGCCTGCATCCTAGTGCGCTAAAGGAAATGACAGATGTAATGGCTGCTCCCCTGGTGGACCTCTTTAGCTCCTCCCTATGGATGGGGTATGTGCCTCAGGATTGGAGGGTGGCTCACATTGTTCCCATCCACAAGAGAGGGCCACGGGAGGAGCGAGACAATTACAGGCCTGTCTGCCTGATGTCCACGGTGGGAAAGATGATGGAAGCCATATTGAATGAGAGGCTGGATGAGATCCTGGTGACAGGGGGCCATCTGGATGATCACCAGCATGGCTTTGTGCAGGGCAGATCGTGTCAGACTAACCTTGTGGAGTTCTATGATTGGGTGACCAGGGCTCTGGACCATGGCAGACCAATGGATGCCCTCTTTCTAGACTTCAGCAAAGTGTTTGACTAGGTGCCACATCCTGGAATGACGGACAAATTGGAGAGAATGGGGGTGGGGAAGAATATGGTTAGATGGATAGGAATCTGACTAACTGGGCGGTGACAGAGGGTGATGGTTAGGGGAGTGGTCTCATTTCATAGGATGGTCAACAGTGGGGTTCTGCAAAGGTTGGTGCTGGGCACACACCTGTCCATACCTACATATCTGACATCAGAAGAGGTATCAGGAGTGAGATGAGCATTTTTGCTGATGATTCCAAGCTGGGGGTGGTGGTGGATGGGGAGGTGGGTAGAAGGGCCCTTCAATAGGACATGGATACCCTGGAGGAATGGTCTTGCAATTGGTGGCTGCAGTTTAATGCTAAGAAGTGTAGGGTTCTTCACTTGTGGCTTAGAAACTCATCTCAAGAATACTTTCGGGGGGACTGCAGGTTACGGATGGGGAGAAGAAAATGTGGTGGTGGTGGTAGATGCAAAAATGAATAACTATTAACAGTGCAGGAGGGCGGAGGCAAACACAAATAAAATGCTGGGATAAATTGTTAAATGGATAACTTCCAGGAAGCGGTAGGTGATTCTCCTTCAGTATAACTGCTGCCTGGTTAGACCACACCTTGAATACTGTGTAGAGTTTTGGAGACCGCATTTGGTAAAGGATATTGCAAGCCTTGAAAAGCTCCAGAGGAGGGTGACCTGGATGATATCGGGGCTGTGGGAAAGGAGCTATGAGGAGAGACTCACGGATCTTAACTGGTATTCCCTGGGGGAGAGAAGAGACAGAGGGGACATGATTGAGGTTTTAAATACCTTAAGGAAGTAAATAGGGCATGCTCTAATAGGATTCAATAGCTGCAAAAGGCAGGGTCCACCAGGGGTATCACCTGAGGCTGGTAGGTGGGAGACTCAGGGCTGAGAATAGGAGACATTACTTCACAAAGAGGGTGGTGGAAAATTTCACTCTTGTTCATTTCTAAATGTTTAATAGTAATATGACATGATATGATGTGGGTAATGATAAGATTTACCCACTTCTGGCGCAGTTTCCTCACTCTGTTGCACCTCGTGAGCAAACCACACCATCCATTGGATAAATCCTGCTATCACCCACACAATATCATGGCATATTGCTTAAATATACCCTCTGTTATAGTTTGAATCTTCTACAGTAGTCTGTTTAGTTTGACATTCAAAAGTTTGACTCTGCACTATATACAGTGTGTGATTGATTTCCAAGGAATATAAAATGTAAAAATGTTGCAGCAGCCAGTATGTGTTCATGGTAAGAATATAATATCACATTCAACATTTTTTTTAAATGTATATATTCTCTTGTCTTTTTCTCATTGTTGCAACAACTCAAACAATTTCAGCCTGATACAATAAAGAGTATATGAGATGGTATCATGCACCATACTGTAAATGTCCCTGAGTGGAACATACTATCAGAAGATAAAGTCGACAGGTGTTCTCATGACGAGCTGACTGAACATGAAAAACCTTGGCAGACTGCAGATAGTGCAGCACACAAAGTGTTCAGACAAGTGGTGTTTGATCCTTGGATTCATGAAAAAATACCGGCCCAGATATTCAAAAGGGTTGCGCCATGCGCAACTCCAAAAAAGCCATTCTGTCGATATTCAGAAGGGGCCAGTTGCTCACAAAAACATGCTGAGCAACAGCGTAGTAAATGAAAGGCATGTGCAACCCGAAGAGCGGGTCCATGCATAAAGTGTAATGCGATAATCGAACCGCCGCCAATCGCAGAGTGGCTCAGACGGAAGTTGCAAGAGAGCTGAATTGAGCCAAAATAAAAGGTTGCTCAAGGAAGCGCGCAAGAACCTAGCAGGCCGCAAACTGGGGAGAGAGACAGAGAGAGAGAGAGAGAGACAGGAGGCTGGAAGGGCAGAGAGGGACAGTGGGTCCAGGAGGACAGAGAGGCCACTGGAGGGTACCGGTGCAGTGGAAGCAGCAGTGGGGGCAGCGGGGTAACACAGGAACAGCAGCTGGGGGCAGAAGCCAGGGAGATGGACAGTGCCAGCTTCCACATGGAAGCTGTAATGAGGGGGTGAGACACCATGCTGCAGGGGGCGTGGCAGCGGAGGGCCATCGGTAGCATGCCCCGACAGGCGTGTATCGTGCCGCATCAGCTTCGAGCTGTACACAGGCGTCGAGTTGTGGGCCAGTACCGCTGAACAGGGCAATCTGGAGACGGCCTGCGAGCTGTGCAGTGATGTGATGAAGGCACCCTCACGACGGAGTCACGCTCTGTCCGTGGAGACCAAGGTGACAGCCTGCATGTGCCTGCTCGCCACTGGCACCTTCCAGAGGCCAACAGGGGACACCACAGGCATGACACAGTCGACCACGTCACGCATCCTTACCCAATTCCTCAGTGCACTGCTGCCTCATGCTGCGGAGTACATCCATTTCCCCAGCACCGCGGCAGAGCCTACAACAAACATGCAGGAGTTCCACAGGGTAGCATTGCATGCCTGGTGCTAGGGGGCCAGACTGCACCCATATGGCCATTCGTGACGCCCACCTGGCCCCACGGCCAGGCATATCGGAACCGAAAGGGGTTTTCCAGTGTCAACTGCCAGGTGGTGTGTGATGCCACTGGGCGCAATATCAATGTCTGTGCCACACACCCTGGCGGAGCACATGATGCCTTCATATGGCATCAGTCTGCACTGTGCCATCGATTCGAGAGTGGGGACATCCCCACGGGTCATCTAGTGGGTGAGTACACATGTATGGAATGCAAACTCTGGGCAAGGGTGGGAATGACACAGGTGCCATGGTAGTGGCACACAAGGATATGGGCAATATGGACCTGATATGACACTGATCTCCACTATCTCCACACAGGTGACTGCGGATACCCACTCTGTCCCTGGCTGCTCACACTGTACCGACGCCCCATGACCCCAGCGCAGCTATGCTTCAATGAGGCACATGCCACAACACATAACATCATAGAGCGGGTGTTTGGGATGCTCAAGGCATGGCTTCCGATGCCTGGACACCTCCGGTGGAGCCCTACAGTACAGCCCCCAAAAGGCCTGTGGGATATTCCTGGCCTGTTGCATCCTGCACAACATGGCCAAAGACCATGGGATAGCTGTACAGGTCCAAGAGGGGGACAGCGATGGGGACGCCAGTGGTGCAGGTGATGTTGGTGATGAGCAGCCCCCCCTAGGACGGAGGGAACCCAGACTGACCCAGCAGGCCCAGCTGCACTGGGACACCATTGCAGAAGAGCACTACGCCCAACACAGGTAAGTCAAGAAGACATGTGCAGGCAACACTGTCCATGCGCAAACCACAGGCACACAGGGGAACACACCGTGCATGAAGGTCAGGGGAGTTGAAGGTTCCAGGCATACCAACACACCATCAGAGAGGGGTGAGCACTCATGGACACACACACACACACCAGGCAGCGTACATGGGCAGCAGCACAGCACTGCGGAAATGACATTGCAACACACAGCACCACCAACCACCCCACCACCTGGACTGTCCACGTACGTGTGTCAGGACCTGGGCACCTTGCACCTTGGTGTATACAGTGCAATGCAGGCATCATCATGCACACGCACCTGTGGACAGCAGTTGGGAGAGTGTGCAGGTGGTCCAGTGTGTCAGCATGGTGAGCAGAGCGCAGCAGTGCACTGCCCATCATGACACACATTGCACACAGGGCAGCACCACACAGGGCCTGCACTGGGAGACAGCTCAGTCAGGTAGCACTGTCCCACGGCCACCACGGATGTGTGGCAGCCCTCGTGGCCCAGCAGCACTGGCAGGCTGAGCGGGGGCTTACATCGGGTGGCGCTGGTGCACCACCAGAGGTCCCCACTCTGTGAGCAGCGACTGCTTACCCGCACAGGGGTCTGCATCCTGCCAAACAAACTTGCACCAGGGGTGCTCGGGATGCCCACAGCAGAACCCGGCGTCGACAGGCCTGGTGTCGCACAATGCCAGGAACGGGGAGTGGAGAGTGCACTGTGTGGGGTGTGTGGTACAGGGGCACCTGACAGTGTGGCCAATGCATCCGCGACAGAGACCACTGCCTGGGTCAGCCTGTCAATGGCAGCTGTCACATCCGTCTGCATAAGGACCAGCTCAGCTCAGTCCGAGCACCTCCTGCTATGCCGCTCCACGGACTACAGACAGTGCCTCCACGGACCTTGCAACCCACCCCTGCAGCTGTACGAGTCCTGCAGCAGGCGGGTGTGCGCGTCAATGGGTACTGTGCCCCAATGGCATCGTGACCCCAGGGTGTGGGACGGTCCTGGTGCACAGCACCCTTGAGGGTGGGCTGTTCGCCAGGACCAGGTATGGGCGGATCAAAGGGCGGTGGACATGTGCCACTGCTTGACACTGTACCCCCAGACCTGGTGTGCGACTGCTGCTGCCGCCTCCAACTGCTGAGCCCCAGGTCCACCTGTTCCACCTCCGTGCTGACAACAGTGCCAGACACCTGCACAGCCACGGTGCTGCCCACGGTGCTGACAGGCACAGCCTGGGACTGTGCCAGCATGCTGGTACACAGGTGTGAACCAGGAAGGCCCAGAGGGCACGTGATGGCCTGCCATGTGTCCGTCATGGGACACACACCTATCACTGCCCATTGCAGGCCTACTATCATCAATGGTGCAGGTGCATGCCACTGCATAGGCACAGCATGCTGGCATACCTGCATGCCAGACTGCTGTGACACAGGCTGTGCACCCCTGCACCCGTATCCACTGACACGGAGTTGTTGGCCAGCGTGCATGCTGCTGCAGTGCCTGCAGGCTGGTGGCGGAGGTGGATGGTCCCTCCTCCACGTCCAGCAGGTCTGCATCACTGCTGGACCCACCACCACCACCGTCTCTGAAGGCGAACAGGATCTGTAACAGAAAGAGTACATGTGAGTGCATGAACAACAGCCCCCAACAACACCACCATGTCATACCGTGCAGTGATGGGCTTCCACCTGTCTGGAATCCTCCACCTGGTACGCCCGCAATGGCACTCGGCTGCATGGCCGTGACCAGTGTATCCTCTGTAGGGGTCAGCTGCAACACCACTGGTGGCCCCCACCAGTGCCAGCACGCGTCGGCTCCTGAAGGCTGCCACCTTCTCCTTCAGCCTCCTGCGGTCAGTCCCCTCTTCTTGCATTCCTGCATGGAGCGCTGGTGGCTTCCGTGCAGGTTGACTGCCCGAGCTACCCCCTCCCATGCAGCTGCACGTTCCTGAGGGGTGCCCCTCCGTCCACTCACTAGTGGCTCATCCTCCAGGTAGGCCTGGAGGAGGGCCTCCGTCTCTGCCGCGGTGAAGTTCGGCCTCCTCCTACGCCCACCGTCCACACCCTCAGCTTGGCTCTGGTCAGTCATGGTGATCTGTATGGGTGGAAGTGGACACCTGTCACTGTGCAGTCGACAGCATTTCCCCATGAGCATAGCTGCCGGCCGGGGGGGGCAGAAGCCCCCCACGTTTCCTCTCCGCATGGCAGATACTGATAGAAAGGGTGCCCTTTGTCCCTTTCTAAGTGCCCTTTTCATGCTCAGCCCCCTCAGCCTTTATCATCCTCCGCCCATGAGCATTGTCCTGAGCATCACACAGCATGTAACTCACCTCTCACCTGCAGTAACCAAATCTGGCCAGCACAACCCACTGTCGCATTTTTATAGCGCAACACATGCAAATGAGGTGTGGAGCAACTTTAATGACAGGCTAATCGTGCCACTGCGCCTTTGAATGGCTGATCGCATGATTTGCATATGTCGGCTGAATATCGCGTATTTGCGCTTTGCACAATACGGAAGGTCCGGCTGAGCCAATGGCGCAGGTTTGTGGCTGTGTGCCACACTGCATTGCGCATGCCCAGACAGCTTAAGCATGCGTCTATCGTGCTGCAGACCTGCTGAGCGCGATAGGCCATTCAGGCCATGGCCACCATTGTGCCAGTGGCGCTACAGCACTGGGCACTATATGGCGCTGTGGCACTACTGCGCGATAGTCCACTGTGGCACTGGTGCGCAGCTTGGCAGTTGCGCAGGATGCCTATACGTCCGATGGCGCTGTGCGTAGCCTTGCATCATTGCAGTGACCTTGTGTATGCCCTCTGACCCCTGGCGCTGTTGGCATGCCATGTGTACGTCCCTATTGCGCTGTCTGGTGAGAGCGCCATGTGAAGTGACGGCGCTGTTCGAACAGCACGATTGGAGCCTGTGGTGGTCTATTGCGCAACAACTCCACGTGGGGTTACGGCACAGCGGGGCGCCATATTGCCTGCTGTAAAGTTGGTGCCATGGCTAGGAGGAGGCGGTGTCCTGGAGCCAGATTGAAGTGGCCAACCTGGTGGCCCTAGTTGAGCCACACTATGATGGCCTGTATGGTGAGGCACCCCTCACCAGTGCCAGGACTCAGCTGTGGCAGCAAGTGGCCACTGACCTGGTGGAGATTACTGGACGGGGCCGGTCTGCTGAGCAGTGCCGGCACCGGTACAGTGACCTCCGCCAGAGGAAGCCAGAACATCTGTCGTGGCTGCGGTCGCATGCCAGGTGGGGCGTAGTGCCTAGGCCAGGTAAGTGGTACCATCTATGCACCTATATTCTCTGTAGGGGTGTGTGTGTGCTTGGGTGGCTGTGCATAGGTGCCGCTCTGGACACGGTTGGCTGTGCCAGTGTGTGCAGCTGTGCGATGGATGGTTATGGCTGTGTGGGCAGGCACTCTCACTGGGGCAGGGGGCACTCTGCTTTTGAGTCACACTGATGTTTGTCTCAACATATGTCTCCCACAGGCGGAATCTGAGGGCGAGGGCGGCGGTGACATGGCCGTGCCAGGCGGTGCGGGGTGTTGTGCCCAGCAGCAGCAGCAGCAGCAGCAGCAGCAGCAAGCAGCGGCAGAGCCAGCTGCTGGAGGGTGTGAGTATCATTACTTCATGGATGCTATGCATGCTAGGGTGGGGGCAAGACCACAGCCATGCACAACACAACCATGCAGGAAAGGGGAGGTCATAATTCCACTATACAAGACACTGGTGAGGCCCCACCTGGAGTACAGTGTACAGTTCTGGAGGCCATACCTACGTATGGACATGGACTGGGTAGAGAGGGTTCAGAGGAGGGCAACACGGATGGAGCATGGATTGCATCACAAGTCCTATGACGACAGGTTGAAGGAACTGAACATGTACTCCATGGAGGAGAGGAGGGAGAGGGGGATATGATGGGGACATACAAGTATCTTACAGGGGGGAACAGAGTGCAGGAAAACACTATTTTTAAGCGTAAAAGATGTTCCAGGACTAGAGGGCATGGGATGAAGTTGGAGGGGGGACGATTCAGAGGAAACATGAGAAAGAATTTCTTCACAGAGCGGGTGGTGGACAAGTGGAACACCCTGCCAGAGAAGTGGTGGGGGCTGACTTGGTCACAGGATTTAAGAATGCACGGATAGACATAAAGGAATTCTGGAGGTCAGGGTGAGGGCAACAGACTTATAGGAAAACAGAGTGAACTTACAAGCTCAAATGGGCAGACTGGGTGGGCCATAGGCCTTATCTGCCGACACTGTCTATGTATCCATGTATGTAGGCACGACACAGGTGACATGCATCACTGTGCAGTATCACAGCACGTCTGTGTATCGTCACTGGTGGTCCAGGCATGCACTGGGCACATAGCTGTGTAACTGGCATCGCACCACGTTGCCACGTCACTTGCCAGCCTAGTTCGTACTGTGATTGACGTGGGCAGTGTGTGTGGGCAGTGGTGCGCATAGCTGGTGCCGCCTGTTTGTGATGGCCATGTGCATGTTCACTGTGGGTGGGTGTATGCCATCACAGGTGTGGGACATTGGGCTATATGGCTTGCAGGTTGGGTGGTGTTCAGGGTTGTGGTCAGTCACAGCCATTGACTGTGTTCCCATTTTCCTAGGCCTCGAGGTGCTGTGGAGGATGGAGAGGGATGTCAGGGCCATCCACCAACTTGTGGGGCAGAACGCTGATATCCTGCACTTTATTCACCGTCATGGTGTGCAGAGGAGGCAGCACAGACCTGCAGGACACCAGCAGGAAGACGGGCAACCAGCTGGGCCAAGATTTCTCCACCCTTCCCACTTCTCCCATCCCTACCACCCTGCCTTCCCTCTCCAAGTTTGTAATCCCTACCCCTTGACCAACCCAACCTTGTACCCATCCCCCCCCTTGTAAATAGTTGGACTTGTTTCTATACTGTTTGTTGTTGTTTAATACATTTTTATATGTTTATACGAATAATGTGTTGGTCTGTGATTTGCAGCTGCCTATGGGTGCTCAGTTGCAGGGGTGTACATGCCATCTGGGCTGGTATGGTCCTGGGTATGTGTGTGTGTGTGTGCATGTGTGTGCATGGGGAGGTATCTCCAGCATGGCAGTGACTTTCGGTTGGTCTTTCCATCTGCTGCCACCCACTGCTGGGTGCACAGGGTGTGTCTGGCTTGTAGGCTTCTGTGTTGCACGGGGCTGACGAGTGCTGGGGGGACTGCATGGTTTCCTGCAGTGCCAGTCACTGCACATGGGTGGTGTCCTGGGGTCACAGTGCAGGGTGTGCTGTGCATACGGGGGGCTGATGTGCACTGTGGTTGTCAACCCCCTGTGTGTGGCACTCTCCGCTCGCCAGTGGTTGTGCTGGGGTGTCATGGCTCTGCTATGCTTTGTTGGCTTGTCCCCATGGGCACGTGGATCATCCATCCCACCCCAGTGATGCTGTGCTTGGGGTGTGCAGGTGTGGTGTGGGTTCTGCAGTGTGTTCCTGTGCTGCATGTGTGGCATCGCTGGTGGTGGGCCCCAGCCTGCCTCCTGGATGTGCAGTTCCATTGCTCTGGGGGGCTGTGCTTGCGCTATGGCAGCTCTGGAATGCTCAGCTGAGCTTCCCTGGTTGCTCCATAGCGCAACATTTTAGCTCAGCTTCTCCTTCCTGGTTGCGCGATGGCGCAGTATGTGCGATATTCAGACGTTGGTTGCTTGCGCAATTTGCTCTGCTCCATGTTTGAATATCGCACCTGTTGCGCATTTGCGCAACTGGTTTGTGCTTGCTCCTGCTGTTGCGCTACTTTTGAGCGCAATTTGAATATCTGGGCCACCATGTTTTGTTCATGCACGGTTGGTTGTCAACTATGGTAGTGACCAAATACATGTGTCATTCCAACATAGTATATCAGTTAATCGACAAATAAATCAGTAATCAGTCAGAGAACAGTACAGTACTGCTGTTCAGTTTGTAAAGAATAATGAAGAGATGATTAAAATATTAAGGATGCCACATCATACAGTGAAGTTGTAATTGAAATGTCCAAATTGTTATCTACAACCATATATGTTGACATATGTATTGTTAGATGTGATGAATTGGGGGGTAGATGAGTGGAACTTGGTATTTGTTATACACTAGGAATAATCCAATTATTAACACAGGATTCTTTACTGATTATGAAACAATTTTATTGAATTTGGTGTTAACATTTTGAGTAATATATTTTGAAGGTGAAAGCCTATGCAATGCATATCTTACAACTCAGTTAATTTTATTTAATTGTTTTAATCTGAAGAACAACAAGCAAGTTAGAATCCTATCACAATCACATCCTGCTGTATGCCAGCAAACACTACACTTACGAGTCAGTTCTTTATCGGCTAAATTCATCTTCCATGTAGGAAATAATGCAAAGATATGGATTAAATCAAACAAGCATAATGCTTTTTGTGATGTGATTTGCTTATTGATAGTCAAATATCCATATTCACTATATAGCAGATATCTGCAGTTTTCTAAAATATATAGGTCCGGGGAACAAAAGATGGAACAGCAAAGAAACGGAAGAACTACTTTACCACACTAAGCCCCACAGCTGTGCATTAGAACTGTTTAATGCACAACCCACTGTGTCTCATTGGGCAAAATATTGTAAGTATGTCATGTTTACATACAGTATGTCATGGTTAAGCAGTAAACAATGACACAATGTAGTACGTATTCTAGTTCATACATCAAATCACAGATCCCCCCCAGTGTAACAGAGCTTATTCTAATGTTGTAAGAGTCATAACAGCATGGGTCAACATTAACCTTTTATTGCACTAGCCAAAGGGCAAGTTGATTCAAAATTGCACTAGCCCACAGACGGTTGCGCTAGCACTCAATTATAATGGTAAATTTTGATCACTTGTACAGGAAACAATACAAGCCAAGAAATAATCTGATTATTGTGCATTTATCCTGCTCCCACATTGCTTCCAGTGACCCAGTAGAAAAAAAAAAGACTGCAATGGCATCACACACAGTAAGCCCCCCCACCTTGTTTTGTACCATGACCCCCTCTCTCCCGCTTCCTGCCCCCACTCCCATTAAAGTAGAGAGCATCACAACAGCAAATGTTCAATCAAGCAGTGCTAGATCTGCACACATAAAATCTAACATCATCATTCACCACACCACACTCACCACCATATACAGGGCCATGAACAGAGTCAGACAGATAAAGTCATTCTCAGCCCCCGACCTATAGTCAACTGGAGACCTGCACTTCTGGAAGTTTCTGTACAATTTCAAGTGAGCCAGGAGAACATTTAAGATTTCTTTGGGTTGGGGACTACACAAACCTAAGGGGCCTGGGAAATAAAAAAATATGACTTTTTTATTTTCAAAAGCATAGATTTTAATATGCTCTGCCCCAGCAATGAACAATTTTAATTTTAACATTGTCCTTTCTTCAGCCCAGGGGAAACACTATACAGGCATAATGCTATACTATCTCTGTTTCTATAAAGGATGATCTATGCACCCCATGAATGCATATTTTAAGCTTTCAAATTATGTAATTTATTAAGGTTTATTTTTGTACCATACATGATCCAAAACTTTGATTTTGGGAAGAAAGGACATTCTGTATGGGATTTGGGTGGGACTGTATGTATGGTGATGACTGGCATGTTCTGTTTAGAAAAGCTGGGGACCCCCTACACTTGCCAGTGATGGCCGCTATGGATCTGTGGATGGTCATTTCAGAGTCTGGTCTGCAGTGGTATCCAGGGAAAAAAACAGAGTTAAGATATTTGGAGGGGAGAAGGAAGCTATGGTGAGGTTAGGATAAAATCCACCACCTGCATGGCCAACCCTGTATACCTCCTTTCAATTAGTCACTGAAATATTGGATACAGATACTCAAAATGTAGGGAAATGAGAGGCATTGGTCTTAATAAAATGGGACAAATAGTTTGACAGAGACACATTTAGAAAACTGGAATCTAGTAAGTTAAGAGTATTCTACCCTTGATCACACTATCAACACTAGCTGGAAGTCCTAGCAGTGGAGTGATAATGACTCACATTGACTCTTTTGTGGGATCACCTTCTTGAACTGCTACATAATTGCAGCTCATAAAGAAATGTTAATCACACAGGCCATCTGAAACATTAAGCAAGATTAGCATGAGGACTAGAGCATGTTCAGGTAGAGACCTTTTTTAACTTCATTAACAGCTATGAAAATCTGAAATAGTCAAGACGGACAAGTAAAGGGTTAACTGCACTAGCCCTGGTCAATTTGCACTAGGCTTTGGGCTAGTAAAACAATGTTAAGATCGAGCCCTGCATAACAGTCTATCAGATTTCAGCATTTCTGATACAGTTTTTATAGCTGTGATCAGCTCCAGAACATGATATTGCAGGCATAATCTATATGGCTATCTCTGGAAAAAAACATGTTGTGATAGTCACTATTCACTGTGAAAGGAGAAAGATAATTAGAGCAAAAATGCACAATCAGCAATACAATTACTTCTATAATGGTAGCAACCAAGATGTTTTGCTGAGTTCTGTGTATTTTTTTTTCCTTGCAATATCCTTTCCATGCAGGCTGATGATGTGGGGAGAGCATGTGTTAAATTGTTATGGTGTGTTGATACATTGGTATCGGAGAAGGCATTGGAAAACTTGCGCTATCTACTAACATTTGTACTGTCACTCATAACATTAACATGATAAATGTTGTTTGGTTTAATACTTGGAAGAAATTACTTAATTCATAATTTCTGTTGATAGGTACACAAAGTACTTCTCCAAGAGATCTAAACAATGGTGCGCAATACCTAGAAAGGTACCAAAAAGATACGGTTACATCTAAGTAATGCCCGAAGACATTATTCAGAGAAGAATGGATGACAAAAATATATTACATTCTTTGAGATGCCTGTCAGCTGATCATCCAAAGAATATAGCCTATAAAGTTGCCTCAATCAGCCCACCCCCTGTTGCTGACCTTGTGCAAAACATAGGAAGAGACTGCTTACAGAAGAGTAGTTTAATTTATCAAGAACATGTCATGCTTACTTACGCAAGTACTGTATGTTATGATTACATGCAGTACAATAACAGTTATGCTGGGATGTCTCATACTTCATTTCAGACAGTACAGAAGCATTTAGAGATATGGGGCCCGATTCTCAAATGCTTACACCTGACATAACTTGACTTACACCCACAAAAATGGTTCAGGCCCAAAGGGCTTGGTAGGCCCCCCAATGGTCCAATCCCCGACACAGTGAGTAGTAAGCACTGAGGGGCTTCCTATGTCCCCCAATGCCTGTTCCTCAAAATGTACCAGAATAAGCCCCACAGGGCTCAGCATGTCACTCCCCCCACCCCATACCCCAATCCCCGATCCTTCACAATTAGTGACCACCATGCCATGCAATACCAACACTCCCTGGTATTCTAGTGGCACACCATTCAGTAATGCCAATCTGACCCTCTCCACCCCGCAATCTGGTTGGGTAGGGGAGGGAGCAGGGTGGTCTTGCATTATTGGGTATGGGGGGTGGAGGTGCCACTAGACACCCAGAATTTGGAATCTTCTTCCTCAACATTTAGTAGATAGTAGTTCTAATATAATGTTCAAGAAAGGGTTGGATTGTTGGTTGAAGTATAATAATCTCAAGGTATAATTATCCTACCATGGTGGTAGGTGACAATCTCGATGGGTAGTAGCCTCCTTTTGTCCTCTGAAACCAAATAAACCAAGTAGACTACCATGGCTTGTTGGTATTGCATGTCACAGTGGTTACTAATTGCAGAATACTGGTGTTTGGGGTGGGGGAGAGGGGAACATGCTCAGCACTGTGGGGCTTATTCTGGTGCATTTTGAGGATTAGGGCATTGGAGGGACATAGGAAACCCTGTGGGACTGCCTGTAGCAATAGAAGCAAATTGCGACATGTGTAGGGGTACTTATAGAATCAAGCCCTTGGTGTTGTGAAACTTCAAAACATAAAAATAATTAAAGGTAACAAACAAATCAAGTTTAACGGGACACATTTTCATGAGATAAACTTAAGCTACAAACTGAAATTCAAATACAGTCAAGTCATACTTGAATAAATCCAAAACACATGGTAAGACAGTGTGATTTACATGGTGTTGTATTGTGGAAGGTGGTTTGAGTAGGAAATGAAAATTTTGTTGTGTTTATGATTGGTTGGAACTGTAATTTAAAGTTAATAACCTAATGTTGTTACCACAGTCACAGTCATATATTATTTCTGATTGTACTATTATTTTTAAATTTATTTATACTACTGAAATAAAGCATAATTTTGCTTAACTTGCAAAATATGACATTCTCATAATATTACTAGAGGCATCATATGGGAATGGTTTACCTTAAGAGATGGGCAATCTATGTAGTGTCACCCACAACATAAAAACTGTGGAACAAGGTAAATTCAGTAAGACATGTTCAGCATATATAAAGGTCATACATTGTAATTCTAAGTAAATTCATGATTTTTATCCTGGATGTTAGAAATGTGACAGGATAAGTTATAAAATATTTCCAGTACCGGATTGTAGCAATGTGAATGTCAGCTAGAGTGGAAAATGATAATTAATAATGGAAGTCTCATATGTAATATGAAGAAGTAAGTTTTCGATTAGAAAAAACTTGAAAGAAAGGAACAAATTTGTAGCACTCACAAGAGATGAAAAAAGATAATAAGAGCACGAAATCAGTTGTAGCTATGCAGTGTGCGACAGCCACTGACTCGTTTTGTGAAAAATACAGTGTTGAGGGTAGGGGAAGGGGGGCAAAAATCAATTAACAGACACAAATTAAAGCCCAGAAAAATGTGCATCATGAACCTTTATAAGTCAAAAACAATACATATCAATTATTAAGAAAATGTACTTACTTGTACTTCTGTGGCCTGCTGCCACGTATCATGCACTACATCAGATGCAACATGCATCATCCCGAAATTCTGGCACCCAGATCCTCTTGAATGAGTACCACATATGTAGCCTAGCATGTCTGGTCAACCCTATGAACCGACGGTGATGAGCCTCTGGAAAAGTATGTATGCTTGACTGAGGCTGATTAACCAGCAACTGACTACTTGTAGAAGATGTGCTGCAAGAAAAAAAAAATTTCATCATTATTCAGTTAACACAAGGAATCTCCGTACCGGAGAAGGAAACATAACATACCCTTCCTTATGTGTTACTGCCAAGTTAGGCCTCACCTAAAGTTCTGAATGCAGTTCTGTTGCATATTCTTGAAGAATGACGTTGCCATAATGAGTAAGGTTAAAAGGATGGTTACCAGTACCGTTTTAGTGGACCTTCTCGAAACACTTACCATGACATGGTCATTCAGATTGCTGACTTTGGCAAAACTGATGAGAGCATAAGGAATACTCTATCAAATGGGCCATCTGGCCCAGTCTGGTACTACCAAAATCATTGATGCTGACGGGATCAGAGTTTCATTAGTACTCTGAAGATCAAATTAAAAGAAGGAAAGGCATACAAGCACCTCTTGACCATTCCAGACTCAGAGTATCCATTGAGACTGTGCCCGTGACTGGTGGTCCACAACAAAACACTGTGGCAGGTTTTGGTTCTTGCGGGATGCACAGTGATCTGTCTCTGTAATGCCCCTCCTTCTGAACACTTCATATAGCTCCAGCCTGTTTAAGGCACACTTTAGATGGATCTGTTTGATACTGATCAGAGCATATGCTAGGGTGTTGTCTTTTCCTGTCATATGTATGTATTGAAGCACTGGGAATAAAGTAACCAAACTACATGCTCAAATATTTTCGGGGGAAGTGGATTTGGCTGTTACAACCGAGACATGGGCAGCACAAAAATCATGAATGGGACCTGGCAGTACCAGTGTGCAGACTATATCAAAAGGATAAGGGGGATGAGAGGGGAGGGATGGGGGGAGAGGGTGGTGCTTTATATCAGAGGGTGTACAAAATGTGTAATTGGTTAGGGGGAGGCTAAGACATATGCTCTTTGGATGCCAATCCAGGATCCTAAAAATAGGTGGCTGAGGTTTGGGTTGGTATACAGGTCACACCACAAATCTGAATTGAAAGATAAGGTGCTGGCCGACCAAATCAGGATGAAATGTGGGAAAGGTGGAGTAGTTATAGTTAAGGATTTCAATCAGCCATGGTTGGAATGGGAAATACCTACCACCAGGTGCAGAAGGGAACAGGTAATTCTAGAACTTTTTACAGTAAAACTTTCTGGAACACCTGGACAGTAAACAGACTAGGGAAGGCAACACCCTTGACCTCGTACTGATGAATGGGGAATGGGTGATGGATGTTAAGGTCAAGGAGCCACTGGTGGGGAACGACAACTGGATATAATGGTTCCAATAACAAATGTCCAGGGGGAACTTTATGAACTTTTGTTCTATGATCCTTTTTTTAAGTAGTGATTCCATAATTTTCTCCATTGCTGAGGTTAAGCATGACTGGTTTGCAGTTTCCTGCATCCTCCATATTGCCGCTTTTGTGAAGAGGGACTACATCTGCGATCCTTCAGTCTTCCATGTCATGCCTTCAGGGACACTCCATGAGGGAGCGAGTCACAGAGGAACTGGATGATAGAATGGATCTGAATATGGTACGCTGGATAAGTATATGTGGGGGCAAGATAAAGCAGGCCAAAGCACCAGTATGCAAAGCAGAGTCTTGCTGATATAAATATACATATATTTTTTTTAATTAAACAGCTGCTAGGGTGATATGGACAGGTAACAGAGAGAATACCAAGTGACTAAGACAAGGAAAGAACATGATAGAATACATACATTCTTTCTCTCATTGTCTTGCATGCATGTATGTACTGAAGTCCAGTGCTGCCAAAAGGTTACTCCTAAAGGACAACCCAAAGTAATGTAATACATAAAAATATGCAATACGGTACACACCAAGGAGGTAGTGGATAGAATGCAAAGGGATCTTTGGAAACCAGTAGTGGTTTAGTGAGTGGCAGGTGTGTTCCAATACCAAAATTGCAAAGTCATGCACGTAGGATGGGGAACGTCGACAGCTGTGTACGAGTTGTGGAAAGAGGTTGTTACAGTTACCAAGCAAGAGAGAGAGACACTGAGTGATCATATATCATGATATCAAGGTGGCAGAGCAGTGTGACAGGGCAGAAGACATGGCGACCCAGATGCTATGTGTGTCGGGAGGGTAATGTCTAGCATGAAACCGAAGTTCAGGTTATCTTAGTATTACTTACTAGTGAGACCCCACTTGTAGTACTGTGTCCAGGTCAGGATGTCACAACCTCACAAGGACATGACATGATGGAAGCAGTCCAGAGGAAGGCTACTAAAATGGCATGCATGTTACATGAGACACCATATGAGAAGAAGCTGCTGGAGTGCAACATGTACTGTACTCCCTGCAGGATAGAAGATTGAGAAGGGATATGACTCAGACCTGTAAGTACCTCACAGTGGTGAATATGGTGCATGACAGGGATCTCTTTCATAAGAGATGTAGCACCAGAAAACTGAGGGATGCTATGTAGCTGGGGGGTAAGATGGATGTGAAGAAACTATTCACATATGGTGTGGTGGATAATTGGAATGGCCTTCCAGAAGAGTTGGTGAGGGCGAAGACAGTGGGTGGATTCAAACTTGCAAGGGATATGTACATGGGTATAATAAATAGAGATAAAGGAGGAGGGAGACACATCTGTGACCAAAACCAGTCCAGGATGCAGTGTTAGGCAGGGTAATTATAATAGACTTGATGGTCATACCTTTTCTTTTCTGCTGACACATTCTGGGTTTCTTACCCTGTGATCTGATAGGAACATAGGCATGCGCAGTGGAGGCAGGGGCACCCTGGCTCCAGCCCTTCCTGTTAAAAATCATCCTCCAACTAAATTATAATATAATATAATTAAATTAAATATACACCCAGACCCTCTAGATTTGTGGGGATTCTGCCCCCCCCCCCCAATAAACTGACTCTGTGCATGCCTCTGAATAGGAAATATCTTTAAATATTTAATGAGTGCGACAACTAAGTTTTAGTGTACAGAAGTTCAACATCATGCACTTGGAGCATAAAAATCCAGTAAAGAGTACAAAATGAGGTGCGTGGTACTGATGAACACCAAACAGGAAATAGACCTGTGGGTAATCATATCCTTAGACATGAAGGTGGTCAAACAGTGTGACAAGGCAGTAGGGAGAGCCAGTGGGATGCTAGAGTGCAAACAAAGGGGTACCACCAGCAGAAAGAGGGATGTTGTGGTACATCTGCATAAATCTCTGGTGAGACCTCATCTATATTACAGCATCAAGAATAGGAATCCTCATCACCCAGAAGGACATAGACAGAGCATAGGCAGTCCAGAGGATGGCAGCTAAAATGATGCAGGATCTGCATCAAAAGCCCTGTGATGAGCAACTGAATGTCTTCAATATGTACTTTCTGGCAGAAAGCATGGATATAGACAATATGATACAGATTTTCAAATACCTCACGGGTATAATAAGATTCACCACGGAAGCCTTTTTCAGAGGTAAAGATGATCAATAACAAGGTGTCATGCTATGAAGATGGGGGGGATTGACTCAGGGGTGACTAGTTTAATTGCTTGCAAATTAGGCATATTAACATACTAAAAAGCCACCAGCACTCCTCCACAGAAAGTGTGATGGATGCTTGGATCAACCTCGCAGTAGAGGTGGCAGGGTGCAAAGATGTAATGGGATATAAGAATACATGACATCGGCATAAGTGTACCTTAGAGGTAATGAAAGGAAGGAGTTGATGAAGTTGGCGATCAAGTAGGGCCTGCGGTGTTACAGTAGGTAGGGAAATGGGAAGATTAGTTTGGTCAGATCATTCTTATTTGCCATCAGTCTCTTTCTTTCTATGTTTCTATGTATCCATCCTTGTTTCAAAGAGAAATATTTGTGTAGTATTGATGCATTTGCCATTCATCCTTACATACACTGTCATTCTTTCCATTTTAGCCTAACTATCCCATCCCTGGTTTTTATCCATTTAATAATGCACCTTTAAAACTTTCCCATCTCAAGGATGACCCACATTGCTTCCAATCCTCCCTGTTTATCATTTAATTCCATTGTTTTGATCCTTTCCCTTATGTAGAGAGCTACACCTCCTCACCTTATACCCTCCCTGTCTCTCAAGTATATTGCGTACACTGGTATGCTGACATCCAATCATAGGTGTCATAGGTATGTTCAAGCCAGAAGATAGAATCCTACCCTATAAGTCTTGCCTATCCATAATTTAAAATATAAATTTATTATTTCTAAAGTGATGATCCAAACCGCTCTTAAACTCATTCATGGTAGTACTGTCCACAAAATTCATTGGAAGATTATTCCAAACTCCAACTACTCTACAACTGTACCAATGTTTACAAAAATTATGATTCCAGGTTTGCTGATATAGTTGTTTTTTATGCTTTCTAGTGCTAGTTCTACCTAAATTATGTCTAAGACCCAATTCTTTCAGGAGGACTTCATCCTTCATGATTTTGTTTAGGAAACACAGATCTCCCGTTAATCTATGGTAATATAAGGAAAATAGATTTAGGCTGACCAGTCTATCATAATAGCTTTTATTCTTTAATCCTTTTATTTGTTTTGTTAATTTTCTCTGCACCCCCTCTAAGAATATAATATCTTCCCTATTTTGTGGTGACCAAATCTGAACACAACACTCTAAGTGTGGTCTAACCAATGAACTATAGAGTAGAATTAATACCTTCCCATCTCTGCTAGCTATATGTTTAAGTATACAATTTAAGTTTTGGGTTGCTTTCCTAAGTTGAATCCTGCAATGTGATCTAAATTTTAGATCATTAGTGACAGTAATCCCCAAATCTCTTTCCTCTTTCACATCCCCCAAGGGGGTACTATCCAGAAGATATGTCTCTTCTCTGTTGTTCTTACCTAGATGCATAATCTTGCATTTAGTTATATTTAATACCAGTTTATTAAGGTTAGTCCATTCAAGTATTGAATCTAGGGCATGCTGTAAGGTAGCCTTTTGTTCGACATCTTTAACTACTGACCCCAGCCTACAATCATCCGCAAATTTATACATCCAGATATTACGATTACTAATTTTTAATAAAGCGATGTAAATATTAAATAGACTAGGTCCTAATACTGAACTCTGGGGGACTCCACTGGAAATAGAAGCCCAGGCAGAATATTCCCCATTGATAACCACTCTCTGTCTTCTATCCTGGAGACAATTCGAGACCCAATTACAAATATTGCTATTAAGATTAATGTCCTCTAGTACAGACAATAATTCTTTAAGTGACAGTTTATCGAAGGCCTTTGCAAAATCAAGGAAGATCACATGCACAGAATTACCCACATCTAGTTCTCTATTTACGCTTTCATAGAATGCCAGTAAATTAGTCTGGCATGATCTATTTTTTGTGAACCCATGTTGTAGGGGATCAATCATATCCTTACTAACAAGATGTTCTGTTAGTATGTCCTTAATTAGACCTCCCATTATCTTTCCTAATGTCGACGTCAAACTAATGGGTCTAAAGTTTTCTGGTAGAGTTCTAGGCCTTTTTTTAATATAGGCACAATATTAGCTAGTTTCCAATTATTAGGGACCAACCCAGTATTTATAGAGGCTTGGAAGATATAAGTTATTGGCTGTGCCAATCCATCTGCCAATTCTTTCAGAACCCTAGGGTACATTCCATCTGGTCCAGGGGATTTATTGACATTAAGGTCGACCAGATGTTTATGGATAATATCAGGGTTTAATAATATAGTACCAGGTACAGAAGGACTACTAATATTGTATGAATCAATATCATTTATATTATATACCGAACAAAAGTATTTATTCTGGATATTGGCCATTTGTTGATTTGTAGTAGTGAGTCCTGTCTCAGTAGTGAATGGCCCAATACTACTTTGAACCTTCCTCTGATTATTAATATAAGAGAAAAAGGCTGTTTTATTGTCCTGTACCCTATCGGCAAGATCTACCTCACATTGAGCTTTAGCTTTCCTGATATTCACTTTAATTTTCTTGAGACAGTCTTTATATTCAGTATATATCTTTACTGATTTAGATAATTTTAGTTTCTTATATAACCTGTTTTTCTTGTTAATTAATTTTTTAATTGTGGCAGAAAGCCAAACCGTTTTTTTAGTTTTATTAATATGGTATTTAATGGTGACAGAAATATACTCAGAGGTTAAAGTCTCAATCTTAGGTTTTAAGGAATCCCACATAGTTTGTACTGGCTTATTTATAAATTCTGATCTCCAGTCCCAACAAAGTAGATTATTTTTCATTTTTTGAAATTCAGCTTTCCGAAAGTTTAATTTAGTAGTAGTTCCAGTGGGTTTGAAAGATTGCATTTCACTTATTTTAAATAAAACTGTACTGTGATCACTGTTCCCCAAGCGAGTACTAATCTCCACTGAATTAATTGTGGCCCCCATATTAGTAAATATTAAATCCAGTGTGTTACTTCCCCTAGTTTTATCTAGTACCAACTGCTCTAATCCCCCATGGTCTATAACATCAATATATTGTCTCTCAAGGGGACATGTACCAGTACCATTTCCCCAATCTATATTAGGTAAATTGAAATCCCTTGTTAATAATATCCTATTAGTTGGATCAAGATCATCAAAAATTTGTAATATAGCCTTATCATCTTCTTGTGTTATAGAGGGGGGCTTATATAATAGTTCCAATATAATTTTGGGACTGTTAATGGGAAGCAACTTAACCCATAAGAGTTTGAGTGAGCCTATATCCCATGTAATTTCCTCACATACAATATCCTCCTGTATATAAATTGCCACCCCTCCACCCTTTCTATATTTTCTACATCAGAAAAATAATTTGTACCCTTCAATTTCTTTCTCCCATTGGTTATTTTCATTCCACCATGTCTCTGTAATTAGAGCAATGTGTATCTTATGTTTGTGCAATATTATTTTGAACTCTTCATATTTATTCAGCAGCGTGCATTAAAAAGTATTGCATTCCATTCCGCGGTATTAGGAGGGGGAGATGAGGATCTATTCAAGCTGTTGTCAGTGCCCCCCCCCGAGACAGTTTAAATGGAACTTAATTACCTCTACAAATTTTTAACCAAAAACCCTTATACCTGCAGGGTTTAAATGGATACCATCATTTCTGAATAAAGATATTCTATTGAATGTCCTTGCATTATCCATAAAACCAATTCCTTCCTCAATACAGAAATGTCTGAGCCTGCCGTTTATTGTTAAAATGTGTTTGTTTCTATAAGCTTTCTGACCCTGCATAGGGAGTATACCAGATATAATGATTTCCCCTCCATGGTTTCTAACCCTTTCAACAATGCACTTATATTCCCTTTGCATATCTATCCAATTAGTTTTTCCCACATCACTAGCTCCCACATGGAGGAAGACCAAGGGGGTGACTGTATTTTCAAGCAGTCCATCTAACAGACGCACAATATCTTGTAGTTTAGCTCCAGGTACAGAGCTAACAGTAGTATGCTCTTTACGCCTATGGCAAACTTGGGTATCGATGCCTTTTACTGTTGAGTCACCTATGATCAAGATGTCCCTCTCCATGAATTCAATTTCACTATGTGCCTTTAAATTATCAGGACCAGTAGTACTGGTTATGTCAAAAACTTTTAATTTTATATAATCCCCAAGTTTATTATGCACTTCAGAGCCTGTTATGGGGAGGCCATTATTTTTGCTTAGTACATCACTGGTAACAGGTGTCTTGGGGGGGTCTTGAGTTAACCATGTAATGGTTCTCTGTGAACCATGTCTCTGTGACTGCCACAATATCCAGGTTTCCCTCTTCCAGCAAGGCCACTGTACCAGGGAGCTTGTTACCCATATTAAGGGCATTGATACTCATTGCCATCCATTATTTTGATGGCATTACCCCTTTTAGTTCCATCCCTGGCCTTACTGCCTTTGCCTTTTTCTCCATTTACTCCCACTCTTCTCCATATTGACATCTCTATATTTGTGTTTAACATGCTAACAGCCCTGTTTTGTTTGTGGGGGAGGTGACTGGGATTTTCAAGGCCCTTTGTAATGATTCTCCCTTGACTAGGTTAATTGCCTGCAAATTAGGCATACTAACATACTAAAATGCCAGCAGATTAGGCCCAATGGTCTATCGGGTCTGCCCAGGGATCAGTGCCTGCCCAGGGCATCATCACAGCCCTCCCCTCCCCACAAGTTCCCCTCTCCCCCAACCCCTGCGAGGCTCTGGGATGCACTCTCCCCTATACATATCCCAGCCTCTCTTGAATCCCTCCACAGTTGTAACAGCCACCAGATCCACGAGCAGTGCATTCCAGGGCTCCACCACCCTCTCAGTGAAGTAACATCTCCTTGTTTCCCCCATTAGATTACCACCATCCAGCCTCATTGAGTTCCTCCTAGTGGCCCCTACCTCCATCAGCTGCAGCACCCTATCATGGTTGAGCCTGTTTATTCCCTCGAGATATCTGAAGACCTCGATCATATCCCCTCTGTTCCTCCTCTCCTCCAGCGAGTACAGGTTGAGCTCCCCTTAGAGCTTTTCCCCTAGACTCTGTATCATCCTGGTTGCCTTCTTTTGAACCCTCTCCAGCAGAGCAATATCCCTTTTCAAGTAAGGATGCCAAAACGGCATGCAGTATTCAAGGTGCGGCCTAACCAGACAATTATACAGTGGCAGGAGCACCTTTCTGCTCCTTGAGGTTATCCCCCTGGCAATGCACCCCAGCATTTTATTCACTTGGTCCATAGCCCTTCTACACTGCTCAGAGTTATTCATTTTGCCATCCACCATCACCCCGAGGCCCTTCTCCCCCCCCCCAGAAACTTTCAGTGTCTCCCTTCCCACGGTGTACTTGTGAGCTGAGTTCTTGGCCACCAGGTGAAAAACCCTGCATTTCCCAGTGCTAAACTTTAGTTTCCAGGTGCGTGAATACCTCCCCTGAGTCTCCAGGTCCTCTTGGAGAGCCAGCATCCCCTCCTCCCCATCTACTACCTCCCACAGCTTCGAGTTGTCGGCAAAGAGGCTCATCCAACTCCTGATACCGCCTCTGATGTCTGAGATATAGGCATTAAACAGGAGTGAGCCCAGCATCAAACCCTGTGGGACCCCGCTAATAACTCTCCTGGGAAATTAGACCTCCCCCCGACCATCACCTTCTGTACACATGCTGCAAGCCAATTTCCTATCCATCTGACCATCTGCCTCCCCACCCCATATCACCCAGCTTCCCCAACAACACAGGATGTGGTACCGAGTCAAAAGCCCTGCTGAAGTCCAGAAAGAGGATATCCACTGGCCTACCCTGGTCCAGTGCTCTCATCACCCCTTCATAGAAGTCCACCAGGTTGATCTGACATAATCTGCCCTTAACAAAGCCATGCTGGTGATAATCCAGTAGGCCCTGTGCCTTCAGAAACCTTTCCAACCGCTCTTTCAAGATGACCTCCATCACTTTGTCCACTATCGACATCAGGCTAACCAGCCTATAATTATCTGGCTCCTCTCATGAGCCACCCTTGTGTATAGGCACAATATGGGCCATCCTCCAGTCTTGAGGTACTCTCCTGGACTGAAGGGAGGAGTTAAAAAGGCCTGCTAGGGGTGCAGCCAGGATATCAGCCAGTTCCTTAAGCACCCTGGGGTGTATCCCATCAGGGACCAGTGCCTTGTCTGCTCTCAGTGCCTTTAGGGCTTCCCACACACTCTCAGCAGGGATTTCTACCTCCACTTCACCTACTTCCTCTACCGGTCCCCCATTCCCCACCCCTTGCAGGTCCTCCTCCGCATTCTCCTTGATGAAGATTGAAGCAAAAAAGTCATCTAGCACCTCTGCCTGCTCCCCTGCTTCCTCTACTCACCCAACCCCGACCTCAGGCTATTAATCTGCCCCTTTCTTCTTTCTCAGATATACCTGAAGAACCATTTTCCCCCTTCTAATCCCCTGTGCCAGTCTCAGCTCCTCCCCCACCCTGGCTGACCTAACCATCCTGGTGAACCTCCTGTCTGTCAAATCATACTCTCCCTTGGTTAAAGTCCCCCATGAGCTTTTATATTGGCTATAGGCAGCTTTTTTTCCCCTCACCGCATCTTGGATCTCCCTTGTCCACCAGCTCAGCTTCTTAGCTCTGTCTCACTTGCATCTCTCATCCGTACAGGCCCTGTTAGCCTCCAGTAGCCCTTTTCTAATAACTTCCCACCAGGCCTCAGTGCCCATACCTTGCCTGATCTCCTCAAGGTAGCCCCTAAGGACCCGCTGCATCTCCCCAGAGTCCACCCCTTTAAAATCAATCACCATTTATATATGTGATCTATCCCCCCCATGTCCAAGGTAAACCAGACTGTGGCTTGATCACTTCCCATCAAAGGGTCCCCAACAACTAAGTCTCTGATGAGCTTGCCATCTGATAGGACCACATCCAGGACGTGACCCTCCCTCATTGGGCCAGTCATCTGCTGGGTAGGAAATGCATACTTGAAGATGTCCAGCAGGCACTGTCCCTGTCCGATGAGGACACCATAGTACTCCAGTTTGCCCCTGGCATATTCAGATCCTCCAGCATCACAGTTCTGCCCTCTCCCCTACCACAATGGTCCCTAAGGTTTGCCACCAGGCCTTCTTCCTGTTCTTTCCCCTGCCTGGGTGGTCTATATACCACCCCCAACTTCACCGGTTTTCCCCTTGAATCCTGCAGGGTGACCCATAAAGCCTCAAACTGATCTCCTGCTTCCTCAACTCTGCTTATCCCTAAGCCATCCCTAATGATAAAAGTTACCCCCCTTCCTTCCACCCTGTCCCTTCTGCACATGGTGTATCCTAGTAGGTTTAGGTCCCAGTCATGTCTGGAAGTGGCCCAAGGCTCAGTGACAACTGTCACATCCACCCAACCCTCCCTTCACAGCACCTGAAGCTCCGGCATCTTGTTTCCCATGCTCCTGGCATTAATCAGGACCACCCTTCAACAATCCCATCTACCCCCACCCTGAGTCTTCTCAGAACCCTGCCTATGTGGCCCCCCTCGTGCACCATCAGGTACTCCTGATCTGTGCCCCCTTCCCCCCGATAGTGGGAGAAGACGAGAGCCTTCCAGGCTTGGTCTGCCAGGGAGCACCCCTCCTCCTTCAGAAGTTTAAACCCCACCTGGAATGTATGAACCCTGCCAATCTAAACTTCAGATTCTCTTTCTCTTCTGAGTTAAGATGGAGCCTGTCCCTCACATACAGTTTCTTGTCCTCCCAGGTTGTACCCCAGTCCCCCACTCACCCATACCCCCTGGCCTCACAGCATTTAAACCTATCATCTAGTGTTCTGGTTCCCCTCATGGACAGACGCAGACCATTGCGCCATTATAGGCCTGCATCCCTATAGGTGGCCCCCAATTATCCAATGAAAAAAATCCCCTGAGCTGAAAACCAATTTTTAAACCATTGATTGAATCACACTGCATGGAGCACAGTAGCCTCACCCATGCCATAGACAGGCAGCATCTCTGAGAAGGTTACTGTGCTTGCTACTTGCCTAAGGCCCCTCCACAACTCCACAAACTCCCCCTGCACTGCTCTGATTATATATATTTGTGTATATATATATATATATATATATATATACATTTATTTATTAAAATTTGGTGACCGGGTAGGCCCACTGAGCCCTGAAGGTCCCTTTTTCAGGGGTGACCCGGGATAACAATACATATTTTCATACAGAGAAAGACTTGGGTAACAGAGTAGTTTCAGGTGTGTGAGCAGGTTACAGCCATGGTTATCATCATGCATCAGTCCTTACAAATATGTTGACAGTAGAATTAACAAAAGGTGCAGAAGAAATTTAATTTTACATGGTAAACTCATTGTTTACTACTGCCATTGTTCAGTGAAAAGTTAGCTGTAGTACTATGTCCTAGAGGAGCACCATGGAACCTGATAAGGTGCTTGGAGGATCTGGATATTAGGAGGATAGAAGCAGCCAGTTTGATCGTGGCAATGACAAGTGCTAGTATACATTTACATATGCTTTAAACATAAAAAATTAATCAAAGTAAGTACTGTAATTACATAATGCAATGTTACTGCTTGGATACAGTTTAGCACATAGATTTAGGTCTCTGAGTGTTTGAATCCCACAACCCCACTTGCATACTAAGAGACCCTAAGCAAATCACTTAACTTCCTTGTGCTCTCAGTTTGCACCAGAAAACAAATTTGGTTTAGTGAACATTTCCTGGTTAAACTATTTCCACTTTAATTTTAACTCAAAAATCTCTCCATACACACATATACAGACAGAGAGAATGCCTTATATACTGCGTTAAATACTAAGGAGGTGCTCAACACTGAGAATGGAGCACATGAAAAAAGTTGAAGCCTATAATGACTAGTCATATTAGTCATTACTTAAACTTTAAGCAATTCGGTGTAGTTAATAAAATCACAGAAGTGCTGATCTGGAGGCATAGATCCAAATGCCATCAGCTCCACCAGCATGCATTGTGACCATGAGCAAACAAATTAACTTCCTTTTGCTATTAGGTCATATATGAAAACATGCTCAAGCTTACTGTGAATTTCCAGGTCACAAATTGTTGTGAATATCAACCCCCAAAAAACATATAATATTTGATTTTAAACGTGTACAGGTCATGTGAAGGAGATGTATTATCTATAAAATGTGTAATGACATGTAACTGATTTTTACAACTATAAAGATATTTGAATATTCTTCATAATTTTCAAGGGTAAATTAAAGTATGAATAAATCTCTTTACTCAGCTGTATACAAATCATTAAGTCTGGACATCAATAGCTTTGAGGCTACCATAACAGCTCACCTGTAAATAAACCTCTCATAGGCCTTTGGGTTAACAGCTCCTCAGACAGGGATCTACACACCTCCACGGCGAGAAGAACCTGCTGCCACACTCCCCAAGCCCTTGCTAGCAGGTACGGCCTGGACAGCGTTCTGGGAACTCAAGGCTGCATGGCTGTCTCTGCAAATTTTCTAAGGACAATTGCCTTTATCTTGGGACAGCTCTTACTGGCTGTCCGTGGAACATGAGCTCCTTGTTTGGTTCCTCATTCTGCCAGGCACTTCCAAATTTCTCCTGACTGGACTGTGTCACTACCATTGGCCATTTTATTTAACCTTTTATTCCCCTAATCCAGTATTGCTTCTGATATCTGGTCTGTCTTAATATTCAATGCTGAATTTCTTTGGTTGAAAGTGCATTTTAACTGTATTTTTCCCCCAATTTGGGAATTATACTGTAAAGCCACTAGAGGGCAACAAGACATGTAGGTTGCAATCCTCTTCCCACTGCTGTCCCCTAACACTTCTGTCCTGCGTCATTCATACCTAAATTCTCTGCCTTTCGCCCCTCTCTGTAGTGTTTCTTACACAGTCTCCCAGGCTATCACTAGGCATACGACATGGCATCCAAACCAGGAGTCAAACCAGGTACCTTTTGATCCAAAGGCAGCAACTCTACCACTGCGCCACTCTGTCTGCCACAATGTTAAGTGTCAGCAAAATCCACTCATACCTGCCCATGGTCACATCTACCACCACTGTACTCCCTCACAACACCCACCCACAAAAAAAACTAACCATACTACTGTTGCTAAAAATGTTTACCCAGCTCAGCAACAAAGGCACAGTTCCTTCGGGCATGTACACACCTTTGCTGCTGGGGGAACACCTCACCCCTCATAGCCTTTCTGTCACCCTGACTCTCCCCATAGCCCCCTGCACCCCTCCCCTCTACCCTTCCCCCCATCTCTCTGTGCCTTGAGCCCTCCATGTCTGTTCCTTCACCTGGCAATCCCAGCCCTCATGCAGCTGCCCATTTCCTGCTTATCACCTTCTAAGCTTGCCAGCCACCACTACCAGGCAAAATGCCACCAATTCATGGCCCTTGTCAGGATCTTCCACTTGCTTCTTCTACTGTCTGGCAATGTTCACCCCAATCCTGGACCAGCAGTGCCCCCCAACTGCAGTCACCCACGGGGCTTTGAATAACTGCTATGAATATCTGCAGCCTGCCTAAAAAAATGGCACCCCCTGCAATGCTGGATGGCACAGCACCAACCAGACATTCTGGCTTAAACAGAAACCTGGCTGTCAGCCAAGACCTCAGACTCATTTGTCTCTATTCCTGGCTACTCTCTCATTAGGCTTGATCGTAACAGCAAGAGAGGCTGTGGCTGCGCCTTCTATGTAAATGACTCACTGCATTACCAAGCCCTGCCTGTGCCCTCCCGAGACCATGGTGCACTAGCCCTCTCAAAAAAACTATCCCCTGACCCAAACTGTGCTCCTCTTACAATCACCGTCACCTACTTCTCACCCCACAGCCAATCCCCTGCCTGTAAAGCGCTCTCTGACTACCTAGCCAGCCACCCCCACAAAATGGAACAAATCCTAGTTGGGATCTCAACATAAACTGGCTGGTGAGCTCATCAACACACACCAAAGATACCTTTGTTGCATTAGATATAACCCAACTGGTATCCCAGCCTACCAGGGCCAACCCCACTAATGGAACCCACATGATACTAGATATCCTGCTCACTAATCATCCCCACAATATTAACGACCTGGGTGTCCTACCCAATGCCTTAAGAAACCACTCCCCAATCATCTTCGGCTGGTCCTGTCAGCTACCTAAACCACCACCAAATATCACCTTTCATCATCGACTACTCCCAGGAGGCATAGCCAAACTCAAACAATATCTAATTAACTGGGACTGGTCCCCTATTTCCCAATCCCAGCACATAGATGATGCATTGCACTACTTTACCACCACCTTTAATACCGCCTGCGATGCTTTTGCACAGACCATCAAAGTGACCACTAAGAAATGTAGTACCCCCTGGATCACCCCAGAACTCCTACAACAGTTCAAAATGCATGACAACCTCTGGAATCATGCCACTGCCCCCGGTTTGCTAAGCGATAGGCAGGCCTATGAAGCTGCCCGCAATAAGTGTACCTGGGCAATCCGCAAGGCCAAGGTGGAGCACTACAGAACTGCCCTAGCCACCTCCTGGGGTAGCACAAGAAAGTTCTGGGATAACATTAAGGAGCTTAATGGTAAATCCTGCTCCCCCCTTCACAACTTAGTGTTAATGGTATTACCGCCACAGATACATTTCACATAGCTAACTGCCTCAACTCCACCTTCTCAGACCTCAGCTCAGCCCTCCCTAGCAACTTTTTCGATCCAATTCAGTCTACCCTACCGCCTGAGCTCCTCCACTCCCCCTTCAAACTCAGAGTCATTACCCCTACAGAAGCAAAAGCCTACCTGTCCAAAGTCCTCCAGAGCTCCTTACTGCAAAGACGACTTCGATATGCATATCTTATACCTTGTGCTACACTCAGTTATCTCCCCACTCACAGACCTTCTAAATCTGTCCCTACACCTGGGCCAGTTCCCAACCTCATGGAAAATGGTAGTGATAATACAAATATTGAAACGTGGTGACAGCTCCCTTCCAAACAACTACCGGCCCATCTCAGTTCTCTCCCCCCACTCTCTAAAGCCCTTGAAAAGATCATGGCCAATCAGCTCACTGACTACCTCCTCGCACACAACCTCTTATATAGGGAGCAGCATGGTTTCAGAGCTGGTCATAGCACTATGACCGTCCCTCACAAAATTCACTAACTCCCTGCACTCCACGCTTGACAAGGGGCACATCGCAGGGGCTGTGTTTATAGACTTCTCAAAGGCCTTCAACACAGTTTCTCACCCCCTCCTTCTTAACACATTACAACAAATTGGGGTATCTCATTGTCCACTCTCATGGTTCTCCAGCTATCTTTCATCTAGAATCCAATGTGTTAAAATTAATAATGCTGATGGATCACGTGATGCTTCTGTGAGACTAGCAGCTCTGGGGACCGGCTCCCATCTCAGTCCTCCTGCAACAGTTAAAATATATCCATTTAGATGGTTTTCAGCTTCCTTTATGAGGGATCACAGCCCTAACAGTCTTCTGACGCATTCACAGCAGTTCGGGGAGCTTTATAATGAGTGTAGATCCTTTAAACTCTATTTTTAAATCAAGGCCTGAATATCATCATGGAGGCCGAAATATGTCAGGCTCTCCCAAACCCCGGAGAACGGACAGAAACGATCCAAAGGCCAGGCTGGGGGCTCTGTAAAAGCTCTTGCATCCAAAGTACATCAAATAATGCCAACTCCACTATCGGAGCAAAAATTCCTAGAGGAGCTCCAACAATTTAAACTTGCTCTGCAAGACATTACTGCGGAAATCAAGTCGCTCAGAGGGGAGCTTTCCGATACCAATCGGGCCATTTCCGATGTCACTGCCCACACTACATCTCTTGAGAACTGAAGGGGTAAAATAGAGCCTGAAGTCATGAACCTAAAGCAGTGATTGCACAAAATGGAATCAAAATTGGAAGACTTGGAAGGCCGAAGTAGGAGGAACAATATCGTTATTTTCGGCCTTCCAGAAGAAGCCGAAGGATCTTCTCTCATTTTATTCTTCCAGAAAATGCTCACAAAAATAGCTGGACCCTCTCCAAATAATTCTACCTATATAATAGAGAGGGCCCATCAATCGCTATGTCCTAAAACTGCATATGGAAAACCCCCCAGACCAGTTATCATTAAACTTCTGAATTACCTTGATAAAGCTCACATCCTCGACCAAGTCAGAAGTTTACAGCAAGTCCTTTGGAAGGGCCAGCAGCTGTGACTGTCACGAGATCTACCAGCTACAGTGAGGGAGCGTCGATCAGAGTACCGTCCCTTGGTATCAAAGCTAATAGCCACAGGAATTAAGTACAAAGTCCAGTATCCATCCCGACTGGTGGTTCTTCACGCTGATACCTGGCATTCCTATGATACCATGCAACTAGCTGCCCCAGCACTACACGCACTGTATCCCGACTTATTCCCTGTTCACTGATGCTCCATGGAGAATTTGCCCAAGTTTCATTCTCTCCTCTTCAGAGGGTTTGCATGCAGGAGAGCATTATTTGTTGAATTAACCCTGAAACGTTCCGTTTTCTGACCGCTGGAGGGCGTTGGAATCCACCGCACTGAAGAAGATGGACACAATACTCCCCTACTTGTAAAGGTCTAGTTCGGTGTTAATGCGCTCAGATGTTTGTTTGCTTTTAATTTTTTACAACCCTGCTATAAGGAAGGATGATTACCTCACATGCTGCCAGCCGGTGAACCGGCACTCTGATAATTTTTACATGATTCGATATTTTTTCCTTGTCTTCCCTCATGGCCAGTGTTCTCCCCTTTTATTATTACTGTCAATGCAAATCTGCATTAAGACTTTTTTTTTTTCTCTTGATGTTATTATTTAAAGAGGCCACAAGAGGGCAGCACAACTTTGATTTATAAGCTTGATGTAATGGCAGCTATTAATAGTAACACACATATTTTAACATGGCTGAATGTCATAAGCTCTTTTATTTTATTTTATTAAGTGCATATATTAAGGACACAGCTGGCAAAAGATTGCCTTACCATCGTTGCTTTGCAGTGATTGATTTTATTTTATTTTTTTTCACATTCTTTCTCAGGTCAGTTGTGATTATTGATTGCAATATTGCCGACCTTGTTATTTTTTATTTCTTTTTACTACCGTGGGTTTGTTACCAGAATGCTGTAACTAGTATTTTTGTGACTCGAAATTGAGTCGGGAGATGGGGTGGGAGGTAAGGGTTCCTGGTCTATCCTGCAGTCCATTCAGTGCACCAAGTACTGGCATAGGGTGGGTTGGGTGTCCACAGCAGTGTCTGGGGTTATGTTCTGGAAGTTATTTGTTTCATTGTTTACTATACCGAGACTGTCAAGGATTCTAGTCTCAGAATTACCCCCATCCTTCAGGGATACTGACTACATTGCTGTGGAATGAGAATATTGGATGATAGGGAGGACGGTGGGTAGGGGCTGGGTTAATTTAGTAAGTTTGCCTCTGTGGGGGGGAGGCTTTCTTTTGCTTCAGTTTTCTACATTTACAATATACAATTGGGTTAGGTATTGGGTTAAGGGGGATAGGCTGTTTTTGAACATAGTGTTAACTGCAAAGTGTTGGGGGGGTTTAGGTTGGTTGCCACTTAGTACTCACACAATAAACAACTGGCTAAGTGATTTTTCTGAGATTGTTTTAGTTACACAGAATTATTATCAATATTGTATTTGGTTATGACAGCAACACTAAGATTTTGTTCTTGGAATATTGAAGGTGCTCAATCTCCCACTAAAAGAGCCAAGATTTTGTTACATCTCAATAAACTTAATATTGATGTGACCTTTCTACAGGATAACACAAAATCACACATGCCCCCACAATGCAAAGCATCATGGGCTACACATGCAAACCACCACAGAATGTTCTGCTGGTCCAACTTTAAGCAGAATTGCATGGTGCCAAAAGGCCTCTCACACAGTTTGCAAAGGGTGCTAACAGAAGACCTAGACACGTGTTTCGTCCTACCAGGACTCATCAATATGCCTCGTCTATTTGACACCCCAGTGGAATGGACCAGCTACCCTTAAGGCAGTGTGCCTTGGATATATTGTGGTGAACCCATTAAAATAAAAAACTATTTAAAAGACAAAGAACCTCTGTGTGCAAACACTGAGGCATGGGCCACCCCGAAGGGCACCTGGCCGGGAAGCCAAGCTTCAAGAAAACACAAAATCACACATGCCCCCACAATGCAAAGCATCATGGGCTACACATGCAAACCACCACAGAATGTTCTGCTGGTCCAACTTTAAGCAGAATTGCATGGTGCCAAAAGGCCTCTCACACAGTTTGCAAAGGGTGCTAACAGAAGACCTGAGACCGTGTTTATGTCACTACCAGGACTCATCAGTATGCCTAGTCTGTTTGACACCACAGTGGAATGGACCAGCTACCCTTAAGGCAGTGTGCCTTTGATATATTGTGGTGAACCCATTAAAATAAAAAACTATTTAAAAGACAAAGAACCTCTGTGCGCAAACACTGAGGCAAGGGCCACCCTGAAGGGCACCTGGCCGGGAAGCCAAGCTTCAAGAAAACACAAAATCACACATGCCCCCACAATGCAAAGCATCATGGGCTACACATGCAAACCACCACAGAATGTTCTGCTGGTCCAACTTTAAGCAGAATTGCATGGTGCCAAAAGGCCTCTCACACAGTTTGCAAAGGGTGCTAACAGAAGACCTAGACACGTGTTTCGTCCTACCAGGACTCATCAGTATGCCTCATCTGTTTGACACCCCAGTGGAATGGACCAGCTACCCTTAAGGCAGTGTGCCTTGGATATATTGTGGTGAACCCATTAAAATAAAAAACTATTTAAAAGACAAAGAACCTCTGTGCACAAACACTGAGGCAAGGGCCACCCCGAAGGGCACCTGGCCGGGAAGCCAAGCTTCAAGAAAACACAAAATCACACATTTCTACAGGATACTCATTTGCCCACTTCACAAAATGTTAGTTTACGAAGAACATGGGTGGGGCATGCACTGGGAGTCAGATTGGATACCCGTAAATGTGGAGTTGCAGTGTTGGTTGCACGTCGCATGCCTTTCAGGCTGCTCTAATCGATATGTGATCCCCAGGGTAGATATATATTGTTGAGAGCCATTTTAGGCCACACAGAGTTGATAATGGGATCAGTTTATGGGCCAGTCGGGGACGACCCACAATTCTTTACCAAACTTATTACTAGTTGAGCTTCCTGGTCCACTCTTCCTATATTACTCGGTGGAGATTGGAACCTAGTTTTTTGTAATACACTGGATAGGTTCAAATCCAGACATTCTCCCCCTACTCCTGCACAATTAGCCCTAAAGGACTTTTCTATGGGAATTGTTGATCCCTGGAGGACCCCTTTTCCTTCAACAAGAGATTACTCATTTCATTCCCTGCCCCATAACACATTCTCAAGGACTGACTACTTTTTGTTAGGGATTGAGTAACTAAGAGGGTAAAAAGCTGTGCTTATCTCTCTAACGTGATCTCCGATCACCATCCAACCCTTTTGCAGTGGTCCCTGCCTGCCTCAGTTGAACAAGACAAAGTTTGGAGGTTCAACCCTCAACTACTGAAATCCCAGAATCTGGTAGATCACCTTCAAAAGTATATAGAAAATGTTCATGAATATAATACTCCCTCTATGCAGAAACTAGATGTATTATGAGGAGCCTTGAAGTGTTCATTAAGAGGAGAAATTATTTGTTTGGCATCCATTAGGAAAAACTAATCTCATCAGAATCCTCTATGTTACTACAGCAAATCAGAGCTGTTGAACAATCCCTAGCTTCCCAATCTCACATTACAGAATTTGAAAAATTAGAAAGCCTTCAGTTTCGATATAACATTCTTCTTAGTGATAAGGCTGAACATTTCCATTTTAAATCAAAAGTTACCTACTTTGATCAAGGGGACAAAGCAGGGAAACTATTAGATGTAAGGCTCAGGGCACAAGTAACAGACAGGATTGTATCAACTATTCGAGATACGACAGGCAGCCTCCATACATCTCCTAGAGTGATTGTCTCCTGCTTTACATCTTACTACCAATCTCTTTACTCACGTTCCCCTTTACCCTTCAATAGTACCACATTAGACCACTTTCTACAAGATATAGCTCTCCCATACCTGACCCAAAACCAAACTGCCCTTTTTCAAGCTCCCCTGATATTAGAGGAAGTACATGAGGCTATCGATGCACTCCCTTTAGACAAAGCGCCAGGCCCCGATGGCTACACCTCCAAATTTTTATAAAGTTTTTAAATCTCAATTGGGTACAACTCTGCTTGATACTTATAATTATATCTACAGGCATGGCCTTTCAGATCTTAGCCTTCCTGAAGCTACCATTGTGGTGCTTCCTAAACTGGGTAAGGACCCTACATTGCTGCCAAATTACCATCCAATATCACTTATAAATGTAGACCTGAAAATTCTAGCAAAAATTCTGGCTAATAGAATGGCCAAGGTTTGGCGTACTCTACTAAGCCCTGAACAAGTTGGTTTCGTGGCTGGATGCTCATCAGCGGACCATCTGCGTAAACTTTCCCACCTCATTTCTGCGTCCAGGGACTCCCATACTCCTGCGGCTTTGGTATCCCTGGAAGCAGAAAAGGCTTTTGATCGGGTATCATGGGATTATTTGTTTAATTTACTTCCAAGATATCATATTCCTATGCAATTTTTACAGTGGATAAAAATTCTTTACTCACATCCCTCAGCTCACATATTATGTAATGGAATCCTTTCCCCACCTTTTCCCCTTCAACAGGGCACGGGACAAGGTTGCCCCTTCTCTCCTTATTTGTTTAACTTATTTTTAGAACCACTTATCAGGAAAATTGACACCTCCACAATGATATCTGGAATCCCGATCAATCATTCCCAATATAAATTATCGGTGTATGCCGATGATATTATGCTTCACATTACCCACCCATCTAAATCTATACCTGCTACCCTAAGTATTATTCAAGATTTTGGGTGTCTCTCCAATTATAAATTGAATCTAGCCAAAACAGAAGTAATTCCCTTAAATAATCAAACTTTAAGAGTGGATATTGAACATCTTGGGCTTTCCTGGGTGAGGGATAAAATAAAATATTTGGGCATATATTTATCTCAATTTAGTTCTAAAATGAAGCACTACAATTTGGATCAGTTACTTACACATATTAGGACAGATTTAAATAGTTGGATGCTACTCCCTATTTCCCTTTGGGGACGTATCAGCACAGTTAAAATGAATGTCCTCCCCCATTTGTTATACCACCCTCAAATGCTTAATCATTTCCTCCCCAAATTCTGGTTCAACCAGGTGCATAGTATTATTTCCAAATTTATCTGGAAAAATAAGCCTTCTCGAAGGGCAATTACTAAACTACAGAGGTCTAAAGAACAGGGAGGGTTACAGGTTCCCAACATCTGCCTCTACTATCTTCAGATTAATTGCTCAGTAGTTTCACAACGGCTGAAGCCCGTGGAAGACCCCCCATTGTGGCTACAAATAGAAAAATCAATTTGTAATCTAATGGGAGTAGATCTTAAGAGTCTTCCCTATCTATCCCTTAATAAAGTCCCTAAACAGTATAAATCCTCGCCCATTATGGCATCTCTTCAGATTCACATGCAGATGAATAAAACTTTTGGGTACCCAATAGAAAAGGACTCTTCTCAACCTATCTTGAGGAACCCCAATTTTAAAATTGGGGGTAAAGTTATTACATCATCTTTCTGGCCAGGTGGGCTCGGAGAAGCAGTAATAGATGTAACAGAAAATTACCAATTACTTACTTTTTCAGTTATAAGTACGAAATACAGTCTGCCAATTTCTTTCTGCTTTAAATATCTCCAAATCTCTCATGCATTACTACAGCACCTTGGTAGCGGCCTCTGGGACTGGTACATGATTGGCCCTGTCCTTGGTTCACTTTCCAGGAGGTCTTCCTCCCATTATGTTGCTTTTTACTATAAGGAGCTTCAGGCATGACTCAGAGAGTTAGAAGGCTCCCCTTGTTATGTATGGGATAGGACTCTTCCCCCAACCTCCATGGTCCCCCGCCAATGGTCACAAATTTGGAAAAGGCTGTATAAAGATGTTAGGTGGGACCACTATAGATTACTTCAATTTTATGTATTGCATGACTTAAATTACACTCCTATAAAGCTTAATAAAATGGTGAACCTTCCAACAGACATGTGTATCAGGTGTGGGTCCCAGAGAGGTACCTTCTTCATATTCTTTGGGAATGTGATAAGGTAACTCCCTTTTGGGAAGATATCCGTTCAAAACTCAACCCTCTCCTGGGTTTACAGAATGATTTTCAGCCAGATATTTGTATCTTGGAGGACTCGGGAGAAACCCTAATAGGAAATCAAAGGAAGAATATGGCCTTGATATCCCTTTGCGCTAAGAAAATTATACTATGCAATTGGTTAGATCAGCAAACTCCTACATACACAGAGTGGCATAAAGAAATTATTTTTGCTCTACAAGCTGAATATCTCCTTGTGAGTATCTCTAAGCATAGCAATAAATATCAGAAGGTATGGGCCCCTTTACACACCTTATTATCCATTTAGTGTTATTTTGGATCTTTCTTGGATCTGACATAGCGCTGCTAATGTTAATGATTAATCTTCCATCCCCCTTTTCCCTTCAACGAGTACTATTCCCAGTTTTATATAGTGTATGTTGTGGCTTCTTTTCTCCTTTTTTACCTTAGTGGTGACATGGGAGGCGGGTGGGGGGACAGGGTGTTATACACTATCTTCTATATATACTGGCCTGGATATTCAAACTGTGCCAGGCTGTGGTGCAAGCTTGGGCACAGCTCAACTTGGCTACACAGGGGTGTGGACTGGGCAATATTCAACAGAGCTGTGCCATGGCTCAGCAGCTTTGAATATTGCACCCTGGCCACCCCCAGTGTGCATGGCGCATCATTCACATATCTGGAATGTGTAGTACGGTAGGGGCTGCACGCACATTGGCTCATGTTGTGAACCAATGGCCGTGCAGCCCTACTAAGGTGTCAGTCGGTGGGTGGCGGAGCGGCAGGCGGGTGGGGTGCTGCCGCCCGCCGGCTGACCGGGGGGGTGCGGGACAGTGGGGCTCAGTGGGCGGGTGGGGGGTACCACTAGACCACCAGAGATATTGGAATTAGTTTTGTTTTACAGATGCCCACGATCAGGCAGATAGCGGTCCACTGGACCACCAGGGATATAGGATGGATTATTCTTTCTTAATACAGATGCCCGCGATCGGGCAGATAGTGGTCCACTGGACCACCAGGGATATAGGACGAGGTCTGTTATTTATACAGATGCCCGCGATCGGGCAGACAGCGGTCCACTGGACCACCAGGGATATTGGACATTAATCTTTTTTTTAAAAATGCCCATGATCGGGCATGAGGGGGCCCCACCATGTGCAGCTGGAACTTGGGTGGCCACCCACAGGTGGCAGCTGCTATGTTGCACCCTGAAATGTGGCAGCTCACCTGTGGGTGGCCATCAGTTGTTCCTTTCTTTTTTGGCATAACTTTGTGCTGGCACAGGTATGGGTTACGCATGCATGGCTCTACACATCCCGGGCTGAATATCGGGCTGTGCAGAGTATGCATCGTGTCGCCCACCTGTGCCTGCATACTGCGATGCTCCAGTGCATCAGGATTTGTGCTAACGCTTTTCCCTTTTGAATAGCGCGCTGGGGCGCATCAGTGGGTTGCGCATAGCACAACACTGTTGCGCCATGCACAACCCTTTTGAATATCTGGGCCACTCTGTTTTTGTATTTAGCTAGCTTTCTCAAATAGTCTCACTATTGCTCCTGATATTTAATTTTGGGTATTGATGTTGGGTGAAACAACATGAAGGTGTTTTCTCTGTAGTAATCTACACCCCTGAGTATCATGGGAGTTTACTGAACCATAAAGACTTGTTATGTACTACTGCTGATTATTAAGCTGTCTGTACAAGTTTGAATTGTTTGCAGAATGTAAACACAATAGTAATTCTAAAATGCAATAAAGTTTATTAAACTGAAAAAATAAATTAATAATACCATATCTACTATGCTGCCTGTGTGCTCAGGAGTTCCCCAGGGATCTATCCTCGGTCCCCTGCTATTCAGCATCTACCTCAGCACCCTGCCTAAATCCTGCCCAGGCAACCTTCTCCTCTACGCGGATGACGCTGTTCTTTACGCCACACATCCTGATACTCTCTCTCCAGCGTACCTTACAAAACTCCTTCTCTCAGATTGAACACTGGTTTGTTGAACACAGATTGGTGGTCAACATTAAAAAAACCGAGATGATGCTCTATGCCCACTGCCAAAACAGATCAAAGGATTTCCCTCTGGAAATACTGTCCGTCTCTCTCATCCCATTGGAACAGGTCCAAAAGTATAAGTATCTAGGTATTACATTTGACTTTTCCCTCTCATTCCACAAACATATAAAAATCCTCATCTCTGCCACGAACACCCGCACTGGTCTTCTTTACAGACATAAAGACTGCCTGCCAGCTGAAGCACTTCACCTAGCCATTACCTCCTCAGTCTTATCGCTGGTGGACTATGGCCTCAAAATCTATGCTGCCACCAACCCTACGGCACTTCACCAAATACAAGTAGTCATCAATAAGGCCTGCCGGCTCCTCTCTGGTGCTGACAGAAATACACATACCTCCACCCTATATGCGCTCACCAATATCCTCTCCCTTGAGGAAAGACTATTATACCAGACCTGTTTCTTCACCAAAACAATCCACCTGAGTTTAACCCAAATAGGTGTCATGGCTTCTCTTCAGGCTGCCACCATCTCAGTGTTCACACAGGCCACCCCAAAAACTATCTGGAAGGTGCCTAGGGTCAGGACCACCCTGGCCCAGTGATCCTTCCCTCTTAGAGCTCCATCCTGGTACAATGCCCTCCCACCAGCCGTCACATCACTCACCAATCTAGGTCCTTTTGCCAGTGTAACCGGTAACCTGTGGATCCAGCACCATGCCACTAGGCCACGCACCCGCCCTTGGACTGGCAGTGGAGAGCCCTCACTATTTTTAGCCTACAGGCTCCTCACCTTCCTCAGTTACCATAGAGTTGCACTGGACTATAAGTGCATTGTATTATGTATAAGACAAGGCCTCCCTGAGGTGGCTTACTACCAGCTCATATCATGCATTGCTTTAGCTACCAATTGTATAGGTCTTAACCACTCATTAGGTAAATATGTCGATAGCTGTACCCTGTTTTAGCTACCAAATGTATAGGCATTAACCAGTGCTCAGTGTACTTATACTCAGTATGATTGCTCACCCACATTTTTTTTCTATTTTTGTACTGTATGAATGTCTATATTTTATTCTGACGTGGAGCCTTTGGAAATGAGTCTATGATGCAAAGAGTTGTAATTCCAATTTCCTAAATAAATAAAAAATAAATAAATAAACCTGCCAACAGTTATGCTGACCCAGGCAACATGCTACAATCTATAACAAGCACTATGAATGTCAACAATGACTTCAGGTACTGACATGGGCAGAGTCCAGTCAAAAGAACAGTGCAAATTCTTATATGAATCAAAATGTTATAAATGGTCTCTGCATGCACCTTGCACCCCCAAAGAAAAAAACAAAAAATTACTATGCTTGGATTCACTTTATTATTTTAATAATAACAACTGCATCTTTCAATTGCCACATTACACACACATATGTTCAAATTTGAACTCTATTTTAATAAGGAAAGATAAAACAAAAAAAATTAACCCATTCATAAAAAAAAAATATTGAGACACCCTTCAAACACCACAGAAATAAAATAACACTATTATAACACTGTGTAAATCTTTCAACACGCACAAAATAAAATCACCAATTCAATGATGAATCATTCTATCTTGGACTGCTAGAAATTGTTAAGTGAGAACTCAAGAGAGTGTTTTATGAGTGGACAGGTAAAGCTTTTGAGATGGCAAATATTTCACTTCTGAAAATGTAAGTGTTACTGTCAAATGAGATGAAAACAGCTGTGTCTGACAGCCTCTAGAAGTGTGTGTCATGTGCTCACATCTGACCGCAGACACCAGCACACATAACATTCCACTACACAGTGTGTGCTATTATTGGCTAATTATAAATAGCAACACTGCAAAAGCATCTACATGAAATGTGGGGGTCTGTTTGTAACATAGTGATCCTGGCAGAGGTCCATGCAGCACAACAGAATACAAACATGAATTGCTGGACACAGAAAAGGATTCCATCACATAAAAAGGTCCAGAACTTATATTTTGGGTACCAGCTGATGGTGTGTAAGTCAGTCTACCCATCTTCTCACAATGCACTGCTGCTTGAAATAAACTACTGCTCTTCCATCATTATTAATACTGCCCTTCACATCTTAGATCAGCTGGCACTCTAACTACTGTACAATGGTCCACAGCACCTTCAATTTGAATCTCACAAAATCCCCATCTGAAGCCATTACTCACCTGGCTTCTCAAACCGCATCGGTTGTGGTTTGAGAAACCAGATGAGTAATGGCTTCAGGAGTGGATTTTGTGAGATTCAACTTAAAGGTGCTGTGGACCATTGTGCACTGGTTAGAGTGCCAGTAGCAAAAGCAAAAGTAGCTCACACAGTAAAATTTTACAATGAAGATTGTGATTGGTTGGCATCCCATGGCACTCCAGACATTACCTCATGGGTTACAGCCCACCTGATAGACTAATGATGCACATAACCCAGATCAGATTTCCAGTATATCCAGGTCCCAGGAACCCCTGCTCCCCAGTTGTGAATTGTGCATCTGAACAGGCAAGAAGCATACCAGGGACCCCTGTCTGCTCTTATTCAAGGTAGGAACCAGAAATCTTTCTCTGTTCTCTTAGTTGCTCTTCATGCTGCTAACTATAACAAAAGATCCACTTAATATAGCTCTCTTAAGAGCCAGTCATGAAGTTTGTGAAAGTTGTTTTTTAAAAATTCATGTAGAGTTTTTCTTTAGCCACTAATCTGTGTCTGAAAATGTGGTTTTCCTTGGGCATACTGAAGGGTTTCTCAGGCTCCTGTGGCCGAGCCCCTATCTGGCGCTCCCCCAGGGCTGCCTTTAAGAGGCCTCACCTTTTTTATGGTATTGCTGGCCTCCCGGGCCACTTTTCCCCTCTGCACGGCTCCGCGGCCACGTGTGTGCCCTCAGAAAGCCTCGCCTTCTTCCTAATGGTTTTTCTGGCCTCCTCGGGCCGTTGCTCCACTGCTATGCGGCTCCGCAGCCATGTGTGTGGCCTATCCTCACCGGAGCATCCCCCTCCCTACCGCTACCCCTCCCAGCGTTTTCCCAGTAGGGCCTCTGCTCCTGAGGCCACGTGGCATCCTAGGGGGTCAGGCTCGGCCCGGAGTTCTCGCCATCCGCCTCGCCACTGCCGATCAGGCCGAGATCTTCTCCTCGGGCCTACCTCTCGGCATGGTGATGACTTTTCTCCGCGGGCTGAGCGCATCCAGTCTTCGCGGGCGCTCGGTCGGCCCCATTCCTCCTCGCAGGCTCCCGGCCTCGGAAGACAGCTAGCTCGGAAGGCCAGAGACTGCTCATCTTCCACGCCCTCCGCCTCTCCCGATATCGGCCCGCCTTTCCTGGATGAGGCAGTCGCGAGGCGGAGAGGCGTCTTCAGTAGCTTCAGCGGTCGCGGGCTTTCGGACAACCGGAAGGGCTAGGCCCTCCAGCGTTTCGTCGGGCCACGTCAGCCCATCCAAGTCCACTCTGTTCCTTCACCCTTCCGAGAAGGACTCGGAGATCCGCCGCAAAAGGAAATAAAATGCAGCTTGGTGGCTTTGACTAGCCCTCAGTACCAGATGGGGACCTGTGCAGCTGGCTACAGGTTAAGATGCTACAAAGGGGGGGACCAGAAGCAATTAAAGGTGGAAAGGGACTGGGGGCCAGTGAGAAGTTTTCTCCCCAGTCGGCAGCTTCCTTCCCACAGGAGTCTATTACTGGGATAGTCACCGCTGGGTCCAACGAGGGAGCTTCAAGGTCCACAACTATTTGCCCTTCCCCTTCCCATGTCCTACTCCTGAGCCTTTTCCTATGCCAAAAAAAAAAACAGGCTGAACATCCGTGCTACCTACGGGTCCCTCCCATAGTGACCCCAGTAGAGTCCCACGGAGTGTATTATCTCCAGATGGTGGCCCTGGCCCCTCCCACAGCGGGCCTCGGCTCCACCAGAGAAAAGAAAAGAAACATGTTCTTCCCACTGACTGTCTAGGGTCCTCCATAGCACCCCTATTGCAGTCACCTCCTCCGTCCCCCAGCTGTCCCCCTAGTCCAATCGGGGACACCCATTTTGCGGACTTGATACTCTTACAAAGGGACAAGAGGGGGAAAGATTACGGAGCCATCGGCCTCTTCACAAGTCTACCTTTTTTCTCTCTCTCTAATTCCAGATGGTAAAGGCAAAGAAGTGCTCCGCGTGCAGCGCCAACCTCCTCCCCAAACCCGGGGCCCCTCTGCGCGGCCTGCCTTTTGGACGACGACCTTTCCTCAATGGAGAGGACACCACCTCTGGCACCTTCTAATCCCGGCCCCAGCACTTCAATGTGGGTGGACCCGGGTTCACTGTTGATCCAGAATCAACAGGCGGCAGTGGCCATGATGGAGAGCCAGCAGAACTTCATGCTTAAGATCATGGAGAAACTGGAGGCCCTCACCCAACACAGAGCGAGACCACCCAGCCCGAAACTCCCCGCAGGAAAGCGCTCCAGAGGAACTGCCAGTGCCAGAGACCCCGCCCATCACACCACACCACTTGGCTGACGCTCGGAGGAAGGGAGAAGGACCACGGGACGATGAAGAGGAGGAGGAGGAGCCTGGCTTGGATTCCAACACGGAGGACATGGACCTGCAAGCAACTCCGTCCCTGACGTCCAAGCTGTGTTCTTTCGACACCATCCCCGGGCTCATGAAGATCATCAAGGCCCCTTTATTTCTGGGTGGCCCATATAAATAAATATGGCAGATGGGCCTTGTCGAACACCTCCTCCCATTCTAAAGATTATGTCCCGCTTTGGGTTAATTTAGAGGTTAGGTGGGTCAAGAGTCTGGGTCTTAATCCTGAAGCCTTGTATTATAGTACCCTTGGGGTGCTCCATTCCTTTAGGGATTCGCCTATAGGGACCTCCCTAAGGATACATAACCAACTCTGCAACTTTTTAAAACATGAGCATCTCGTTGACAGCACTCAACCAATTGTTGGTAATCCTCACTTATTAATTGGGCATCAAACTATTAGACAGGGTTGGTTATCTAATCTAGAGGAGTGTTCGATTCGAGATCTCCTAGTAGGGGATGGTAAATTAATCTCAACCTCTCATATATTAAATAAACTTAACTTATCTGGAAAGGACTGTTTCAAAGCTTACCAACTGCATCACCTGCTTATTCAGAAAATAGGAACAAATGGGGCCACCCACCCATTAATACTTTTTTGGGATACTGTGCACCTTAGTTATTGGAACCCCCATCACGATCTCAAAACTTTATCAGGTCCTGAGTCAGTGGACCTTCACTGAAAATCTGGCTTTATCGACACGCTGGGCCAGGGCTTTTCCTGATATTGAATTGGACTGGTCGCATATTTGGACGAACTGTCACAAGTTTCTTAAACAGGACCGCCTTAAGTTGACCCAGTTTAAGATTTTGCACAATATCTACTACTCCCCTCAAAAACTAGTAGACCTCAGGGTCTTGCCTGACCCTAAGTGTTACAGATGTGCTTCGGGGGTGGGAGATCTGCTCCATATCTTTTGGGAATGCTCAAGAATTACACCCTTGTGGAAAGAGATTAAAGATAAAGCTAGCCCACTTTTAGGCTTGGAGGAGATGTTTACCCCGGAGGTTTGTTTATTGGGCGTAATGTCAAACTGCCAGGTCAAAGCAAGGAAGTATCATATGTCATTGATTTCAATTACTGTGAAAAGATTAGTCCTTAAGCATTGGAAAGACTCTACAATTATTTCCTATGCGGAATGGTTGTCTGAGCTATTAGCGAGTCTCAGAGTGGAAAGAATGATAGCTGTTCTACGTAACCAGTTGCCTCTCTTCGAGAGAATCTGGTCCCCGTTATTAGCTGCATATTCTTAGTCTGGTAGGCGTAGTTTTCTATTTCTGATGGGGTGTAGCACAGTGCCTTGCACGGGAGGGGGGATGGGAGGAAGGTCGGTTGGGGGGGGGTTTACAGAGACCAAAGGTTATGGTGGTGACTTGTCTGGATGTATTGAATTTGATATTTTTGTACACCTGGTTTTACACTTCTTTTCATGTCTCTGTATTAACTGGTTTAAAATTTAATAAAAAGTGGATTGCAAAAAAAAAAAAAGAAGATCATCAAGGCCACCATGGGGCTGTCTACCGAGGAACCGGAAGGGGGAAAGCCAGAGTCGAAGCTCAATCCCATGATCCAGCTAAGACCCACAACCACAGAGACTTTTCCTGTATGCCCGGCCATCGAAGAGTTGGTCAACACGGAATGGCAGTCCCCCGACCCTGGCAGAATGCCGAACCGCAGGAACTTGCACAGAATGTACCCGGTACAGGGCGACAAATCCGATGCTTGGTGCAAGGCACCCACCATTGACCCTCAAGTGGCAGCCCTGAGCAAGAAGACTGTGCTACCATGTGGTACCATAGCCCTCAAGGACCCAATGGACAAAAGAATTGAGGACATGCTCAAAAGGACATTCGAGATCGAGGGAACCACGGCCAAGGCAATGACCGCTGCCATCTACACCTCTTGGGCTCAAATTCGCTGGCTAGAGGAACTTCAGGAGCAGGTGATCCCGAAGTCTAGAGAGGCAGAACTACTAGAATGCACCCTGGACGCAGCCAAGTACCTGGCCGACATGGCAGTGGACTCCCCTACATCCAAGCCAGGCCCCGCCATCATCAATCAGACCCTTGGTAGATAGCTAAAGCTCTGGGATGCCGATTCAGAATCTAAGACTTTGTTACAGAATTTATCACTTAAAGGAACCATGTCTTTGGGGAGGGACTTCAGAACTACCTGAAACAGAGGGAGGAAGGTAGGGACCTCCTAAGGAACTGGGTCAAGATCCTCCCATCTGCCTTCCGCAAGACGGAGATTTCGGCCCGGGATCAAGGGCCAAAGCCGTAGAGACTCATTTCCGCAGAACCACTCCTTTCGGGGCAGGGCCTCCCCCTCCAACTCCCGCAGCCCCGCCTTTCACAGTTACCAGTCTTCCTCCTTCAGACCCCGGGGACAAAAGTCCGGAGGTCGAGGCAGAGGGTTCAGAGGGAAACAGTGACTCCGATACACCCGGCCATCGCCAGCAGGGCCAATACCCCCCGGTAGGCCAAAGACTAGCCCTGTTCGCCCACCGCTGGTTGGCCACCACGTCGGACAGGTGGGTCCGGGATGTAGTGTCCAAGGGATACGCCATCGAGCTATCTCACCCCTCCGTCCCGCACCATTTTGTCTCATCCCCCATCTCCAGAAGGAGAGCCTCGCCCCATCAAATTCAGGGGATTCTGGCAGAGCTAATCCAGAACAGGGCCATCCAGCCCGTCCCGAGCCAGGAACAAGGAGAGGGCATGTACTCCATCTTCTTCCTGGTCCCCAAGAAGTCGGGGGAACTAAGGCCCATCCTGGACCTAAAACGCCTGAACCAATACGTGATCCCTTGCCGGTTCAAGATGGAGACCATCCGGTCCACCTTACAGGGCATCAGAGTAGGCGACTTCCTGACGTCCATCGACCTGAAGGACGCCTACCTCCACATCCCCATCATCAGAGGACACAGGCAGTTCCTCCGCTTCCACATCCTGGGACACCATTTCCAATACAGGGCACTCCCGTTCGGCCTGTCCTCAGCCCCCCAGAGTCTTCACCAAGGTCTCTATAACCCTGGTGGCCAGACTCAGGGAACAGGGGCTGGACATCATCCCGTTCTTGGACGATTGGCTCATCCGCGCCCGCTCCGAGGACCAGGCGCACGCACATGGAACTCACCACGGGCCCCGAGGATCCACGTTGGGTGGTGAACCGGAAAAAAGCCACCGTCCCACCCAACAGATAGAGCACCTCGGGCCATCATCAACTCGGCCGAAGGATGGGCAAGACCGTCACCGCCCGGTCCGCAGCTTACGGGAACTGGCGTGAGAGTTAAAGTCGCACACTCACACAATGGTGGGGAAGGTGGCGCGACTCGAGGCTGCATGGCCTCCTGCATCGACCCTCGTTCTGGGCCCAGGTGGCATGCGCCCACTCCAGGACTACGTACTAGCTTCGCGGGGCTTGACGAGAACAACCTACAGTGCGTGGTGCCACTACCCACTGCGATAAGATCTTCCCTGGGATGGTGGACAGCACCGGGAATCTGACCAAGGGGTCCCCTGGAGCCCCGCCCGATCCCCATCGAGACGGACGCGAGCCTCTCCGGCTGGGGGGCCTGCCTAGGGGACGCATCGGCACAGGGAACGTGGTCCCCTGCGGAGTCTCAACTCTCCATCAACGTTCTGGAAATGAGAGCAGTATTCCACGCCCTGAGGGCATTCTGTCATCTCATTCGGGGACGATTGGTCCTGATCAAGTCCGACAATCGTGTGACGGTGGCCTACATTGCAAAACAGGGGGGGACCAGAAGCAGGGCCATGTCAAGGGAAACCACAAGGGTGATGAACTGGGCGCAGACGCACCTATCACACCTGGGAGCAGTTCACTTGGCAGGAAACTGAGACGTCAGGGCGGATTGGCTCAGCAGACAGCAGATCCACCGGAGAATGGGCCTGCACCGGCCCTCTTTCAGACAATTCAGGCGGCGTGGCCAGTGTCCCTAGACCTAATGGCATCAGCGGGACAACGCCCAGGTCGACCAGTACTACTCTCGGTTCAGAGGCGTCCACTCCCAGAGGCACGGACGCCCTGTCTCAAGACTGGTCACGAGGTATGCGTCGTGTTCCCACCGCTTCCCTACTCCCACAAGTGTTGACCAAGATCCGAGAATCTCGTGTCACCATCATTCTGGTGGCCCCTTACTGGCCACGCAGATCATGGTTCGCAGCGATCACAGGGATGTCGCTAGCCAGCTTCCGGATTCCCATCCGACCGGACATGCTGTCACAGGGATCGGTTTTCCATCCGTCCCCTCGGACCCTAAAGCTCACGGCCTGGCTCCTGAGAGGGAACGATTGACGGCAGCCGGGTACCACGAGTCGGTCATAGGTACGCTTCTCCAATCTAGACGGGCCTCCACCACGTCCACATACGAGAGGCAATGGGCCGCTTTCTCGCAGTGGTGCCGACGGAGGGTCGATACCAGAACAGGCCAACCTGCCTACCATTCTCCTGTTCCTCCAACAAGGGGTGGACAAGGACTTGCACCCTCCTCTTAAGAGTGCAACTGGCGGCCATTGGGGGCGGCCAGAGGGCTCGTGAGAGGGGCACCACCAGGAGCTCACCCGACACCCTGCAGCTTCTTGGGGGCGGTGGAGCCTCCTGCGTCCCAGGACCAGACCAGCGTGCCCGTGGGACCTACTTCTGGTCTTGGGCTAAGCGTCTCCCTTGAGCCGCTCTCGGAGGCAGACCTCTTCTGGGGTCGGTCTAAAGAGCCGCCTTCCTTGTAGCCATCTGTTCGGCCAGAAGAATTGGGGAGCTCGGCGCCCTGTCGTGCGCGGAGCCATACACCGTCTTCACCCCCCAGGGGGTCAGGCTGAGAACAGTGCCGGCCTTCCAGCCGAAGGTCTCGACAAGGTTCCACAGGGAGCAACCCATAGACCTGCCTACTCTGCCACGCGAAGCTTCTCAGGGCGAGAGCAGGGCCCCCGACTCCCTGGACATCAGATCGGCTCTCTCGGTCTATCTGGCCAGGACTCACCCCATCCGTAAGACGGAGAGGCTATTCATCGTCTCTAAGGGCCAGAGAAAGGGGCTTGTGGCGTCCAAGACCACTATCACAGGATGGATCAGACGGGTCGTCCAGCAGGCCTACACGGCGAATCAGTTGACCCCGCCACAGGGGATCAGGGCACACTCCACCAGGGCGATCGCCACTTCCTGGGCGGAGCGAGCATCAGTGTCTTCTGAAGATATATGCAGAGCGGCCACCTGGAGCTCCATGCACACCTTTGCTAGGCACTACAGGCTGGAACAGCTCCGGGACTTCAGGTCAGCTTTCGCTACCCAGGTACTGGCAGCTGCCTCCCCATCCGGACACTCCGACTCACCCGGATCCCACCCAGAGTGCTAACTGCTTCTTATCTCCCATGAGGTAATGTCTGGAGTGCCATGGGATGCCAACCAATCACAATGGGTGTTTACTCACCTGGTAAAGGTGATTGTGTTGGTTGGCATCCATGGCACTCCATGGCCCTCCCTCGGGAGTGTACTGTGGCTATTAAAAACAAACTGCGATATCTTGATTACTCTTTAACCCATGCCTCCTTCACTTAAAACGATGGAGCAGAGTAGACAGTCAGTGCACACCCATGGCTTCAGAATAAAATGTTAGGGTACCATTTTGAAGCCACACTCATGGTCAGCTGAACCCATGGTTTCACTTAAAAAAAGTTACAGTGCCACTTTGAAGCCAGTACTAAACGGACTCTACACTTATGGACTCCAATCCTCACTACATTCGTGGAACTCCACGCTTTTCCACAGCACACTTACAAAACAGTGTGGGGGAGAGACAGAAGAGTAGCCAAGAGCCTCTCAGTACTATTACTAATATATTTCCTCTACAATATTGACACCTAGTGGACATAACAAACACAAAAACAGGACTATTTTTATAACATGTACACATATTCATTTACAAAAAATTCTTTAATCTTAAAATTAAAATGGACCAAATTCATAATAGCAATAATACATGGCAGGGTGTAGTATATCATGGGATATTGTCACTTCTTGGGTACATGAGATACTCGGCCTGCAGCCTTATGCTTCACAACACACCCAAGGTGTAATGCTATTCTATGATATACAACACCCTGCTGTGTATTATTGCTTAAATATATGGAGGATATCATCCCGATTACCTGTTATACAAAATGGAATAAAGTCAACTCGGTCATTTTGCTTTAACCCAGAATGATACAATGCATTGGAATGGAGAAACTGTTTAACCAGGAAAGGCGCACTAAGCCAGATCTTGTTTTCAGGTACGATCTGGGTGCACAAGGAAGTTAAGTGACTTGCTCAGGGTCACACAGTATGCACGTGGAGGCTGACTCAAATGCAGATCTCCAGATTTGCAGCTCAGTGCCCTTAACCACTGCATTATACTGCCTTGCTGTTTTGTTATGTCAAATTGACATGATATAGTGTTATGTCCAATGCAGTCTGCATTGAGGGACAGGACCCATCTGGTCCTTGTTGTAGCAGTTTGTTGATCTTATACCATCTCACAGAGGGGGTTTCTCTTGCTCAGTATTCAAAAACTTCCATATTTTGGATCTGACAGGTGGACCTGCAGAAAGAGTGCCTCCAGGGCACTAGTCAGAGTGCCATTGCTTTGCTGTTAATCAATATTTATTAGAATTTTTTTAACAGAAGCACAAGAAAAAGGGAGGGGTGAGTTTAGTGTGCTTCTTGACATCTGTCAGTGAGTACTCACCCATACAGCCAGTGGAGAAATGCTCCTAGGCTGTTTTGTTGGGGGGCAATAGAGCACTGTGGAGGCAGTTACTAACCTGTGAAACAAACAGTACCACCCAGTAGGGGTAGAGTGATGGGAGACCTTCATCTCCATCACTCCCACTAGAAAAAGAAGGGATTACAGGAGCTCAATCCCTCTGCAAGGGCTGACAAGGTCCCCAGCAGCCGGAGGCCCAATTAATAAAAACAGATGCCAAGCTAGGACACCGAAAATAATGAGGGGGCTATAATGTTCCCCTGTCAGATGGAAGGGATACCTAGAGTCCAAAATGGAGAAAGGGAGAGTCAGGTAAGAGGACCATATCTTGTTCAATCTGACCAGAGAAACTCTAACCTTGTGTAAAAGCCTGGTAAACAGAAGCTAGGCTACTGACTCCAACATTCTGTATGAAAGAGAATTTCCACAGAAGGCCACTGCTGTAGTATGAGGCCATTGGCTTCTTCACTGACTGTTACCAACCATAAAAGGGCATGTCAGTCCAGGGGAAGCCCTGGTGGGAGGAGACCGAATAAAGAAAGTGAAGGTGACTGCGGTATACAGGACCCAAGGATGGAGGTACAGGCATCTATTATTCTGCCTCGAAAGACCTGGAGAAGTAAACAGGATCAGAAAATGTGAAGGAGGTCACCTCCAGATGCTCCACATTTCCAGCAATCATCATGCAGAAGGAAACCCATGGATTTCAGTTGTGAGGGTAGATATGGTATCAGTTGTGTAACAATTTGTAATGCAAAATTGTCCTCAACTATCAGGACACACTGCACGTACCACCCTTCAACAGGTTGACCAATAGTCTTCAGAAATCAGAAACTGCAAAGAGGCTGACCATTTCTTCTATGACTTAATGGTAGGATCTGAGATACTGTCCTGAATAGCTCCATAAATCAATCTGGCCCAGTCTTTTGGAAATGTTAGCCATTATGAACTAACAAGTGGGGAGGATATACCCTGTGGGGAGAGCCATTTATGAAACCAGAACTGTATCAAACTCAGGATCTGTAAAGATTTCCCGAATTCTGAGCAGGAGAGCCGGAAACAGTCCTGTAATCCTTCTAATGAGTCCAGGGTGCATGTCCTGGGGAAGAAAAGATCACCCATGTTATAATCTCACTAGACTTCCAAGTGTGCCAGTCAATCAGGTGTTTGCCAATATATACAACAGGGTTACGGCCAGATTGGGGAAGGGGAGTTAGTTCTGGCAGAGTGAGCATGCAGCCAGTATGGGATTGTAGCTTCTTCAAGGCAGACATGGAGGATACAAATAATAGGCCATGTCTTCAGGTGCAAAGGTATTGGGGCATATACAAACATGTCTAGAGGGCACTCTCTCCCTAAGTCCTGTTCTGTGTAAATGCATAGGAGTAATTCACTTAAAGGCCTGGGCCCTGAGGTAAGCAAGATGATACCAACAGAGCCAAGGGATGTTCTAATAACCCCTTTCCATTGCGAGTACAGCTTCACCTTACTGTAGTGGGGGTGGGGGGTTACCCACCTAAAAGAAGTTTCCCAATAATAATATTAATCTTTGAAAAAACATTAGGAGGCTGTATGGATGGACAGATGGGATAAATTATGAAACATTTGAGGCATGGTGACCATCTTAATGGCATCTATTTTACCAATCACTGATAAACGGACAGCCTTCCATCAGTCATGCTCAGTTCGTAGTTCCTTCAGGAGGGTGTCAGATTATTGGAACCCATGCATCTGATATTCCTTGAAAGAATGATACCCAGATATTTAATGGTATTCTTTGATCAATTTAGTCCAAAATGTATAACCAGAGTACACAGTGGGGTTAGTAGCAAAACCTCAGTTTTGGAAAAGGTAATCTTTAGACCTAAAACCTGCACAAAGTCCAACAGGAGTTGCAGCAAAGGAGGAGGAACCCTGTGGGAGGCATCCAATAGCAAGACCAATAAGTCATCTATGTACAATTTTATGTGGTATTCATGGGCACCTAACTGAATTCCCATCATACTTCTGTGTTCCCAAATTGCTACAGTGCAACCAAGGGCTCAATGGCTAATACAAACAACAAGGAGAAGAGGAGGTATGCAGGCAACCAAGCAAGATTTTATTTATTAAGTGCCCTTTCACTGAGGCTCATGGCACTGTACAAAATACAGGCAGATGAGAACATTATAGTAAGTGCAAAATGTAATAAAGTAACAGCAATCAAATCAATAAATAAATAAATAATGCCAGGTGCCTTTGGCCAGGCAAAAGGGTCAGAAAGGAGCTTGTTGTTTAGCACTTTCACTGTAGGGGTGGTGTATAGAGTCGCTACTCAATGTTGAAGGCCTGGGCAAAAACACATTTTACCCAGTACTAAACAGAGGTACTGTACTCCCACTCTACAGAATCAAAGGCCTTTTCAATGTTGACTGTTATGGCCACTTCAGGAGTGGGAGTAAAGCTTGTTGCATGGATGAGGTTGGTAAGGGAGGGAAGGTGATCAGCTCCTACCCAACCCTTCATGAATCCCAGCTGGGAGGGATGAATTAAATCAAGGAGAGTGAAAAGACATTCACCACTTTACAAGGATCTTTGCCAAACAATTTAGCATTGACATTTAACAGGGATATCAGCCTCTAGCTAGTGGGGGACAAGGAATCTTTTCCTTTCATTGGAAGGACAGTGATAACTGCCTCCCTAGTGGTGGGAGTTAAGCAATATGAGCTAAAAGAGTCAATGAAGACTCAGAGCAGGATTGGACAGACTGTTGGGCTCAGGGCCCACAGAAGGTCTGTGGGTAGTCTGTCACTAACAGGGGCTTGAGGAAGGCCAGGGTTCTTCCAGCTCTGCTAAAGTTAGTGGAGCATCCAGAGAGTCACTCTGCTCTGCCAGGAGGGACAGCATAGTGACAAAGACAAGGAAGGCATCACACTTGGCAGAATCTCTTGGGCCCATGGAGTAAAAAAGGGAAATAAATAATTTACTCATGGCTGTTTTAATGCCCTCCTGTGTGTATGTGTGGAATTAGCTGTGTCTCTCAAAGCTGCTATAAACCATGTGGCTTGTTTCTTCCATAGTCTATAGGACAACAATTTACCAGCTTTCTCACCTCCACCACAGTATCGGTGAAAAGTGCAGGTATGGGTGAGCTCAGTTTTGCATTATGTTAGTCAATCAAGCTGCAAGCGAATATTAGCTAGTTTAATCAACAAATGCCTATATAGTGGGAAGAAGGCAGCCGTTTGCAAGAGGTGTTTCATGGCGTGGAGCCAGTGATTTGGAAAGACGAAATGTTTCAAACTGACAAGTAGTTAAATGAACACCTTTTTAAGAGTTTGGAGCTCTGTGTAAAGGCATATTTAAGCAGCCACTTTTGGACAAGGAGAAGATTTCCAGAAGTAGATTGAATGCGGTTTCCTTTGTTGAAACTTTGGTGAATGAATGGCAATACTTATTGTTAACGAGCCCATTTAAGTTAAACCAGGTGGTAACTGGAACAGGGCTTCAAAGTGCTCCTTTTGAGGGTGTAGTATGATTATTTCCAGACCAGTGGAACTAAAATAAATAAAAATATCAACACTGCTTTATACAAATGGCATGAGGAAGTGACGTATTCAGCCACGAAACTGTTGCCTTAAGTATATTGGCGTGAAGAGAAGATTATAATAAACACATGAACTTTGATGGACTTTGGATTATATCTTATTAATTATTACATATTTAAGAAGGGGAAGAGGCCCGATTTAGATAATAAACGCTGTTCTAGAGATGACCGTTCGGCCTCCTGTTACCTATCCCTTCTACAGGCAAACCATATAATAGAGCCTTCGATAGTAACTTTGAAGGCCTCCCAGAGCGTGGATGAGAATACCTTGTCAGTATCATTAAATAGGGAGAATTCCATGGCCTCTTCCTTTACCCACCTGACAAATTCAGCATCCCAAAGGATTCAAGTGCCAGTAAGATCTGGGAAGCTCCAGACCACAAGCTAGGGATAGAAGGAGCGGGATATGGTCTAAAAGATATGAATGATCTATAGCAGAGGAGAGAGAGGCTTGCAGCTGGGAAAAAAACAGCCACCAGTTGAGCCAGCTGGAAGTGCTATGGGTGGCTAAGAAATAAGAGTAGTTCTTAATTGAGGGGGTTTAGGAGTCTCCAGATATTTGACAGAGCAAATTCTGACATTAGGGCCTGTATAGTCACCTCTTCTCAAACATGTGGCTCTGGGGCCATCAAGGAACAGTCCAGAAGAGCATATAATGTAAGGTTATAATCCCCAGCTATTAGTAGGGGGGATCCCACTAAGTTAAAGCACACAAATGCCCGTCCAAAGCCTTGGAAAAAGGTCATCTATGTTTGACCCATATGTATTATATAGTACAACAGGACCCTATGGGGTGGCAACCCAAAACAATAACTAATGGCCTTTTCCAGCTGTGAACTGGTCTTGTACAGTCAGTTTCAAGGATTTGTGCAACAAGATGGAAACTTCTCTCCTAGATGAGAGGGTGCAGCTAAGAGCTTTTAGTCTCACCAATTCTCTATGGAGCTTTTGTACCTTCTTTGGCTTCAAGTTAGTCTCCTGCAAAAAGGCTACCTTCACCTGAAGACGTTTCAGATAATTTAGACCCGTTTTCTTTTACCTGGGAAATGTAGCCCATGGATGTTTTTGATAACACAGATTATGTTGGCAATACTAGTTATAATAATAAGGAATATAAAAGTCAGATCCTCCCAAAGAAAATGCCAGGGAGAGGAGTGAAAAGTCCCCGGTGGATGAGTCACAGATCCTGCGAGGTAAATCACTGCTGGAAATACTACAAACAGCAAGCATGTACAATGCCATATTAGTGGTGATGAACAACTAACAAACTTCAAACCTCTATACAGTATCAGATTAGTAATAATGGAATACAGTATGATACCTCTTAAAGCAGGAAAAGGAGTGAACAAGTAAGTGAACAACACCAGCATGCCCATTGTCTTGTTCTATGTTGCTCATGCTTTGGGGAGATTTCATACTTATACAATTCTGTATTTGTTTAGATAACATTACATATCTGCCCATTCACCTTATGGCACTTTTTAACCAGTGGCGGATCCAGGTTTGGGAACATTTGGGAGCAGAGGGGGCATTCAGTCAATCATGGGCTCCACAATGGGCACTAAACAGTAAATAAAGATGGTGGTGGGACACCACTACTCACACTGGGGCAGCCAAGAGGGGTGATCCCCCCAGCCCCCCCTCTAGCTCCGCCACTGTTTTTAACATACCTATCTAACTTTTTTATTCTCTTTTTTTGCACCCCAACCACTCTTTTTTTGTTTCTTAATCCTTCTAAACACACTTCCCCAACCCACTCTCCATCTTGTGTATTATACACTGTAGCTGGTAACTGATTCCACCATACTTTGTTGTACAGTATTGGGTTGCGAATGTGTTTTCTTTCTTACATGCATAACTTACTGTGTTTATGTAGGACCCTATTGCTTTATACTATGAGTGATCACTCCTTGCAAATCCTCAAGTCCAGCACAATTGTGCCTCTATTAAATTAATATTCTTATTTTCATACATAATTTTTGGTACTGCGTATCATCTGTATGTAGTTATGTGCTAAGAAGAAGCTTCAGGTATTTATGCATTTTTGTATTAGTGGTTTTAAATTTGAACTGTAACTTTAAGAAATTTCTGTATAAAATGGGACTGTTTTGTATCATGACTTCACCCCCTGATGAAGACGCGGAGTGCCCTCAAAGTGCCAGAGTAATGTTTGCTTTTGTTTTGGGAAAATTAACTATCTTTGCCCTACTTTGGTGTGTGCTGTACATTTTGTGTTTTGAAGAGGAGAGAAGAAATTTGGAAATATATAGTGGGTAGTACAGATAATCTTTGAAGCTTCACAGCAATGGCACATGCAGTGGGGCTGAGGCAAACAAGAAAATGACTAAAGCCCTGCCATGGTCATGCTGGTAGGGGGATGAGAACCATAAAGTGGAAAGGGAAAAGGCTACCCCCTTCATTCGCAGGACCGAGATTACAAAAATGACTGAATGATCAGTTTGGATATTTGAAGCAGCACTGTAAGGGTGAAGGTGAAAACTGTTCTAGATCTTGCTAGCCAACATTTATAACTTCTAGCCCTCTGCCCCCAAAAAGGAAAATGTACAGTGCCTGGGGAGAGGAGTGGAGAAAAGCTGGTTACTGCTTCATTGGGAGGAGGGGTTGCTCTGCATAGTGTCTCCCTGTGCCTCTTCACCCTGATCAGTGGCCCAGCAACAAGTTGTCAGTGGTGTACTGCAATGGTGTGCCAGAGGAAGAAGAAGAAGAAAGCATGTCAGGACAGAAGGATGGGATGTACCCCATTTTGCATAGAGCTAAACAAAAAAAGATCAGACACTCCCTGCCCCAGGTGATTGCATGAGATGCAGAGAGCAAAGCAACAAGCAGTTCCCTTATGGTCATGCAGCTGAACAGCTATACTGCAAGGGAAGATGGTGCCCCCCAGCTCCAGTCCCCTTCACCTTATATCCAGACAATGCATTAAGGCATAGAAGCTAAAGGATAAGTAGGAGAAAACCAGAGATTTCCCCCTCTTTCTCTGACAAGAGAAAGAGATTGAGTAAAGATTAAGAAACAGAACATCATCAATTTCATACGTGTCTAGTTGGCCACACAGGAGGGCAGGAGACAGGATATCCTAAGAATGAGGTATCCATTCAACAGTCCTTGTGGTTAGGCAGCCAATCACCTCTAGCTATACAAGTCACACATATGAGGATAAACAGTCCTTCACCTCTGCAACCCCACCAGAGAGGGGGTCACACAGTGCCAGCGGGAACCTGGAAATGTCAGGTAGAAACATGCCCTCAAAACCCCTCGATATGTGGCAAACATAGCAGTCAAGGAAAAGGGGATGCCATCCCAATAGCCCTCAGTCTGTGGAGGGAAAACAGTGTAAATCTGCAGTCATAGCAAACAAGAGCAGAGTAACAACAGAAATCTTGTGAACTCTGAAATGACAGCAAAAAAGTAAATGTAAAATGCAGCTATGTGAACAAGTCACTTCGGGAAGGCCTTTGCTAACAAACCATGCTAGATAACTCAAAAATAAAAGGAAAACAGAGTCCTGAAAACCAGAAGACCCCTCAAAGCCAGCAAGAGGGCTGGAAATTCTCCGAGGACTATACTTGTAGACATCCAACACCTCCAAAAAAACTGTTACAGGTGAACACTCTTCCTTGACCCCACAGCATCACTGAACATCTCACAGGTGGTAAGCAAGACTGCCGTGGGGGAGGGGAGTGAACAGCCTACTCAATAGAACAGCTAAACAGTACCTGGGATAACAGTGAAGGCAGGTCCAATTCAGCTCACAGATTGTACAGGCTTCAGAGGCTTAACTGGAGAATCTTGACCAGATGAACTACCTGTGGGGAGAGGGATAATTGATGCAACATCTGCCCAGATGAGTACTGGGTCTAGTGGCACAGAACGTAGCAGGAAAGTGACTGAGACTGAGGTGGACTCTTCTGCCTCAAACTGGACTTCACTTAGTGTCACAAACTTATTCAGATGCCACACGTCATTTGAGGAAACCGACGACTGGGACTCCTTACTGCTGCTACTGGAGAAGGGTGTTTGCATGGCAGGCTCCTCAGGAGTTGAGTTTCAGGCATACTGCTGACCTCTAGTACATTTAGGGAGAATCAACTGAGCAGTGTCCTGTGGGGACAAGTTCTGATCAGCTGACGCCTGCCGTACTACATGGCTAGGAGGGGATTTGTTTCCATTGGAAGAGTTCCCAGGTGCTGTACGATGACATAGATAGTGCTACTACAAGAACTGAGCCTTAGCTGTTGGAGAACCAAAAGTCTGTGGAACCCAGTTATGTAGCATCCTCTTCTGAACTGGATAAAGCAATGAGTATTGGAGGCCCAGTACTGCAAGTCTGTGACAGACCACCATGTCGTCTTAAGTGGTTTGACAAATCCAATGAATAGTCATGAAGGAAGTGGAATGGCAGCCTTGTCATGAGTGGGGGCTCCCTGGTCAGACAGAGAAGATTTTCCATAGTTGGGAAACATAGAAATCTGGCCAAGGGTGGTCTGGGCCATTCTCCTAGTTCTGGTGTGGGGGCCAAGGAGTTGTGTGTGGCCTCTCTATGTCAAAGAGAAGGCAAATGGGGGCATTCAAGGTGACTTTACAGTACCTTGCAGGAAGAAGATCACAACCACACCTTTGGCCCCCACCTGGAACCCAAAAAACCTGATTTTGGATCATCAGGCCCAGTTTTCCAAGGTGTTGACTTTGTCCATAAAATAACATATTTTCATATCCTCTTCCCACAATTGGACATGGTTTTGGTTGGCCTGTGTTTCAACCAATGTGACCCTGGATTCCACCATTTCCAGTTCGCTGCAAATCACAGCAAGATCTCAGGAGGTTTGTGCAGCAGTGCCCTTCAGGTTCACTTTGTCCTTGAAGATATGGAGAAATGTGCTGCATGTCTGAGGAAGTGGTCATCATCCAGTAGATCCACCATCACTCCACTTTCAGGCAGGTCGAAGTAATTCTACAAAACAGAAAGTCAATGTTTTGTGGCCTCTGACTGAGGCAAACTGAGAAATGAATGGTTTAAAATGAAGCTTAGCTGTCACTGGTTATGATGCCATGAATAGTAGACCTGTCAGAGAAGTAATAGTAGTAGACAGCCTGTAAATGCTGTGATGCTTGGGCAGCCAGTTATGATTGTTGTATGAATTTTGTAATATACAAATATAGTATGTGATTGTCTCACATAAGACAATCTATGCTTCCATGGGTGCCCCAGGTTTCAGTGAAGCTACAGGATATGTAAGACCAGAGAGACCCGATTAAAGTACCCTGTTTTTTTTTTGTCTTAATTAGAACTGATCCAGCTGCCAGGATATAGGGCTCATAATGTTTTATGATTCCTATAAGAAAAACATTGAAACCAACATGGTGTTAAAAGTTGTAAAACCCTTTGAACTGCCTTGGGAACAAGAACCACCCAAGATCAAAGAGAAAATGTTTAATTAAGGAGACATATTTAGGAAGTGCTTTTTCTTCTGATGTCACCTTATTTAATATATCTCCTGATAGGACATCATGTTTGTATTTTTTTTTTATTATTCTAAAAGGAGGAGCTAGATGACTCACTGAAGTGGTGTGGAGACACAGTTTAAACTGATACTTGTGCCTGACATGAATGCCATATTATTTTGGAACTCTAGAAAGACACAGTTCTCTAATTTAACTGCACTTACAGAGGTAATTCATTAGACAGAAAAGATCTAAATGTATTTTGGTAGGAGTTTGTTCCGTAGTTTTCCTTGTTTTTCTTTTATGTGATTGTGATGCTCTTTGATATTTGTTCTATATTTTATCTTACTGTTTTTATCCATTTTTAGTAAACATATTCTTTAAGATTCTGCCTGGGTCTCCTCTGTCATTTTTTTGCATGTGGAGTTCTTGTATTTTTAAGTCTGACAACGGTTCAATGGCCTGATGGTGTTACTAAACTGGGAAAATGTAAGAATATACCTAAGGTCTTTTACAGAGTTTTGAAGGTTCATTTTGGAAGCCTGGCTTGGTGCCCCTGGCAAAACATTGTACAGCAATCCTCGAAGAGGGTACGTATCGGACCCTGTACATTGGGTACTCTAGCATAAGGTTCACAGTTTGAATCCCCCCCAGAACTTGAGACTAAAGGTAATTCAGACCCAAAAGCAGACAGGAAGGTTACCCTGTCTGTTACCTGTTCACACTTTTGTGCTCTGAGGTTGACACTGTGGGAGCAGAGGGCCTGACATGCTGAGTGCATTTGTGACAGACTTGGTTGGCAGCAGTGTGAAACAATTGGTAACACAAGCTTTAACTGTTCAGTGTGTCAGCTTAATTCTGTACAGCTCACTTGCAAAATAAGGCAGTGATTTATTTTTAAAAAAGGAAACAGAACTATATAATTTTGCTTACTGTCAAAGTTCCTACCTGTTTTATTTTTTTTTTCAAAGTGCAAGTTAGAGTAGCTGTAGTTAGGGAAGAAGATGTCTTACAACTACAGTGAGCACACTGCAGACTACCTGAAGCAGTTGTGCAAGGAGAGAGGAGTCCTGCATGAGGGGAGAGCCACCAAGCAGAACCTCATGGATGCCCTGATGGCAGCAGATGCCAAGAGCATTGAGTCACAGACTGTGACTGTAAAGGACCAAACCTTGGGCATGGAGGGACCAGTGGCCAGTGCAGTGTCCAGAACCAGTAAGGAGGACAGCAGGGCCAGTGCAAGTGAAGAGCCACAGCAGCAGGGGAAGATCACCAGCATTCTGGAGCCAGAAGCAATCAGGCTGCAGATTGAGTTTTGCAGAATGGAGCTGGAGTTCCAAAGAGAAAAGAAGTGAGAGCAGCGAGACACAGAGGGGAAGAGTGAGTGAGAACGTCGAGATGCAGAGTGAGAGAAACGAGCAGCAGAGGAGAAGAGAGAGTGAGAACGCCGAGCAGCTGAACATGAACAGTGAGAGGTGGACCGTGAGGAGCATCAACACCAGAGGCGACGTGAACTGGAGAAGCTACAACTCCAACCACCAGCACCAGAGCAGGTAAGTGGCTTGGGTTTAACTGGGACTACAGGACTGGGTTACAAATTAAATTCCAAATTGATAGCTGAATTTAAAGAGGGGGAGGATATGGATGCCTTTTTAAATTCCTTTGAAAAAGTTTGTATTCAGGCAAAGATTCCTAGAGGGTCCTGGAGCTTTCAGCTATCCCCGCTACTTACCGAGAAAGCTCAGGATGCATTGGGTCAAATGGACAATGAGGACAGTAATGATTACAGCAAACTTAAAGCTGCACTTTTAAAAAAGTTTGATTTAACTGAAGAAGCATGCAGAGCTAAATTCCATAAGCTCAGGAGAAGCTCTGACATGAGCTACGAGGAGCAAGCCACAAAACAACATCAGTTTTTAAAATGTTGGTGGCAAGGAATTGAAGCAAACTCTGTAGATAAAATTGAAAATGCTATATTGTTAGAGCAGTTTTTTGGGTCTGCCCAGCAGAGCTGAAAACCTGGCTGGAGGACTGAGATCTTAAAACAGTCCAAGAAGCTGCTGAAATCTCAGACCACTATGTCAAGAGCAGACCTGCTCTGAGAGCGAATGGAGCAGATGTGGCAGCACAGAAATGGAAAAGTGTGCCTTCAGTGCAGCTAAAACCCTCACTGCCTCCACTGAAACCAGTTAGCCCCAGGTTTCAAAGAAAAGATTTCTCTGAGAAAAAAAACAAATGGATTTGCAAAGAAACTGGGCATATTGCCAGACAGTGTCCTAAAAGGATGAGCAATATGCAAAATGGGGCTAGGAAAAAAGTTGGTTGTCTGTATGTCCCTGGAAGCATGACTGTGAACATGAGGAAACACATGCACAGTCATGGTGAATTATGTACAGGCACAAGGCTTAAGGGGCACAGGGACATCCCTGATGCTGGTAAAAGGGGATCTGGTAGAGCCTGGTCAGCTTATACCCAATAAATTTGTAACTGTTCAAGGGTTCACTGGTGAGGAGACCACATTGCCATTCGCTAGTGTTCTCCTAGACTTGGGTGAAAAAAGGGGGAACTGTGCAACAGGTGGCTGTAGCCAAAACTTTAGCAGTTGACATCATCCTTGGCAACAATCTCAAACAGGGGATGGTGTGTGTAGTTACCCATATCCAAGCGGCAAGGGAAAATTGTAGTTCCCTGGACTCCACAGACACCATTGTGGAAACCACTGGGAGACTGGTTCCCCAGCCTGTGTCTCCTGATATGGAGACTAATGAAAAGGGGGTAGAAATTTCCCCAGTAGCTGTTAATCACACAGCTATGGATGGTTACTACAAAGAAGGAGGGGGTGACCCATTGTCAAGGGGATAGGGATGACCATGATCCTGAGTGCCCTGATGCTAGTGCTAGTGACCCTAGTTTAGATACTGACGGGGACCTGTATCTGGCCTTGGGAATGTGTAAGGAGTTTGCAGCTACTCAGAAAAGTGACCCTAGTCTACAGAAGCTGAGGGCTTGGGCAGACTCTGCGGAGCACAGGGAGGTGACGATAAACATAAGGTTTATTGGGAAAATAGACTGCTGTAAAGACAGAGGGAGGGGTGATAGGCAGGCAGTTTGTCATTCCCAGGAGTACTCCGAGCAGATGCTCAAGACTGTACATGATATTCCCTTGTCTGGTCATCTGGCAATCACACACACTATGCAGTGGTTGGCCCAGAATTTCTATTGGCCCAACTTCACCCAGCAGGTGAAGGAGTATTGCAGGTCTTGTCACTGGTGCCAAGAAGTAGGAAAGGCAGGTAATAAAACCCAAGCCACCATAATTACATTGCCCATAGTGGAGAAGCCATTCCAGAGGGTGGGAATGGATATTGTGGGGCCTTTAAATACCCCGAGCTCCTCTGGGAAGAGGTTCATCCTGACTGTGGTGGATTATACCACCCAGTATCCAGAGGCAGTAGCCTTATCTTCACTGAGGGCAGACAAAGTGACAGATGCCTTACTTGGGATTTTCTCCCGTGTTGGGTTTCTGCAGGAGGTTATCACCGATTGAGGGGGTTCCTTCATCTCGGACCTGATGAAATGTTTGTGGGAGAAGTGTGGGGTGGTGCAGAGACACACGACACCGTATCACCACAAGCCAATGGGCTTGTGGAAAGATTTAAAGGTATCCTGAAGTCAATGCTCCAAGCATTTGTTGAACAGCATGGGAGAGACTGGGAGAAATACCTTCCCCACCTGTTGTTTACATACAGGGAAGTGCCCCAAGAGTAGACAGGATTTTCCCCCTCCGAGCTCTTATATGGACGCCGGGTACATGGGCCCCTAGACTTGATCTGGGAAGACTAGGAAGGCAAGCATGCCACCCAGGTCACTCCCATAGTGGATTACATCCTTAGGTTTAGGGAAAGGCTGAAGGAGCTTATGGGACAGCTCAAAGCAACCTGGCAGCTACCCAACAGAAAAAAAAAGTGTGGTACGACCGCAGAGCTAGAGCTCGCTCGTACACGGTGGGTCAGGAAGTCATGGTCCTTATTCTGGTCCAGAAAGACAAGCTGCAGGCTGAGTGGCAGGACCGTACAAAGTAGTTAGAAAGGTAAATGATGTGAACTATATCATAGAGTTACCTGACAGAAGGCATACAGAAAGAATGTACCATGTCAACATGATAAAGTCATACGCTAATATGACTGACATGGTGTTTGCAGTATGTAGTCCTGGGGAGGGGATGGACGAAGGAGACCCCCTTCTGGAATTGCTGGAAGAAAGCAAGTGGGAGTCCTCCTGGGAGGCAGTTATATTGTTACCCCAGCTGGCCCCAGACAAGATCCAGGAAGTATGGGAGGTTTTAGCAGACTTTGCCCCACTGTTTAGTGCCAAACCTGGACTAACCCCCTTAGCGACGCACAATGTGGAGACAGGGACATAGACACCAATAAGGCGGACAGCATATTGGGTGTCAGAGGCTGTCCAAAAGGACATTAGAAGGGAAGTGGAGGAAATGCTGGATTTAGGGGTAATCCAGAGATCCCACAGTCCCTGGGCCTCACGAGTAGTCCTTGTGCCCAAGCCAGATGGCTCTACTCACTTCTGTGTAGACTATCGTGGACTGAATGCAGTCACAAAGTCAGATGCCCACCCGATGCCCTGGACAGACGAACTCCTGGACAAGTTTGAAAGGGGACAACATACCTTATGACTATTGACCTGACAAAGGGGTATTGGCAGGTAGAGTTAACTGACAAAGCTAGGGAGTGGTCGGCCTTCATCACTCCGATAGGCTTAAAGTAAAAGTAAAGTAAAATAGGTTCTGATAGGTTTAAAGATGGCAGCGATATGTGAGCTGGCTGAGTTGCTCTGAACGCTGAGTTCTGAGTTTAGTTTTGTATCTCTTTTAGCTTTTTAGTTGTTTTACTTTTGTTTAGTTAGGGTGTGTGAGTGAGATATTTAGAATTATAAACCATATTTTTCAGGACAGTAGCCTAGCGGGGTTTTGTAGCTTTACGTTTTGAATCACAAACTGCTGGTGGTTTGAAACTAGCAGTAAATGTTCTTTTCTTGTTGAGCTGCCATTACTCTGTTACTGCACCGGAGCTCTGTTCGTTCAACCGCAATGTTTAACTGTCTATGTTACGGCTGTGGTTTACGAGTAAAACCCATAATCAGTTCTTCTCTGCAATGGAGATTTGTGGAGCTGCTGTTTGGAGTTATCGTTCTGGTAAATGGGCTGATTTTATGAGTGGGAAAACCCAGTGCTGAGTACAGCTGGAAAGTGAGGAACTTTCTTTGAAAGTACTTTCAGTGACTGGGGGAACATTCGAGTGTGGCTGTGGAGTGTAGAGTTTGTTGCCCTTACCGCTCATTTATGGAGCTGGCACTGGTGTGGTGAGCACACATTCAGTGTGTTGAATGAATATCTGAGAGCAGCTGTGTCCACTCCTCTGAACTCCAGGTATTTTCTCCTTCTGCCCTGGGAGGGATGACTGGCAGGTTTTGGGTTGTTTCGGTTCCCGGGGAGGCAATAGCAGGGGTTTGGACTGGAAGGTTTACTTCATCTGCTTTTGTTTAGGTAAGGATACTCTTGTGGACAGTGGGTGGCTGAGAGTCCAAATTCCCCTCTGTTTGGATTCCTATTTAGCCTATAAATTATTGTGGGTCTGTCGCTCCAGGGAAGGGGCAGGGGAAGGTGTCAGTTTACCTCTTGGGCCATAGCACCAAAATGGGGGTTATTAACTAGATTGGCCTATGACCTGGAGGGAACTCGGAGGGGCACAGGCTGGTACATAGTGTGTCCCCCGGGAATTTTTAAGGTTTTCTGTGGGGGGAGCAGTAGGCTGTCTCCTCTGGAACCTGTATTTACTGGTAGCAACCTATTGGTTTTTAGCCTCTGAGATTAGTGCTTCTGGCCTGAGATTTTGGAGTGGTTTTAAAAAGAGGAAATTGGAAAGAAGGAAAGGAGGACACTGGATTTGGCTAGTTAGGGAATTGTTTGTCGGCCCATTTGCCTCTGTGAACTTTATGATCAGACTGGTGAGATAGCGAGAGTATCTCAAACAGACTAAATTTGTACTCCAAATTCTTAGTGGATGTTACTGGGAGAGAGGAAAGCAACTTGGTTTGTTTTCTTTCTTGGACTGGGAGAGGGTGAGAGCTAGGGTTGTCAGAACCCTCTGAAGTTCTGGGTTCTAGTTCTAGTCTAGAACTTTTGAAAAAGTTCTAGGGTTCTAATCTTTTTTAGAACTTTTTAGAACTCGAACCCTATTTTTTTATTGTGCTGCCAGTATCGAAGATAGTATTAAAATACATGTAAAGGAAAAACTGTTCAATATAAGGGGGAGAGAAATTATCTTGTGTGACATTGATAGGAATACAACTAGGTTTATCTATGGTTTCTTCTGTTTGCTAAAGCCAGCAACTTAATACGTAACAGGCCCACCCACCCACCCATATGTTAAAGTTTTCCTGCTGCAGCTGCATCATAGTTCCTTAGTGAAAGAAAGAGGCACATTAGCCATTTATGTACTCAGCTATATATACTCATTGTCATGAATTATGAGAAAAAATAACTGATATTACCTAATTTCAGCTATTTGCTGCTTTCTGTTTTAAATGAGTAAATCAAAAGTTGCTATGTTTAAAAGATAGCTTTTATAACAAAGTTAAGTCAAGTACTACAGCAGCAGCATGTGGAACTGTTGCAAAACATATTATGCCATAACGTAGTCAGTCAAGACATTTGAATAAAAAATATGCCAGTCATTGTTGCTGGCAAAATGCATGCAATTTTCTAAGGTAATGCATACATATACCAACATTTTGTTGGCAATTTGAGTAATACTTACAACTTTCTAAGATGATGCATTTTTGCAGCTGATACTTCAATAAAATCTGTATTTCAGTCACATAAATAAAAAGTGGTTTCCTCACCACATACTAAGGAACATTTAATGTAGCTGCAGCAGTTGGCATGTGATGTTTAAGGGACAGCGCCTGTCAACCCCATTATGTATCAAATTATCACTACTTGTAAAGCAAAAACACTTTATGATACGTCACATTCTGTGAAAACTGCTGATGCAGATTTTCTTTTATTTCTGATTCCTTATTCTTTTTAAAGGGACAGGACAATTGTGCTAGGTGGCAGCAGTTTACAATGTATTTAATAAGAATATATATTATGTGTACAGTAGGTTGGTCTGTCATCATTTTTTCCTCACCATTCCCAGCTGATCACGAATCTGTAAATGAAAGAACTAAACAACACCCACCTTTCACCCCATCACCCATTCCACTTTTCTTCCACCACCCTCATCTGTGCAGTAGCACCCATGCCACCCTTTACACCATGTTAAACCAACCCACAACCCTCACCCATGTACTAGCATCCATTTTTCGTTTATGGCTAACATTTCTGTAATTGAAAAATAATAAACAGCTACCAATCAGAACTCATTGTTTTGTCCTCTTTAAAATTGAAAATAGACCGTCTCCTGTCCCAGCCCATACTGATGCACCACAAAGTCACAGAAGGTAAATCCAAAAATATATGTTTTCACTTTAACTATAAATAATATGATACAGAAAGGATTGATGTGACAGTGTCCTTTTATGCCAAATTTGGGCCTGTTCCACTGATGTTAAAATTGCCCTGTATATAAAACTTGTTGACTTTAGTTTAGACCCTAACTACAAAGCAGTTTGCCATGAAATGGTGAAAGTTTTGGGGTATATAGTCCAAGGTAGTAGATCGAGAAGGGAGAGACGACAACCAAAGTCATCACAGTCTGTAAAGTTTCCTTTTGGTGCAGAGACTCCGTCCCACACAGTATTTACCAGCCACCACCATCTGAGTTGTCATCACCATCAACATCCACAACATCAATCACTTCAGGATCAGTTTGTATACTCTTGTAGGGATACGAAAATCTTGACTTATTAACTTTAATAAAAGTTAACGTGTGTACATTTTCTGGCAGCAACCTATTTCTGGTGTCTGTCACAATATTGCCAGCTGTACTAAACATGCGTTCTGAAGAGACACTTGTTGCAGGACAACCAAGATATTTACAGGCTTCATCATACAGCTCTGTCCAAATTGACTTTTTGATCTCCAGTATTCAAAGGGCATGCATCAATAGGAATAGGCAGTTCTTGCAGGTAACTGTCTACCATGATGGACAGAGACCGCTCAGAAGAGGAATCAGCAGAAGCAGCTGGTATGGCAGCAATTTGGGAAAAGGTTTTGCCACAGATTTAGCTTGCTACTAAGGGTTGAAGAAGTGGCAGTTGTGGAACAACTACTGTTAATGTTTGGTGACTTTTCCAGTTCTGTATCCTTTGTGAAGATGAATCTGCATGTTGTGGTGATGACAACCTGAGGGTACTGTGCGTGTCTGTGTTTGACTCCTGTGAGTGCTGCAGCTCATCTAGCAACATACATTTGTACTGCTCTATATCATCTGTTTTTGGAAGATGTATAGCCTTGAACCTGGGATCTAAGAGAGTTGCAAGGATGTAGTGTCTTGATTTCGTCATTGCAACTAATTTGTCATTGGTTTTGAAGCTCGCTCATTCTCTTTACAAGATTCCCATGATACAGGCGACATGTTGTCTGCGCTTCAGATCTGTCTTTTCTATTTGTAGATTTAGAACACTAAGATGATGTGAAATGAGCATTATGAGTGGGATAACCTGACTCACAGATGCACCTTCAGAAGACATGTCCCTTGTAGCTGTCTCAAAAGGACCTAGGATACAGCACACTGTCTCCATTAATTTCCACTGCAGCACAGACAGCATAATGCCATCTCCAATAATGTAACTGGAGCAGTACTCATGTACAGCTTGCTTTTGCTCCAAGAGGCGCTGCAGCATATAAAGCGTTGAGTTCCAATGAATGGAAACATTTTGAATCAGCTTTTGCTGGGGCAGCTTGTGTTTTTGCAGTTCGGACAATGTCCGTATAGCCTTAGTTGAATGTGAAAAGTGAGTCACAATTTTTGCAAACAGCAATCTTACGTCCACTTGTGTTTCGTTGCTGAAATCCCTGACAATTAAGTGTAAGCAATGTGCAAAGCAAAACATGCAGAAATCCTCCATCCTGTACTGCTTTTAAGATGTTGGCTCCATTGTCACTACTATGAAGCCACATTTTAGACCGTGAGAATAAACCCATTCGTCAAGGAGGTAATTTAGTTCCTGCAAGATGTTTGCAGCAGTATGGCTTTGCCCAAACTTCTTTATATGCCAGCGCCATCTTTGGGGTGTCTTTGTTTTGAAGAAGTACAAGAAAACGTGACCCAATGAGCGTAAGGGACATGTAATCTATGTTTTGAGTGCTGGTCCACATATCTGTTGTGACATGAATAACCCCACCCTCTGCAGTTTTAAGTGCAAGCATCACTGTCACTTTTAAAGCCTGATAAATGTTTGGTATTTCAACATAGGAAAAGTACCTTGATGAGGAACATTGTATCGAGGCTCTGCTATAATGTCATGAGCTCCTAAAATCCTCATGATCTACCAAAGAGTATGGGAAGGGCTCCGGCTAACAGTTCACCAATTGGTGATTAAGATGAAGGGTCTTTGGATGATTTCTAGTAAAGGTATTCTTCCTTTCAAATGCCTGAGACAGTGTTAGCTGTTTGCAACATGTCCTGCTGGTTTATTATACACCGTGCTTCGATGGGCAGATGGATGCAGAGATGGTGGACTAGGACTTATACATTCAGTGCCATCACTGGATGTGCAACTGGTACTAATGGTGCTGGCATTGGTGGTAACAGTGATCCTAGGGCTGGCAGTGGTTCTGCCCGCATCAAGTTCAGACAATTCAGTATCCATTTCAGATTCCTGACCCTTCTCACGTGCAGTCTGGAAGATGGAGGACATGGGTTTTGGATGATCAAGCAAAACCGAATGCTTTTTCAGATGGCGTTTAAGAGCTGTAGTGCCAAGGCATGACACAACTTTACCACGGCTTACACTCTGTTTACACAGGGAACAAATTGCTCTGCATGGATCAGTTTTACTGACAGTGAAATAATTCCACACCTCAGATGTGACAGATTTTGTTTGAGTGCTAGGAAGATAGCTAAAGACTGTTTGTGCCTTTTCACCTGTCCTAACAGAACCTGGGACATGCTCCTTGGTGCTAGAAGAGTGGCAGAAGACTCTGATGGATTTTCATTGCTGGCCAACACAGAAGTGGTGGATTCAATGGATATGTCCTTTCATTGCCAACAGTGCTGGATGTATTTGCAAATGCACTACCTGATTCATTGTCAGCAGACTTGCTCATTTCACTTTGTTGAGGAAGTAATGATTTGTCGCGAGACACAACAGTGTCGGACTGAGACAAAGAGCTACTGTCTGAGTCAGAGAGGACTCACTGTCACTTGCATTATTGCTGCTAGTCACAGGGATCTTAACAGCATGATTGGCATACCTTATGGTGCCTCTCTGTGACCCCAGCAGCTGTACAGGTTTTCTTAAAAGGTCCCCCTTTACCACACTTCACTGTTGCTCTTTTGCTGTTTGTTGAATTTTTATCACGTGAAACATTTTGGTTATTTCTGTTAGCACCAGGATTACCACTACCACCAACACCTGCTCCAACACCAGCACTAGATGCTTCATCTATGTTGCTGTCAGCCATAACAGACAGTAAGTACCAGTACTACCAGTATACTACGGTGAACACACCACACACCAAACAATTCCTGTGTAACAAAGCAATGTGATCTGTGATCGCTGGCTACAACTCAAAATTTTATTTTGGTTGTGTGACACTGTGATACCGTGGACTGAAAGTAATTGAAGAATATGACAGTTTGCAACTAAAGGATCCCAGGTTCAAGGCTTACAGAATGATTGGGCTGCTGGGCATAGGCATACACATAGCAATCAAGGGTGCACAGCAGCAGGGTGATGGGCTGACCACAGGAGACGGAGTCACACTCGCCAACCAGGGAATGAGAATTATATTTCTACGTTTCTGTCATGTAAGGTTAATGCCACCACACAACTGGCCACTGGGCTTCTCTCTGTAACACACACTGGGTAGGGTACAGTGCAGTCAAGGGGCACACAGCAGCAGGGTGATGGGCTGACCACAGGAGACGGAGTCACATACGCAACCCAGGGAATGAGAATTATATTTCTATGTTTCTGTCATGTAAGGTTAATGCCACCACACAACTGGCCACTGGGCTTCTCTCTGTAACACACACTGGGTAGGGTACAGTGCAGTCAAAGGGCACACAGCAGCAGGGTGATGGGCTGACCACAGGAGATGGAGTCACATACATAACCAACAACTCAGGGAATGAGAATTATATTTCTACGTTTCTGTCATGTAAGGTTAATGCCACCACACAACTAGCCACTGGGCTTCTCTCTGTAACACACACTGGGTAGGGTACAGTGCAGTCAAGGGGCACACAGCAGCTGGTGATGGGCTGACCACAGGAGGAGTCAGATACACAACCAGGGAATGAGAATTATATTTCTACATTTCTGTCATGTAAGGTTAATGCCACCACACAACTGGCCACTGGGCTTCTCTGTAACACACACTGGGTAGGGTACAGTGCAGTCAAGGGGCACACACTGGGCTTCTCTCTGTGACACACACACTACACTGGGAAGGGTTCAGATTTATTTGCCTTTTTGTGCCCCCCTTGTATGCTTGTTGCTGGCAGCTGCTGAGTGTGCAGTGTGCACCACTGACTGAGCAGTGCTGCAGTTTCAAATAATCACATTTCACAAAGGTTCTTCACTTCTTCTTCTTTTTTTTTTTATTCTCTCTCCGAGTCCTCCTGAGTCCTCCTCCAGTCCTGATATTGATTGATCTCGGTCTCGATCCTCCCTATTCCCAGTCCCTTCCCAATTCTTGATTAATCCCTCCACCTGTCCTGAACCTCCCTAGTCCCACTCCCACCCGATTTTGAGCTTTTCAGCCTTTCTCTTGTTCTCGGTCTCACAGGAAAATGGATGATGGAAGTGGCCACTCGACAAGAGTAGCGTGCGCTAACACTTCTTGCTCACAGTTTAGCTAGGCTGCTGCTGCCTCCGCTCCGATCCTCTGCAAATGGCGCTCCTCCTCGCAGCACATCTCCCTAAATACCCCACAGATCCCACGGCTCACAAGAGCTTACCTTAGACCCCCACCTGACCCATACGTAGGGTATCGCAAGTGCAACAGACAAAGTCTCATCGCTCGCCGGTGATTCAAACCCTTTTGTGAACCGTTTAGTGTTCGAGTTCTAAGTTAGAACTCGAACACCAGGGTTCGAGGAGGGTTCGAATCTTTACCGAACTAGTTCTGACAACCCTAGTGAGAGCCTTCCCTGCCTAAAAGCAACTGTTGAACATTTGGTGTGCTTCATATATTTGGACACTGATCCTGTGATAATTATCTCTGGATTTCTTAATCATGTAATCCTATATTTTGGGATTGATTGTAATTTTATTGTATTATAGATTTTGTTTTGAGTGGGTGGAGGTTATGTTAATTTTGTTTCCCTGAGTCTCTCCTCTCGGTGAGCGTGTGGGGAGTTCCAGGGATTGTAATTTAGACTTTATTTTATTGATTTATTTTGGGGGAGAGATTTGTTATTTTGCTTCCCTGAGTCTCTTCTCCCTGTGTGAGCATGTGGGGGGGGGGGGTCTCAGAGAAACTATTGGGGTTGTTTTAAATTGAGAATTTATTTGGGGTTTAATTTGTTATTTAACTGAGGATTTGTTTAGGGGAGTTTTAATATGTTTAGGAGGCCTGTCCCCATGGTTGGGTGATATTCATCCTTCGCTCTTCATGCCCTCCGCTCTTTCTCCCCTTTCCATTACAGTTATCGACATATCAACACTGTAGAGCATTGGGTATTGTGCGTAGGGGAAGGAGGGGAGTTGGGGGGGGGTGAACATTGGAGGTCAAATGAGCAGTGCCATCATATTGGGGTAGTGAGATGCAGAAGATGCCCTGGGGCAAAATGGAATCTGGAATGGGGTTCTTCCTATCTGGTTTCCATACCCATGGGCACCACCAGTATTGGTGGGCAAGTGGTTCATGCAGCTCCAGAGGCCCGTCCCACCTGGGTGGTGTTGTGCAATGCCAGGCCCATAAAGAACAAGACTGCAGTCATTGCAGATCTTGTTGGGTCGGTGGATCTGGCATGCATTATCGAGACCTGGCTGGATGAGAATGCAGGCCCTATATTAGAGGCTGCTATTCCAGCCAGGTACTCGGTGTTACACTGCCCTAGGTTGGACCGCCGGGAGGGGGGGGTTGCGGTCTGTTTCAAGACCGAACTGGGCCTCATAAGTGTACCAGTAGAGGGGGGCTGAGTCTTTTGAGTGTACTGTAGTGGCAGGTGTGGGTTGGAGAATCGTTCTCATCTACCGTCCACCAGGTGATGAGAAGTGGTTTCTGCAGGAAGTAGCAGACTTCATGATCGACATGGCGTTTGAGTCGCCCAGGCTGACGGTCCTGGGCAACTTCAAAGCCTGGGTCAATGATGAAGTCTCACAGTTTGGACACCACTTCCTCCAACTGAGGACATCTTTGGGCCTTACACAAGTTGTTACTTCTGCCACTCATAAAGGTGGTCACTCCTTGGACTTAGTCTTCCTCCTAGGGATTGAAGCCTTTGACTTGGGGGTGGAACCTGTCGGTTGGTCCGATCATTACACTGTGGAGTTCAGTTTTTGCACCCTCATTCGTAGGCCTACCCCTGTGTAGATGGCCAGGTACTGCTCTTTGTGAGATGTAAGTTCTGAGGGCCTAGCAGCAGTGCTTGACCTATTGGAGTTTTCTGGAGTGAACGATGATACAGATGCCATGGTTTTGGCCTATAATAAAGTCATCTCCTTGGCTCTGGATTCAATTGCTCCTATCCGCGTTCATCCTCTCCCCCTTCGCCCTCAGTCACTATGGTTGGATGGGACTTTGAGGGAGATGCGGTGATATGGACGAAGATTAAAACGCTGTTGGTGGAGATCCACCCTTGATGCCGACCATCTTAGATTGATGGAACATTATCAACTCTATCCTTTCACAGTCTCCTATAAGAAGGCAGAGTTCCTGTCCAGGGAGATTGCGGCTGCTCAGAACCGACCAGCTCAGCTCTTTCGAACTGTAGATGGACTGTGCAACCCAGCCTAGCTATAAGTTAAAAAAAAATTCTCACAAATTGAGTGTGATGAGCATGCTCGCTTCTTTGTGGCTAAGGTGGCTGACATCAGGGCGGCACTCCAGCCTGCACCCTGTATGGGAGAAGCTGTGGATCAGCACTCAGTCATGGTCCCTAGTCTCTCCTGGAGTTCCTTTGACCGGCTAGAGTTCATTGATATCATGAAGATTGTCCAGTGTATGCATCCTACATGCTGTAGTTTGGATCTTGGCCCAGCTTCCCTGATAAAGGGTTGTTATGATACTATCGTCCCAGTCCTATCATGGATAGTCTGGTGCTCCTTGGAGATGGGTGCTTTCCCTAGCTCCCCTCCTGAAGAAAGCTTCTTTGGACCCAGACTGCCATGCTAACCACAGACCATCTCTAACCTCCTCTTTGTGGGGAAGGTGATTGAGAAAGTAGTGGCCATACAACTGGAGAACCATTTGACCATCCATGACATTTGTGAACCACTCCAGTCTGGTTTTCGAAAGAGGCATAGTACAGAGACAGCACTGGTTCGGGTGCTCAATGATCTCCTGATGGCAAGAGATTGAAAGCGCCATTCCATCTTGGTTCTTCTCGATCTTTCATCAGCTTTTGACACTGTTGACCATGGGGTACTTCTCAAATGCCTGAGGTTCATCTGTGGCCTGTCTGGTACAGTCCTCAGGTGGTTTAGATCTTTCCTTGCAGGCAGAACTCTGAGGGTGGTGTCGGGGATTAATTCCTCCCACCCAGTCTCTCTGTCTTGTGGAGTTTCTCAGGGTTCAGTGTTATCCCCCATGTTGTTCGCAGTGTACATGCTACCCCTGAGGTTTCACTGCTATGCTGATGATACCCAGCTCTACCTATCTTTTGTACCCGACCAGGATGGAGATCTCTTGGTGTTTAACAACTGCCTCACTGAAATTCAGTACTGGATGAATTCAAGCTGGCTAAGGTTGAACTCGGAAAAGACGGAGCTGATGGTTGTGGACACGGGTCACCGGATAGAGGAGACAGGAGCTGGTTTACCCTCAGGACTTTTTCTGGGAGATATCCAGCTCCGTAGCTCTGAACAGGTGCAGAACCTGGGGGTGATTTTTGATGACGAGCTGACACTACGATCACAGGTGACGGCAGTTGTCAAATCATCCTTTTACCATCTGAGGAACATCTCCAGGATTAAGCACCAAGTTCCATCTAGTGATCCGCCTACATTGTTCCACGACTTTGTGGCCTCACGTCTTGATTACTGCAAATCCCTTTCTCTAGGGCTTCCTGGGGTTGATATCTGTCACTTGCAGCTCATGCCGAATGCTGCTCCCCGGCTATTGACAGGTGCTTCTTGTACCTATCATATCTCTTCAGTTCTGTGTGAACTGCACTGGCTGCCAATACAGTGGAGGATCACCTTTAAAGTTGGTCTTTTGACTTACAAAGCCCTACACGGACTTGGCCCGGACTACTTGAAAGAGCTTCTGGTACCTTACTGCCCTAGGTGATTGCTCTGCTTGGTGGACCAGGGGTTGCTAGAGATTCCGAGGGTCTCTTTAAAATCTTCGGGGGCCTGTGCTTTTATGTACATGATCCCTGCCTTTGGAATACTCTGCCCAGTCCGCTTCGGCAGTGTGCATCCGTGGAGGAATTTAAAAAGGCCTTAAAAGACCTATTTATGATCAAAGGTTTACCCTTGTTGATGATATTTTATTGTATTTTTATAAACTCAGCAGTTTTAGACCTGTGTTATTTCTGTTTTTATGTGTAATTGTTGTAAGGCACCTTGGTTTAAGAAAGGTGTAGTATAAATAAAGATTTATTATTTATTATTATACTATTATTTGAATTTAAAGTAATGCCTTTCGGATTGAAGAAGGCCCCGGCCACTTTCCAAAGGTTGGTAAACCAGGTGTTAAATGATGCTGAGAAGTACGCCATGGCATACCTGGATAACATTGCCATGTTTAGTGCCAGCTGGGAGGAACACCTGTCCCAACTTAGGGAAGTGCTGGGCAGGATACAGAGGGCCAGGCTCACTGTCAAAGCTGAGAAGTGCCAGGTGGTCATGGCTGAAGTGGCATACCTCGGGCATGTTGTAGGCTGGGGACAGCTCTGTTCTACTCAAGTAAAAATAGAGGTGATTGAGGCATGGCCCAGACCAGAAATGCAGAAGCAGGTCAGGAGTTTTCTAGGGACAGCAGGGTACTATAGGACATTTGTACCCAATTACAGTGCCTTGGCTGCTCCCTTATCTGATCTGGTAAAGAAGAAGATGCCAAAGAAAATTACCTGAGAACCAACCTGTGAAAAAGCCTTTACCAGACTGAAGGAGGCACTGTGCTGTGCTCCTGTATTGACAAGTCCTGACTATAGCAGACTCTTTATAGTCCAGACTGATGCCTCAGATGTGGGTATTGGGGCAGTACTGAGCCATACATCCAATCAAGGGAAAGATCACCAGGTAGTGTACCTGAGTAGAAAGTTACTTCCCAGGGAGCAGGCTCACTCTACTGTGGAAAAGAAGTGTCTTGCCATAGTGTGGGCCCTAAAGAAGATAGAGCCATAGAAACATAGAAGTTGATGGCAGATAAGGACCGCAAGGCCCATCCAGTCTGCCCATTTCTTTTTTTACCTTATGAATGTGCCATCGGCCTTTGCTCTGTCAATGGCCTACCTATTCATACTCATCTGTATTGCTCCCTTAAGCCTATCCCATGCCTGTTTGAAGCCCTGAACTGTATTCATACCCACCACTTCCTGAGGCAGGCTGTTCCATGCATCCACCACCCTTTCTGTGAAAAAGAACTTTCTCATATTACCCCTTAATCGACCTCCATCTAATAGCATGCTGTGTCCTCTTGTCCTGCTATTTTCCTTATATTGAAACATGTTAGACTCTTTCACCTTGTTAATGCCCTTAAGATGTTTGAATGTTTCAATCATATCACCTCTCTCCCTCCTTTGTTCTAGGGTATACATATTGAGCTCCGTTAATCTGTCCTCATATGTTTTCTGATGCAGTCCCTGCACCATTTTAGTTGCCCTTGTCTGGACTACCCCAATCTGGTTAATGTCCTTGTGAAGTTGTTGCCTCCAGTACTGCACACAGTACTCCAGATGGGGCTTAACTAGTGTCTTGTAAAGAGGGATTATTACCTCCCTTTTCTGACTTGTGATACCCCTACTAATACACCCCAACATTCCCCGAGCCTTACTTACTGCTTTAGTGGTCTGCTTGGATGATTTCAGGTCATCAGTGATGATGATGCCCAAGTCTCTTTCTTCCCTTGTGACTGCTAGCAACTCCCCTCCCAGCCTGTATGTGGTTTCAGGGTTTCTCTTCCCTATGTGCATGATTTTGTACTTCTTTGCATTAAGCTCCAGTTGCCACTCTTTCGACCATTTTGCTAGTTTATCCAGATCTCTTCTCATTCTGCCCAGCCCATCTGGATCATCTACTGTATTGCAGATCTTGGTGTCATCTGCAAACAGACAAACCTTACCTTCCAGTCCATCTGCAATGTCACTGATGAAGATATTGAAGAGGACTAGCCCCAGGACTTAACCCTGAGGTACCCCACTTGTGACTTGCATCTCTTCTGACTGTATACCATTTACCACCACTCCCTGTTTTCTGCCCATCAACGAGTTTGCCACCAAGTTGACCAACTTCTGACCCACCCCGAGCCTACCCAGCTTATTAATCAATCTTCTATGTGGAACCAGTATCGAAAGCTTTGCTGAAGTCAAGGTAGGCGACATCAACTTCTCTCCCTTGGTCCACCACTCTGGTTACCCAGTCAAAGAAATCTATGAGATTAGTTTGACAGGACCTTCCTTTTGTAAACCCATGCTGTCTTGGATCCTGTGCTCCTCTGGATTCCAGGTACTGCACTACCCTTTCCTTAAGAGTGCCTCCACCAACATGCCCACTAAGAGTAAGACTGACTGGTCTGTAGTTCCCTGCCTCCTTCCTGCACCACTCTTGTAGAGCGGGATCACATGAGCCTTCTCCAGTCTTCTGGGACCTCTCCTGTGCTCAAAGACTCACTAAACAGTTCTGATAATAGCTCTGCTAGTTCACCCTTAGCTCTTTAGTACCCTGGGATGTATGCCATCAGGTCCCATTGCTTTGTCCACCCTGAGCTTATCGAGCTCTAGTGGACCCTTTCTTTTATTGAAGGAACTAGTGCACACCACCCTCCCCCCTGTGTCCATGGTGCTGAACTGTGGGCCCTGCCCTACCTTCTCTTCAGTAAATACTGAGCAGAAGTATCTATATAGGGTAGCTGCTTTTACATGGTCCTCCTCCTCACATGCCCCCTTATCCCCTTTCATCTTAACAATACCCCCTCTGGACTTTCTCCTTTTACTAATGTATCCATAGAAAGTCTTTTCACCTTCTTTTACTTTTTGTGCTAGTGTTTCCTTGGTTTGGGCCTATGTCTGCCTTACTGCCTTCCCTGCTTCCCTTAGGGAAGTTTGGTATGCCTCCCTGTCTTCATCCTGCTGTGTTCCCTTATATTTCCTGAAGGCCAGCCTTTTGGCTCTGACCTTTTCTGCTACTGTTTTTGAGAACCAAAGTGGTTTCCTTCTTCTTTTGCACTTCCTTTTCTCTCTAACACTATGGAATGTTGCTTCAAGCATTGCATCCTTAATGCTTGCCCACTTTGCCTGTACCCCCTCACCTGTATTTCTTTTGGCCAGGGCTAGCTTAACTCTGTTGGCCATCTTATCAAAGTCAGTTCCTCTGAAGTCCCATATTTTTATGGGCAGCATTTTGAGGTACAAACTGACCACAACCTCCTGGTTTGGTTGACACAAATTGGAAAAACTAATAGTAGACTATTAAGATGGAGTCTTGCCTTACAAGGGTATGACATGACGATCTTACATAGGGCTGGAGTAACCAATCAGAACACAGATGGCTTGTCGCGTCTATATGAGGAGTGAACTGACTTGGGGAGTTCATCCCATGCAGGGGATAGAGTCCCCAAATTCTAGGGAGGGAGGATTGTGACACTCAGCCAGCTGGTTATGATTGTTGTATGATATTCTTAAGCCCTCTTCCCCAGTCCACACCTGCTGCATGCAGCAGTCGGCTACAGAACACTCAGAAAGTCTCCGGAGGGCAAAGAGGTAATCACCAGCAACCTCTACTCTGGCCTGTTTTGGGAGGGGTGATAGCCCATCAACACTGCTCGTTGACTGTCCTGCCCGGCCCTCAATTTATAGGACCTCCCCAGTCACAAGACAAAGTGTTCACTTTCTCCAATAGCAGCTTATACTATCTCCACTAGTGGCCACCATAGTCTTTTCTCATTTCCTCTCCTAACTTGCCTATCTCTCATTCGCCACACCTCACTTCCACCCTCCCTCTAACATCTCTGCATGCAGTTGCGCCATCTGACCCCTAGGAGGCAGTATTGCACTCTTCTTTCCAGCCCTCCAACCTAGTAGTCCCCTCCAGTTCCACTGCTCTACACCCCCTCCAGAACTACTCTTCCCCCCCTTCTTATCACTGTATCTCTAGCTCCTTTACTCTCCACCTCCCCCCAGGGCTCAAACCCTGTATCTCTCACACCAAAGGCAGGCACCTTTCCTCTGTGCCATCCCAGCTGCCACATGAATAGCTGTTTTTTAATCTCTCTTATTTTTTCTCTCCCACACTTCCTGTCACCAGCATGGTCAACCCCTACACCCTTCTTGTCTGCGTTCTCATGCTCCTCAGTACTATATCCACTCCCACCCCATCAAATGCTACCTCCACTCCCCAGTTTTCCATGCTACTTGCATTTGACCTCATAGCACCACACCCTATAGTCATTCCTTCCCATACCCTCCACCAACACCCCCCACCAACACCCCCCACCACCCAATACCCTAGTCCTAGGTACCAGCATCTGATGCATGCTGCCCATAAGCTCTTTGCTCTTCCCATTCCCTCCTTCCTACCCCAACACACTGCACCAAGACCTGACATATCTTCTCCAAAAAAACCATCAAGCTGCTTGTGCTCAGAACACTTTCCCTCCTCCTACTCCTCTCTGGAAATATACACCCCAACCCTGGCCCCCTCACCTCCCTCACCAAAGCACAAGCAAAATCCCTGTCTTGCACATCACATCCATCAATATCTGTAGTCTTACCAAGAAACTCAATGACCTCCAAGTCTGGATCACCCAGCACCAACCTCATGTCCTCGCCCTCATTGAAACGTGGTTGTCAAAATCTATACCAGATGCTCATATATCCCTACCCGGCTACACCCTACACCACCTAGACAGAGTAGGGAAATGTGGAGAGGACTGTGTAATCTACTTTTGGGACCACCTGCAAGCCCATGCCCACCCTCCTCCGCAGCTGGCTAGTGGTGCACAAGCTCTATCAATTAGCATCACACCTGTCCCCCCTAGAGCCCCTGAGATCATCACTACAGCATACATCCTATCCCATGGACAGAAACCCACCTACCAATCCCTCCTTGGCTATTTCACCACCTCCCCCAAAAACTGAACTAATCACACTCGGCGACCTCAACCTAAACTCTCTCCCTCACCACCTCCCACTTCAAGGATGCACTAGCTGCCCTTGACATCACCCAACTAGTATCCACTCCAATGCGAATAAACCACAACACTGGTACGGCCACCTTACTTGACCTAGTCCTCTCCAACCGTCCCCATAAAATCTCTGACCTCTCCATCCTCTCAAACGCCCTCAGCGACCACTCTCCCATCCTCTTCAAGTGGTCCTGTCATGCACCTAAACCACAGCCTAAAACAATTTTCTCTAGACCTCTTAAGTCCAGCAGTCTAAGGAATCTTAGAATCCATCTAATGCACCTTGACTGGTCTCCTATATACTGCAGTCAGAACTTAGATGCAGCCCATAGCTACTTCATTGATGTATTCAACAGAGCTTGCCACAAATTTACGCCTCTAAAAAAAAAGATAGTAAGAGCCTATGACACCCCATGGATCACCTCTCACCTGCTTGACCTCATGAGGTGGTGGGATGAATTATGGAAAAAAGCCCTAGACTCAGGAAACTCACTAGACAGACAGCACTACCGTGCTGCTCGAAACAGCTGTACATGACTACTGGTGGAAAAAAGTGAGGAAATTCCACCTGAAGGCTGATTGGTTAGCATTCCGTACCACTAGGAATGCTTGTACCAAGCTAATTAGGTCAGAAAAAGCTAGGTACTTCCAAAAAGAACTAGAAGACAATAAAAACAACTCTGCCAAATTTTGGAACATCCTCAAAGAAGTCAAAGGTCAGTCCACTGCAACACCCCGTCCAAACAAAATTGTGTGTGTTGGTACCACCTATATGGACAAAGCTGATATACTACAAAAGCTTAATGATCACTTTGCCACTGCAGGACTTGCCTTTGACATCTCACCTATCAGCAAACTTAGCCTGACAAGAGACTACACTGTTGACTTCACTAATAATCACAACCATAACCAATCGCATCCCACCCCCTTCAGCTTCCTCACAATTACGTTCAAGCAAATGGAGGACCTCCTCCTTTCTCTGGATACAAAAGAGTATGTGTGCAGATAATATTGAACCTTACTTCCTAAAACTTGGCCATACCTATCTGACCGCCCCCATTACACACTTATTCAACACCTCTCTGATTCAAGGTGAGCTACCTGTCTTGTGGAAAACTGCCCGCATCCTACCATTATTCAAGACTGGGGATCTGAGTGATCTGAACAATTACCGGCCTATTTCTATACTCTCCGTCCTCTCTAAATTACTTGAAAAAATTGTCAACATCCAACTTAGAGAACATTTGGATTCACAAAAGTTGCTAAACCCGGCTCAGTCTGGCTTCAGAGCCAAACACAGTACAATATCGCTCTTGCCAAAGTAACTACAGACTGGCAAATGGCCTTGGACTCTAAAGCATGTATTTGCCCTCTTCCTTGATCTAAGTAAGGCCTTCAATACTGTGGATCATACCATCATGCTTACTGCACTGAGTAACATCGGACTTGATAGTTCTGCCATTAAATGGTTCACCAGCTACCTAACCAATAGTTTACAACAAGTCAAAGCCATAGGAGATCTGCCCCACAAAATCCTTGTTACGAGAGTCCACAAGGCTCCATCCTGGGCCCTATCCTCTTTGCAATATACATCAATAATCTGGACTCACAGCTGGGCACAGCAAATGTGTACTTATTGCAGATGATACTGTACTCTATACCACAAATTCATCCTTGGATCTGGCCCATGAGTACTTACAGAAAGACTTTGTCACCTCCAATACAACCTTCTCACTCATAAGCTCCTCCTCAATGCCAAAAAGACTAAAGCAATGATTCTCTCACCAAAGTCTGCATGGATGTCCATATCACACAGATCCGAACACTCTTAGATGAACCCCTTGAAGTAGTTGATACCTTTAAATACCTAGGGTTCTGGCTGGATAATAAGCTCAACTTTCTGTGCCACTTAAATGAAACCTTGAAGAAACTAAGACAGTGATTAGGTTTATTCTATCGCATTAAACACCTACTCACGTTAGAAGCCAGAATGAGACTAGTACAAACTACATTCCTACCTATACTGGACTACACTGACTTCCTTTACAGTCATTGCCCATCAACGATGCTAAACAAACTGGACACCCTTTACCACCGTGCTTTAAGATTTATCTTAAATCTACCCCGTAGTACACATCACTGTCGTCTATACCAGGTTTCGGGATGGACCTCACTCTCAACTAGAAGAAAAAGGAATGCTCTCCTCTGGTTTTTTAGAGCATTATCTGATAACCTCCCTGCATACATCTCGAACATCTTCAAATGGGCTAAAGGTTCCTATGGCCTGAGACACTTCTACGTAATCTGCTTCCAGATTCCTAGAGTGAAAACTACCCTTGGCTCAGCAGCAATCAACTTCTCACTTCCATCACTTTGGAACACTATGCAAGACTCATTAAAATTATCCTCACCTCCAAGCATTTTCACAGTCAAAGCTCTATTAACGGATTATCTGAAGGAATCATGCAACTGTTTCAGATGCCGATGACCCCTAAGCCTCGGGTGCCACTCTCAATTCCTACGCCTAAGTATCTCATCCACCCCACATTACTAACAACAGAAACCTAGGACCTACAAGCCTAGTTCCCTTAATCCAAGATGACCCTGCCTATTCTCTACCTTTTACCTATTCTGGCCTCCTTTTGGCTGCCTACTCTTTCACCCCAATTTCTACCCTATTCCTTAATACCTCCTTATCAGACCTCAGCACTACTCTCCCACCAAACTTCTTCAGTCAAACTCCCCCCTTTCCCCCACTCATCCCAATGGCTCTTCCCTTCCACTGCCAGACCCTCACCCCTCGGGATGCTAAATCTTACCTTCTCAAAGCCCTTAAGAAGACCTGTCTCAGTACGGACATGATTGACCTTAGAATTCTGCATTTGACCATAGATGAGGTCCTCTCCTTCTCTCCACTAACCGCACTGCTCAACCTCTCTCTCTCTCTGCAAAGAAAAGCTCTCCTCACTGTGGAAGACAGCTCTCATAACCCCAATCCACAAATCTGGTGACCTTCTCTCCCCTAATAACTACCACCCCGTACATATATATATACTTCCCCCACTCTCCAAGGCCCTTGAGCTCATAGTGGAGGATCAACTCAGAGTGCCTGACTAAATACAATCTCCTGACTCCTGAACAACACAGTTTCAGAGAAGGGCATAGTACTACTACAGCCCTCCTCGATTTCACTAGTTTCATACACTCTGCTCTGGATAAGGGCATGTTGGCTGGTGCCATCTTCCTGGACCTATCTAAAGCCTTTGACATCATTAATCGCCCTCTTCTCCTCTCCACCCTATCTCAAGTCGGCCTTGCCCAGGGCACCCTTAGTTGGTTCACTGACTATTTGTCCAACCAGCCTCAAAAGATGAAAATCAACTCCATCACCTCAAGCCCACTCCCTGTCCACTCTGGAGTACCACAAGGCTCCATTTTAGCTTCCCTTCTTTTCAGCCTCTTCCTAAATTCTCTCCCCAAAGCCTTCACTGGTAAAATCCTGCTCTACGCTGATGACGACGTCCTCTATGCATCTCATCCAAACCCATCCCAACTTGAACTCTCCCTCCAAACCTCCTTCATGGAGGTTGATTCCTGGTTCACCAAACACAAACTCGTGCTTAACCAAAAAAATCAAAGACTATGCTCTTTGCCCACTGCCAGAACAAACTTAAGCACAACCCACTAAAAATAAGCACATCCACCACTCTACCCCTTGAACAGGTCCACTCGTTCAGATACCTCAGCATAACTCTTGACCCTGCCCTTACTTGCCATGACCACATACATCAACTCTGCTCCAATCTAAACTCCCATATTGGGCTCCTCTACTGTCACCAGCAATGCCTTCCCCTGATGCTCTCCAGCTTGCCATCTCCTCTTCAGAACTGTCAGTGGTTGAGTGTGGCATCGTTATCTATGGGGCGGCCAATAACACTGCCCTAAAAAGGGTCAAAGTATTGCTCAACAAAACCTGCCATCTCTCACTGGGCTGCCCAGTATCACCCACACTGCTCCCTCTATAGCCAAACCACACCTGCCAACTAGCCAAAAAAATCTCTGCTGGGCTCCCGGCCCCTTGCTTCTCCTTAAACCTGCAACTGATCCCACATGCAAGGCACACCAGGAGCTCCCTCAAATCATCTTATCAGGTGCCAAGGCAAAAAAAAACTCACTGGGACAGCGCTTCTTTCCCTATTGTGCCCCAGCTTGACTTAAGTCACTCCCACAACACATTGTTGAGGAGCCCAAGCTTGGTCACTTTAAATTCCTTCTGCACTCTCACCTTCAAGCCTCATGCTCTTGTACCTGTCCCTAATGCCCTCTACCCACTGCAATACTTTTTGTCCTATCCTCTGGCCTCATTCCCTCTGGCCATAACGTGGACACCTAGCCCTCCTGTTTCTCCCCCTGCTCTCTCTTCTTACCTGACCTCTGACAATGGACTCTGTCCAGCCTCTGACTTCTTCCCAACCTCTGTGCCACCCTATCTTTTTTCCCCTACCCAGCCCATACAATTCTTACCCATGGCCAGCCCTATGCCCTGTTGTCTCTCCCCCCTTTCCTGAACCTAAGATAGTACCTAGCAATGCCTCTAATACTATGATTCTTGACCATGATGTTGTATATACTGTAACGTAGTATGCTCACTATTTATATTGAACTGTACCTGTCATAAACACCTGTATTTCCGTTGTATGTTATATGTACTGAATTTGTTTTTGTACTTGATTTGGAGCCTTTGTAAAGGAGTCTCTAACTCAAAGGATTGTAATTCCAAACTACCAAATAAATAAATAAATATAAAAATATAGTATGTGATTGTCTCACATAAGACAACCTGTGCTTCCATGGGTGCTCCCCCACCAGGTTTCAGTGACGCTACAGGATATGTAAGACCAGAGAGACCTGATTAAAGGTCTTCTGTTTTTTTTTGTCTTAATTAGAACTGATCCAACTGCCAGGATATAGGGCTTGTGAAGTTTTATGATTCCTATAGGAAGAACATCGATACCAACATGGTGTTAAAAGTTGTAAAACTCTTTGATCTGCTTTGGGAACAAGAACCACCAAAGATCAAAGAGAAAATGTTTAATTAAGGAGTCATATTTAGGAAGTGCTTTTTCTTCTGATGTCACCTTATTTAATATACCTCCTGACAGGACATCATATTTGTATTTATTTTTATTATTCTAAAAGCAGGAGCTAGATGACTAACCAAAGGGGTGTGGAGACGCAGTTTAAACTCATACTTATGTCTAACATGAATGTCAGGGGCTCTCTGCCCACAGAGCTGCTGTGAGACCTCCCGTCGAGCAAACCACCAGCAACCCCTTTTTCTCAGGGGCTCTCTGCCGACGGAGCTGCTGTGGGACCTTCCCGAGCAAACCACCAAGTACTGGAATGGACGGTATCTGCCCTGAATTCAAATTTGGTGCCTTTTCCTTTGCAGCTTTATTCTGATTCCTACCGAAGCCTCTGCATTGTTTTTTCCTAAGACCAAGCTAGCATTGCACTACTGGGTCTAGGAAGACTGTGATCCTTGTTTAAAGTAGTTTTTATCATGGGATCCGAACTTTACATTAGCTTGTACAATTGGAAATAGCACATTACTGTAAGCCTGAAGCTGCTTCTGCTTCTCCGTGGTTGGTCTTTTTGAAAATGCAGCAGCACAGTCTCCCTGTTGGACCTCACTCCATGAGGCTGTTGAATTAAATTGGAATTCTCACTGAGTTAAATTATGTAGGCTACTCACTTAATTTATTACCTGTACCTGCTAGTGAATCCAGCAGGCAGTCACACGGAGGGCTTGTTAGTTTCCTTCGGGGCCACAGTAGGATTTTTTGGTTATGACTGAGCTAAATTAAGTAAACATTTTATTTAACATGTAGTAAGCACTCCAGAGGATCCTCAGTCTTAGAACTGGTCAGACAGTGCTTGCTCTTCTCCTGTTCCCGGTGGCCATGCTCCCAGATGCATCTGCTGCAGGTATTTGTGCACTGTCTGTCACCTAATACCCTCCCACCCTTAGCTGTGCTTACTTATATAGGTCCAGGCTTCCATGTGATACTTGTGCAGGAAAATAACTTTTTTCTCTATCTGTCTTGAATCCCATCTGCAGATTATAGCTTATCACCACTAGGTGCCATATTCTATCTATCCTGACTTGTTCTCATCTCTCCTTTACTGAATTCTGAATCTACTTGCACTCCCTATCTGGCATAGACTTCCCCCTTGTCTACCTCCACTGTTCCCTATCCAGCTCACCCCCTCTATCCCTAGTTCTCTCTTTGTGGCTGTTCCCCCACTTTTTTAGCTAATTTTCTCCTGGGCATTAGCTCCACCATGGAGCCTAGATCATCCTTGTATCTCCTTGTGCCCCTGTTTTCTGCACTATTGGCCCTTAGCTCCTTATCCCTAATGGCTGGCACTCCTTCCTTCCTGGTGATATCCCCTCGTAATTTTATCTACTCAAACATGATTGCTGAAGGTTCCCTCTGACCTTGTCCTATAGTTTACCTAAGCTATAAACTCCTCGGGTCTCTACTAAGGCACTTGGTGTACAGGAGACTTATCTCCCCAACCACTTTCACTTGTGCTACAACCATTGCTCTTCTATGTGTCATATTCCTAACTCTTACTCTAACTGGAGACATTGAAACTAATCCTGGCCCCTCAACCTCCCCCAGCATACTTACCCCTATCACCTCTCATCTCCCTCCTCAGGCTCACAGCCTGTCCATCACGCACCTGAACATCCACAGTCTGCTAGCTCATCTCCCCAAGCTGGAGGCTTGGGTTCTGGCAAACAACCCAGACATCCTTGTACTATCTGAAACATGGTTAAAACCAACTGTTCTGGACCAAAGCTGTGCCTTGCCTGGCTATAATATGCACCGGGCTGACCATGCCTCCTCTAAAAGAGGGGGAGGCCTGGCACTGTACGACAAGTCACACCTTAATGTCACCCTGCTGCCAACACCCTGCCTGAATAATGGTGAGGTACTGCACTCTGTCTTGCTATTGGGGGGTGCCAAGAAGTTGCACCTACTTGGGGTGTATTAACCCCCCCCCCGAAATAGCAAACTTGGTATTGAGGAGTTAACTGGTATGATTCCTGCCCTAATTAAGAACAACAAGGTGATATGTTTGGGAGATTTTAACCTGGACTGGCTGGGCTCAAACTCCTCCTCACTTGCTTCGACAATCAGCATGGCCAACCTTGAGCAACTCATCTCTTCCCACACTCGGATAACTCAGAATAACCTCTGTCACTCAATGATTAACTGGATCCTTACCAACCACAAGGATTGCTACTCCTTTACCGGGGTTCTACCTGACACTGTTAGTGACCACTGCCCAGTTTTTTGCGTTAGGGATGCTTTCATTGCCTCTCCTCCACCGAAAGTACTGTCCTTTTCCAACTTCTATTATCTTGATCCTGTGGCTTTTCTACTTGACTTAAAACAAATTGACTGGGCCCCCCTATTTTGAACAACTGACATTAACTGGGCTACTGACTACTTCAACACCACTCTGCTAACCTTACAGACTAAACATATCCCTGCCTCAACATGGAGGGTCAGAAGGCAGGTGATCAAGTGGTTGAAGCGGCCTCTACTGAAACTAATCAAGGAACGAGATACACTTTGGCTAAAATGGAAGCCCTCTTCTGCTCAAATAGACTTCAATGCCTATTGTTTACTACACAATGCCTGCAAGAAAGAGATCCAAACTGCCAAGAGTAACTACTACCAGAAACTCCTCCGGTCCTCAGCCTCAGACCCCAAAAAGTACTTGAGGCAGATCAATGAGATAATGGGGAACACTAGGCCTCTGGCTCCTAAGGATATGCTAATTAATGATACACTGTACAATAACCCTCGTACTGTAACCAATGCTTTTAACTCCCTTTTTACTGAGACTCCTAAAATCTGCCCCTTATATATCCTGTGACCCCATCCCTCCCTCTTCAGCTCTTCCAATGCTTATTCTCTCTAATATTGCATGGTCGGATGTTCTCAGGTTACTTCAGTCTATCCCCTCTCAAGGTAGCCCTGGTCCCGATGGTATTGAACCTAGGATTATTAGACTTGGCGCTCACCTCCTTGCCACCCCAATCACTAGGCTGTTTAATCTGTCTATTTGCACCTCTCTAGTGTCTACAGCTTGGAAAACTGATAAGGTCATCCCTGTATTCAAGAAAGGTGAACCCAAAGTCCTAGCAAATTATTGGACCATAGTCCTACTACCTACTCTCAGTAAGATCTTAGAGAAACCTATCCATTGCCAGATCTCTACAGATCAAATGAATTTTAAAATTCAATTGCCTACCCAACATGGCTTCAGGGCTGGACATAGCACCACCACCGCCCTCACATTTCTCACCAGTGAGATTAAGTCCAACATGGACAGAGGTCTTCTCACAGGTGCTGTCTTTATAGACTTCACCAAGGCATTTGACATGGTTACTCATGCAGTGCTCCTGAACAAACTCTACTTACTAGGGGCCACTAGATCTACCCTGTCCTAGTTCAGTAGCTACCTCTCCAACCAATCCCAATCCACCTCCTTTGGCAAAGTTCTCTCTTCCCCTGCTCCAATCTCCTGTGGCGTCCCCCAAGGTTCCATCCTAGGACCTCTACTCTTCTCCATTTTTACCAATGACACTCCCGCCTCTCTTCCTCACTGTCACTCTTTCATGTATGCCGATGACCTGGTGCTCTACGCCACCTCATGCTCAGTCCTGGAAATTAACACTCACCTCTGCTGCGCTCAAACAGATCCAACACTGGCTCTCTTCCAACTCACTCATTTTCAACTTGCCTAAGACTCTGGCCATGCTTTTTGGATCTGCCAGAAAAGTTTGTGCAGAGTCAACTGACCTTCGTGTGATTAGCAACGATGGGTCTGTAGTCATGCCCACTGACACCTTCAAATATCTTGGAGCGACCCTTGAACCTGTACTTGATTTCTCTGCACATATAACTGAGGTATGCAGCTCTGTTAACGTCAAGTTAGGTGCCATTTACTGAGTGTGTCACTCCCTTACCCCTGCAGCCAAAATCTCTGTGGCACATGGAGTACTGCTTCCACTCTCTCGCATGCCAACGCCTGTATCCTTCATAAGTGGGACACCTCTTATAATAACATCTGCAGATTCGCCCTCTCTGCCCCTCACCTTACCCACCACTGTCTCCTATACTCCACTCTGCATTAGCTGTCCCCCAAATCATAGCGCTCTTTCTCTCTGGGGTGTTTTAATGACTCCATGAATAGGGCCCCCCGCCCTGACAGTATTGTGGCTATGCTCACCCCCATGACCCATTCCCAAACTTTGCGGTCCTCTAATTTGCCCCTGCTCTCCATCCCTCTCTGCTCAACAACAATGGGGCAGCTTGCTTTTGCCCATTTGGCCCCTAAATTCTGGAACTCCCTACCTGCCAACTTATGGAGCTCCACATCTCACTCAGCCTTCAGATCTGCACTTTTCTCCCACCTTCATGCTCTTGATTCCTGTGTCTGTACATTATTCCCCCCTGAACCCTCTGTCCTGCTTATCTATACCCTTGCTATACCCAGGTTTCTCTCTACTTTACTGTTACTGTTTCCTGTCTTTAGCATCGTTGTTGCAAAATGACACCCTCCCTGGGGGTCATCTGTGTTAAGTCCTTGTTTAAATTACTACTCTGTGATTTTCTGTATGGTTGTATTCACCCTGTATTTTTCAATCCTATAACAGAAAACTGAATGTACCTGTATTGTGATGTGTTCACTGTTTGAAAACTGTACCCTCCAGGGTCATGCTTGAAAATAGGCAGGATTTTTGCCTAATGCACTTGCCTGGTTACAAAAAGCCAATAAATAAATAAATATCATTTTGGGACTTTAGAGAGACACAGTTCTCTAATTTAACTGCACTTACTGAGGTAATACATTAGATAGAAAATATCTAAATGTATTTTCATAGGAGTTTGTTCTGTAGTTTTCCTTGTTTTTCTTTTATGTGATTGTGATGCTCTTTGATATTTGTTCTGTATTTTATCTTACTGTTTTTATCCATTTTTAGTAAACATATTCCTTAAGATTCTGCCTGGGTCTTCTCCATCATTTGTTTGCATGTGGAGAGCCTGTATTTTTAAGTCTGACAATGGTTCAAGGGCTTGATGGTGTTACTAAACTGGGAAAAGGTAAGAATATACCTAAGGTTTTTTTGTCTAGTTTTCCATTAGCAGGTTATACAGACCTGCTACTAGAGGGATTCTTGGTCTTTCTACACAAATCACTGTACTCAGTCGTGGGCAATATGGTCTGCATTATCATTCTACTTCTGGCAAAAAGAATGACTCATAAAGCACTGATCCATGCTAAGTCAGAAGTCATCCCAGCCTGGGAACCCACAATCATAGTTTCTGCTGCATCTTCATATTGCTTCTCTACTCTTAATCTGTCATGTTTTCATTTTAATTCTCATCCTTCTCCTCTGGACCTCCTCCCTTCACCAATGTCTTTCCGTGCACTTCCCCTGCTAGCCTTGAATGGCCATGTCAGCATCTCCTATGTCCTGGCTAGACATACCTCAATGACTGAACACCACACAAGAACCCATACAAAAAGAGTCCACTTCTACCTGATAAATGCCCTCAAGAAAATGCTTCTAATTCTCCTTTTCTGTTCAGGTAATGTCAAACTAAATCCAGGTCCCCTAACTCAAATCACTTCTCCGTCGGAGTTTGCAGCTGCTCCTGGGATGAAACTGATGATGGTCAATATTCTAAGCCTGCTCAAAAAACTTGATCATCTTCAAGTCTGGGCAGCCCACACTGACCCAGATCTGATTATAATTACTGAGTCATGGCTGAAAAAAGACCAACACTGATCCACAAATTACTATACCAGGCTTCAAGCTCTTTAGGGCTGATAGGGATTCAAGGGGGGGGTGGTTGTATACACCAAATCAAAATTTGATGTTAGCAGCATTTCCTGTAAAACTAAGCCCAAGAATACGAGATTGTCTCACTTAAACTTCACCTTCCATCCTCAGGTGCATCACAATCATTGGTGCATAGACCCCCATCAGGAGGCACAGAAATTCTTAACGTGTTGAAATCCATAACTTTGGCTGCTAACACGAAAACAATAATCTTAGGGGACTTCAATATGGATTGGCTCACTGCTAAATCCCACTCCCTAAAAGCCATCTATGATGAGCTGGATCTTACACAGACAGTAACTGAACCCACAAGAATCAATGCTTCTAACTCAGCCAACAGCTCACTCTTAGATGTCATCTTAACTTCGCATCCCCATAAAATCTCACATTCTGCAGTTTTCCATAACAACATGAGCGACCACAGTATCGTTGTATGTACAAGATTCCAATCTAAAACCCAGCAGCACCCTAAATTCAGAATCAAATGCTCATTCCATAAATTCAACTCAGTAAACTTCCTAACCGATCTAGCTACGATTAGGTGGCAAGACCTATATCTTGCCAAATCTGCTGATGCCACCGTCTCTGTCCTAAATGACAACCTCACCACCCTAATTAACAAGCATGCTCCTCTTATTAAAATGAGGGTTTGGAAAATCTCGCATCAGTGGTTCACCCAAGAGATCAAATCTGCACTTACCAATAGAGACAAGCTATGGGCTAGGGCCAGGCACACAAAAAACTCGGCAGACTGGCAGGGGTTTAGAACGGCCAGAAATGCCTGTGTTAAAAGTGCACGTGCTACTAAAGCAAACTTCTACATCTCCACTCTGGAGCAGGCCAAAGAGAACTCCCAAAAATCTGGAAGACACTGAGATCCATTGAAGGCCATCCTGCTGCTTCCTCCCTTCCCAGCAAGATTCTGGCCAAGGACGGGATGGTTGAAAATAAACTGCGAATCCTCGAAGAGCTTAACCTTCACTTTGCCACTGCCGGATTGACATTCAACTCCTCCCCATACGCTAGCCGAGTGAATAGCAACGCTAGCCCAGATTCTACACATGCTACTCCACCTCATCCCTTCCAGTTGTGCCTGTTTAGCTACAAAGAAGTCGAAGACATAATTCTTAGCCTTGACACCAAGAAAAGTGCAGGGGACGATGGCCTTGAATCATTTTTCTTGCGGTTAGGCTATGCCCTGCTCACAGCCCCCATCCTTTACATCTTCAGCCTCTCTATTACCCAGCCACTGTTCCATCCTGCTGGAAATCTGCCCATGTTCTTCCTCTCTTCAAATCAGGAGACCCTTATGACTTAAACAACTACTGTCATATCTCTATCTTGCCCGTTCTCTCCAAAGTGCTGGAAAACCTTATATACAACCAACTAAAAAATCACCTTGAAGTGCACTCACTCCTAAACCCAGCCCAATCTGGCTTCAGGTCAAAGCACAGTACCATCTCAGCCTTGGCTAAAGTCTCTAATCACTGGATCCATGCTCTGGACACCAAGAAGGTTACTGGTGCAGTCTTTCTAGACCTCAGTAAGGTCTTCAACACTGTAGACCATCACCTCCTAATCACCTGTCTTGCCTACATAGGTGCCACTCCACTTACCTTACAGTGGTTTAACAGTTATCTCACGGGAAGGATACAAAAAGTCAAAGCTGATGGCCTACTATCTGCCCCCCTTCCAATTGTCAGAGGAGTCCCTCAAGGCTCCATCCTAGGACCAATCCTTTTTTCCCTGTACATCAACAACCTTGACTCCCACATAAAGAACTCTAGCATACATTTCTTTGCGGATGATACGGTTTTGTACGCATCAGGCTCGTCCTTAACTGAAGTCAGGGAAGCACTCCAAGCTGACTTTATCCAGTTAGAAAGCAACCTTATCAATGCCAAGCTTCTCTTAAATGCCAAAAACCAAGACAATGATTTTCTCTGAGACTTGCCTTGTCTGCCCTACCTACCCCACCTAAAAACTTCATAGTTACCTCCTATGTGAACCCTTGGAAGTTGTACCTAAATTTAAATATCTAGGTATGTGGATACACAACAAGCTTTCCTTCAATGACCACATCGAGGATCTATCAAAGAGGCTTAAAGCACGCTTGGGTTTCTTCTTTAGAAATAGGACCCTCTTTTCTGTCGCGACCCTCAAAAGACTTGTCTAAGCAACATTCCTTCCCTTGCTTGACTAGGGAGACATTATCTTTATCTCCTCCCCAACCTTGAGCCTATATAAACTGGACGTACTCTATCACCGTGCTCTTCTCTTCATTACTAACTCTGCGTACAGGACCCACCACTGTGATCTTTATGCATCAGTTGGGTGGACCTCTCTTGCCACCAGACACCTCCTGCATGCTGGCATTTGGACCCTCAAATTACTACTCCACAAACTGCTTGTCTATTTGGCGTCTCATACACATCGCGCCGCCTACTCCTAAGGAAATCCGACCTTATCTAACTAGATGTTCCCAGGACACGTACCACAGCTGACCAAAGAGCTGTCTCATACACCCTCCCAAACATTTGGAACCAACTACAAGCCCTGCTGAAGCTAACCAGCATTGTATCAATTAACCCCTACAAAACACTTGCTATCTCTAAATTAAAAGACATATGTAGGTGCTACTAGGCCCCCAATGCCAAGTCAACTTCCTAGGTACCAACTGGCCCTCTACTTATTAAGCTGAAATGTGTTGCATAATTTAGGGCAAGGTTAAAGCTGGAACATACTGCATATATAGCATAAGGACTTCTATTGTGTATACCTCTTGTATTATATATTTTTTCTTTGTTGTTCTACATTTTATATCTCCTGTCTATGTAATTGTGAACTGTATGTGTATGTGGCTCAGGACCTCCTTGTGAATGAGTTTGCTCAATGGAGTCTTTCCTGCAATAAACTTGAAACTTGAACTTGAAACTTGAACTTGAAAGGTCTCTTATAGTTTTAAGGGTTCATCTTGGAAGCCTGACTTGGTGCCCCTGGCAAAAGATTGTACCGCAATCCCTGAAGAGGGTACATATCTGAACCTGTACCTTGGGTACGCTTACATAAGGTTCACAGTTTGAATCCCCCCAGAACTTGAGACTAAAGGTGATTCAGACCCAAAAGCAGATGGGAGGGTTACCCTGTCTGTTACCTGTTCACACTATTGCACTCTGAGGTTGGCACTGTAGGAGCAGAGGACCTGACCTGCTGAGTACATTTGTGACAGATGCAACCAGAGTACGGCATGGCCAAAATCTTAAGCTGCCATCTTATCAGTGGGCTAGCCCCCTCCAACACACAAATTACTATTACTAGTTGCATATACTGTATATGCTCCTGGATGCACACTTTCAAGGGTCTCATGGTGCACCCCACATAGATTTTATTGCAGAAGCACCATACTAGATATACCACAAAAAAAGTGGTGCACATGATGAATTCTGTAATACCCATATGGATTGAAATATATTGCACTACCTTTACATATTTACAAAAACTATAGCAACAATATCAATGAAAAACAATGGGATCAGAGGGGGAGCCATTTCAAGAATGAACTGGTTTTACAAGTGAATTGGCTTCTTGTAAGACTATACCCAAATTCTTTGCCCTACTGAACATTACACTGTTTTGCTTCAAGCGTTCTATTGAGAACTGGACTATTCAGAGCCATGCCCAATGTACTGTATGTGGATAAAGTTACCCACAAGGCCCTCTAGGTGATTATACTGTATACTCAGTTAAACATTTAACCATCTGCACATATAACTGACTTTTTTGGTTTTTATACTAGGGGTGTGTTTCTATTCACTAGCCTTCTCCAGTGTTTTTTGTAGAACCTCAGCACCTTAGCTGCAATCTCTGAATCTGAAAATCAGATCTTCACTCTGCTTGTTAAATTCAGTTTCCTGAGATCAGTATATTTTTAATCAGAATAACTGGCTACAGAGAATAGAGTTCACCAACCTCCTTGGGTGGGTGCTGCCCACTCTGAAAACTTTTATTAGTTCCTGTTGTTTTCCTATTGCCACTAGATGTCATTACTTGGCCCACCTTCCCACAACAATGAAATGTCAAGAATATTAATTTGTTTTTTACTACTCTGATAAACATAATGTTCCCAACATTTGTATTTAATACATACATGACTCTCTCCAGTTCCACATCTGAATCCCTCCATACAGAAATTATGTTATTAATATATCTAATCCACAGTATCCACTTCACTATGTTGTGCAGGTACTGATTTTGTGATGAGCATAAAATACTCACCAATTTGGAAATAGCTTGGGGAATAACTGTCAGGGAACCATTGGGCTCCAGTGACCACAACACTGTGTGGTTGAAACTGGCATGGGGGAACAATGAAATCCCCATCAATGACACTGGTTCTTGACCTCAAACATGTGGATGTTGGGAAAACAAGGGAACTAGTTAGGTAAAGATTGGCACCACTGACTACCCTTTTTAACAAATCATGGGAGGAGGGTGTGATACCTAAGGACTGAAGGAGGATGAATGTAATTCCCCTTCACAAAAGTGGGCACAAGGCAGAGGCAGGAAACTATAGACCTGCTAGTTTGACCTCAGTGGTAGGGAAAATGGTGGAATCACTTCTGAAAGAAAGAATTGTTGAGTACCTAGAGGCCAGCAGGGCACAGAACCCAAAGCAGCATGGATTCACAGTGGGAAGGTCATGTCAGATGAATCTAATATATTTCTTTGACTGGGTGACCAAAGTAGTAGCCAGAGAGGGGCTGTGGATGTGGCCTACTTAGACTTTAGCAAGGCATTTGACACAGTCCCACACAAAAGATTAATAGTCAAATTAACCAGCCTGGGAGTGGGTCCCAGGGTGGTAACCTGGATAAAAAAAATTAGCTTGACAACAGGACGCAGAGTGTAATAGTAAATGAAGTCCACTCTGAAGAAAGGTAGGGGGTTACTAGCGGGGTACCACAGGGCTCAGTACTGGGACCGGGCCTCTTTAATGTCCTTATAGGTGACAATGCAGAGGGACTGGAAGGAAAAATATGCCTCTTTGCAGATGATATAAAGATCTGCAACAGAGTTGATACAAAAGGGGGTAGAAAGTATGAGAAGGGACTTGACAAGGTTTGAGGAATTGTTAAAAGTATGGCAGTTTAGATTCAACGCAAAGAAGTGCAAAGTAATGCAACTGGGAAACAAAAACCCAAGGGAGGAGTACACAATGGTGGGGAGGGCAGTATTAACAACAACAAAAATGGAAGGGACCTGGGGGTAGTCATATCATATGACCTAAAGGTAGACAAGCAATGAGAGAAGGCAATAAGGAGGGCTAAGTAGATACTGGGATGCATAGGGAGAAGCATCTCCAGTGAAAAACAGGAAATTGTTATCCCTCTGTACAGACAGTTGGTGAGACCCCATCTGGAATACTGTGCACAGTGCTGGAGACCTTGTCTCTGCAAGGACATAGATAGGATGGAGGCAGTCCAGAGGAGGGCAAATAAAATGGCACAGGGTCTGCACCAGAAGCCATACGAAGGGACACTAAAAGAGCTTAAGATGTATACCTTTGAGGAAAGGAGTGAGAGGGGGGACAGGATAGAAAATTTCAAATACCTCAAGGGAATCAACAAAGTCCAAGAGGGCAGTATCTTTCAGAAAAAGAGATGTGCAAGAACAAGGGGGCACAATTTGAAGATAGAGGGGGGATGACTCAGGGGCAACGTGAGGAAGTATTTTTTTATGGAAAGGGTGGTGGATGCATGGAATGGCCTTCCTGAGGATGTTGTGGGGTCAAAAACAGGAGAATTTATGAATGCATGGGACAGACATAAGGCAATTCTAGTGGGAGGTAGGAGAAAGTAGGCTCTTGGTAAAACTAGAATCTGCAGCTTATTCAATAGGTAGGGAAATGGGTAGACTGGGCAGGCCAAGTAGTCCTTATCTGCTGTGAAAGTCCATGTTTCTCTGATTGACAAATATAGACCAGACTAAGGGGGGGTGGAAGAAGAGTGGAGTAGGATTAAGGGGCACACCTGGAGGTGCCTAACTCTTGTGCAAGGATGATCACTGACAACAGTCCCTTGATGGAGAATGTTATCAAGGCTGCCACACACAGAGAGTTCAGGAAATGGGTGAAGTACAAAATCTCAGCTGACAGGGTAAAAAGGGCTTATAATCAATTAGGGTAGACAAGCTGTCAGACCCAGATGGCCTGCACCCATAGGTACATAGAGAACTGGCCATAGAATTGACAGTACCCATAACCCATCTATTTAACACCTCACTGTAATCTGGAGTGGTGCCAGCAGATTGGAAATCCACTCATGTAGTATCACTCCACAAGGGGAGGACAAGGAGGATACAGGCAACTATAGGCCTGTCAGCATTACTTCCATTGTAGACAAGCTGTTGGAGACTATAGGTAAGGAAAGCTTGGTGGCCTGCTTAAGAGGACAACAGACTATAGAAAAACTAGCAGCATGAGTTTGTGCTGTGGGTGGAGGTTTGCCAGACCAACCTGATACAGTTTTCAATTGGGTCACCAAGGTGAAAGACAGAGGATAGGCAGTAGATTTGCTCTATTTGGACATCAGCAAGGCCTTTGATTTGATACCACACGGAAGACTACTGAAGAAGTTGGAGGACTTGGGAATAGAGCATGGGTTAGTTATGTGGGTAGGAAGTTGGCTTGAGGGGAAACAACAGAGGGTAGTGGTGAACTGGGTTAAACTAGGAACAGGAAGGTCATAAGCAGAGTGCTGCAGGGATCAGTCCTGGGATCTGTCTTATTTAATATGTTTATAAATGACTTACTAGAAGGAATCCAGGGAAAGCTGTATCTCTTTGCTGATAACATAAAGCTGTTCCACCACAAGAGAAGCAGGGGTGATTTTGCTGGCTCCCACTTGGAAGCCTTACTACGTTTGGCCCAGGTGGCCTTAGTTGGACGTAGCACGGGATGAGTAGTCAATGCCGCTGTGACATTCGAAAACATGATGGTCTAATGTAGTCTGGTCCCTAGTTTATGCGCATCACAATTAGCCCATTTGGGGGGGTTACTATCCTGGCTATGGGCATTGTACAGGCCATTTGTGCCAGCAGATGCACCTCATGCTGCAGAAAGAAGTCTGGCAACCTCCAGCCCCCTTGTTCTTGGGGTTTCATTAGCTTACCATGACTGATATGTTTGGGTCCTGTGCCCCAGATGAAGCCTAGCATTTGTTTTTGTAGCCCTTGCAATAGGTCCAGACTGATCCAAATGCATAGGTTGTCCAGTATATATACTGTACCCAAGGAGCTGCCTTCATTTTATACACATTGACCCAACCCCAATGTGAGAGGTGCATTCTGCTCCACCAGTCCAAATCCTTGGCCAGATCTTTCTGGACTTACCAGAAGTTAAGCAGCCTAAGCGAAGGGATGAGCAAAATAAATCTCCCAACTGGTGGGGCTGGTCTCAAAAGGCCTATAAAGTTTGTTTCAGATATTGTACTGAGACACAGGATACCTAAAATGTTTGGACAACTTCAGACTAAATTTGGCCTGGGCAAAATGCAACATCGGCAATATTTCCAATTGCATCATCCACAAATGTTTCTTCTGGTATCGTATTATATGTTTGTGGAAAAAACAGCTTATGGATGCTATGGTTTGGCACACCCCCTTCCGCTAGCACTATATACAGGGGGCTTCTGAGCCTTCAGCTAGAACACACAGAACACCTTTATCTGAAGTGGAGCACTGAACTCTGCATGAACATTACCTTCCAAGATTGGGCGGAAGTGTGGTACAACTGTTAACTTACTGTAAGGGATACAAGGAATAGATTCACACAGTTTAGGATAGTAGATCGATGGCACAGGACCCCTCAACAGTTACATAGTTGGGGGCTGGCAACCTCTGATAAGTGTTGGAGGTGCTCACAAACTCAGGAAACTATTACTCCCCTCCTGTTGGAGTGTCCTACCATTCAAGCCCTCTGACAAGGAGCTCAGAGGATTCTAAGGGACATATTTGGCAGCCCAATCATGCTAACAGATACCTTAGTCATGCTGGGTGTATCCTCAAAAGATGGGGTATGGGATGCCCTCTCGAAGGCTAGTTGCAGATAGATATTTGGGGCACTGATAACCAGCAAATGTATTTTAAGTGTTACTGGTGAAACCCTCTGGCCACTGACATCACAGAGTGGTTAATGGAACTGCGGAAAATGACGAGCTGTAAGAGAGTACACTATAGTGTCAATGGCAAAATGGGATACTACCAGAGACATAGGGACCCTATCTCTCCTCCCAGTACTGCAGAATACTCCAAGGGCACTATATGCCTCACTACTTGCTACAGAAGAATTATACAGATTGACTGTCCTCTAACCAGTAGTTTAGTCACCATACTGGCACCTACTGTAGCCCTGGGGAAGTCTTAGCTACCACCCACTTCTCCACCCTTGGCTATTGTTAGCTCTTCTCATTCATATCTTCAAGGTTCCACATACCACGAAGCAGATCCTGAACAACTAACTGCTGTGCTGGGGGTTATTTTTTTTTTTTCCCAGCAATAGGGATTTACTACAGTAAGTGGAATGCATGTATTATCTTTCAGTAGATATGGCTTGAGCATTTACTACAACCATATCTGCTGTTTTGATATTTGTTTATATACATCCAATGTAATTTGTGTCATGTATTAAACTGACTCTGATCTGCTTAATCATAAGATCACTTTTGAGCTTAATGTTGGTGGTATAATGAGTTAAGATGTTAATGTTTCATGTGATTGACCATCTTGATACTGTACTCATCTCCCAATCTTTGTTGTTGTGGTAACATATATTAAAAAGTCAAAAGACCAGCCACACATCAAAGTAAAAGTTCCAGTTCTTTTATTTCATATGATTATCAGATATGATTCCCTGACTATGACCAATGTTTTGCCCTCTGTGGGCTTCTTCAGGGGCTAGAATCCCAGTCAACAACACCAAAGAAAACTAAATAAATAAAGAGCTGAGTAGTCAGAGCTCTGTTAATGCAGCTCGATGGGAATCACAATTCCATTGTTTCCTCTTGAAGTTTAAACAGTTCAGTGACAGATTGTTTTCTGTTTCTAAAGTACCTAACAGGCTTATACAGCTCTGTGGCAGTGCACAATTTATTTATTTATTTTTATTTATTTATATTCTAGGCTTACAATACCTTTGAGCCATGGCTCTTTTACAAAGGTTCCATGCCAATTTGGGAAACAATACAAACATAACAGGCTTTGAAATAGGCAATTCAAGCAGTTGGATACAATACATTTGAGGGGGCAGAAGGTACAAGACAGAAATATGTATGAACAGTGCTGTACAGGGGATTGAACAATGCAGTACAAGGGATTCTAAGCAGTCTGAGGCAGCTTGAAAACAGCCAGAAGAGGGAAGGAGGGCAGGGCAAGGGTTAACAGGGAAGGTTGAGGGATTGAGGGGACAATAGAAAATAGCGGAGCAGCCGAGGGCATTGTCAGGTTTAAAGTGCTAAAGCCAGGAAAAGAGAGGAGGTAGTGGGGTAGGGGAAAGATGTCATGGAGAGGGAGAAGTAAGTGCAAGAGGGGAAACAATGATTTTGTCTTCTGTACTCAATGTCCAGTTTAACCAGAACCAGTACTGTACACACTCATAATTGATACGCTGTGTCAGTGTGTTATTGCAGTAATACTGTATAGTGTGTTATAGCGCTTCCTGTTTGTGTTCAGTACTGAGTGGTGCACAGTGAAGTGCAGTACTATACAGTTGTCAGGGTTAATATGGAAGAGACAGACAGTGGTTTCTGAGGAGCTTGTGCTAAGCCACAGTACTGTAATTTCGAGACAGTGGTGGTTATGGAGGTTGTGCTTTGTGCAGCAATAGCAGTCCACTCACTAAAGCCTCTCACTCTCGCACACTTGAGAACCACAACAGTAGTGCTTCCTCCACTTCCCTGTCTTTTCATTCTCACTTTCTTTTGCACTTAAGCTGTGTTTACTTGGTGGCAGCACTGCATCATGTGCGCCACTCCCTTCCCAATGCGCAGGGATGTGGCAGCTCTATTCCCCTTTACACAACCCGCCCTCACAGCGCTTCCAGTTGCTCGGAGGAGGGGCTCTGAATTCACCTGGCAGCTGATGAACAACGGCATTGTAGTGAATCGAACACAGCAAAACCTTCACACTGCCATGTAATGTGCTCGCTCCGCTACTGATCCCACAACTGAGTAGGATAAAAAAAATGATCTGAGGGGCAGTTGATGCATTTCCAACAGTGTTTACACTGCCGACTTTGCTGCACATCAACCCGTGTGTATGGATTGATGGATTGATGTGCTGCAAAGTTGGCAGTGTAAACAGGGCTTTAGGTTTCCAGTTGGAGTGCCACATGGCCAGGATTTTCTATTTTCCCTGCAGTAGGTCTGAAATAGTGGACTTAGAAAGTAAGAAATGCATAGCAAGATCACGTATACTCATCTTTCTTAAAATCTCAACTTCATTTTTATTTTATTTATTGAATCTCTGAATTTACACCTTTGAGCCAGGGGCTCGTTTACAAGGGCTCCACGTCAGCAAGTGAATTATATGGAGGAGGGAGAAATAGACAGAGGTACATTGTGAACACATTATATAGGCATGGTGAGATCGGCCAAGCAGGATGTTAGACATAAAATCAATCTTTTTTTCACAGACAGTCAGTTTTACAAAGTATAATCAATTTTACCAGTTAAAAGCACTGATTAAGTGCTTGTAGTGAGATACTTATTTATTTATTTCAACCTTGTACTGTACTGTATACACTGTATATACTTTTTCTTCATTGTATATTATTGCTTTTTGTATACCTGCTCCACCTTGCAAATGAGCCTTACTCAATGGTGCCCGCCTGGATAAATGAAGATTTTGATTGATTGATTGATTGATTGAGAGAGAAGTCAGAGGTTGGTAGACATAAAAAGAAAGAGAAAAAAAAAAGAAATGTTGCGAGGGACCACGGACCCGGTGGTCACACAGAGCAAAGCTGCCTGGGGGCATTGTCAACTGAAAGCTGGTAGGATTGAGGCAACATGTCACTAAGGTTAAGTGTGACAGTTACATCTGCTAAGGTTGGTTAGGTGTTGCTGGAGGCAGTTTTTGAAGGAACCAATTGAGGGAGTGGATTGGATAGGTTTTGGGAGATTGTTAAACCAACTGGGTGCTCTGAACAGAAAAGTTCTATGCCCTTGGGATGTCCGGTAGAATGGAACCTGAAAGGCTTGATTGAGCTTGCCTCTTGTGCAACACGAGATTGTGGGGGCCTTGTTAAGAAGCAGCTGGGTGGGGGGGTAAGCCCTAAGGAGATCTTTTTGGCAGTAGTGCAGGTGTAATAGGAGATTCTGTTTAGGAGGTTGAGCTAATTGGATTGCACGTAGAGGTCACATGTATGTGCGTCATGGCTAGCACCAGTAAGTAGCCTGCAAGCTTTGTTAAGGGTGATTCCACTCTTTCTAAGGTCAGTGGCAGGGGCAGCACCATAACATACAATGCCATAATCGATGATGGACAATATGGAGCTGGCCACAGCAAGGCGTAACACCTCTTTGGTCATGCAGCATCGGTGTCTATAGAGGAGGCCTAGCCTGATATTAGCAGTTTTGGAGATGTTCAAAATGTGTTCTTGGTAGGAGAGGGTGCTGGCCAGGGTGATGCCAAGGTATTTGAAGCTGTTTACCTGTTTAAGAGGTGTGCCAGTATTGTTGGTGATGGCTAGTCAGGCAGTTTTAAACTTGTTATGCGGACAAGCAAAGACCATCAATTTGATCTTATCATATTTTATAATTAATCTGTTTAGCGAACCATGTTTCAATGGAGGTAAAGCTACATTGCAGGTCACAGGTAAGGGGTGCAGGTTCAGGCTGGCATGAGTAAATCATACCATCATCTGCATACAGGAGAAGGTTGCTAGGGCAGGCTATGGGGAGGGTATTGAGGTAGAGGCTAAATAGGCGGGGGCCCAGAATTGATCCCTGTGGAACACCGGATTGTATGCAGCAGCTAGTAGAAGGAGAGTCAGAGATTTTTACTTGCTGGGTTCTGCCTCCTAGATAAGTACTAAACTAGGTGTTAATGTCGTTCAAGAGTCCAAGTGAAGGTAGAGTCAGGAGTTGTAGAGAGTGATTGACCGTGTCAAAGGCCTTTGTAAGGTCTATGTAGATAGACTCAACAAAGCTACCACGGACGAAGGCTTTATGGATAAAGTCTGTGTAGGTGAGGAGGGCAGTGGCAGTACTATGATCCTTCCTAAACTCATGTTGCTGTGGGCAATAGATGCTGTGAGTGGAGAGATATGCTGTTAGCTGTTCGACCACAATGCACTCGAGAGCTTTTGAAAGAGGTGGTAAAATTGAAATGGGATGGTAGTTGGCGAGGTTGGTTCTGTCACCACTCTTGTGGATTGGTGTCACAACTGCAGCTTTCCAGACAGATGGAAATTGACCAAGATGTAGGGACAAGTTCAGGATTCAGGTGGGTGGGGCCAGTACAGCATCAATGGTGAGGAGAATTAGTTTGAGGTCAAGGGTATCAGAGCTGTACCTGGACTTAGCGAGCACTTTGATGAGGTGTTTCCTGGTGATTGATGGGGATATTGACCTGAAATAAAATTGAAGGGTGTTAGGAAGGGAAGGGCATGTGGTGGGCAATGTCAGCCTTGGATGATTCATCAAAAAAGTTTAGGGGGAGGACTTCACTCAGGTCAGTGAATGAGGTGTTGAGGATGTTAGTAATTTCATTTGGATCTTGAATGGTGTGCCCATTACAGTCTAGTAGGGTGGGAGGGGATTGATTTGGTTTGCCCGTAAGGTTTTTAATATTATCCCCAAATTTCTTGCTAGTATCTCATGAGCTGGCAAACATGCCCTGGTGGTATAAGGCCTTTGCCAGCCAGATGGCCCGGGTGCACTTATTCCTGGTGGTCCTGTAGCATTGCCAGTCACTTGGTTTGCCAGTGGCTTATGCTAACTTCAACAGGTGGTCCAGAGTGGCCATAAGGTGCAGAAGAGAGGGGGTGGTCCAAGGGTTAGATACCCCTTTCACCTTGTGCTTCTTGAAGGGAGCAAATATGTCACAGGCCAAATTGAAGACAGAGATGAAGTGGTCTAGTGCCTCAGCAACACTATCTGCGAGGAGGACTGGGGACCAGTCAGAATTGTGGAGATACTCTTGGAGATAGTCCAGATGTCCTTTCCTGGGGACCTGCTGAGAGGATGTTACACACGGTCATCTAGGGGCCTTATTGGTCTAGCTGCAGGTGATTGGGGAGTGGTCGCTCAGGGCATCAGATAACACTGTAGTGTCAGTGATCTTCTTAGGGTGGTTAGAGATTAATAGGTCAATAAGAGTACTTGTGCCAGTCCAACAATTTATTTGAGTAGGAGAGGAGACAAGCTGAGCAAAGTCAATGGCTGCTGCTGCATCTTTAAGGGGGTTAGAGTCAGGAGACAGCCAGTTGGAGTTCAAATCATCCAGTGCAATGACCTCAGAGACATTATGGAGTTTGTTTGGAAGCCTTTGTGATTTTCCTTGGGTGGAATACAAACTGAGAAGATGTAAACTGACTTCCCCTTTATTGCCTAAGGTAATTTTTACCCCTAGTAATTGAGCCCCATCATTAGGGGATAGTGTTGGAAAAGCCTGGCATTGGAGTGAGTCCAAGATGTATAGAGTGCAGCCACTTCCACGTCTGCCAACCCTATCTGACCTGTATACTGTGTAACCATTTAGGGAGACTGCAGTCTGGTACAGTGGGGGGAGAGCCAAGTTTCAACTATGGAGAGGACATCAGGCCTGTACTGTAGCACCCAGACTTGAAGCTGATCTAATTTTGGCAGAAGGCTATGGAAGGAAGACCACGCCTTGGTCAAAGAGCTGTGGGAGTAAGTCTGGTCATGGAAGACACTTTCTATAGCTGTAACAACACTACTGAGAGCAGCTTATTGTTTAATAAATAATTGAATTTGGAATCAAGAAACAGCTGCTCTCTTCATTTGTGCAGACTGAGTGCAGAGTTAGCCTGAATTTGAGACTAATAGTTTGGAGTATTCTACCCCTTCTCTGCACCTTGCTTTGATAACATCTGTGCACACAGTTGTGAGTGGACTTATGGATGTTTATGGAAGCTATTTCTAGACCCCTGTGGCTACTGTTTATACCAGACGGCTTCTGCAGAGGCCCAGGGTTGTGGTGCACATTACCAGACAACAGTAGAAGTAGTAGAAGTTGTCTAGCTAGGAAGTATTTGTGGAGTGTGCATTCTAGCTTGTGTGGAAGATTACATAGACACATAGAAACATAGAATTTGACGGCAGATAAGGGCCGCTTGGCCCACCTAGTCTGCCCATTTTCCTACCTAACAGATAAGCTGCAGATCCTAGTTAACCAACAGCTTACTTCCTCCTATCCTCCACTAGGACTGCTTTATGTCTGTCCCATGCATTCTTGAATTCCCCCACTGTTCTTGACTCCACGACCTCCTCAGGGAGGCTGTTCCATGCATCCACAACCCTCTCCATGAAAAAATACTTCCTCACATTACCTCTGAGCCGTCCTCCCTCTATCTTCAAATTGTGCCCCCTTGTTCTTGCACATCTCTTTTTCTGAAAGATGCTACCCTCTTGGACTTTGTTGATTCCCTTGAGGTACTTGAAAGTTTCTATCATGTCCCCTCTCTCCTTCTTTTCTCAAGGGGTATACATATTAACTCCTTTAGTCTTTCTTAGTATGTCTTCTGGTACAGACCCTGCACCATTTGGTTGCCCTCCTCTGACAGCCTCCACTCTGTCTATGTCTTTCGGAGATGGGGTCTCCAGAACTGCACACAGTACTCCAGATGGGGTCTCACCAACTGTCTGTACAGAGGATAACAACTTCCTGTTTCTACTATTGATGCCTCTTCCTATGCATCCCAGTATCCAACCTTCCTTACTGCCTTCTCACATTGCTTGCCCACCTTTAGGTCATCTGATATAATTACCCCAGGTCCCTTTCCATTTTTACCGTTGTCAGTATCTCATCCCCTATTGTGTACACTTCCTCTGGGTTTTTGTTTCCCATGTGCATTACCTTGCACTTCTTTGCATTGAATCTGAGCTGCCATACATTTGACCATTCCTCCGACCTTGCCAAGTCCCTTTCTCATCCTTTCCACTCCATCTGGTGTATCAACCGTGTTGTAGATCTTTGTGTCACCTGCAAAGAGATATACTTTTCCTTCCAGTTCCTCTGCAATGTCACTTATAGAGACATTAAAAAGGACCGGTCCCAGTACTGAATCCTGCGGTACCCCACTAGTAACTCTCTTTTCTTCACTGTGTACTCCATTTACTACTACCCTTTGCATCCTGTTGTCTAGCCAGTTTTTTATCCAGGCTACCACCTTGGGACCCACTCCAAGGCTGGCTAACTTGTGTATTAATCTTTTGTGTGGGACTGTATCAAATGCCTTGCTAAAATCTAGGTAGGCCATGTCCACAGCCCCTCCTTGGTCTACTACTTTGGTCACCCATTCAAAGAAATCTATTAGATTCATCTGACATGATCTTCCCATTGTGAATCCATGCTGCCTTGGGCCCTGTGCCCCACTGGCCTCTAGGTACTCAACAATTCTTTCCTTCAGAAGTGATTCCATTATTTTCCTTCCACTGAGGTCAAACTAACTGGTCTGTAGTTTCCTGCCTCTGTCCTGCTCCCACTTTTGTGAAGAGGAATTACATCTGCCCTCCTCCAGTCCTCAGGTATCACCCCATCCTCCCATGATTTGTTAAAGAGAGTAGTCAGCGGTGTCACTAGTTCTACCCTTAGTTCTTTTAGAATTCTTGGGTGAAGCCCATCAGGCCCCATTGCTTTGTCCACCTTCAATTTTATTAGTTCTTTCAGAACCCTTTCTTCTGTAAATGGACTGCTATCAACCCCCATCTTCAGAGTGTTTCTCTTGTTTGGTTTAGGTACCTCCCCCTCCTCTTCCTTTGTGAATACTGAACAGAAATATTCATTCAGTATCCCTGCTTTTTCACTGTCCCCCTCTACCCACATTCCCTCCCCTTTATTAAGCCTCAGTATCCCTCCTTTGGTCTTTCTTCGCTCCGTAATGTACCTATAAAAGGTCTTATCCCCCTTCTTAACAGAATTGGCTATCCTTTCCTCGGCTTGGGCCTTTGCTATTCTGACTACCTTCCCAGCCTCTTTCTGCTTTAACTGATAAAGTTCTCTGTGCTGCGCCTTCTGTGTTTCCTTATATTTCCTGAATGCTATCCTTTTCTCCTTAACCTTCCCTGCCACCTCTTTTGAGAACCATAGCGTTTTTTTCCTTCGTTGTGTTTTATTGATTTGCTTTACACAAAGGCTTGTTGCCTCTGTGATGGCTGTTTTGATTACTCCCTATTGTTCCTCCACCCCTCCTTCTTGCCTGTTTGCTAGTGCTTTTCTAAGGCACTCTCTCATTTTCCCAAAGTCAGCCCTCCTAAAGTCCAATATTCTTGCTTTTGTATGGCTTGATTTTATGGCTGTGTTTATCGTGAACCACACTGTTTGGTGGTCGTTTGTTCCCAGATGTCTACCCACCTCTAAATCTGAGATTCTTTCTCCGTCCCCATTTGAGAGTACCAAGTCTAAGATTGCTCCCTTCCGAGTGGGTTCCAATACTAGCTATCTGAGGCATGCCCCCTGTAGGGCATCAAGAATGAGCCTGCTCTTGGATGTGCCTGCAGCAAAGGTGCTCCAGTTAACATCTGGCATATTCAGGTCCCCCATCAACAATATCTCCCCTTTTTCTGCCATTCTAAGGAAGCCTTCTATCATTTCCTTGTCCATTCCCTACACCCTGAGATGGGAGTCTGTATACAACCCCCATGCGGATTGTGGTGCCATTTCCTGTCTCCATGGTGACCCAGAGTGCCTCATCTGCTCCCTGTTTACTCTCTAGTTCTGTTGCTTTGATCCCTTCCTTTACATAGAGAGCTACTCCTCTTCCTCTTTTACCATCCCTGTCCCTCCTGTAGATTGTATATCCTGGTATGTTGACATCCCAGTCATGGTTCTCTGTGTACCATGTTTCTGTGACTGCCACAATATCCTGGCAACCCTCTTCCATCAAGGCCACTAGTTCAGGGAGCTTGTTACACAGACTACGGGCATTGGTACTCATCACCCTCCACTTTTTGATAGCCTTACCCCTTTTAGCCCCATTCCTTGTCCTTACTGCCTTTGCCTTTTTTTACATTTACCCCTGTCCTGCTCCCTAATGACTTCTCTACCTTGGTGTTTACCTCACTAATTACCATGTTTTGTGGGGGGAGGCTGGGATTTCCCTTCTCCTTTTCAGTGCCTCCCCCCTTGACTAGTTTAAATGCTTGCCAATGAAGCATTAAAAACCTCTCACCTAGGATCATGGTTCCCCCCCGGACAGATGCAGACCATCGCACCGGTATAGGTCTGCATCCCTTAAGGTGGCTCCCCAGTCCCCAATGAAGCCAAAACCCTGAGCTCCACAGAAGTTTTTCGACCACTCATTGAATTCCCTGGTGAGGAGTTCCCTAGCATCACCCTTGCCATAGACAGGCAGCACCTCCGAGAAGGTTACCGTATGCGCTACTTGTCTAAGGCCCTTCCCCAACTCTACAAACTTCTCTTGCACTGCTCTGATCCCATTCCTAGCCAGGTCATTTGTCCCTAGGTGGACAATGACATCCAGCTCCCTCCCTCATGCAGCTCCTCCCATGATCCTGAGGATACGCTTCCTGTCCCTCGAAGCTGCGGCACCAGGAAGGCACCTTACCTCCCTCTCCCCTTCCTCCCCCATTTCTACCCCCCTAATGATTGAGTCCCCTACCAGGAGTTGTTTCCTTCCCCTGCGGGGTCCCATGCCACCCTCCTGTGGGTCTCCTTTGTGAAGGTTCCCAGCATCCTCCTTGGTCTCCACTGCAGGTGCCTCCATAGAGGAACCACTATCCACCAGAAGAGCGAATGAATTGTGGAGAGGTACAGCTGGAGGGATGCAACTCTATTCCACCACCCTCTCCCTCCCTGAGCCCACCCTGGTCCAGCCTCTCTTCTTTCTTGGCAACCTCTGAGGTAGTGGCATTGGCATTGGCCCTGGTGGTCCCTCAGTGGGGGAGGAGGTTTCACGAATCCTAGCCAGCTCAGCCTGGAGACGGGCAACCTCCTCTCTCAGACCAGAGAGGTGCCTCCAAATAGGGCAGCATCACAGCCTCCAGAATGTCTCCCGGAACACTGCCGCCCCACAGCCATTGCACTGCACCACTCCTATCATGTCTTGTTTTGGGTCCCCTCTCCTATTTCTCTGTATGCTTACTCTCTCCTCTCCTTACAACTCTCACCCTTCCTGTTCTGGGACAGCAACTTCCTATCTTCTTTAGTAGCCTCATTCTTTCTTGCTCAATGTCAGACCACCAGCATCTGGGGGGGGGGGGTGAGCTACTTTTTTCCTTTAGGGTTGACAAAACCAATGTTTCTCTATGATCCTTCCCTTCCTACTGCCAAACAGGAAGTTCCTGTTGACAGTCAGATCCAGTGGCTATAAAAGTAGAACTGGCTTAGGGTGGGATGGAGGGCAATTAGTAAGAAAAAAGGCTAGCAACAGGAAGTTGTAATTTGAGTCGCCTGCTTTTACAGTGTCTAAGCCACACCCCCAATTAAGCTCTCTCTCCTGCTACTGGTTTAGCAAAGTCAGCCAATACAATACCCTTCCCAGCACAGAACACACAATGACTTTCTTTCTTTTCTTTCTTTTTTTAACCCTAAATAAGACCCCTTCTACTTCTAATAAATTATCTGTCTACTTAATCTCAACAGACACTGACTCCTGCTGAGATATGAGTTTTAAATTAATAAGAAAATGTAGCTTTTTTAGTTAGCTGCTTTCTGCTCTACAAGCAAGGCTAGCAAAGCTAGATTGGTGGATTTTGTGGAGATCATGGGAGTCAGTATAGATAGGAGATGAGAGGGAGCTAGATAAAAAGCTCAGTGGGATGTCAGATGGTGAGTGTGAGAGAAGAATCTTGCAGACTTGGGCTCCAAGTCAGAGACATATGTTATGGTGACAAAGACTGTGTGGGCCGAGTTGACGGGCTAACACTGTCACAAAGTTAGCTCCAGCTGAGGGGAAGAATCCATTTTCAATACCTTGCTATGCACTGTTCTTGCAGGCTGCTCCTGGGTTGTGAGGACTCCGTTGGGAGTTTGCTGAGTAAATGGAGGAGCTTTGCTATGCACTGGTCTTACAAGCTGCTCCTGGGTTGCGAGGACTCCATGAGAGAAAGGGAGACATAGCAGGTGGACAAGAGGCCATGGCAGCAGGAAACAGTGGAAGAGTAACAGACAATAGCAGGGCCCATATGGAAAAAATATATATTTTGAATATATGTTGTAAAATATATTTGAAATAGTTTTTGAATTTCATCCATAAATAGATTTTCATAGTAGTTTCCAAATATATGCATTATATCTCAAATTGGCTGGTTTTGTAATATTTGAGATATAAATAATGAATAATTGTAACTTTTCTGTATATTCTGTATTATATTACTTGCTCTCCACTCCACACTCCCCCAGGACACATCTGGAATTGAGCTTTGCACCGCTCAGTATGCCTTCCTGTAAAACTTTTAAATAAATAAATATATATATTTCAGATATACCTTACATACTATTTTTGTATATTTCGTTGAATTATCTTGATAATATTCTTTGAATTTTTATTCTCCCATATAGAAAAGAAATATATTTTAGATCTATTTATAAAAGAATATTTCAGATATACTGAAGCCTGGATATTCAGAGCACTTGAGCATGGTGCAACTGAGTTGTGCCAGTGCAAGTATGAAGATGCACTACTGAGTGATATTCAAAGGGAGCCACAGCACAGTGCAAATACCATTACGCCAATGTGCAACTAAAATGTATGCAGCACAAGTGCAGGGGGCGTTCCCATGAATATGCGGCACAAGGGGATATTCAACCATGAAGCCATGGCGCAAGTCAGGAGCAAACCCAAGATGCACCGCCAGACTTGTTCCCATAAAAACAGGGCTCAAACACACAGACTGCAGATGCACAACCCTGCGCCAAGAGAGATAGAAAAAAACCCAGAGGGGGAGAGAGACACACACACACACACACACACACACACACACACACACACACACAGTGTACCAGGGTGGCAGACAGACAGAAAGACAGACAGGCACCTATCCACTCAGGGGGACACACAAAGAGATGGAGGGATGGAGAGTGTGCATTTTCTGATGGAGGAGGTAATGAGGGGTGTGAGGAGGCAGGAGGAACAGCTACGTGGCCGACGAAGGGCCCGGCAGTGGTATGACTGACACAGGTGGTACTGTGCCCACATCACATTCGAGAACTATAGTGACACCGATATCGTGGGCTAGTACCACTTGAACAGGGCCATTCTGAGGCAGCTCTGCTAGCTGTGCAGTGAGGAGATACAGGTACCCACCAGATGTATTCATGCCATGTCTGTGGAGACCAAGGTGACTGCCATCATGTGCTTGCTCGCCACGGGCACCTTCCAATGACCAACAGGGGACACCATGGGTATCATCCAGTCAGCCACATCCTGCCTTCTCACACAGTTCCTCAATGTCCTGCTGCCACGTGCTTTGGAGTTCATACGTTTCCCCAGCACACAGGTGGAGCATACAGAAAACATACAGGACTTCCACAGGGTTGCACGCATGCTTGGCATGATTAGGACCATTGACTGCACCCATGTAGGCATCCACATGCCACCTGGCCCTGAGGACATAGCGTACATCAACAGGAAGGAGAGCCTGAGCATCAACTGCCAGGTGGTGTGCGATGTCACGGGGCGCATCATCAATGTCTGCACCACACACCTGGGAGTGCACACAATGCATTCATCTGGCACAGCTCTACACTGTGCAACAGGCTTGAACATGGGAACATCCCCACAAACCACCTTGTGGATGAGTATGGCACGGGCCAGGGGCGAGAGGTGTTGCAGACCTGGGGATGGGGGAAGGCAGGGTGTGCATGGTGGTGTGGGTGCCAGGGACAGGGCAAGGGGTGCAGAACAGCATAGCATAGGGCTAACCATGTCAGTCTCCACACATGTGACAGCATGTACCCACTGAGGACCTGGCTGCTTACCCCGTACTGGTGACCATCATCCCCAGAAGAGGAACGTAACAATGAGGCACACACCAGCACACACAACATCATCGAGTGCAACTTTGGCATGCTGAAGGCGTGATTCCATTGTGTAGACAGGTCAGGCGGTGCCCAACAATACAGCCCCTCAAAAGCTTGCGGCCTATTCCTGGCCTGTTGCACACTGCACAACATGGCCATGGACCGTGGGATAGCTGTTGAGGCTCAGGAGGGTGACAGTAGCGGGGATGATGGTGACACTGGACCAGAGGGGTGTGTGCAGCCACCTCCAGGCAGAGGGACCCCTGACTCATGCAGTAGGCATGATGCCACCATGACACTGTCGCACAGGAACACTTTGGTGAATGCAGGTAGGTGGCATGACACACATGCATGGGCCACACAGACCAGCAAACCACACACATGCAGGGACATGCATGGTGATAGGCATGCACAGAATGTGGTACTAAGCAGGGATAGGAGAGGCGGAGGCACACACCCACACACAGCAATACACACACACGCTGCACAGGCATGTACACACACACACACACACATACGCACCCACACAGGCAGTGGAACGTGGCATGAATCAGATGCATGTCACCGGTGCACAGGTGCAACCAGTGCTAGGCTGGCCTCATCATGCCCATGCCAAACATCCTAGCATCCTGGCATGCACACACAGGTAGCATGTGGCACAACATGCATGCATGCAACCACATGCATGATGCACACACACTGCCCACGTGCACACAGGGCAGCAGCAGCAGACTGCGGGCAGGGCAGCATACACATCAGGCCAACCGTGTGGCCCCACGGCCACCACAGCCATGTGGGCAGCCAAGCTGGGGCCAATTGGCAGCCACAGGCTGTGCATCAGCCACAGGGGGTGTCCAATGCCACCCCAGGGGTAGATGTGCGGGATCACAACCGTGTCCATGCAGGGGGTATGTAGATGGCTGACTAGGCCAGCCCCGGGCATGCCAGGGATGCCTATGTCTGAGCCTGGTGTCCACTGTGATGGGGTCACCCAACACCGGGTCCATGGGGTGGACAGCATGCTGCAGTGGGGTTTCCTGTGCATGGCCGCACCCAGTGGCAGCTAGCGATGCAAAGTCATCCTCAGTGGCACCGGCAATGCAGTCCATGGCCACAGTCATGGTCTCCTGCATGCGTTGAAGCCTCTCCAGGATATGCGCGGTGCCCCTGTCCTACTGCTCGGCTAGCTGGTGCACCTCTGCCCGCAGTGCATGCACCCAACTGATGAGTAGCACCTGTTTCCCAATGGATGCCTGCAGCAGCTGGGTGTGCTCAGCCAACCAATCCGCATCCTGCGCCTCATGGCCGGGATGCTGATCGGCTGTGGGTGACCCACCACGCCGTCCAGCCTCCCTCTCCGGTGGACACTTTATAGTGGGGTCTACAGGGGGGAAGGGGTATGGCAGGTGCACCAGCAGCAGAACCTGTGTCTGGCTGCCTGGTGGCACCCACAGCTTGCTGCTGCCACCCATCCATCTGCTGTATGTCGCCTTGCGCCTGCGCAGCCATGGCAGTGCCACCACCCATGCATGGAACAGTGGCGGTGCCACGCACTGCTGCACCTGCAGTGCTGGCCACAGAGCTGGACCCTGACACTGCCTGTGATGTGAGCAGGGATGACTCCTCCACAATGTTGCCCATGCTGTCCAGGATCAGAGTGATATCATCCACGGAGTCAGACCCGGCCCCGACATCTGTCTCTGCGCACAGCACACCAAGGCTGGCATCCTGTAGAAACATATCCAGGGTCTCATCTAACCCCAAGCCAAGAACATCCATGGGCACCGTGGTGCTCAGCAATGGCCTGTTGGGGCCACAGATGCCAGTGGACATTGATGGGCAATCCACATGGGCCACGGTTCCATCCACAGCGGCCGTGGATGCTGCCAGTGCCCCATCCACTGCACAGAGTTGTGCTGGTGCTGCAAAAGGAGAAGGGAGTGTCAGTGGTACATTGCCCCCAAGTGCACCCATGTACACCACTGCCGTATGCGGCCAGCACTGTGCCATGCACAGGGCTGCACACACATGCATCTGGCATGCAGGATAGGGGCATGCCCAATGGCATGACCATGTAAGCACCCTCTGGTCCAGTACCTGTGCATGAGTAACATACATATAATGCAGTGATGGGCTGCCACACATCTGGAAGCCCTCTCCAGGCACAACCTCCACTGTGGTGCAGCTGATGGTGGACGCCACTAAGTTCTCAGTTGGTGTCAGTCTGGATGCGTTCAATGGCCCTCTGCTGGTGGCATGATAGGATGCTTTTATGGCTGTCACATTCTCCTTGATGTGCCACCTGTCCGTCCCAACCTTCTTGCTGCACTCCTGTGCTGACCGCTGGTGGCTGCCATGCTGGTTCACGTAGGCCACCACCTCGTCCCATCCTACAGCCCTGTCATGCGGTGTGCCCGTGACACTGCTCAACAGTGCCTACCTGTCAAGATATGCCTTGAACAGGGCATCGGTCTCCCCCTTTGTAAAGTTGGGACTGCACTTGCGAGCAGGTCCACGTTACTTGCCCTCCTCTTGTCCCAACATGTTGCAACCTGTGAACATGGACAGCACAGTGTGTCAGTGCCAGCATGGCCCTGGGAAGTCCCTCCTTGCAGTGCTGCAACATCCATGTGTGTTGCTACAGCAGCTTCCACTTACCTGTCAAGGTTGTAATACCGGTCCGTGGTCTGTGCTGTTCCCTGGCACTTATAAGGTGCATCACATGCAAATTAGATTGTGCGCAATGGTAATGATATGCTAATGCACCCTACTGTGCTTCACAATGGCTGATGAGGTAATTTGTATAAGGTAGCTGAATACTGTGTATTTGTGCCATGCTCAATGGTGTTGCACTGGAGTAACTCCTTGGTGCATGTCCCGTGCATGCGCGGTGTGCTGTTCTGCAGTGCGCATGTGCACACCCTGCCACATGGGTCTATCATGCACACAGCATGCCTTGCATGATACCATGCTACTGCGCATGCACCACTGTGTAGGCATTGCGCATGCCCAAGCGCACTGCAACATGGCCCGATCGTGCATCTGCGGGATGCGGCATACTGCACAGTTCACACACATGCATGACACTGCACAGGGTCAGGACCTGTCAACTCTGGCTCGGGGTCATGACATCACACAAGGGTGGGTAATGGCATGGTGCCCATGCCCAAACACAGACTGTCACCCTGCATTGCGCAGCCACATCACGCATCTTCATGATGTGTGATAACATGCTGTTGCACCTTACTGCGCAATGCGCATGTGCTGTCACCACATGTGTTTTCCACCGCAGAAGCCCAAAATTGCATTGTGACTGAAAATGGCAAGCAGACATGACCGTCGGGTGTGCAATTGGTCAGACATCAAGCTTGTGAACCTGGTGGCAGTGGTCCAGCCTTTTGTGGCCCAGATCTATGGCCAGGTGCCACTCCAGCAGGCGTGGGGGCAGGTGGCCAGGTGTGGCAGACCATGGTGTGGGCCCATGAAAAGGAACACGGGTGTGACACAGTCAGAAGGGCAGTGTCACCACCGGTATGGGGACTTGCAGCGCAGGAGTTCGGATGTGCTGCACCAACTGCAGTCGAGGGTGCAGCATGGGGCTGTCCCACAACCAGGTAGGTATGTGCTGCTGACGTGCATGCCCATGTGCCCAAACGTGGTCTTCTCTGTTTTTCTCAGCGTGCTTCACCATTGTGGTGGGACCGTCCCTGTGACCACAGTCTTCATGCATGTCCACGGCACGTGTGGCAAGTATGCTGGTGTATAGGTCGTGGGCTGTGGTGGGTGTCGGCCATGCACAATGCAGGCCATGGGGTGACGAGGGACCTTCCATGAATGTGTACTCATGTCCTCCTCTCTACATGTCATCCACAGGTCTGGTGGACTGCAGGTGGGCCAGGGAGGCCACAGACAGTGTGAGGGCCCAGGATAGGCAACAGGATGGTGCTCACAGGGGTCAGAGAAGTGCAGGTAAGAGTGGTCACTTTGGTGGTGTCTGTCACTGTGGGTGGACAGAGGGTGCAGGGTATGGCCATAGTAGAACTAGCCTTGTGTCAGGTTGACTGTGTGTGGCACATGGTCCATCTGTTGTTCCACCACGGCACATCCATTGGTGGCATGTGGCCAGCCATTGGGGGGCTGTGCACCAAGCCACCACCTTGTGTGCTGCATCAGTGCTGCCACCCTGTGCCATGTACCCATGTCCATGGGCACATGGTGCCAGTGGGCTACACTGTCTGCCTGACTGCACCATTGGGGTATGCTGTTTGGATTGCAGGGTTGGACGACATGACAGAGGGATGTTGTGTACCCCATGTGGTGCTTTCCCCCCACTGTCCACTGCATGCTGTGGGTGGGTGTTATTTGTGTAGTGCAGTGATTGCCTCTCTTGTCCCTTCCCCTAGGTGCACATCAGCTTGCTGCCAGGAGGGCAGCCCTACTGCATCCACAGGGCCTGGTGACAGTGATCGCACTACAGCGGGAGGATCCTACATGTGACTGTGGGGATCCAGCATGCACTGTGGGCCCTGGAGAGGTCCCTGGCCTGTCATTGAGGGGTCAAGCCATCATTGCCCCCTCCTCTCCCATTCCTGTTACCCGGCATTTCCTCCTCCAACTGTACAGACCCCCCACTCCCCATCCCACCTCCCGCACCCCCTCTCTTGCCCCATTTTATGGTTTTGTACCTCCTCTCTTGTATTATATATATATGCTTTTGTGGTACATATCTGTGTCTGTGTCTGATTTGCAGGTAGCGTGAGGAGCCATGCTGCAGCTGTTTGATCCCTGTTCCTGGGGTCACTGTGGGTGCAGGGCGGGTCACTGACAATGCCATGGCAGCTTTGGGGTCTGTGTTGGGTGTGCCGCTGTGTCCCATGGCCTTGGCAAGTTTATCTGGGTGGGCACAGGCAGGGCGTGCTGGCCCATGGGGCCACTGGGGTGCTGTTCCACTGCCATGATGATGGTGGGGGTGCCATGGTCGGGGTCTAGGTCCCCTTGGTCACTTGGCCCCCCTGGGGCTGTTGGGCTTCCACCTTCCAAGGCTGCTTTGCATGGGGGTGCACCTGTGGCATTGTGCAGGCAGTGGTTTGGCACTGGTGTGAGAGGTGGGGGGCATGGGTGTCATTGTGCCAGGGGGCTGGGGGGTCACTGTGTCCGGGCTGTGCTCTGCGTGGGTCTCCTGTGCTCCTTCCCCTGTGCTGTCTTGGTTCTGTGTTTTTCCTTCTGCCTGTTGCTCGTGTCTGGCTCACTGGTGTTGTGCTCCACACATCCCTGGTGGCGCTGGTGCATTCTTGGTTGCGCCATGGTGCATCTTTGCCATATTCGGCCTATTTGCGCATGACATTTTCAGGTGGTGCATCTTCTGAATATGGCTCCAGCTACACCATGGCGCACTTGACTTGCACTACGCTGGTCTTGCGCCAGGGTTTGCCGCATTTCTGAATATCCAGGCATGTATGTTTAATAAAATGTCTGAAGTATATTTATATACCTCAGATTGGTTGTTTTTGAAATATCTGATTTATTTGCTGACTATATGTGACAGATCTATTTAAGATATATGATAAATATATTTTCATGATATCTTTATTATAGGTGCATGAGATATATTGTATCTGTCTGCTTATATAATTTGAATATTTAATAGATACTGTATACATTTTATGTAGTTGACATATATCTAAAATATTTTTTTAAAATACAGTATATGCATTGTAAAAATATCTTAAAATACCCAAACAATAGATTAGTCTTGATATCACATATTCTTACCTGTATATATGGAAGTTGTCATGTTAGCAATCATTTAGATTACTATTGTACACTTATCATTTAATGATGCACCATTACTACAGATTTCAGACTAAATATTTATACTTACACATAAAACTTATCTCTTGATCTTATTATTTTCTGAGACTCAAATTAGTACTTAGACCATCCCTGTCTGGTTCCTTTTTATGCTGGGATGAGTTCCAACTTGTACTTGTTTTCACTCTTTACCTTTCTCTCTGGTCTGTAATCTAATGCTGTCAATTCAAAACTATTTTAAAAATAGAAATTACCATGCTTTTAGTAGATAAACTGTGCTTTTGAAATATGTGAATTAGTTATGCAAATCTGTACCCAGTACCATAACAATCATTTACAAAAACATACTTGACATATATACGGAACTATATTCTGCATATATTCTAAACATACTGAATGTTGAAAGCAAACAAGATTCACATTTTACTGACAGCAGAAGTTAGGCACACATGTACCTGGAACTCCAGAATGCTCTTCTTGGATTTTCCATCACAAAATTTATTTGTAATTTGTATAGTAAAGGCAAAATTGTGAAACTAAAGCCAAAAGTAGCAATAGTAAAAACAGACATTCCCACAGGACCAATATTTCGCACTGTTCTTGAAAAAACACGAGAACAGTACAAAATGGCAGTCATTTGAGGAGGTTTGACTTTTACTATTGCCCTCTACCATGGGGTCAGTGGGGGTGCACTGAGGCACCTGCAGCTGTTGCAGAATGCTGCAGCTTGGCTATTGACAGGTCTATCAAGATCCTGTCATAGAACACTGGTTCTGGATGAACTGCACTGGCTGCCGGTGCGTTGATGCATCCTTTAAAACAGGTCTTAAGTCTTTTGACCTACAGTATAAGACCCTACAAGGGTTGGGTCCAGGTTACCTGAAAAAGCTTTTGCATCCCTACACACTGGGCCATTCCCTTAGCTCAGCTGCGGAGGCCCTTCTGGAGGTGCTCAGGATGAGACTAATATCGTCAAGGGACCAGGCCTTTGTGGCTGCTGCCACAGTTCTATGGAGCTCTCTTCTGGGCTGCCTCAGGGAGGCATCTTCTTTGGAATGCTTTAAAAGGGATTTGAAAACCTACCTGTTTCTTGCTGCTAATCTATTTTCCTCCTATTTCCCCTATGGCGCTCCCTCCTTCCAGGTCACCCAGCCCCATCACCCGCTCGCAGCCTACCTCTCCGCTTTCCTCCATGACTTGCCCCCATAGCAGGGCGGAAGGGAACCCTCAACCTGCTGGAATGGATCCAGTGCATGGGGGTTACTGCCAATCATGGGAGCGGGGCCCTGTGGCAACCAGCATTCATCATGCCGAGGGGCCATTTTCCATTTTTCTCCCCCCCCAAGTGTGGCACAGCAGTGTGCAATGACACCAATGGTCAAGCTGTGCATGCTCCTGCACACAACACACTGGGCGTCTGTCCCATAACCGCCCCCCACATGCGAGCCACCAGTGTAGGCCCCCTGCTTCCACTAGGGGTCAGGCATGCAATGGACTCTGTCCCACCCCCTCCCTGGGAGAGAAGAGATGTCCTAAGGACACTCAAGTCCTCTCCCTCCCCTGCCGTCCTCTGGCGGCCCGCATGCACCATGAACACAGGTCACCAGTGTGGCAGAAGGTCAGTCCTCCATGCCACTGGGCCAGTGAAAACCTACCTATTTCAAGCTACCTTTGAATTATGATTAGCAGAATTACTTATATTTTTAAATAGCTGTTTTAAGGGATGTTTGCTACTGATTTTATTGAACTGACTAACCATATACGTTAATTTTCTGTTCATGTTTGTAAGGGTGCCCTGGCCTGAGCCTTTGGGGAAGGGTGCCCAAAATAAATATAATCTACTACTACTACTATTGCTACTTTTGGCTCTGGTTCTACACATTTTATATATTTACAGAATGTTGTCTATTTATATTTTAAAGGTATGCGTGATATATATTCCAGTAATATTTATAAACTATAAAACATATTTAATTGTTATGTAAAACATATATTTAAAATGTATTATCAGTATATGTAGATAGGGTAAATAATCCCCACATTACAGATACTTTCCAGATGTACAGTATAGCAGGTCAAACCTATTTTAACATATATGAAATATATCTCAGAATATACATCTCTAATATATAGATTTGCTAACATACACTTATTGTAGAAATAACAGGGTAAAACTATGCTTACATAAAACTACAATGATTTCATTAGGGAGTCCATAAAAGCATTAAAATATAAAACAAAATATTTTCTTTGATAGAATAACAAAACATATACTTTTAGTATATCAGTGCTTAGTATAAGATGTACCTCATTGAATTCTGAAAATATCTAAAGTATAACTGGAAAAATGCACAGATATCAAAAATATGTGATGTATTTAGGCATATTCAAATATAGTCTAGATATTAACGAAAATACAGTATAGTTCTTATCCATATTGGTATAATTTAAAATGACATAATTAATGGACTTCCCTTTTTCCCATTGGGAAACCGTGGAGTAATTTGCCGTTATAAAGGAAGGATTTATGTAGCATCAAACCCCTCGGGTGTGTGTAAATTCTCATTACACACTGAGACCCATACGTTATCCTATATGTTATTAATATATATATTCATTATAGCCATTTTTTCACATCACGTCATGAACAGTACAGCTGTCATTTCTCACATCCTGACCAGAATGTTTTTTCGCACCTGTGGCAAAGAATTGCACATTAGCTGTGTGAAATCATGTTTCAGGACCGATTAACAAAATGACAGTACCACTGTTCATGAGTTGGCATCCCAAAATGCCCAGGTTGTAAATTTGGTGAAAAAAATCCTTAAAATGGCCCAGTTACGAGTTTGTTAATGCACCATTAGGGTTGAAGCCCAAAAAGTAGGGAAATGAGATCTTAGGGTTCCCAAGCCTAAGACCCCACCCCTACACTTGGCTTCAAGCCCAAACGCCCCACCCCCACCCTCAGCTTCCAACCCTAAGGCCCCACGTCCAAACTGCATGCAGGAATAGGTGTGAGGGGTGTGCCTTGGGGTTGCAAACCCTAATGCTCACCCCATTTCTACAGATAATAACCTAACATGGATACAGAATAAGAGAATGGGGTGAGCATTAAGGTTTGTAACCACAAGGCACAGTCCTCACATCTATTCCTGCATGCAGGGTGGAGGTGGGGCCTTAGGGTTAGAAGTCTAGGGTAAGGGTGGGGTCTTATATATTTCACTCCAACAAAACTTCATTAATGCACTATTTGGGTTGAATCTTAAAAGATCTTAAGGTTCCCAAGCCTATATGTATACATTTTCATTTTTAGTTTCACTTGAAAGCTATATATATATATATATATATATATATATATATATATATATATATATGATGCATGTCTCTTACCCGCTGGCGCTTATCATTAACAAATCCCTATGCCTAGAAGCCAATTCCTAATGCCTGGAAGCAAGCTGAAGTAACCCCCATCCACAAGTCTGGGGACTGCACTCTGCCTAATAACTACAGGCCGATCTCCATCCTTCCCCCCCTATCCAAAGCCTTAGGAAAAATAGTGAACACACAGCTCTTGGAATATCTTACTAACTACAACCTTCTTTGTCCAGAGCAACACGGTTTTCGCCCTGGCCATAGCACATCCACTGCCCTTCTGGAATTCTCCCACCACATTCGCTCAGCACTTGACAAAGGTCATCTCGCAGGGGCGATTTTTATAGACCTGTCCAAGGCCTTCAACACGGTGTGCCACCCCCTGCTACTAAACTCCCTTAGCATACTGGGTCTCGCAGCCGGCCCTCTGAAGTGGTTCGCAAGCTATCTACACAACAGGTCCCAAAGAGTCAAGCTAAATGGGACCCTCTCCTCCTACCTTCCTGTACACTCGGGTGTCCCCCAAGGCTCCATCCTTGGCCCGACCCTTTTCAGCCTATTCCTGAACACCCTCCCCAGCTCCTGTTCCAGTAAAATATTACTCTATGCTGATGACGCTGTTATCCTTGCATCACACCCTGACCCACTCCCACTCCAAATCATGCTGCAAAGCACCTTCCTCCAAACCGAAAAGTGGTTCAATAATCACCGCTTAGTCCTGAACCTAAAGAAAACTAAGTCCATGCTATTTTCTCATCGGCAAAACAATGCCAGGGACTTTCCCCTCCACATCACCACCAGCATGCCCCTCCCTCTGGAGCAGGTTTCATCCTATAAGTACCTGGGCATCACCTTTGACTCCGGCCTTACTTTCCACGCCCACCTTAAAGCTTTGGCATCTGCAATGAACTCCAGGATCGGTCTTCTCTACGCACACAAAGACTGTCTCCCGAACCCGCCTTTAAACTAGCCATCTCCCTCGGTATTATCACCGGCTGACTACAGACTCCCTGTTTACGCTTGCTGCTGACGCCTCTGCCTTATCCAAAGTCCAGACTCTTATCACACAAAGCCTGTAGGCTCCTTACCGGTGCCCACAGCAGAACCCACACCTGTCTGCTATACTCCACCACAAAAATACTCACTCTTGAGGAAAGACTGAAATATCAAACCTGCCTACTGGCCAAAAATCCATGTCAGGTCTCTGCCCTCCTGGGGTCTCTGGACCTTTGCAGCAGGCTGCTAGGTCCCTGCCAACCCGGTACGCCACCGCAGCCACCTTCAACGTTCCCAGAGCAAGGACCTCTCGTTGCCAAAGATCTTTCCATCACCTAGCCCCGTCCTGGTTTAACTCCCTTCCTGAAACCATCTCTAAGATCCCAGGTATTGGCCACTTCAAAATCGCCCTCCGCCAGCATATTATAGACAACCGATGCTGTAAATGTTTGTAGCTGCCCTGTGCCGGTCCCTTCTAACCTTTTCAAGCCCCTAACCTTCCAGTCCTTTTAACTCTACATATTAGTTTGTGACATGTTGTTAAATTGAATAATGTATCTCCTGTTGTTTTACCAATGTTAGTACCTTACACAAGTTTGCTCCAGTACAGCTTCGCTGTCTGCACTCTCCAAATGTATATTTTATGTATCTAACCTGTTCGTCATCCCTGTCCTAACCTCACTCTATTGTTGTCTCCCCCCTTTTTTGTGGAGGTACCTTTGTAAACGAGTCTTTGACTCAAAGGTTGTAAAACTGATCTCAACAATAAATAAATAAAAAAAAAATATATATATATATATCTTAGAGGAAAAAAACTCCATTTAATGCTTTAGTTAGGGCTGTTCCACACCGACAAAAGTGAGGAAATTCGGTGTTAGGGTTGAAAGCCCCCCTTGGACCCCCCTGCCCACACTCGCATCGGGGTGAGCATTAGGGTTGTCAGTCCTAACTCTTACCCCATTCTCCTACACCTCTGCTTCTTTACACATGTGATGGGTTGAAGTTATGGCCAACAACCCTAATGCACACCCCGATGCGGTTGGGGGTGTGAAGAGGGTCAAGGGCTTTCAACCTAACACGAATCTCTCATTTTTGTCGGTGTGGAGCAACCCTCACTAATGCATTAAATGGAGTTTTTTGCCTCTAATTTCCCTTCTTTTTGAGAATGATAATGAGAAATAGTGAATGTGATGCGGCAGAGGGCCCTGCGCTCCGCCACGTGATGTCTTGTCACATAGTATCATTGTGCCCGCAAACGCAAATGGTAATGCGCATGGTGACACAAAACGAAACAGAAAGAGAAACAGTAGTGTAGACAGAAATGTTAAAAACAACACAAAAGCAAGCGCAAATGAAAACGCAAAGGGTAACACACATGGTGGAGTAGACGTGAACGGTAAGTGAAACGGGAACGGAACTGCAAGCGGGAACGGTAACAGTAACAGTAATGTAAGCACACAGGCTGATTTTCCCCAAAAGCTGCATAGAGAAAGACAGTGAGTACAAAGAATGTATGGATAATCATGGTTCTCGGAGCAAAAAATGAGGAGTTGTAATACTAAATTGCTTATATCTCAGGAACCGTACGACGTAGAAAAAAAATTTAAAAGTCATATGATTTATGACTTTCCTAGCTATAAGCATTTTTCTGACGAAAAGTCCGTACCTTGCACCGTTTCCGAGATACGGGCCCTGAAAGGCGTGGCGAATGCCGTAATGTTATCCTATGGGAAAAAAAGAGAAGTTCAGAGTGCCATAACTTTGGCTCCCTGTAATATTTTTTCACCAAACTATAAAAAGGCACATGTATGGGACATTGGCTGTGTTCCTTCCAAATTTCAGCCCAAAAGACCAACCTGTTATTTTGCAGCAGGGTGCCAAAGTATTCCTGTAATGCGTCAGACGCAGTAATGTTATCCTATGGAAAAAGTGTCAACTTTGGAGTGCCGTAACTTTGCCGCCATGTAATATTTTTTCAACAAAATACTGAAAGACACATCTGTGAGATGTCAGCTGTGTTCCCTCCAAATTTCAGGCCAAAACACCAAACCGTTCTTTTGCAGCAGGGTGCCAAAGAATTGCTGTCATTTTCCCACAGCCTAGAAAACTACTGTCGAAGTTTGCGAAAGCTTTTGCAAATTCATTCAACAGTGTCGCAAGTGTGACAGTACTTTGTGAAAGTACTTTTTCCAGAAATTGGAAAAACATATATCTGGGGTGTTTTACCCCAAAGTAAAGACGTGGCTAGCATCCTCAGGGTCTGACTAGGTGAATACAAAAAGAATTAGGTTGCTAGAGGGTCCCAAAGTTAAATGCCAAGCATTTTTCTGATCACTAACTGAAAACAAAATGGAGGATTTGTGACAGTAAAAGGGCCATTTGCGAAAGCAAAAACTGAATTTGCGACACTGTTGAACTTTTTTTTAACTTTACCAATTGACTTATAATGGGAACTTGTTTTTTGAATAACTTTTTAACCGTTTAATATTTTTTCACGAAATTTTCAAAAGGCACATCGGGTACCCCGGCCGCACGTTCCCTGAAGATTTCGGACCAGTCGCGCAAACCGTGCAGCCTGTAGAGACGACAGTAAAATTCCAGAAAAGAGTAAACACTCACAGATCATGCTTAATAACTCCGCAGCCGTATATACGACTGGTACGAAACTTGGTAGATCCCAAGGCATATGGATCTTGATCGTGTATTCCAAATTTCAGGCAAATCCATCAAACAGTTTCAAAGTTATTAAGGTGCAAAATTTGGGGTTTAACATGTAAATGGCTCCTCAACCCTAACTATAGTGGCACTACCGTGCCACTATAATATATATATATTCACTACAACAGAGGTGAGTGATCTAGGGGTCATAATCAGTTACTCCCTGAAGTAAATGAGTGAATGCAACAAAGCATGCAGCAAGGCATCAAACATGCTGGGGGTTGTATAGGAAGAGTGTTTTACAGCAGGAGAAAGCAGGCAAGGTATGTTTATTTATATGGTGCCCAATCCCTGAGGTTCTGGGTGCCTTATATAAAAACAGGTAGGGTAATATAAATAAGTACAAAACACAAACAGCATGCATAAATATTAAAACAATAAATAAAATTCTATAGTGCTGTATTTAAAATTAAGCTAGCATTAAACTAGCACTGGTCAGTCATCTTTCTTCAGGGAGAGCCAAACAAAAGAGGCAAGCCTTAAAACCCTTTTTAAACATCTCGACAGTCAGGGCCTTCCTAAAAACAGCTGGAAAAGATTTCCAAAGAGCTGGTCCGGTGACATCAAAGGCATGGTCACCGGAGGTTTTTAGCCTGGCCCTTGGAACAACAAGTAGGCCCCTGGTCGAGGAACAGAGGGAAAGGACTGAGGTGGCAGGTGGCAGAAGATCAGCTAGACAGCCAGGGCCCAGTCTGTATAGGACCTTGTAGGTGATCGAGCCCACCTTTAAGATTATCCTACACCTGACAGACAGCCAGTGCAGAGCTCGGAGGACCAGGGTCACATAACTGGATCTGGGCAGGCCCATCAGCAACCTGGCTGCTGTGTTCTGCAACAGCTGCAGCCTGCTCACTGTCCCTCCAGTGACCCCAAAGTGTAAAGTATTACAGTAAGGCATGTACTAGTGATGGCAGGTCTTTGGGCAGAACTAGGGTTTAATCCTGGTGATATTCTTCAAGTGGTAAAAAACACTTTGGACCATAGATGATGCCTGAGCTTCCAACGTCAGTCTGTCATCCAGGATAATGCCAATATCCCACACCCTAGGTGAGGCCATCAATGGAGCGGATCCCAGGAACAATCCTGCAGCCACTCTGGAGGCACTCCCATCATGTCTGTGACCCGGCTCAATCACCAGGACCTCTGTCTTGTCAGGGTTCAGTTGCAACCAATTGTAAGATATCCAATCTCTGATCTCAGCCAGGCAATTGTTAAGCACTTCCACAGCATCCTGTATTCCAGGGGCAAAGGACATATACAGTTGGGTATCATCTGCTTAGCAGTGAAAACCCACACTGTGACACCTAATGAGCTCCCTCAGGGGCAGCATGTACACCAAGAATAACATTAGCAACAAGATCAAGCCCTGAGGAACTCCACATGACAGGAGCTTCAGCGAGGAAGAGAAATTCCACATCACCACCTGCTGCTTCCTGCTAGAGAGATAGGACTCAAACCAGTTGATGACAGTAGAAACATAGAAACATAGAAACATAGAATTTGATGGCAGATAAGGACCGCTTGGCCCACCTAGTCTGCTCATTTTCCTACCTAACAGATAAGCTGCAGATCCTAATTAACCAACAGCTTACTTCCTCCTACCCTCCACTAGGACTGCCTTATGTCTGTCCCATGTATTCTTGAATTCCCCCACTGTTCTTGACTCCACGACCTCCTCAGGGAGGCTGTTCCATGCATCCACAACCCTCTCTGTGAAAAAATACTTCCTCACATTACCTCTGAGCCGTCCCCCCTCTATCTTCAAATTGTGCTCCCTTATTCTTGCACATCTCTTTTTCAGAAAGATGCCACCCTCTTGGACTTTGTTGATTCCCTTGAGGTACTTGAAAGTTTCTATCATGTCCCCTCTCTCCCTCCTTTCCTCAAGGGTATACATATTAAGCCCCTTTAGTCTTTCTTCGTATGTCTTCTGGTGCAGACCCTGCACCATTTCAGTAGCCCTCCTCTGGACAGCCTCCACTCTGTCTATGTCTTTGCGGAGATGGGGTCTCCAGAACTTCAAACAGTACTCCAGATGGGGTCTCACCAACTGTCTGTACAGAGGGATAACAACTTCCTGTTTCCTACTATTGATGCCTCTCCCTATGCATCCCAGTATCCCCCCAGCCTTCCTTACTGCCTTCTCACATTGCTTGCCAACCTTTAGGTCATCTGATATAATTACCCCCAGGTCCCTTTCCATTTTTACTGTTGTCAGTATCTCACCCCTTACTCTTGCCCTGGGTTTTTGTTTCCCATGTGCATTACCTTGCACTTCTTTGCATTGAATCTGAGCTGCCATACATTTGACCATTCCTACAACCTTGCCAAGTCCCTTCTCATCCTTTCCACTCCATCTGGTGTATCAACCCTGTTGCAGATCTTTGTGTCGTCTGCAAAGAGACATACTTTTCCTTCCAGTTCCTCTGCAATGTCACTTATAAAGACATTAAAAAGGACCAGTCCCAGTACTGAACCCTGTGGTACCCCGCTAGTAACCCTCCTATCTTCACTGTGGACTCCATTTACTACTGTCCTTTGCGTCCTGTTGTCTAGCCAATTTTTTATCCAGGCTACCACCTTGGGACCCACTCCAAGGCTGGCTAACTTGTGTATTAATCTTTTGTGTGGGACTGTATCAAATGCCTTGCTAAAATCTAGGTAAGCCATGTCCACAGCCCCTCCCTGGTCTACTACTTTGGTCACCCATTCAAAGAAATCTATTAGATTCATCTGACATGACCTTCCCATCGTGAATCTATGCTGCCTTGGGTCCTGTGCCCCACTGGCCTCTAGGTACTCAACAATTCTTTCCTTCAGAAGTGATTCCATCATTTTGCCTACCACTGAGGTCAAACTAACTGGTCTGTAGTTTCCTGCCTCTGTCCTGCTCCCATTTTTGTGAAGAGGAATCACATCCGCCCTCCTCCAGTCCTCAGGTACCAGTCCATCCTCCCATGATTTGTTAAAAAGAGTAGTCAGCGGTGTCATTAGTTCTACCCTTTGTTCTTTTAGAATTCTTGGGTGAATCCCATCAGACCCCATTGCTTTGTCCACCTTCAATTTTATTAGTTCTTTCAGAACCCTTTCTTCTGTAAAAGGACTGGTATCAACCCTCGTCTTCAGAATGTTTCTCTTGTTTGGTTTAGGTACCTCCTCCTCTTCCTTTGTGAATACTGAGCAGAAATATTCATTCAGTATCCCTGCTTTTTCATTGTCACCCTTTACCCACATTCTCTCCCCTTTATTAAGCCTCACCCTCCTTTGGTCTTTCTTCGCTCCCTAATGTACCTATAAAAGGTCTTATCCCCCTTCGTAACAGAGTTGGCTATCCTTTCCTCAGTTTGGGCCTTTGCTATTCTGACTGCCTTCCCAGCCTCTTTCTGCTTTAACTGATAAAGTTCTCTGTCCTTCTCCTTCTGTGTTTCCTTATATTTCCTGAATGCTATCCTTTTCTCCTTAACCTTCCCTGCCACCTCTTTGGAGAACCATAGCAGTTTTTTCCTTCGTTGTGTTTTGTTGATTTGCTTTACACAAAGGCTTGTTGCCTCCGTGATGGTTGTTTTGATTACTCTCCATTGTTCCTCCACTCCTCCTTCTTGCCTGTTTGCTAGTGCTTTTCTGAGGCACTCTCTCATTTTCCCAAAGTCAGCCCTCCTAAAGTCTAATACTCTTGCTTTTGTATGGCTTGATTGTATGGCTGTGTTTATCGTGAACCACACTGTTTGGTGGTAGCTTGTTCCCAGATGGCTACCCACTCCTAAATCTGAGATTCTTTCTCCTTCCCCATTTGAGAGTACCAGGTCTAAGATTGCTCCCTCCCAAGTGGGTTCCAATACTAGCTGTCTGAGGCATGCCCCCTGTAGGGCATCAAGAATGAGCCTGCTCTTGGATGTGCCTGCAGCAAAGGTGCTCCAGTAAACATCTGGCATATTCAGGTCCCCATCAACAATATCTCCTTTTCTGCCATTCTAGGAAGCCTTCTATCATTTCCTTGTCCATTTCCTCCCCTGAGATGGGGTCTCCGCCACAACCCCCATGCGGATTGTGGTGCCATTTCCTGTCTCCAGGGTAACCCAGAGTGTCTCATCTGCTCCCTGTTTACTCTTTAGTTCTGTTTTTTGATCCCTTCCTTTACATAAAGAGCTACTCCTCCTCCTCCTTTATCCTCCCTGTTCCTCCTGTAGATTGTGTATCCTGGTATGTTGACATCCCAGTCATGGTTCTCTGTGTGCTATGTTTCTGTGACTGCCACAATATCCAGGCAACCCTCTTCCATCAAGGCCACTAGTTCAGGCAGCTTGTTACACAGACTATGGGCATTGGTACTATCACCCTCCATTTTTTGATGCCCTACCCCTTTTAACCCCATTCCAGTCCTTACTGTCTTTGCCTTTTTTTACATTTACTTCTGTCCTGCTCCCTAATGACTTCTCTACCTTGGTGTTTACCTCACTAATTACTGTTGTTTGTGGGGGGAGGCTGTGATTTCCCTGATCCTTTTCAGTGCCTCCCCCCTTAGCTAGTTTACATGCTTGCCAATGAAGCATTTAAACCTCTCACCTAGGATCCTGGTTCCCCCCTGGACAGATGCAGACCATCGCACCAGTATAGGTCTGCATCCCTCCAGGTGGCTCCCCAGTCCTCAATGAAGCCAAAACCCTGAGCTCCACACCAGTTCTTCAACCATTCATTGAATTCCCTGGTGAGGAGTACCCTAGCATCACCCTTGCCATAGACAGGCAGCTCCTCCAAGAAGGTTACTGTATGCACTACTTGTCCAAGGCCCTTCCCCAACTCTACAAACTCCTCTTGCACTGCTGTGATCCCATTCCTAGCCAGGTCATTTGTCCCTCGGTGGACAATGACATCCAGCTCTCTCCCTCGTGCAGCTGCTCCCACGATCCTGAGGATTCGCTTCCTGTCCCTCCAAGCCGTGGTGCCAGGCAGGCACTTTACCTCCCTCTCCCCTTCCTCCCCCATTTCTACACCCTAATGATTGAGTCCCCCACCAGGAGTTGTTTCCTTCCCCTGTGGGGTCTCATGCCACCCTCCTGTGGGTCTCCTTTGTGAAGGTTCCCAACATCCTCCTTGGTCTCCACTGCAGGTGCCTCCATAGAGGAACCACTATCCACCAGAAGAGCGAATGAATTGTGGAGAGGTACAACTGGAGGGATGCAACTCTGTTCCACCACCCTCTCCCTCCCTAAGCCCACCCTGGTCCAGCCTCTCCTCTTTCTTGGCAACCTCTGAGGTAGTGGCATTGGCCCTGGTGGTCCCTCGTTGGGGGAGGAGGTTTCATGAATCCTAGCCAGGTCAGCCTGGAGACGGGCAACCTCCTCCCTCAGACCAGAGAGGTGCCTGCAAATAGGGCAGCATCGCAGCTTCCAGAATGTCTCCTGGAACACTGCCGCCCCACAGCCATTGCACTGCACCACTCCTATCATGTCTTATTTTGTGTCCCCTCTCCTGTTTCTCTGTATGCTTACTCTCTCCTCTCCTTACAACTCTCACCCTTCCTGTTCTGGGACAGTAACTTCCTATATTCTTCAGTATCCTCCTTCTTCCTTGCTCAGTGTCAGACCACCAGCAGCTGGGGGGGGAGAGTGAGCTACTTTTTGTCCTTTAGGGTTGACAAAACCAATGTTTCTCTATGATCCTTCCATTCCTACTGCCAAACAGGAAGTTCCTGTTGACATTCAAATCCAGTGGCTATAAAAGTAGAACTGGCTTAGGGTGGGTGGAGGGGTGGGATGGAGGGCAATTAGTAAGAAAAAAGGCTAGCAACAGGAAGTTGTAATTTGAGTCACCTGCTTTTATAGTGTCTAAGCCACACCCCCATTTAAGCTCTCTCTCTCCTCCTACTGGTTTAGCAAAGTGAACTGATACAGAACCCTTCCCAGCACAGAACACACACTGACTTTCTTTCTTTTCTTTCTCTTTTTTTAACCCTAAATAAGACCCCTTCTACTTCTAATAAAGTATCTGTTTGCTTAATCTCAACAGACACTGACTCCTGCTAAGATATAAGTGTTAAATTAATAAGAAAATGTAGCTTCTTTTAGTTAGCTGCTTTCTGCTGTACAAGCAAGGCTAGCAACAGCTAGTACCAGTGAGTCTACAATACTGTCTAAGGTGATCAAGAAGCAGAACATGATCCATGGTGTCAAATGCTGATGAGAGATCAAGAAACTCAAGAATTGACCTTACTCCTCAATCTCTAGCCCTGAGGAGGTTGTTTTGCACCCTAACTAATGCTGTTTGAGTGTTATGCCTGCTCCTGAAACCCAACTGGAATGGCTTATAGATATTAAAGGTAATGAGGTGCTTCTCGAGCTGCTGCACCACTATTTTCTCAACAACCTTTCCTTGAAATGTAAGGTTGGAGAATAGATGGTAATTCACCTGAACATCAGGGTTGAGAGAGGGCTTCCTCAAGAGGGGTCTCACCAGAGCCTCTTTCAGGGCATCCAGAAAGACTCCCTCCAATAATGAACACCGTACAATCCAAGCAAACTCTGGGCCAACAGTTCCGATACATCTTATCAAGAAATTAGTCGGGGCCAGGTCCAGTTCACAATAAGTGTGCCTGAGCTTCAAGATCACCTCAATGACCTCAGCCAGCTCCACTGGTCTAAACTCACCCCAGACAAATTGAGTGCCTCTGCTCCCCCTGGCCAATCTCTGTGAGGCAAAACTTGCATCACTAACAGGATCCCCAACTGGATAGTGGACACTTTGTCAGAGAAGAACTGAGCAAACTCATCGCATAATGCAATTGAAAAGTCTTTTTTCGGCTATAGACAGACTGGATGTAAAAGTCTATCCACAGTCCTAAAAAGCTGAAATGGCCTGTTCTTCCCTGCGGCAGTCTCCCTTGACAGGAACTCTGGCTTATTACCATTGACTGCCCCTTGGTACTCATGATAATGAGCACGCAAAGCCATTTTGTCCTCCTCCGACCGGATCCTCTGCCAGCATCACTCCAACTTCCAACCCCTGATTTTCATCACCTTCAGATCTCCATCAAACCAAGGGGATCCCAAGTAAGAGGATCTGGATCATATACGGACTGGTGCTATGGTATCGAGTGCTTCGGATACTGCCTTATTATAGGTGGACACTGCCTCACCTGTGCCAACCGCATATACAGCATCTATGCTAGATAAATCAACAACTGCCAACAGTACCTCTGGGGACAATCCCCTAAAAGGGCGATAGCTAATCTTCTCACCAGAGGAGGGACTTTCAGGGGGCCCCAAACAGGAATTTCACTGAGCAATGATCAGACCATATGATTTGATCCGTCTTGAGATTCATCACCTCAAACCCAGTGAGAAAACCAGGTCCAACACGTTGCTGTGGTGATGGGTCACAGAAGTAACTACTTGTGTCAGACCCAGTGATGACATCAACTGGAAGAGGTCATGACCAGATTGTGAGGATTGATCATTGACCCAGGCATTGAAGTGCCCCAGATTCTACCATTTGGTGGACTCCAATACCCTGTCGAAGACAAAGTCCACAACCTCATGCAGGAAATCTCCTCCTGAGCCCAGAAGGCAGTAAATGAAGAGAATACTGCAGCCTGAACCTGGATCCCCACACACCGCCACACACTCAAAGGAACTGGCTGACCCCACTTGGTGCACAGTGAAGCCCAAGCTGGATCTAAAACAGATGGCCACACCTCCACCTCTGTGTTACCTCCTCCAGCAGTGCACCACAGAGTACCCAGAGGGGATGGCCACCTACAAAACTGGCCCGGCATCATCACCCAGCCAGATCTCCATGATGCAAGCCAGATCAACTGAAAAAATCAAGTCTTCCATAATTGTATTCTTGTTTCTAATCGAGCTGGAATTGCAGAGCACAGCCCAAAGAGGATTAGTGGATGCTGCAGGCCCCCCTGCTACCTGCCCACTCAGTCCGGTGGTACCCCTGGGGATGGAGACCAAGCACGTCAGGTCTCTCTCTCTCTCTCTCCCTAGACTCCGTCTAATCCCAGGTCACCTCCTGCTCCTAACCAGTCGAAAGCTTTTCACCTGCATGATGCCCGCTGCACCCCACTGAAGGTGATTCAGCCACTGCACAAATCGCTGGTGAGGCCTCACCTCGGGTACTGTTCTGTGTTCTGGAGACCTCACATGAGGAAAGACAGTGACCAACTAGAATAATTTCAGCGAAGGGTCACCAAGGTGATCCAGAGCCAGCAGGGCAGATCCTATTAGGATCATCTGGAGGCCTTTAATATGTACTTACTGGAAACCAGGTGGGAGCAGGGGACATGACTGAAACAGATAAGTTTCCCATGTGTATAAACAAGGTGAACAGCAAAGATCTGTTTGTAAGAAATAGGGATGTAGACAAAGTGGGGAATGACTAAAGGTTGGTTGGGGACATGTTAAAAGAGAATGTGAGAAGATACTACTTCACCAAGAGGGTGGCTGAACCATGGAACACAGTGCTGACAGAAGTGATGGGGCAGCCACCCTTAATGGGTTTAAACACAGTTTTGACAGAACAAGATGACTTATAGTCCCCAAGGGGAGGGCAACATGGATTCGAGGGGTGGAGTAGTGGGAAAGTGGGTAGCATCCCACCATACAGAAGGTCGGTGGGATAAGGTAATATAGAAAGGACAGACTTGATGGACCTTTGATCTCCTTCTGACATCAAATTCTGTGTTTCTAGTCTATTCTGTATTTCGTATACAGTACTGTGTTTTCGTTACACAGAGTAGCTTACTGTCATATTAATTATGTATACAGTATTAACTTGAGCCTGAGATCACTGACTCTTCAAGTCTATCTGATCTTTCTGCCATCTATACCTGATAACATATTCTTGTGAGTGTTGTGTTTCTGATATCACATTATGTTGCTGCAGAAATAACTCCAATTTTCACAAGTTGAGAACTGCGATGTCAGGTGTAGACAAAAAGCCAGAGCAAATTATGCTTAAAGGGCCGTGATTCTGTTTTTGTGTCAATAAATATCTATAGTTATGAAGAGAACTTTAGAAATTAAATACAGAAAATACTGTGTGTCAGATCTGTGCAGCACTGAATGAAACAGGGGCCCTTGGTGGTGGCTCCCTTTACTGAAGGGGCTGGCCAGGATTTTTAGTGCAGTTATTGGGTTACTGGATTTTGGGACACTGACACAAGAGAGTAGATCAAGCAGTCAACTGTCATTCTGTAGTTCTTGCTTTCTCACTATTTGATTTGCTTTTTCAAGTTGGAGATAAGTGACAGTGAAAAAAACATGATTCATTTTCAGTCTCACACCCTTCAACTAGAAGGCCAGCATCATCTTTACATCTCCTGCACAGTAGCTTGACTATTATTAGAGTCTCTGCTACATAGGATTGTTTCAATTCAGTTCAACATTTATTTAATAACAAACTCTTACTCTTTTGCTGAATTTAACTGTACAACAATTAATACATGTATATTACTTAAATGACCTCTTAGTGAAATTTCTGTCTTCTTCATAAGCCTTTTATATGGATGTGGCCAGTCCCCTAGTGAACCCCTTCCCCCCCTTTAACTAAGGTAGCAATCACTGAAACATCTATGGGTTCAGTCCTCTTGCAGACTCCCCTTACCATGGGTGGCTGTAGTAAAGCAACAAATAGTGAAATCCCTAGAGAACAAAGAGCTCATGGATAGAAAGCAACACTGAGTGATCAAGGAAATAGATCAGGGGAGGGCAGTGGATGTGACCTATCTGGACTTTAGCAAGGCTTCAACAATGTGCATCACAGAAGACTAATAAAGAACTTGAGCAGACTAGGGGTTAGGCACAAAGTGGTGAATTGTGTAAGGAAATGGTAATGGATAAGTGTCAGAGGGTGGTGGTTAATGGCACTCACTCTAATGAGTGGAGAGTGACCAGCAGGGTGCTACGGGGCTCAGTAGTGGGATCAGTCCTCTTTAACGTCTTCATATTTGACACTGCAGAAGAATTGGAAGGGGAAATATACCTTTTTGCAGATGAAACCAAAATCTGTAACAGGGTGGACACTCAGGATGGAGGGGAGAGAATTCGTAGGGACATTGGGAAATTTAAAGAATAGCAACATAGCCCCTTTTCACAAAATGGAAGCAGGGAGGAGACAAGAAACTATAGGCCGGTCAGCCTCACCTTGATAGTGGGTAAGATTATGGAGGCACTGCTTAAGGAAAGGATTGTGGAACACCTGGAATCCAACAGAAGTCAGGATCCAAGGCAGCATGGATTTACAGCAGGTAGGTCATGTCAGAAAAATCTGATAGATTTTTTAGACTGGGTGACATGGAAGGTGGATCGGGGGGAGAGATAGATGTTGCCTACCTCAGTATAAACCAGGTCTTCTACACTGTTCCACATAAAAGACAGGTAAATAAGTTGAGAATCCTGGGTGTGGGCCACAAGGTGCTGAACTGGGTTATAAATTGGTTGGGGGACAGGAAGCTGAGGGTGTTGGTAAATGGGATCCAATCTGAGGAAAAGGGGGTGACCAGTGGGGCACCTCAAGGATCAGTCCTGGGCCAATCCCTTTTAAAACTTTATAAGTGACATTGTGGAAGGGGTGGAATGGAAGGTTTGCCTGTTTGCAGTTGACACCAAGATCTGCAACAGGGTAGACCCTCCAGATGGGGTGGAAAAAATGAGGAGGTACCTAGGAAAGCTGGAAAAATGATCCTAAGTGTGGCAACTGAAGTTCAACATGACAAAGTGCAAAATCATACACCTCGGGTGCAGAAACCCTGCAGAGAGCTACATGATTGGGGGGAGCTGGTGACAGTCACCAAGGTGGAAAGGAATTTGGGGATTATCATCACAGATGACTGAAAGGTGGCCAAGCAGAGTACAAAGGCTATAGAGAGGGCCAGTGGCATGCTGGGTTGCATAGGAAGGGGTATCACCAGCAGAAGGAGGGATGTGATGGTACCCCTATACAAAACACAGGTGAAACCTCATCTGGAGTACTGTGTGTAGTTCTGAAGGCTGCATCTTTGTAAGGATGTAGACAGGGTGGAGACAGTTCAGGAAGGGGTGATTAAGATGGTGGCGGGATTGCAACAGAAGGCTTATTACTTAAAAGACCTCAATATGTGTACACTGGAAGAGAGGAGGGAACAAAGCGATATGATAGAAATCTTCAAGTATCTAAAGAGCATAAACAAGGTGCAAGTGGAAGACATCTTTCAGTACAGGAGAGGTACAAGAACAAGTGGGCACAATATGAGATTGCAGGGGGGGGCACAATAAGGGATAATGTGAGGAAGTTCTTTTTCACAGAAAGGGTGGTGGATGCATGAAATAGCCTGCCCCAGGAAGCTGTAGGAGCGAGCAGAGTGGCAGGATTCAAACATGCATTGGATAGGCATAAGAGAACCCTAGAGGTGGGAAGGAGAAGCTAAAGTCGATGCCCAAGTAGGGTCAACAACCACTGATATAGGTAGGGTATATGGGCAGACTGGATGGGCCTAGCAGTCTTTATCTGCCCTCAACTTCTATGTTTCTATGTTTCAAGAGCATGGCAGTTGGGGTTCAATGCCAGAAAGTGCAAAATCATGCACCTAGGGCATATGAACCCAGAAGCTAAGTATAGGATTGGGGAAGATACTGATAGTCTCTATGCAGGAAAGGGACCTTGGGGTTAATATATCTGATGCCCTCAAAGTGGCAGGGCAAAGTGACAAAGCAGTGTATAGTGTCAGTGTTGAGGTATCTGCAAACAAGAGGAAGGGAGTTGGATTTGCCACTGTATTGCTGGCTGGTGAAACCCCACCTGGAGTATTGTGTCCACTTTCAGAGGCTGAACCTCAGAAAGGACAAAGACAGGGTGGAAGCAGTCCAGCAAAAGACAATCAAAGATTAAAAAAAAAAGAAAACCTGAATTTTTGTCCCTCAACTGCTCTTATTGCCTTCACAAGTGCTCCTATCATCTCCCTGCCTCCCCCATTGGCCACCAGGATGTTTCCCTAGGCTAACTGCCCTGTCCACTCCTGCTCCAAGGTAGAGCCATGGCTGCTTTCAGCCCTCATATCCTTTGCTGTGCTTCTGCCCTTACTCCTTGTGTCCTTTCTTCCTCTACCCTCCCCTCCCTTGAGCTTTTGCCCAGCCCTTCTGAGGATGACTTTTTTTCTCCAACCTCCTAGCCTTTAATCATTTGTACCTCCACCCCATTTGATGTTTAAACCTCCAGACTCTCACCCTTCCCTCCCTCCTGCTAAAACGCTCCACCTACAGGCCCAAGCCCCATAAGAAGCAGCACCTACTGCCCTGTCTTGCTATATTCCTGCTGTCACTGTGTTTGTTCACTGGAGATATCAAACCTAACCCAGGTCCCTCTGCTGCCATGTCTTCTTTCCAGTCCCTGCCCCCGTAGCTGAACTCGAAGGGGTTAAAAGTGGCTCATATTAATGTCCTTAGCCTTCTACCTAATATCGCTGAGTTGTTGGCTTGGGTGACTCACTACAGCCCTGACGTTCTGTGGGTCTCGTAAACCTGGCTCAAGCCAGTCTCCCCTGACTCGATGTTTGCTCTCCCAGGGTACAACTCTATCAGACAGGATCACGCTGGGAAGAAAGGTGGGGTTGGTCTGCTTCTCTACTATAAGTCTCACCTCAATGTGACTGCTGTATCTCACCCCCCTCCCCCTGCTCCTACCAGTGAGTTCCTGCATGCCCTTCTCCGCTTGGGCAACTCAAAAAAGCTCTACTTGGAATATGCATATAATCCTGCCAAGGGCAGAGTACAAGGTCTCTTCTACCTCCCTGACAGCCTCAGCTCTCAAATGTGCACTAGTGAACTCATGATCTTTGGTGACTTCAACCTAAACTGGTTGGTTTGCATCGCCAAACAATATGAACCCTTGCTGTTGGGCCTTGCCCTCTGCCAGCTTATCTCTGAGCCAACCAAGCTCTCCTCCTCAGGGGAGAAAGACTCCCTTATTCATTGGGCAATGAGCAACAGACCAGACCAAATTGCCTCAGCTGGTCTATTCCCCGACTCTATATAGGACCACTCCCCCACCTACTGTATATGGAGAGTCTCCACTCCCAGGATCCCCTGCAAAGTGATCCAGATAAGGGACTTCTCTAAATTCAACATCGGTGACTACCTTACTGACCTATAATGGTCTGACTGGTCCCAGGTCACTGTTGCTAGTGACCCCTCAACTGCTCTTAACAACTTCCTTGCTATATTCTCCCCTATGCAGGATAGGCATGCCCGTCTCACCAAAAGGAGGGTGTGGGGCACGGTTACTAAGTGGCTCCACGGTGGCCTATTTGCCCTAATGAAACTTAGGGACAAGCACTGGAAGAAATTCAAGGCCTCCAGCGACGGGTCTGATTTTATGGAATACAGGCAGCTCAGAAACTCTTGCAAATGAGTCATTCACTCTGCTAAGAGTGATTTCTGTAACTTCTCCCGGGAAGCCTCAGCCAAAAACCCGAGGAGCTTCTAGTGCAACTTCAAGAATACTATGAGTGGTTCTGCCTCTGCACAGGTCACGACTTTCTTATTGGTGGGGTCAGCTGCAACAACGCTCTGACCATTACTAACACCTTCAACTCCCAGTTCTCAGACCTGTCTGCCTACACCTCTCTATTCCCTGACTCCACAGTGCTGGGCCCCTCTTGTGGTGATGTGCCCTCTCAACCCCCCTTCCATTTTAAGACCATCTCTATCAGCGAGACATGGAAACTCCTGGCTGGATTTTCCACCCATACTGGTGCCAGGCATGACAACCTTGAGCCTAAGCTGCTCTGCCTGGTGGCCCCTTACTTGGCCTGGCCTATCACCCATATCTTTAATGCATCTCTTATCTCTGGTACCATCCCTGAGATTTGGAAGGTGGCTCGTGTTGTCCCAGTCCCCAAGCATGGCGACCTCCAAATTCTTGAAAATTACTGCACCATAGCAATACTGTCTGCTGTTAGCAAATTGCTTGAAAAGGTGGTTGCCTCCCAGTTCACACCTTACATACATAGATTTGACATTTCTCTCCCCAGCTCAACATGGCTTCTGCAAAGGGCATAGCACATCTACTGCCCTAGCTCAGGTCACCTCTGAGATCAGAACAGCTACCGTTCAAGACAAGCTGACCGGAACCATTTTCATTGATCTTTCTAAGGCCTTTGATCTGGTTGACCACTCACTCCTGTGCTCCGCCCTCCGATCCCTTGGCCTCTCACCTCCAGCCCTTACCTGATTTGCCAATTACCTCTTGGGTAGGCAGCAGCTCATGAAGTTCAACAAAGCCCTTTCCAAGCACACAACTGTTAACTGCGGGGTGCCTCAAGTGTCTGTTCTAGGACCTCTACTATTCACCCTTTTTGTCATTGAGCTGCCCTCGGTCCCAGTCCATGGACATGCCACCCTGTATGTGGATGACCTCGTTATCCTAATCAGCTCCCAAGATGCAATATCATCAATTCCAGGCTTAACTCTGACTTTGACCACATACAGTCTTGGCTAAAGGACCGTAAGCTAGCCATCAACCTCAAGAAAACTCAATCCATGCTCTTCAGTTTCTGGGCCAAACTAAGAGCATGCCCTGCCCTTCTTAAAATCACTGGTGCCAATGGCACCCTTTTACAGGTTGTTGACTCTTTCAAGTACCTGGTGGTAACCCCTGACCACCAACTCGACCTCTCCTTGCACACATGAAACACATGTAAGGCCATAAATTGCAAGTTAGACTTGGCTTACATGGCCAAAAGTTGCCTCACCCCTGCAGCGAGACTTGCCCTTGCTAAAGGGGTTCTACTTCCTACGCTCTGCTATGGCCTCATCTCCATTTCACATGCCCCCAAAACCTGTCTATCAAAATGGGACACTGCTTACAACAATATATGTCGCTTTGCACTGTCTTCCCCCTACCTCACGCATCACTCCGTGTTGTACTCCAGGCTTGAGTGGCTCCCCCTGACAACCATCGCACCTTTGTCATAACCAACCTCATTGACAACATTGTCAGAACAGCCACCCCTCCCCTCACTTGCTGAATTTATCAAGCCCACACACCCTCCCTACCTGTTAAGGTCCTGTGACTCACAAGTATTCCAGGTTCCTAAAGCACACTGTCTCACAGGGGATCAGGCTTTTGCTGTCCTTGCCCCCAGGCTGTGGAATTCCCTCCCCACCCATGTACCTTCTGCCCCCTTCCATTCCTGCTTCAGATCCTCTCTTTGGGACTTCCTGAAACATGCCTCCCCTTGCCTCTGCTCCTAGCAACTACCCCCTTCCCCTGGGGTGTCCTGTGACACCTGGCCCATTCATGGAGCTGGCTTATGTCAGTGAGTAATGAGACAGTTGAATTTACTGAGTCTCTCTCCATGCTATGCTTAATGGTCTCATGCTTATATATGTGCTATGTCAATGCCCTCAAGTCTATGTATAAGTTATGCTCAATGCTCTGTTGTATTAGGATACACCATGTTCAGGTCAAATGACCCTTCCTGTCATGTAACTCTGTAACTATGTTCTACTTCATATGCTTTGCTGTTTGTAGACTGCTCTCCCACTGTCATGTAACCTCATAACTAGTATTCTGTTCCACACGTCCAGCTGCTGCATGTTGTTATGAATGTTTTTTTACCTTTGTATCATGCTATAATCTTGTATTGTTTGCCTGCATCTTGTAATCCTACCAGGTCACACCTGAAAATAGGCACTTGTCTGTCTAGTGTGCTTATCTGGTTAACAAAAGCTAAATAAAGACTGAGAGATCTCAGCGTATATACCCTGGAAGAGAGTGGAGTGAGATGGGAGGTAGAGACCAACAAGTACCTCACAGGGGCGAACAGTGTGCAGGAGCAGGATGGGAGCCTCTTTCAACTGAGAAAGAGCACCAGAATCAAAGGGCATTAGTTAAAGCTGGTGGAGGAGGTTAGTTGGCATTCATCTGTATCCCCTTCCCCCGGGTCGTGCCTGAAAATAGGCAGGATTTGTCTAGTGCACTTACCCAGTCAACAAAAAACTAAATAAATAAATAAATACTTCACTGAAAGAGTGTTAGATGCCTGGAACAGTCAGCCAGTAGAAGTGGTGGAGGTGAAAATGGTAGGGAGCTTCAAGCATGCATGAGATAGACAAGGAGAATATTAGTAAATAGGCAGGGAGGAGGGAGGAGGGAGGGTCACCGGAGGAAAGTTTGGGTCTGTGGAGAAAAGGTTTGCAGGGACCATCTGAGCAGATTGGGAGGGCCCAGTGGTCCTCTTCTATGTTTCTATTGGCTTATGAGTAGGAGAGCATGGGATGTAGAGATACTGGAGAAGTAGTCTAGTACTTGGCAACTGGAATTCAATGTTAAAAATGCATAGGAACATACGAAACTGCCAGCAGATACAGGCCATATGGTCTATCAAGTCTGCTTGAGTGTGTAGCTAGCAGACCATTATACTGCAGCTGCCCCTCCCTCTCCAACCTGCATAAATATGACCCCCCCTTACTTTATCCCATCCTCTCTTAAAACTACCCACTGGCTTACAGGATACAACCTCTTTGGATAGTGCGTTCCACTTTGTTACCACTCTTTTTGTGAAATAGTGCCATCTCATTTCTCTCCTGAATCTTCCTCCCTTCAGTCTCAGACCATGCCTCCCAGTGTCCCTCCCTCCCTTTAACTTAAAAATTCCCTCTGTACTAGTCCTGTTTAGTCCTTTAATAAATTTAAAGGTTTCTATCATATCCCCTCTATCGTTCCTCTCCTCCAAGGAATACATGTTAAGCTCCCTCAGCATTTTCTCGTAGAGTTTGTCTTGTAATCCCAGGATCATCTTGGTTGCTCTGTGCTGGGCCCCCATCAGCAATTTAGCATCTTTCCTTAGGTATGGGCACCAGAACTGCACAAAGTACTCCAAGTGAGGCCTCACCAACAACCTGTACAGTGGCAAAAGTACCTCCCCTCTCCTGGATGTGATTCCTTTGGCAATGCACCCCAGCATCATATTAGCTTTAGCTGCTGCTTTTCTGCACTGTGCTGAGTGGTTCATTTGCCCTGTTATTATCACCTCAAGATCATTCTCCTCCTCCTCCTCCTCCTCCTCCTCTGTAGTGGCTAGCTGTGCCCCTCCCCAGCAGATAACAATTCCTTTGATTCCTTGCTCCCAAGTACATGGCTTTGCACTTCTTTGCATTGAACCCCAGCTGCCATGTGTCTGACCAGTACTCAAGTTTAGCCCTGTAAACCTGTAGCCCCTGCCACCCTTCCATACCTTCCACCACTGCACCAATCTTTGTGTCATCTGCAGAAAGACTAATCTTGTTCTTAATGCCATGTGAGATGTCGGTTATGAAACTGACAAACAACACTGGGCCCAGTACTGAGCCCTGTGGTACTCCGCTAGTTACAGTCCTTGGTGATGAGAGTTCCCCCACCACCACCATTACCCTCTGTAGTCATTCTTGCAGCCAGTTCCTGACCCACTCCAACATTTTCACCCCTGCACCCTGGTATCCCAACTTGCTGATCAGCCTCTCATATGGTACTGAATTGAAGGCCTTGCTGAAATCCAGATATAGGACATCAAATGCATGGCCCCTGTTGAGTGCCCTAGTCACCCAGTCATAGAAGCCAACCATGTCTGTCTGACAGGATCTGCCAGAGGTAAACCCACATTGCTGTCCATCCTGGAGACCATTACCTTCCAGAAAGGTTACCAACCTTCCCTTAAGAATCATCTCTATTAGCTTCTCCACAATGGATGGAGGTCAGACTTGTCTATAGTTGCCTGGTTCATCCTTGGGCCCACTTTTGTGGATGGGCACCCCATGTGCCCTCCTCCAGTTCTGGAGTATGTACTCAGTTCCCAGGGAGGCATTAAACAAGTCTGCTATTGGCTCTGCCAGGACCTCGGTCAATTTTGTCAGTACCCAGGGGCATATGCCATCTGGACCAGGTGCCTTATCCACCTGCAGGGCCTTTAGGCCTTCCAGTACAGCAGCTCCCATCCTTCCTGATCCTTACAATGTGATCTTTACAGCTCCTTCTTTCCCTTATGTACTTGAAGAAATCATTTTTCCCTTTGTTTATACCTTGTGCCTGCCTGAGCTGTCTCGAAGCCTTTGTTGCCATGACTGCATTGGTCACTTCTCTTGATTTCTTCAGGTACTCCTCCCTATCCTCCCCCTGACTGGATGGCTGCTCTTTTTACCCTCACCTTTTCCAAAACCTCCCTTCATAACCAACTTGATTTCTTGGATCTAGCCTTTTTGCTTTGTGTCCTTGTACACAAGCTAGTAGCCTCTGCAAGATCAGATCAGTTGCAAGAATCTGTAGGCAGAGTATTGCATTAATGGGGTAATGGTTGACCACTCTAGGTAGGAAAGGGATCTGAGGTAATAATTAGCAACAGCCTGAAGTACATCTGTAAGTGCTATAGGGCATACAGTACATGAAGACTAATAGGATGCTGGGTGCATCAGGTGAGGCTTTACTGCTCTGTCAAAGAAGGTGATTATGTCATTCTGTAGGTTGCTATTCTAGCCACACCTGAAGTACCACTGTACAGTTATGTGCAGTTTTGGAGCCTTTATCTAAGGAAGGATTAAAACAGATTAGAAATAAAACAGAGGAGAGCAACAACAATGGTTCCAGGGCACCAGAGAAGACTCTACAAAGACAGAAACCGGCAAACATCTACATGTACTCCCTGGAGGCCAGAAAGAAAAGAAGGGATATGACAGAAATATGCAAATACTTATGGGATAAAACATAGTGGATCACTCAGAGTTGCTAAAGTTGAAAAACAATTCAGTCACCAGGGGTCACAGTCTCAAGCTGGTGGGGGAAAGTTTAAAAAGGATATTAGAAAACCCTTTTTTTTCACAGAGCTGGTGGTGGAGAAAGTGAATAATCTGCCCAACAATGTGGTAAAAGCTGCGTCCATCTCTGGGTTCAAAGCTAGATCACATAGTTTCAAGAGGATCACTAGCAAAGTGGGAGGGTGCAAATGGAAAGGCATTGGGGGAGGTGGTAGGTGAAGTTGTTTAAAGTAATGTGATGCAGATTTAATATACTTAGTGTTTTTTCTGTCCTTACTTTCTGTGTTTCTATAGCAATCACAATGGACTTAACAATCTCCCCGTGAATCCTACCTACCCTGTTAGCAATCTCAGTTGACACAAGTAGTCAAAATTAAATACTGACCTTAGGCCCATATGTGGTATTCTGTCTTCTCCATATTATTTTCTCCAGATATGAGCTTTAGACAATCTGGATGTCTTTCCTCATGTGTGTGACCTTAACCCACACATTCTAGCAGCACAGCCTCTCTCCCTATGGGACCTCAAAAAAAAGTGGCAGCAGTCTTCTGATGCAGTGAAGATTTACCCACAGGTAACACACACATCCTCTGGCTGTGGAGATTTACCCCATGGGTGAAGCACTCATCCCAATTTTGGAATCAACTTACATCACCACTCTGACCTGACACTCATCACTCCATCCTGGTTCCAAATGAGATTCCTCCATACATGGAGTGAGCCATGCTCTCTTAGCTGGGCACACTCAAGGCAGTCTTCAATGGTGAAACCGTGGGAGACTAAAGCACCCATTTGGTCAGGCATCCCTTGCTCCCTCCAGATGGTGGGCCTTCTTAGTTCTTCTGCTCTGTTTCACTCTCTTATCTTGCTCCTCCCTTCTCCATCTATATTTCCTCAGGCTCTCTAGTTACAGCATACCTGGGGTCTGAATCAATAATTATGCAGCTACACAACAGGAAGAAATGTGCACTGAGCCACTAACCCCAAAACTGGGGAAGGGGATTACAATAATCTAAAAAAATATGATTCATGAAGGTTCCTTTTGAGATTTCATAAGATCTTTAATCCAGTTTAGGCTGGCATACATATTTTGGTGGTATGTTGTTGGTGAGCACTGGAGCACAAATTGTCATATTGTATTCTTAACAAACTGTATCTGATGATATAACATCCAGAATTTTTTATTTAACCATACTAACTATGTTGCCTATAAAATATCCTAGTTGGGGGATATATGGAGAGAATTGAAAATTACTTTATATTGTAAAACTGTGCCTGGGGACACTTAGCTTTGAGGGGCCTTGGTGTCAGCAATCCTTTTCATGCCCTGAAAAAGGCTTTTGTTTTGGTTAACTTTCAAAGAACTGAATCCCTTTCATAATAAAAATATGTTTTGACTGTAAACAGGGGCAAGGCAGAGTGAGACAGCACCCCACATATTATGCCTGCCAGAAGAACAAAAGGCTATGTTCTAAATAAACAAATCCTGTTTGGACCCATTTTGGAAAAGGGTGGTCCACAGAGATCAAAAAAATGGTCCAGACTGTGATATCAGAGAGGCATGCATCATGATGCATGTGTTGTGGACCAGCTAGCTGAAGGGATCTCTGTGTGCGCTTGCTCTGAGAGTTAGTTATGTTAGAGATTTTGAACCACCAACATCATGGGTTCAAGTCTGCCATAACTCACCAATTTCCCAGTTGGGGGTAAGCGTTTTTTACTCTACTTAGAATTTAGATAGCTTTAAGTAAAGTTATTTTGTGTGTCCTCTATCTTTTCAATTTCATTGATTTTTAACTCTGTAGAAATACTGTATTCACCATTGTTTTTAGTGTGTATAATCCAGTATTAAGCATTTTTGTTTTGTTTATTTAAAATCTGGTAAGTTCATGTGCCAAAAACCTGTTTTATAGGTTGACCAGAACATGTAACAAACGTACAAACAGAAGCTAGAACATATGAAACAAGCTGAAACAAGAATAACTTATTTATTTTATCATTTGGAATACACCTTTGAGCACAAGAGCATATTTGCCAAAGTTCCACATCAGTGACAAGAGGATACACAAAACAGAATCTGTCATCATACAGTTAACAATACAGTACAAGCAGCTCAAGTGGAGCATAGTCAGCAGAACATAACAAGAAGATTTAGAAACATAGAAACATAGAATTTGATGGCAGATAAGGACCGCTTGACCCACCCAGTCTGCCCATTTCCCTACCTGATGGATAAGCTGCAGATCCTAGTTAACCAGCAGCCTACTTCTTCCTACCCCCACCCCCTAGAATTGCCTTATGACTGTCCCATGCATGCTTGAATTCCACCACTGTTTTTGACTCCACAACCTCCTCTGGAAGGCCATTCCATACATCCACAACCCTCTCTGTGAAAAAATACTTCCTTAAATTACCTCTGAGACGCCTCCTTCTATCTTCAAATTGTGCCCCCTTGTTCTTGCACACCTCTTTTTTTGAAAGATGCTACCCTCTTGGACTTTGTTGATTCCCTTGAGGTACTTGAAAGTTTCTATCATGTCCCCCCCCTCCCTCCTTTCCTCGAGGCTATACATATTAAGCTCCTTAAGTCTCTCTTCATATGTCTTCCGGTGCAGACCCTGCACCATTTTAGTTGCCCTCCTCTGGACAGCTTCCATCCTGTCTATGTCTTTCATGGAGATTAGGTCTCCAGAACTGCACGCAGTACTCCAGATGTGGTCTCACCAGCTGTCTGTACAGAGGGATAATAACTTGTTTTCTACTGGTGATGCCTCTCCCATGCATCCCAGTATCCCCCAGCCCTCCTTGCGCCCTCTCACATTGCTTGCCCACCTTAGGTCATCTAATATGACTACCCCCAGGTCCCTTTCCATTTTTGTTGTTGTTAGTATCTCACCCCCATTGTGTACTCTTCCCTGGGTTTTGTTTCCCAGGTGCATTACCTGCACTTCTTAGCATTGAATCTAAGCTGCCATACATTTGACCATTCCTCTAACCTTGCCAAGTCCCTTCTCATCCTTTTCACCCACCTTGTGCATCAACTCTGTTGCAGATCTTGTGTCATCTGCAAAGAGACATACTTTTCCTTCCAGTCCCTCTGCAATGTAAGCATAAAGACATTGAAGAGGACCGGTCCCATCTGAACCCCTAAGTGGTACCCTTAACTACTAACCCCCTTTTTTTCAGAGTGGACCCATTTACTATTACCTTCTGTGTCCTATTCTCCATCCAATTCTTTACCCAGGTTGTCATCTTGGGACCCACTCCCAGGCTGGCTAACTTGTATATTAATCTTTTGTGTGGGACTGTGTCAAATGCCTTGCTAAAGTCTAGGTAGGCCATGTCCACAGCCCCTCCCTGATCAACTACTTTGGTCACCCAGTCAAAGAAATCTATCAGATTTGTCTGGCATGACCTTCCTGCTGTGAATCCATGCTGCCTTGGGTCCTGTGCCCCTCTGGCCTCTAGATACTCAACAATTCTTTCCTTCAGAAGTGATTCCATCATTTTCCCTACCACTGAGGTTAAACTAACAGGTCTGTAGTTTCCTACTTCTGCCTTGCTCCCACTTTTGTGAAGGGGAATCACATCTGCCCTCCTCCAGTCCTCAAGTACCACCCCATCCTCCCATGATTTGTTAAAGAGGGTAGTCAGTGGTGTCACTAGTTCTACCCTTAGTTCTTTTAGAATTCTGGGATGAATCCCATCAGGCCCCATTGCTTTGTCCACCTTCAGTTTTAAGAGCTCTTTCAGAACCCTTTCTTCTGTAAATGGGCTGGTATCAACTTCTGTATAAATTTATTTGGGTATAAACATTTGCTGACAGACAGCAGTTCCGGGGAAGAATAATCAGCAGTATTTATCGTAGGCCTAGATACTGTACCTGTTTGACACTATATAGTGTTTAAGCAATTGAGGAGGTACAGTGTCACCAAAGAGGCTAAAATTAGCAGAAACAGGAGCATTTGGAACTAGTAGTGAGCTCTCTTATCAGTGCTTTCTTGAATTGGATAATTTTAGGGAGACCTACAAGGGTTTCAGATAATTTGTTAGGCCACTGAGATGTCTTTGCTGCAAAGGAATGTTTGCTCAGTTAGCTTCATGGAAAGGCACTTCTAGAGCATTCTAACCATACTCCCAGTAATGTACTGGTTGTTAACGGGGCAGAAAAGGTTACAAATCACCAATGTTTTGGAGGTCAGTGCAAAATTTCACCTGACGTGCATTACTGGTGAAGATAACTGTATCATCAGCATATAGGAGCACCTTAGATGTCTGACATGCCTCCTGGAGGCTGTTTATGAATAGGCTAAAGAGAGGGGGTCAAGTACTGAGCCTTACGGCACACCTATTGAAATGCTTTTAACATCTGAAACAGAGCTGATAGTCTTTACCTGCTACGATCAGTCAGTGAGATAGCTACAGATACAGGTTACCATGTCCTGTGAGAGGCCAAGTGAGAGAAACTTGTTGAGCAGCAGCTTATGGTTGACAAGGTCAAATCCTTTAGTCAAGTCAATGTAGATGGCTCCCACCAGATGACCACTATCAAAGCCTTGTGCAAGAAGTTAGTGTACTCTAGTAGCACAGTGCTAGTGCTGTGATGCTTCCTAAATCTATGTTGTTGAATGCACTGAATATTTTTCTTGTACAAGTAGTTGACTAGTTTGTCCAAAACTATTCACTCGGTAGCATTGGACAGGGGGAGAGGATTGATATAGGTCTATATTTAGCTAGGTTAGAGTGGCCTCCACTTTTGAACACTGGTGTGATCAATGCTGTTCTTCAGATTCCAGGGAACTGAGACTACTACAGTAAAAAGTTAAATAAGTTAGAAACTGGAAAGGCAAGTTCCTCAGGAGCCAGTGACAGCAGTTCCATTTCTATCATATCACCCCCTCCCACCCTGGTTTTCCCTAGAACCCTTGTAACATACTTGAGGGTATCTGCTAAAGTGATGGGTTTGAAGTAGAAGCTGGGATAGAAAGGAACATGATGAGAACTACTGGCTAGTCCAGTACTGACACTGACACTTGCCCCTAGCCCATTATAGGGAAGGAGGGAGGATAGAGCTGAGGTCAGTGAAGGCTGAGTTTAATTTGTTGCCTATCTCCACTCGGTTCAGAGTCACAGCTCCATCAGTATTGAGCATTTTGGAGGGTGCTTTTTCAGTTTTACCCAGAAGTTTCGATATGTTGTCCCAAACATTTTTCCCATTACTCCAGTTCCTAGTTTGCTGTTCATTGCAGTGTGTTGCTTTAGCCTGTCTTATCAAACTGGTGCTCCTATTGTGGGCTACCATCTAGCTTTGTAGGTCAGTCAGAGGGCCTGTTTCTCTTGTCCAGTGCCACATGTTATCAGTATTGCACAGTCAAGTTAATAGATCAGGGGTGACCCACCCTGCTGCTGTGCCTCAAACCATGTGCTTTTTAAGTGAGGCAAATTTGTCATAGGCTACTCTCAATTGGTGTTCAAAATAGTCAAGGGCAGCATCAATACCTGTGATGTCATTTAAATAGCTCCAGTTTATCTGGGCCACATACATGTTGAAGTCAGACCCTGCTGGAGATAGCTTGGGGGGGGGGGCTTGGTTTTTTTTGCAGTCCAAACACATTGTACTGGGGAGTGGTCACTGATAGAATCTGAGAGGATAGAAACATGTGTTTGTCTATCAGGGTGAGCAGCCAGGATCCAGTGAAAAAATGTTTTGGTACCTGTTTTGTAGTTGGTCCTAGTGCAGTCTGCAACTACTTGAGTAAGGATCAGGTTAGCCACTAAGTCCCTATGGACAACACTTGATTTGGCTGTCTAATTACTCTTAAAGTCTCTGGTGACAGTGGTTTCCTAGTTATGACACATTTCTTTGAAGTGACTAGAGAATGACTCAAGACCAGATTGGTGTTTGCTTGGAGGTATATATATGATTAGAGATGTATTTCCCTTCCCAAGTATTAGTTTAATGGCCAGGAATTCATAGTCTCTAGTGGGGATGTCATTTTCATTTTATTTATTTATTCAGTTTTTGGTTACCGGGTAGGTGCACTAGTCATAGAAATGACTATTTTCAGGCACGACCTGTAGATTAGACAGCTTCCTCCCCATTTATCTTGGCAGTCTTCTCTCAATAAATGATAACAGGCCAGGGTTAGGGCAGCATCCAGGATTTTGGAATAAGCCAGGCTTAAGTTAGGGAACTTGTGTCATGTTTAACAAGTGTCACCCAGGCTTTGAGCAGGGCAAGTTTGGGGAGTAGGCTACCAATGTTAAGGGAGATTATATTTAGCTTGCCTCTGCACTTCAAGCCCATGTCACTGTTTCCAGGTGGGCCTGGGTTGGGGTTGATATTGCCAGACAAGAGGAGTAGCAAGAGTATAAGATTTTTTAATTCCTTTGGGTCAGTGGTAAACCTCACAAATTTTTGTGTATTAGAGCAGTATTTAAATCTGATTTTGTAGCCAGTGGTGCCACATTGAAGGGTGTAGCACCCATTGGTTGTTGCCAAGATATATTGCTCTGTATAAAGGTCTGGCATGGTTTGGGATCCTGAGGTGTTAGTGGGTAGAACAGGGGCACCCAAAGCCCTAGGACACTGATTTAAGATGCCCAAATGGCAACCAGCATCAGTGTGATGCCTGCTACCCTCCCAGTGAGCTACCATTATAAGCTTTACCAAGAGTAATATTGTGGCAAGCAATAGTTGGTGGGGGGTGCATCTCGATGGAGTATTGCATGGCACCTACTGATGGTCCTGCATTGCCTTACAATGGTAACCATCTTGAAGAACCCTTAATACCAGTAGGGTCTACTACCTGCTCACCGTCATATTTAAATAAGCTCTGATGTAAATGTACACTTAAGTAATTAACCAGTATAGCCAGTATAATTAGTAGGATAGACCAAATTACCTTTAACATACCTAAGCAATTAAATTATAGGAGTGTTAAACCAAACAGTGGTAAATCAATGCTGTATGTACAGGTGTAGTCTGAATACCAAGACATATTAAGCAGTTAACTAATAACAGAGCTAAACCATTTCATATTCACAGTGCAAAACTAAATAATAGTGAAACATAGCTGGATGTGCAGGTTTAACCAGACATACCCAGCAGAGAACAGCTAATATTTTTTCTAGTCAAACTATCTCTTGTTGGGAGCTGCAATACTGAACATAGGATTTGCAAGAAAGTGAGTTGTGCTCACAACAGAGGGAGGGGAACCTTTCAATTGTCTTTGCTTTGTAGCAGATATACTGCAGGTGGAGGATGCTTCTAACTGAAAGGTGAAATAAGGAATTTACAATTATCAGGAAAAGACAGTCTTGTTACAATTCTTAAGATTTTCAGTGCAGGAAGATTTTAAACTCTGGGCGAAACATTTGTCACAAATCCTGAAATAAGTGCAGGTACAGGTTGTGTATTTTACCCAGACAGTAAACTGTTTTCTGTGTTTATCTTTGTTTGCCTTAAAGGCAATTCCAACTTTTCAGGAGTGATTACATCACAGAGACTTAATCAGCCAATAGCTTGGGTAACAGACCTGAGAACAGTATTATAAGCAAGTGTTTATAGCAAACTCATCAGAACAGCTAATATTTTCCTAGTCAAACTATCTCTTGTTGGGAGCTGCAATACTGAACATAGGATTTGCAAGAAAGCGAGTTGTGCTCACAACAGAGGAGGGAACCTTTCAATTGTCTTTGCTTTGTAGCAGATATACTGCAGGTGGAGGCTGCTTCTAACTGAAAGGTGAAATAAGGAATTTACAATTATCAGGAAAAGACAGTCTTGTTACAATTCTTAACATTTTCAGTGCAGGAAGAGTTCAAAGCTCAGCTGACTTATTTTGGGGCTGACTGCTTTCAGAGCACAAACCACCAGGCTGTTTTGGGGCTGGAGAGGTTTACCTGTGTCTGACTTGGATGTCTGGATTTTTCTCTGTTTGATTAGCAGGGGATTTTCTTTGTCAAATTGTTGTGTATAGTATCTTGCAGACAGGAAGGCACTCATCGAAGCGGTGGGTCAGAGCTCTTAGCTGATTGTTTTGTGAGGGCACAGTTTATATTGTTGTATACAGAGCCCCTTCTCAGGGGGAGGAAATGGACAAGGAAATGATAGAAAGTATACTTAGTATGGCAAAAAAAGGGGAGATATTGCTGATGGGTGATCTGAATATGCCAGATGTTAACTGGAGTGCAGTTGCCGCAGCCACTTCGAAGAGTGGGGTTATTCTAGATGCTCTACAGGGGGCATGCCTTAGACAACCAGTATTGGAGCCCACTCGAGAGAGCAATCTTAGACTTGGTTCTCTCAAATGGAGATGAAGAGAGGATCACAGATGTAGAAGTGGGTAGCCATCTGGGAACTAGCGACCATCGAACAGTATGGTTCACAATAAACACAGCAATAGAGTCAAGCCATACAAAGGCAAAGGTACTGGATTTTAGGAGGGCTGACTTTGCCAAAATGGGTAAGTGCCTAAGGAATGCACTAGCAAATGGGCAGGAAGGAGGGGTGGAAGAACAATGGGGAATGATAAAAACTGCCATCACAGAGGCAACAAGCCTTTGTGTGAAGCAAATAAACAAAACTAAACGATGTAAGAAACCACTATGGTTCTCAAAAGAGGTGGCAGGGAAGGTTAAGGAGAAAAGGACAGCATTCAGGAAATATAAGGAAACACAGAAGTAGCAGGAAAGAGAACTTTATCAGTTAAAGCAGAAAGAGGCTGGGAATGGAGTCCACTCTGATGAAAGGGGGGGGTTACTAATGGGGTACCGCAGGGTTCAGTATTAGGACCAGTCCTCTTCAATGTCTTTATAAGCGACATTGCAGAGGGACTGGAAGGAAAAGTATGTCTCTTTGCAGATGACACAAAGATCTGCAACAGAGTTGATGCACAAGGTGGGGTGGAAAGGATGAAAAGGGGCTTGGCAAGGTTAGAGGAATGGTCAAATGTATGGCAGCTTAGATTCAATGCTAAGAAGTGCAAGGTAATGCACCTGGGAAACAAAAACCCAGGGGAAGAGTACACAATGGGGGGTGAGATACTAACAACAACAAAAATGGAAAGGGACCTGGGGGTAGTCATATCAGATGACCTAAAGGTGGGCAAGCAATGTGAGAGGGCAGTAATGAGGGCTGGGGGGATATTGAGATGCATAGGGAGAGGCATCACCAGTAGAAAACAAGAAGTTATTATCCCTCTGTACAGACAGCTGATAAGACCCCATCTGGAGTACTGCGTGCAGTTCTGGAGACCCAGTCTTCGCAAAGACATAGACAGGATGGAAGCTGTCCAGAGGAGGGCAACTAAAATGGTGCAGGGTCTGCACCGAAGAAATATGAAGAGAGACTAAAGGAGCTTAATATGTATAGCCTCGAGGAAAGGAGGGAGAGGGGGGACATGATAGAAACTTTCAAGTACCTCAAGGGAATCAACAAAGTCCAAGAGGGTAGCATCTTTCAAAAAAAGAGGTATGCAAGAACAAGAGGGCACAATTTGAAGATAGAAGGGTGGCGGCTCAGAGGTAATTTAAGGAAGTATTTTTTCACAGAGAGGGTTGTGGATGTATGGAACGGCCTTCCAGAGGAGGTCGTGGAGTCAAAAACAGTGGTGGAATTCAAGCATGCATGGGACAGTCATAAGGCAATTCTAGGGGATGGGGGGTAGGAAGAAGTAGGCTGCTGGTTAACTAGGATCTGCAGCTTATCCAGTAGGCAGGGAAATGGGCAGACTGGGTGGGCCAAGCGGTCCTTATCTGACGTCAAATTCTATGTTTCTATGTTTCTATTGTTAAACACAAGAGTATCACCTAAACATCTATTCTTAAAGACAGCTGGGAGTTTGTTACCAGGTAGCATAGGACATATCATGTTCAAAAGGGCAAGGTACACAAGCTGTGATAATAGACTGTATTTTAAACAACAGAAATGTCTAGCTACCAGTGCTTAAACAGCAATAAGCAACTTGCATTGGTCATTACAGTACTTGAACTAAGAATGACACATTGGTAACATGAGTGGACAAGACTGAGAGTCCTTTCAGTAATGTGGCTGGCCAACAGCTAAATATACAATTACACAAAAAACTAATTCGTGTTATGCAAGCATTTACAGTGACAGTTTGCAAAAAGGTAATTTTAATGCATGTCTGTAACAAATTACAGAGTTACTGATACTTTTTATGGATATAGACAAAGTATTAAAATATAAAGGAAGTTTATAATAAATGTTTTTGATAAATGGAAGTTCCAGGGTCTTTGGAGTCTTTCTAAAAGTGGGGGGGCCAAGATCCAGTGATTAGGGGTGGCCGTGGGGGGTAAAGTCAGGGGTCGGCCCCAGAGCTCTGAGGTTTCAGGTGCTCTGTGGCGCATTTTAAGGTTTACATTGAAGATAAAACAAAAGTTCTGTTAGGTCTCCCCCACCCTCGACTTCAAGGAAAAAAGACATTCTAGAGAAATTTCTGTCTTAATGGAAAAAACAACACATCCAACCAATAAAAGTTAACTGTAACATTTAAACAATAAAAACTCTTAAAGACATAAAGCATAGTTAAATGATTGCTAGCAACTCCTACTCAGAACTGACCACCGTTGAACCAGAATCAGAATCCCCATCTTCTGATTTGACCCAGTATTTCTCATTACCCTTTGCTTTCTTCCCCCAGTCAGATGCCAACTTGGTGCTAGAAATCATGCAGGACTGCTGTAAATGTGTCAGGAAGCCAAAACCCAGGTCACCATGATATCAAATGGCAATACTGCCACTGCAAAGCCAGAGCCAGCAAAGTCCTCCTTTTCAGACAGCCAGTTATCACCACTGAAATACATGGTATTGAAATGTCTTGGTCAAAAGGACAGAACTGTGAAACAGGAGATTAAAAGCTGGACACCCGCCATATACACAGCCAGCTTGACAGTTTCATGCAGCTAACCTGCAGCAAATTCCAAACTACTTGTTGGAGTTGGAGCTCCAGGTTTAGTTTTAAGATGAGTCTACTGCTGGGCTGTCCTGTGCCCCCCCCCCCTGTGCAATTCTGCATTTTGTGAGTGGGGTGGAATAACAGGACATAGCAGGTACAGGAAGGACAGTCCACTACCTGCCCACCCCCATCCCAGGCCCCAGGTGAGCCGTGATTGAAAAGGAACCCTTATGTTGCAGTTTGAGGCTGTTACTTGCGCTTACCTTGCTAGACCCCAGCTGGCCTTTAGCACTCAGCACCTTGCGGCTTGCATGATCGACACCTTCCTTAGTTGCTTGACCCCAGCTGGCCTCCTGTAAAAGTCTCCCACTCTCTGGCTGGCTGGCTCCCCTCCCACCCCCAGAGGCCCAGGCTGGGTAAAGTGAGCAGCTACCATCAGTCGTTGCAGAGCAGACACAGACTAATTCCTATCACTGCTTACTTGGATTTTCTTTTTAAGCAGCTCTCCTGTCTCCTCCCAGTTCAGCACTTACCCACCACCTGAACAGCACTTCATGTCGTGAAGATGATCAAATTCTTGGACTAATATTTATCTTGTCAGGGCTATGAATAGATCAGCAAACTCGGTATGCACTCAGCCACCTTTTTCCTCTCTTCTGAACTGCCATGCATGCATGAGTCAATGACACACACTCAGAAAGTTTCCCCAGGCTTCCCACTCTTTCCCTGATGTGACGACGTCCCAACATGTGTTCTGTGGTGGTACAGCTAGCTGCTTACCACTGGGAAAACTATGAAATAGAGTTTTTTAGCCGAACTGAAATACAGAATAAAAATCTTGCTAAAAAGTGAGAGGGCATGGCCCCCTCCCTTTTAAAAGTCAGGGGGTGGGCCATGGCCTCCCTTACCCTTTCTGGCTCCGGCACCCTTTGGAAATCCTCATTCTAGGTACAGACAATTGAAAATGCATGGATGACAGATTAAAGACAGTGGTAGTGTGATTTTTAAAAATAGAATGGAATGAAATGGAAATACAGACCATTATCACCTTTTTAGCAGGAGTTCCTATATGTAAAAGGTAAGAACGTTATTTTTATTTACTTCATGCTTTCTGTGAGTGAATCAATTTTAGTATAGACAACCAGGAGTAAATTGTCAAGTCTGTGATCCAGTGCCAAAGAGTTACCATATCTACAGTATATTTACAGTTACCATATCGAAGGCAAAGTGTTCTCAGCTGTAACAGACAGGGTGGCTCATTTGTTCTTTGATAAGGAGCAGTGTACTGTGTAAGCAGTGGCTTTTTGGTTGGATTCAGACCTAGAGATACTTCAAGTGAGGTTGTGGCCGAGTAGTGGCAGCACACCAAAGTAACTTTTTCAGGCATCTGAAGACTGGGAAAACTGGAAACAGTATTGACTAAGTTCTGGGACAGAACCAGTCTGTGGCAACAACCATAAATAGATAAAGTATGATAAGTTATGCTGTCTTTTGTAATTACAGAAATATGCTTTAACTATATCTCAACAAGTAGAGACCTTACCTAAACTTTTTTTGTCATATTTTATATCTCCTGTCAGTACCATATTGCTGGGCCCCGTAAACACACTACAGTAGTTTAGCCCTCGCTTTCACCACCATGTGCAGCAGGACAAGGCTATCGGTGGGGGCACACCAGCTGATTCCAGTCACCAGGTCATTTGAACAGTACCAGGTACAGGAGAATAAGAAGAAAGAGAAGGATAAAATCACTTCTTCCCTCCCTTCACCTGATGACTGATTGAATAGTTTGGGGGCAAGCATCTGATCCATGCCTACCATCTCAGACAGCTACAGAAATTGCCACTCAGAGCAAAGAGCTCTTTGGATGATGTCAGGGATTTCACCTAGTGCACTTTTGGCCATCTGATAGGTGGATGGGCAGGAGGTTACCACTGGCCAATAGAGATGATCATGGCAGGGACCAGGATGAAGGGGTGCCCCAAGGAAGAAGACAGCCTAGGTCCCCAAAATGGACACTGCACAGCAAAGGCAAGCATTCTGTTTTCTGCAGCACTGCTGAAGCAAGATAAGGCTACAGCATCTTGCATTCCAGTCCAGTAAGCAGGCAATAATACCTGACAGGGTGGGCAGTATTGGGCAAAACCGGACCACCCAGGGGTGTAATGAGGCCCAACACTGCAGGCAGAGGGTCTTATAGCCCCTGGAAGGTCTGGTATTGCCCATAGCACCCACCCTGCAGGGTATTATTGTGCTTAGAAAATGGGCCACTATATTTTGAAAATAATTGTTATGTTAAAAATTTAAATGTCTTAAATGTTTTGTATTTGTTGTAAAAAAAATTGTTCCTCCGCCCATTTTTTTTTATTATCCAGGTTGTGGTTAGTTGTCATGGTTACCCTCCCCCCTTCACACACACACAGGTCTTACAATTGTTAAAACAATTTCCCCCCAGCAGAAGAACAGATTATTTTTCATTGATTTTTTTATTATTATATTTTCATTTTCCATTTTAAACAGACTGCAGGTTAATAGTGAGTGGGTGGCTAAGTGGAGGAGGGGCGCAAGAGCAGAAAGGGCTCTGCCAGATTTGGCCACCAAAAGGAGCCGGCTTCACTAAAATGATTAATTCCTGAAGCAGTGTGAATGGTATACAAAACTGAATTTAACTAAACACATTTCAAACGGGATAGTAACTTTGGTCGGCTGCAGCTCAATGTCAGGAGATACTGTGCTGTGGAAGTCATTCGTATCACAGATGGGACAGTTGAGAGACAAGGATGGTACTGTTAGAAAAAATAAAAACAGGGAATGAGTTATCGGTGTGTGTGTTCCGGGCTGACTTGTTCTTTGCCCTTTCATCTCGGGAGGTGAATATAATGGTAAGGAAAGATGAGCCACTCATGTCAGGGCAATTTGGGCTAGCCCTACAAATCACAGTCAGGTTAATTCTTGGGAGCGAGTGGGCTGCCAGCTGAAGAAGGGACGAGTGAGAGCATGTGCGGTCAGCTTTCCCAGAGTCCCGCTATGGGCAATCAATGGACTTTGGACTAGAGGGCACTCCATGTTAAAAAAAAAAAAAGAAGAAAAAAAAAGCAAAGGTAGAGAGAAATTAGCCCAGTAAAGGTTGATGTGTGCTTTCCTCAGGCAGCTGGCACTGAACTAGGGAGCCTTGTTGGGTGAGGGGGCTAGATCTCTCGTTAAATGAGAGAAAAAAATGCATTTCACATTCAGTGGGATGCTTTTAACCAATGACCAAACAGGGTGGGCACAGGATACTTCAGTTGGATGAAGGGGCACTTTAGGCTGGCACTTTTTGTGTCCTGGTCCTCTATTGAAAGTTAATGTACCCCCCTGAATGGGGGTACCAGCCAATCAGAGACCAGGAAATAAAAAGCCCATTTTCTAAGCTTACGAACATATGTACGAACATACGAAATTTGCCAGCAGATAAAGGCCTAGAGGTCTATCAAGTCTGCTCAAATGTGCAGCTAGCACCCCTTATTCTGCAGCTGCCCCTCCCTTCCACCCTTCCCCTTCATTGACCCTCCCCCTTGTCCTGTCCCATCCCCTTTTGAATCAGTTCACTGTTCTACTGGATACCACTTCTGCAGGTAACGCATTCCACCCAGCCACCACCCTCTCTGTAAAAAAGTGTCTCCTCATCTCCCTCCTGAACCTTCCTCCCTCCAGTCTCATATCATGGCCCCTGGTGTCCTTCCCCTCCCTTACTTTGAACAGCCCCTCTGTACCTGTCTTGTTTATTCCTTTCATGTACTTAAAGGTTTCAATTATGTCCCCCGTCCCTCCTCTCCTCCAGTGAGTACATGTTCAACTCCCTCAGCCTCCTCTCGTATGATAAGTCCCCAGCCCCTTGATCATCTTTGTTGCCCTGCGCTGCACCCACTCCAGTAACGTAATGTTCCCTCTTCAGATACGGGCACTAGTACTGCATGCAGTACTCCAGGTGTGGTCTAACTAATGACCTATACAGTGGCAGAATCACCTCCTCCCTCCTTGAGGATATACCTCTTGCAATACAACCCAGCATTTTGTTGGCCTTAGCAGCTGCCTTCCTACATTGTGCCGAGTTGTTCATTGACCCTGTAATGTACACCCCCAGATCCTTCTCCTCCTCTGTCTGGGCTAGCTGCACTCCCCCCAGCTGGTAACTCCTCCTTGGGTTCTTCATACCAAAATGCAGCACCTTGCACTTTTTGGCATTAAACCCCAGTTGCCAGATGTCTGACCAGGTTTCAAGCTTTGTCAGACCATCCTGCAACCCCTGCAATCCCCCTAGGTCATCCACCACTGCTCCTATCTTGGCATCATCAGCAAACAGACTGATCTTGCTGTTGATGTCCAATGATATGTCTGCAATGAATATCCCAAACAACACTGGTCCCAACACCAAGCCCTGTGGAACACCGCTCCTCACTACCCTTGGGTGTGAGAGCTCCCCACCCACCACCACCCTCTGTTGCCTTCCCTGAAGCCAGATCCCTACCCATCTCACCAGCTTTGTACCAGCCCCTGTGCCTATTAACTTACTTCCCAGCCTTCCATGCGGCACCGGGTCGAATGCCTTACTGTAGTCCAGACACAGGACATCCACTGCATGGCCCCTGTCCAGATACCTAGTTACCCAGTCATAGAACTCCACCAGGTTGGTTTGGCAGGATCTGCCCCATATAGATACATAGATACATAGACAGTGTCAGCAGATAAGGGCCTATGGCCCACCCAGTCTGCCCATTTGAGCTTGTAAGTTCAGTTTGTTTTCCTAGAAGTCTGTTTCCCCTTACCCCTGACCTCTAGAATTCCTTTATGTCTATCCCATGCATTCTTAAATCCCGTGATTGTTTCAGCCCCCACCACTTCCTCTGGCAGGGTGTCCCACTTGTCCACCACCCATCTGTGAAGAAATTCTTTCTCACGTTTCCTCTGAAACATCCTCCCTCCAACTTCATCCCATGCCCTCTAGTCCTGGAACATCTTTTTCGCTTAAAAATAGTGCTTCCTGCACCCTGTTCCTCCCTGTAAGATACTTGTATGTCTCTATCATATCCCCTCTCTCCCTCCTCTCCTCCAGGGAGTACATGTTCAGTTCCTTCAACCTGTCTTCATAGGACTTGTGATGCAATCCATGCACCATCTTTGTTGCCCTCCTCTGAACCTTCTCTACCCTGTCTTTGTCCTTACGTGAGTATGGTCTCCAGAACTGTACACTGTACTCCAGGTGGGGTCTCACTAGTGTCTTGTATAGCGGAATTATGACCTCCCTTTTCCTGCTGGTGATGCCCCTGCCTATACATCCCAGCATCCTATTTGCTTTACCTGCTGCCTTGTCACACTGTTTCCCTACCTTGAGCTCATCAGAGATGACAACCCCAAGATCCCTTTCCTGCTTGGTGCATGCTATATCCTCACCCCCCAACTGATATATTGTGCCAGGGTTTTTGTGCCCCATATGCATTATCTTGCACTTCTTTGCATTGAATTTCAACTGCCAAACCCCTGACCATTCTTCAAGTTTCTGCAGGTCGCTTCTCATTCTGTCTACACCCTCTGGTGTGTCTACTCTGTTACAGAGCTTTGTGTCATCAGCTGAACAGTGAAATTCTGCCTTCTAGATCCTGCACAATGTCACTGATGAAGATGTTGAATAGGACCGGTCCCAGCACTGATCCCTGTGGTACCCCACTGGTCACTCTTCCTCTGTGGAGTGACAGCCATTTACCACCACCCTCTGTGTCCTGCCACCCAGCCAGTTACCTACCCACCACACTACTGTCCTGCCCACACCCATATTCCCCAGTTTGTGTAATAGTCTTCTATGTGGCACAGTGTCAAAGGCCTTGCTGAAGTCCAGATAGGCCATGTCCACTGCCCTCCCTGATCCACCTCCCTAGTCACCCAGTCAAAAATTCAACGAGGTTGGTCTGACATGACCTCCCCCAGAAACCATGCTGCCTTGGGTCCTGTAGTCCATTGACAACCAGATGTTCCACCAATCTCTCCTTCAGTAGTGCTTCCATGATCTTCCCCACTACCGAGGTGAGGCTTACTCATCTTGTTGTTCCCTGCTTCCTCTTTGTTCCACTTTTGTATAAGGGGACTACATCTGCTGTCCTCCAGTCTTTGGGTACCTCCCTGTTTCCAGTGATCGGCTAAACAGGATAGCCAGAGGTTCAGCCACCACCTCTCTTAGTTCTTTAAGGACCCTGGGTGCACCCGTCTGGCCCCATTACTTTATCAACTCTTATAACTTCCAGTTCCTTCAGGACCCTTTCTCTCGTAAAGGACTTGTGTCCATTTCTGCACCATTCTCACCCCTTGTACTCCTTCAGACCCATTACCCCCTCTCCTCAGTAAAGACTGAGCAGAAATACCTGTTCAATATGTCGTTTTACTGTTGTCATCCTCCACGCGGCTCCCATCCTCCCCTTCAGTCTCACTATCCTCCCTTTGTCTTTCTTTTTTTCACTTATGTACCTGTAAAATGTTTTGTCCCTTTACCCACTGATTTTGCAATGTGTTCTTCTGTCTGAGCTTTGGCTTCCTTACTGACCTCCTGCCTCCCTTTGCTTCTCCTGGTACTTCTCCTATCCCCTTCTGCCTGTGTCTTTTGTATTGCCTGAATGCAATCTTTTGGCTTTCACTTTCTTTGATACCTCTTTGGAAAACCATAATGGTCTCCTCTTCCTTTTCCTCTTGCTAACCTGCTTAATGCATAATTCTGTTGTTCTTGTAATCCCCATTTTAAATACTGCCAATTGTTCCTCAACCCTGATTCCTGTCCCATTCCCTTAATGCCTCTTTCAAGTATCTCCCCATTTTCCCAAAGTCTGCCCCCTAAAATCCAGGATACTTGTTTTGTGTGGTTTGGTTCTGCTCTTTCTGTGATTTCAAACCACAATGACTGGTGGTCACTGTTACCCAGGTGCTCCCCACTGTTACCCCCATCACACTGTCCCTGTTTGTGAGCACAAGGTCCAGTATTGCCTTCTGCCGAGTTGGTTCCATAACCAGTTGCTTGAGGAAGGCACCCTGAAGGGAGTCCAGGATAAATCTGCTCCTAGTTGATGCTGCTGCTGGGATGCTCCAGTCCACGTCTGGAATATTGAAGTCTCCAACCAGTACTCCTCACCCTTGTCTGCCATCCTTTGGATGGCTAGCATCAACTCCTATCTGTTTCTTCCTCCTGGGCTGGTGGTCTATAGACCACACCTGTGCGGATAGGCTGGCCCCATTTTCCTTTCCAGCTTAACCCACAGTATCTCTCCCCATTTTGTTCCTCCTGGATCTCTGTGGCCCTTATGTCATTTTTCACATACAGTGCCACTCCTCCTCCCTTCCTGCCTGCTCTGTCTCTTCTGAATATGTTGTAGCCAGGTATGGCCATCTCCCAGTCATGGTTATCATTACACCAGGTTTCAGTGATGGCCACAATGTCCAGGTCTGACTGTACCATGACAGCCTCCAGGTCTTCCATCTTGTTGCTAAGGCTCCTGGCATTTGCACACATGGCTTTCCATGATTTGACCTCCCTAGACTGCTTCACTGTTCTACTCCAGCCCCTTCCTTGGTTGTCATTTATCCCTGGTTCTCCTTGCTGTCTGCCCTTCTGCTGAATTTTGCCCCTTTTCTGCTTATCTACATCTTGGGCACTAATCTCCATCTTTTGCACACTGGTTTGCAGAGATAGCCACTCCTCTGGTTCACTGGTTCCACTGCTAGCTGTGGGGGGTGAGCAAGTAGGTACCCTCCTTGCTGGACTGCCACCCCCCTTTGCTAGTTTAAATGCTTGTCAATGTAGCATTTAAACTTATCATTGAGTGCTTGATTCCATCCAGGATGGATGCAGGACGCCAGGCTTGAACAAACCTCCATCCTCCAGGTGGGTCCCCAGTCACCAATGAATCCAAACCCTTCCTCACAGCACCAGTTCTTCAACCATGAGTTAAAGTTCCTGGTGCATGCACTCTATGCTCTCCTTGCTCTCACAGGTAGTACTCTGAGAAAGTGACAGAAGTAACTACTTGCTTGAGACCCTTCCCCAGTTTCCTAAACTCTTCCTGAACTTCCTTTGGCTCCCCATTTGCCAGATCATTAGTACCTAGGTGGATAATGACATCCAGCTCACCCTCCCGACTTGCCTTCCCAGTGATCCCCAGGATCTTCTTTCCATGCCTCCATGCCGTGGCACCTGGTAGGCACCTCACCTCCCTGTCCTCCCCCTCCTGTGTTCCTAGCTGGATCCCTTTTACGATGGAGTCCCCCACCAGGATTCACTTCCTCCTCCTCCTCTGGGGTCCACTGCTTTCCCCGCTGAGGTCACCTCCTTGGCTAACCTCACATCCTTTCCTTCCACTTCTCTGGGTATCTCTATTTGGTTGTCCTCATTTGCCAGTGTGGCATATGAGTTCTTGAGTGGAATAGGATCTGGGATGTGCCTCTGCCTGACTGCTCTAACCTCCTGAGCCCACTGTCATCCAAGTGCTCTCGTTCTCGGCATCCTTTGAGGCAGCTGCATTGGACTGGGTGGTCCCTGGTTAGGGGTGATGGTACTCCTGACCCAGTTTACTTCCGCTCTGAGTCTGGCTACCTCATCCCACAGTCCAGAGAGATGCATGCAGTTAGGGCAACACCTCAGTGTCCAGAAGGTCTGCCTGAATATGGCTGCCCCACAGCCACTGCATTGCACCACTCCCCACATTATACTGCAATTCCACTACTTGTCTGCTACTGAAGCTCTCCTAGTTCTCTTTTTATTAATTTACTGTACTAAAAATCCTGTCACTGATCCTCAGATAAATTTTTTTTAAGGAAAAGAAACCAATAAATAAATGAGTCAAAACACTTGTCGCCTGAGGGTGGGCTTCTCCCCTTATGCCCTTCCTACTTCACACCCTTACTATACCCTGTGTTTAGCTCCTGTCAATCAGATTTATCAGGGCATATAATTAAGAGTTGGGGGAAGGAGGGAGGGAGGGGGCAGAAATTTGCAGCAATCAAAGGCAGCACAGAATTACACCACCACTATGTTTTAAATTTTCAACAGCCCAAAAACAATTATAACTAAAGACAACAAAGAAAGTATAGTGTCACTACAAGCCCACAATCTAAGTTTAAAAGAAAAATAGCAATTACCAGTTACTCTAAAGCACTGAATTGAATATGTTTCCTTCCTTCCCCTTCTGGCTTCTTCTGAGGAAATAAACCTCTGCTTGCTACTTTAACTCTGACTAAGCCCCATCTCCAGTTATCACGTAGCTGAGGTCAGAGGCCAGACAATTAACACCCTTCACCCAACTACAGGGCAGTCAGACCAGCCAAGATAAAATTTGCAGCAATTAAAGACAGCACAGAATTACACCACCACTATGTTTTAAATTTTCAACAGCCCAAAAACAATTATAAGTAAAGACAACAAAGAAAGTATAGTGTCACTACAAGCCCACAATCTAAGTTTAAAAGAAAAATAGCAATTGCCAGTTACTGTAAAGCACTGAATTGAATATGTTTCCTTCCTTCCCCTTCTGGCTTCATGCTGTCTGCTGTCCTGTAGTCCTTTGGCCTCTAGGAGGGCCACCAGCCTCTCTTTCAGGATAGTCTCCATTAGCTTACCCACGATGGATGTGAGGCTCACTGGTCTGTAGCTTTCTACAGTGCTGCAGCAGGGGCCAGCGGTGAAGATGCCAAGCTGGTGGGAGTGCCAATTAGTGGAACTTTACTTGAGAAGTTCTGAAATGGAAGAGCAGCACAGCTGGAGTATACTTCTTTGTCACAATAAATGAGTAAAAAACAGTGAAGAAGGAGCAGTAACCACTGCAGTTGAAACAAGCACTGGCCAGTGTTTGCTTGTGTGTTTTTATAATGCAAATGTGCTGTGAGCAAAGGTGAAAAATATGTGATGATAAGTCTTTAGGTGGCATTGAATCTGTAAACCACATCCAGTGACAGACAAGGCCCAGGGTAGAACTGCACCAGGCAGCAGAGAAATGGTAGATGCACGTGGTCCTCAGAGCCCCCTTTGAGCCCATTGAGAGAGGTTGGGTTTGTGGTACAGATGCTCCCAGTGGCAGAGGTTCATTCAGGACTCGCACTCACCAGGAGCACCATAGAGTGATGCCCAGTAGCAAATGGGGTTGACAATGGAGTCTCACCCTCTGGCAGAAGTTTATGGTTTATGCTTCTTGGAGCCCACATAGAGCTTCAGTAGGTGGAAGAAATTTGGATAATTGCTCCTGTTCCTCAGGGAGGGGCCCATATAAACATCCTAGAGAGCCACTGATCGGCAGTGTTGCCTACCGGGTACCTATAATGATAAAAAGAAAACTCTGGGAGGGATCATGCTCCAACTGGACTCAAAATACTTAAATTGTAGAATTGGAGGATGTAGACCCACTCGCCGGACCTTGTTTTAATAAGAATTCTGACTACTTTTCAATTTTTCAATGAAAAAAGCAATTCATACAGACATACAAATATAAAGTTTTACATTTTAAACAGACTATTTGAAATGATAATGAGACTTCTTTTTTTATTATGTTTTACAATCAGACAAGATTTTGAAAGGATGCACTAACTATATTGGATTTATTACACCAAGGTGGGAATGATCTAAATGATATAATTTTAATATAAGGTGACATTCTTATGTTAATTTATATATATATATATATATATATGTATATGTAATAGATATGCCACTCTGAGGTGTGCAGTCGCGCTCTGATATACGCATGCCTCTGGCCTCGTGTGTCAACTGCCCAAGGCATGCGTATATCAGAGTGCCACTGCACACCTCAGAGTGTTTTATCTGTCTTATAAAATGTCAAAATTATTTTGGAGGGGGGGAAGTGCAGGTGTGCGGTCGTGCTCTGATATACACACGGTCATGTGATGCTCATCATCCAATAAAAGAACAACAATTTCCCTACCAATTTTTTATGTATATACTGTATATACAGTATATATAATAGAAAAATACCCCTTTGATTGAGTCTCATATTCATATGTATAACATTTGACAAAAAAAGAAATGTTATATTCTGCAAAGAACAATCAATGACTATATGCATACTGTGTATTTGGCATATCTGGTTTATAAGACTCATTTATAACTAATTTGCTTTGAAATTTAAAACTTTAGATCCTGATGAAGAAGTGATTGTGATCTGCAAAATGTTGATAAATGGCACAATAAATTGCTTTTTTCATTGAAAAATTGAAAAGTAGTCAGAATTCTTATTAAAACAAGAGCCGGTGAGTGGGTCTACATTCTCCAGTTCTACAATGCCCATGTAGACACGCCTGGTGGTAGAAGCTGGGGTCAGAGCTCCTACTCCTCAGCATTCCCTGTTGAACTGCACCTAGTGGCAGAAGTTGGGTTGGGGGCTCCTGCTTCTCAGCAGCACCAGATAACTATGCCTGTTGGCAGAAGTTCAGGTAAGGGCTCATTCTCCTTGGGAGCCCCATAGAGGCACACTCAGGGGCAGACATTTAGATTGAACTTCCATCATTGGGAGACCTTGTTGAGCAGCAGAGATCCTAATCAATGCTCTCCCTCCCAAGAACTGTGCCAGGCAAGAATGTAGAAACAGCCATGCCAGTATTCACATAAGGATCCCTCTGTGTCCCAAAGTGAACTACCTAAAGTGCTACAGAGCCACAGCTAACTTATGAAGCATTAGAAAACTTAACAGTGCCCCCAACCCATGACAGCCTAGCTGAAATGCAACATCACATTTCCAGTGTGATCCTAGTTCTCCCTTTTTCCACAGCTGGGCAGACTGGAGTACTGTGCTGTCAAATGTTTTGCTCAATGTCATACAGTGAGTATTTGACTTCAGTAAGGTTTGAACATGAATACTTCTGGCTCCATATGGTGCTCTAGCTACTAGACTACACAGCCTTGGGGGATCAGGATAGACAGGAAGCTGCCAACCATTCTTGTTGTTTATTTACAGTTCTTTTACCCAAGATAGCACAGATAAGATGCACTGTCTTTTTTCCACTGGGGTCCTGCTTTTACCATTTTTAAAAATGTGTTTACCCAGGGTAGCCCAGCTGTAATGTCACTTCCCAACCATATTCAAACCACTAGAAAACATTGCCTTCCCTGCCTACAAAGGGGGAGATTTGAGAGTAGAAGGCCACCTGCTGCTGGCAAGGGTGTTTTTTGTACAATTTTTTTACCAAGATATCACAACTGAGATGCAACATCGAATTTCCTGTGTGACTCTGCTTCTACCCATTTCCACATGTGAGTGGAATGGACCACTAGGAGGTTACATTACTTGCTCTGGGACACACAGTGAGTATTTGGATGTACTAAATGTTGAACATGTAATTTCCTCATTTGCAACTGTCCTCTGTCCTCTTGATCACTCTGCCCCACAGACTGCAGGTGTGTGTGTGGGGGGGGGGGGGCAGGAATGTCTGGTAACTGCCGGCAAAGTTTGGTATAATTTTTATACAATTTGTTACCTAGGATAACCCAGTTGAAGTGCAGCATGTAATTTCCAGTGACGTCCCATCTCTATCCATTTTCACATCTGCAATGACTGCAGCACTGGGAAAATTTAGTGACTTGCTCAGGGTCCAACAGTAAGTGCTTTGGTCTAGCTGGGTTTGAATCTGTGACTTGCCAGTTCCAAACAGTGCTGTGTTTTTTATAGTATCTACCTAGGATAGCCCAGGTGAACTGTAACACCTCATGTCCAATGGGATCCTGTTTCTAATTACTATCTGTTCAACTGCATACAGATCTCAAGAGCACAATCAGCAGTCTCTTTGATTTAGCACTGCCACACTGACCACTAAAACATTCTGAATGAAAATATGAAAATAAATACTTTATTGCAAAATTTAAACTTCTTTTCATGATTTTGGACACATTAACACTGTACTTTGGCATGAGCCCTCCATCTCCTCAATTACTTGCCAGTCTGGTTAGTTGGACATTTTAAAAACAAAGAAAGCAGACACCTGGGATGGGTTCCTGGCGGTGGCATTAAAAAAGTGAAAGCTAACACTGGAGATGGGATTCGGTTGCTGTCTTCAAAAACTGAAAACTGACACTAGGGATGGGCTCTCAGTGTTGGCATTTAATAAAATATTGAAACTTGATATTCAGTATGGGATGAGCTCCCTTTGTCTGCATTAAAAAAATGTGAAATGTTGATACAGAGCAATGGGTGCAGTTGCACTATTACAGCTTACCCATCAAGCATAGGTAATCAGTAAAGGCCTCTTACCTGGGTCCTAGGCAGACTGGAATGGGAGACTTGGTACACTGTTCATTCATATGAATAAAACAAAAACAGTGACGGGGTCACAAAGGATTCATAGTTCGTGAGGGAGAAAACTTGTCCAACAGGAAAGGTTAAACATATGTCTATACTTGTATGGTAGACGGGGGTTGTTGTCCTGTCAGACCTGTAAAAAAATAAAGGGAAAAATGAGTAACTCCCTGCATTTCTATGGCATTTTTGCTTTTCCTCACATTAAGCAACATATCTCCTCCTTTCCAGCACACCCAGTCCTTCTTGAGTTGAGCATAGCCCGGTATGGCCATCACGCAGTCATGGTTTCCAGTGCACCATGACTCAATAACAGCCACAATATCTAGGTCAGTCTCTGCCATGATTGCCTTTAGATCTGGAATCTTATTTCCTAGACTTCTAGCATTCAGACACATGGCCTTCCAGATTTTGATTCCACTCCTCCTGTTGTCCACCTTTTTTCCTTTTTCCCTTCCCTCCTTCCCACTTCACTTTGTAATTGTCCTGTTCCTTTCCCCCTTTATCTTTAACATACTGCTCCCTTTATTAATTTGCACCCCGGAGGACTCCTCTCCCCTCAAGTTTAACTTGGTTTAACTTGGTGTATATAGACAAAGTAGGCGAGGAGCCCATTAAATTGTCTCCCACTCATAGTGGGTTTATTAGTTGATGGTTTTATATAATAAATATCCATCTAACCTTTTTTTAAATATGTCTATTGTCGGTGACTCCACTATATTCCCAGGGAGATTGTTCCACTTCATTGGAGTACGTATGTTATAGTAGTTTTGTTGTCTAGCAGTTCGTACTCTATTTAAGACAATTTGCCTAGCATGTGATCTTAAGTTTACTTTTTTCTGAATTCTTTTTATATTACATTGTTCCATTAATATCGGGTCTTTCATAATTCGATACATTAGTAGTAAATCGCTTCTAATTCTTCTGGTCTTCAAAGAGAATAGATTTAAACTCTCTAGTCTTTCACTGTAATCCATAGTTTTTAATCCTTTAATGAATTTAGTCATTCTTCTTTGAACTCTTTCAACCTGTTTAATATCCTTTTTGAGATAAGGGCTCCAAATTGGAGATCCATAGTCTAGGTGTGGTAAGACATAAGTCTTATATAGTTTCATAACACAATATTTGTTCCTGGAAATAAAGGCTTTTTTTAATGGAATGGATAATACTATTACATTTCCCTATAGTCTTGATTACTGTATATGTAAACCAGATGATAACTGTGAGTTTATCCATATTCCCAGATCTTTCTCACATTTGCTATTTTTTATAATTTGTCCATTAAGACAATATTGGTATTTGAGATTTCTTTTACCAAAGTGTATCACTGCACACTTGGTTTCATTAAATTTCACATTATTAGTCTTCCCCCATAGTTCAATTTTCTTGAGGCTATCACATAATTGTTTGTACTTTGATAAGGATGAAACTTCCCTACCTACTTTTGTATCATCTGTAAATTTAGTGATGACTGAGTCCAGACCCTTACCCATATCACTTATATATAAACAAAATAGTATTGGACCCAACACTAGGAATATAGCGTCACCTAGGCTGCACGCTTTATCAATTTCATCAATTAAATTGCAGTTATAGTTACTATTACTATTTGGAGGTCTATAGTAAATCCCTAGTACTATTTTAGGCAAATGGGAAAATATTGTATTTATCCATAATGTTTCTGTTATTCTTTCTGGAGTGCAGGATATTTCTATTTCCTGGCACCGAATGTGCTCCGAAACATAACAACATACACCACCTCCTTTCCTGTCTGTGCAATTCTTAATGAAAAGTTGATACCCAGGAATACTATTGGACCAATTACTACTCTCATCCCACCAGGTTTCAGTTACACAAACAATATCTATATTATATTTTTTTATAAGTATTTTTAATTCAGTTAATTTTATATTGTTAAGGCTTCTGGCATTAATATTCCAAATCTTAAGTTTGTTGAAATTTAAGTTATTGTGGTTAGGTCTTTTCAGGGTTCCTTCCTCCCCCCTTACAATTATTTTAAAGACTGTTTGATAATATTCTCAAAAGTTCTTCCTAGTTTATAAGCACCTTGCTTACTTAAATGTAGTCCATCCCAACAATATAGTGATGGGTTATCACAGAATTTTTCCCAGTGAGGAATAGATAAATACCCTTCTTTAAGAGTCCATTTACTCAACCATTCATTTATGTATTTAATTTTTTTTTGTAATTTGATGGTTAGCTCTTGGTACTGGTAGTATTTCAGAAAAATGTATCTCACATTTAAGTTCTTTAGTGTTTTACCCAAGTTTATGAATTCCTGTTTGATTTCTTCAATGGATAGTTTTTTAAGGTCATTAGTGCCAGCGTGAATTATAACAAGGGGATTTGGACCTGAGTTGTGTAGGATATCGGTACACATAGTATGTATATTCTTGATTCCTGCCCCTCTGAATGATGAGCATGCAATATTGTGTTAATCCTTTCTGCACACAATTTTGTCAGTGTATTTTATTATTGAGTCACCTAGTACAAAGTATTGCCCGTGTGACTCATTTGTTGGTTTTATTTCCATGGACAATATATTATCTAGTATGCCTAACTGAGCTTCTACAGTTTCTTGATGAGGTATCTCATTTACTATTGACTCTGCATGTGTTGTTTTATTTTTGTGTTTGCCTCCCTTACCTTTAACTATAGTGTCAGGCAAATTAAGGGTTTCCCTTGTCTCAGGTGTAGGTTCTGAAGTAACAGCTGATTGGTTAATTGAGTGAGATTCAACATTAACAGAGCTGAAATAATTACTAATATGCTGTTCATTATGGATACCTCTAAGATTTTCACTAAGCTGACATTTCTCCATATTATCACCCCAGTCCAAATCAATTAGGGATTCATACCTATTACTTAGTACAATATTATTATCCAATGCCCTACATCTAGATTTGGATTTATGTCCTACAACAACTTCAGTCCAATCGTCAGAATCAAAAGAAGTACTATTCTCATCAGAAGTTATTCTTTTCCTTTTTTCATATTGACATGTTTCACTCTGATAGTTTAATATTCCTGAGTCCACATTGTCACGCAAATTGTCTGATGTTCCCTCACTCAATAATGATCTACCTGTGTTTTGGCTTAAAGTTTCCTGTTGTTGTTCAATGACTGTTAACCTTTTGTAGAAGTTGTCAATATCTTCCCTGAGTACACTGTTACTGACACATTTTTCACAAACATATAAAGGGGTTTTGTGGAGGGAGTCAAACAAGGTGTACATTTGGCAGGTATTACGCTTTAAACCAGTCTCCCCATCGAGTGTCATAATAAAATCTTTCTTGATAGATTTAGTTGGATTTATAATAGTGGTGCTGGTACTGGGGACATTATCTAATGCAATTAAATCACTCATTTTCAATTAATGTACTTATCAAAAGCAGCACTACGATATGTTGTATATACTTACTACAGTACTTGGCTTATGTAGCCTCCTCTATCCCTCTTACACTCTTGACATGCGTGACACGTGACTCACCTGTCTTAGTGCGCGTCTTCACGCGTGCAAGCACTGCGCTCATCCTGCTCGTGCTCACCTGCTCACCGCAGGGCTTCCTTTTGAAGTCTCAAATGACCCAGGAAGTATTGCTAGGGGTCATGGAGTGACACAGAGCAAACAAACTGTTTAAAACAAATGCAATGTTAAAATAACCACAGATTGTGGCTTTACTATTCTGCAGCAGTCATTCTTGCAGTCTAAAGTGCAAGAAAAAACAACCAAATTCATGAGTGGTAGTTCACGAGTACAGTTCTAGGAACTACCTTCCTCTTCCTAGTGCAAACTAGGGCTCCAGAGCCTCGCGATAGTGAGTAAATCAAAAACAGTGCAAAACTACACATAATAAAGTTTCATTTATATTTAGTACTTAGAAAAATGTTTTAAAGTGTCAGAAGACATGTTTTAATTGTTATAGGCAGAATCTGGACACTTGCTCACCACAGGGCTTCCTTTTGAAGTCTCAAATGACCCAGGAAGTACTGCTAGGGGTCACGGAATGACACAGAGCAAACAAACTGTTTAAAACAAATAAAATGTTAAAATAACCACAGATTGTGGCTTTACTATTCTGCAGCAGTCATTCTTGCAGTCTAAAGTGCAAAAAAAACCAAAATTCATGAGTGGTAGTTCGTGAGTACAGTTCTAGGAACTACCCTCCTCTTCCTAGTGCAAACTAGGGCTCCAGAGCCTTGCAATAGCGAGTAAATCAAAAACAGTGCAAAACTACACACAATAAAGTTTCATTTGTATTTAGTACTTAGGAAAATGTTTTAAAGTGTCAGGAGACAAGTTTTAATTGGACAGAGCAGGTAAAAAAAGAGGAGGTGGGGTTCTCATTTACCTCAGCTCTACCTTGAACGCTTCGCAGGTTGACCACCCCTCCTTCCACGATTTGCACAGTGAGATCCTAATCACTAAAGTGCTCCTTAGCAACACCAAGCCCCTTTAATTAGGGTGTGCCTACCTCCCACCCTATTCGGCTGACGCTTCCCTAGAACCCCTAACCAATGCCCTCATGGAGCACCCCTTGGGGGAGATCATCCTTCTCAGGGACTTCAACCTAAACTGGCTGGCCCTAGGATCTCTCACAATCAAGAATATAATACTCGACTCCTCTCTCACCCAAATCATTGACCTTCCTACCAGGCATAATGCTAAGTCTGGCAACCACTTCCTGATCGATGCCGGGATCATGTCTGAATCCCTGAGCGACCACTCTCCAATTTTCTGTACTTGGTCCAATAAACCCCCCCAAAATCTCTGCTTGAGTTATAGAAGCCAGAAATTTTAGCAGGTTTGTCCCTACAGACTTCTGCTCAGACTTGGGGACTGTTGACTGGGATCCCATCATCTTTCTCCCCTCACTCAATGAGGCACTCGACTACTTCACCAATTCATTCCTGTCCCTGGCCAACCTACACGCTCCGTGAAAGAAACTCAGGGTGCAGGGTAAGTGCCACAAGTGGCTGAGCCCTAGCCTTAAGCAAACAATGATACTCCAAGACAGGGCTTGGGGACTCTACAAATCCTCTGGCAGTACACCTGACTGGGAGAAGTATAGGGAACTGAGGAACCTTTGCAAAAAACATCTAAATAGGCTAAGTCCAAGTATCTAAGAGACCTCCAAACAAGCCATCTTAGTAACTCTAAGAAATTCTGGGGTCACATTAACTCCCTCCTCAAGGGTACCACAAACTCACTTAATGACACACTTCTGGTTGGGAATACCTTGACCAGCGACCCTTCTGCAGTTGCCGAAGCCTTCTGTGCCTCCTTCTCCAATCCAATCGGACCCTCCCAGCCTCCTCTGGGTCTCCCTCCCTCACCACTGAGGACTGGACCCTCCCATGGCCCCAATTCCACCTGAAGCTGGTCAAACCATCCACTGTACTCCCACTGCTGCTCAAAATAAATCCTAACTCCTCCACGGGGCATGACCTTTTAGAACCTAGGCTGCTGAGAGCAGCCACCATGGCTATTGCCTACCCTGTCACCCTACTGATCAACAGGTCACTCCTTGAAAGAACTATCCCAAGCAAGTGGAAGGTTTTGACTATTGTCCCAGTCCATAAAAAAAGTTCCTGGGACATCGTGGGGAACTACAGGCCAATCTCCCTCCTCAGCCCTCTTGGAAAAGTACAGGAGATGCTCATATATAATCAACTGCAGGACTACCTAGAGCAGCACCTACTACTTTCTGATGTACAACATGGCTTCAGGAAAGGCCATGGCACTGACAATTCCCTCATTCGGCATACATCTGACATCCTCAAGGCCATGGACCAAGGCTTCCCAACGGGCGCCCTATTCATCAACCTATCAAAGGCCTCTGACATGGTCAGCCATGAACTCCTCCTCACCAAACTCCATCAACTAGGTCTGGATGCACACTCGCTCTCCTGGTTCAAGAGCTACCTGACCAACAGAACCCAAAAAGTCTGCTGGAGAGGAACACAATCTGGCAAAAGACCCATGGTATCCAGGGTACCCCAGGGCTCGATCTTGGGGCCCATACTATTCTCGCTCTTCCTAAATGACATTGAGGTAGACTGCGTGCCTAGTAACCTCATCCTTTATGCAGATGACACTGTTGTCTAATTCAGTGACCCACACCCCAGTATCATCTCTGCCAAATTACAGGCCTGTCTGTCTGATCTTGAGGCCTGGTTCACCTCTAACTCTCTAAAACTGAACGATGACAAAACCAAGGCTGTCCTGTTCGGGACCAGACGGCTCGGCACTGACAGAAGTGAGCTACTCCAGTTCACCTCCTCCTTAGTGAGGAGGGTAGAGGTCTTGGACAAGTTCAAGTACCTAGGGGTCCTCCTTGACCAGGAGCTGACATATTAATCCCACATCATCTCCCTAACCCGAACCATCCACCAGAGGATTGGCCTCCTCTATCGTCTGGGAAACTCCCTCTCAGGCGAGGTGCTACGCGTTATCGCCAACTGCAACCTCCTCCCTACAATCCTCTACGGAGTCCCCTTACTTCAGTCTCTCCAAGAGATGGAGCTCAACAAGCTCTCTACACTCTACCACAGAGTGGCTCGCTTTGCTACTAACTCTCTCCCTAGGATGCATAACTGTGAGGCCTTAGCGGACCTAAACTGGCCCTCCCTACGGCACAAGCTGGCCTACTCCTCTGCCTGTCTGGCTTTCAAATTCACCTCTTTCAGCCCCCCTCCTCACCTGCATGATCTACTCACCCCAAAAGTCCAGCACCGAACCATTCAATCCTCAGCTAGATGTCCCCTTGCCATCCCCCGTGTTCTCTTCCAACCAAAGCAAGTACTCCTTCCACTACACTGCCCCCCTCTTATGGAATGCCCTCCCTGAAAGTTTAGTCAATGAGCCTTCTCTCCTAGGGTTTAAATCGGGCCTCAAAGTGTATCTCCTGGAACTTAGTCTCTGTGGCTGCAACCATTAGCCCCTGATCGTGCTCACTCCTCTGCGACCTCCGGTGATTACCTCAACTGCTTTCCCTATAACACTCCTATGTAAACTGTCAAGGTACTGCTAAACTGTCTTAATATCTATTAGCCTAGTGGCACTCTCTGTTCTCTGTGCCAAACGATGTTACCTTATACATAACATATACAATCCCTAAACCTATGTATGTTAATACCTATCTATGTACCCCCTGTGACTAATTAAGTACTCAGCTAATGCTACTCCACTGTTGCTCCTATGTATCCCACTCCTTGTTATGTATTTTACTTAATATCACCCTATACAATACTACTATGTATGTAGTCACTGAATCTACAAATGTATTATCCAAGACTACTGTTCAATGTCACCAAGATATGTACTCTTTGTAACTAATTCCGGGTCGCCCCTGAAAAAGGGATCCCTGGTCTCAGTGGGCTTACCCGATTACCAAAATCTAAATAAATAAATAAATAAAATTCTCTTTATTCTCTACTCCAGCCAGTGGGGGCAGGCTGTTTCTGAATCCACAATTCCTTCTGCCACCCCCCTTGGCTAGTTTAAATGTTCACTAAAGTAACATTTAAACTGTCCACTGAACACAACAGTTCCCCTCACGGATGGATCTAGGCCATCACCCCTGTATAGGCCCTCATCCTCCCATGTGGGTCCCCAGTCCCCAATATAGCCCAAAACTTCCATTCTGCACCATTCTTTCAGCCATGAGTTGAAGCTTCTGGTATGGAGTTCCCTCTCCTGTTCCCTGTCAGAGACAGACAGCAGTTCAGTGACAGCCATTGAGTGAGCTACCTGTATAAAATCCCTCCTCCCACTCCCCAAACTCACTCTGCAGTATCCTAGCCTTTAGTATCCAGGTTGACAATAGCATCTAGCTCTCCCTCCCATCCTGCTGTCCTAGTGATCTGCAGGATTTGCTTCCCATCCCTCCGTCCTGCTGCCCTAGTGATCTGCAGAATTTGCTTCCCATCTCTACGGGCAGTGGCACCTGGTAGGCACCTAACCTGCTTCTCACTCCTTTCCTATTCCTAATATATCCCCCTTATAATTGAGCCCCCCACCAGAAGTTGTTTTTTTATTCTCTAGGGTCCTCTACCACCTTTCTTGGGGTCTCCACTATGGACGGCCCCTACATTCCCCTTGGTGACTACCGTGGGTTCTTCCTCTTGGTAGTCCAGCCCCCACCAGAGTGGCATAGGAATTTTGTGGTTGTGCCAGTTGAGAAATGTGCCTCTATCCCACCACCCCCACTCTTCCAGAGCATAGCAAAAAAAGCTCAAACTTTATTGTCTAATGAGCCTTCACAGAGGTAGCATGTACACCAGGTACAGCACGGGTAATAGGATCGAACTCTAAGGAACTCCACGGATCAGGTTCATTGGGGTGGAGGAGAAATTCCCTATACCACTCTCTGTCTCCTGCCCAAGAGAAAAGACTCAAGCCAGTTGATGACAGTAACGGTGAGCCCACAATACTCTTTAAGGTGATCCAACAACACGATGTGGTCCATGGTGTCAAATGCTGATGACAGGTTGAGGAGAATGAGAACTGACCACTCCCCTCGATCTCTAGCCCTAATCAGATCATTATGAACTCAGACTAGTGCTGTCTCTGTGCTGTGCTTCGACCTAAATCCAGACTGGAATGGCTCGTAGATGTCAAAAGCCTCCAGGTGCTCCTCGAGCTGCAGAGCCACTATGTTCTCAACAACCTTCCATAGAAATTGGAGGTTGGAGATAGGTCTGTAATTCACCAGGTGGCCTGGTGGTGCAGAAGGCTGAGGCGCTGACACCTTACCTTGAACCATGCCGGCGACCCAGGTTCGGGAACAGACTCTAGATACTGGGGGCTGGCAGGGGGAAGGAGAGGATTGAGGGTCCATAGGACTGCTATCCTCTCCTGGGGTGGGTAGAGGGATGGTGTCGCTCTGTAGTGGCCTCTGGTGGAGATCAGGAGCACTGTAGAAGCAACGCAAGGAGGGAACAACACCAGAAAAAAGCAGAAATGCTCCATGTTCAGGAGGATGATGGTTGCCTGGCTCTCCGCTGCCATCAATGCATTACCGAGCCATATCTGCCTCAACTGCACCCTGGGGCTAAATGTTGTGCTGGTCTATCCCCGTCTTGCCTGGCGCCGTCCCTCTCAGAGGAGAGGAACAAATCCAGTGAAGGGTTACACCGGGTTACCCTAGGGGTGGCTGCCACATGAGAATGGCGGCTCAGGGGACAGATGGATCAGAGGGGGCCTTGGCAAGCCTGAAGGAGTGGCTGACATGGTAGCACATAGGAGGAAAAAAAAAATAATAATTCACTAGGATGTCGGGGTTGAGAGATGTTTTTTTTCAGAAGGGGCTTCACCAGAACCTCCTTCAAGGCATTGGGAAAGACCCCCTCCAAAAGCAAACACCCAACTATCCTGGTGATCACAGGACCAATGGGCTTGACACAACCCACTAGGAGACATGTTGGGCCAGGGTCCAGTTTGCAAAAAGTGGGCAGCAGCTTCAAAAATACCTTGCAGACCTCAGCCACCTCCACTGGCCAAACCTCTGCCCAGACAATTGAAGTGTCTCTTCTCCACCCAGGCCGTACCCTGTGGGACTGAACTAGACCCATTGGCATGATCCCTTCCCGCATAGAGTTTACCCTGTCAGAGAAGAGCAGAGCTAACTCTTTGCAAAGTGCAACTGAAAAGGCTCTTTTCACTGTAGACAGACTGGATGGAGCAATCTGTCTGTAATCTGAAGGAACTGAGCTGGTCTCTTCTCCTCTGCCGCAATCTCCCTGGACAGGAACTCTGCCTTCTTATGGTCAAGTTCCCTTTTATAATCAACATAGTGATTCCTCAAAGTCAGTCTATCCTCTGACCTAGTACTCCTCATGCAATGCTCCAATACCTGAACCATGGCCTTCATTGTCTTGAGATCCCTGTCAAACCACTGGCATCCTAGGTGAGAAAACCTGGGTCGTATATGGACTGGTGCGATGGCATTGAGTGCCCCAGAGATAGCCCCATTATAGGCTGCCACCGCCTCACCCAAACCAACCACACATGCAGCACTCACGCCAAAAACAAATCCACTACAGCCATCATTCCCTCTGGGGGCAGTCTCCTTAAAGGACAATAGTTGATTATCTCAACAGGGGAGGGACTATCGAGGGGGGCCCCAAATGAGAATTTCACTGTACAGTGATCAGACTAAGTGACCCAATCAAACTCAAGGTCAGGGACCCCAAGATCCAAAGAGAATGCCAAGTCCAAGGTGTGGCCATGATGATGGGTTGCAGAGGCAACTGCCTGTGTAAGGTCCAGTGATGTCATCAGCAGTAGGAAGTTACAACCAAATTGCGAGGATTCTTCATGGATCCAGGCACTGAAGTCCCTTAAAATAAACCATCTGGGTGACTCTAACACCCTGTCAGAGATGAAGCCCGCAGCCTTCTTCAGAAATTCTCCACTCGACCCCGGAGGGTGGTAAACCAACAGAATTCTGCAACTTGCACCTGGACCCCCATGTACTGCCACACATTCAAATGAGGTAAAACCCACCAGATGTATGAGAAATTCAGGTTGGATCTAAAACAGATGGTGATGCCCCATACCTGTGATCCCTTCTCAGGCAGTGAGCCATGGAGTACCTGGCAGGGACCAATGCCTCCAAAACTGGACCAGCATCATCCCCCAGCCAGCTCTCCATGATTCATGCCAGATCAACCAAGGAAACTAAGTCTGACACAATCATGGTCTGGTTCTTCATTGACATGGCATTGCACAACATTTTCCAGATGGGATCAGTGGAGGCTGTAGGCCCTCTAGCTGCCTCTCCATGTGGTCTAGTGGGAACCCTGGCAATGGAGACCAAATATGTCGGGCCTCTCTCAAGGCTTCATTTAATCCCAGGGCACCTCCTGCCTCTAACCACTCCAATCCCCTTCATCTCCATTGAGCCCCCGGTGCCCCACCACAGACTGCCCCATTCCACCTACAGATAACCACCTCCCTGCAATGCCTAACAGTGACAGCAGGAAGGGGGAGATCACAAAAGAGGTGGAGGTCATGCATCAGGGCTGCCTGGTACCTAATTTGGAGAGGCCCAAGACTCCTACACATAACTAGGCAGCTAGATCAATAACCAAACAATAAATTGAAACTAACTAGACATTTAGTCACCATCCAAACAGTTTAACACAGTATGATGCCACGACAAATTCAAACTGACGCAATCATTCACTACCTAAGCCACAACCACCCCCGTCCTTCCCACAAACAGCCTCAAATTAAATAGTAAATAATCCACAAAGAAGGAGCGTCCTATAGTGATTCAAGTCCCAAGATATCTACCAGAGAGAAGTTCAGTGCAATAGTTCCAATGGGGTGCAACAAAGACAACAGCAGTAACAGTGCTCCCACCACTCATTAATGAAGTGCAATCTCCAGTCTGTGAGTGTCTGTAGTTAGTGCAGAGTAAAATAAAATGCTAGCATTATGTAAACTTTACATGTTAAATGTTGAAATATTCTATGCTTTTAAATATTGTAGCTTGTTTGTCTTGCTGTGCAGCCACTATCCCAAATCAGTATTTGTTTTTCTTTTCTTGTTTGCCCCCTCCCTTGACTGGCCATCTGTGGGTTTGTCTTAGTTGTGCTTGCCTGTTCACTGTCAAAAGAGAAAAAGGAAAGGGAACATTGTGTAACCAGAAGTAGCACACTAAGCCAAAACTTGTTTCCATATGCAACCTGGGAGCACAAGGAAGTTAAGTAACTAGCTCAGGATTAGAGATGCAGCGAATTTAAATTCCGCCGGCGAAGTGAACGCGAAGTGGACACTTTGCGTTGCCACTCTGCTACACAGAGTGGGCAAAGCAAAGTGCTCACTCCACCTTGTCATTACCACTTTGCGTTAAGGCAGAATGACAATACGAATTAAGGCAAAGTCATTGTTTTTAATGGACTTTGCGTTCCTCATTATGATTCTAAGTGATCCACTTGGTGTTTCAGATTTGGCACCCCCCCCACACATCACATGGCTTACAGTACTGTAAGTCACATGCTCTTTAGCTAGTCAGGAAGAAAGTGAGTCATACAGGCTGACACTTTTACTTTCTCCTGTGCAGAAGGAGAGAGAGTAGTGTGTTTTGTGACTGCTGATACTTTGAGATCAGAGCGAGGAGGAGATTTAAACTTTGATTTGGACCCAGCAGCTTTTTTGTCTTTTCTGTAATGTTTTTTACTTAATTTGTTCTTTCTGTAAATTTTATTTTTTTTACCTTTATAAGTAGTTAGTTGTTTGTCTATATCTGTGTGACGGTGTGTGTGTGTGTTGTGTGACAGTGTGAGTAGTGATTGCTCGGACTTACGGAGCTCAGGAGGAGAGATGGACCAGGGTGAGGGAATGTCTGGGGCAGGGGCAGCTCTGGGAGAGCATGGTAGTGGTAAGCATCGTACCATACGCATGTGTGGAGGGCATGGGTGCCCATTCCTGTTGGACCACTCAAGACTTTTGAGTGTGCCTCCCCCGGAAGCAGAACCAGCACTGCCTCCTGTCCTGACTCTGAGGCAGTTGAACCACCACCACCACCAACAAGTCCAGCACCAGGTCCTTGGGATCAGGATGTGCCTGTTCCCCGGGCCCAGGTGTGGATCCCATCCCTGTTCAGCACCGTGGCCAGCTGGCTGCCAGTTCATCTGGCCATCCCCTGCCTGTGCCTGGTTCTCCCCTCACCTCCATTGTTTGGCAGATTTTTGACTGTGTCGGGGGGGACAGCAGTGTGGTCAAGTGCCGCCTGTGTGAGATGGAGGTGTGCCCTGGCCCCAGGGGACTCACCTGGGGACTTGGGGCCAGCACACCCATATGCTCAATCACCAGCAGTTGGAGTGGCAGGCTGCCACAGGACAGACCATTCCTGCACCTGCTGGCCATTCTGTGGCAGAGGGTGCAGCTGTGTATTGCAGCATCCCTAAGAAGAGGAGGGCCACAGCAGCACCTGCTGCTCCATCAGCACCCCCACCACCACCACCACCATCAGCAGGTCAGCCTGTAGAACATGTGGACCCCAGAGAACTGCATGTAACACAAGCTGACTTGGCAGTTCTCTGGAGTGCTGTCGAGGAGAACAGTGAGAGGGTGAGTGCTGTGGAGCAGCGGCTGGATCACATAGAGGGACATCATTTGCAAATTATGTCCATGCTGCAACTGCTGCTGGATCACCATGGGATCCCACATTAGTTTCCTTTTTCCTCACACCATGTATCCCCTACACCTTCCTTGCTGTGTTATAAAATGTATTCCTCCACCATCCCCGACCTTTGTATGTAATTATGTCCTTTTTTGTTAGATAGCTTCTGCCAGAGAACAAACAGAGCACCAGGAGGAAGGAGCTGCTGGTATAACTAAGCTTCTCTACTGGGACTAAGAACTAGAACTCTTGTACTGGGACCTTCAAAATTTAGGGTAAAAAAAACAAGTTAGTGTGTTTGTCAGAGTTAGTTGAAGTGAATTGTTATCTGTGTATCTGTTATCTGTGTTATCTGTGTAGTTATCTAGGTGCTCGTCACAGGTGGCTGAAGGGAATTATCTGCAAAATTAACTAAGTGTAGAAAGATTTGCAAAATAGGGGGAGTGGCTTAGCTAGTAGGGGCCAGGTTAAAACCAGATTTAAACACTGCCCTAGACAGCTTCTGCCAGAGAACAGACAGAACACCAGAAGGAAGGAGCTACTAATATAACTAAAACTTCTCTACTGGGACTATATTGCCCTCCTTCCTTCCCGTCTACCCCCCACCCTAAACCAGTTCTACTTTTATAGGCACAGGATTTGACTGACAACAGGAACTTCCTGTTTGGGAGCAGGAAGTAAGTGATCACAGAGCCACCTAAAACTCACCATCCTAAAAGGGCAAGAGTAGCTCTCTGCCCCCCCCCCCAGCTGCTGGAGGTCTGACTCTGAGCAAGTAAGGAGACTACTGAGAAATATAGGAACTTCTTGCCTCAGAACAGGAAGGTCTGGAGCTAAAAGGTCACCGAGGCAGTACATAAGTAGGGAGAGAAAAAATAAATAAATAAACAAACAGAGGAAAGAGTAAGTATTCCAAACAACAATTAGGGATCCAGAAATAAGACATGATGGGAGTGGTGCAGTGCAGTGGCTGTGGAGCAGCAGTCTTTCGGGAGACGTTCTGGAGGATGTGGTGTTGTCCCATCTACAGGCACCTCTTTGGGCTGAGGGACGAGGTTGCTCATCTCCAGGCTGAGTTGGCCAGGATTTGTGGGACCTCCTCTCCAACCCAGGGACCACCAGGGTCACTGCCGTTGCCTCAGAGGTTGCAAAGAAAGAGGAGTGGTTGGACCACAGTGTGCTCAGGGAGGGTGAGGGGTTGGAACAGAGGTGCATCCCTCCAGTTGTACCACTCCTCAATTCCTATGCCGTTCTGGAAAAGTGTGGTTCCTCTATAGAGGCACCCACAGTGGAGACCAAGGAGGATGCTGGGAACCTCCACAAAGGAGACCCACATGAGGGTGGCATGGGGACCCCATGGGGAAGGAAACAACTCCTGGTAGGGGACTCCATTATTAGGAAGGTAGAACTGGGAGAAGAAGGGGAGAGGGAGGTAAGGTGCCTGCCTGGTGCCATGGTTTGGAGGGACAGGGAGCAAATCCTCAGGATTGCAGGAGCAGCTGCACAAGGGAGGGAACTGGATGTCATTGTCCACCTAGGGACAAATGACCTGGCTAGGAAAGGGATCAGATCACTGCAAGAAGCATTTGTGGAGATGGGGAGTGGCCTTAGACAAATAGAAAGCACAGTAACCTTCCCAGAGGTGCTGCCTGTCTATGGCATGGGTGAGGCTAGGGTGCTCCACACCATGGGATTCAATCAGTGGCTGAAAAACTGGTGCAGAGCTCAGGAATTTGGCTTCACTGGGGACTGGGGGTCTACCTAGAGGGATGCAGGCCTATACTGGTGTGATTAAATGCTTCATTGACAAGCATTTAAACTAGCCAAGGGGGAGGCACTTGAGAGGAGCAGGGAAATCCTAGCCCCCCCTCAAAAATCAGTGTACTAAGAGAGGTAGACACTAACATAGAGATGTCGCTAGGGAGAAGTGCAGGGGTAAATGGAGAAAGTGACAAATGCAATAAGGACAGGGATGGGGCAAAAAGGGGTAAGGCCATCAAGAAATGGAGAAGAATGAGTACCAATGCCTGTAGTCTGGGCAACAAGCTCCCTGAACTGGTGGCCTTGATGGAAGAGGGATGCCTGGATATTGTAGCAGTCAAAGAAACATGGTACACAGAAAACCATGTCTGGGATGTTAACATACCAGGGTACACAACCTACAGGAGAGACAGGAAGGGGAGAAGAGGGGGTGGAATAGCTCTTTATGTAAGGGAAGGGATAAAAGCAACTGAACAAAAGAGTAAACAGGGAGGAGAGGAGGCACTGTGGGTCACCTTAGAGACTTGAAATTACACCACAATCCGCACAGGGGTTGTATACAGACTCCCATGTCAGGGGAGGGAATGGACAAGGATATGATAGAAGGCATACTTAAGATGGCAGAGAAAGGGGAGATACTGTTGATGGGGGACCTTAGTATGCCAGATGTTAACTGAAGCACCTTTGCTACAGCCACATCCAAAAGCAGTGCCATTCTCAATGCTCTTCAGGTGGCATGCCTCAGACAGCTAGTATTGGAACCTACTCATGAGGGAGCAATCTTAGACCTCATACTCTCAAATGGGGACAGTGAGAGGATCTCAGATCTAGAATTGGGTAGCCATTTGAGAACAAGTGACCACCAAACAGTGTGGTTAATGATAAACTCAGCTACAGAGTCAAGCCATACAAAAGTGAGGGTTCTGGACTTCGGGGGGGCTGACTTTGGCAAGATGGTAGAGTGCCTTAGAAAAGCACTAGCAAACAGGCTAGAAGGAGGGGTGGAGCAACAATGGGGAGATATCAAAACTGCCATCACAGAGGCAACAAGCCTTTGTGTGAAGCAAATAAACAAATCAAAATGAAAGAAAAAGCCACTATGGTCCTCAAAAGAGGTGGTGGTGAAGGTTAGGAGAAAAAGATAGCATTTCAGAAGTACAAGGAAACACAGAAGGAGCAGGACCGAAAACTGTACCAGTCAAGGCAGAAGGAAGCAGGAAGGGTAGTCAGAATGGCAAAGGCCCAAACTGAGGAAAAGATAGCCAACTTGGTTAAGAAGGGGGATAAAACTTTTTTTAGATATATAAGGGAGCGTAGAAAGATGAAGGGAGGGAGGGATAGTGAGGCTGAATAGAATGGATGGTGGGTGGGCAGAGAGGGACAGTGAAAAAGCAGGGATACTGAATGAATACTTCTGTTCAGTATTCACAAAAGAGGAGGTGGGGGAGGTGTCTAATCCAATTAACAGAAGCACTCTGGATGGGGGGGTTGATCCCAGTGCTTTCACAGAAGAAAAGTTTCTGAAATAACTCCTAAAACTGAAGGTGGACAAAGCAATGGGGCCAGATGGAATTCACCTCAGAATTCTAAAAGAATTAAGCAGAGAACTAGTGACAAAACTGACTACCCTTTTTAACAAATCATGGAAGATGGTGTGGTACCTGAGGACTGGAGGAAGGCAAATGTGATTCCTCTTCACAAAAGTGGTACCAAGACAGAGGCAGGAAACTACAGACCTGTCAGTTTGACCTCTGTGGTAGGAAAAGTGATGGGATTACTTCTGAAAGAAAGAATTGTTGAGTAGCTAGAGGCCATTGGGGCACAGGACCCAAGGCAGCATGGGTTCACAGCAGAAAGGTCATGTCAGACAAATCTAATCAATTTCCTTGACTGGGTGACCAAAGTAGTAGACCAGGGAGGGGCTGTGGACATGGCCTACCTAGACTTTAGCAAGGCATTTGACACAGTCCTACACAAAAGATTAATAGTCAAATTAACCAGCCTGGGAGTGGGTCCCAGGGTGGTAGCCTGAGTAAAACATTGGCTGAACAACAGGACACATAAAGTAATTGTAAATGGAGTCCACTCTGAAGAAAGAGGGGTTACTAGTGGGGTACCGCAGGGTTCAGTACTGGGTCCAGTCCTTTTTAATGTCTTTATAAGTGACATTGCAGAGGGACTGGAAGGAAAAGTATGCCTCTTTGCAGATGACACAAAGATCTGCAACAGGGTTGATATACAAGGAAGTGTGAAAAGGATGAGAAGGGACTTAGCAAGGTTGGAGGAATGGTCAGAAGTATTGCTGCTTGGATTCAATGCAAAGAAGTGCAAAATAATGCACCTGGGAAACAAAAACCCTGGGGAAGATTACACAATGGGGGGGAGGTAGTAACAACAACAAAAATGGAAAGGGATCTGGGGGTAATTACATCAGATGGCCTTAAGGTTGGCAAGCAATGTGAGAAGGTGGTAAGGAGGGCTGGGGGGATACTGGGATGTATAGGGAGAGGCATCACCAGCAGAAAACAGGAAGTTGTTATCCTCCTGTACAGACAGTTGGTGAGACCCCATCTGGAGTACTGCGTCCAGTTCTGGAGACCCCATCTCTGCAAGGACATAGACAGGATGGAGGCAGTTCAGAGGAGAGCAACTAAAATAGTGCAGGGTCTGTAAGAGAAATCATATGAGGAGAGACTAAAGGAGCTTAATATGTATACCCTTGAGGAAAGGAGGGGTGGGGGACATGATATAAATGTTTAAGTACCTCAGTGGAATCAACAAAGTCCAAGAGGGTAGCATCTTTCAGAAAAAGAGATGAGCAAGAACAAGGGGACACAATTTGAAGATAGAGGGGGGATGGCTCAGGGGCAATGTAAGGAAGTATTTTTTCACAGAGAGGGTGGTGGATGCATGGAACAGCATTCCTGAGGAGATTTTGTGGTCTAAAACTGTGGGAGAATTCAAGAATGCATGGGACAGACATAAGGCAATTTTTGTGGGGGGTAGGAAGAAATAGGCTGTTGGTTAAATAGGATCTGCAGCTTATCCTCTAGGTAGGGAAATGGGCAGACTAGATGGGCCAAGTGGTCCTTATCTGCCATCAAAGTCTATGTTTCTATGTTTCTATGTCTTCCGTATGCGTGACACTTTGTATTCTGAGCAATGCAAGTATACTGTGCTAAACTGCATGTGCGCAGTCACTCTTCTTTCTAGTCTGTGTATGTACTGCAGACACTGTCCAACTCCCTGACTTAAAAACAAGCATTAATGAGTACAATGGTGGGGTGGTGAAGCAAATGAGTACAATGTTCATGCAGAATTAAGCACCACACCAGTGTCCAGTACTCTGAAGGGAAGCCAAAGAAGCCAAAGAAATAACTGTCACTTAAGTTACAGATGGAAATTGGGCCCTAAAGAAATGCAAATGCATAGGCAGATTAAGATTGCGCTGTGCACCGAAGAGATGCAGACACAAAGACACAACACCTAACCAGTGCTCACACAGAAATTCAAATCTGGAAAAGAATACCTTTGCTGGTTGGGGCTGCAGTAACAGTCACTAGTACTAGTACCAGTAAAGATACCACAAAGAAGTACAAAAATTACACAGCTGCAATGGATAGTAGCTTCACATTGCTGAAATTAATATGTGGCACAATAAAAGGTGTCGGATTTGATGACACATGTCACACACATACTCACACACACACTAAGTAATGCATAGCAAATTGACAACTTCTGTAATATAACCACATATTTTAAACAAACTAAAATTATGCACTGCTGCACCACAACAATCAGCAAAAAATTGGCAAGAAATATTGAAAATATTACTGTGTGTACATTAACACTGTCATACAAGAAAAATATCACCAAAACAGAAAACACTGTCTTTTTCTCCAAGTTAATCTACCTACACCACAGATACGCCCTTCCCCAAAGCACACTTCCACTGTCTCTCAGTACACAGACTGAATGTTGTATATTAACATTCAAAATCCATACACAAATGATAAACACTCAATGATATGAGCATAGGAGGGTTTCCTATAATCGATGTACTAAAGTTTCAGGAAAAAAAATTACTCAAAAAGGCTTTTATAACAGCTTTTTGAAGGTTTGAATCACAGAGAGCTCTCAAAGCAGATTGTTTCCTGCAGCTTCCTACACACACTACCCCAAACTGAGGCTGTGCAGAACAATCTAGAGCCCATGTGACCTGAAATCCCATGAATCACTGCAAAATTTGCCTTTGGAGCTTAAAAACAAGGCGAAGTACAATGTTTTCAATGTACTTCACCTTAAGAATTGGTGTAGTAGTGGTTTGGGAAGGCGGAGTAACAGGAAGTCATTGTTTTCAATGGACTTCGCGTTACCCATTATAACACAAATTATTCTGCTTCGCATTTTGGAGGACTCCATGAATTCGCTTTCACTCTGCAAATCACTTCATGGAGCAAATTGGGGCCACTTCGCCCATCACTACTCAGGATTACACAGTATGCACCTAGGTGGCTGTGGGATTCAAACCCAGGTCTCTAGATCTGCAGCTCACAGCCTTAGCCCACTGCACTATACTACCTCTGCAATAAACAAATGTGTTCTCTCCTGTGCACTACCTGGTCCATGCCCAGGTTTAGTGACTGGACACGAAGACAGAAACTGGCTTTTATATTTAGTTTTCCTTCATGTTAAATTGGGGAAACTGTCTCTTTAAATGTTAAAGTAAGCTACACTATACTGAGAGCTACAGGTGGCTTTCAAAAGCTATAAAAAAGACACAAAGTAACTGCAAACGGCTCACTTAAAGGAAATAATAAATGCACCTTAACAAATTGACCTGAAAGTATACTTCTATTGCAGTACTCTGTGAGAAGCCTCAACAGAACAAGCATTACACAAACACCATGAAAAGCAAGAAGAGAGATATACTCTCTCAGCCCAGGGCAGTTCTGAATCACTGTCTCTAAGGTTGGAGGAGTGTTGTGGTTTGCTAGAAAGTTCCTTTACAAAGTGAAGCAGTTATAACATTTAATGATGTGTCTGTATTGTAAAAACTCAAAGTACTGTTGTAATGGTTTCTTGCCTGTCGGACTGAACTCTTACTAGGGAGGCAGCATGCCCCACCCAGAGCCCTGGAGACCTCTTGCTATGAGAAAAGAAGTCCCACATTTCTTGCAACTGAACAACATGGGGAAGTTCCAACACAGTCACCTCCACATCTGTAAGGCACGCTGCACTGCATTACTTTGCTGTCAGAGGTTAATTATTTTATACATATCCCCCACATTCAATCCTCCCTTTCAGCACCCACCATTCCACCCCCAGAAACATAATAATGATACTTGGGGTGCCCAATCCCACAGGGTCCCGATCACAAAATCCTGTTACTGACCCTTCAACATCCACTACCACACATGCGTGGTTATTTCTGCTTTTTTCTAAAATGTATTACATTTATCTGTTTTCTCTCCCAACTGACCTTCCCTCTCAGTACCCCTACCCCACTCCCCACCCCAGAAATGTAACAGTGGCAGTGGGGCTGCTCAATTACCCAGTGTAGGAATCCTCTTTCTCCCACCCCTCTAGTACCATGCATGAGCGGTTGTGCTTGTTTTATTTTAAGCATATTTTTATAATTTCCCCACAGCTGACCCTCCCTCTCAGCACCCCAAACCACTCCCCCCAGAAACCTAACAGCAGCACTGGGTGGTGCCCAATCCTCCGGTGCAGGAATCCTTTTTTTTTATTCTGTTTAAAAAGGAAAAATGTTCATCGGTGACTTTGTGGCAGTTGTACTCTCCACCCAGCCCTCCCACTCAGCACCCACCACCCCTCACCCCCCATGCCCTTACTTACCCATTAGGAGTCAAATGCTGTTATCCTCTCTGGACTGCAGACACATCTTCGCTTTTCAAAGCTGGACGTTGAACTGAAGAAACAGATATGCTGTTCAATGTATTTCAACGGTGTTCTGAACTTACTGGCCTAACTTGGCCATTTTATGAAATATGTTGGCGCAAATTTTCAACATGCATTTTTGTTGGAAGCCCACCTCCAAATGAGCTGTCATAAGGCTTATCTGTCCTGGAACGTGATTTTGCAATCCCTCTGCGAAATCACCTTTTGGGCAGGACTTGAAAATTTTCTCTGCCCTTGTCCATGAGGTGGGGCACATAGGAAGATTATGTTGAAAATTTGGTGTAAAAATATTACAAAAACAACAACATTATGGGCCTACATTGAATTTTGTGAATGCTGGCTTGTAACTATGGTAATTTTCAATATTTTTACCCCAAATTTACAACATAGCCACATCTTTATAGCACCTCATGAATGTGACAGCTATAATTTTTCAAATCCTGGCCAAAATGTTTTTTTACATCCCAAAAGATGATTTTGCGGTCCCTGTGCAAAATCACCTTCAGCAGGAGTTGAAAAATTTCTCTGACCTTGTTAATGAGGTGGGGTCATAAGAAGACTATGTTGAAAATTTTGTGTACAGATACTACAAAAAAAAACACATTTATGAGCCTACATTACATTTTCCTAATGCAGGTTCATAACTTTGGTAATTTTCAGTATTTGTACCCCAGATTCTTCCCATGCAGCCTTATTAGCTCTTGCCAGAATTTGTTTGTAGCACTGTGAGAAAAAAGTCAGAGTAGAAGGTGCAGTTTAGGGGATGGCAAATGCAACTGTAGGGTGCGGTTTGCATCTGTTAAACCCTTTTTCTTCATTTTACCACAAAGAAAATAGTGTAATGATCCACATTACAAGTGTAGCCTTTGTAAGATAATTGCTTTAGAGTGTATGTGTTATTTATTGTATTGACTATACGGAATCACCTTCCACTAAAAGTAGTGGCAAGTAAGAATATGGAAGAATTCAAGAATAATCTGTATAATTTCTGCAAGGAGAATGATATTGTCAGTTATTCCCTTTGTGTTAAGGGTGAGCCATTGTGGGGCACGTGCCCTTAATGACTCGTATTACACTTGTGAGAACTATGAGATGAGACTAACTGTGGAGTTTGAATTCAGACTTGCATATGTAACTGCCATTAAGTAAGGATCATTTGACCAGGTGGGAGGGCTATAAAGAGCCCCTCTTTTTGCAGTTCTGGGAGGGAGAAGGTCAGTTAGAGCTGGGATGCTGACAAAGACAACTGCTGCTCTCCTGCTTAAAAGCTGTTTCAAGCTTCTCTCCCTGGTATTCCAGGGATAATGGTATGCCAGAATTATCCCTGAAGAGTGCTTGTCCTGAGGGAATTGGTTGTTACACTCTATTACTTCTAGTAATCCTGTTTTAAAGACAGAGCCTCCTTATGTTCTGTGTACAATGTTTGCTATTTGTTTATGTTTTGGCCGGTAAAATGCCAGGTGTAATTTATGCCTTTTATGCCCCTTATCCTTCGTGTCTTGGCTCATTCTACCCACACCTGGTCACACAGGCCCAAACATGTTTTCAGTCCAGTACACATAACCCCAGATGATAGTTGTTTATCGGAGGCTCCTCACAATTAATCCAGTTGCTTTTGTGCTCTGTGCAAGGCTTCTAAACTGAAGTGGGCCCCTCAGAAGCATGGGTTTCTTCAGACAGACCTCTTCTCATGATAAAGAAGTACTCTAAGGCACAGTTAATTCTGTGTCCACTCCCAAGTGGGAAATCTGCCTACCATGGGGGTCTTTTGTAGAGGTCCTGAATACCTGTGTCTTTCCTTAAGCTTAAGCAGCTTTTGTGACATTAACCCTTTCTGACCACCTAAGAGGAATGTGTCAGAAATATTTCTCCACAATGTCACACGTATGCCTCATCTTTTTTTACTTAGCTGCTGTGGCAACAGGCACGATGCAATACAGTAATGCAGCATTTCGTCAAAAAACATTGCAGCATACTACAGGGAGCAAAGTAATTCAATGGAAAATAAGCCTGTTTTATGTTTTCTTGCCCACATGTGCAAGAAACATGATGTGGCAGCTTGCTGGAGAAGCAGGTTGTGGAGGTGCGGCAGTGTTGTGGCCAGTGCCATCACTGGTTTTTAGGGATAATCTGTGTGTCACCAATGAAGGAGCACACTGGCTATGACAAAAGTCTGCAAGCGTGCCAACAACTTGAAATGATTTTGCTGCTGCAATGAGAGAGTGCCCCCTCATTGCAGAGTGTGCCTTGACTGGTGTAACATTTCAATAAACATGGCGGTGGCTGTCACCGTCTGTCTCTCACAGTCCACAGCAAGCTGACTTGGGGGTGCCCAATCCCCCTGTCAGCATGCCTCCTTCCCAGTTTATTTGCAGATGGGGGATGACAATCCCCTTCGGCATATGTGCCCCATGCTGTATTTTGTCTGATGAGGGGGATGCCCAATCCCCCTTGGCATCATCCCCCCCAAACACAGACACACTTGTCAACAGGGTGCCCAATCCTCCTGTTGGCATGTTTAACCTCCCCCATCACCTCAGCATTTTCCTGCCCCACCCCACCCCCACTGTGTGCCACACTGAGGCCCACCCCAGTGTGGCTAACATATTCCCAAACTCTTGCACCTTTAAAAAAAGAAAACGGTACACCGTGGTTTTTTATTTATTTATTTTTTCTAACCTGAAACACAGAAAACAGTCCCTCGCCGTCAAGTCCCCACTCTCTGCACACCCCACCTCCCATCACCCCCCTTACCCCATACTTACCTCCAGAGTCCATTGCGATGATCTTCGGTAGAGCAGGAACACATCTGCACTCTTCAAAGCTGACTTTGAACTGAAAAAATGCCGGTAAGCTGTATAATGGCATAAATGGTGGTTTTTCAACTTAAGTGGATATCTTGGCCTTTTTTGTGCCTTTTGGCACCAAGTTTTCAACATGAGGTTCTTAGGACCCCACCTCATGAACTCAGTCACTGTCATGTCACTATTTCCAGGACCAATTAATGAAATGGTAGCGTCACTGTTCATGAGGTGGGCACCCAAAAGCCTATGTTGCAAATTTGGTGAATAAATTACCAAAAATGACTGTGTTACAAGCATACATTGTGCAGTTCCCACACACACTAGTAACTTTGAGTTTTTTTTATATTTTCATTCCAGATTTTCAACATTGCCATTTTTCCACACCTCCTTATGAACAGTACAGCTGTCATTTTTCACATCCTGCCCAAAATGTGTTTTCACACATGTGGCATACAATGGTGCGGTCGCTGAGCAAAATCAACATCCAGGACAGATTAACAAAATCACAGTGACAGTGGTCATAAGGAGAGGTCCCATGTTGTAAATCTGGTGAACAAATTCCAGAAAAAAAATTACTGTGCTACCAGCGTGCATTGCACAGTTTCTATGCTCACGGGTAACTTTGCCAGTTTCTTATACTTTTACTCCAGATTTTCAACATTATCATTTTTGCACACTGCCTTATGAACAATACAGCTGTCATTTCTCATATCCTGCCCAAAACATGTTTTTGCACCTGTTGCACATACAGGGTTCGGTCGCAGTGCAAAATCAATGTTCAGGACAGATTAATAAAATCACAGTACCACTGTTCATGAGGAGAGGTCCCAAAATACCTATGTTGAAAATGTGGTGTAAAAAATCCCCAAAATAATTTAATTGCGGATGTGCATTGTGCAGTTTCTATACACGCTTGTGACTTCACCAATTTTTTATATTTTCTCTCCAGATTTTCAACATTACCATTTTTTACACCTCCTCATGAACAGTACAGCTGTCATTTTTCACATCCTGCCTGAAATGTGTTTTTGTACCTGTGGCTCCAAATGGGGCAGTCACTGTACAAAATCACCTTTCGGCTAACGAACTGATAGTGTCACTGTTCATGCAGCGGGATCACAAAAAGCCCATGTTGAAAACTTGGAGTGAAAATATCAAGAAATGCCCAGGGTGTTAGGGTTTCTGACCATAATGCCCTATCCTGTATGGACTGACAGGCGTCAAGGGTGTGACTTGGGATTGTCAACAGTAATGCTCATGCCATTCCACCCCCACCCCGACCCTGCAGCCAGTGACAGGCATTGAGGTGTGCCTTGGACTCTTTGAACCTAAAGTTCACCCCATTTTCCTATAGTACACCATTTCAGTGTATTTCTTTATGGAGTGGGGTGAGTGTAAAGCCTGAAAACCTCAAGGCACACCTCGACACATGTCGGTGTCTGCAGGGTAGGGTGAGGTGAAATAATGTGGGAGTTATAGGTGACGATCCAAAGGCACACCCCAATGCCTGTCTATCTCTGCAGGGTGGGGGTGGGGCTGGTGTCAGTTCAATACTTCACTGCCATTGTTATTCTGCATCTGTCTAACTCCTGCACTTCCAATGCTAATACCAGCCAGCAATCATTCGGCATTGACAAATGCTTATTTCATATAGTATTTTGTGGCACGTCATTTACTGCAAGTTACTGTGTTGCATCATGACTGTCTCTGCTGTATTTCTATGTTACATCCCCAGCCACCAAAAAAATATGAAGGGTTGCCTTTCTGGCAGTCCCACAAGATGCCTGTTAATGTGATACTGGTAAATTACCTGTTGTCACTTTCTCCATGGCTTCCTCCCATATCCTGGTTTGCAGATCACTGCCTGGACAGTCCATCTCCATTGGCATGCAGGGATCCACTGTGGTGTAGTGGTGTGTGAAGTGGCCAAAATTCACTCTGCAAAGTGATTCATGGAGTAATGCGGAATCCACTAAGTCATCGGCAATGCAAAGCGGAGTACTTCACGTCATAATGAGGAATGCGAATTCCATTGAAACCAATGACTTCACATTATTCCGCCTTCCTCAAATCACTTCTCCACCAATGTTAAGATTACGTACATTAAAATCAATGTACTTCACATGACTTCACCTTGTAATTGAGCTCCAAGGCAAATTCTGCAGTGATTCATGGGATTGCAGGTCACATGGGCTCCAGACTGTTCTGCACAGCCTTAGTTCTGCGTAGTGTGTGTAGTGGTAGCTGGAGACAGTTTGCTGTCAGAGCTCTGCTCTGCAATTCTTAACCTCTGAAAGCTGTTAAAAAAAGCCTTTTCGTGTCTTTTTTGTTTTTTGCTCAAAATTTAGTACATCGATTGTAGGAAACCCTCCTGTGCTCATATCATCGAGTTTTTATTGTTTGTGTGTGGATTTTGAATGTTAATTTGGAACATTCAGTCTGTGTGCTGACAGACATTTGAAGTGTGCTTTGGGGGAGGGGCATATCTGTGGTGGAGGTAGATTAACTTGGAGAAGAAGGCAGTCTTTCTGTCTAGGTTATATTAAAGGAATAATGCCTGTCCGGGTGGGTGTTATGTTGGGATAACATCCCACCTCGGGTGGTTGGGCCCAAGGCCACTGGCTGAGGGCTTCCAACACCCAAAAAGGGATGCTGTACCAGCATAACACCACCCTGGAGGACATTATTCCTATTGTACAATGGCTCATTGTTTTATACAGAAAAAAATAATTTAAAAGAATTTTGTTTAGTGTTTTAAAATATTTTTTTAAGAAAAGATGCAGGTAATGCTCAAGATTCTCAATGATATCATCAGCAGGGATGTTATGCCAGGATAACATCCCTGCTGTGATGGCCAACTGACCAATCAGGAGCCAGGATTCTTTTTTGCCATTGTATAATTTTCTTTTATAACTGTGTTAATGTAGACACTGTAATATTTTCAGTAATTCTTGACATTTTTTCACTGATTGTTGTGGTGCAGTAGTGTATAATTTCAGTTTGCTTAAAACATTTGGTTATATTACTAAAGGTTTTCAATTTTCTTCACATTACTTGTAGTGTTTGTGTGAGCATATGTGCGATGCATGCCATCAAATCAGACACCTTTAATTGTGCCACAAAGTAATTGCAGCAGTGTTAACTTGCTATCCACCACACCTGAATGAATTTTTTGCACTGATTTGTGGTATCTTTACTGGTAGTGTACTGTTACTGCCATGCACTTACCCCCCCCCAACCGGCAAAAGGTATTCTTTTCCAGATTTGGATTTCTGACATGTGAGCACAGATTAGGTATTGCTGTGCCTTTCCATCTGCACCTCGAGTGTGTAGTGCAATCTTAATCTGTCTGGGGATTTGCAGTGCACTATTAATTCTGGGAGACTTTGCATTTCTTGTTACACTCTCATTTCACTTCGTCAGCACTGGGGAATTTTCTGGACACAAGACAGAAGCATTTTGGGGATACACATTAATTCTGGTGACTGTGTGTGGGGGGGCCTGCCAATATTGTTGTCAGTTCACCTTACTTTGGGTTAAGGCAGAATGACAATGCAAAGTAATAATTACAAGGAGAAGTGAGCCTTTCACGTTAGCCACTCTGCATAGTGGAGTGACAATGTGAAGTACCCACTTAACGGGCACTTCACTGGCAAAATTTTAATTTGCTGCATCTCTACTGTGCTGTTGTGTATGTGTATTGTAAAGCTGTAGTACCAGACTCCATTTTAGTAATTTGGCATTCTGCCCACTTAATTATTTGGAGTCATGTTAAGGGCTTGTGGTAGTGACCAAAGTAAACTTCCTCCCATACAGATATGGCTGCAGCTTTTACAGAGGCCACACTATCGCCAGACTTTCCTTTTCAATTGTGGCATAGGCTTTCTCCTGGAGTAGCACTTTCTGGTTCAGGTACACAACCAAGTGTTCTTCCTGTAGGGGCATGACTGGCTCAGAACAGTCCCTAGCCCATGGTTAGAAGTAGCTACATGAATAACAAATTTTAAGGAAAAGTCAGTGCTATCAAGCACAAATCCTTCGCATAGCACTTCTTTCAGCTGTCAGAATGTCACCTCATAGCAGTCTATCCACTGACATTTTGGAGGCATTCTCTCATTACTGAGATCTGTTATGGGTCCTAATACAGCATATTGCTAAAGTTTGGAAAAAACCTTCAGTAGTACCCTGGTATCCCCAGAAATTCCCTTACCTGCTTTTTAGTGGTCGGTATAGCCCATCCCTGAATATCCTCAATTTTCGCTGGCTCAGGCCAGATGTGCCCGCTGTATGGCTGGATGAAATTATCTAATTCTGATTTCACAGAATTTCTTTCTGTAAAACTTTGTTGGTCCCATAAAAGGTATTATGTTACTTATTTTGTGCATCTTATTGTTCAAGGACCAATATGGCAACATACATTTTTTTGACAAAAGTTCTGTGAAATTCTGTGAAATTTACCCAAATTTTATGGAATTTTCTGAATATATTTACTTGGCTGTAACTTGGTCAGTATTACATTTAGAGATATACTGTTTGGCATGCATACGGTTTAGGAGAGGTTTTAAATGGGTGCCAAGTTTCATTACATTTGAATAAAGTATGGGGAAGTTATAGGAGCTCAAAATCTGGCAATTTATTATTCATGTGAAAATTCCAGAAACTGTTTCTATGCTTACAACTTAGCCATCTTTGGTGGTAGATAATTGAAAATTTAAATCAGCACTTTCTTGGAAGAGGCACAGAAACTGCTAAATCAAGTGTTAATTACTTGAGTAAATTTTAAGTTACGAAATTGCTAAATGGAGTGGTAACTGGTTGTGTAAATTGTACAGTATGTCACATAATTTCAACATTTCACAGCTTAATTACCTGTATTTGTTAAATTGTGTGAACAATTTCAAAATATTTTGATGTTTATTTCTCCATATTTGGATGTTTATTTCTCCACTGCTATATATTTGGATCTTCATTTCTCCACTGCTATTGCAGTTATACATTCACAATTTGGCATGCATACCAAACTAAATATGTCTTGGAATCTTATTAAGCTGGATAAACATGGTTTAGTAGGTTGAAATATATTGTGGATACTTTAGAAATTATTACAGTAATTGACAAAATGTGGCAAAACAATTATGAACAATATGATAGGTAATGCTACTAGAGTTCCTCTTGCAGAATTTAGTTTTCACAAATTACTTATTACTACTAAATCGCTTTAACAGCACTAGCATCATGGTCCTGCAATACTCCACCAACGCTTCTTCAACAGTAATGTCTAGCATCATGCTGCATCATGACTAAAGATATCCAGATACTTCTGTCACAATGGCCTAAGTAAAAGCTGGTTGTAAGACTTTGTATCACTTAGTGTCACTATTTTCAAATAGTAAAAACATACATTGTTATTTATTTATTTATTTATTTTTTATAAAATACATTGTTATCCAAGGGGTTGTTAAAGGGTCAGCAGGTAGCACTGTACAGAAACAATGCTACATGCGCACGTGCTTCCACAAGTCATTAAGTCAGTGATCTAGTGGTTATCTGGCACAATACAAGAATTAAGGATAGTGCACAGTGATGTCTGTGACTATTCTTCGTGGTTCATCACTCAATACAGTGATCTGACACTTGGCACCACTATACATTTACTAAGGAGCCTCCAATGAATGCTTCCTTAGTGCCAGTTTATCCAGCTTTTACCTTCCTCTACGGTGGCAACTCAAGTGAATGACTGGGCAAAATGTATGGGCATGGCTTTGACAAAAGTGTCACGATATTAAACAATTTCACAAGCTCTCATGAAATCAAACTTTAATTGCTGATTAGAGCTGAGTAGAATGGTCAAATTCCAAATCCATGGAATTTCACAGATATTTTGTAAAATTCTGTGAAATTTCACTGAATTTTGTCACAGTATCGTGGAATGTTTAAAATTTAGTAATTTGGTTATAATTCAGCCACCGTTTAAGCTAGAGCTCTGCAATTTGGAATATGTACTTTTTCCATCAGTGGCCACTAATGTGCCAAACATTGTGAAATTTGGATGGATAGTGTCAAAAATATAGGTGCTCAAATCTTATCATTTTATCGTTTGTGCAAAATTTCATGAACATTTTTAGCTGCATATACCTTGATCATCTATTTGGTCACAGATCTTAAATTTGGAATGGCTTCTTGAAGATAGATGTTCTAGCAATCTGCCAGACTTCATGACAATATGATTCATTGTTTAAAAATTATATGTGCTCAAAATCTGTCATTTTATGTTTTTCAGGACATTTCATGAAAAAATTAATCTGCATATAACTCAGGCACCTTTGAAGCTAAATATGTGTAAATAAGTACAGATAACTGTCTTGCAATGCTTATAGAATGATCTAAATATGGAGAGAATTAGATAAGAGATTTTTAAGTTATATGGATTAAAAACTTTATTACATAAATATTTGCAAAACTTTATGAAACTATCAAAAATGTTGTTTGCAACTTCTCTGCTCTTGCATGCATAGAGTTAACATTTGACATGCATATCCATAGTCGGTGTGTCCTGGTGTCTAACACAACTGAATAAATTGGTTAAGCAATTTTAATTTTGCAGAACAAAAATGATTAGTAACATTTTCTCACATATTTATAATAGCATATACTGTAGATGAAGCATCCAGATTTTTTTGTGTTTAATTTAACACTAACAATGCACATATCACTACTTCATTTGATAAGCTGGGCTGAGCTTTTTGCAGTCTCGCTGTTCCTCTCTGGGTGACTATCCCCCCTTCTCTTTAGGCATAGCCAGATTGAATCAGTAGAACTACTGATCCAACTGATATCCTCTTTGTTCTTTACAGTGACAAACTCCCTTAAACATGAGTCACCTACTTCTTTTCCTATCAACCTACACTGTTGGAATAGCCAGAATATTGTCTTCCTGCTGCCCAAGACATAGTCTTCCCCCACTACATTTTTTTAAGCACCTCTAAGTCCTAGACTTGCATGAAAACCAGACTCCCCAGATCAAATATTGGCTGGATGTGATCCTTAAATATCCTGCATTCAGGTTGGAATTGTTGACACTCTGTGCTTTCTTGCTCCAACCTGGGGGTCTACCACTGGTGTGCTACCCAGCTCAGTTGTCCATTTCTTGGTGAAACTGTGTATCTAACTCCAGATGACTCCTGGTGACCTCCTGTGCTACCTGCCTCTTATACCCATATCCTTTAATTAGAATCTCCCACATAAGGCTGAGTGAAATTAGAAAATTCCAGGTTTATGGAATTTTTCATGAAATTCTACCATTTTCACAAAGGCTCATAGGATTTGACTTTAAGTACAGATGTTATTTTACAATTTCCCGCAACAAGTAATTAATAAAATTGGCACATACATTCTCTTTGTAAGGTCTAAGAACCTGCCAAATTTAATGGCATTGCATTCTCTAGTTTTAAAGTTTCAGGAGTCTATAAATTTGTAGTTTACATTTTTGCAAAATTAAATTTTTAAATGCTGTGAAAGTTTGACTACTTTTAATTCAATCCCATTTAAAGTTGCAAATATGAACTTTTTCAGAAATGACAATGTGGTATAGCAGTTTAAATGTTTCAATTCTGGTTACATTTGGATATGTAGTTTTAAAATTAGAGGGAACTAACCAAAATTTAAATTTTGGCAACATACTTGACAGGCTATAACTCATTCCCATTTAAAGAGGAACTCTGGTCAAGATTTCTGGCTTCAATAAATTCAGAATTTGGATCAGCATAGACTCAACCAGCCTCTTGAAAAAAATTAGATGTCTGAGTTACTTTGTTTAAACATTACAAGTCATTTTACAACCCTAAATTCACTGCCTGTTCAAAAAAGCCAGTTTCAGTAAAGAGCTGCTGCTGATGTCATCTCCTGAACTCACAGTCTAGTCTTTCCTGGCAGCAAGCTTATAGGACCTGTTTCTCCAAAGTTTAAATATCATGTTCAATGGCTTTCAAAAGTAAACAAGGCAGCACCATTCAATAAAGATTGCTTTAAAAACTATATTTTTCAGACTTTGTAACAAAGTTGACAAATTTGTATTTTTTAGTGCCTTTTTATTGTGGTCCTTTTCTCCAAGGTTGCTGGATGCTGAGTCACAGGCAATACACTGCTGTGAGGTTTACAGTCTGGATAACTATCATGTGGTGAAAGGCTGTGATCGCTCACACTTGTCATTCAACTGAGGTGATTTCTCAGGATGGCACTTTAAAACAATAATTTCATCTCAATGTAAATGGGAGTGGGAGAGATAATAATGTTTCAAAACCTTACTACAAGTTTCTATGCAATAGCCAGCAAAGTGTTTTCTCCCTGGCAGGCTATTTGACCTACATTCAGGCTTATCTATGTTGTACTCCACATTAACAGTGATAATTTTACCAAGGCTATCACTTTCACAACTAGTAGGTATTAACGTGTCCTTCTGCACATGCCCAGTCTGCTCCGGAGTTCCACAGTGCTCCATCCTAGGGCCCCTGCTTTTTAGCTTGTCCATAAATGCAGTCCCTGCCTCATGCACTGAGAAAATCATCCTATACACAGATGACTCTGTCATCTGCGCCTCTCACAACAGTCCAACCAACCTGAAAAGAAAACTAAGGCCCTCTTATTTGCACACCACCAAAGCAAGCTAAAAAATGCCCAGCTACAAATCCAAACTAGATCACTCTACATGCTGGAGCAGGTCTCATCCTATAAATATCTAAGGGTTATCTTCAACTCTGCCCTCACTTTCCACATGCACCTCAGCACCCTTGCATCTGCCACCAATGCACGCATTGGCCTCCTCTATCACCACAAGGACTGTCTGCCACCAGAAGCCCTAAAACTAGCTGTCATCTCCTCAGTAATGTCCCTGATCAACTATGGGCTACTGGTCTATGCTGCAGCTGATGCCACAGCCATCAGTAAAATAAAAGTGACTTTTAACAAAGCCTGCAGGCTATTCACTGGTACAGACTGGATGCCACACACATGCACCCTGCACTCCCTTGCCCAGATCCTTAACTTCGATGAAATGGTCCAGTACCAGGCCCCCCTCATGGCCAAAAGATTCCTGCTGGGCCTGACCCCCTGGACTATCTGCTTCCCTGACCTCCACCACCCCAACCGTGAACACCCAAAGCTCCACCATGGCAACATTGGCTATTCCCAGATTACAGACAACGCTAGCCCAGAGATCCTTTCCTGTCAGGGCTCCCACCTGGTTCAGCTCCCTGCCCTCTCTGGACACCAACCACACAAAACTTGGCTCTTTCAAAATGGCCCTTAAGAAACACCTTCTGGCCACCCACAAATGCACCTTCCTGTAACAGGCCCTCCACATGCACTTCTTTGGTGGCCACACACGGCCTGCTATCCTGCTCATTTTCATTTGCAGCACAGCTCACTAGGCGATTGCACTGACAAAGTCTGTCTTAAGACTACTTATCCCCTTTGTACCCAACATATCTAATGTACTGTTCCCACTTATTATTCTCTTAGCTACCTCGCTGTACTGTATATGACTCAACTGTTCGCTAAATCCAAATATACTCTTAGCTACCTCTCTGTGTAAGACTCAACTTTATGCCTGTAATCACTAAACTGTGCTGACTGTATCAAAACACCTTCATATCTGTATGGTTGTTAGTCTGTCTATGAATGTCATTGTTGATTTGACATGGAGCCTTTGGAAATGAGTCTCTGACTCAAAGGTTTGTATTTCCGATACAATGAATAAATAAATAAATAAATAGATGACTAAATAAACACATATAAGATGCCTATTAAAACTTATTATAAACAATCACTGACAAACAGCAATGAAGTTACCAACATCAAAATACTAGTAGCAATACAACTTCTTTACAGGCACAGTAAAGTAGCACCCCAAATGATATCAGCAGCCTGGAGGCATGCTGACTCAGCATCCAGCAACCCTGGAGGAATGGAGCACACCAAAAAGGCATTAAAAAAATACAAGTTTGTCAACTGTGTTACCAAACCTGAAACACACATAGTTTATAAAGCAATGTTTATTGAATGGTGCTGTTTATTTTACTTGTGAAAAACGTTTTGCAAGATATTTAAACTTTGGAGAAACAGGTCCTATAAGCTTGCTGACAAGAAAGACTAAACTGTGAGTTCAGGAGATGACATCAGCAGCAGCTCTTCACTGAAACTGGCCTTTTTTGAACAGGTAGTGAAATCAGGGTTACAAAATAGCTCCTAACTTTAAAATGAAGTAAAGTAGAAACCTAATTTTTACTATGAGATTTATTGGCAGTATGCTTATTCTAATTCTGCAATGTACCACTTTTGGCCAGAGTCCCTCTTTAAAACTGGAAATTGGAAACTATGTGCATATACAAATGTAGTGATAACTTAAATACCTGTCAATTATTGTAACATTTCAATGAATGCTATCAAAATTATACTAAAATTACAGAAATCCAAATTTTGGCAAAATATGTGGCTACCTTTAACTCAGCTACTATTGAAGCTTGAGAATTAAAATATGGTGCATATATGCATTCTAGGAGCTTCTCTAAATCCTGATCTTGTGGAGAAATTTGGATAAGAAATTTTAAAATTATCTAAAACTATCTGAAAATTTAATTTTGATTAAATGTTTGGCCACCCATACTTCTACTTCCATTTATTCTACAACTCTTCTGTTTGGCACACTCTTGTAAGCAATTGTGTCCTGTGCATATGCCACATTTGGTGTTATTTAGACGCATGCTTTTAAATTTATAGCGAAATAACTGAAATTAAAAAGTTTTCAAAATTACACAGAATTTTCATGAACATTCTGCAAAATTCTGTGGAACTGGAATGGTCATTCTGCAGGCATTCCTTGGGTGGAATTTTATATTCTGCTCAGCTCTATTACTGATGTTATTTTGGAACCTTTGGCTGCTTATAACTTGGGAGCCTTTAGCAAGATATTAGAGAGTTGATACACACAGCTTCTTTTTTTCCATATTATTTCTTTCTCCTTTCCAGAAGAGTATGTCTCAGTGATATTCACTATCCACAGGGATATACCCTGATCACTCTAAAACCAGCCATCATTCAATTGGTTACTGGACTTTTCTCCAACATGTTTTCCCTTCCCTGGTTGGGACCATGCCTTTGTCAGCTTGCAGAGCCCCAGCTTCCCCTGTGGCAGGAGCAAGCTCTCTGGTTCAGTGGCAATGGTTGCTGTGTTGGTGGAACCCACTGCAACCCTCCCCAACTGAGATGCACTGCCAAGCGGTGGCTGTCTCCACCATGGCCTGCCTCCTGATGTGACTTCCAGGGCTTACGTCCAAATCCAGGTTTTCAGCAGGTAGTGCAGCACTATGCTGCTGGTCCATGGTTATGGCCTCAAATCTTAACATTTATGGTCAATGAACCTTATGAAATTGATAATATTCTGTTCTCTAGTTTTAAAGTTATAGTAGCTTTAAATTCTGTAGTTTACATAATGGTATAATGTAATTTAAAATGTCCAAAATTTTAGAGGCTTATCACTCCAACACCTTTGAAGATAGAAATCTGAAACTTAATATATGTCTATATGGATATTCGTAAAGTCATCATACCACATTTGGTGTGGTTTGTATAGAAGATTTTTTAATTGGATATAAATAACTGGAATCACAATTTTGGCAAACTTTCCTGATATTTTCACAGAAAATTCATGACCTTTTGTAGAAGTGAAATCAGAATTTTGCCAGAATTTTGCTGGCAGAACATAAATTTCACCCAGCCCTAGCCCAGTGCTTACCCAATGGGAAAGTATGCCACCTCTGCTTCTGTATCTGGCATTTCTCCAACATAGTCATCAGTCCTGTGGCCTGCAGTCTGTGAAACACCTCCTTAATGAGCCTGACATAATCTTCCCATGTTTGGCTCCATATGACAATGTTACCCATGCATTCCAGCATAAAATTACCCACCCGAAACAGAATGCAATTAACAAGCCTCCAAAAGGTTGTCAGTATATTTTGTATCCTGAATGGCATTACTCAGAATTCAAATAATTGAACTAGGGTGATAAAAGATGATTTTTTCCCTGGCTTCAGAGGTCAGAGGTACAGTGGAGCATGCCAGGATGCAACACAGCATTGCTGTATGAAACAAGCATTTGTCAATGCCGAATGTTGCTTGCTTCTATGTGCTGTTTAGGTATTTGGAAGTCACTGGAGTGCAAATATTGAAAATTTGCGAACTTACGAGCGTGCGTAGGAACTGCACAACGACGCCAGAAACAGTCATTTTTAGGAATTTTTTCACCAAATTTTAAACATAGCCATTTTAAGACCTCTGCTCATGAACAGTGTCACTGTGATTTTGTTAATGTGTCCCATACATTCAGTTTGCACACCAACTGTGCCATTGTGCGTTACATGGGCAGAAACACATTTTGGGCAGGATGTGAAAAATGACAGCTGTACTGCTCATAAGGAGGTGTGGTAAAATGGCAATGTTGAAAATCTGGAGTGGAAATATTGAAAATTCGCAAACCTCATTTAGGTAAGCTTTGGGAACTGTGCAACGACAGTCGAAACAGTCATTTTGGGAATTTTTCACTAAATTTTCAACATTGCCATTTTAAGATCTCTGCTCATGAACAGTGACACTGTGACTTTCTTAATGTGTCCCATACACTGAGGTTAGCACACCGACTGCGCCATTATTAAACTACATAGAGCGGAAACATGTTTTGGGCAGGATGTGAAAAATGACAGCTGTAGTGCTCATGAGGAGGTGTGGTAAAATGGCAATGTTGAAAATCTGGAGTGAAAATATTGAAAATTCGCAAACTTACGAGCCTGCATAGGAACTGCGCAACGCACGCTCGTAAAACAGTCATTTTTAGGAATTTTTTCACCAAATTTTCAACATAGCCATTTTAAGACCTCTGATCATAAATGGTGTTACTGTGATTTTCTTAATTTGTCCCATACATTGATTTCGCACACCGACTGTGCCATTCTGCGCTACATGGACGGAAACACATTTTGGGTGAGATGTGAAAAATGACAGCTATACTACTCATAAGAAGGTGTGGTAAAATGGCAATGTTGAAAATCTGGAGTGAAAATATTGAAATTTCACGAACTTACGAGCTCATGAGGAACGCTAATGCATGTCAGAAATGTTATTTTGGAATTTTGGCACCAAATTTTCAACATGGGGATTTTGGGACCCTTCATGAATGAAGGCACTGTCATGGCAGTATTCAGGCCCGAAGGGTGATTTTGCAGTCACTGTGCAGTCACTGTGCGAAATCACCCTTCGGCCCTGAATAACGCCATGACAGTGACATCATTCATGAGAAGGGGTCCCAAAAACCCCATGTTGAAAATTTGGTGCAAAAATTCCCAAAAATGCCTGAGATATGCAACAAAGTTGAAACCCCCCATCTAGCCCATTATACAGCTTACCGGCATTTCTCAGTTTGCGGTCGGCTTTGAAGAGTGCAGACGTGTTCCGGTCCACCGAAGATGTCGCGCGCCGGAGTCCAGAGGTAGTATGGGGTGGGGGGTGGGAGGCTGGGTGCGCAGTGGTGGTGCGGGTTGTGGGAGGGGTTGGGAGACGCGCCAGGGACCGCTTTTGTGTTACAGGTAAAAAAAAAAGACGTCATGGGATCGCTTGCCACGCTGGGTGGCCCCAGCGGCACAAGGACGGGTGGTATTCAGCCGACGGGGATTGGGCACCCCCATCGCAAAAAGACTGCTTGCCATGCTGGGGTGGGCTCCCAGCGGACACCTACTGCCGGGGGACGAGCTCACGACGGGATTGGGCACTTGGGTTGCTATACAGTGAAGGGGGGGAAGTGACTGTTGCGTGTGTGTGGGGAGCATGAGTGAGCAGCCGATATCTTATCAGTGCTCACTCAAGTGTAGCTCCCCCTTTCAACTGTATGCCACTGCATTTTGGAGCGTGTCATACACAGCTCCAAAATGCATTGGCTTACAGGGGCCACGCCTGCCAGCACACTGACTGAATTGGAGGAGGAGGTGACACACCTCCGAAATCTCCAATGATGGCACTATGTTTCTTGCACATGCATGCAAGCAACATAAAAATAGATTTTTTTCTTTTTTACTGCAGGACCTCAATATTGCAATATTGCATTGCATCTTGGCAGGCTACACTGTACCTGCCAGTGGCCCAGTGTCAGTACTACGGTAGTCAGATATTTGCTTTCTCCTAGTCTTTCTATGCATGTATGCAGAACCATATACAGTAGTCCCACCCATTTTGGGTGGTAGTTTAGCAAGAGGGTCCCAAGGGCTACTGAACTCCTACATCACTCTGAAAGCCAGCATTTTCATATGCACACCCTCAATGGCATGCTTAACTCCCTCTGGGCACCTATGGGTTGACTGCCTCAATGAGGCTCGGGTCACTTTTTCCATGTGGTGCTCAGCCAGAGTGGTGCATTCAGGTTTCCCCTTAAACCTTTCTCCAAGTGTTTTCAGCATGCCACCTATTGCAGTTACTTGGGCTGGTGTCAGCTGCACCGAGATGGTGATGGCATTCATGGAGGAGTCTACTTTGACTTTGTCAGGGACAGCCACTACTGGATCTGCATCACTTTTCTCCTCTGGGTGGCTACAAATGGCCAGGACCATTTTTTCTCTGTCATGATAGAGCTTCATTACATTTATAAACAGCACCTAATAACACTCTCTAAGTGCACCTGCCCCTATGTCCAGCCACACCTGCTCTCTCTGCCTCCCAGCAAGCACTGTGCAGGCCTCAGGTACCCCTTCCCTCTGTTCCTTCTCATGACTTGCCTCAGCAATAAGTTTGCGTCATGTTCGTTCAGCACCCACCACCCCACCTTCCCCCCTCCTCCAACTTCCAGTCCCGTGAGTTTCCCTAACAGTCACTACTAATGCAAGCTGCCTGACGATGCCCTCTCACACCCCACCATTTACTCTAGCATGTCTGCTCCACTCAGCCTCCCCTCACCCCCATTTCTCCCTACACCTTATCACCTTTCTTCCCCTCCACCCTTCACCTCACACCGCAGTACCTACCAATCTCTAGTACCTCCTTTCTTCACCCCACTGCCAGTTAGCCCCATCCCTCTGAACTACTGACAAGACACTATGTGGCTGCTTATTCCCCCCACCCTCATAAAGTGTTTTTCTTGTTAATTTAACTTGTACCTATGTTTTGAGTTATTCTGTAAGTTCTGAATGCAAGCTGTATCGTTCATCGTGATGTACCTTTGCTTTCTCCTATTGTATTTTATTTTGCAATATATGACGTAGAACCTTTGTAAAAGAGCTTGTGCTCAAAGGTCTTTTCTGAATCACTAAATAAATAAATAAAAATAAAATAAATACATGGTACACCTTCTGTCTGCTCCTCCTGTCAGGCAGTTCCATCATTTAATTTACCTGATTTACCTTCCTAACCACAACGTATGGGACTGCTCATGCTGCCTACAATTTATTTTGCCTGACAGTGATGAGCACCATCACCCACTGTCTGGCATAACACTCCCAGGTTCTGGGTTCATACCTGTACTGCATTTTATGTTTCTGCTGTGCAGCAGGTAGATGCTCCTGGGTGAGCTCCATGAGATCTTTGAGATGTGTCCTGAATTCAGGACATACTCCACGAGAAATTCCCCTTGGGGGGCAAACTTACTTCCTATTCATCCCTAATCAGATCTACAGCCCTCCCACCTTATGGCCAAAACAGGAGGTCAATGGGTGGGACCCCTTTGAATTCCTGGGGACCTCCCAATATGTGAACAAGATATGGCTTGCTGGCAACTTCATATGTTCTTATGGTGGGCAGTTTCAAGAGGGGTTGGGACAGGGTAAGGGTGAGGGATACTTGGAAGGGGGTGGGAGGGGCAGCTGTATGATGAGGGGCTAGCTGCACACTTAAGCAGACTCAATTGACCATTAGACCTGTTTCTGATGACAATTTTTTATGTTTGCATTGGGTAAGTACTTATTCCACACCCTCTCATGTTGGTCATTGCATGTCTTAGCATGTTGTTAAAGGACTCAACAAAACTGTTAGTTCCGGGTTAGTATAGAGAGGTTCTGAGTTTTCCTTACCCCACATTTATCTCACAGACTGGTCATCAGGGCAGACATAACATTGCTTCCATTGTCTGACAGAATCTCCTGGGGAAGGCCACTTAGCTGAATATCCCCCGAGGTTCATCAGGTGTTAGCATGGCTCAGCAGATGGCACATCCACCTCTGTACCAGAAGGTTGTGGGTTCTAGTTCCACACTTGGATTAGGCTCATATCTGAATACTGGCATCCAAGTGCAGTATTGTGGGTGCAGTACTGTTGGGGTGTGCTATCCTTCAGATGAGACGTTAAACCAAGATCCCTTTCACAAGATCCCAGGGCACTTTTTGCAAAAAATAGGGGACGTTTTTATTAGTATTAACAAACAATAACACATCACTGTATAAAAAGTCATTGCTATACAAGTAGTTGTAAAGGAAATAAGCAGCTCATGTGGTCCCAGCTCACAAAGAAGGAGCCAGGAAACCAACTGCAAACTACTGCCCCATCTCCATACTCAGCACCCTAGCAAAGGTCCAGGAGAAGTTCATGTATAACCAATTACTGGCACACATTTAAACACTCTCACTGCTCATTGAACATTCAGCATGGGTTACATAAACACCACAGCACTGATTCAGCCTGGTATGCTTCACCACTGATGCCCTACATGCTTTAGACCAAGGTAACCCAATAAGGGCTATATTTGTTGAACTGACAAAGACCTTCAATTTAGTAAACCACAAGCTGCTGCTATCTATGTTAATGAGACTAGGCCTAGACAAACTCTCCTGCCAATAGATTAGAAGCTACCTTAAAAGGCACAAGCAATCTGTTAGGTGGGGGACATGCCTCTCCTCACAGCGTGAGCTCTCCGATGGTGTCCCACAAGGCTCCATCCTGGAGTCCATACTATTTTTGCTGTTTGTCAACAAGTTCTCCCTCAACTCTGGTGGTGCTAAAGATCTGTATGCAGACAACGCATTCCTATACCAATCAAGTCATGACCTGAATGCTGTAAAAACTGGACTAAACAATAACTTGCATTAACCTGTATCCCGGTTTGTCTCTAACCAACTTGTTGTCAGTAGTGAAAAAAAACAAAAACAATGCTATGTTATTTGGGTCCAGAAAACTGGGTCTCAATGGGGGTGAACTCATATATTTTCACCTCTTCAGGTACATGACTGGAGGTAGTAGACACTACAAAATATGTTGGTATTTACCTTGACCAGCAGCTCTCCTTTAAGGCCCACACATGTCTCTGAGCTCCTCGTTCAAAAGTTGGGGCTGCTCTACATGCTCAAGCCCTACTTAACTAATGAAGCCCATCAGTCTGTAGCCAGCAATGTTCTTTTCCCTATGATGCTGTATGGAGCCCCAGTCATATCCTTCCTAAAAGGCACACAGCTAACTAAACTAAAAATACTGTACCACATCATTGACAGGTTTGTATCTGGAGCAGGTAATGGAGAGCATCACTGCAATCTGCTTGCCTCCCTTAACTGTCCCCCACTTGAAAAGCACCACCATTACCCAACCCTTATTCTACCTTACAATACATTAAAGAGCTGCCTTCCTAGTCACAGAGACATAGTATCCTGGAAGCCCACAAGAAGGTATTATGGCTCCTCTTCACAACCCCTGATAGAGGTTCGCAGGACATATAACACTTTTGGCTAGTGGTCCTTTACACACAGAGCACCAGTACTCTGGAATGAGCTTCCTGTTCTTATCCAGGAAGGATGTAATGACCAGTCATTCAAGGGACTACTCAAAGGTTACTCCTCCAAGCATCGCTGTACCTGCTTCTGCTGAGCCAGTATTAGCGTATGCAGGGACAGCAAGAGGAAGGAGCTTTTGTTATAACTTTATTACTCTACTGGGCTAAAGAACTAGAACTCTACTACTGGGAACTTCAATTTAGGGTAAAAACAAACAAACAAAAAAAAAGAGTGCATTTGTCTGAGTTGGATGAAGGAATTGTTATCTGTGCAGTTAGGTAGGTGAAGAAAGAAACTGTGAATTAGGAGGAGTGGCTTAGAGAGAAGGAAGCCAGGTGTTTGCATTTAAAAACTGACCTAGATAGCTTGTGATAGAGAACAGCAAGAGAAAGGAGCTGCTGTTAGAACGTTACTGGGACTATATTGCCCTCCATCTCTCCCCTCCACCCCCTCACCCTTATCCGATTCTACTTTTATAGGCACAGGATTTGACTGACAACAGGAACTTTCTGTTTGGGAGCAGGAAGGGAGTGATCACAGAGGCATAAACGGCTCACCATCCTAGAGGGAAAAGAGTAGCTCTCCACCCCCCCAGCTGCTGGAGGTCTGACTCAGAGAAAGTAAGAAGGAGACTACTGAGGAATATAGGAACTTACTGTCCCAGAACAGGACGATCAGGAGCTTTAAGGGCATGGAGGCAGTAGGAAAGTAGGGAGAAAAAAAATTATGTAAAAAAAATAAAATAAACAGCAGGGCCGGTGTTAGGACTTTGGGGGCCCCCAGCAAACTCCATTACTGGGGCCCCTCGATGGGCCCCCATCCTCCTCCCGGCCCCCTTCCCTGCTCCTCCACAAACCCCAGTAATCTTTTGTACATCAATCCAACTACTGCATGATTTTTCAGACACAATGACCTGGAGACACTAGAAGTATTACGTTTCTAACAGATAGTTAATAGAATAAATTGCAAAAAAATTGCTCCTCTCCAGCAGCTGCAATATTTGTTTTTACCTCTGCTGTTCTGCTCTCTACCTTTCCAGACTCCCATCTCCCTGTACTTATGCTGCAGACATGGACCTGTGGGGGGAACAGAAATTTTCAAGTTGAGTTGGAGGAGGTGCGATAAACAGCCACGGACCTATTGGAGCCCTGTGATTGGTTCCAGCACAGCACCTCCTCCCACGTCAGCACGTTCTGTGCAGCACAACAGAGTACCGTGGGGAACATGAAACCTCCCTGGGGACAGAACTGAAGGCAGGATGGTAGGCGTGGACCGTGGGCGTAGTCTGGCGTTCGGGGAAAATCGGGTCTGATCAAGTACAATGGGAATGGCAGCAACAAATGAAGCTTCGCAGACTAAACTACATGAAAGGGCAACTGACGAGGACATCATGTTGTTGATGGGGAGCCAGAGCGGAGCGAGAGAATTCGCCAGCAGTCAGCGAGGAGCACAGGGGCTTGCCAGGTACTAATAATGCTGCTCAGCTATGTTGATTGGGGCAGCATTTTATTTTCTTATAGGATGCTGTGGTGATCCAGGCAGGGAGTGGGGTGGGACAGACAAAAAAAAAGTATGCTGCTGGGCTGGTTAATGTGTTGCTGCTGGTGCCCGCTGCCAGACCGCTACATATGCTCAAGTGCTCACTCTACATTTGGGCCCTCATGTCAGCGGGTTCGAGGGTGCCTAACGCCGGCCCTGATAAACAGAGAGAAGAAAGAGTAAGCATACAAAACAACAGTTAAGGGGCCACAGATAAGACATGATGGGTGTGATGCAGTGCAGTGCCTGTGGAGCAGCAGTCTTCTGGGAGACCTTCTGGAGGATGCAGTGTTGTCCCATCTGCAGGCACCTCTCTGGGCTGAGGGAGGAGGTTGTTCATCACCAGACTGAGTTGGCCAGGATTCAGGGGACCTCCTTTCCCACCCAGGGACCACCAGGGCAACTGCTACTGCCTCAGAGGTAGCCAAGAAAGAGGAGTGGTTGGACCACAGTGGGCTCAGGAAGGGTGAGGGTGGTGGAACAGAGGCACATCTCTCAAGTTGTACCTCTCCAAAATTCACATGCTGTTCTGGCAGAGTGTGGTTCCTCTATGGAGACACCCACAGTGGAGACCAAGGAGGATGCTGACAATCTTCACAAAGGAGACCCACAGGAGGGTGGCGTGGGACCCCACTGGGGAAGAAAACAACTCCTGGTGGGGGACTCCATTGTTAGGAGGGTAGAAATGGGGAAGGGAGGGGAGAGGAGGCAGTATAGCACGTGGTTTAATGCTCTGAGCTGCAAATTGGGAGACCTGGGTTTGAATCCCACATCCCCCACTTGCATACTGTGTGATCCTGAGCAAGTCACTTAACTTCCCTGTGTTCCCAGATTGCACCTGTAAGCATGCTTTCAGCTTAGTGTGTCTCACCTGGTTAAACAATTGGAAGAGGGAGGTAAGGTGCCTGCTTAGCACCATGGCTTGGAGGAACAGGGAGCGAATCCTCAGGATCGTGGGAGCAGCTGCATGGGGGAGGGAGCTGAATTTCATTGTTCACCTAGGGACAAATGACCTGGCTGGGAAAGGGATCAGAACACTGCAGGAGGAGTTTGTGGAGTTTCATACTAAGAAGTGATAGATATACAAAAGGCTGAGGCCCATGTGAGTATATCTCCAGCAAGCTGGTACTTCATCCACATTTCAATAAATATTTGTGAAGGTTTTGCTTGAAGTTCTTGGAATTAGTAGAGTTGACTACAATTGTTGGAAGTGAATTCCATACTGGGATTATTCTTTGGATGTAGAAAAACACCTGTTATCCTTTTTTGGATAGGTTAGTGACAACTGGTGTTTATGACTTATCAAATTACAGTCCCGTTGGCTATAAGACATTCCTAGGTCAGCCATAAGTTTGGGGTCTTTTAATAGTTTGTATATAAATAAAAGATTACCCCTTGATCTCCTCTGTTCCAGTGAATACAGATCTAATTCTCCAAGTCTCGCATCATAACTCTTATTTTGCATGTTAGTAATCATCTTAGTTACTCTTTGTTGAACCTCCTTCAGTCTATTCACATCTCTTCTAAGATATGGGTTCCATACTGGTGAGCAATAATCCATGTGAGGCCTTATGTAGGCTTTTTTGATTGGTAGGATACAATCCCGTTCTCTACTCGTGAATGATCCCTTTATATTTCCTATTAATCTGTTAACCCTATTAATATCATGGTTACAATGACTTTGAAATGATAGGTCTGATTTTATAATAATTCCCAGGTCTATTTCTTCTAAGACTGGTTTAAGAGTGCAACTGTTAAGTGTATACTGGTTGTGTTTGTTCTTGTCTCCTAGATGCATTACCTAAAGCTACCAACAGTCCCTATTTTCCCAGGACAGTCCCTATTTTAGGCAGCATGTCCCAGTGTCCCCACAAGTTTTGCAAAATGTCACTTTTGTCCCAGTTTTTGCTTACTTGTTGCAGTTTTGTCTCTTTTTTTTTCTGACTGCTAATCCGTGAGTGATAGTTATTTCAGCACTACTGTGGCACTGCTCATGCTGGACAGCAGTTTTCAACTTCAACCCCTGGGCCTGTATTGCACTGCAAGCATGTCTGTGGGAGCACAGTAAAGCATGTTCCTTCCTGTTAGATTAGACTGGGTAGTAGTGCAAACAAGCACATGTGGACTTCTGCCTGCCAGCAGCTGAGAGGGACTCCAGACAGAGAAGAGACCGGCAGCAGGGGACTAAGCTACCTGAACCTGATCAGCTGCAGGGAAGTGTGTGAAAACAATCTGGTGTGGTGGCAGGAGTCTTTGAAGTGAAGTTTGCTCAGCAAATGAGGTAAGTGTAATTGGGTTGGATGGAACTGTCAGGAGGAGCAACACAAGCAGCTCGAATGTCTGATCACAATTTAACGCAGGTTTGCTTCTAATGAACTTTATGTATATCATGATTTAGAACTTGCTGCAGCAGAATGATGTATTGTTCTAATCTGAATGTTTGCTTCTGGTGTTACTGTGGGGTGACATGGCCAGAACAAGCAGAAAAATGTAATTGATTGTGCGCAGCATTGTCTGCGGCGATGCCCATGGGACTGACACGGTGGGGGGGAGGGGTCATGGTCAGGATGGACTGTCCCAGTTTTAGGCCTCAGAAAGTTGGTAGCTTTAATTATGACTCATTTGCTGGTATTGTATGTCATGTTGTTTCATAATGCCGAATCCTCAAGATTTTTTATATCATTGCATGTGTTCTTAGACTCACTGTCTCCAGTGAGACTGATAACAGATTGCAGACTATGAATTCCCAATGATTAGAGATTCAAAGATTCTTCCTTCCTTACTTTGCAACTTCATTTCCTATGTAATTGCCCAAGGGAGCTACCTTATTTACATGCCTTATCCAATGCTGTATGTTTATCATATCTGTAACTGTGCTCATATATTAGTATGCACATCAGTTCCTCAGAGAGAGATAGAGAGAGAGAGAGAGACCATCCTTGAGGAATGGTGGGAAATCAACTTCCTTGTGTTTGTTTTGCTTCACTTGTTATGGTGTGAGTACGTAATAAATATTACTGCTGCTTGTCTTTGACCAGCATACCATTCAAATAACCTAAGCTGTGATCTTTCACAGTGTAACAAGTTCTGTGATTTTATTTTTGACTCTGGTCCAGAGTTCCTCGATGGATGAAGATCTGTTGTTCCATTGACAGTTACAGAGGTCTAACTTTAATTGGACAAAATTAGCTTTATTGTAATTTTTGAATGTAGTTTTCCCTGATTCAGATTTATAATATATGTGGGTTTCAAAGGCAGGGCCAGCCTTAAGGATAGGCAACCTAGGCAGCCACCTAGGGCTCCATTCAATTGGGGGCACAGGCAGACGTCAAAGATTTTTTTTCACATTTAATTTTTTTTCCCCGATTGAGCTGGGAGATAAAAAAGAAGTACATCAAATCTTTTGGGGGGGGGGGTGACATTCGAATAAACTCTGGGTGACTGGCGATGCTTTAAAATGAGAGCAAGGAAGCAGTAAAAGAAGTTGAGTGAGTGTCATGGCAAGTGTTGTACTGCTGTCTTTGTTGTTCCCCCCAGGGTGCCGGCACCTCAGTAGACAGTTTATTGCACACCATTGACACCAGGTCAGGTCAACAAAGGTATGAATGTGCCAGTGGAGACATGGAGCGTACACATGTTAACACCTGGCACTGGCACAAGCCCTTATTGCCCCAGCCCTCATCACGCCTTCGCCCAGTGACTGTTCATAGAAGACACTCAAGAAACATGGCACACAGGTGTGATAGGGAGATCTGCATCAATAGCTTTAGGGTCAAGAGTCACAACCTTTAGCTAATTGGCCAGTGGTATGTCTAGGGGGGTGGTCGTCAGCACTCGGGTGCAGGCGTGCAGCACGGGATCTTGAAATAGGCACATCCTCACCTTGATGACTTTAGTTGCTTCATTTGGTAGATTGGTTCAGTTTCTGCTGTTTGCTTCATTCTGTTCAGTTCTAGTTCCAGTAGTTCGGTAACTTCAGTTCAGATTCTGTCATTCGGGAGCGTCATTCACAGAGGCCCACCCAGTTCTCTCATTTGATTGATCATGTCCTGCTGTCCGACTCTGACCTGATGACTGTGAATGCAAGGCAACAACAGGAACGAATGGAGAAAACCCAAAGGAGCCAGCTGATCATCATAGCACTCAGCTCAGTCACCACTGCCACCGGAGATTTGTGGCTTGCACATTCCAACCGGTGACCCGAGAGAGGTTGTGCTGTTGCGTCTGCTACAGACAGTAAGTGCCATTCCTTTAATGGGTCCCCTTTTCCCTATTGCTCTATGCCAGTGAGTGAGTGACTGTTAGTCTGTCTAACTGAGAAATCCGAACCAGGACCCAACCCATTAACTCCTGAGTCCCCCCCCCCCGGTCCCTGAACCAGGAACCTGTCTCATCCCAGTAATGTATGCATGTATCTATATTTATTTTAATTTTTTGTGTTATCCTCCTCTTTCTTAATCCTCCTACTACCCATTCTCTAAAGAGTGAGGACTGGACCGAGGAGGGCTGGTTGTCGGCATTCTAATTAAACTGGCTACTGAAGCTCAAGTAGCCCTGACTGTCTTCTCAACTATGCAGCAGCTAAAAAATACTTTGTTGATTGGAATTGAAGAATTGTCACTCTTTCTCACTCCTAACTGACAGACTCGGTGATGACAGTGTAGCATGTGTTAATACGGGATGGGGAGACAGTTAGGACTAAACAAGAACTGTGCAAAAGTATGACACACTGAGACCATCTCCTCAGTGTCACAATTAAAATGTGTCTGGTAATTTTTGCTGTTGTACAATACAGAAATAAAATCCAGATCTCCACTCCCCCCTCTGCAACAACCATAACCCATTCACAGACACAGTTTCATTCAATATGTGATATAGGAAGCATCCTCCTGAAATGGAATAGTTCAGTTTCAGAGGGCTGGGTGGGGTGAAGTTGAAACCATTTTTTCTTTTTCTTTACTGTACAACTTACAAGCAAAAAGATGCATTTTAACTGTGAGACTGACATGGTCAGCGTGATGTGTGAGACTTTTGAACTACGCAGTTGTTTAGTCCTGACTCCCTTCTCTAGTCTGGTATCATTTATTTACTGGCGTTTTACAAAAGTAAAAGGGCTCCTTTTATTCTCCTAATGAATGTGGTTTTAATGTATCGAGGGGTTCTTCCCTCTAAGCCACTATTTGTTCTTGTTACCCTTCTCTGTATTTTTTCTTTTTATTGTTCTGTCCATCCCACAATTGTAAGCAATAGTCAGTTTGAGATTAGGTCTAATGTAATTGTGATAAAGTGGCATTACAATATTGCTTGCTTTGTTGAAGTGTCTGTTTACTGAGTTTATTCGATAATTGGCTTGTTTGAATACACTATCTCAGTGGTGTTTTGTTTTCAGGACTTCAGTAATTACTTATTATATTACTTCTAGGCCTTTTTTTCATCAGGCACTGTTGTGAGCAAGTTATTATAAAGACAATATTGTGTCCAGATTTGTTCTACAATAATGTGTAACTTTGCATTTTTATGTTATGTTAAATTTCATCCCCATTCAGTAGCTCATTTACCCAATGCTTCTAAAACAGGCTATAATGTGTAATTCGTATTTAGTGTATCCCCACTAAATTTGGTATCATCAGCAGAGACACTGTAGTTATCCTACAACATGGTGCCTTTATGTAATATATATATATATATATAGAATAATGCATGGAGAAATGTGGTTTATGGGGATTTTATGTGCCCCCAAGGTGCATGATGCCCCATAAACCCTGAGGCCAAAGCCTTAGGGGTTTATATGGGCACCACACACCGAGGGGGTGCACAAAATTCCCAGAGAACCACACTTCTTCATGTTTTATTTTTTATATATACTGGATTTTGGTGTTTTTTGGTTTAAGCTGTCTTTTTGTCACTTTGCAAGGGTAACCTTCCATGGACGACAAGCTTGTCTCACACTGAGTAACCGATTGCGTAGCACTTGTGAACATCCAGCGCAAGGACAGTTTGTTCGGCAGTTTTTTTGGTGATGCTGTGGTACTCTTCTGCCCATGGTTCACAGAGCTTCATAAACCACATATGTGGTTTATGGAGCTGTTGGGCACTCGCTGGCAGTGGTTTATAACCACTAACCAGTACATATAAGTATATACTGAACAGTGTTGGCACCAGAATCAAATCCTGTGGCACCCCAATTGTGACCATGGATTTCTGTGATGACAGACTATTTATTATTTCCATTTATAGAAATATAGAAACATAGAACATGGAAACATAGAATTTGATGGCAGATAAGGACCGCTTGGCCCACCCAGTCTGCCCATTTCCCTACCTAATGGATAAGCTGCAGATCCTAGTTAACCAGCAGCCTACTTCTTCCTACCCCAACCCCCTAGAATTGCCTTATGACTGTTCCATGCATGCTTGAATTCCACCAGTTTTTGACTCCTCAACCTCCTCCAGAAGGCCATTCCATGCATCCACAACCCTCTCTGTGAAAAAATACTTCCTTAAATTACCTCTGAGCCACCCCCCCATCTTCAAATTGTGCCCTCTTGTTCTTGCACACCTCTTTTTTTGAAAGACGTTACCCTCTTGGACTTTGTTGATTCCCTTGAGGTACTTGAAAGTTTCTATCAGGTCCCCCCTCTCCCTCCTTTCCTCGAGGCTATACATATTAAGCTCCTTAAGTCTCTCTTCATATGTCTTCCGGTGCAGACCCTGCACCATTTTAGTTGCCCTCCTCTGGAGAGCTTCCATCCTGTCTATGTCTTTGCAGAGATTGGGTCTCCAGAACTGCATGCAGTATTCCAGATGGGGTCTCACCAGCTTTCTGCACAGAGGGATAATAACTTCCTGTTTTCTACTGGTGATGCCTCTACCTATGCATCCCAGTATCCCCCCAGCCCTCCTTGCTGCCCTCTCACATTGCTTATCCACCTTTAGGTCATCTGATATGACTACCCCCAGGTCCCTTTCCATTTTTGTTGTTGTTAGTATCTCACTCCCTATTGTGTACTCTTCCCCTGGGTTTTGTTTCCCAGGTGCATTACCTTGCACTTCTTAGCATTGAATCTAAGCTGCCATACATCTGACCATTCCTCTAACCTTGCCAAGTCCCTTCTCATCCTTTCCACCCCACCTCATCGGCAAAGAGACATACTTTTCCTTCCAGTCCCTCTGCAATGTTGCTTATAAAGACATTGAAGAGGACTGGTCCTAATACTGAACCCTGCGGTACCCCACTAGTAACCCCACTTTCTTCAGAGTGGACTCCATTTACTATTACTCTCTGTGTCCTATTCTCCAGCCAATTCTTTACCCAGGCTGTCATCTTGGGACCCACTCCCAGGCTGGCTTAACTTGTATATTAATCTTTTGTGTGGGACTGTGTCAAATGCCTTGCTAAAGTCTAGGTAGGCCATGTCCACAGCCCCTCCTTGATCTACTATTTTGGCCAGCCTGTCAAAGAAATCTATCAGATTCAGCTGGCATGACCTTCCTGCTGTGAATCCATGCTGCCTTGGGTACTGTGCCCCTCTGGCCTCTAGATACTCGACAATTCTTTCCTTCAGAAGTGATTCCATCATTTTCCCTATCACCAGGGCCACTGGAAAATTGTGGGCGCAATTTTTCCACAATTTCTACAATTTTCACCCTTCTCCGCACAAAATTCGCAATTTCTTGCACTTTCTTACATTTATGGAATTTTTGACTGAAATTGTATAAAAATATTTAAATTCTCAAGGAAATCTACTCATATATGCTAACAATTTAGTACACAGACTTGGATTTAACCAAAACAGTACAGTGTGAGGTGAGAAGGGGTCAAATGTGACTCTGCTTTCATGTAATTCACTTCCCTGCTTTGGTTTCAAAATCCTCTGGTCATGCATATGTAGACTTGAACACTTAAAATCTGTGTTAAAGCAGACTATCAGAGAAGTTTTTGCTGACACAGAGACTGAAACAATCAGTGTGAGAAGAGGTGCAAAGTGCCCTATTCACCTAAATGAAGCATTGACCACAATGCTTGTTTTTGAATGGTAGGGTAGAATTTCCTTGTATAAATACTTTTAATCTGAAAGGATTTTGATTCAAATGTGTTAGAAGTTTGGGTGACCCTACTAATTATAAACTTGAATGTGCTTCTGAGGGGCTTGGTGACAGTGATTCCTTACATGTCAGTCTGCCGCCACTGCATACTCACATACAACACCTACAAAAAGCAAACATTTCTGAAACATGCTGAACAGGTTCAGTATAGTTAAATCGTTACCTTTAAAGAGGCAAAATAATTGCAACCCAAGTAAAATCACTGCAAACTGAGTAGAACAAAAGTACAATGTACTGAAAACTATTCTATGATGTAATAAAAAGCTACTGGTATGATTTGATACTTTTATCATGTGATTTTAAAATGTACTTACAGTGCTGATTGAGAACATTAATTATTTTAACAAGATAAACATTTTCCTTACTAAATCTTTATTAGGCTCCCTGGTTATCTGTTTAGTTTTTTCTTGCACCAAAGCAAGTAGTTTAAACAGGCTTCATTATTTAACACATAGAAACTGGCAAAATATGTTGTTTCAGGATGTATTCAGTACAGACTAACTGTAAATTACTGAATACAATCTAGTAAGCACTGCATGACTTGGATGTTTTGATTTTTATAAGATATGCTACATAATGCTTAATTTGCAGTGCATTTCAAAAACACAAATTTCTTCATATTAAAAGCATTTACAAGAGGCAATACATTTATCTAACAATTCATGTGATCAATACAAGCTGCAGTGAACAATAAAATATTTATTAGGGGGCAGTGGGGATGTATAGTAAACCCCAGCAATTTTCCCGCAATTTCCAGTGGCCCTGCCTATCACTGAAGTTAAACTAACAGGTCTGTAGTTTCCTGCTTCTGCCTTGCTCCCACTTTTGTGAAGGGGAATCACATCTGCCCTCCTCCAGTCCTTGGGTACCACCCAATCACCCCATGATTTGTTAAAGAGGGTAGTCAGTGGTGTCAATAGTTCTACCCTTAGTTCTTTTAGAATACTGGGATGAATCCCATCAGGCCCCATTGCTTTGTCCACCTTCAGTTTTAAGAGTTCTTTAAGAACCCTTTCTTCTGTAAATGGGCTGGTATCAACTTCTGTATCCAGAGTGTTTCTACTGTTTGTTTTAGGTACTTCCCCCTCTTCATTTGTAAATACTGAGCAAAAATATTTGTTTAGTATCTCTTCCTTTTCACAGTCACCCTCTGCCCACCCTCCCTCCCCTTTATTAAGCCTCACTATCCCTCCCTTGGTCTTCCTTCGCTCCCTGATGTACCTATAAAAGGTTTTATCCCCCTTCTTAACTGAGTTGGCTATCTTTTCCTCGGTTTGGGCCTTTGCTGTTCTGACTGCCTTCCCAGCTTCCTTTTGCTTTAACTGATACAGTTCTCTGTCCTGCTCCTTCTGTGATTCCTTGTACTTCCTGAATGCTTTTTTCTCTTGAACCTTTACTGCCACTTCCTTTGAAAACCATAGTGGTTTCTTACATCATTTTGTTTTGTTTATTTGCTTCACACAAAGGCTTGTTACCTCTGTGATGGCAGTTTTTATTATTCCCCATTGTTCTTCCACCCCTCCTTCCTGCCCATTTGCTAGTGCATTCCTTAGACACTCACCCATTTTGGCAAAGTCAGCCCTCCTAAAGTCCAGTACTTTTGCCTTTGTATGGCTTGACTCTATTGCTGTGTTTATTGTGAACCATACTGTTCAATGGTTGCTAGTTCCCAGATGGCTACCCACTTCTACATCTGTGATCCTCTCTCATCTCCATTTGAGAGAACCAGGTCTAAGATTGCTCCCTCTCGAGTGGGCTCCAATACTAGTTGTCTAAGGCATGCCCCATGTAGGGCATCTAGAATAACCCCACTCTTCGAAGTGGCTGCTGCAACTGCACTCCAATTAACATCTGGCATATTCAGATCACTCATCAGCAATATCTCTCCTTTTTCTGCCATTCTAAGTATACTTTCTATCATTTCCTTGTCTATTTCCTCCACCTGAGAAGGATGTCTGTATACAACCCCTGTGCGGATTGTGGTGCCATTGCCTGTCTCCAAATTTACCCACAGTGCTTCTTCTCCTCCCTGTTTACCCTTTTGATCTGTTGCTTTGATTCCTTCCCTTATGTAAAGAGCTACTCCTCCTCCTCTTTTACCTTCCCTGTCCCTCCTGTAGATAGTGTATCCTGGTATGTTTACGTCCCAGTCATTGTTTTGCGTGTACCATGTTTCTGTGACTGCCACGATATCCAGATGTTCCTCCTCCATCAAGGCCACTAATTCAGGAAGCTTGTTACTCAGACTACCGGCATTGGTACTCATTGCTCTCCATTTTTTGATGGCTTTACCTTCTGTTGCAGCATCCCCCACTGACCTTTCTACCTCGGTCTTTTTCTCATTTAGTACCCTGTTTTGTATGGAGAGGCTGGGATTTTCCTGCTGCTTTTCAGTGCCTCCCCCTTGACTAGCTTAAAAGCTTGCCAATAAAGCATTTAAACCGATTGCTCAAAAGACATGTTCCCTTCCTGGACAGATGCAGACCATCCTTCCAGTATAGGCTGGTGTTCCTCCAGGTGGAACCCCAGTCCCCATTGAAGCCAAACCCTGTGCTCCACACCATTTTTCAACCATTCATTAAACTGCATGGTGCAAAGTACCCTCGCCTCACCCATGCCATTGACAGGCAGCACCTCTGAGAAGGATACTGTGTGTGCTACTTGTCTTAGGCCCCTCCCCAACTCTACAAAGTCCTCCTGCACTGCTCTAATCTCATGATGAGCCAAGTCATTTGTCCCTAGGTGGACAATGACATTCAACTCAGACTCCCGTGCAGCTGTTCTCGTGATCCTGAGGATGTGCTTCCTGTCCCTCCAAGCCATGGCACCAGACAGGCACCTTACTTCAGTTTTCCCTGCTCCCCCCAGTTCTATCCCCCTAATAATTGAGTCCCCCACCAGGAGCTGCTTCCTTTCCCTGTGGTGTCCTCTGCCTCCTTCCTGTGGGCCTCCCTTGTGACAGTTGTCCTCAGACTCCTTAGTCTCCTCTTGGGTGCATCCATAGGGGAGCTATGCTCCCCCAGAATGGTGTATGGATTGTGGAGTGGAACAACTGACTGGGTGTGCCTCTGTTCCACCATCCTCACCCTCCCTGAGCCCACTGTGGTCCAACTGCTGTGCTTTCTTCACAACATCTGAGGTAGTGGTGGTGGGTCTGGTGCTCCCTAGATGGGGGAGGTTCCCTTCCTACTGTCCAGTGTGGCCTGGGGGAAGGTTCCCTTACTACTGTCCAGTGCGGCCTGAAGACGGGCAACTTCCTCCCTCAGGGCAGAGAGTTGTCTGAAAATAGGGCAGCATCTCAGCATCCAGAAAGACTCCTGGAAGACTGTTGCCCTACGGCCATTACATTGCACTACTCCCCATATGTTTATCTACTTTTTTTTTGTGTGTGTGTGTGTGATTGGTTTGTTATATAGAAATATATATATTATACAATGTGTATGCTTATATTATCAGTGCAGTGTGCTAGAGAGGATATGACAGTGATATGCACCTTGCACTCTTGAGGAAATGATGTCAGAACCTCAGGTATAAAGGAACTATTTCCAGGAGTGGGGTGGGGTGAGGGGTGGGCAGGGTTGGGCCCTAAACTGTGCCCTCACGAAACAATCAGTTAAAAGCTCTGACCCACGCTACGATGAGTGCCTTCCTGTCAGCAAGATGCCCTACACAACAATTTGACAGAGAAAATACCCTGCTAATCAAACAGAGAAAAATCCAGACATCCAAGTCAGACACAGGTAAACCTCCCCAGCCCCAAACAGCCTGGTGGTTTGTGCTCTGAAAGCAGTCAGCCCCAAAATAAGTCAGCTGTGCTTTAAACTCTTCCTGCACTGAAAATCTTAAGAACTGTAACAAAAGTAAAGCTAGATCCACCTCCCTCTGTTGCTTGAAAGACTGTCTTTCCTGATAATTATAAGTTCCTTATTTCACCTTTCAGTTAGAAGTAGCCTCCACCTGCAGAATATCTGCTACAAACCAAAGACAATTGCAAGGTTCACCTCTCTCTGTTGTGAGCACAACTCGCTTTCTTGCAAATCCTATGTTCAGTTTTGCAGCTTCCAGCCAGAGGTAGCCAGAGGTAGCTTCACCTGAAGAATATTAGCTTGAGGCCTGTTCTCTAATCATTTAGCAATCCTATGTATATTGTTTATATTAAAGCTGAGTTATTAATTTAGTGAGAAGCTTGTTATGTGGTACCACATCAAAAGCCTTGCTGAACTCAATTTTAGCTACATGCCACTAAAGGACCTTGCGTGCAGGTGGTGCTGGTATTAATGAATGTATGTGAGGTATGGCAGATATGGATTTATACCATGGAGTGCTGTGCTGAATAAAAAGTGTTACTCAGCCCAGTTATTTTTCTTTTACTTGTCAATCATGTTGATTCTCCTGCTATATCATTCTAAGCAGTAGCACGCAAGATCAACAGATCATTCCATATAACTTCCAGAAATAAACCTTTTATTCACTCGGTCATGTTGTCAACCCTGCTGCCCTACCTCTAATAGTTCTGCTTCGCTCCACCACTTGTTGCTATACAGCACTGCTGGAAAAATTCCAAAGTGAATAAAAAGTTTATTCCTGGACATACTATGGAATATCCATGATACCTCTGAACTGCTGGTAGCTATAGGTCCAGTACCTCATTTGAAAGTGCTTTTGGGGGGTGGGGGTTCAAACTTTAAGGAATCTGCACACCTACCTTGCCCTTTAAATAAATGACATCTCATACAGTATTACAGATCTGATATAATTATGCAATTATGTTATCCTTGTTTATGTACAAGTAAGGATAACATAATTACATAATTATATCTTGCCTGCTATACTGTATGAGATGTCATTTATGTAATGTTTATGTAAATGAGTTGCTATACTATTTACACTCCACCTTGTGTTGTGTGGGCTGATATTTTAATTTAACCTTTGGAAACGCTTCCAGTGTGTAAGCCCACTCTTCATGCCTAGTTGCTGTGTATGATGAAATTTCATATAGCCATACCAAATTCTCAAGCTGCCCACAATAAAATGCATAGCACCAGCCTTCAAAATAGGGAGTAAATTTTCAGAAAGTGTAGCAGTTTCTTATTTTAAAAGGATAGTAAGTCTAAGTGTAGTGGGCCCCATATGTTCCATGTTAAAGAATGTTTCTACCAAATTAGTTAAACTTTTTAATAAGCTCTGTGTCCAAACATAGCTCTAACATTATTAGGAAAATGAGTAAAGTTTTATGGAGCAATGGTAGATTTTAGCATAAAATGCATAGAGCTATGCAAAATGTATAGCAGTTGAGACGTATGAAGAATGTCACGTGTATGTATGTGTGTGCATGTGTGTGTGTGTGTGTGTGTGTGTGTGTTCTGGAGAATTCAAGAAGTGGGGGTGCTGGCAAGTTCGCCTAGGGTGTCACATACCCTAAGGCCAGCCCTTTTCAAAGGTTATAGTCTTGTGATCGTTATTTTGTATGGGATCTTTGATTTGAATATGTTTTACCTGATCAGGAAAATCAGTGAGTAATAGGGCCAAGATATTAAGATTCCTAATTGGTGTTGTAATTAGTTGTTGTAGGCCATTAGTACTACAGTACATATCTCTAGAAATAAATTCTCAAAATTATTATTGCATGTTATATCTTTCCAGTTGATTCCTGGGAGATTAAAGTTCCCTAATAATGTGGTTTCTTTATAATCTGATTTATTACTGATGTTTTTTAAGATTTATTGATGTATTAATGGGTTCATGTTAGGTGGCCTGTAACATATTTCTACAAGTAATCTCTGTTGTTTGTCTCTTACTATTTCGACCCAAAGTAATTTGGAGTTGGGGAGGTGCCTTAGACAAGTAGCATGCAAGGTAACCTTCTCGGAGGTGCTGCCTGTCTATTGTATGAGTCAGGCTAAGGTGCTCCGCACCATGTGATTCAATCAGTGGCTGAAAAACGAATGCAGAGTTCAGGGTTTTGGCTTCATTGGGGACTGGCAGTCCACCTGGAGGGATGCAGGCCTATACTGGCACGATGGTCTGCATCTGTCCAGGAGGGGAACCAGGATCCTAGGTGATAGGTTTAAATGCTTCATTGGCAAGCATTTAAACTAGCCAAGGGGGGAGGCACTGAAAAAGAGAAGGGAAATCATAGCCCCCACCAAAATAATCAAGGTAGATAGTGAGGTAAACACCAAGATAGAGAAGTCATTAGGGAGAAGGATAGGGGTAAATGCAGAAAAAGACAAAGGCAATAAGGACCGGGATGGGGCAAAAAGGGGTAAGACCATCAAAAAATGGAGCGTAGTGAGAACCAATGCCTGTAGTCTAGGTAACAAGCTCCCTGAACTGGTGGACCTGAGAGAAGAGGGATGCCTGGATATAGAGGCAGTCACAGAAACATGATACACAGAGAACCATGACAGGGATGTCAACATACCAGGGTACACAGTCTACAGGAGGGACAGGGAGGGTAGACGAGGAAGAGAAGTAGCTCTCTGTGTAAGGGAAGGGATCAAAGCAAAAGAACTAAAGGGCAAATGGGTGAGGAGAGGAGGTGCTGTGGGTCACCCTGGAGATGGAAAATGGTACCTCAATCCGCACAGGGGTTGTATACAGACCCCCATATCAGGGGGAGCAAATGGAAAAAGAAATGATCCTTATGATTTATTTATTTATTAAATTTTGGTGACTGGGTAGGCTCACTGAGCCCCAAAGGTCCCTTTTTCAGGGGCGACCCGAGATAACAATGCAAGTTATAAGAATGAGCAAGGACATAAGGAACATTTGAGGCATTGTGAGTTACATCATGAGGTGGTTACAGTAAAGAAAAATAGTGGATACAGGCATGGTTACAGGCATGGTAAAAGAAAAGCAGTGGATACAGGCATGGCTTACAGGCACGGTAAAAGAAAAGCAATGGATGCAGGCATGGGTACAGGCATGGTTATCATCATGACATGTAAGCAATTGGTAATACTTTGCATATAGTTTATTCAGGGGTTACACGTGGCCTCTGATGAGCAGTCTGTATAAGGCAGGTAGTAGGAAGGCTAAGCTAGGAGATGGGAGTTGGAGAGGAGGGGAGTACCTTAGGAGCTTTAAGTGCCATGACAGTGGCATGCGCTTGAGGTCAGCAGATGGGACTTAAGTCTGGTGCAGAAGTTCATGAGTGAGGAGGAGGCCTGGACCTGGGAAGGGAGCTTGTTCCATTGGCAGGCTGCTTGGGAGGAAAAGGATCTTCCGCCAGCATTTGTCCTTACCCTAGGGACTTCTAATAGCATTCTATCTGAGGTCCTTAGGTTCCTTGGGTTGTGTTTGAGGGTTATGGTCCCAGCAATGCTTGGTGGAGCATGGGGTTTGGGAAGCTTGTAGGCCTGGACAAGCAAGGGGTGTTGGAGGTGGGCGACCAAGGTGAGCCAACGAAAATTGGCCACAGTGTCACAGTGGTGACGTCTCGGGTGGTCTAAGGTTGCGAAATGAGCTATTTTATTATATAGGGTTTGCATCCTGGTAATATCTTGTTTAGCCATGCCCTGTATAATAGGGGCAGCAAAGGTCAGGTTGGGTAGAAGGACGCTGGTAGCTATGGAGAACCTGGCTTCAGGGATGAGTTGGTCCCTGAGTCGGTACAGGGTGCCAAGTTTCCAATGTAGGGTCCTGGTGACCTGGTCCACGTGTTCCTTGTATGTGATATTCTGATCCAATGTGAGGCCTAAGTATTTAAGGGAGAGGATGACATTAATGGCTTTACCAGAGAGTGAGGTTAAGGAGAAGGATGGGGACCTGTCAAATCCCAGGGATCTTGGCCCGAATAGCATTGCCTTGGTCTTGTCGGCATTTAGTACCATTCTGTTCTTACATAGCCAAGTCTCTAGTGAAGTGAGATCCTTTTGGAGTAGAGGGCCTAGGGCAACCACATCACGCAGGGGTTGGAAGATGACAGTATCATCAGCGTACTGCACAACCGAGCTCTTCCCGCAGTGGGTACGCAGGTCATTGGTAAACAAGGAAAACAGGAGAGGGCCTAGAATTGAGCCCTGAGGTACACCCTGATTTGGGGTAGTGGGTCAGACATGGTCCCTTCCCATGAGACCCTCTGTGCCCTGCCTGATAAGTAGCTCCCAAACCACTTCAGGGCATGATTGTCTAGGCCTATATTTTGCAGCTTCTGTAGCAGCAAGTTGTGGTCGATGAGGTAGAATGCCTTGGATAAGTCTATAAAGACTGCACCAGTTGGTATCCCTTTGTCCATTGCCCTGAGAACTTCATCCGTGAAGTTAATGAGGGCAGTGTCAGTACCATGGTTTGTTCTAAATCCATGTTGGGAAGGAGCAAGGAGCTGATAAGCTTCCAGGTAGTCCCTGAGTTGATTGTAGATGACTCTTTCTTGCAACTTAGCAAGTGAGCAGAGGAGGGAGATGAGCCTGTAGATGTTGAGTTTTTCCCTGAGCCCCCCTTTGTGAATAGGAACAACATTGGCATGTTTCCACGGGTCAGGGACTGCTCCTTCCCTCAGTGATCAATTGAGGAGCATGGTTATAGGCCAGGCTAAGGAGGTAGCTCCTGCCTTGAGTAGCCGAGGGTTGATACCATCGGGTCCCCCTGACCCTTTCGGTTTCAGGTTCCTTAGGAGGTTTAGTACTTCAGTGCATTTAGCCAGTCTCAGGTGAAATGGGGCTCTTTCCATGAGAGGTGGTTCATCTGAGGTAGTGGGGAGAGTCTGGGAAGACAGGCAGGTCTTGTAGGCCTCGAGGTCTGACAAGTGCCTGTTAAGGGCAGCCGATATTTGAGAAGGGTCAGTTGTGAGCTGACCATTAATCTCCATGGGACAGGACTCAGGCTTTTTGCTGCCCTTGATCAGGTCATTGTTATGATTCCAGAATTGCTTGGGATTGCCCAGGCTGGTTTTCTGGAGGTGTGTTAAGTAATCTCTCTTAGCGAGTTTTATGGGTCTCTTGGCTTTGTTCCTCAGGGCTTTGTATTCAGCGAGATCTGCCAGGAGGGAGGAGAGCCTAAACTTTTTCCAGGCTTTTTCCCGAGTAGCCATTAGGGCTTTTAGGGAGGGAGAGATCCACTTGTAGCAGCTGCCTTTAGCCCTCATTCTCTTCATTGGAGCGAAGAGGTTGGCCACTGTGGTTAGTTCATCCTGGAAGTATTGCACAGCCTCAGTAAGAGTAGGGAGAAGATTTATGGGGTTCCAGTCCAGGCTACCTAGCTAGCGACTGTATTGTAGTTCAGAGAACTTGGAGAAGTCACGGGTGGAGAGAATTCTAGGTTGGACCTTGGGTGGTTTGTTTTTCCATATACAGAAGATTGGGGAATGGTCACTTAGGGAGTCTGCCATTGTTCCTGCACTCTGTATATTAGTGGGGTTAGACACCAGAGCCCAGTCAAGGGTGGTGTGGTTCCCAGTTTTGTAATTAAGTCTGGTCGGTTCAGAGATGACCTGCATCAGACTTGCTTCATGGATAAGTGACTTCGAGGCATGACCAGGGTCCTGGGCCCAGTTAATGTTGAAGTCACCCAGGATTAGTTGCTCCATTGTTACCTTGATAGCCGTATCATTTGTGATGGCTTCAAGGGATTTGAGGGCTGATTTTGGTGGGTGGTAGACGCAGCCAGTTGTTAGTTGTTTGGTGTGCCTTAGGGTTATCAGGATGTATATGCTCTCTCCCTCTGCAGTAGGATTAGTCTGCAGGGGTAGAGATGACATGGACAGGTCATCCTTAGCATAGATTAGGACCCCACCCCCTTTTTTGGTTTCTCTGTCATTGCAGTAGCTATTGTAGCCCACGACCTGAATCTCGTTGTCATGGATGTGGGCTTTTAGCCAGGTTTCAGAGATGGCTAGTAAGTCCGGTTTGTAGAGGTCCAACCATGCCTGGACTGCATGTATTTTTGGTCTAAGACTACATATGTTCATATGTGCTATCTTTAGACCCTTGGTGGCTGCCCATTGATGGTCCTGGGGGGATGCTACCAAGGTGTTGGGTACGTATGGGCCAGGGTTAGGTTGGATATCACCTGATAGGAGAAGTAGCAAGACTAGTAACCTGAGCAGTTTAGTGCTAGGTATTGAGATGAGGTGTCTTCGATGCATCCTGCTCATATAGTAAAGCAGGTCATAGCATACACCCTTTTTTATGATCTCATGCTCTGTTAAGAGACCAGATATACTTGAGATAGGGTAGCTGCTAAGGAAGTCATGTAGGGGGATATTATGTAGATTGCTGACTGGTTCTGGGGGGAATGGGTCTATGAGCCTGTCCACCCAGAGTAGGTCAGTGAGTAGATTAGGGCAAGTAGTACACCCCTATTAGGGGTGGGACACTGGGGTTCCTAGCACACCAAGGAGGGCAGAAGGAAGTATATACTAAGTAAGGCATTATTATTGGATGATGTCAGTGTAGCGTAGGTAAGAATAGGGTGCTCAGAGTCTATCTGACTTGAGTCTGGAGGGTGGATGGCAGACACTGAGGGCTTCCTGTTTTCAGCTGCAGAGCTGTCGCACAGGCAGTTTTAAGGAAGTTGTCAGCCTGTTCAGTGAAGCTTAGGGGAACCTCAAACTACAACCTCCCCTTGTAGCAGCACCGGGAAAGAAGTAGAATGATAATACAGGCCATATTGCCCACGATTGAGTACAGTGATTTGTGTAGAAAGACCAAGAATCCCTCTAGTGGTAGGTCTGTATAACCTGCTAATGGAAAACTAGCCACTAAAAAAAAAAAAAAAAAAAAAAAAGGGAGATATTGCTGATGGAGGACCTGAATATGCTAGATATTAACTGGAGCACCTTTGCTGCAGCTACATCAAAGAGCAGATCCATTCTCAATGCCCTACAGGGGGCATGCCTCAGACAGCTAGTGTTGGAACCCACTCGGGAGGTAGCAATCTTAGACCTGCTACTCTCAAATTGGGATGGAGAGAGGATCTCAGATGTAGAAGTGGGTAGCCATCTGGGAACAAGTGTCCACCAAATAGTGTGGTTCACGATAAAGTCAGTTATAGAGTCAAGCCATATAAAAGTGAAGGTACTGGACTTCAGGATGGCTGATTTTGTCAAAATGGGAGAGTGCCTCAGAAAAGCACTAGCAAACAGGCAAGAAGGTGGAGTGGAGCAACAATTGGGAAACATCAGAACTGCCATCACAGATGCAACAAGCCTTTGTGTGAAGCAAATAAACAAATCAAAACAAAAGAAAAAACACCATGGTCCTCAAAAGAGGTGGCAGGGAAGGTTAGGGAGAAAAAGACAGCATTCAGGAAGTATAAGGAAACACAGAAGGGGCAGGATAGAGAACTGTACCAGTTAAAGCAGAAGGAAGCAGGGAAGGCAGTCAGAATAGCAAAGGCCCAAACTGAGGAAAAGATAGCCAACTCAGTTAAGAAGGGGGATAAAACCTTTTATAGGTACATTGGGGAGCAAAGAAAGACCAAGGGAGAGATACTAAGGCTGAATAAAGAGGAGGGTGAGTGGGCAAAGAGGGACAGTGAAAAAGCAGGGATAGTGAACGAATACATCTGCTCAGTATTCACAAAGAAAGAAGAGGGGGAGGTACCTAATCCAGTCAATAGAAGCACTCTGCATAGGGGGCTGATATCAGTCCTTTCACAGAAGAAAGGGTTCTGAAAGAACTCCTAAAACTGAAGGTGGACTAAGCAATGGGGCCAGATGGGATTCACCCCAGAATTCTAAAAGAACTAAGGGGAATACTATTAATATCACTGACTACCCTTTTTAACAAATCATGGGAGGATGGTGTGCTACCTGAGGATTGGAGGAGGGAGGATGTGATTCCCCTTCACAAAAGTGGAAGCAAAACAGAGGCAGGAAACTACAGACCTGTCAGTTTGACCTCAGTGGTAGGGGAAATGTTGGAATCCCTTCTGAACGAAAGAACTGTTGAATGCCTAGAGGCCACTGGGGCACAGGACCCAAGGCAGCATGGATTCACAGCAGGAAGGTCATGTCAGATGAATCTAATCAATTTCTTTGACTGGGTGATCAAAGTAGTAGACCAGGGAGGGGCTGTGGACATGACCTACCTAGACTTTAGCGGGGCATTTGAACAGTCCCGCACAAAAGATTAATAAACAAATTAGCCAGCCTGGGAATGGGTCACAGGGTAGTAGCCTGAGTAAAACATTGGCTGGACAACAGAACGCAGAGGGTAATAGTAAACGGAGTCCACAGTGAAGAAAGGGGGGTTACTAGTGGGGTACCACAGGGTTAAGTACTGGGACCGGTCCTTTTTAATGTCTTTATAAATGACATTGCAGAGGTACTGGAAGGAAAAGTATGTCTCTTTGCAGATGACACAAAGATCTGCAACAGGGTTGATACACAAGGTGGGGAAGAAAGGATGAGAAGGGACTTGGCAAGGCTGGAGGAATTTTCAAATGTACTGAAGCTTAGATTAAACGCAAAGATGTGCAAAGTAATGCACCTTGGAAACAAAAACCCAGAGGAAGAGTACACAAAGGGGGTGAGATACTGACAACAACAAAAATGGAAAGGGACCTTGGGGTAGTTATATCAGATGACCTAAACGTGGGCAAGCCATGTGAGAAGGCAGTAAAGAGGGCTGGGGGGATACTAGGATGCTTAGGGAGAGGCATCACTAGTAGAAACCAAGAAGTTGTTATCTCTCTGTACAGACAGTTGGTGAGACCCCATCTGGAGTACTGCATGCAGTTCTGGAGACCCCATCTCCGCAAAGACATAGACAGGGTGGAGGCTGTCCAGAAGAGGGCAACCAAAATGGTGCAGGGTCTGCACCAGAAGACATACAAAGAGAGACTAAAGGAGCTTAACATGTATACCCTACAGGAAAAGAGGGATAGGAGGGGCATGATAGAAACTTTCAAGTACCTCAAGGGAATCAACAAAGTCCAAGAGGGTAACATCTTTCAGAAAAAGAGATGTGCAAGAACAAGGAGGCACAAGTTGAAGATAGAGGGGGCACAGCTTAGAGGTAATGTGAGGAAGTATTTTTTTAAGGAGAGGGTTTTGGATGCATGGAACAGCCTTCCTGAGAAGGTTGTGGAGTCAAAAACAGTGGGGGAGTTCAAGAATGCATGGGACAGACATAAGGCAATTCTAGTGGGGGGTAGGAGGAAGAAGGCTGTTGGTTAACTAGGATCTGCAGCTTATCCATTAGGTAGGGAAATGGGCAGACTAGGTGGTCAAAACGGTCCTTATCTGCCACCAAATTCTATTTTTCTATGTTTCTATGTTTCAGACTGCCACTGTATCCCAAAACCAAATGTGATGTGGTGTATATTGCGAAACTGAATGCTGCACTTTATCCTCTTTGACTGAAGGTATGAAATGTTATTTTTCTTCAGAGTGAGAACAGTTGTACAAACTGTAACTACCATTGTTAGTGCTGGGAACATTGTGGATTCAAAAAAGCCTAGAATAAGTACAAAATAGTCATTACAGATAGGTAAGGGAGGTAATGGAAAGTGCCATAGACCTGGAGGGGTCTACAGTGTAAGCAACACAACAAAAAAGGGCAGACTGGTTGGGCCACTCGGCCCTTATCTGCTGTCAGCTTCTATGATTCTGTGTTTCTATGCTGTCTACATGGTCCTTCTGTACCTGATGTTGTATCATGTGAATTCCATTTTTTGTATGTAACTTATCCTGAGTCATTCCTGAAAAAGAGATACAAGTCTCAGCAAGCTCACCCAGTTACCAAACTCCAATTAATTAAAAAATAAATAAATATTCTGTCTATGACTGGATAGGTAACCAACCCATTGGCAATCCAGTTCTCTGTGTTCTTGGTAAACCCTTATCCATTTCTGAGAGTTCTCTGTTGTTAGCAATCTGACATTTCGGGAAAAGCACACTACTCACAAACCTTTGCCATTAGTTTGTGAACAACCATCTCACCACTGCACCACCAGTTTCTAAAAGGTTTCTGAACCACTGTCATGTGTTTCTCATTAACTCACACAGAAGAGCTAGCAAAATAGGAAAAGAGAGCTTCAAAATTCAGGCCATATTTGGGTAGTGCATGTTCGGGAAGTGCTGGATTTTGATTTAGTGTACACATGACAATAAGCCATTAGCCTGCCTTTCAAGTACAGTTTTGCTATCAAATGTATCCAGAACTTATGAATAAGCCTGGGTTACACTTTTCAGCTGAAACATGCAACCAGTTACCCCTTTTAAGTAAGGTAAGTTCCAGAATAAGGTAACATCTAGAACAATAGAAAAAGACAGTTTAGATATGCAGTCTTGTCTGGGCAGCAAATGCTGGGGAAGGTGGAGATGTTGGATTTTAATTTTAGTGTATGGATGACCACAAACCAGCAGTCTACCTAAAATGTAAAACTGCTATCAAATTTATCTTATTTATTTAATTGTTTTTGGTAACCAGGTAGGTGCACTAGACATAGGAAATGCTTATTTTCAGGCACAGCCCGAGAGAGCACAAGGCAAACAACAATCGTAATGAGGAGTAAGAGAAAAACATTGTTACAATGAACATAATCAATAGAACATTAACAAGTGGGAGGGTGATACAAAGCATAACATATAGAATAATGTATGGGGTGCTGTGTATAATTAGATTTTACAAACACCCAAGTTGTGGGATGCTACATAGTTTATTAAATGCATCCGACAATGAGGGTATGTGTAAAAGAGTTTTACACACCACCCCACATTTTATTTTATATAATTGCTAGAGAACGTTTTCTCAACACAGCAATTATATAAAATAAAAATTCATCAGTGTTCAGCTGCCTTCTGGTTGGCATGAAACACCCTCCACTGTCTGGGGTTGTTTAAAACTTGCCCCCTTTTTTCTTTCTTTTAAAAAAATATGTATAAGGAACACCTGTGGAATGGCTGGGGAGACATGACTGGCCAGTTCTTCTTTTTTTATTTATTTACTTATCTCCAAGTGCTACTGGCAGCAGAATAGAGAGCAGTGATTCCGGGAAAAGTAGAGTGTCAAGGGAAACCCGGCACGTTTTTATCGTTATAACCCATGGGTTATAACGGCAAATTATAACTGGTTTTCCTATGGGCAAGAATGCTCTCCAGTTATTATATAGAGAATAATGTACTGTGTTACCTTACACAACCATACACGAGGCTGTTTTTCCATTGAGGGGTTTAGATGACAGCATATGGACCTCAAAAGCAAAGCTCGAGAGGTCCATGCTGTCATCTCAATCCCAAGATGGAAAAACATGCTGAGCTGTGTGTGGCTGACTACTGTATATTTTATTTAATATAATAACTGATTTTGTACACAGAAATCACAGACATGCTACCTCCCTAAATAAAAACAAAAGAAAACAACAAACCTTGCCGTTTCTTTGTTCTCTTTGATGATTGAAAATAAATTTACAGACTTTTACAAGTTAAAAGGTAAAAATTTGGGCACTGGGTGGTTAGTAATCAGCTAGGTGCTGGGTGAATGAGGAATTTAAAGTGTTATGACCTTTCAACTGTGCTTAACAACTGCTCAGAATGTGAACAACAGCAAATTGGAATGCAAGACAAAAGTGTGGAATGTGCAGAACAAGGTTTTTGAGCAGGCTGATTTTTATACAGAACAAAGACCAACCATACATCAGTGTCAGTGGCACAGTAGGTAGCACACTCGCCTCTGAGGCTGGGAGATCAGAGGGCTGTGGGTTCAGTTCCCACATCTGGCACTTGGGTTAATATCCCAGTACTGACACTGTAGTGCAGCATGAGAGGGGTGCTGCACTTCTGAAGATGCGTCTTTCGGATGAGATGTTAACCCGAGGTCCCATCTGCCTGGATTGGTGGTAGTTCAGGTGGATGTTAAAGATCCCATGGCACTTATCGAAAAGAGTAGGGGAATTTCCCCGGTGTCCTGGCCAAATTTCCCTTATTCACTAAAAATACCACCAACTTAATCTGGTTCAAGGTCAGTTGGCATTCATCTGTATCCCCTTCCCCCGGGTTGTGCCTGAAAATAGGCAGGATTTGTCTAGTGCACTTACCCGGTCAACAAACGCTAAATAAATAAATATACTGTGGTAAGCATAATACAACAGTAACTGAACAATCAGACATACGTTTAATAGTTACAATTATATAGTTTGTTGCAAACAGTACATCCTATAACTTAGGAGAAACCATCAGCAGGAAAAAATAAGATAAAACATGCTATCATCAAGTGCAGTACAATACAAAACTCAGAAAAAACCATCAACATGACAAAAGTAGATAAAACATTCCACCGTCAAGTACAGAATGGTAGGTAGGGAGGCCTTAGTTAGGAGTAGAAGTTAAAAACATTTCCAGAGGGAGAAGGTGAGGTAGAGATGAAGGGACAAACAAGGAAGAAGAAGGCTTACACTAGTAGGCAGTAAGTGCGAAGTGGGATCAAGCTAAAGGCTTGGAGCAGGACCAGTATAGAGAGGGGGGTCCCATGAAGAGTTCAAGGGGAACAGAAACATGAACGGGGTAAGTTGTTTGGCGGTGACTATGTAGCTGGTGCTTGAAATTAGAGTGAGTATGGGAGAGGCAGATGCAGGCTGGTAATGAGTTCCAGTATTGGGGTGCAAGGTAAAAAAAGTCCTGAGCTTCCATTGTTGTTTTACATCTAGGAACTTGGAAAAGGGGCTGATCACCAGAGCGGAAAACCTGCATTGACCTAATTTCCTTCAATGTGCATAACATGATAATTCAAAATGGTTCTTTGTTAATCCCTGTAAAATCCTAACCCTTCCAAATAATGGTGGCTCCTACCTGGGAGATTGATAACCACAAAGACCTGTGTTTTGAGTAAAATTAATTCAACACAAATACGTACATACAGTGTCAGGTGCAAATATGTCATAAAAGCTCAAAGGCAGCCAGCCCAGTGGCACTGAGGAATGAGGTACTGGACACTACACCTCACACCACATCGGTGACGCATGTTCAGGAATGAGCATGGGCCACTGGGGGTCAGCAGGGACGGAGAAGGATCGGTCATCCTAAGGACTGCTGTCCTTCTCCAGGAAGGGGGATTCTAGCAGTCAGAAAATGCTTGCCCCCTGGTGGAGGTTGGGGGCAGCTCACCGATACTGAAGATGTGTGGGGGGGGGGATGCAGCAAATGCCTGGAAGAGCATGCATGCTGCTGCCACTGGTGTCATTGCACACTACATCCCCTGAGGGAATAAAATGGGAAAACCAAGGGAGTCCTCTGCTGCAAGGATGACAATTGAACCCCCGCAGTGCCACCTGGGAAGATGCCTCCCCAAAAACTGGATCTTGTCTGGTGGGTCAAGGGTCTCCCTTCCCCCTGCCAAGAAGTGTAAGTCATGGGAGTTGAAGGGGATGGGGTCTGATACCTGGTGCTTGGCACGGGGGGACATCAGAGGGGTACTGGCAGAGGCCTCCAGGAGAAAAAGTACCAACAAGCACAAAGACTGCCTAGTCTGACTGCTAGTACAATATATGTCTGTATGTCTGTCTGCCTGTATGCCTATCTACTGTATCTACAAAATAATGCATGTATTAGGGTTTATGAACAGAGTGTAAGTAGGTAAATAACAAATTAGGGTCAAAGTTACCTTGAACCTTGGCCACTTAGTGGTGTGGTGTTCCTTGGGGCTTAAACATTCATGCATGGCAGTGTTGGCATTGCCCAAATATCAGCATTCTTTGTGCAGTTATTACTGTTTTATTTAATCTGCCTGTCAAAATAGCATTGATATTAGGGTAGTGCCAAAACTGCATTGCATGATCAGTCAAACTCCAAGGAAACCACACCACATAGTTGCCAAAGTTTCAGGAACTTTTTACCCTAATATTTCATTTCCCTACTTTATACACTTTGTGCTTCAACCCAAATAGATGCATTAAAGGGAAACATCCATCTGTAATCAGGCCCTGCCTCAGTGTGAGGCAGGGCCTGATTAACATTTTCACAAAGGATAATCTTTTTTTTTTTTACTTACAGTGTGTTTACTAATTTAGTTTTTATCTAGCTGATCCTGCCATCCCTCCCACAGAAATGTTGACTCCAAGCACCCCTACCAGCACACCCAGAACCCCATGTGGCTGTTCTGAGAATAATTTTTGCAAGAGGCTGCATAGCAGTTCTGCAGAGATGGAGCTATTACTAGATCCAGTTTGTAACTGATGTGTCCCACAGCTATACCGAGACCAGCTATAGACTGGCAGTCACCTGCCAGTTTATTCCTGGTCTCAGTATAGCACTAGGACATGTTAATTCCAAACTGAAGCTATGAATAGCTCTGACTATACTACATGATATCTATTCAGAATCCTGTGGTTGCTCCGCAGCTCATTTTTTATTCTTGGGATAACCACAGGAGGTTGTGGGTGTGCTACTAGGGGCGCTTGGAGTCAAAATGCCGGCAGGAGGGGCAGCAGGATCAACCAGAATAAAAACTAAATTAATAAACAAAAGAAAAAAATGACTCTCTGCAAAAATGCTAATCTTGCCCCACCTCAAACTGAGGTGGGGCCCGATTACAGGTGGACATTTCCCTTTAACACAGCATTTTGCAACAATTTACTTACATTTTGAAAAATATATATATAACTGACACCTTTAGCGGTAACCTTTCTTCAGCCCCATGCTGAAGGTTGTATAGTAATGCTTACTGTGCCACACCTGTAGCTTGCTTCAAGAACTGCTCTTCAGGCCACTCATGAAGCAGCTGCTTAGTGATGTTTACTGCACCATACTTGCAGCTAGCTTGATGAGTGGCCCAGCACAGTGATATTTACTGAAACTCTAGCAAATTTGTGAGTGCCTCCAAGCAGTAGCTCTGGACTGGTAGCCAACTCCTACCAATGAAGTAACACCACTGCTATCTTAACCCCCATACAGGTAAAAAATATCCCCATTCCTCCTGCCCCCATAGCACCCATATCCACCCTCCTCTGCCCTGGCACCCACCTTTACACAGAGTGCCCCATGCTGGTGTTTGGCAAACAGTAGCACCCCCCTACCCAGTAGCATCCCTGCCACTATCCTCCCCCACTGAAGTAAAAAAGATCCCCCACAAGTAGCACCCTTACATACTCATTCCTAGCATCCACCTTTTTTAAACATTGTTCATCACTGTACAACAGGTACAACACCCCAGCCTTGCCTGGCTACTGTCTACAAAAGAAGAAACCCTCATAAAAGTATCTGATCCCAAAATGCAGTCATTGTGCATGCATTGAGACTTATTTTTTTTTCTGGATTTATTTTTTTTAATTATTAATTAATCATTTGGGGCACTTTGCAGCAAACATTTGCAGGATGCCCAAGTCGCCCCAATGACCACATAGGTGTCTTCTTGTAAATCCTCAAGGGTATAAATAAGATACAGGAGGGTAGCATCTTCCAGAAAAGATGTTCTTGAACATGGGGTCATGATATGATGCTTGGGGGGGGGTAATGGCAAGAAGTAGTTCTTCATGGAATGGGTGGTGGATGCATGGAATGGCTTCCCATGGAGGTGATGGGGGCAAAAACAATGGATGAATTTAAGAGTGCGTGGGATAAAAATAACAGAACCATTTTGATAGGGAGAGAGAGGGTAACCCGCAGATCAGCTAGGAGTCTGCAATATATGCAATAGATAAAGAAAATGGGCAGACTAGGAGGGCTGAGCGATCTTTATCTGCTGGCAAATTTTATATTTCTGTGTTTCTATCCAAATATAAATGTATTTTGGGCTTGATCCTTATGTGGGCAACTTGGGCATCCTGAAAATGTGAATCCAAAGTGGTCCAAAATGGCCAGGTTATGAACAAAAGAAAAACACTGAAAATAGGGGTAAAAAAGTACTTTATTTCAAATATTCAACCGAATATTCATATTCAATGCCCCCAAATACTTGGAAATTCAGTATTCATATTCATTATTCATGCACCTGTGGGGAAAAAGAGTAAAGAAAAAATAACTCCCACCCTCATCCCCTGCCCAGTCATCTAAAATACATCTCATCTGTCCCCTCACACTCTGCTATAAACCCAATCCACTCCTCCCCAGCACCCACAAATGTCATGGATTAAACAAGAAACTCCCACGATGGGCAACCAGAACAACCCGTCCACCTCCACGACTGGCTACTTTCTCATATTTAGTGCTTTGTCTTTATTAACCAGTATTTCCCCCACACACACCTCCCGCACCCTTGTGGCAGCACCAAACTCATACCATCCTCCACCCAGCACCCATATTTTATTTTAATATTTTTAATGCAAGTTGCATGATGATCTGTCATTTTCATGCAGTTTGTGTAAAACCCCATGTGGAACTGTAAGGGCCATATTTTCATACACAATGCATACAAATGAAAGATTATCATGCAGCTTGCATGAAAGCTGTGTGACTATCTCTTATTCTCACGCAACCTGCATAATTTCCAGTTATTTTGTCAATTGCTTGACTAGTGGGACTCAGAAATATGGGGTTGAGAGCCATGAAAACAGGTTTCCATGTTATGAAACAGGACCTGTTTTGTAACTTAAGCTTAATTTAATTCATATTTAAAAAAATATTCCTAAAAAAAACACTTGAAGAGTGAACGTTACCGTCTACATTATAGACCACATAAGTGTCTGAAATAGGCCAGCCCAGTGGTGCAGAGGGCTAAGATGCTGTGAAGTGCCTTACCTCCCTGACATGCTGGTGGCCCAGGTTCGGGAACAGACTTGGGTTGTCGGGATTCAGCTAGGGACAGTGAGGATTGAGTGTCTGAGGTTCCGCTCTCCTCTCATGGGGAAGAGTGGCTTGTTTTTCTGGCCTTGGCTGCCCCCAGGTGGAGGTCTGGTGGTAGATCAGTTAAAGGAGTATGGGATGGCCCTGTGGGTGTATATAGGACAGGTACTCCTCCATGTGTGAGTTCTATCCTCTGTAGGAGGAGTGGGACAGAAAAGTGGAAAATGGATGTCATAGTGCTTCATGAAGCCCAGCCCTGCCATCTCCATGCCTGTACTGCTGCTTGGTTAGTAACCTAGCCTGCCTCAGACTTGATTTACTTGGGGGGGAGTATGGCCCTCCTTCCTTGACCCAGCCATCAGAGGGGAGCTTGTAGGAAAACTTCTGACCAGGTACTAACTGGGAAAGGTGAGGAGCTGGACTAGAAGGGCTGGGATCAGGCTGATGCTGCTGCCCCCTGGACATAGCATTAAAAAAAATAAATATGCTGGATAGGACTCTGAACCTGGTTCTATCAAATGGGGAGGCTATAAGGGATCTGGTGGTGGAGAAGCCTCTGGCAGGGAGTGACCACCACATGGTATGATTCATGCTCAACATGGGCAGGAAAGCAGGGGGGATATGTATCAGAGTGATTGTCTTTAGGGGGATGTAATTTGAAATGATGTGGTAAATGTTGGGCAAGCATCTGTCAGAAATTCAGCTGCGCATGGATGCTAGCCAGAAATGGGACATTATTAAGAAAGGGATGGTGGAGGCTACTGGATCATGAACAAGAACAAGGAGTAAGAACAGAAGTCCATCTTCTTCCAAGTTGTGTACTGGGTGTGCTTTGAAACAACTGAGAAGCTGCGTGGGATATACTATATTGGACTAGATATCTGTAACTAATCTCTCTCTCTCTCTCTCTTGCTTACATCTGAGATAAGTTTTCCTTACTTTTACAGTGGTATTGCCTTGTGTTTAATTATTTTAGTTTTTAATTCAGGAAGGGGGTTTTCAAAACTGCTTATCTTGTCAGCATCTTCAGAAGGGCTGAAATAACTGCATATTTGATTTTCCTTTGTGGCTAACTGGACTGATTACTAGAATTCTGTGACAATCTGCATCAATATATTTTGCAATATTTGGTGGGGTTGTGTGATTTAAAATAGCAAAGGCTGCAGTTTGTAATTGGATGCCAGACATAGCCTGAGGTGGGGGAAATTGTCTTCACAAGTCAGAGGCCTACATATCAGCCAATTGTCTAGTTTGACCATTTCAACATTGATCAATTACTATAAACTACTGGTGTGATCCTGTTTCAGACAGAAGTCCATCTTCTTCCAAGTTGTGTACTGGGTGTGCTTTGAAACAACTGAGAAGCTGCGTGGGATATACTATATTGGACTAGATATCTGTAACTAATATCTTGTCAGCATCTTCAGAAGGGCTGAAATAACTGCATATTTGATTTTCCTTTGTGGCTAACAAACCACCAAGCTGTTTTGGGGCTGGAGAGGTTTACCTGTGTCTGACTTGGATGTCTGGATTTTTCTCTGTTTGATTAGCAGGGTATTTTCTCTGTCAAATTGTTGTGTAGGGTATCTTGCTGACAGGAAGGCACTCATCGCAGTGGTGGGTAAGAGCTTTTAGCTGATTGTTTTGTGAGGGCACAGTTTAGGCCCAACCCCTTCCCACCCTCACCCCACCCACCCTGGAAATAGTTCCTTTATACCTGGGGTTCTGACATCATTTCCTCAAGAGTGCAAGGTGCATATCACTGTCATATACTCTAGCACACTGCACTGACAATATAAGCATACACATTGTATAATATATATATATTTCTATATAACCAATCACACACGTGCACACACACACACACACACAAAAACAAACAAAAAAAAAGTAGATAAATATGTGGGGAGTAGTGCAATGTAATGGTTGTGGGGCAGCAGTCTTCCGGGAGTCTTTCTGGAGGCTGAGATGCTGCCCTATTTGCAGACAACTCTCTACCCTGAGGGAGGAAGTTGCCCGTCTTCAGGCCGCACTGTACAGTAGTAAGAAAACCTTCCCCCAGACCACACTAGACAGTAGGAAGGGAACCTCCCCGATCCAGGGAGCACTAGGGCCACCACCACTACCTCAGAGGTTGCAAAGAAAGCATAGCAGTTGGACCACAGTGGGCTCAGGGAGGGTGAGGATGGTGGAAAAGAGGCACACCCAGTCAATTATTCCACTCCACAATCCATACACCATTCTGGGGGAGCATAGCTCCCCTATGGATGCACCCACAGAGAAGACTGATGACAACTGTCACAAGAGAGGCCCACAGGAAGGAGGCAGTGGACACCACAGAGAAAGGAAGCAGCTCCTGGTGGGGGACTCAATTATTAGGGGTATAGAACTGGGGGGAGCTGGGGAAACTGAAGTAAGGTGCCTGCCTGGTGCCATGGTTTGGAAGGACAGGAAGCGCATCCTCAGGATCACGAGAACAGCTGCAAGGGAGTCTGAGCTGGATGTAATTGTCCACCTAGGGACAAATGACTTGGCTCATCATGAGATTAGTGCAGGAGGACATTGCAGAGTTGGGGAGGGGCCTAAGACAAGTAGCACACACAGTATCCTTCTCAGAGGTGCTGCCTGTCAAAGGCATGGGGGAGGCGAGGGTAATTAGCACCATGCAGTTTAATGAATGGTTGAAAAAATGGTGCGGAGCACAGGGGTTTGGCTTCATTTGGGACTGGGGTTCCACCTGGAGGAACACCAGCCTATGCTGGCAGGATTGTCTGCATCTGTCCAGGAAGGGAACAAGTCTTTTGAGAAATCAGTTTAAATGCTTCATTGGCAAGCTTTTAAACTAGTCAAAGGGGGAGGCACTGACAAGCAACAGGAAAATCCAGCCTCTCCTTACAAAACAGGGTACTAAGTGAGAAAAGACTGAGGTAGAAACGGTCAGTGGGAGATGCTGCAACAGAAGGTAAAGCCATCAAAAATGGAGAGCAATGAGTACCAATGCCCGTAGTCTGGGTAACAAGCTTCCTGAATTAGTGGCCTTGATGGAGGAACATCTCGATATCATGGCAGTCACAGAAACATGGTACACACAAAACCATGACTGGGACATAAACATACCAGGATACACTATCTACAGGAGGGACAGGGAGGGTAAAAGAGGAGGAGGAGTAGCTCTTTACATAAGGGAAGGAATAAAAGCAACAGAACAAAAGGGTAAACGAAGGAGAGAAAAGCACTGTGGGTAAATTTGGAGGCGGGCAATGGGCATCCACAATCACGCAGGGTTGTATACGAACCCATACTCAGGAAATGGACAAGGAAATGATGAAAGTATACTTAGAATGGCAGAAAAAGGAGATATTGCTGATGGGTGATCTGAATATGCCAGATGTTAACTGGAGTGCAATTGCAGCTGCCACTTCGAAGAGTGGAGTTATTCTAGATGCACTACCGGGGGCATGCCTTAGACAACTAGTATTGGAGCCCACTCAAGATGGAGCAATATTAGACTTGATTCTCTCAAATGGAGATGGGGAGAGGATCACAGATGTAGAAGTGGGTAGCCATCTGGGAACTAGCGACCATCGAACAGTATAGTTCACAATAAACACAACAATAGAGTCAAGCCATACAAGACAAAAGTACTGGACTTTAGGAGGGCTGACTTTGTATAATGGGTGAGTGCCTAAGGAATGCACTAGCAAATGGGCAGGAAGGAGTGGTGGAAGAACAATGGGGAATAATAAAAACTGCCATCACAGAGGTAATGAGCCTTTGTGTGAAGCAAATAAACAAAACAAAACGATGTAAGAAACCACTATGGTTCTCAAAGGAAGTGGCAGTGAAGGTTCAAGAGAAAAAGAAAGCATTCCGG